>CM054112.1:130983810-132233810 GCA_028673005.1 Tanypteryx hageni | reverse complement strand
AGAAAGATTTTATTTTGTAAAATATTTAATTAAAAGTTCGCCGTTGACAATGATAACGACGCATCGGATGATCGACTCTCTCCAGCCGACTTCCACATATTAACTCAAAGAAATGCAAACATTGTTTGGTTAAACTTCATTTTTTTCATCAGACCGATGTAAACCAGTACTGCATATCATGTTTAAACCACCAGAGCGTCCTTTCGTTTCCAGAGTTCTTCTACCCGCTCCTCGTACCCTCCCTCTTCCCTCCCCATTCTTTCCCTCTCCCTAAACTCCTACCCTTCGCATTCCCACTTCACCTGCCACTCCTGTTCCAGCATCTCCACCTCACATCTCTGGCTGTAGGAGAGGGGCGGTGGGAAAGGAGCCGAGGCGGCAAAATGGGTTGACGATTGCGGCTGAAAACGTGCGTCCCACGGGAGGAGCTTTCCGGGAGCAGGGGAACGGGGGCGAGTGGTGCAAGGGGGGGACGAGAGAGAGAGAGAGCCTAGGTGTGGGCGGTTCGTGGATCGGATGGAGGAAGGCGAGACATCGGGATTGAGCGAAAGAGCTACCGATTGTTCCGGGCGGATTCTGACGCGAGAGGGGCTAGATAAGAGGGGATGGGACGGAGAGGGGCCAGAAAGGGAACGGGGGCGGGGGGAAAAGGACGCCGACGGAAAGGGGTGAAAGAGAGAGAGAGAGAGAGTGGAGGTGGGTGCTAAGTACTTTTCTGGTTTCCCATTTTTTCGCCCATCATCTCCCACGTCCTAACACCTAACCTCCTCCCATCTCCCGGAAATCACCCGCGCGCTATATTTAGAGATCCGAGGGATAAATAATCGCGTTTAAAAGTTTTCAGTTTTGTTTGTCAACCGTGTAGAGTCGGATTCCGGCTCGCCCCTCTTCCCGTCTTTCTTAAGATGCGCTCTCCCCGTACACGTCCTTATAATGGCGAAACCATGTTTAAAAATCTCCGATAGCGGCCGATCATCTCTTGGAAGTTCGCCGACGGTGATGGTCAGAGCTGTCGTTAGAATGTCAAGTGCGCGCGTATCTGATACGACGACAACACCGATCGCTTCTTGCGATGCGCGCTTCATATTCCGCGGGCACGGATGCCCGACGAAGAAATACTTTACCGCTCCATTCCGATACGATTATTTCGCAACTCACATCCTTTCACTCCAGCCTCCTTTCTAGTACCAACTGCCTCCTTCCCCGTTTTCCACCCGCGTCTCCCCGTCCCATCCCGCTTCTACTCACCGTCGCAACCCCCTCCTCCTCCTCCCTCCCTCCTTTCCGCCGCCATCCACTCCCCTTCCCTCCGCTTGGAGTTCTTTTCTTCCCGCGCCGCGCGCCCTCGCTCTGTTGGGTGATTGATGGTACTCCGCGGCCGGAGTTCATGTCCTACCGCCCCACCGCCACCGATCCTTCGCCCTCACGAGGCCTCGGCAGCCCCCAGAAGCGTAGTCTCCCTTATCCCTTCCCGTCTTCCATCTTCCCCCTTTCAACCCACCCCTCTCCTCCTTCCACCCCCATTACGACCACCTCTTTCCCCCTTTTCTCCAATATCTCTCTCCTACACCCACGCAGGTCCGACCCTCTCCCTCCTTCCCTCCCACTCTCCCTCCTCTCCTCCGATCGTTCCATTGATGCCGTCCTCCTCCCGACGAACTCTGAAGGGGGAGAGGAGGAGGGGATGTGGAGACCCCCTCGCGCGCGAACCCGTCCTTGACCATAGGACGAAAAATCTTCGGAATAAGGGGGTGCCATGCATTTGAAAAGATTACGGACAGCCATGCCTATTTGAGCGGCAAAATTTATCGTTTGACTCACGCTTTTGTGGGTCGCACTTTTGGAAATTCCTTTCCTATGTTGCGGCTTTAAGCGATTGTTTTTACCGGCACCCATGTTAAAGGAATCGTATAAAATTGGAGTCTTTTCAGCATTATGAAAGTAATTTAATATGAGATGAGTCATTAAAGGTATTCTCTATAGTAAAATACGAACATTTTCCTCAATTGACACAGTATATGGCAGCATATACTTACATTTGTCTGCTTTAGTAAAAATTAATCATTTCTGTCTTATGATTCGCGAGGGAAGTTTTGCACGATGACTTTATATATTTTCATTCGTGGAGTATTCATAGAAATCAGTCATTAGCCATATTAAAGTGTAGGAATTTATTTTATGCTTAAATATGCACGATTCCCTTACAGTCAATTTTCATTTATAGTCGATATGGCTTCCCCTTTCTCGATTTCATTAACACATAATTATTTATCCGAAACGTGTTCTCTTTTACCGAACATTTAAAAGAAATATTGATGGGTCGACGAGACAAATATATTATCTTTTCCTGTACTTATTCTGAGATTTCATCCATTGCGGTTCATCATTAAAAATAACCCTCTGAAGTGGTTACGCGCGTAATGGCTGTTACTGAATATTTAAAGACCTAATGCCGGCACTTTATCTCCAACCTCTCCGAGCGCAGCAAACTGTTAATCGATTGCAGCAAAGGAAGACCAGATGCACGACGCGATCTATTTAGCATCGCACATTTTTCACCGCCGGACGCGGATCGCACTCCGACCAAAGGCCTTAGAAAAACTCCTACCGCCCCATCGCAACTAGAGGGAGAGAGGGAGGTTGATTGAGTGGCGTGTCGATCACGGACACTGGCACCCCGGAATGGCTGACATCGCGGAGGGAGAAAGGGGAAGCGATGAGTCGAAGAGGGTCACACAGTATCGTCGCGCGCTCATATCTTAATCCATTTCGCCCAACGGGTTCCCGGTTGCTTTGATAACGTCGGAGAGAGAAGTGAATGTCTCTCCTGTATCGCGCGTCTCTTCGCGTCTTTGTGTCCGTCGACGAGGAAGCGACCGGGGCGGAGGATCTCCTTATAGCCTCCCTCGTCTCTCCCACGCCTTCACCCGACCCAGCTTCCAACGCGCTCCCCCGTCGCCCTCGCCCTCTCCTCGTGCGCTCTCCTCATCCCCTCGGCAACCCGTGCCACCTGCTCACGTCCCTCCTTCTCCCCCTCCTTTCCTCCGCCCGCTCCCCTCCGCCCCCGACCCGTCGCCCACCCCCACCACGTGAGGTCCGCCGCCATTCCATCCCCGCCGGCCGATGCCCCTCCTCATTGGAGCTTCTCGGTGACGTAGTGACAGCACTGAGGCCGCCCCGAACGAGTGCACTCCTACAAGGAACGCCCTCCTCAAACACCCTTAAACGCTCTCTCTCTCCCTTTTCGTGTTCGCTGGGAAAGTTCTGAAGGATTACCGTCGCAGATTTGCTGTGCCTTATTCGACGTTTTGGCGGAATCGATAGAGTATAGCCTGGCCTTTCCACGCGTGACGAATGAAAATAAATCTTGAATGGCGAATATTGAAAGTGACATCAGGCAAACATTTAAGTCTTCGAGAAGGATAATTAATCCTCAAATTAATAGACCTGAATTTCCACAAGAAAACAGAACCACTTTGATTACCTTTCATTTATGTTTTAAGCTAACATATTACTAAATTTTACATATATCCTCGATACGTAATAGGCATATGCAGACCTGATTCATTTTATATTTATCTGAAACACATTACATCTGCAAAATACCGTGCAAAAAACCATTTTATGTATGGCAGGGATTACTTTTACTATTAGTAAGAATAATAATCACCTATATAGTTTAATTCAGAATCATGCGAATACATAAATTCGCGTAAATGTTTAAGAAATGTTAAAATTTAAATATATTTTAAAAGACAATTCTTGATAAGAATCCTATTATGATTTCCTCAAATTTTCCATCTATAAATTATTTTACACCTCTTTTCCTCAAAATACCAGTAAGTAGGTATAAGTTTCTGAATATCAATTCAAATATTTTTCTGTATGAATCTCATTTCACAGCTTGCTATAAAACGTAACCACCATGCCATAACCATATCTTATTAACTAAGTGCGTCATTCGTCAGCATGACTAATTCACGTATTACTGAGTATGAACAGAGCTTTAATTTTTAATACAAGCTCTTAGGTAATTAAAATGACCTCTGCTGCGAAGTTGGGATGTGCGGACGGCATAATCTATAAAAACAGAAGCAGTCCTTTCATCCTGCACTTCATTGAAATGAAATTCGAATACGAGATCTGGAAGCATTAAAATTATCTACTATCGATTAAACTAAACAATATCTTCCTTCTGTAAAATTCGAGGTCTCGACAACGTGAAACAGCACTTTAACGGTTTACTTTTATTCGGATAATAACTAGAAGTGTTGTTAATGAGGCAAAGGCGTCATATGGGGAGAAAAAATATCGAGAGAGTGAATTATGCGAGTAAGAAAAATTGGTATTTTCGCCTCGCGTGCCTCTCTATCTCCCTCCCCCCTCTCTTTCTCTTTCCCTCTTCCCTCGCTCGTTCTCTATCTCTTGCTGAATGACGATTAATAATTACCACAAAAGGTTCTTTTCTTTCTCGGACCTCGAATTCAAAGATGGCGCGTGAGGAAGGGTGGTAATGGGGAGGCGAGGGCTATTAGCTGCACAGGAGGAAGAGAAAGGGGAGGTTCCGTCCACATCCATCTTTCCAGTCGTTATGCGCAATGAATTCACCTTTTCCCCTCATAAGAAAGGAACAATATTTTCTTTCGCTTTTCAACCGAAACCTCCATTGCAGCAAATTACGGTCGTTGCATGCACGTCGAGACACGCTCGTGATCGTTTTCAAACTTCATTTCGATTTCCAATCTATTACATAATGACAACTAAGACTACGCATCAGAACTATCGAAATTTAAGTAGTGAATATCTCTCACATATTTAATTCGAAACAGTTGCTTAAAATTTTTCATCAAAAGGTGATATGTGGGCAACGATTTCCTTAAATACTACTTTCCTATCACGTTTGATGGAGCATTCGGATTTGATATAGAACAATATTTCTAATTGTCGATCTTTGTAATAATTTTACTTTTTCTGCAGGCTGGGAGGTCAAAAACTATTAACGATAAAAGCACCGATTCTGCTACATTAATTTAACAAGATCATCCAAACGGAACTTATGATGCCTACTTTCCATTAAATCATTTATTTAACACTTATATTAGCTTTTAGTATGCTTTAAAATCACCGCGGATTTGTGTTCCCAAATTTCATAATTTAGCGTTATAAAATAATATAAATGCAATCGACGGAAAAAATAAACTCATCACGCGTATTTATGTGGCAAAAAACGTGTGTGTGTACTAGACTATACCGAATCCGAGTCCAACAATAGTCGTTGAGATGGAAACACTCGTAATGAGTGATAAAAACTTCAAAAACGCCGGTATTTACAGCAAAATTTGAAGAAACACGATCGATAAGCAACATTCTACGATAAAAATTATAATCTTAATTAATTTCCTCAGAGAATAGTACAAATCCCGCCCCAACATTACAATTCTAAGGTTATTTTAATGTACAAGAGAAAATTAGCCTGAACGATGGATTTCCGATTTTCAATGTAAATCAAATGGAATTATAAATCCTGGAATCGAACCCGGGACTTTCAATCTTCGCAACAAATATATCCTCGAGAGCTTGGCCCAAGTAGAAAGAGATTTCCACCAAGTTCTGTGAAAATCGGTTCATTGGTTCAAAAGTTAATAGGGGGAAAGACAAACACAACGACGAAACTATAAGGTTATTTCTATTGAGGAAAGTAGGCTAACTCCTTGCTTATTATCATTATTTATACAATTCCATAATGTAACCAGATTTGACTGCCAAGTTATCTTAGCAGTTTCACAGAACCTGTCCACGTACTCCCAAGAGAATCCAAAGGATAAAATGCAGCAGTAGCGCATTTCATTAACAGCTACATTTTACCATGCATTTCACCAAACTGGGGGGTGACAGGGGGTGCAATGCACCGAGGTCTACCTAACAGTTATTACTCGCAGATTTGTCTTTCCTGTTATGGCCTGTGTGTGCGAGTGTGAGGAACAGATAAAGCACGTTATAGGGTGATCGCGTTAAAATGAAACCTGGAATATCACCGAATAAAAAAGTCGTACATAACATACAAAATTCCTAGAAAAGGTTTTAAACGGACAGAAACCTCTCGTGCACGTAAGTTTACAATTGTTTCCTGAATGAGTTTACAGTTTCCTTAGCTGCACTGAAGTACTCAGGAGTATCCTTTTGGTGAGACTGGCGAAAGCGTTTTTTCCTCACATTAGCTTTAACACAAGATGAAAGAGGTCTTCACAAAATCACAATCATTCATTCGATTCAATCGCGGCATTATTCTTTATTGTTTTAAAAATTCCTTATTTTTGAATCTTATACAAAACAATCTTCTTCAGTCTCGAAGTTATCTTCTATTTTATCGTTAGAAATTATTTATCGATGTTATTTCCGAATCAGCAATATTGCCTTCAGCGTTATAAATGGATTCCATTTACTGACGATTTTGTGAAATTTTCCATCAACTTTCCTTAATTCACTATAGGTGTTCTATTTGCTTTGATTGTACCTTAATTTTTAGTCACTATAAACTGGACCAATTGAACCACTCTGAATTTAAAAGTAAATTACAACGAGAATAAGACTCAAAGTTTTCATATCAGAAAATCATCATATAGTAGGTCACAATTACTATGTAACCTGCTACCGCGAAATTTTCGTAATACGTATTTTTAAAGTAATATCACTTATTTTTTTATCTCGTTTTAAGCAATAATTAAACCTGCTAATTTTACTGTTTAACAGTTTAAAAAATTCATTTTCATTTCTTTTTTTCCAAAAATTTAATTATTTGTTCTACTCGCCTATATTCAGTCATATGATAAATCAAATAACTTCAATACACACTTATTTCAGCTACATAAATTATCACTTCAATGTCAGCCAATAGGTTAGCTTATTTTTTTTTTAATTAAGACATATGATAATCATTATTTTAATGGTGAATATGATTGCTTTCTTGTTAATTTCCTAAACAGTGCATTTACTACTATCAGTGCCGTAACTAGGGCGGCGCAAGCTGGGCATCTGCCCCGGACGCAACTAAAGAAGGGGCGCAAAAATTGTTAATGGCAAGTTGCGCATGGCACAATGACGGAAGTTTTCTCTAGTATACTTGTTCCAGACATTACGCATTGTAGTCCCCCTAAAAACCAACTAAATGAATTAAGGAATTTTATTTTTTCTTATATCTTCCACTAAGACTACAGATTCATGGGGGTACGTGTGATAGTGGCCGTGCGTTCCCTCCCAAAACTACATTTTTTAAAATTACATCATTTATAGTTTATTTTTATTTATTAATTGCTCGCCCAAAATCCATAAAGTAAAAATACAGGTATTAGAGTATTTTATATGAAGGGGCGCAAATTTGGTGGTTTGCCTCGGGTGCTGAAATAGCTAGTTACTGCGTTGACCACGACGCCACAACGTCATAAAGCTGCTCCACTGAAGTCCGGTTTGTCGTGCAAAGTATAGGAAAAGAGAAGTTTAACAAAATCAGACGGAGACGGAAGATATAGATTAGTTTAATTTTAAGCGAAGTTTGAGTAAATCTTAGAATGGAGACTGCTAGGAAAGAGGTAGAGACGAATAAGGATTTTGAATACTTTAAAAGGAAGTGAAACATGAAAAGAGGAATAAAAGAGCTTTGTATAGTGTAAATTGCAAAGATCGAATAGAGATTCCAATGAGAATAAGTTCGCTGGTATTATCATGTAGTACAAGATAAAGCTTCACCTACTATACGTAATCAGATTGATTTTATTACACTTTTTACAAGTATATTTATCTTGTAGAGATAAACACAAATACATATTAATATATCAAAATTACCTAATCCAAGTAACAGTCGATAAGCCCTAAGTGAAACGAGTTATTATCGTTTGTTTGGCTTTACGAATGCATATATTAGTCTTCTATTTTAAAACAATTGAAAGTTTAGCCACGTCAAATAAACTTCGGAACAAATATTGCGAAGGACATATGTTATTAATTTTGACTCGGCGATAAGTTTGTTACATTATTGAGTCAGAAGCTTAACAAATCCGTCTCTTATCTCCCATCTGTGGTAACCATTCCAATCCGCCATTGGCAGGACGCATTTTTCTGGCACCAGGGCAGATGACAAGAGATTGGAGAAGCACGAGGGGAGGAGGGCGAAAGGGGGCGGATGGGTGCTGAAAGAGGGCCCGGATGGCGTGGAGTAGGGCTGCCCCACAGATGGGTCACATGGGCGTGCTCTCGCTCCTCCGCACTTCCTAGCGGTGGTCCCACTGAATGACTGTGCACTTCTTGATGAGGTGCATGTGACGGGTGAGCGAGGCATTGGTCCTTTGACAATGAAGATAATAAACGCTGAGATACGTCAGGGAGAATTGAGGGGAGAGACGGCGGAGTAGAGGAAGGGGGACCCCTCATCGCGAGGAGGGCTCGAAGAACGCCGTGGGATAGAGGAGGTGGTGGGAAGGTAAAGAGAAAGAAAGAAAGAGAGGGAGGGAGAAGGGAAGTACGAATGGAATGGAGCGGGAGAGCAGGATTGGTGCGTAGGAGTTTAGGAAGCATAAGAATGGTAGATGAGGGAGGGGTGGAGAGAGGTAAGGGAGGACAGGATGAAGAGAATGAGTTTAAGGAGAGAGGGAGAGATGGAGGGGAGAGATGGAGAGAGAGAGAGTGTGTTATTTGGGAGTCACAGGGGATTGATGGGAATGTAGGTGGACGGTATGTTTTGAAGAATACCTCTCGGTTAGGTGACTTGCAGGAGGAATCGTGTGAGGTGTAGACGAAAAGGGAATTTAAGGGGCGGGGGAGGATTGCGATGTGAATATGGGTTGCGTAGGCAGAGATTCGTTAGGAAGAGTTTATGCTAGTGGAGTGATAGGAGGAAGACGGAGAAAAGTTGCACGGAACAAAAAATATTCAGTTCCTAAGAGTGATATGAATATCATAATAACGTAATTATAAATAACATTGTGAAATAGAGATATCTCGAGGTTAATGACGCAGCGGCAATTATTATTCGCTAATAGATACGGTTATTTCACGATTATTATATACACTATCTATAACCTGCAACACTTCAAGTTCAGGAAGAAATGTGCCAATGAGCTACCGTTGTACAGATCTCCTCAAATGAACAAGATTTGACAAAAGTCCAAAGTTTTCTAATCGATACGATATCAATATTAATACTTTAAATAAATTGATCGTTGCAAAGGAATATAAAGCTAGTAATTGAACTTAACAAATTCCCAATACAGTAATTCTCTTATCATTAGGGATGATTAAACGGAGAGCAAGAAAATTGTGTTAAAGAATGAGAGATTTAATTTTAGGTGTAGTGTGAAGGGAAGCATCATGTTGTTTTTGGAAGTATCTGCTTCAAGATTTAATTTCGATAATTAAAATTAAAATTCCGGGTGCAAAATTTTGATTCGTTTAAATGTTGCATGTTTAGTTACATTCAGTGATAAATATTTCTAAGCATTAGCTTTATCTGGTGTAATAGTCTATTATTTATAAATTTGCGCTTGATTGCCTTTCTGGTATAATAATGTCTTAAAATGCAAGCTATGTTCCAAGATGATCTTCTTTTGCCTTATTGAGGCGATTTATGTCAAATTTTATCGTACAATAGTCTTTATTGGACCCACAAGTGTTGCAACGGGTATTTTTCAAACTACGTTATTCTCAAGTCGATCGTCGGATTGTGGGACGGACATTGGGAAGAGGTGGGGTCGATTGGAAGAGAGCGAATAGGAGAGAAGGGAAGGGGGAAGAGGGTGATTGCGATAAACGAAGAGTGATGCCGGTGATTGTTGGGAAGAGACGTGGCAGACGACGGTCGCCCTTAGATACGTCACCGCAAGAAGTCTATCGGTGGGTAGGGTTGGGTTGGGGAGTGGGTGTGAGGAAGGAAGAATTTCGAGCACGAGATAGTCCTGTTACTGAAGGGAAGAAGGCAGAGGTCGGGTGGAGAAAAAAATAGGGAGGTCGGGGCCTGGGGATGTTCCGAGACATGCAGATGGTCGTTTGTCGAAAGACTCGGGTCCCGCAATTACCGCTGAGATTACGAAAGAGTCAGAAAACGACAATGTCTGACCATAAATGACGAACGTCAAAATTCTGTTGGCTTTAAAATACTTTCGCGCATTATGATGCGCAGAAAGATTTGTTTTTGATACTAATTTGTAAACGTGACCTTTTTCATAAATTTTGCATTAAATACGTGAAATGCTGCTGTAAACAGTATATACTTACTTTATGCTAATCTATCATGCTGTTTAGACCATGAAAATTCCAAGTATCGCAGACGCTATCTTCTGTAACGGAGTCGTCAGAAAAGCGATTAAGAACACAAATTGCATTTAATAATGAGACTATCGGTGACAAATTTAGAATATAGAGAGTGACAAATGTATAAAATCGGTTATTCTTTATAATACATTTCCAGTTATTTTTGAATTGGGATTTTTAATCAATAGAAGGTGAAAAAACTAAAACAGCAAAATTATATGCCAAAATCACGGATTATCATGCATCTACGGTCGTTGAAGTCTCTTTAAATTTTAATTGATTTTTAGAATCAGCGTTAATTTATGTTAATCAAATATCTCCTATTTTAACTTAAAAATTTCAGATGAATATGATTCTCTGATTAAATCGACATTGGTACTCAACGAGCATTTGAGAAAATGATGAGAAGTATAAAAAATAACGATAAATAAATTATAGTCTTTCCTTTGTTAAAGACACGATACAGGTATAATATTTATTTTTACTAAGCATAAAATTATTTTCAGTATGCATCAAAACTAAAACAAGCTATATTAACATTAAACTCATCAGGATTCAACCTGAGCCGGTAGAAACTAAGGATTGAAGGTTGAATGCACAACTCTGAGGAAAGAATTTATCACAGAATGAAACATATAATAAGGCTAATATTTAAGAGAAATGTATTTTGAACCCGATTCTAAAACAAATATTTTGCTCGTTTTTTCATACGTCAAGTATTGTTTAAAGTAGGGCGACGATGCATGAGTCAGTATTTTTTAATGGAAACCAGTTTAAATAATGAAATTATACACACAAAAATGTTTCCCTATTTTTGTTAATGTATATTATATCTATTAATACAATAATTTTACTGCGCAAATAAAAGAAATATAGGGACAGTTCTCGATTTACGTAATAGAAGCGTTCCCGAATATCATCGTTTATATATAAATCGCATAAATCGAATCCTATTTACCCATACAAAATTCCATGTACAAAATCGCGTTAAAGCGAATCCAGCTCGTGTAAATCAATTTAAGTTCCCTATTTTGTCGATCGCGTGTAAGCGAATCCACGTAAATCGAGTTCACTTATACTGTGAGGTCCGCGACTTGAGAACTCTGAAAACATGGCTAAATTTTACGGAGAAACAGGCTATCGAATTATTTATAATTTCTTTGTATATATATTTGTAATGTAGTGGATGGGTTTCTGAGGTCGTTTTCGATTGCAAGTCAAAAAGTCTTTGATTGGAACACTTATAAATGATTATTTTTTCAATGATACCCGTCAGTTAAGACTGGTCTTCGACCGTTTTCATTTACGTTGAGCATCTTCATCACTTAAAATAAATGACCGCTTCTTTGTGTTGGGACTTTTCACACTCAATCTATAAATCTTTCTCTTTTCACAATAGGCTTCTGACTCTGTTAACACTAACTCTCTCGCGAGTCTAAACGAGTCCAGAGGAGCGAGGCCCTAGGCCAGAGGTGCACAACTCAAAAGTTGACACGGGCCAAAATCGACCTTGACAGGATGATCATTTTAAATGAGAACCCATAGAAAATTTAATAACTTCGAGTAAGGGAGTGTTAGAAACATGAAACTTAGAAGTAACAGTCTTTATTATCTGCATGGTGTCGCCATTTGTCTACAGCCTGCGACACTACGAATGTGCATGCATAGCGCGAGCAATAAACAAACATGGCGTTCAATGTAGAGGTGCGAGTGTTTATGGTGAAACGTTACCTCAAATCAGAGTCGTTTAAAACTACTCAGGGTGATTTCTGTCGGCAATTTCGATGTTGTAAGGCACCAACGAAATCTGTGAAAATGTTTAGGGAGACTGGAAATGTGAATGTTGGGAGTCGTGTTCACTCGTCGACTGTTCTGACTGAGGATCGTTTAGCACAGGTTAGTGAGAGCCACCGCGCTCGCCAGATTTGTCGCCGTTAGACCTCTTTCTGTGGGGTTTAATCAAAGACAATGCCTACAACAGCAATCCGCGCAATCTGGATGAATTGAAAACCAACCAACATATCCCACATCATTTCCAACGTCACATCCATCACGCTGCAGGCAGTGTCTTCGAACATGCTTCGTCGTGCTCAGTTATGTATGAAACATGCTGGTGGTCATTTTCAACATTATTTGTGACAATATAAGTAATGTGAGACAATAAGGGTTGTTACATCTAAATTTCATTTCTCTATCATTGTTTTACTCGAAGTTATTAAAATGTTCATGGGTTCTCATTTAAAACGATCACCCGTTATTTGGAGTAATACTGGTAGTTGCTGTATGTCTCTTAAACTCGGATCTATCTTTCTTGAAGGTAATGGAGCTTTGTTTAATTTCATAAGAAAGAATGTTTGCTCACACATGCGATAAATATCCATAACAAATTTTACTAGTGCTATTTTTACGGAAAAAGAAAGCAGAAGCTGAGTTAAATCCTGCCGGGCCACACAAAATGTGTCGGCGGGCCAAATTTGGCCCGCGGGCCGTATGTTGTGCACCCCTGCCCTAAGCGGTCGCCTAGATCAGTGGTTCTCAGGCAGATTTGTTAGGCGATGTTTGGTCGCCGCGGCCCTCCGAGAGTATTCGAGAAGCAAAAAAACACTCCAGTTTTCTCCATACAGGGGGGATGACTGTGATAAGGAAATTAATAATAAGAGAGTTTTTTATTTAGTGCTTTTATAAATACAAGGTTAGACTTGTAAATTATTTTCTTTGCAACGACGTATGTGTATTAAAATCATTATGATGTGGTGTATAGTTTAATTTTTTTAAGTACTAACCACTACTGAGATATAATTTATTGTTTGTTTTTGTTTCATAAAAACAACTCATTTGTTAAAACATTTGCACGTTGATAAGCTACACAATTTTCTATATTTTTTTAAACAAAACATGTCGATAAATTAAAATCTGCAGGACTCTTAAAACCAGAATAAAATCGCTTGCCTTAGCAAAGAGTGCTTGCGACCCACCGTTTGAGAAACACTAGCCTAGATCGCCTGGTCCTACATCCGCCCCTGTGTGTATATATATCGTTTTCATTCATTCAATAGAGAAAAGTATCATGATAATATTAGTCAGTCTCTTACGAAAAAATAAAATTTCACAATGATGTATACTACTATTGACGAAAGAGAGTAGCGCAAGCTATTTATCAAATTTCAACGTAAACTGCTATGATAGCAACTTAAATCGAATCGATTGAAAACGTAAAACAGTTTTAATATCGCAAAGTAAGTGACGTGAGATATTTCGGTGATAATCCGTTGTTGAACCTTTATCGGAAAAGTTCATTTCAAACTTAACTCGTTGAACCAAATATTTTAGAAATACATATGGTTATTTATATACCGAAGCAATTACTAAATGGCTGCGGAGCCTAGCTTTAGTAAATGGGTAACTGGTCTCACTTCTTATAAGTAAAGATGTATGACTCAAGTCGGCCTTTAGGGAGCTTTTTTAGGATTTTGAGAGTTTTTTGTTAATTATTTCTTAACTAGAGAAGTTTTATCAAACTCTTAATTTTCCACTCAGAATAGCTAGAAAGATATGGAAGAGATTGAGAAAGGCTCCTTGTACTAAGGAACAAATCCTATGGCAATCGCTCCAGAGATAAGTAATGTCATTTGATCATGTTTTTAGTCGTTTAAAATTACGGCATCCAAATTCGTTGTTTTGTTGATTTTGCGGTCTTTTTACCTCATATTTCTAAAAGAAAACTGCGACATAAACTTTGTTCCCATCATATCACAGTCAAATGTATAAACGGCTTAAACACTGGATCTCGGTATTAAAACTATCTTCTCTATAACTGTGCCAAAATGAAGAACGCAAACTGACGATGATTCATCAGGCGACAATGCTATAAAAGAAAATAAAGAAAGCTTCATCGGTTACGTGCCACAGCTTTTCCTTTAATACTTGAAAATAAATTATACAATTCATTCTCCATCGTTTCAACTATGCAAAATAACTTTTGAGGTTTTTGTTGATAGTTTCCATGTTTAACGGAATAAGATAATAATAATCTGCCATATTCCTTAAGTAGGTGGCACAATCCCCTGCATTGTCACTTAGCCTCAAATGAGGAGCGAGGTAAGGATCAGACTGTTCAAGACCAAGTGACGCTCAATGAGATGTCGGGATGTTTAGGCGAGAGGTCGATGCGTGGAGACCTCTATGTTCGTCCATGCGACGAGAAGGAAACTAGATCGCAGGATGGAAAGAGTTTGAGAGGATGCTGAAGAGGGTAAGGCGGGAAAGGGGGGTGGGGGAGAGGCCGGAGCGGTTGGGAGACTTGGAAGGGGTGGAGGAGGGCAGGAGGGAGTTTTAGCTTGTGAGGGGCGTCGCCTCGCCATCAATATTCACATCTTTCTCTTCGGTCCCGCCCCCGACACCCGACCTATTACTGTTCTCGGGCTCCCTTACAACCTGCTACCGCCAATGACTCGGCTCATGCTTTCGTACTCGGTTGCACAAATCGTGTTGTATCCCTTCGCGTACCTCATGAAATTACCGTGCATCTCACTTTAGGTAGGCCGGTGTAACAAAGGATTTCCAGTTTATTTCAGAAGCCGCTGTAAGGATGAGTCGTGCTTATTTTCTTTTCTTAGATCACTTTTTTCCTCTCTTGGTTGTTTAATTTATCTCAAAAGTATCCCAAAAGATTCAAACACTCGAAATGTGCTCACTGCAAAAGGGTTATATGCTTCATTTAATAACAGGCGTAGAAATTTCTCCAATTGCTTTGCTTTAATCCATCACAATCGACTCATATTCCAAGGAACCAAATAAAATGCGTTAAATTTAGTAAAATTGATGAAATCATCAGCATTTATCAACTCAGCGCCTATTTTTAAATAAACATAAACGTGGATACCTTATGTTTATGTTTGTTATATAGTAATGGCAAAACTCGTGAAAATTCGACGGAAGCTACACGCTTACATGGCAAATGGAACCTCTGCATCATAATTCACGAGGCATATAAAAGGAATCGAAATCTGCGAATTGCGATTACTATCACGATGTGTATAGAATGCAAATGTGGCTTGTAAAACCGATTTTTGGATGCAACTGTTACGTATATCATATTCCTGGTACAGACATCGAAAAGGTATCGTCGTTTCCATAGTTGAATTAGTCACGCATTCGATAGATAAATTTATCATTACAAAGCTAAATCATCTCAGATTAAAGGAATGCACAAAGGAACCATTTGCATGTATAATTTTCATTTCTGGTGTAACATACTTTATGCGAAGCACCTTAAATTATAATATTGATAAGCCAAAAAATTTCCAATATTCATATATTATATAACAAAAAAGAAGTTTCAAGAATAAGCCAACATAAAAAAGTTTCTATATCCTATCTTTCAGAAAATAAATGTGATAACCATCTAATTCCGTCGTAAAGGCCTCTTTATCCTTAAAAACAGCACTATTCTATCACGCTATAAAATCAAAATAAGTATCTCCCTGAAAATTAATATGCGAATGCTATAAGTTTTAATTAACAATTAATTTAAGTATAATTAACAAAATTAACAAAAAGAATATTTTGCAAATTCCTAAAAGAGAAAAAAACTATGAACGGGACAGGTAGAAAATGATGATGTGCATAAGTTTGAAAGCGCTTTTAAAATTAACAAAGTAACCAACAAAAAAGAAATTTTATTCTTTATTTTTAAGATGACATGTTTTCAACGCTAGATTCTGAGCCAATTATGATTTCGTAATTCTGTCTTGGCATATGCAAAAAATTATTAGCGTTGATAATTTTGTAAAGTGTTCTAAAGTATTGTGTATTTTAATTAGTCCTGTCATAATTTAGCGATTTATCTACGGAATATGAACTTTCCCATCTTATTTTGGTGAAGGTATGTATATTTTGCGCATTCAGTAATGATTGCACGACTAAATAAATAGCCCTATTCTTTAAACAAAAATAAAATAGTCATTGTTTCTTACTTTTTGGACCGGATTTTTTTTAGGGTCCGTATTATCTTATCGTCGATATTATGATTCGACGAATTTCAACTAACGTAATTTACTTCCTGCCGTTGCTGACGAAGCGCCAGCGAAGTAATACGACATTGTAGACAATTGCATAAGATTTTCCTTCTCAGCAAATTTCGTCTTTAGATCCATCATTCCCCACACCGGTTGCATCTGCTGTTTTCCAGCGTCGCTGCGCCATCGCAGCAGTTGAATAACCGTTCTTGTGTTTGCATTTCTCGACTTGTGGCGCGAGAAAAAGGCAACGTCGACCTTGATCCGATACCATATAGATACATTGGTAAAAATGCAAAAGGAAGGAAGAGAAGAAGGGAGAGAGGCCTTTAGCTATGCCCATACATTAAGCGCCTTTTGGAGGCCTCAAAAACGGAGTTTTCGGTCGCGGTTAAACGTGGCCCGAACAGAGTTTTCGATTCCTTATTCATGTACGTTACCTCCGTTTCCCGCGCACGAGTTGGGAGTGAGGGATGAATAAGGAAGGGGCTGGGAAGGGAGAAAGAGGAGGAGAGGTAGGAAGTGAGGTTTATGGGGAGGAAAGGGGAAGAGGCGTGAGGAGGAGTGCTGGGCGGCGGGATGGTAAACCCGCGATTGAAGGGGTCCATCTGGACGGTGATGGGCATAGAATCCGCGGAAAAGGAGCGTGCAGTTACCGGGAGCAATACTCTGCCGATTTCCACGAAATAGTAACCACAGCGTTGAAGGCAGTGGCATAGTTTGGGACATAAGTCCATGTTAATAATATACGGATGTTGATAAGCGATCGAAAAGGGCCCCGTGAACGAGCATGAATAATCGATTAGATATCTGTGGCGCCAAAGGACTCGCGACAAGCACGACAGCCAAGGAGTTGGCTCAATTTGCTTTTTGCATGTTTATCCTTGGTAAACTATTGTTAAATCTTGCCATGAATGAAGAAAATACGTAAACACAATTTAAAAACGAAAAATTGTCTTGGCACATTTCATTTTAAAATGGGGTGCTTGATTACTTCACCAGGTATCAAAGTTTCAAAGGTAATTGCTAACAAATTTATTTATGGCCAATTAAAACGTTACTCCTTAAATTGTCTAGTGGATATGCTATGTTGAACGGAATATTTTGAAGAAAAGTTCACCAATATATTTATGAAAAGTTTTATCAGTAAACGTACCAACGCACACATAAAGGAGATATCTTCATAGATTCTATGTGCCGAGCGATGCAGCAAGAGCAGTGATCCAATTGCTCACAAACAACGCAATAAACTTATGACGCAGCCAAACAATGACTGACAATTGCTGGGGACTATTTCCGGGTTGCGACGCTTGGTGGACGAATTTGCCAGACGCAATTCTGGGAGGACAGAGAGATACTTCCATAGAGATAAAACACACTGATCTTAACAATATCTGCTAGAAGGGCCTTGATTTGCAAAGATTTAATTGACAAACATTTATTTCTTTTATCCCCACGAAACTTCAATTACTTTTAAACCGAATGCTAAATTTTACAAAATATAAGGCTGGCAAATTAATTACAGGTTTCAGGCGTGTGTTTACTTGTAAACTTGGCACTATTTTGAGGTAGTTATCAGTTGTGTTGAAATAATGGAGTGCCGAGAACCAGAGAAACCTGTTTTTTATCTCTACCAAAATTAGGGAAAGTGAGTTACTTTCAAGCGAGGGGATCGAGGAATGATGTAGTGCAGTCACAGAGTTACATAAAATGTATATGGTAAAAACAATTGGTTGAGTGCAGGAGTGCTCAGACTTTAAGTAATTAGGATCGGTCTTTTTACCCCTTATCAAAGATTAATTATATACCTATACAAATACATTTTTATTTAAAAGAATGTAGGTATTATGTATAATATAAATTATTTAATTAAATTCGTTAGATAGAATTAAGTAGACGTGTATGGTTTGCAGTGCACAGCGTCAGCAAGTTGTACAAACTTGGGATTACAATTGCTTATGGCTAGACGCATGCGGTCGTCCAAGTGATTCTATGTCAGAGTACTCCAATACTTGGATTTTAATATTTTCATGCTGAAGAATGCTGGCTCTCAAAGATAGGTGGAACCAAACAAATGCTATCATTTAGATAGCACTTTTTCTCAGATTTGCACATTATACTTTCATGAGAAGATTCCAAAACAATTTTTATGATGATCTTGATTCGGCGGTCACTTTGCAGTGTTAGAATTTAATTTTCAACATTAGAAATGTCCTTGAAAAATGATAATGAAATTTTTGATGCAATTTCTGCAACGTCTATGTTCGCATCAAATGGAAAGCGTACAGATGTTGCTACAGATTCTAGCAATGCAAAGCCTTGGAAACGCCTTTTGACTCGTTGCGCCAGATCGCGATCGACGTCTTGAGCACCCCTGGTTTGGTGCATTCGCGAATTGCAGTGTTTATTAAATTTGTGCATTTAATTATTTGAATCTTGTCTCAAATTTTAAAACTTTCTCAAAAGATGATAGAAAATGGCCCTAAAGTTTACTCATTAATTCCATTTCCTTAACATAAAAGCAAAACTGGCAACAAAGTACGATGAAACTTGTGCGAGACTCACTAATTGATGCTTTATACTAGTGTCTTAATCCAAAGTTCTTTGAGTATTCAAATAAGATTTGGACAACGTCGTGCGGTTCAAGTTTTTACTGCCATGGTATTTAAAAAAGAACTAATGATCAGATAACAATCAGTATTAAATTTTTATAGATTTTGTAATATAGAGTACCAGCAGCTCTTTGTCCGGGGATTTATGATTAATACCTTGAAAAGCTTCCTTGGCTAGATACCAATGATCTTTCATGGTTCAAAAGTCATAAGTTTATCTTATTCGACCTCCATAATGTAATAATATAAAACATTCTGAAGCCCCAATTACAGTACTTCCTCATAAATTATGTTGACAGTCTTGCTACTTGGAGAAGAGGTATACAAATTATTTCGGGCACTTACTCTTGAACATGCTATGTAAATGTGCTCATGAGAAAATCAAATTGCACCAAAGTAGACCCCAACCACTTTTAGCAAATGAGCTTGGACCTTTAGTCATTGCAAAAGAAACAACTGGAAATTAAAGATGTTTGAATTCAAAAGGATAGTCGCTAGGAATAATTGGGATACGTGGTATAAAAGCACTCTGTCCTGCACGTCGATCTTACACTCCAATTTTCGTTTACAACGGAGAGATAAATATCAATCATAACTATAATTCTGATCATTTGTTTACTTAAATAATTAATAAGCGTAGTTAGAAGGCGCTTTCAGAAGAGGCTGCGTAGAGAGCATGTTTAAGTCGATGTTTCGCCAACGTTGCAGTGGGCGTCTTCAGGAGTTAATCGTACCCTCCTTCTTTTTGCATTTTGTATTACGTCTTAAATTGGTAAAAATTGAGTTGCCATGAGAGCAAATTTTTTTACTCCAAAAACTTTAAATTTTGCGGTTAAAGTTTAATTTTAGAAATATTCGGTATAAAATTAATAATTTTTTCCCGTTTGTCTCGAGCTTGTAGGATAATTTTAAATAATTTTAAAATGCAAACAAAAATTATGTAAAACCATTTCCCATGTTATTTAAGTGTAGAAAAATGAAAAAGAAAATAATTTTAAAAATAAAAAAATGTCAATCAGATCGGTTTAAAAACTACATAGTATATTATTCTTATTATTGCGTCCAAAAAGCACTTAAAATACTTGTGTTAGGTATCTCGAATAGCCACAGCAAGGTTAGAATCTATTTTCGGCGAATTTCCAATAAAGACGGTTATTTTATAGCCAAAATGCGCATCAGGTTTTTTAACAATGTTCTGGCTATTGGAGATACCAGAGCCAAGTATTATTTAATTGCTTGTTCTTGAAAATTTTCAGCTATAGAATGAGCTCGATAATTCCCTTTTGGAATATTATTGCGGTTAAAACAAAACCTTCCTCTTGTTCCTACGTTCTGTAGTTATAGCGGCACATACATACATCCAAACTTTTAAAAATGTATAATAGATGAGCTTTGCCATTTATTGATGAATAGAAACATTTGAAAATGAATAAAAACTACAATTAATTACGAAAAATATATTGTATAACATTTGGACGACTCATTCATTTAAATCACTAATCTATGTTTTATAAATTAAAATTTTTCTTGATAAACAAATCTGCTGATGGATACAGAATGGCAAATTATCTCTCTTAATCACTTCTATTTTGTCTTAGAATGTTAAAATAACATTCAGAGTACGATTTTTTTTAAATTTTAGTTTATACAATAAACTATTTAGAACCTCTTAGCAAACAAGCTTTGAAATTATTTTGAAAAATTGTACATTCGTTGTATGAATACTGCTTATAATTCGTGTCAGGTGGAGAGAATAATTATCTATCACAAGTTTAGCAACCATCGAAATATAACACACCGATCGTTCATCTAACAAATTAATGTTCTGACGATTCGCTAAATTTATATATTATATCATCATGATTTACTGTTAGGTCCGTTAATACCCAGGTTTATGCGACAAAATTCTGGAAGGAAATTTTTGAGCGTCTCTTTTTGAGCACTAAAACTGAACTGAATGTGGTGAGCACTACATTAGCCAGTAATTCAGTTATGAATGATATCGGTTTTAATATGAACAACTAGGATGACCAGATTCTGAGGATGTAAAACCAGGACACAACGTGTTCTGGGGAAGAAAAACCGGGACAATAATATATCTTTAGTTTTTTGTTGCTTACATGCCAAATGGATAAATTCTGCGTAGCTTGGCCATGATTTTCTTAACAAAGTAGTCCATAATTTCTTCAAATTCTAATAATATGTGCAGTAAATGATTATAGAATTGGTCATAAAATTGATGGGAACAAATATTTTAGAGTCGTAATTACCGTATTTTTCGAGCTATAAAACGCACCAAATGTTTTCAGAAAATTTTCCAGAAAAAGGTATTTTGGTTCACCAAAGCATTTAGGAAATACTATGTCGCGTATCATTTCTAGCCTTGATTAAATCCATATCTGACATCATTCAAGAAAGTATTATGGCGTGATAACAGTTAGATATAATGTTTTAGATAAACTTAATTCGTGAAAGTAAATTGGGATGATCTAAAACATAAATAATTGCTTCGAAACTCGTATAGCTAAATGTGCCCAGGATGCACTCGCCTGACGGAGTGCGCTGCACACATCGCACCTATAAGCACCCCTTACTTAATTGTAAGATGAGATTTTAATTCTTAACAAATGGATTGCATGTGAAATAACATATAACCGGTGGAATGTGATTTATTTATTCCATATTTATGAAATAAAAAGAATTTTTAACCTGGACAAATACTAAACCGAACGGGACGCCGGGACAACATCTAACATCCGGGACTGTCCCGACTAAACCGGGACGTATGGTCACCCTATGAATAACCGTTTAATGTTTCACAAATATTAATTGAGACAGTTGGTGCGTGTCGCCTTCTGTTAGGTTATGGCAGAATATACCTAAATTCATTCTTGATTTTTGTTTTTGAGTTAATGTAGGAAGTTAAGGTAAATGATAGATGCGGATCTTTGTGACTGTAAGGCATATTGTTATCCCGCCCGCCAAGGAAGGATATGTTGACAGCCTAAATGCGCATATGTTCTATACAACCGATTAATGGCTTTTCTCTCATCTGCTTTGCTTACAAATAGAATTATTCAAGTTTTTTTCGCTTTAATAGGATTAGTCTTTTTAAAGTGTAGCCAAACTTAAAAAGAGCCACATACCGAATTACAAATCACCGAGCAGGCCACATATGATATCTAAAATTGTTAATCGGGTCATGTACTTCTAAAAGAATTGCACGATGCATAATCAACTCACGTTCATGTTAAAATTTCTCAAACATCATCTGAAAGCACCAGTATGGATATGCTTAAAATGGAGAAAGAAGGCGTGCCGCATGAAATCATAGTGTGAATTCCCTGATCTATATCATATATTTGATTAGATGCTTTAAAGACAGCGATATCTACACTTCGGTGATTCCTCCATATGTTTCGATTCCTCCATATATTTCAATAGCTTTCTATAAAAGAATTTTTTATCAATTTTTCAATGTATTTTCAACATTTCCCATAATTAGCCCTTTCAAGAGAATGTCAATGCACATTACGATTTATAAATGCTTTCGCGAGCATGCCCGTAAATGTGCATTTTCATAATACTAGAAATTAAATTGTTTTATTTTTCTCGTCACGAATACGTTTAGTAGATCTACTAATGAAATGAATAAGAATTCTTTTATTCTAAGCAAATTTGGTTCACATTTCCTATCAGGCTCTGACCACGCCGTAAACACCTAAAAGAACCTGCTAATGAAACGGTTAATGCGAATGTATTTTTCCGTTTCAGATATTACTGGGATTTTATTATGACTCAAACATATCCCATTTTCTTGACATGAAATAACAACATTTTGCTTCCATAAACTGTTATTTTGAGGCCGGTATTTAATATTTATGTAAATATCTTTTCACGACTTTATATTAGAATTTCAGCAATAAATTTTTTAGTGCAATCCCCAACTTCGTAATTTTGGAAGATCTTTCATCAATTTCTTAGATATCTATACTTAATGTGTAGATGGTCAAAATCGAGATGTGTTAATAACAACGCTCTTAACTTCAATTTAGTAAATTCAAACTCAATAAAATCATAAAATGGGATAAATATCCATTAAAAGACATTTTTAAAAAATATCGATTTTAGAAATAAAAATTTATATATGTACGCACATCAAAATAATCATTGCTAGGGTATAGTAAAGATAGTAAAATTGAATAACATGTGTTAATAAAATTTATATAAGAATGCCTTATTACTGAAGATTCCGATCATGAGTGACAGCGAAGGAACGAAATATCTACTGAGAGGGGCGTACATGCTTTCTCAGAGTTCAGATCTTTCAGGAAATGTATGAAGCCCGGATTTTCATCTTCTAGAGAGGTCAGAAAAGCGAATTTCGTGGGTAGTATCGGAAAGATGAAAAAGTTTGTTTCGATCTTTATGATTTTCAGACTATCAAAACTATTATTGGTGCACATACTGGTGCAAGGGTTGAAATTCTGATTGGAATGTTACTCACTCAATATATTTGAAGATCGGCGGTTTTCGCAACTCACACGGAAAAAATACAGAATCCGGCTGGTGATTAGCAAGTTAAACGAAGTACTACGTTGTATTTTTAATATTACAAAATATGAGGTTCAACTGACTTCAAAGAATGTAAATAGGTACAGATAATGGGGAAAGGAAAGCCAAAGAAAAATTTATCCGAGAGGGCTTATTTCAATAGTCAGCTTATGTTCAGCGCGGTTTATTTTTATAGCAATGAATTGAATAAATTTTATGTTAATTCTACAGAGAACAATCGAGCTCGTCTTATGACTGAAAAAATCAAGAAAAAGCATCTAAAAATACTTGTCGCTGGTACTCCAATAGCCACATCAAGGTTGCAAAAAATCAGATGCGCATTTCGGCTAAGCGGTAATTCCCTGATAATAGATAGAATCTATATTCGGCTGCTTTGTATCCGAAATGCGCATCTGGTTTTTTACAACCTTGTTGTGGCTATTGGAGTACCTGAGACAAGTATTTTTAAATGGAAATTTGATGTTGATTGCTTTTAGAAATTCATTCCCATGTTAATTGCACGCAGAGATGAATTTCCATGAAAACTCAAAAATATTTAACCATTTGTGCCAAAGAGTCACCGACTTTTGGATTTTAAGAAATAATTGGTCTCACAGTTATCTACCATAATGTGTATTATTCCAAGAAATGGTAGGATTAACTTCCATCTATGGAATTCTAAAGGCTATAATAATCTAGTTTTCGTCAAATCTTCCCTTTTTCTAAAGTTGTCGGATTTTCTAAAATTTCGGTACTTGAGTTTGTACTGCAATGACATATTTTTCTTTCTTACAACAGACACAAGTAAAACAACATTTCAAAACTAAAAGTTTGTATAAAATATACAACGGACATTTTGCATAGGTAATGACAAAATCAATCTGAGATCATTAATACTCTGCAGGAGATGATTGGCTTCTTTGAAATGCGGAACTAAATATTATCTCTAAAAAGGAAAAGGAAATGAATAAAATTACTTTCAATGTTGCCGACTTCAAGAAAATTCTGATTTTTATGAGAAAACGACGTTTGTTCAATTATAAATGAACTTGTTTATCGGCGTCTTGGACTATTTGAATAGTGCTCTGCGTATTAAAAGGAAGTTGCTGTATCTTAATTTTTTAATTCTTCTAAATAATGAAATTGCCTTTGGAACTAAGAATTTAGGTAATAATTGTGTGAATATAAAGGACCCTTATAAGTGGCAGTGAATATTATGTAACAGTATGTAGAAAAACGACACGCATAAATAAATAGAAGTTTCAAATACATACTTACATATTTTTTAATGGAAGTCTGCGAGTTTAACGATGAGGTCTGTATTCCATTGATATTGCATTTTGATACAGAATTTATCCAACATCTTGTCCCTATTAGATAGTGTTCATTAGAACAGTAATCCAGACATCGTTTTATGGCGGGAAGATTCTTTTTATCAGCTTCTCTGATGATTTATTCCTAATATAATTTTAGTGTGTACAAAGTTAGCATGTATTATACACGCAGAGAAATGTAGCTGTAATTCAAATGTCCTGCTATGTACCTATAAATTCACATTATCTATTAATTACCTTCATATATTCATATCTGCGTGAATTTCTTTCAATCCATATGTAGGACTTTCATTTGACTGCAAACGTTTCTGTTAACATCTCTTGGTAAACATATCTTTGATACATTTGTTTAGTGCTAGGGTAAGTGCTTCGGAACTACTAAACGTAGGAATTAAGATTAAAATTATTTATCGAATTCAACTATGCAGTTGATTCCTATGGACATAAAAATTCTGTGAAAATTATTAGCACGTTTCAGCTCCGAAATTGCCGTCTTGCGTGTTAATTTGTCAATCATTGATTCTTAAGAGAAACACAATCCACAATCGGAGAATGACAACTGAGGACTGGTGTAATACATTGTAATCGTTTCACGGCTTCAGGGATTACCCATAGATGCTTTTGATAGAAATCTGTAAGATTAGCTCGTTAATTTATGCCTAAAGGAGAATTCATAAGTAATAATTTTCTTTTGGTGGATCCGTTATAATATCATTACTGTTTTTACCACTTTAATTGGGTATTTTTTGTTTTTCACCACACGTAGGAGAATTTGACGGATTATCTTCAGATAATGTTTGTTTGTGTGTATTTCTGGCTAATCAACCTCTTGGATTATAATAGCCATAACTCCTTGCAAACCAGACACACTCACAAGGGAGGGAAACCCGATGCCGGCATTAGCCTACTCTTTACGAAGAACACCAAGGGGCCCAACTGCTTAACGTTCCTTCCGAAGGACGGGGGCGCTGACTTGCCAGGTCTTAGCAAAGTACACAAGTAGGTGACGAGACGGTTCCAGGTTGAAAAATCCGACCTCTGCCGGATTCAATCGAGTTCTTGCTGAGAGTAGAGTAAACCAATCTACACATCTAAAACTTACCATAACTAAAACGTACTATAGCTATACCCCAAATATTCATCATGAAATTTGAGAGGATTAAGAATACAGTGAAAAACGCTGCTTATGTCACAAACTTTGATGAGTCTATAGCGATCTCTAAAAAGTCATACGATAATTGAGTGGGTTGAAATTTTTAATGATGACGCGTCATTGAATTTTTTGGATTATTCGAGCTTGTTTGGAGCGAGATGCCAATGAGATATACAGAATGAACCGCGTTTTCCATATAAGATTACATTAAAATTTAATAAATCATTCCTGGTTTATTTACTAATAATAATAAAATAATGAGTGGAGACTACGTCGAAGATAAAACAAAATAAGGAAACAACTCTTTTGCCGTAATTTATTCAAGTTACGGCATAGAAGTTGTTTACTTTCTTTATAATAATAATCTGTATTATCTAATTGTTGACTTTTCCAGATGACATTAATGTCTGAGCTATTGTGTACTTATAGATGATAAAAATTATGCCTAAATTAATCAATTATCTCATAAAAGAGGACCGGTTCGATTTCGGAAACGTATCTTTTCTTCCTTTGTTCAAAAAGAGCGGAGGAACTTATTACGCACTTAAATGAATGCGTTGTGAAAAGTACAGAATTACTTTCACTGCTAACAGGATTAAAATCCGTTCCTACTCATCTAAAATCATGGTTTTTAACCAGATAACAATATTTTTTCATCTATAAAAATGACATAAAAGCCTCGCTATTTTTATACAATTGAATTTTGTTTATTTACAGCAATTTGCGTTTATGACACATTACACCAAAGAATATTTGTGGCCGAAAACTGTTTTTTAAGAATATTTTTAAAAGTTGGTTTGTACACTGTCTTTTTAAAATTACTGTAAAATAATATTATGTAATTGGTTTGCCATTTGTTCATCTAAGATAGAAAAATGTTCCAATAAAAATAAATACGATACACTCCATCTATCGTGTATTGGGACAGATCAAACACGATCATATTTATATTCCTCTTGGAATCTTTTGTAAAATTGTCTTCGAGAGTATAACATTTGCAAGTGTTGGTGAAGTGTAATTAATTATACTTTTCATTAAGAAGTACATTTTCATGAGACCATGAAAATAAGCCTTTTTAAATGATTTAAATGAATTTTTGGGTGAGGTAATTGCTTTTTTGGATCTTATCTCTGATAATTGTTAGTAGCTCAATAACTTTGGCTAAGATTAATAAAGGTAAAGTACTCCTTTAGCCAAACAATTAGAGGGTTACAACACCCAATGCATTTCGCCCACAAGGTGGGCATCATCAGGGGCAAAACCTGTTTCAACAGTGACTGGGAGCCAACCCAGTCACTGTTGAAACAGGTTTTGCTCCTGACGATGCCCACCTTGTGGGCGAAATACATTGGGTGTTGTAATCCTGTAATTGTTTGGCTAAAGGAGTACTTTACCTTTACTTATCTCTGATGTTGAAAATTTCAACTGCTTCTGCTGTAAACCCTAAGATAAGAGCTGTTCATTGGAAATAAAGCAAGATTTGCCGTTGAAAAGCTAGGGATTGTCCGGTAGATCACAACTGTACTCTTTTTATCCCATTGCAACTGTTTATTAAACGAGATGCATGCTAGGACTTGTTTCAACTTTTATAGGAGAATTTAAGTCAATCGGAATTTAATCAACTATTTAGTTTTACCCTGGAATCGATGTAAGTGTTTTCATGTAAGTTTAAATGTGTTTCATGTGTAGTATTTTTTTGAAAACGTAGCGGTATTTTTGGGTATGCGTAAAACGCCCGAATTAAAGTTTTCTTTCTGCAATCTTCTGAAGTAACATAGATGTGAATTCAAATAGGAACAAATATCCTCTATACTACAAGGAAAAATATTTAAAGCGCAAATTACGTTTTTGACTATTTGAAAGAGATTACACATGTTATGACATAAGTTGCTGAATAAAACTGAGGTCCATTGAATAGTTCTAAAAGATAAATTTCAGAATAATCATAATTTCCTTTTGCCTTACAATGAATTTAAGTCTCCAAATTTCATTTTCAACATTGCAATGAATTGTGTCCATATCTTTAGGAAGATAACTGCCCAACTAATGATTCTATATCAGAGAAGGGAAAAATAAGGCACAAGAGAGTCTTATTAATTAATATGTATAATTGCAAAAGTACAAATTTCGATGATTTTAACAATAAATATTAATCAGGCTTGATTTTTAGTTAAATGATACCATTCAATTTCATATCTAAATTCATGTGTAAACTCATATTCTCTCACAAGGACAATGTATATCTCCAAAACACTCGCCATTACAAATGCAACTCACAATGTAAACTTTTTCATAATTTTGATCACCTTTATTTTAAGGTATGACTGTCAACCTAGGTGTGAAGCAAAGCAATATATCGATCTTCTAACGTGTTTGTCTGTCTGCTTGACTTAGCAGAATGCATATTTCGAAATTTTGAGCCCGAAGAATACAAATATTATACATAATAAGATTACAATGTACTCAGGAGAAGGGCACATCAATATCTTATGCATTAAAAACGTAGGGTATCTGCGTATGAAGCTTCCAATTCTGGTGACGTAACAAGGGGCCGCAAGTATCAGATTCAGCATTTATAAATACTGGGACTTTTTGCATAAGATAAAGAGGTTTTAAAGTAAGCCTTCATTTTAACGATGAATTTTGCATTATAAAACGAGTAAACAATACAAAATAAATAAGAATACATTTTGTCATCTTAATCGCAGTACCAAGACAACTTCTCCAAGTTGAATAAATAAATGCATTGGTTTTACGAAAAAGATTACTGATGAATATCAGTCACTAAAACGGGAGAAGGCAGAAAAACGAAAATAATTATTACGTATGTCAGTTGAGTAAACGTTTCGTTGAGTTTAAGGCCTCCCTGATATAGTGCTGACATTTCCGTACTGTAAGTTACAGCTGTTGCAGAATTTTTATCTTGAATAAACTTGACGATATTCTATATTCAAAGTCTCTCTGAGAAATAATTAAACTAGTAAAGTAATAGCTAAGTTTTATTGAGTAAAACGAATTAATACTGCTACTGTAATCAACGCCACAACGAATTTCTATAATAAATCCTTAATCCTCCATACAAAACGTTTATTCTGTCACTCTGCGTAACGCTATTTTAACGAGTTTTAAACAAACATCCCGACTATACAGGAATGTTTCATTCACGCATTAAAAGACAATGAGGAAAGAGGCTCCGAAAAAAGAACTGGGTTTCACTCCAGGATATAATTTCTTATTCCTGTAAGATAACACGTAAAGAGCTATTTTTCGACAAGCAGGATTTCATTCTTTTGCTAATTAAAACTAGAAAAAATTAAACATCGATCTTCGGATCTAGACTGTTATAAAGAAGAATGAATAAACTTTCATATACTTATAGTCGAATTTCTCCATCAATTCCAAATCGCTCAAATTAATCTTTCAAATTACTAATTTTGGAAAACGCCATTTGCTTTCTTGGCAGCAATGTTGTTGTCAAAACTGGAGCTTCTATTGTTGTCTCAATAGTAAAATCCGCACGAATTGTAATTCGCGAGAATATTATTTTGTTATTAATTGGCGATATTTACTGTATTATTTTTCAAATTTTTTTACGTTTTTACTGTTTACCTTTACCATTGCAATGGTAGAACAGAGGACATAAATAATTTGAGATTGCTTAGTTTACCGAAGGAAAGTAAGTGAAAATATATCGTTCCAAACATTTATTATATAGTCGGTAAAGTTTTGAAAGTAAGACTACAAAAAGGTTATTTTCTGATACAAAATGAACACATATGTAATAAGGGAACACAATGATAGGTATACACATATATGGTGATCAATTTCATTATTTTTAGTCAAATGTTTTCAATTTTATCTCACAGGCCTTGTCTCCTCTTTCCTCTCATAATGTAAAGTCTTCCAACCCGACTGAATTCTCTTCAGTTTCTTAGTCGCTTTTCTTCCACTACCACTATTTGTTCAATTATAATCACAAATTAATTGTAAGCCTAGCTGCAACGTGAACGATAGTTTTATATAATTTGTTGCGTATAAAAAGAAAGTTCATTAATCATTGAAATATATTTTGTATTAATTTGTTGCATGGCCTTTGCGTAGTTTGTTAGTGTGGACTATTACACTTTATAATTGTTAGAAGAAGTTAATAAAAATCCAGAAATATTCAGTTAAATATAAATTATAGACTCGGACAAAAGCGCCCTAAGTCACATAAAATCTGAAACTTGAACTCTTACTTTCTCTGTATTCACCATTCATTTTTCTTCTAGCAATTTTCATTAAGAAATTCTTCTTGTAATTATTTTGAAGTATCCAAGTCATCTGTAATTCAAATACTTGTTGTAAACTACCACTCGAATCTTTCAAAAATAGATAAATAACGGTTTTTCGTGAATATGGAATCCGCGCCGGGTAAAGTAGCATAGACATTCGGACCGAATGCATCATTGGAAAGCAGCTACAAGTGTAGTGATACACAATAAAATTTCCTTTAATTGTGAGCTGAACATTACAAATGATCGGAACATGTTAAACTAGTAAAGTAGTATTATGAGATCGCCCGGGTGTCCGTGTTTGTGTATGTTTTGTGTGTCCCCCTAACGTCTTATTCATTAATTTATCGATTTTAACCAAATTTAGTATATAGAATATGCGCATGTATTAATGACCAAAATGACATATTTGGACGGGATCAACTCAGCAGGGGTGCCACAAAGTTAAACTTTTCTGCAATTATGAATTTGGAAGGAATTGGCACAACCGATTAGAACGAAATGTTGTATGAAGTAGGCGTGCAACATAACATAACAAAATCAAGATGTTTAGTATAGATATAGAAATCAGGGCTGCCACAATACAAGGAATAAAAATAATTCTTTTTGTACATATTTGTGTTGAACTGTCCACATCAATTTTTACCAAATTAAATACTTATAATATACACATACGATATATTTATATTATACAAAACCATATTAGCATATTTAAACTGAATCAGCCAAACAACCCTGTTTGGCTGATTCAGTTTAAATATGCTAATATGGTTTTGTATATATGTGTATATTATAAGTATTAAATTTGGTAACAATTGATGCAGACAGTTCAACACAAATACAATTACAATATAAACTTTCAGTAATTAAGGAGTTTGAAGAAATTGTTTAACGGATTTCAATTAAATTGTGTATATAAGATTGGCACAAAATATCATAATGAAATCAAGATGTTTACAGCGGAGCTAAGGAGCAGGGCTACCACAGTAAAAAGTTAAATAATATTTCTTTCACACTTATTTCTAGACCTAATGGATTTAACCAAATATAGTATATTTTATGTTTATATAAATAAATAACAAAAATATCATATTTCCATCGGGTCGACTAAACAGGGCTACTACAATATCAAGGTTAGAATTTTTCTGTAGCTATGAATTTCAAAGGTATTGTTTGAACGTATTTCAAATAAATTTCGTTTGTAGGGTGAGTATATAATGGGAAAACGAGATGAATATGTGTAGAACATTAAAAATGCGGGGCTACCACAGCATAAGGAAAAATAATTTTCTGATTTCAAAGCAAATACATTAGTATACGATTATATTACGGCGAATTTGACGAAAAGCACTTCTTCACCACGGGAGACCTGTATACACACAATCCTACTTGTTATATATTAAAATCGTGTTGAAAGGAAAGTAGGCGGATTAGTTCTTTCCACAACTACTTGTTTAAGAGATAAATTGCCATTTCTAAAAAATTTCAAAGTAAAAAAAGATCAGTTTTCCTGCGAATTGCGTTAAAAATCAACTACATGATACTCTGGTGCGTGAGACAAATGGATCCACCATTATCTCTATAAGAGAGTCCTCGCTTGCCTTTTGACTCAACAGGGTATTCTATAACTGGGTTCTTTCCCCAATGCCTGCCCGAAATCCCACCACACGCGGCCTCCCCAGCCTCCCCGTCCTCCATCTTTCCTCCCCCTCAGCCTCCCCTTCCCTCCAGGCCCCCATCCAACCACCCTTCCGTTATTTATGGCGAACGGGTCTGAGAGTCAACCTCACCGAGGAGCAAAAGGGGGCCTTAAACCCCCTACGATGCCCCCCTCCCTGCTTCCCTTCCTTCCTTCTTCCATCCAAACAACACTCTTCCACTAAACATGAATACCAGCCCCTTACACGCCAGCGCAGCCAATCGTTTCCTCATGATGATCCTCGAGACGAAAGAGAAGAGCAATCTTCTAATTCACTGACAATAAGTTAAATATAATTTTACAATTCATTCCACATATTTTGTATCAGAAATGCCTTAATCATTCAGACTATTTCGTAATAATATTCAAATTCTAAATGATTTCTACAGTTATATTGCTATGAAACAATTGTAAGGATTACAGTTATTGCTAGGATATATTATGATGAATTAAACCATCGGGAAAAATTATAGAGAACCAACACAAAGTTTTTTTTCTAAACTCCCTCATTTCAAGCTTTATATATTTCAGATTGCATCTAAAGAAATGCGGAATGATTCATTCAGTTTGAACTTCATCGAGTAAATAATACCAAGAGTTATTTCATCAATCACATAATTTTAGGGCTAAAAATTTATAGCATATTAATTAAGACAGTGAATATATGCAATATTCATGCGAGGATGTTAGCTTCAGATATAATATCGTGAGTTACAATGTTGCTTAGATCTAAAAATTAACATCTCAAAATAAATTTACAAATTTTATTTTTCCTGATATCTCAAAAGCCAGAAACTGCCACTATTGACTGAGTTATTTTTAATGTCCATGATGGAATAATTGAATATTTTTATTTTCAGCTGTTAAAGTACTCGGAGATTAATAAATTTGATAAAAATCCCTGGGGTGAAGTTAAAAACTAATGTACGTGAAATTATATTCACAGGAATTACATCGTAGTTGGCTCAGTAAAAATTTTGTTCGATTTGTTTGGAATATTTTGTCCGTCCTCCAATTCCTATAACTCTGACTAGGAGAGAGATAATTTGATGAAATTAGACTCTACGAGGCCCCAGGAAAAGACTACCAATACCTAAGACTCACTTGATTAAGTTGTTGGGGAAACCTTCCAGAATCGTCTCTCCCCTCCGCGCTTCCTCTCCCTCCCTCTCTCTCTCTCTCTCACACACACACACCCTAACCATCCCTCATTCACTTGACCTTCGGAAAAATTTCAAGCACGGGCGAAATGGCTAAAGGAAGCGAAGATGGCTATCCATTCCCGACTTGTTTGTTTTATTTGTCATTTATTTGGGCTCACTTACCCATAAGTCCCCAAACCTTTCAGCTATCCCTCTTAAAAACCCCGTTTCATTCGCCCTCCGACTCCACGGCCCTCTTAAAAACCACACGACCCTCACTCCCCTTTCTTCCTCTTCCTCTCTCTCTCTCTCTTTACATACCCCTTTTCAAAACAGTCCTCTTCAGCGCGTCGTAAATTTCACTTCCCTCTTCCTCTCCCACCACTTTCCCCCGACCAAAGCGAAGGACGGCCTATACCCTTGCACTCGATCGCTCTTTACTGCATCCCCAAATCTGCATCTCCACTTTCACCCCGTCTCACAACCCTTTGACCTCACGCCCCTTAAGAACAAGCGTTTCTCATCCGTGTTCCTCCTTTTTACACGCTCCCTACCACCGCAACCCCCCTTCTCCCCTTCCCATCCCTCTTACCCCCTCGCCAGCCACCTCCCTTTCTCATTGCCGCACTTCGCACCAATTTATCCCCCCCTCTCCCCCCGCCACTCTCGTCGCGGCACTAATTTCCCACTCTGCTCCCCCTCCATCATTCTGCATCCCTCCCCACAAAACACATTGACCGCCCTATCTTCCCCCATTCACGCCCCGTCGTCTTAGCCATTTATGAGAGATCGCCTTTACTCGCGGGGAGTGAAAACATTTGACCGACGAGTAAAAGGGAACACGTAGCGAAAACACGAACGCCTCTTCTGCGCGTGAGAAGCGAAGGCCCAGCGAGAAGAGATTTACCGCCCATCTTTTCCAAAAACATTCTTATCCTTTATTTTCTCTCCCCATCGGGTGATGTTACGCCCCCGCTCGCAGCATCCACTCCATCCTTCTCTTTTTCCCTCCTCTTTAAGTTTTTATGATCCTTTCCTTCCGCCCCTCCCTATGTGTGTGCTCCCCTCTTGTTTATGCGACGACGAAAATCGAATTTTTTTCTCGCGCAATCAAAGTCGCGCATTCCTCTCTCGTTCTTCCGCGCGAATCCAGAGCTCGCGGGTTAGTTGTGTTCGGCCCTCGCGTTTTTTTTGTCTCCTTCCTGTTTCGCTTGTATCACGTGATTCTGAGCGAGTGATGCCCTCCCGAGTGTCCCACACCTCCGAGGCACTCCTCGAATTCTCCCGGAGCCTTTCAAGTTGATATCAATCCACGCGTCGGACACGTGATCGGCCTCGTGTTCATACTTCCCTTACCTTAGAAGCCGGAATTTCCAATGCGAAGTTGACGAATCCCGCGAGAGAGAAGATTCACATAAAGAATCGCTGATTGTCCTTTCCTCGACTGCGTTTGTGGTAGGAAAGAAGGGGTGCGTGAGACCATCGCCGGTATTTTATTTTGCTCCTGTTCTTCTTTAACCTCTCCGAGCTAACTTTCTCTCCCTCTCTCTCTTCCTATCTCTCAGTGGAAGACTTTCTCGCGAGTCAATTTCCAGTCACAATAGAGGCAACGCAAAATTACAAATATGTGTTAATGAAACGGTATCCAACAATTTTGTATATATTTTTTCTCGTTCATTATAATGCAATTGTTTTTGGATAACCCAAGATGCTGTAACTGACATAGTATGTTTTGTCCCTTCCATATTGATAGGTACGCGTTAAGTTGAAGTGAGGTAATGTGAATATTTTTTGCGATCCTCCGATGCTCGAATTATAAATAATTATATGTAAATCCATCATTGCGCATATGTTTGGCACATTGGTTTTAAGTGGACTTGAGAAAATAAATTCTAAAACATACGAGCAAAGTTCACAACTCATTGATTTATAAAATTACTGGAATACCTAGTTTGTTTTAATTTCGTTTAGATGTTAAATATATGGTATATAGCCAAGGTAAAAAAGTTGTATTGAACTGTAGTTCACTATGATAAACTTAGAGAAGAATTTCCAGAATGTAAAAAATAAACTGCAGTAAGAAGTTGCGTGAATACCAATACTCATGGTTTTGGAGATTTTTTTATATCCTTCCTGGACAATTTTCATTCTAATAGCATCAAGTTTCTAAATTTCCCTTAAATATGTCTAAGATCATTTATATGCTACACTTCCACTGGCTAAAATATTTATTACTGTACTTCTACATAGTATAATTTTCTTATTTTGAACTTTTGACATTACTAAAAAACAAAAGGGCCTAATATTTCATGTTACAAGTTAAAATATTTTTATTAAACTCTAAAAATAACAAATTTAAAGTTATTTCGTTTAAAATTTAAGTTTTTCAAATTAGTACAAGAATCCACAGGAAATATGATTATTATTATTATATTAATATTTATACAAATATTTGTAGTCAGTTAATAAAATACACAATGTAATTTAATCGATTTTAAATTTTAAACTCCCCATTAATTATACACGCAGTCCATGTAAACTCGAAAAATAATTTCTCTATTTCCGATTTTTTTCAATACTAATCTGGTGGAACAAATTTTTGGAGTTATGGGAAAGATTATTGCCCGTGTACAGCAATTTTTTTCGTCCTATAGTCTTCGAGTTTTTATCGTATTCACATATAGGTGCATGTGGGATATGGGTATTCCTCCTCCGAAGTAGACAATAGGAATCTTTTAGAGATATTTTAATTTGTTTTCGACCAGCTATTTTCCAACTCAACCGTCTGCGAAGTTGAAATCGGATAGAGGTCGATGAGCGGCGACTTACGACGGAAAAAGGCAACAGGATGGTAAAAAGAAGACATCTTCTCCATTGTTTGGCAACGGCAGCGTTTAGAGTCGACTGCTCGTAAACCTTTTTCCCCGAACCGAGCGGCGGGTGGCGCGAATAGCCGGCGACCGGGGTCCCCTTCTGCGGGCGAACTCAGCCGCCGCCTCCGCTCCCCGCATCGGGCCGTCCACCCCCGCCTCCCTTCCTCCCACCCCCCTCACTCCACCTCGATCCGACCTCTCCCCGCGCGGTCTTCGAATCCACGACGACTCACTCTCCTTCGAATGTCCATGAGGCGGCGTTCGAGCGATCAAACAATCCGATCCACGCCCATCGACCACAAGCAACAAACGTATCTAAGACGACAGCGGAATCGTGTTCACGACCTCCATGCGAGTAAAATGAAGGTTCTGCTCCGCATTCCACCAACTACTCTGCATCTCGGACACCATCCCCCATACCTCCTAGTGTCCCACCTTGCCCACCACCCCCTTTTAACCTCTCCCTATCCACACGATACCCCTCCCGCCCTGTTCCGCTGCCGCCGTTGCGTTGATTTATGTACCGGCCAGACAGCGGAGTTCCCCCGTCCCGCCCCTCGGATGCCCTATCCTCGTGTGCTCACACCACACTTGTTCCAGCTCCAGCGGGACTCTTCTCCTCTTCCTCCCGACAGTTATCTCCCTCTTCTTCCAGGGCCTTCAAAACCCGAGCGCACCATCATCCCAGCCTTCGATTCCTCCAGACCCCTTCTTTCCTTCTCTTTCTCATACGCCGCTTCCCCACCCCACTGCCGCTGCATTCCCTTTCCCGCCCACTCCTCCAGCATGCGTGCATGGAGTTTGCGCCGCGCCGTGGGAGGGAACTGGAGCAGAAGGGAAGGGGTCGGGAGGGCGCGGAGGTTGAAAAAAAAGGAGGATGGGGTGTTTTGGGAGGTTGAAGAGCGAGGGAATTTCGGGATGAGGGGCAAGGGGAGGAGACGAGCCCACCGGAGGCTACAACACGGACGCCGAAGACTGAGGGAAGAACAGCGATGAACAATGGGATGAAAGAGAGGAGAATAGGAGGGGAGGAAGAGGAAACAAAGCGGGGCCCGAGTGTGACGCCAACAATCGGGCCGAAGAAAAGAGGTAGAAAGGGGCGGAGGAGAGTAGAGGCCGGAGAAGGAGGCGAAAGAACCATCCCCGCAAACAAGATCGGAGGGTAACACGAAAGAGAGACTCCAAAGGCGTTTAAACAACCCTACATCGAACGGGACACGGTTCGAGATACAAAGCACGCTTGCGAATGCGAGGCATTGCGCGGCCGCAATCCAACGCATAGCGACGGAGGGTTGCCGCATATTGCGGGCAGAGATTTGTACGCCCGCTCGTGTTAACCTGCATCCGATTGCGAGCGCGTGACCAGAAGTCGCCACGGGCTATCGCATCGCGACAAAATACATGGCGCGTCCGACCTTTTTTTCGACAAATATACATTCTTAGATTTGTTAACGTGCTTCCGTCGCAATTCCTATTCCGAGCGATATCTCTTCGGAAAGCGATGGGAAATTAGAATGTCTGTCTCTCGAGCGGCTGACGGAATAAGGTCCGTCGCGTGACGGGCTCGCATTAAGAGGAAAAGAAAAGACACTAATGGCAATGCCATTTACCTACGGGTCGAGCCGACGTATTTCCCCCTCTCTCTCTCCCTTTCTCCCTCTCCGCTAACTTCATGTGATTTGATGCGGGTCGTTTACTTTTTGAGATGATGCATTTTCCACGGCCATCCCACGTGTCGTCGGCTAGCGACTCTTTTTGATTCATCGATGCGGCGTGGGAGCGCGCCGGAGACGAGTAGCACCGATGGGTCTATTGCGGATAACGCAAAATTTACGATCTATGTACCACTTTGTTTATCGTGACATCCGAAGAAAGAGAGGGAGCAAAACAAACGCTTTCGTATTAGTCGGCACGGAGGTTGGGCTCGTCTGTTATTCTACCTCTGGGACGAAATATTGTGTAGCCGCATCTATGAAATTCGATCCGAAGAATACCAAGTTGAATGATAAAATCTAGGTTCCACTTACTTTGGCCCAGATGAACCCTCTTCATCCAAGGGTAGATTTGCGGTGGGTTGCTCGAGGAGCCCTGCTGCTTAGACGATGACGTCGACGACGAAGTCGATGAGGTCGACGAGGTCGAGCTCTGGCTGGAAGTTTGCCTCTGCTGCGCGGTGGCCGTCGATGCCGTGCCGGAGTTCGCGGCCGTCGCCGTCTTGGTGGCCACGCCTCCCGCGGTCACTCCGCTCTCCCCGGCGCCCGCCGCCGTGCGCGGGGCCGTCGCAGCCTCCGCGGCTGCCGAGGGCTGCGGCGGCACCTGCGGCGCGGAGGCAGACGCCGCGGGAGCGGGTGGCTGCGGTGCCGCGGGTGCCGGACACTGCTGGTGCTCGTTGGGACTCCTCGGGCCGGGCTGATGGTGGCTCGGCCCGCCGTGTGGGCCTCCTCCGGTCGTCCCGGAAGTTCCCGTCGTGCTCAGATCTTGAGGAGAGCTTGCCGTGTTGTCTGAGTACTTGCCGGAGACGCCCACGTTCGTGGGGGTGGGCGGGAGCACCGCCGCTTGAGGAACTAGCGGAGGCGTAGGCGCTCCGGGACTCGAATTGGCGCTCTGAAGTTGCTGGGGGTGGTGATGTTGGTGTGGATTGTGGTGCTGCTGCTGCTGGTGGTGCTGCTGGGGGTGGTTTTGCGGATGGAGACCCGTCAGCCTTTGATGGCCGTTGTACTCCGCCACACCCGCAGTGTTGCCGTTTTGAATGTGACCGACGTGGGACTGCTGCGCCGCGGATGCCTGAGTACCGTAAGGGGAGTGGTAGTGCGGCGACACCTGGGGCGAATAGCAGTTAGGGTAGGGCTGCACCGCGTTCTGGTTGTAGTACGATTCTTGTCCTCCGCCGCCGCCTCCACCGCCGGCTGCGGCCGCGGCGGCGGCAGCGGCCGCAGCAGCCGCCGCGGCTGCCACGGATGCCGTGGCATCCTGTCCGCCTCTGTGCTGCTGCTGCGACTGTTGGCCGTAACACGCCGCTAGCGAATTCACAAACTGATAGGAACTCATTTTTTATACTGTTTATTTTCACTTTCAAAGACTGTTGTGAAGGTTTTGATGAATGACACTCGCGTTTTATAGCGATGCGACGCTTCAATGTTTTTCGTAGAATACTCTTGAACTATTCTTCTTCTCCCGCTAATTGTCACTTATCGGTTCATCTTTAGTCTCCTCAGTTTACTGTCAGTCGGCAATGAAACACCTCCAAGAAGATAACAGAGTACGGATTAGTTCCCGAGGTCGATTTGATAAACGCCACAACTCATCGCTACGCTTCCCTTAATTCGGGGAAATCTCGCGGCACCTGTCTTCCGACACATCTCAAACGCTTCTTCCCGCAAACGATCATCTTCGGATCCGAGCTCTTTAACGAACTCGAGAGAGACGTCTTCTCTATCCAATGTCGAGGAACGTTCTGAGCTCCCCGAAGGCGAAATCACGACTCCTTCTCCCTCCCGGACGGTTAGTGGGCGACAAATGTCCGGGTTGATTCTATCCCCTCCACTAATGCCCGGACCTTTCGGCGCGGGGGTGTGCCGGAGAGTGCGGTGGATTAGCGAGCACTCGCTCTATCGGATGGCGAGTGATGGACTGCGGCGGAGGGAGGCCGGTGGGTGGTCTATAGAGGTGCCGACCGAATGCGCGACTGAGGTGAGGAGGAAGATCGGCCGGCGGTGGGGGAGGGGCTCCTCCTCGCGGGAGGGGAGTGGTGTGAGGGAGCGATTGCAAGGGGAGAAGAGGGGCGGGGGATGTTCCCCCCGAGGAAACTGAGGAAGGAGTAGCCCCTGAGGGGTCGTGCCGGAGGGAGGAGGGGGGGGTTAAATCTTGGGTGGGATGGGGGGAACGTACGGAGGGGGGAGAGGGGATGGAGGGATGTTGCTTAAAAACTTTTGTTCCCTTCTCTATCGGAGCGCCTGCGCACTTTGCTCTCGTTGCCGCGTGCCCGTTCCGCGATTCTGCGTGGCCTCTGTGGTTCGGGCGCGAAATGTTCCTCCCCACCTCCCGAACCCGCGAAGACTTTGGTCCTCCCTTGCGAGGGCGCCGAAGGTTAACGGGAGGGAACCGTCACTTCGGGGAGGGTTTTTTTTCTTCCGTTTGGTCTTCTGCCACACTCACGTATCGTAAAAGCGGCAGCGATATGACGCAGAAAAATTTCACGCCGAAAAGCAATTACGGTTTCTCTGTCTGCGACGCGTGCTTTTGACGCACGGCGGAGAGTTCTTCGCGACCGCTTTTCGGTGGGATCCGCTGTTTCACACGCGCGCCAGAGAGAGGGGGCGGGGCGAGGGAGGATTGGTCGGCTGATGGGGCGTGGGGCGGCCGGGGGCGACGTGCCCGGCGGAGCAGCCCGGCAGTTAATAAATTAAACCCTCGCCTAATGGGTGCCACTCGTAAATGTTTTGCGGGATTTTACGGCTTTGCTACTCTTCGTCCTCTCTCTCTCCCTTTCGCTCCTCGCAATGCCCATTCACATCGGACTCTCTTCCGAGAGTGAGGTTTTGGAGAGTGGGTTCTCGCCTACGCGACTCGTATTCCGCACTTAATTCCCCGACTCTCTTTTTTTATTCCACTAAAAAGACATATGACGAACGGCAATGGAAATCTCACGAATGCTGCGTTTGCGAATTTAACTCGACAATTAGACGACCCGTCAAAATGCGCAAATTAAATCGTGGAACGTTTTAAAAGAGCGGCCGTTTACTTTACGAACGGCGCAGCTTCCCTTGCTCTCTCGTCACGAATATCACGCGCTCGCCACTTCACTTTATGTTTTTCCTTTACGTACAGTTTTTCCCGGATTATCTCCCCTCCTCTTCGCGGTCCTTTTTATTCTCCCGGCTCGGGATCGATCTCCGACTCGCCCTTTCCTCCGTCTCCTCCGGATCTGCGTCGCATGTCACTCATTCACGCGTGAGGTCGGGACCTCAACGAGCCGAATCGAATGCGGTGTCACTCACAAACGTCCTCTCCTTCCCCGGGAGTGATCCGTGACGCGGGCTGCGTCCGCCTGTGAATCGGCGCGTCAAACCTTCCTTAGGGCGCTCCTTATGCAGATGGGCACGATGGGTGACGGCTCGTGGGAAGGGTCAAGAAGATCGGCGGGGATGTTCGCGGGGTCGTGTTGGGGGGAGGGGGGGCGAGTGGTGTGGGGGAGGGGGGGGGGGCGATCTGTGCTCCCCTTTTGATACGTGGGCGAATTAGAGGTGATGTCGAACGCAAGAGGGGAGAACGTTCCCGTCACACGACTCGAATTTCAAACGTCCTCTCCCACCCAACGCTTCGCGGAGTGTCGTATTTTGGCGTTGGGAGGAGGTTTTAATCGGAATCCGTGTGTCGAAGAGGGGGGCGTCACTCCGGCAGCGGGACTCCGTTCGCGAAGGCTTCTCTCCGACCGCTTCCGGTCGTGGCTCGCTTCCCGACGGCCCCTGCCCGCCCGCCCGTACCTCGCTCGGCCTCTCCGTCCCGCAGCCCGTGTGTGTGAGCGCCTTAACCCTCCGTCCTCTCGCCTCCCCGCCCCACGTGCGACTGACAGCTGCCGGCGACGGGGGCGCGGGCCGAACGGAAATTCCACAGGTCCCCGCGGGGCGGCCGCACTCCCAACCACCCCGCACCTCGTCCTCTCTTCGGGAAACTCTTCGCCGCACCCGCGGGAGCGGAGTCACTTTTATCGCACCGGGATCGTTTCGGGGGAAAGGAACACTCCGAGAAAGGCGCCGCGAGCGGTGCGCGATAACGTTCGAGCCGATGACAACGCCTCGAACGAAATCTCGAGGAATTTTTCAATGGCACTAAACGTTCACTGTTCACGGGACCGATTTCGACAACAGTTTTTAAGGCGTTTCGAAACCTTTTTTGGCGTCGATCGGAGATGCGGTCCGTCCGCACTTTAAACGCGCCACTTTCTCGCACGGCGCCACCCCTCGGAAGACTCCCTATCTCTCGGTACCTCCTTCCGGGCTTAGATGCACGCCGGAGACGATCGCACCACTTTCTTCGTAGCGATGGCAGAAACTAAGCACGCACGCGCAACGCACGCTGTCACGTTCTCCTTGTCTCTCCCTCTCTCTTCCTCTCCCGTCACAGAAAGGGAGATAGAAGAGGGGAGGAGAGGAATCCCCCGAGCGACTCGGCGAAAGAGGAGGGAGAATAGGAGTGGGGAGCGGATTGCGTCGTTCTCTCTCTTCCTCTCTCTCTCTCTCTCTCTCACACTCGTATTCTTTCAGCGCGTGTTTGTGTGTGTGTGTTCTGTCCCTGGCGTTGTATCGCCGACTGAGCGGGCAACGTGTAAGCCAACTCTCTTATGATGATCCCTCCCCGTCGGCTCCGAGATCGCGGGAATCTCTGCCTCGTTCTCGAGGAGGCGGTGGCGGACGGGCCACGGCGACTTGGTAGCCGGGAGAGGAGGTAGCGGGGGAGGGGGAGGATGACGGAGGAGGGAGGTGCTGCCCCTTCTCCCTCTCTTTACATGCACACGCCTCTCTCTCTCGCACGCAAAATGACGCCCCCTCCCTCCATTCCCCACCTCACGACTATCCTGCGACACCTTTCCAACCCCATCCCCTCTCCGCGTACTCGGTGTCCTCTTCCTCCGTCTTTTGTTTCCGACCCTCCTCGCTACGCCCCCTTGCGATGCAAAAAAACGGTAACACGCCACTGCCCCCTTACCTATTTCCCTTATTCACTCCCGACACCTAAGAAATTATGGAATACCGCACTTCTTCCAGCGAAAATTCATCTTCGGTTTCCTTCGCCCGCCCCTCTCTCTCCCTCTGCCCTCTTTTTTCTCCCTCCCTCACTCTGTCTCCCTCCCTCCTCCGAAACAGACCTACTCGGCTCCCCGACCACACCTACCTCCTCCCACGGAGAGTGGGAGCTGACTGACAGGCGGATAAAGGATCCTCCCCTTCGCCCCCCCCCCCAACCTCCTGCTTCCCCCTCTCACCCCAATGGCCTTTTATTACGATTACTATTACGACGCGAGAGGGCGCCCACCGGCCGTGGTTTTTGGGGCCTCGCGTGATGGACCACCTTCGTCTCGTCGTCGCCACGAGCGCCGAGCGCTGCGGGCAGTGAGCACCATCGCCGGTAAGGGTGCCATCCGCCCTCCCTGAACCAGCGCTTGCAGAAATCGGGGATGTGGTTTCAATCCTTTTGAGTTCGACTCCGTAATTCTCGAACGAGAGGAACAGACTCGTACTATATATCGCGGGAACGCATCGAGAGACGAATGGTTCGGCGAGGGCGTCCTTATTTTTTCTCCGTCACTTTTTGACTCGAGTGATTTTATCCGACCGATGATCTCGGAAGGAGACGTGCCGTTTTCATCCCTCGCTATTTTTTCCCTCGGATCGTCGTGGTCAAATCATTGACAACTCTGTGCCCCTTCTCCCTCCTCCTCCCCACTCCGTTTACACCCGCCGTCATCTTTCTTGCCTCATTTCATCTTCTTCCCTTATCTATGATTTCCTCTCTCTCTCTCCGACTCCCTCATCTTCCGCCGTCCACCTTTATCTAACCATCTCAACCTTAGGATCTTTTTATCTCACTCCGCCTCTCTTACCAATCTTCAGACTGAGATGACATCACCGGTCAGCTGTGTCTGTTGCCTTCTCTATATCGAGAAGCGGCGCGGAGAATTCTTCCTTTCGCTCTCGATCCCATCGCCTCCACGGGCGCATGTAACCTCTCAATGTTTGTTCCTCTTTTTATTCGGTCGAACCACAGATTCTTGCTTTGTAGTCGTGTTCCGAAGCGAAATCCTTCGGCGATCGATTCGTTAGCGTCGCTTATGGCTGAAGATGTTTTTTTTTACGCGGACGTCGCCGTAAGAATTCCTATGCGATGAATTGATCGAGAAGGTGTTTTGGCGTTCGCCCTCTTTCGCCTCTGTAAAGACATTTTTCTTTCTTTCTTTCTTTCTTTCCGTGAGCGGGCGCTTCCGTTTCGCAGGCCTTTCGAAGGCCCAAACTCCCCGGGCGGAGGCCGCCCCTTTTGCCGGCGACGTGCCTCCCGTTCTCCGGCTGTTCGCCGTCGGCTGCATTGCGTCCACTTTATGAACACTCTCCATTTCTTGCTTGTCTAACGCGGATCAAATAATGAACAATTATGCCGTCGAAATTACGAATCTTTATTTGACAACTTTTTGCAGTTTTTGCTATAACCCTAAAGCCTGCCATTTGCCCAACTTAAGTCTATTGAATTTGAAATCTAAAATTGTACGTAGAGCTAGACGCTTTTGAGAAGTTCCTTCCGGGTGATATTTATGAAGTAATTTTGCGTTTCCTTTTCAATGGATAACTCTAGCCAAATGATTTCGCATCCTTTTAGCCTCCGCTAGTCTTCCTTCGTTATGTCATACCACGGAAAAAGTTTTCCTTTCGCGTAGCTGGAAATAGTGGACGTTTTGTTCACCAGATGGAAGCGCCGTAGCCTTTCCTTTGCGTTCTCCACTCGCCCTCTTCCAGCGGGAAACCACTTCACCCTCTCGATACCCTCCACATCTTCCACTCCTCCCTCCCCTCGGTGGACCTCCTTTCTCGGGCCGTCCCTCGAATCAACTCACGGCCCCAATCATGCGGTTCCCAATCCGAAAACCCTTGCGACCGCCTAGTCATCGTAGCTCGTCAGACTCGATAGAGGATCGCACCGACCGCGAACTGCTCCCTCCTCGCTTATAACCCACCCTATTCCTTTTACGGTCTTATTTCTGTTCCTTCCGGGCATCGATTCGACTCCTTTCTACGCTAAGGGAGTTTATCCTAAATTGGTCCGCACTGACGTAAACTTTCCCTCGTTCCCACCCACAGCCGCGGAAGTCACTAGACCTACTTTTCGTTTTCCGTATATCCTCAACATTGCACTCGGCAACGGGACGAGAATATCTTTACCGTGGACTCGGCATTGCAACTGACCCAGGTAATTGTAACTTTTCCTTCCTCTTGTCCATCTCTTGAGCTATTTACTTGTTTTATGGCAGGTGAATTGGAAAATGGGTGACTCTCTGCTTCTTCTTAATTCGTTTTTGAATTGCACTCCATAGGTGAAGCTTTATAGCCAAGTTGTGCAAGATCGTCTACTGGCAGTTAGAAGGTAGAGGCTCGGATATTAATGCTGTTCAGCCAAGTCTTTCGAAGTTGCTGTATATTTTTCAGCACGAAGAAAAATAAAAGATATAAACCAGTTTACTTTAGCAGCATAAATGATAATGAAACACGTTTCTCTCACTGAAATACGCGCAAGTTTACGAAGAAATAAAGTGTTAATGGTTGTAAGAATGCCACTGATATAATATATCAGTTATATATTATATAACCACGAAGGTATATAAATAACACGGTTGTCAAACTCAAGAAATATTTCATCATACGGGCTCGTGAACGTTAGAATAAATTTTTACAACTCGATGCGTTGAGGACCTGAACATTTTCTGTGTTCCCTTGAGATCAGCGTTTATACCAAATATGAAAGTCTTTCGAGTGCTATTCTCACTAGAGAAACAAAATGTTTCTTTTTCCTCCCGAAAAATACAATTACTAAAATATTGTTCCCAAAGAAATATTTTAAATTTTTGTCTTGATTAAACTTGAACTGATGTAATAACTTTATCTTATTTAATAACTAGTGCCTTTCTTTTAAATAAATTTGCATTAATTAAGCCTAAAAGGTGTATTTTTTTCTGACTATTTCTTGCAATTCACGATTCAAATTATTCTTACTTTTACAAGACAAAAAAACCGCTTCTATCTTAAAAAGTCAAAATAGGAAAGTTGTGCTTTTATCGATGAAAATTCTTATCTCTTAAAAGTAAAGTAAATAATCCAATGATTAAAGCAGAAAATAAAACATAGATTTGACGTAAGTGAAGGTTTTATTTCAAGAATTACGTTACTTACTTCTTAGTGAAATTGCCAATTCAAAAGAACCGAAAACAAATACCTATCGATAAAACTAATATGGATAAAATTCAGGAAGTTCCCCAAAAATGGGGAGACTCAAAACGACTTTCCATAAAGGCAGACATTTATTTCCCCACTGTTTAGTGGAAATGTTCCAATGGCGGATGCAATCAGGATGGAAATTTGGGTGGGGGTACTACCGCCCTCTTTGGATATGCTGCTGAATATCGCACTTTTTCATTATTTAAATTCAGAAGTACGAATTTTAAGAAAATTTATCTTAACATTTCACAAACCATACTTAATTGCTCTTGAGATCTAGAGATAGAATTCTAAGCCCTTTAAGCATATTATGAAGAAGTTATCTTAAAACAACTACATGCAAAATTGTTTTAGGGTGCCAACTTTTCGCCGAAAATCTCCTGTTTATACCAGCTGTAGAATCACACCTATCAAACTCTGCAATGTTTTTTTAAAGGCAAATAATGTTCTAAAAAGTGATTTCTGACGGGCGTTTCATTTCATTCCTGCAAATAGGCTGCATAAAATTTCTTCACGACTTCAAATGTCGTTCAATATATATTATTATTAGCTGAATAAAAGAAAACTTTTACGATTAGCCAGGACAACGATTAAAACAATTATGCCGAAATAAAGGTACGAGAAAGAAAAAAATTGGTTTCTCAATTAAGGGCATGAATCCGGAATAAGTGTGATTATAATGGCGAAAAAAATAAAAATCGTTTCGCGGCAAAAAAATATGTAGTTAATTCCTTTTCACCCAGTTTTTAATGGCAACAGAAAGAAATTACACCTCTCGGACCCATATTAGAAGGCGCGTGTGCAAAAAAGGGTCGATTCGAAACAGGATGTCTTTTATCCAGCTTCCCACGAAACAAAGCAATCACGGCGTTTACATGCTCTTTTGTTCTCCGGCCGGGGAGGCAAAGAAAAAGCGACATCACTCTTCCGAGAGTTTTGTTGAAGACTTAATTCCGCCGAATGACATTAGAGGGAGGCAGCGGGATCGCCGGCTTTTTTCCGCCCATTCACCGTTCCTCCCTCCATCCTCCTACTCCTCCTCCAAACCTCCCTCCTCTTTTCTTGCGGGTTCCCTCCTCATCTCCTCTCCCACTCTTAAGGTTTGCCGTAATGTGATCTGAATTCAGTTTCCCTCCCTCACTCCCACTCTCTCTCTGCGTTCTTTTGCGCTGTCCCCCGCGTGTCTTTTCCGTGCTCTGAGTCTCAAAGCGTGGCCTCGGAAATATCTCTCTAGCTCGGTATGGATGGAGAGAGAGAGAGAGAGATAGAAAAGACGAGGGGTAAAGAGGAGAGAAAACGTGCAGAATGGACATTGAAAAGTAAGAGAAGGAAAGAGTACAAGAGAGAGAGAGACGAAGTGGCCAAGGAGAAGAATAGGAAATTGAAAATGTGAGGGTTAGAGGGAAGAGAGACGCAGGAAGACCGAGTAGCGAGGGACGCGGATGTCCCACGCATCTTATGTCTTAGGCCGCCGTTGCACAGTCGAAGAACTTGCTGCGCACATCTTTTATTCGGTACCTCATCCGATGTTGACCGCGAACTTAATTTTCTCGCGATAAACGACCTTTAAATCTGTTGAAAATGCATTGTCCCCTTTTTTCTTCCTTTTCGCCGTCGGAATCCTGCAGCGAAGACATATGTATATTTCAAGAATGTGAAATAAAAACTTCGTCGGAACGCTGTTTTTGAGTCTCGCGCCTGGAATCTTAATGAATTTCTATCTGTATTTCTGAATTCGGAATATAAATTTTTTCGACAACTCTTATTGAATCCTTTTGCTGACATCTCTGGTATTTCCAGTCTTTATTCATCGTTTGCTCTTGGGAGATGAGATTAGACCAAGAGTATAATACACAGGAAAAAACATCAGTGTTTAGGTTCTGTTGCTTCAAAATTATTATTTGACGGGACTATTGTGTTATTTCTGCCAGAATCTCAATCAGAACAAGATTTACGAAATACTTTAATTTTAAAAGTAATTTTTGTATTATTTCATCGGATTCATTTACGTAGTTCATCATAATCACCCACTGCATAACAGCCCAAATTGGGCCTTTGCTCTTCTTTTGTGGTTCCTAAGCATAATGTGTTTTGCAATGATAGGATTCACTTGTATTTGAATTAACTTGAAGAGGTATTATATTTTTAAATTATTTTTTTGTTTAGTGTATTTTTGATATAATATTTTTCTATTTAAAAAATCAGAATGGTTTTGTCTAATAATAAAAATTATTTATTTTTATATAGCATGTTGGGCAGTGTAAAACTTTTCTGAGACGTTCTGTTGAAGTAATATGTCTTTCTATAAAGTTTAATCGACGTATTTTAAAAGACTTTGGTATTGAATGTTTCTTTTTCTGCGTCTTTTATGATTTAGAATCCGCCGACTTGCTATAGTTCAGGGATGGCAAATGGTTTTTATGTCGCGTGCAAAGAAAGTAATGTAAATCATCTGAATTTTTTAACGTACCACTAGTTTACTCCTTCCTTGAGAAACTTCATATATTATTCAGAAAATACAAGCTTGCGCTTGCTAAGTAAATTCGCACGCGTGCCACTTCGGGCATGCGTGCCAGGTATTCGCCGTCCCTGCAATAGGTGGTCTGCGTTAATGATAAAAAAGTACGCTGTTAAATGCTAGACTCTGTTTGAACCGTACCTGAAGTCCAAATAACTGGAAATGTTAAAATATTCCAACTGCAGAAAGATGATCGATGGCTATATTTTATTCTCTCTTTTACGGTATTTTGAATACCTACAGGTATGTCAACATGAAAAAATTAAAAGAACCTTCCATTTATTACTATCACCAATTCTGGTTAGTGACAATGTATAAGCATGCTTTAGTCCATTTTACATAATGCTCACGCAAAAGAGAATTCCTTAAAAATAGCATCTTTTCGTGAAGATGAGATTCCCACTTCTCTATTCAGCGTTAAATTACCCTGATACAAATTTGTCTTATGTATTCGAACAACATTGTGAATTCAGAGTATTCCAGTTAAAAATGGCTCAAAATTAAATTCAAATTCGCGAAATTGACGCAGAAGAGATGTTCCATATCTAAATTAGTTTGCGGTTTTCAAAATATTTTAACCACGTCTAAGAGCATGTTAAGAATTTACATTCTCGATCTCACGGAAAAGAAATTATCGAAGTTGCGGTTTTATAATTGCTTCCCGAGATTTACTCGCCGCAAATTCATGTCCGACAAAAATATTCTAGCAAAAAAGGCTTCGCATAAAAAACAAAAAGGGATTCATACAGGCGCTAAGTACATACATTCCGCCCCCACAGCGATAAACCGTCCATAACAGTTATTTACAATTCACTTTTTCCCCCTTTGGTGTTGCCCACTCCACCTCGCTATCTTATCCTTCCCCTTTACTATTATTGTTTGGCCGAAGAGAGCATGAGGAGGAGGTGGAGTTGCTTAAGACTCCCGTGGCCGAATGAGTTTTCCGAAACGTCATTTCAATTCGCTATCGCTGTTGCTGCGTCGCGTTTGACGCGGGCCAGTCCTCCTGTCCCTAACTATCGCATCAGCTGTCATTCCCTTCCTCTATCCCCCTGCCACACTTCGCTGTTCGTGTATATACAGCGAACTCACGACCCCTGCTAGTCTGATTGCGCGCAGAGTCGCCGCGCCTTCACCTCTACATCTCCCCCTCACCTTCTCCGCAGCACTCCACCCGCCTAAGGAGAGAATGGGGAGGGAGGAATGGAGTGAGGGAGAGAAGGGGCCTTTGAGGTAGGGAAGGCGTAGTATCGACTTGGCGCCGGAAGTACATATCGCCCAGAATTTGATTGCATCGGACAGGAGAGGCAGGAGCGGAAGGGATATCCGACTAGGGCGGGGCGGGCAGGTCTAGAATAAAATATATTTATAAACGCAGGAACACTCCGCCTCGGATTGTTTTCGAGACTTCATTCCCCGTTACGATAACGATAGCAACATAAACAAACGTCAAGTAAATTTTCTTTTGGAAATATTTTCTTTTTGTGCCATTTCCAACTTGGTAAAAGTCTGAAACTTTGAAGATATGTAATATTGTTTCATTTCTAACGTTCTTAGGGGCATGATATGCCAGTTCGCACTTTCAGTATTTTAACTGCATAAAACAAGTTTTTTCAAAGAAAAAAACCGAAAGAACTTTGATTATATCTCACCTTGAAATGGGTCAAAATTTAGGCCTTAAAAATTCTTGGCCAAGGACATTAGTTTTCCTGCGACAAAAAAAGGAATTGTTGTGACAATCGCCGTAGACATTTTCAATAATCCTATAAATATTTATGTATGTATGTGTGTATGTTTGTATGTTCTTTATACATTTTTACGCCGTTGAAGCTATCGAATTCATCCTATGGACCAAAGTAAGAACTTGGTTTAGGTTTGCAGACCGTTAACATTTTCCAAGCGGCAACAAAGCTAAATTTCTTAATTGTTGTCCTCTTCAAAGGGAGATAGCCACGTAAAGATTAATGCAAGGAAAATCCACGCCGTGGCGCGCCGTAGAGGAAAAATAGCCAACGCCAAGATAAAGGGTACAAATGGTTCAGACCTAAATATAGTCTTTGAATACTTTTAAAGTGAGTCAAATGATTTTTAAGGAATATTAGAACATTGTTATCTTTTACCATTAACATTGAAAGATTTATCGCAACATAAATCGATACATCTACTTACATTTGTTCGGTAACCAAGATGTTTAATGTTTACGTTTTGGCTAATAGTATTGACAATCCACATAATTTAATTGTGGCTTTAAAGGCCTAGGTGCATCTATCCATGTGAATATTAAGTAAGACGTTAATGCGTAATTATATTAATGATAAAACTTTACAATACAATACATAAAATAGTAATGTTAATGTATACATCGCTTGCGTAATTAAGGAATGGTTAACGTTTGGTAAACTTGGGGTACCCAACAGCGAAAGTAAGTAAATTTCAGAATTTATTGTATTAGTTTTATGATATTATGTCATCAAAAGTGATATATCAATAAAAATAATAAAAATCGTTTGCTGCTTAAAACAAAATTTTCCCGAGCGAAGCCGGGCGTTTCAGTTAGTATTTAATAATATTGGAGCATTTAACATAACGTTTAAAAAACTTTCCTCCTGGGAAGATTTAGTTTCATGTAGGTTGTTAGACAACGCTATGCCTTGTTTAGCAAGGACATTATTATTATTTTTGTCTGGCAGTGCAGATGTTTCCATTGCATATTGTATAACAGATTAATATTTTAATGCAGTAAGCGTAGTAAATGACTAACTCCATTCAATATCATTTTTAAAAATTCAAGGTAAGCAAAATTTAAAAATTTAAATTTACTAAACTTTATTGCCGCTCCATGGAAATGCTTAGGAGAGGTATTGGAATGGCCTTTACAAGCAAAAATAATGTATTTGTAAATAAATTTTCAATAATTTTCATGTTTTTGTATAATGAAAATTGAGAAATCTAATGCGATCGAGTGGAGACAAGGATTGGAAGATGTGAATTGGAGTGTGTCCCTCACGTCAGTTCGAAGTTTGCCGAAACACCCGTTATTACACCCGTGTTCCGCATTAACATGCACTTTTGCAGGGTGCCATTAATGGCGTGTGAAATCGCATTGCCACTCACCTGGATGAGCCGCTCACTTTGGTGCACCATTGTCCTTCCCCCGCCGCCGCTACGCTCCACTCCGCACCCATACTATCCTCCCGTCCGCACCCATTCCCTTCAGCAGCCGGCGCCGTTGCCGCGCTCCACTTACCTCTCTCCTAAGGTTCTCCTTCAGGAAATCATTCTGAGGACCGAGTGACCGCTCTTGCGCATTTCAGATTCAATTTGTCTCAGGGATTTTCATTCCCATTCTCGTGTTCCTAGTGTTTTGCTTCGGCGATGTTGTTTTTTTTCCTCGGCCATGTGGCACGAGAGAGACATAATGGCTTGTAGTTACTATAGAGATAGCCGTTCAATGCGTGTAATTATTTTGGAAAACGATCGGTAGAAAACCTAACTTTTTCATTTTAGAATTTCAAAATTCTTCAATACCGTATTTTAACTCCATCTCTCATTAGATCTGGTGAAGAGATAAGTGGATTACCTCAATCTCTCCACTTTCTTTTTTAATTAAATTTCTATAAAAATGTTTTAAAATGTAGTTTACTGTTTTATATGTATCTATTTCTTTGATTAGAACTTCGTAAAAAGTTTACATTTTAATATCTTCAGGGACAAAGGTCCTGACCATTTTTCATTTGATTAAGATATTCCAAAAATTGACACTAAATATTTTTGTTTTAGTTTTAAGAGACTCGCATATCTAAAAATGAGATTTCTATGTACATCGTAACCTTCTCATTTTCAGAGAGTTTCAATTCACTCTCAATACAATTGAACGTAATAGTCACAAATGTAATGTACCCTCTCCTTGAAGAAGTCGATGCCCAATTGTGTAGATGAAAGGAAAATAATGTTGTAAATCATTTTAATCGATAAATAAAACTGTAGGTATTAGGTAAATTGAAAATTTTATTTTCTATTACAATCAGTTGAAATAAACGTGAACAAAAATATCTATAATATTTCACAGAAGAATCTAAACTTTTAATGAATACATCAATGGTATAACTAGGGTCTCACTTGGGCCCAAGATACAATTATTTATTTATTTGAAAAGGTTTAGATATGCACAGTGTTGATTTTTTATTGGCTGCAAATGTACACAAAAAACTGCCAATGGGTGACCTAAGAAGAAAAATTCGGAAGGATTATTTGGGATTTGATCGAAAATGGTTTAAAACTCTTGAGATTGGCCATATATTCTTCCCTCGAAAGGGTAATTTGGGAATATTTTGAGGTCCCGAAATACATGTCCCCTTGAACCAGTCGATGATGGAGGAAACCCTTATATTCCGAGCAAGGGGTTCTCCCCTCGCATCTCCTCCCCTCCCTCATTCTTCCCTACTTCCTTCCCACTGCCTCCTCCTCCCCATCCACCCTCCCACCGATCTCCCGCCCTCCCCCTCCCCTTCCCCACGGCGGAGCTGTTAAATGCTGCTCTGCGATCATCAGTCATTCGCTCCCTTTCCGAACGCATCCCCATCCCTCCCCGTTCTTCCTCTCCTCCCTCCATTTGCTGCTTACTTTCCACTCCCGGTCGCCCCCTCCTCCCCCTCCCTCCCCCACCCTCCCTCTCACCCTCTTCCCCTCTCTGAGGCTCTCACCACCGCTCTTGTCTGTCTTCCTCAGCACTCCTCTCCCGTGATATTGACATCCTTCGCTTTTCATCGTTTTCCACTGCATATCAATTTCCACCTCGGCTGCCCTCGCTTCAGTTTCTTCTCTTCCCCTCTCTTATTCTCTATCGTATTTTCGATTCTCTCTCCAGCCTTAATTTTAGAAACTCTTTATCGTAAAGAAACGCAGTGGTTTGTTTTGTTGCACATTGTTTAATAAATTCGAGGTTTTTTAGTTAGCACCCTGGAATTATGTAATGCGTTACCAACTTAAATGGGTTATAATTTTAAATGCGTGGTTTTCAATTACTATATGGCGTTATATTTAATTAAATATATATGTATATATTTTTAAGCAATTTAATGAAAACACTATTTTATAAAATCCGATTCCTGGTAGTTAAGCGTTATCAACGTACCGATGAGATTAGAAAATTATTATATTTTCATATTAGCTCATTATATCAAGGAAAATTTTTTGTGCTGTTCAAAATTTTACTCGAATCATGAGCAGTGAAAACTAATTGGTACAACTTATCTACCATCATTAAACGTAAAAATGTCGTTTTAGCATAATTGCCGTTCTCACACTGTAGTAAACTATAATTAAAATGATGAATATTTCACCTTTCCAAGTCAGATACATTTACCCACAATCGTCCGTAACCAGCAGTTTGTGAAAGAACTTCACTCGTTGTGCTACTGCTTTGAAGAGAGATATGTACGCGCCAAAATTATCTCTTTCAACGTTAGGTTTCTTGTTTTCAGCCGCAAGCCTCTTATCTCAAGTTCAATTTCCTGTTTAAAATTTCTAGCGACTGTATCATTGTACCGCAGTACTACTTCAAGTTTATACAAGTCAGGAGAAAGAGGAAACGAGGATATCAACCGCATAATATCTCGTCAGACATTAATCCGCAAGTTTTTGAATATATGAATCTTCTTGGGGTGCACTCTTTAACTTAGAAAACGCATTACATTTTGGCACAACGAATGAGTAGCCAAGTAATCGACATTCTTAAAGGAGCGATGATGATACAATATTTTTGCTTCAGTTAAGACCCAAGGAAATTTGTTGACACGGAAATATTTTACACAGTTGTTTAATCATTTTCACTTTGCCCGCAATTTCAGTCCATAAGACATAGTCGTTCCGATTGATAGAAAAACTCTTTCAAATGATTAATAATTAAACAAAACATCAATCGATGTAAGATGGCCACGGTAGGAGCTCCAACGCGTCCGAGAGATTTGCAATTATGGAAAGGTTTTGAGCGTTTCAGCACTTTCTTTGCACGATGCCGCGGCCACTACCCCTTTCGTGCTCCCTCTCTTCCTCCTTCGCACTCCGCCATCTGCCCAAAACCCCAATATTCCCTCCGGAGAGATATCCACAAAGGACTCCAGAAGCGTCACACCCACACCCCTCTCCACCTCCCTCCACCTCCCTCCCCACCCCCTCTCCCCTTTTCTTTATCCTCTCTCTCTCCCCCTCTTTTCCCTCCTCCCTGCCAATTCCCTTTTCATTTCGCAGACGCCTGCCTACCCTCCCCCCTTTCCAACCCTGCCCGCTCCTCGTTTTCGGGGGCTCTTTCAAAGCCTCGGCTGACGGGCCACGCCCCCTCCCCCGTCCTCCGATGATTGGTCGAAGGGGAGAGAATGCCGTTCGGTGCGACCGAAGAGAGGGAGGCGGAGTGGAGACGGGACCACGGGATGGCGGTGTCGATTGATTTCCTGCGATTTTCTCCCTTTCTTATTTTTATTCCTGCCTCCTCCTCTCCCTCCCCCTCCCTACCCGCTCCGGCAGCCTCGCGGTTTTAAAAACAGCTCCCGGAATGGCTTGATTATCGACGTTCTCGGTCAAATCCACACATCCGTCTTCTTCAAAGTCCCGTCTCCCCTCCCCTCATTCCCCTCTCTCCCACCCTCCCTCTCTCTCCGGGTTCCGGGCCCACGGCGGCGTCGGCGGCCTCCGGGACGACGGCTTCGGGTATATCGGGGTTAATTTACAGTGGGTTACTGTCATTTAAATCTGGCGGAGGGGGTATTTTGGCTCCCTCTCCCAACAACTCGCGTAATTGCTTCAATTAAGTTTGGAATTGATATCCCCTCGAGGTCTCCTCTTCGCGGACAGATTTGGACGCGTTCCTCATGGGAATGATCCCGAGCGCGCTCTGCTCTTAGCGCTCGCGTCGACGATAACCCGCGGAGCAATGAAATACAATCCTTTGAAATGGCTGAGGATGTCGCGGCAGCTTTCTTCCTTTTTTTCTCATAGATCCAGGAAATAAACAACTGCATAGGAAATATTTCGATGTGGGGAGAAAAGTGTGGCAATGAATACGCCAAGCAAATTATAAGTGTATTTAAATAATTTAAAATTAAGGTTTACTTTGTCGTTCTGTGCGCGATATTTATGGAATGAAAGTTTAATAATTATAAATGCCGAGACTCAAAGATTGTAACGATCGGTTTGGACTAAAATTTTACCAATCAATCAATGAGATTCATCCTGAACAGGCTTTGGGAGGGTATTGTAGTACGATAATAACAGGAGTCTGATTCCGGGAGTGTTCATTCTCTTCATTTGTTTAACGCCGAGTTCATGATGTTATATTATAAATTTGCAATTTAAAATATGCTGAATTCAGTTGGGAAATAGGATTTTGGCGTATTAAATTAAATTCTTCTAGCGTTATGTCAAAATAAAAATCGAATTCATCTTTAGAAATTTGATTGCCACGGTTAACTGACGCTAGTTTGGACGAAAAAAAAATCATGGGCATGTTTACATTTTATATTCAGTACTATTAAACAAAAATTATTTTAAAAGTCTAGTAATTTATATAAAAATAATTAGCTGTGCATATCCAGAAATATTACTTATGGTTAATCACTCTACTGAATTTTGAAGTTTCAAATGTTATAACTATCAGTATAACATCATTACCTATAACTAGAGAAGGATAATAAGTGTCGTGATGTAAAGCTGTTTTTATCCGGGAGATCAAGTAAAGAAATATCAAAAATAAAAATTTTGATAAATTAAATCCAAATCAAAGGTATAATGCTTACGCCGCATCTATGTGATTTTCCACTAGCTTAAAAAGTAATAAAATTCTTTCCATGATGGTTAAACCTCTCATCGTATAGTATCTCTTTCGCAAAATCATATTTCTTTAAATGAAATGCTTTTTACATGTGCTCGTACATGCACAGGAAAGTCAGTCGTTAGTGATTATACCGGGCGCTCGAATTCAAATAAACATAATTGGCACGAACACGGTCGAGCTGAATCTCCTCGTCTAATCTATTCCTTAATCTTCCCTTTCCACCTCCCCGTATGACAATTAGTCTTCAATCCCTTTCCTCTCGTTTATTCCTCAGCGGTCGTTATCAAGCGATATCTCTCGGCGTACGCAGTGGGGAGTGGACGGCGGTCTCCTGACGAGCGCGCGCGCATCTGCGCATGCGTGACAGATGCGCGGGGAATATGCATTGCGTCCGACGCTAGGCCATAATTGGAGTGACGAGTCGCGTGCGTTTGTTCGCGAGATGGCCGGTTATCTGACTGGCCCCTTTGCCGCTCACGCGAGATCGGTTTCGTGGGCTGGGAGAGACCCCGAAAGCACTCGGTCGCCCAACCACTCGTTCCACGACCCCCTCCCCCATGCTCTCCCGCTCTTCCCCTCTCACTTTCCTCCGCTCCCCAAACACCACCAGATAGGCCAAACCACCATTAATCATACGTTTCCCTTTACGCTTTCATTACGCACATAAAAAAGAAACTTATAAATAAAATTTTGAATCGAAAAGAGGTTTCCCATTGGAGTATATATTTTTTTAAAACTTTCGTCCATCGGTCGTTCGATATACGTCGATCTATGTTAATGCTTTTGTCATCGATTCGACTTTAGACCGAGCCCTAAAATGGAACGTATTCTGGCCTATGAAACCGCATACAAAAGAATTCGCGTGCCCAGAGGGCGAAGGAGTGTGTTCGAGTCATATGCTCATTGTCAAAGCGGTGATGTATGTTTCTCCATTATGGTGATTCCGAAAGTAGGTCTGCGTGGATTTTACACTTGATTTAGCCGCCTCTGTTTGACTAACCACGAAGCAGAAATGTCTGTCACCGATTTTACTGAAACGAGTAACAAATTTTTTTTTAATCCATCACTTAGAACGCTGGAGTGGATGATAAGCAAAATGTAAGTCGACCAAATTATTTTGCCATTTAAGAAATTATATCTTCTGCTGTTGTGTGCCTACCTCCTCATTTTATTTCTTACGCCTCATGCACATCCTCGCATTCGTCCCAGGCATTCAGGCAATTTCTACTTTACGCAATTCAATATCAAGCGATTTGGTATTCCTAGTATAAGTATACCGATTTATGCATTCCAATTCTAGATGACAACTTTACATGTGTGTTTTTACTCTATACTCTACTACATCTCACTGCAAGTTTTAAAGGCAGCATTTTATTGACGCCTGGCACCCTGTTTGTGTGGTTTGAGGAGATCGCGCAAATTCAGCGTTCCGTCCTTCGGAAGGGACGTTAAGCCGTTGGCCCCCTTGGTGTTCTTTGTTAAGAGTAGGCTAATGCCGGCACTGGGTTTCCCTCCTCCCTTGTGATTGTGTTCGGTGTGGAAGGAGTTGTGGCTACAATAATCCAAGTGGTTGATTAGCCCAAAATATACAAAGACTAATTTTTTACCCTTTGCGTTATGGTTTCCATATATCCTGCTTTCATAATACCTTTAAGCTTCCAACAGGATCTTAAAATCCTTATTATATGAAACTTTAAAAAATCATCAATGTCTACGGAAAACCTCCAAAAATAATTTTAATTTTATCTTAGTTTTATTAATTTGGGTTTCGACGCACGGACAAGTAATTCTGCTGTCTTCATCATATTTTACTTAGTTTTTATACAGACCCGGGATAAGGTATTTTTGCGATCTAAGCAATGATTGAAAATTACGCCCTCCTCCTAATGAAAGTATAGAGTGCACAATTTTACCTCCCAAAATAATAATTTATTTGCAATGTAAAAGTAAAATAAAGTATATAAAATGTTTTATAATATATAACGTTACATTTTCAAATTGTTATTTGTTGCCTCCCTGTACGGGCGCCTCGTCAGCCTAACCCTTGTCTCGGCTCTGCTTCTAGTGTTTTCGTATTTCTCTGTTCTTTCTCGATTTTGTCGCTATGATTTTGCCGCCAAACTATAATTTAGTGTAGTTTATGCCATTCGAAAATGTTAACTTGTACGTATTTAACTCGGCAGAGCTGACGCGGGACTTTGAAACCCACTTGATTTTTGTTTCTTTGATGAAAACCAGACGCTAACATTTGCATCGCTACCACACTCGATACCTTCCCCGCCACTGTTCTACTTTAGTTTAGTCTAGCAGTCTAAGTGCAATCGTTGCATATATAGAATTGCTAGACATTTTTTGTCACTTTCGGTGCATCAGGCTCTGCACCAACATTCACATAAGAGTTTTGGACAATTAAAAATGTCGTTATTTAAAGTAATATAACATCAATACTATCAAATTATTCACGCATACTTCATATTTATTGTGAAAATATATTTTTGGTTACTTAAGGACTTTTTGGCTACTTGTAGTTTGTAAAGTACCTTAAGTAGGTACCTGCTAATTTTTTTCAGACGGGTTTGTTCAACGAGAATTATCTGGAAAGATATAAATGTATTCACATCTCATAAAATGTCCCTAAAACCGTGTGAAAGTTATCAATTACTTTTCATCGAATCGCATTATTAAATTAAATATTAAAATCCTACAGACCCAGTTCAAGCAGTGGTGTTCATATATTGGGCGCCAACACCGCCGGTTAATTAAACACATCTTTAATTTGACATTATTCTTGTAAATTATAAAAGACATTATCTGAAACCACCCTTTAAAATTTTAAATCATTAATCAATTTTAAGCAATCTTTATTGATATTAAGTTCAGAAAAGTAGACGAAAGGTGAAATTTTGTTTAGAAAGGCATTTATTCCTACTATCGCTCCAAATGAATGCCCGAATCTAACTCATTATTCAAAGCAATCATTGTAATGGCACTGTTAAAGTGATGATTTTACTCAGCCAAACCTCTAGAGGGGAAGGGGATGGCGACTCAGTGGGAGATTGAGAGGAGGAAAGAAAAAATAATTCTCGCCTTTTGGGAATTCCCGGTCGCTTAAGAATAGACTCGCACGTTCGGTTTCCCACTTCCGAAGTGGAAAACGAAGAAATAAACATTCTATTTGGGCACTCCATCTTCCCAACGCTTCCTGTGAGTCTCACGGTCATCCCCGCACTCCATCTTGCCTCCTTCATGCTCGCCTCTTCGCATCCCTCCATGGAATCCCTAACCGAGAGCTCTCTGCTACCCCCCTCCAACTCCTCTACCTAAAAATCCACCTTCTCCTCCTCTGCCACCTATTTTTTATGAGTCTCCAGGGTTCCCAGGCTCGCTGACAAATGAATCCCCAAAGCATAGCGAGCCTATAGATTTATGACGGTGGACTGAGAGACTCGCTCTTAGGCTTCCGAAAACCTTCGGTCAGTTCGGATGAAGTAATCATTTCGCTGGACAGCTATCGCCATCAAGAGGTATCGGGCGTTAATGTTTAAGAGCTACGATTTAAATTCCGAGAAAAATACGTACCCGTTCAGGAGAAAGGATTACTTGCCACAGTGACTGCTGGCTCATGTTTGCGACCCGTGATTTTCGACATTAACTCTGCATCGACATTTCACTGTGAACCGATATGAGAACCTCGGAGAAATCCATTTACATTCTCTCGCATTTGTGTCAAGAACTATAAATAAAGTGATTAAAAGGCGATCTACCTTCAGATGTTTTCTCTTAGTAATTTTAATTTTCCATATGCCATATAGTTCCTATGCTTCATTTTTACTCGGTAGGGCAAAATTATTAGCTAACGTGATCTTATATAAATATGAATAAATAATAAAAAATACATATATGTATAATATTCAACAGAACCCAATCTCTCAATCGCCCTTATTAACTTTTCTTCCGATCCTTCTTTCGCCTTTCTTCCCTTTCATTCTCCTGCGGCCGCCCTCATTGTCCTCTCCCACACAACGCCTCCCTCCGCCCCTTTTGTCCCCTTTGTCCTCCTCCTCCGATAGGCGCTCGCTCTCCCATTCTCTCTTTTTTTATTTCCCATTACTCCGTTACTTCCGATTTCCACGCCTCTCCCTCCCATTATTCCTCCTCAGGTACGCATCCTCGTAAACGGACCCCGCCTCTTTTCCCCACTCCTCCCCCTTCAGCTCCAGCCGTTTCACCTGGCCATCGAAGGAGGCAAGGAAGTTTTGACATCGTCCTTGACCTTCAAGATATTCCGCGTCTGGTCACTTGACTATTACGGAGGCTCGCCGACACTGCTATTTTTAGTATTTTTTTTGCGCAGAAACGTGTACGCTTCGTCACACATTTGCGGCCTCTGGGGGCAGGAGTTTCAGTGATGATGTATGATATACCCGTTGGGCAAAAACCTATGAGGATGAAAATGTAAAATTATCGCCTGGAATGGGTGATACAATGACGAGTTTGACGTGTAAATTCATGGTCCACGTGAAGAGTTTTATCAACGCTAGAGTTTTTTTGCGGCTTTATTACAATATATTGCATTGTTCCGAATTGTTCTGAAGGTTACCATAATAAAAGAGCTTCGCGTAATTTTCCTACTCTAATTTGTATTAACTGAAATGGAGAGTTAACATTTATGCACCACCGCGGAAGATGATTTATAACAGGAATAGGACGTCAAGGTCGAAACGAACTCAAAAGATGAAAGATGCATAATCGAAGCTCTATCGTAGGTTTTTGTTTCCAACAAAAAAATTTAAAATAAAATACGTTCAAAATTTGTTGTCTGTACCAACGGCCGTCCAAACGATATCTCGAACACGGAATTGCTGTTCGGCAAAGTATTTATTCTCGTCCTCAAAAACATACGAGGCCTATATGCTCGCGAGGAATCTCCGAAATGGGGCGACAACAAACATGGCGCGCCCCTCCCCGTCGCTCTCCGCTCCCTCCTGCACCCTCCTTGCCTTGCTTGGTTCTCATCCGTGGTCGTCGACCGTTCATTCCGAAACGCAAGGGACATCCCTTTCCCTCTCTTTCTCTCCCTTCCACGCGACGCACGCATACACACACACGCGCGCACACACCCGCGAGGGATGGCTGAGGGAGCAAAGGGGGACGACCCAATGGAATTGGAATTCCACATCCTCAGGAACACAGCACCCGGGTCACTATTTCACGCAACCTACTCTCCCCTCCTACGCCCCCATCCTCCTCCCCTCCTCTCCGCCCGCCGAAGGACTCACCTCTTTCCCCACTCCACCCTAACCTCCTCTTCCACATCTATTTCTCAACCTCTCGCTACCTCATCCTTCTCTTCGCTTTTTCTCCTTCCCTTCGCATATTGTCCCCCTCTTCTCTCTCACTTCTCCTATTCCAAATATCTCTCTCTTTCAATCCTCCTCCCTAAATTCTATTTCACCGTCTATCTTTCCCACTCCCCCCTCTATCCCTTCTCCCTATCTCTCTCTACCTTTTACGTTCTCCCACTCCCGCACGACCTACCCTACGATCGGACGTCAGAAGACAAATCGTCTTTTCTAAACCATCCCTCCCTCTCTCTCTTTTCTCCGTCCGCATTCACCCAATGCCCTCACCACCCCGCACACTTACCCTGCGCCGCACGGGGGTTGCCTCCCGCCCACATTTGCGACTTCCCCCTTCCCTCCCTTCCGTGCATCTCGCTCCCACCGCTTACCTCTCTATACGTACCATTCGGCCTAGCTCCTCCATCACTCTCCGAATACCCCGCACTGACTCTTCCTTAATCGTGGTCCTCTCTCTCCCACGACCGCATTCCCCCTCCAAACCGTCTTCTCTATCCTCTCACTTGCTTTCCTCCCGATGCCCGCGGCATCCACCCTTTTCCTCAAAATTGCACTCTCACCCGTCCCCCTCCCTCCTTTTGCCGTCCCGCCCTCCGCTCCCTCTCCCTCCGCTCCCTCTCTCTCCGCTCTCTTTCCCTCCGATCCCTCTCCCCCCGCTCCCTCTCCCTCCGCTCCCTCTCCCCCCGTTCCCTCCACTCCCTCTCCCTCCGCTCCATCTCCCCCCGCTCCCTCTCCCTCCGCTGCCTCTCCACCCGCCCTCTATTCCCCGTGTTCCTTTCTTGAAGATTCCTTCTCCCTCTTCGCGACCCTTTTCTCATTCTGACTCCCCCTCCCCTCCATAACACGCTTTTTCTCGCAACACACTGGGCTGGTGGAATTCCGCCTCTCCCCTTCCAGCCCTCCTGTCGCCCCCACCTCCCACGGTCCCTTCCTCCCACCCCCTCCTCCTCTGTCTCTTTCCCCTCGTGCCAAAAACCCTCTCGCCCGACATTATCCCCTCTCTCGACCAATCTTTAAAAAAATAGCATTGAAATTCAATGGGAGGATTCCTTGGTATGTCTGGTGAGTCAAACTTAGAGAAACTTTCTTTATTTTTTTCCCTCGAGTGAAAAATGGCTTTTTAGGGACGAGTGGGAGGAGGATTATCAAATAACCTAAGTGTTTCCTAGCTTGATTTGAATGTTTTAAGGTATCATGAAATGTTCATTTCGTATATTATTCATGGTCTTTTGGGTAACCTTCATTGACGGCGCTATGTTTCACTATATTTATTATCGAGCTAGGAAAGACTGATTGGGCAGAAACAATCAAATGATGTTTAACGTGGCCTTTTAAATGTGCTACGCGTACTAGTTGATATTTATCTGTATATGACAACCTGAGTCATATGTAAATATACTTTAGATTTTTCAGTAAACGTTTAAAGCGATATATTTATCTGTAGTTTACCTAGAATATGCTCACGACTTTCGATTTTCATGAACTTAAACATATAATTGGAAAGAGTGACATTTCAGAATATTATGCTTAGGAATTGAAATATCTCTTTGAAATTTTAATCGCAGAATTGTTTATCAGAAGAAGAAAATTATTAACTATGTAACGGATACCGTGACCAGTGTCTCGTGCAATTCCCATTTTTTCCTAAATTAATGAAATGTTTTATTCAGTCAACCTAATAAAATTTGAATCAAGCAAAGCGATTATATGTTTCCCTTATTATTTCGTATATAGCGCTATAACGCAGCCGAAGAGGAAGAAAGATGAAGACTATAGAAGATATTGGACTAATCGATTTGACATGGAGCTGCAGTAAATTTTCAATAAAGTATCAGCACGCAGCTGTTATTAGACTTTCGGAAAATTTTCGCATCCGCCGCAAGTGTGTTTTTAATTACTTCGCGTAACCAAAGATAGGAGACTTGGGGTGAAGATTATTTTAACTTCGAGAGAGAGAGAGAGAGACTGCTTTGTATTCAAGAGAATAAACTCGGTAAATATCCTAATGTAAATATAAACGCTCAAGAAGACCATGCAAAGGAGTCACCCCCCTCCCCCCCTCTGTCACCGGGCTCCTCTGCCTCAGCATCTCCTCATATCCTATATCCATCTTCGTCAGCTTCATTTTCTACCTCCCCCCCCTCCGTAGCCCTCGCCACCCTCCAAACCCTTGGCCCAGCGATGTCCTCCAAACTCCTCTTTTTCTCTCTTGCCCCCTCCCCCATTACCCTCTCCCGTGTCAAGACGCTCTCCTCCACCTCCCTCTTTCTATCCCCTTCTCTCACTTCCTCCTTTCGCCATCTTCTGTTTTTTGTCTCGCCGCTTTCTCTGGCCGTCGCTCTTCAACACTTCCCTACCCAGCAGACGTCACTCTCCTTTCGAGCAACTTGCAGCGACGGTGTTGTGCCTTCTCACAAGTCGAGGTCTCCTTCCTGCTCTCGGATACTCCTTTTGCGTTTCCTTACCCCTTCCTCCTCCTCATTCTCTCCCTCTATTCTATCTCTCTTTTTCTTTAGTCGTCCACCTCCTTCCTACGCGCTTCACGTCAAGACGCAAACTAAAATGCTGTTAGGCACTATGAACGAGATTAGGAGTACTAGTGGTAACATAGACGAGTATTGTGGCACAATATGGTATTACAATTCAGAAATAGCTGGTTGGAAGAAAAAACGCAACGAAATTAAGAGTGCTGCTTTCAAAACTTAAAAGGCAGCGGAAATAAACTTTCCAGAAATATTTACGATAAAACAAGCTCCCCAAAATACATCTGTCTAATGAATTGAGGATGAACATGGGGAAACAGTGAAATCGAGTGGAGAAGAAATTTAAAACGGATTCATTTGAGAATAATAGAACGGTTACCCTTGGAAATAGGTAAAAAAAGGCGGTGCTAAGATGGGCATTAGAAATAGGGAGAGGGCGGTTTGTTGCAAGGGGACCGACTGACTCTGCAAGAGAGAAAAGGGACATGGGAGAGAGGCCTGGGAGGGAGGGATCCGTTTGAAAAGAGGGCGAGGTGAGGGACGGCGGAGGGAGGACTTGAAGGCTGAAAGAGAGCACTAATGCTTTTGAGCAGAGGCGTGGGAGAAGAAGTTCCCCGAATGCACATTTGTCCACTAATCGTCCTGAGATATTCTCCCAGCTCTTTGCGAAAAAGACGGAATAGCAAATGGCCGCCTCTCAGATAATGGCCGTATTTCTATCTTTTTTCGTCTAGGCTGATCATGGAAACGATATTATTGATTGCCGTTGACTGAAAATTTTATTCGAAAGATTACAAGAAAGCGTACGAAGGTATAAATTATGGCATTGGAAGATAAATATACTCAATTGAACTTGGAATGAACAGGGGCGAAATACGAATTTTAGAAGATAACACGAAGAAAAGTTATGAAAATTGTTATTATCCACTGAATTTTTAATGGTCAAATATTATCGGATAGAAAAAAATGCATTACGGCATTAATACCTGTGTTGCATTAGAGTGAAAACTTTTTGGAGCAAATAAGTAAATCAAAGAATAATCGGAACCGAAGAGCTTATGAAAGTAAAATGTTCTAGTTTCTGTTTTCACTCCATTAAAATTGTTTTAAAAACAATTTGTGATACCAAAAGCTATGTTTTACTTGTTTCGCCACGGATGCGCCTATTTTGTGCCAGTTACAAGAGACCATCCTTGTTCCAATTTCTCTTTTAAAATTTGTTCCTCTGCAACGGGTTATTTGAATATTAACTTCTAACCAATTTAATGGGATAAATGCCACCATAATTCCCAATTAAATCTGAGCCACATAGCAGAACCATTAACATATAATGCATTTGGTATTGTCACATCTATATAGAATTATTATCCATAATTTCTAATTAGTTAACTTTACAGTATTATATATCAAAATCTCAAATCTCGATACATTAATCGATTGAGGATCATATTCAGAAACCTCCCCTTATTTACGATGAGATACAAAAGAGGTAAATTTAATATAAAAGACCAAATTTTCACTGCAATATTAATATATTTCTTATTAAAAGCCGCTGGGAAACTAATGCATGTAATATGATTTGCCCTAAATGTGGTCAATTTAATCACATAATAATTTTAATGTTCATTGTGTTATTGGTTCAGCTATTTCACAGAAAATTGCTGACATTATTAGCACCAGGTCGACAAATCCACTAAGGTATATCTATCTATATATAAGTATATATATTGAAAGGAGTACGGCTGTTTTATGCAAATGAGAAATAGTTTACATACACATGTAAACATTGTCAGACTATGAGGAATATTTATCTTTCGTGGATTTTCACCTAAAGATATTTATCACAGAAAAACAATATTATTAAAAATAATTAAGAAATATTTTATAGGAGTAAATTAAGGAAGTCCAAATCATACTTAAAGTCATTGGTAAAATTGGATAGAAATTGCCTTACATTTTTTACCTATGAGATTAGATAGACATTTGTTAACTTTTTATTTAAAAAGTTTTAAGTCCGTTGAAAAAGTTAATAATAGTTTTGTTTGAGTTTAGTATCTAGTTTTCTAAGGAGCAAATGAAAGAATACACGCATTGCAAGATTTTTTATGTAGAATATTTAATCAACTAATAGTTTTTACATTATTTATTAGGAAAATATTGTACCTAGTTCGCTATTTTGATTAAGAGCTTTCCACAGTTATGAAAAGTGATACATTTCAAGAACTAGGGAATAAATAATTAAGCGATTCACTTTTACTTCACACATTCGCAGTTATCCAACACATTCATCAATATCATCTCAAGAAAAACATAAATTACATTCATATTTTTAAAGACAGAAATACTCTTATAGCTCAATTTGTTGTTAATCATATAAAACGAACAGTGACTAGACAATAATAGATAAAATTAATTATTCTTCCTTAATAAACTGCCTTTTCAGTTGTACATTTCAATACATTTATAGGAACTTTGTAGAATGAGCGAGAAAGATTCTCGTAAATGTCATCTATAAAAATACGCATCTAGTATACAATCTTTTTAACTGGCCGTTACTTACGCTAAAAGTTTATGAAATTGAAAAAATACATAAGTAATATTATTTTTCACCCGTGCAACACATATGTTACATTAAAATTTGATAACAGATATTTCATTTCAACTACTCTCATAAAAACCTTGAATGACAATACATTAAGTTTTTCACAACACTCGCAGGAATTTGAAAATGTTTATTATATAAAGAACAAATTTTTATCGATACATTTCCCTATTAAATACACTGCTTTCTTTTTAGGAAGACTGTGAGCAATACAATGAACTTAGGACCTGAAGAATCTCCAGGTAAGCCGGTATATGACGTTTTGGTAAAGCAATGGTAATTTCCATATTTTATAAATACAACAAAAATCAATGATATAAATTAGATATCGGAAAATAATATTTAAGAAGTAAAATTATCATACTTTCTCATAATAATCAATTAAATCTTGCCAAAAATCTCTTGAAAATAACCGAAATTTGACAATATGGATATAAATTTCAAGTCAACTAATGAAGTAGGATGATGAATACTCAACAATCGATGCAATTCAAACAAATGAATAACTGTTTGCGACATATTCGGAGGCTAACTCGAGAATATTTTTGAGGCTACTTCCGTAAAATGTTGAGTACCAAGATCAATTTCCATTAGTAGATATTAGAAAGAAAGAACTAGAAAAGAGTTAAAAACGGACGTCTGAATTTTCCCTAAAACCAGGACGCCATGTTATCATCTCTCAGAAGGCGGTCCATGCCGAAGTAGCACACACAAAGCGGCAAGATGTAATCGTTAATACAGCTCACGGCTTCCACTTCCAACTCAGCCAAAGAACGCAACAAGTAATGAGTTTCACAGATTGTTTTACCAAAGATCTTCTTGGCAAAGCACCTTACCTTCACTCCTTGATTTCTTCTTATCGAGGAAGAACAGCGTCTCTTCTTTTCTCTTCGGTCGCCATATTGTTCCGGTTGAGCGTGATGGCGTCGGTCCTTTGCGCTTGCCCACTCCCCTCTCTGCCGCCTTCCCCTCCACAGCCTCCCTCCCTTCCTCTCTCCCGTCCTACGGCAGCCGTCAGCTGGCTTCACCGCCGTTCTTGCCTCCTTTCCCCTTCTTCTCTCACAAGCTCTCGTTTGATAACTGCGGCAAACGAAAATCTCTCGTAAACAATTGGAGGAGTGAACTTGGGTATTAAGGACGAGGAAGTTAAAAGCATTTTAAACTTGTTATTCGAAAGAGCAACTTAACCACTGATATTTCGTTCGCTTATACAGCAGACTATGTTAATGGTAATTGGTATCATAGCTGCGCGTAGGGTAGAGATACAATGCAGATGATAAACATATTAGATATGCAAGTGAATTTTTCGTGAACCAACCCAATTCACTTGCTAGCGGCAGAAATTTCGTGGCGGGTGGATCGGAATTCGACCGCGAAATTCGGTTCCCTCTCGTCCTTGAGTTATGATCGCTCCAAGCAATATCGAGGCAAGCGCGTGCATGGGAATAGTAAATACAGAAAAATGCAGAAGTGATCCGATGTTCTAAAGGCGAATTCATGAATACCAAACTACGAAAATTATCGATGAAGTGTTAGATCTCTTTTGCACGACCTGACGTACCCAACGTACCTACTTGTTGCGAATTAAAACAGTATTTACCTCGAAAGTAATCCTCCAACTTGTCCCTCGGTTCCTTGTTGGCATCCGCGGCTGTAAGACGACGCTTTCTGACTGACTCGAAGGAAGAGGACGCCTTCCAAAAGAGAATTGTAGATTTCACCTTCCACGGCTCGGTCCCTCTTTCAGACATACGTTCGGCGGTACGTGGAAGGGGACGCGTAGGAAGGCGGAGAGGGAGGGAGAGGGAGACGAAGAGGGAGGGAGAGGGAGGGGGAGGGAGAGATAGACGAAGAGGGAGAGAGAGGGAGACGAAGAGGGAGGGAGAGAGAGGGAGACGAAGAGGGAGGAAGAGGGAGACGAAGAGGGAGGGAGGGGGAGGGAGACAAAGAGGGAGGGGGAGGGAGAGAGAGGGAGACGAAGAGGGAGGGAGGGGGACGAAGAGGGAGGGAGGGGGACGAAGAGGGAGGGAGAGGGAGACGAAGAGGGAGGGAAAGGGAGACGGAGGGAGAGTGAGAGAGGGAGACGAAGAGAGGGAGAGGGAGGTAGACGAAGAGGGAGGGAGAGGAAGAGGGAGGGAGAAGAAGAAGGAAAGGATAGAGAGACGAAGAGAGAGGAAGAGGGAGGGAGACAAAGAGGGAGAGGGAGGGAGACGAAGAGAGAGGGAGTGAAACGAAGAGGGAGGTAGAGTTTCGGGAGGAAGTGAAGTTTAGTGAGCGACGACCCGGCATAATACGAGCGCGCGCCCTTTCTCGGAACCACTCCCTCTCGCTCTCTTTCTCCCTCTCTTCTCTTTCTCTCCGTCTTCTACTCTGTCGACCTTTTTTTAGTGCCTTGTTGAGTATTGTTCTCGTCCGTTGCGAATCGGGAGTCGAGAGAAGTAAAGGTGAAAGGGAATGGGAGGAGGGTGTGGGTGGGAAGAGCGGATGGACGTGTTGGAATAGCGAGGTAGAGGGAGAGAGAAAGGGAGGAGTGGACAGCAGAATAGGGGAGTAAGAAGCGTGTGGCAGGGGGGTTGGAGTCGGGAGGGGTGGGAAGGGAGCGAGGAAGGGCTCGAGGTAAAAGGCTCGCTATAATCGCTCTCGGGGTATCCTACCTGCTCCTACCCCCATTCCTCCCGCCATCACCGCACATTCTACCTCGATTTCATCTGTCCACTGAGAACGATGTCTTACTCTGCTACATAAGCCGATAGCGATTGTAGTATTTTTTAAAAGTAAGATGCCTCACTCGTGAATTATGCAAGAAATAGGAAACCTAAATATTATTCCTCCTAAGTTGTTTTGAAACATTCTCTTGTCTTTTTTAACAAAAACTGAGAATCGTCGCGGCGTTTATCTTCTCCCTCGTAGAATTATCTGCGAACTTTGCTTGATCAAGATAAATATCTCAATTTTTGATAACAAGGTTTCTGTTGGCACACTTTTAGAAAGACCACTTAAACAACCGAAGTATATTAATATAATTTTATGTTAATTTTTATTCAAGATAACTTGATATCGGCATCTAAACAGTATTGGAATGAAAGTTATAGCTGATTCTCCAAAATATCTACACCTGCGTGTTTTAAGAACGTGTTCGTGACGATTATTTTAAATTAGTCCTGGAAAATGGCACCAAATATTCTTCTCCTACCTATTTCTATTTAGTACTATGCAGTACACTGAATCAGAGATAGTTATCGAACTGGTCGTATAGCAGAATATAAATTCCAGAATAAGTATCAAAAATTTAAAAAATTAAATACTTGTATTTGGTTTCTCCAACAGCCATAACAATGTGATGAAGAATGTTTTTTGTAAACTTGCTATGGCTATTGAAGATAATTAAGTGCTTAATTTTTCATTTCTTCATACTTAGGTGATTATTCTGGAATTTAGTAAATTGAAGTTTGCTTCGGTCATTAAAGCAATAAACTATCAAATAGTGTTAAAACAAAATAATTGACGTGCCCAGAACTTCTCCTTGACTCTGGCTTTACTAAATATTCTTCATTCGCGTAATCTCTTACTGAAGGGTCATTTTTTACGTATATGCTTACGATGCTATTAAGATAAATTATGGCAAGACTTGACGAAATAGCTGACACACAAGACGTGAACCCCAAAATATTATATCCCTCTGCAGTACTTAAAGTAAAGATATGTTGTTCATTTAAGAGATATTTGTCTTAAGTATCGAGAGAATTTCATAAAAATTTCCGTCGGCTTACACTTAAAAAGGGCCTGGGAACATCCACGCCTCTCTTGTTTGGGCTCAGAAATATGTATTTTGGCGAACGACGCACTCCACCACCTTAAACCGGCGTGCGAAGTGTCAAAACATTTTCGTGGCCATTCCAAGGATCATCGCTTGTAAGATTCCGCCGCCGTAAACCCAGTCGGCGCCATAAATCAAAAAGGAGTAGAGAAAGGGGTGAAAGGGATGAAAGGGAGGGGGAGAGAGAAAGAGTGAGAGAAACTGCAGGAAGAGGCCGCTGTCGTACCTTCCTTTCACTCGACCTTCATATACCTGTCCTTCGTTCCATTTTCTCTCGCTTCGTCTTCCACCGAAGGACTTTCTCCTTTCCCTACGACCCGCTCCTTTCTACTTTTTCTTTCCCCCTCTCTCTCTCTCTTTCCTATTTTCTCCTGACCAGGGTTTTCCATTTGCTTCATTTCTTCCAGGCTTAAACTTCGTTGCACTGGCATATTCCATCTCTCTCTCTTATCTCCTCAATTACTCCCCAACAACTATCCTTACTTCAATTTTTCTTATACTTTTCTATAGAACTACCTTAACTCTCTTGCTACCAATTATTTATGTTTTATTTTTTACTTCTTTCGAAATTCGCAGCTTTTCTGGCAACAATATTTACTTCGAAACGAAATTGCGCCATTTTATTCAATTCTACGACACGCATAAATGTTACATTTTGCATGTTACAATCTTATAATTATCTAGCGGAGAATCATATCAGGATTTTAATGAAACGGTTAACTTTTTTTTCCCCTCAACATTTTACTCTCTTATTTTATCTTATTGCCTCTCTTTTTGTGCTCATTTATTCATATTGTTTTTTAATATTCCGTTCTCCGAACATCCTTTTCTACGCTCATATCTTCATTTCTCGTCTATTATTAACCTCTTATATTATCTTCCTTCTCACCACTTTTCCCCTCCCCCCTCCATATTCTCCCCCTCTCTCCCCCTCCTCTTACTCCCCACTCTCTCTTCCCCCCTCCCTTTCCTCTCCTCACTCTCATCGTCAGAGTCGCGCCGCGTCTGTCCGCTATTCGGCCGCCATTCACGCTTCCATGGCTAAATCCCCGCGGGGTCTTTGGTAGCGGCACCATCGCGCGCCGAGGAACCTGTTTCGGCCCCTGCTATTGATTCTAATTGTCTCCAACGAAGTTGGGAGATGGGGTGGTGGAGGATGTGCTTTTGCGAGATGGAGATTTGTAATGAGCTTTCCGTAGGAGGTTATTTACGAGGCACATGTGGATACCATCGATATCTTAATTATTGCCATTTAAGGAAATTTATGGGGAATCTTGAGGAGGGGAATGGCCCTGTAATCATGAGGTTATCGTGTTTTTGTGGACACAGAATGCTGAGCCTACGTCTTTGTTCCTCTCATTTGAATAATTGGAGATGACTACACCTGTTAAAAAATCTCGGGTCATGGAAAGGTGGAGACGGTGTATCAGATGGCAGAGAATAACAACTACAAAATTATTCTGCCGAATTTTAATTGGGGTATTTTATGATGGAAAATTCATTCTATGCGTAAATGATATGGGCTGTGAAGCTCTTGATATTCGAGGAAGATTAAGAACAGTAAAGTGGAACATAAAAGCCTCGAAAATTGCGCAATTTGTGTTTCTGAAGAAAGTAATCCTTTGTTTCAAATCTATGAAAACATTTCACCGTCTAATGAACTTAAAAGAGTGATTATGGAGAAGAAAAAACTTCATCACAGTTCTTTTAAATTTTTCTAAACGAGAATATTCATTAATAAATCCTTAGTGTTTGTTAATTTCCCTAGGGTGAGATAAGAGTCATAATGTGAATGATCTCTGCATACAAATCTGTCAGTTATGCAGCATTAAGTCAGTATATGGGCACAATGTTGCGTAGTTAAGAAACAAAGGGTAACTTCTCATTCGATTGCACATTTCCATGGAGGCGTTTTATATGACATTCATTGATATAAGAGAACATTACGTAAATATCCTACAGAAGCGGAAATGCCTCTCTTTTAGACAATTATCGCAAATATTCCCCCAGTGGCTTCATTACGATGATTAGAATAACATTTACCAAGGATGTAAGTATCTTGTATTCACTTGAAACCATTACTACAGGAAAAAAGAGAAATGAACGTTGTGTCAGCTGTATTGCTATACTTTCGACATACCTTTGAAACCAAATCGCGGAATCACGTTTACCTGAAGATCAAAGGAGTTGCGCCTCACACCCTCTCCATTCTATTCTCCATCTTTATCCGTCCGCCGTCCCTCCCCACACCCCATCCGACGACCCTCACTCCCCCCATTCCCCTCTTCGCTCGAGGAGGGAGATGCAGAGAGAGCGAAATCTCGAGATCCGGGGCGTGGTCTCCCCGGGGGGACCCGATAGACGCCCTTTCGATTCCCCTCTGATTATTACCTGCGCCGTGCCTCTTGGGGGAGTCATCGGGAGGCAGAGGCGGTGGTGATGGCCGAGTAGAGCATTTGCGGCCGAGGGGCTCTCCCGGAGCTGGAGGCCTCCAGATTTCTCGACTCCCGCCACTCCGGGAAAATCCATCTCGTCTTCCGGAGCCACCGAAGGGGACCCTTCCTCCGGGCTTATGGAGCCGCCGTGCTGGGAGTTGGCCGAGGACCCGAGGGAAGGATTCGCCGTATTCCCCATCATTGTCCCCAGTTTGACTTCCTTTTTCGCCTTCATTCGTCGATTCTGGAACCATATCTTGATCTGACGTTCTGTAAGTCCGAGACAATGGGCAATCTCGATCCTCCTCCTCCTCGTCAGGTATCGGTTGAAGTGGAATTCCTTCTCCAATTCTAAGGTCTGGTATCTGGTGTACGTCTGTCGAGTTCTCTTGGAACTGGATCCAGAATCTAAAAATGAAACCATACAAGATATTGTCCGTAAAGTTAATCGCTTTTAAAAGCGGAATGACGTCGACAACAATTAATGCATTCTATAAGGCAAGCGTCATCAATCGCACATACCATACAAACAAACAAGATTAGACTACCTTACCTGTGTATGATTTCATCCAGGGGTAGTAATTTGCAGGCGTTCCACTGGCGCTGTATCCTTGCGACACGCAACCGATGCCTTTGGCAAATTCGTAACCCAACGATGGCTCGGAAGGTGTCGTCGCTAACGTCGACGCATTAAAGGGTTGAGAGACTTCTGCCGAATGCGCGAAAGTGCTGGCGAAAGCGCCCTCCGATCCAGGAAGAACATGCCCATGCTGCCGGACGCTTTCGACCTTTGCTGACACACTGCCGTCATAACACGCGACCTCTTTCCTTTCTTCTCCGTCGTCGTCTTCGAAGTCCTCTTTCCCGGAGGACGAGGAAGGACCTAGAGGCACTGTTAAGGCCTCTCGCGACGGAGGGCTCAACTGGTGATGGTAAGGCTGTCTCGATTTCTGCAATCCCGTTAAGTTTCCCGGTATCAGAGTTTGTTGCTGGGTACAAGTTGATCCGGACGGAGGATATCTGGCGCCGAACGGAGAAGGCGAGTTGGGGGAGGAAGAGGAGGAAGAAGGGGGAGGAGTGGGCGGGGTGAGGGGAGAGCCGTAATGGCCCCCGTTATACTGCTGATATTGCCCGAATCGGCTAGGTACGTTCTGTCCCCCTCCGCCGCCCCTCACCTGGTAACCGTAGTTGTGGATCACGTTCCCCGTAGCCTCGGCGTCGCCTTGATGGCCCACTTGGTGATGGCGGTTGCTGTAGAGAGGGTGAGAATGCCCCGCCGTCATCGAACTCCAGGCCTGCTCCACGGAGGCTATCCCGCTGGTGACGGCACCGCCACCGAGGAAATATCCAACCGAAGCCGCCGAGCTCATGTCGAAGCCACCGAAAAAAAGGTGGCGGTCGCCCCTCGGAGGGAGGGGTGCGTGTCGGTTGACCAGTTGGCCGGGAATGGAGATGAGAAGCAGAGATCTGCGGACCGAAAGGAAGGGGGAGAGTTGCAGGCAGGGAGAGAGGGTGTGGAGAAGGAGGGTGTAGAGGGGGGAGGGGGTGGGAAGAAGAATGTATCGATAGGATGGTGTAGTCGATGTGTGGGAGTGGGGGTGAGAGTGATTTGTGCCTCGCACTCTATTCCCTTCCCTCGTGCCGTACTCCCTATTTCCCTCTCTCCTTTATCCTCCACGATCTCTGCTCTTCCGTCGTTCCCAAAGAAACTCCTCGCCTTGCCACTGTTTTGCGTTTCAGCAGCAGCCACGTCTAAACTCGCGGGGGCGACTGAATTCGTCCTTCGTGCCGTCCTCCGTTGTAGCCATGAGGAGGAGGCACGCCCCCGGGGGCCGGAGGAGGGGTGAGGTGATGGCGGACGGGGACCTCCTCCCCCTCCAGCGCCCATGCAAAGGGTGGGAGGTCATGCCGCACCCTGGAGGGGGTCTTTTGCGAAAGTTTTTGTGTGCGGGAGTAGGATCCCTGAGAGAGGGTGTGAGTGTCGGGGGAGGGAGAATGAAAAGAATGGAGGATGGGGGTAGGGTTTGTCGTAGGGGAGGAAGGAGTGCCGGGGGTTGAGATAGGTTACATTGGCCTCACTCCGTCTTTCTCAAATAGCCTTTCATTTCCCTGAAAACTCCTCGCTGTAGCATTGCACTCGTAAATGAATTAAACTGCATATGATAAATGCTGAATTGTACAGTTTTAGCATTATTGACGCATTTAGGGCAATCAAAATATGAAGATTTTATGAAATATTCGGCATTTGTAATTTTTGCCACAGTTCAAATATTCTGCCGAGTTTGATTCAGAAAAATGTATAGTTTTGCCAAATCAAATTTGAAAGGATTTGCGCAAAATATCCGCAAAACAAATAGAGGTTAATATGATTTTTATATTTATTTTAATTCGCTGATTTGCTTGAAAATCATTTTCACAGAGGAGCATTGTTGATCTCAGCTCCCCATCAAATGTTCCGATTCATGAATACGAGGCAACAACACTTTCGCCTCCTACCCTCCATCAACCCCTTTCCAATTCTTTCCAGTCCTCACCACACCACCCTCGTCGAACCCCTAAACCCACCCAGTCCCCAATACGGGCCGAACACACGTCGCTGCCTCACTTCGAATCCCCTCTTCCCCTTCGCCCCCCTCCCTTTCGGGCCCACCAGCGTGCCTCACTCTCGCCGTCAGCTGCCCATTGCACGTTCCCTCCCCCTTCGCCCCCGCCGCCGCCACCCTAATCCCCCACCCAATCCCCCACCCCAATCCCCCCCAATACCCCACCCCAATCCCCCACCCCAATACCCCACCCCAGTCCTCCACCCCCACCGCCACTCCGACGTCGAAGCAGTCACGCTCCACCACCTCCCTGCGAACTCCTCCTCCCCCTTCTTCCTTTCTTCTCTTCTACCACATATTCCCCTCCCTCTCTCCCTCCTTCCCCGTCCCGACCTTCCAGTTGTGTCGCGAATGCATTGAGATTCTGCCCAAATCCCCGAACTCACGTGACCCTCATCGGCCAATCACGAACCTCGTTCCCCTCCACCACTGTCACATCGTAAACAGAATGGTCGTGGTACATGAGGGAGGAGGTAGGAGTGGGTGAGGGAGCGAGAGGTGCAGGAAGAGAGGTGTGTTAGAGGGGAGGGGTGGCGGGCATCCCACCCACGCCTTTCGGAACATACGTACATCTGCGCTCACATATCCAAAAATGGACACCTTCCATGCAGCCATTGAAGTTTCCGAAACGTTTTTGGACAGAATAATTCTGGTGAACATTTCAGGAATGTTTTTTTCGCACCCAAGGGAATCGTAAAATGAATTTTCGAACTGTTTGACTTTAAAGAGGTTGTTACTTTTATTTGACTCACTGCTGCAGCATGATATATTTTGTGCGCTTCGAGGAATAAATTTCTCAATACTAAATTCAATAAAAATGAAGGTATTTTTATCCGATTTTATATGCGATCTTGTAGTTAACATTTATAGATAATTGCAACAATATGCTTCTTTAGTGAACTCAGTGATTTAGCAATTTCGCACTTACATTTCAGCATTCCTTTATTAATTAGACCTTTCATTGTTATACACAAGTTGAGAACTTTCTTTTGAAAATGAGCAAATTGACACGCAATACTTTATTTTAGCCTTTATATATACACACGTAAAGAAAAAATGTATAATTAAATACAAAATAAATGATATATATATGTAGCTGACTCGTTATAATTATTAAAAATATTCGAAATAGTAAATTCTATTGCTGTGATAAGAAAAATGTAGAGGCAGTGCAACTTCGATAACTTCAATCACAGGGGAACATGGAAAATGTTTAAGTTATCACACAACATCCAATTATGGCATTTAAATTAAATGTATGTGGTTGGCTGGAATATATGTATATTCCCAGAATTTTCAGGTATTCGAGCAAATGTCATTCCAATTTTCTAGCTTCAGTTGCCATGGGCACGAGGAAAATTGAATGGTATCAATATTTATCTTTGGTTACATGGCTAAATGAAAGCAATAACAAGCGCCATGTAGATTCTAGTACAAACCTAATGATAGAGGTGACTAAATAATGAAACCTTCTAAGTTAAGTGGGCCTTAGATAACACTGTGTAACAAATTTTTATTTATTTTTTGTTCCTGGGTAGTAAGTGTTATTTCCTAATTGCTTTTGCCTCAAAAGTATAGAAAATGGCTATTATTCCCCACAAACTTTGCTTTTGTGACAATTTCAGAGGTGGAGCTGATGAGAGAAACCCATACTACCCCAACCAAAAAGACCTCAACGATTTTAATCAGAGATCTTGGTCTCACCTAGTACAATGCCGAGCTTTTGACGTCTAAGCTCAAGCAGTGGAACTTGTTGGATGAAAGTGTGCAAGTCGCAGATCAGAGGAAGCGTCACCAAGCTTTTTCCAGCTTCTTCACACGTCAAGATGGGCTCTGCTTCTGCCACAATGTGACCAGTCTGTTCGAGGCAATTGGAATCGCCTGTAACCCGAACGAGTGGCGCCTCTTCATTGACAGCTCATCCAGGAACCTCAAAGCCGTGCTGCTCCATAATGGAAACAAGTACCCGTCTCTATCCCTGAGTCACTCGGTGCACCTCAAAGAGGGTTACAACAGCATCAAGACCTTGCTGGACGCCTTGAAGTATGATGAGTACGGCTGGGAGGTTATCGGAGACTTCAAAATGGTGGCATATCTGATGGGTCTCCAAGGCGGTTTTACCAAATTTCCCTGCCATCTTTGCCTTTGGGACAGCAGGGACACCAAGGCGCACTACTACAGGCGGGACTGGCCACAGCGGACCGAGTTCTCTGTGGGGAGGAACAACGTCAAGTGGGAGCCACTGGTGGACCCCCGGAAGATGCTGATGCCACCACTGCACATGAAATTGGGTTTTATAAAACAATTTGTCACAGCTCTAGATAAGGAGTCGGCAGCCTTCAAGCGCCTTTAAGACTTCTCCCTAAGCTGTCTGAAGCAAAGGTCAAAGCCGGTGTCTTCGTCGGACCACAGATAAAGAAGATCCTGGAGTGCAAGGAATTCCCCAAGAAGCTCACTAGGAAGGAGAAAGCGCCTTGGAACAGCTTTGTCGCAGTGGTTCGGGACTTCCTGGGCAATCACAAGGCCGAAAACTATTTGGAGCTGGTTGAGACTCTGGTGAAGAACTGCGGCACAATGGGCTGCAGGATGTCCCTCAAAGTCCATAACCTTGATGCTCATCTTGATAAATTCAAGGAAAACATGGTAGCGTACTCGGAGGAGCAAGGCGAGCGCTTCCACCAGGATATACTGGACTTTGAACGCCGCTACCAAGGACAGTATAACGAGAACATGATGGGAGACTACATTTGGGGGGTTGATTCGTGAAAGTGATTTACAGTATAATCGTAAATCTCTACTCACTTATAAATATTTTGTGGTCATTTTTGTATAACTTTAGTATGAATACATGTTAATTTTGATTCTGACTTTATGTGAACGAAAAGACGCAAATTCGCCCGTTTTCTCATTGAAAATAGGTAAATTTCAATATATCACTCTCCTGGTCACAAAAGCAAAGTCTGTGGGGAATAATAGCCATTTTCTATACTTTTTAGGCATAAGCAATTAGGAAATAACACTTACTACCCAGGAACAAAAATTGTGTTACATTGTGTAATGGAACCTTCCAAACTCTGGCTCGCCTCATTCACTCCCATTCTCCACTCTCATTCACTCAACCGTCACTCATTCCCTTCCCTTTTTATGTGACGTAACAGTCATCTTTCTATCACGTTTTCTCTCGAGTCCCAGCAGCCTCTCTGGGTCGCTCCATTTCTCTTCCACCGTCACCTCTTCCTACTACCTCGCCCGCTCCTCTTACATCCACACCCTTTCTTCCTCCCTCCCTCTTTATTCCATTCGAACCCGCCTCTCCTTTTTTCCTTCGAAAAAAGCGAAAAATGAAAGAAAGAGAGACAAGAGTGGGAGAGATCGTGCTCACGCATGCACTTATCCGAGTCCGCTAAGTAGGAGCCGTCAGCGATTTAAGTCCTCCGCCGTCGTTCCCTCCTCTCTCTCTCCCTTCCCACTCCTCTCACACGGTTTCTCCCTCCCCCTTCCGAGCCCTTCTCCCCCACGAATGAGTCTCCCTTCATTTATCGTGAGCCTTTGCCGGACCCATTTAGCCTCTTCCTCTCTCCCTCTTTCTTTGAATCCCCTGGCGGGCCTCCCTCGCTACACCTCCACCGCTCTCTCTCTTCATCGACTACCTCTCCCCCGCGAACTATCCTTCATCCTGTCCCTTTCTCGTCCTCCTCGTCGTCTTTGACGTCCCTGACATACACCGCACCATTCTCTTTCCTTCTCCTCAGCATCCCCTCCCCTCACTCTCTCTCTCTCTTTCCTCCCCTCCCTCAACCTCCTCCTCCCTCATTTCTCCTCTCCGTCCTTTCTCCTTCCGACTCGAACGGCTGCTTTCGCAAACTGCGGAAGGTGCGTCCGTGTATTTGTTCACTCGGTGGAAGTGTTACCTTCCTCGCGAGGAAGGCCGATGGAAGGTGTAACAAGTGGTGGGACAAATGGCGTCTTTGAGGGCTCCTTGAGGTCGTGCCTTTCACGCGTCCATCCGACCAAGTATTATCGGGGAAGCTGGTGGAATTTCTTCCGCTTTCGCAGACATTTTTGATTAATGCATGTTTTTAGAAGTTGTGGCATTTTGTAAATTTTATTACGAAGAAGGGTTTATATATACAAGGAAACAGTCATCTGATGACCCCATAACTCAGAAATGTCAGTTGTGGAGTTCACATTGAATAGTAGTTCCAAGGAAATAATACCTTCTTTACGTGTAGTATCCATAAAATATAGTTTTAACAACTTAAAAATGTTTCGTTGTTTACCATAGTAGTTCAAATACGTATCTACTCAAAAAATTTAGTGATCGAAAATCGATATGAAAAATATTCTTTCTATGGAATAATCTTGGAAACCGAATTTCTTTGAAATGTTCTGGCTATTAGGGCAAGCCAAATAAGATTCAAACGGGCAGCCTCTCCATAAATTTGAAGGAAAGAGACAAGCCGCTGGGTCAATTTTTCATCTTCAACGGTCCAACCGCGAGACTATTATTTACCGCAGACGTGGATACATTTATTGTCACTCTCTCTCTCTCTTTCCACCTGGTCCATTCAGGCTGTTCTCCACTCTCAACCGATCCCTCTCCCCACGTCCATCTTTCTTTGCACATTTTGAAAAAAAAGCGGAACGAAATTTCGATTGTGACACGCAGAGCGATCCTTGCTAATATGCGATGCGCTTTCAGATTCGATTCGCAAACACTTATAGGGCGTGAAATGTAAGTTTTGATCGGTAACATACGAAGTTATCTATGTATTTCACGAATTTCGAGAATTTTTCCCGAACTCCAAGTTTTATTCGAAAAAAGATCATTTTCATATTTCATTCAATAAATTCAGGCTCCACTTGGTGGAATGTTCTCATGATACAGTAGAAATTAAAATATGTGAAAGATACGTAGTTTAACTTATTCTGTATCATTTTATAGCTTCGTAATGGGAAAATAAATGGCGCTGTGTGAAGGCATTCTTAGAATTGAATATATCGAAGCCGCTCGAAATTTGTTTTCTTTATGAAATCCTTACATGGCGTCGTTCGTTTATTATTCAATTAGATAAGCGTTTCGTTATCCGTTTTATAGTTCAAGGAACATGCGGGTAATAGTGACAGTTGTCCGAAGTAGCCAATCTGCAGTCTCTCAGTTAAGCGATTTGAATTGAATAGGAAGGTGGACCCTAAACCATTGGACATTAAATAATTGCGGTCTTCGTGTATCATAGCAGATGTGATGCCCCCTTTTGGCTGTTGTGAGGCTGTTTGCAGGGGAAATTGGTGAAGTGAGGGAAGGAGGAGCGGCTTTAGAACCAAGACTACCGCTGCATAAGGTTGAGGGATCCTTTGGCAATTTGGCTTTTGTTTGTCCATAAAAGTCCAAGTGCGCGTAAATTTGGAGGATTGATTTCGGCTTTAGTAAAGGCTTCGCTTGAGGTAAACAAAGGAGGAGGTCTGAGAGCCATATTTTACGCGAGCAAGAGGAACGTGAGTGCGAGAAGCGAAGAACGAATTGAATTACCACCGAATGTTTACTCACTTTTGGTGACAAATGGCTTGTGAATAGTGTGAAATTATTCGATGTGTACTAATGAATAAACTGAGAATGGTATTATTTAATTGTTATATATATATATATGCTAAATGAACATTCTTATGCATATTGGGTTATTATAAGTGTTTTTGATCTTTTAACACATGGTTAAGAATTTTTATTTATATGTGCTTTGCCGATTTTTTTGGCACGTAGTTTATATAAAATATGCCAAATACAAATTCATATATCGAGTATTGTAATATTCGTTCTCTATTTCAGTAAAAAAGAGAATTTAATTTATGAACACGTTTCGCGTTGACGCTTCGTGCCTCTTTGGAATGGATTAAAAACTTAGGGTAAATTGAAAAAATAAAGATTTATTGTTAAAGTTGAATTGACGAAACATTTTCCGAACTGGAAGGTAAGGATTTTATAGATTAGATTATGTTTTTACTTCGACATAAAATGTGTTCTTTCTTTCTCCAGGGATGTTTAAAACGGCTAGATACTAGAAACGGAACTAGACATCTGTGATAGTGTTGCGCCAATGAAGGAATAGGGGAGGCGGAAGTGAGTGTGAGAAGGAGATGGGGAAGTAGCGAGAGGAAACAAGGAAATGAGAAGGGAAAGGAGAGGAGAGAGTTGAAGGACAGACGGAGAGAGCGGGGGAGAGAGAGGGAGAGATAGATAGATAGATAATCGTCTTTATTCGGGAGAAATTTGGACCATAAGGACCATTCTTACATTTAACCCCTCGTCAATATCATGAATATTAAAAAATAAAGTATTACAATGAAGAGTATACGAAATATACAAAACATAAAAAGATATAAGTGAAGACAGATTTAAGTTTGTGGGGAAAACCTAGGTAAAAACAAGCTTGTACTTCCTAGTAAAAACACCCACAGAGACGAGGGGTGTGAAAAACCTGTGAAAATCCTACATAGTGCATATATCACAATGGAAAACTACAACAGAATATAGAAAACAGTAAGTACAGTAGGAAACATCGTAAATACAATATCGCTGTATACCGTCACAAATATACATATAAAGACATTCAAGTAATGTACACATGAAATACAGATAAAGGAGAGGAAGCGGGGGGAAAGAGAGGGGGAGATCGGGGGGAGTGAGAGGGGGAGGGAGCGGGGGGGAGAGAGAGTGGGGGAGGGAGCGGTGAAGAGAGGGAGTAGGAAGCGAATGGTTCGGTTACAACGATCCACGACGTGTGGAGTTCGTCCTTTTCGTTTCGTCGAAGGGTTGCGAGGAGAGAGAGAGAGAGAGTTCCCTCTCACCTTTCGGGCTCCACTCCCTCCCGGAGGTAGGCCGTCGCATGCTGCGGGAGTGCCACGCTCCGTCCGCCTCCCCTCCGGTCGAGTGGGTGGGGGCAGAAAGGGAGTGGGGTGAGAGGGGCAATAAAATATGGCCCGGACCGCTATTCGAGGGCCCGTTGTGAGGAGGGGCGAGCGACGGTTGTTTCGCGCTGCTTACGACAAATGTTTGCTGCATCCGAATCTTTATCCTCGTGTTGATGAGTCAATAAGAAGGTTGCGGGACTCAGTAAGGATTTATCTTGCAATTTGCTGCCTATTGTATAACCTTAGCGAGTAATCGACCCGATGAAAATTGTAACGAGAAACTCGTGTCGTGAAAAAAGAAACAAAATATATTTAATGTGCGAGGCTTTATTTTTTATATACATCCGTCTTAGATGTGCCCCTTGAAAATGCCGCATACCTTTAAATGACATTATTTTATAATATATTTTGGAGAAGGCACCATATGTCGAAGGGAACAATGGAGTATGGGGCAAGGAAAGTTATTTGTCGAATAAATTAGGTTTTGAATATTATACTATATACAGCCCAATAATATCTAAACCCAAAATCACGGGAACTTTGAAAGTGTGTTTTGTCTTAGGAATATGTAAGGTGAACTACAGCTGCTGCCTTGTGTCGGTTGATAGATTATACGACCAGGTCGTTGATACCAATAAAAACCGTATGAATACCATTCACAAACCTCTTATTGCTGGAAATGGTTTTGAGTGTCAAATGATCGAATCTCGCATGGCATCGATTTTTCTGAATGAAATTTTGTGAGCGTTAAAAAGTCGCGTAATTGCGACACATAAGTATATGAAACATGTCCGTAATTTTCTGACTGCGTGTGAGGGAAACGACCGATTTATGGGCGTTATATCTCCGGGAGTGTTTATATCTTTGATTTTTTAATTCTATTTCCGTCTATTAGTTCAGTTTTGAATCACAGAAAAGTAGTTTACTTTTATAAATTGTTACTTTCTCATATAGAGTAATCCAGGGTGAATCGGGTAAACAGATTAAACCTTTGAAACTGCTGTCAACTACTTAATATTTCTCTGTCATCTTGTAGATACTGTAACGCACTGGCCTTTGGGCATTATATTAATAAAATGTAAATTCGTACAATCGCATTAAATCGTGACCTAGAGCTAATTTAGTCGACCAATTGCATGGCCCTATACAACCTCGTGAGGTTGGGCGAATATGGTCAATACGGAGATTTGTATTTTTTTCTCATGTCTGATTCACTCACCGGAATTAAAATTTCTGATGCGACACATTTCATCTACTTCATTCCCCGCCTCATTTTCTCATGGAATATTTCCCACAAGTGAATATTTTCTTGCCCTGTGTACCAACATAACCTTCGTGGTATCATTCCTTGGTAGGTATTTCATTGACGCTGCACCCATTCACCCAACTTGGCTGAAATATTTTCGCTCTATTTGGCATGGCAAAACCTACAGAAGACTATACTTTCGTTACTCTCATGTTAAGAGAACTTGTCCTACTATGAAGATGCCCAAAATGTACGTACATATTTGGTATTCATGAGTTGGCTGCACTGTGACTTTAAAGAAGACGGCAGAAACTTGAGTGAGGTCAGGGAACCGATTTGAGCTAGTCATGAAGGAAGAATCGTCCAAAATTAACTCCTATGGTGTATTAAAACATACCGGAGAAAATGATCATTATTTGAAAGATAGTCTTTTTCGTCAACTTCAACATAGTTTATTTTCTTTGTTACATACAGCTCTAAAATGACAATAACTAATGACACTGGGTAGTAAAACCTGTTTCACATTATCTAGAGATGCGGAAGGCTATTTCTAAAATGGATCCGATTCATCATAACGTATATCACTATATATTGTAATCGCGAAAAAAATCGACTCCGCGATTTTGATGCAAATACACATCTTAGGTATCTCCATTCCAAAGAAATGGTTTTCGCTATGTCGTCTGCTCGTGGGCGGCTCTAGAGATTTGTCGGTTAAATGAAACCGATTTTATCTCGTATTTATGTATAAAATCATCCAATATATACTCTCAGAAGAGATGAACGATATAGCGCAAAAATAGTTTTTTTTTCTTGTCAATTTATTGAAAAATGACTATAACGATTAGATTAAAATTAATTTGATTATACATATTTCTGTCATAAACCATAGAGTATAACTTTATTTTTAGAAATAACTATCTAGTGTCCAGCGATATAATGACGGTATAACCACTAAAAATATAGAGTGCAAAAATGAAGGAGCAATTTTATTTTAATTGCGCAAGAAAATATTCGACCCAAAAGGGTGTGTTTGTAAATCATCCTCATATCGCGTAATCGTCCTTATAAATGGCCGAACGCCCCCATTTCTCCCTCGGTTATTCGAATCTCATCGAAAAGCAAACCGCACGCGTTGTGCTTCTTCACCTTTTCGCGCTCAATTTCAAACACATTCAACCCTTCAAATGCACGGCGAAGGGTGCACTTCGGCGCCAAATGACGAGTATAGGGCGGAAGAGAGGAAAATAAGTGGAAGCGAGAGGGAAAGTAAATATAGGATAAGAGCGAAAGGAGGGAAGGATGGAGGGAGGGGGAAATTGAGGGAGGGAGAGGGCAGAGGAGGGGGCGCGAGGCGGAGGAAGCGCACGGGGGCCGCCGCTAAAGGGAAGAACGCAAGACTCGAAAACGGCGTTATTCGGTTTGATCGATAAGGTGCTGTGGGAGGGAGATGAAAGAGAGGAGGAGGAGTTTGAGGTAGAGAGAGGGATGCGTGTGTTATGAGAGGGCGAGAGGGAGGACTGTAATGGAGTTTGCGAGAGAAAATAGAGAGAGAGAGAGATGTGAGCGGATAGAAGCGGATGAGAGAGAGAGAGAGAGAGAGAGAGAGAGAGAGAGAGAGAGAGAGAGAGAGAGAGAGAGAGAGAGAGAGAGAGAGAGAGAGACCTTGCCCGAACTGTTTCCACCTCTATTAAGCCTGTCACTTCTCTCAGAGCCATTTTTTTCCTTCTCTCTGTCTCTCAGCCGTGTGGGTCAGAGGGGTTGGAGTAGGCGGTGCGCAGGGGGTGGAATAGAGAGGCCGAGGGGGGAGAGGAAGGGGGGTTGGCAGGAGATTGGACACGACAAAAGGGAGAGAAAGAGAGAGCGGCGGGCATTTGGGGGAGGGAGGAGGGTGGATGGAGACGTGGAGTTTTGGGGGATTTAGGAGAGATCGGGGGAATGAGTCACGACCGGTGAGTGCGAAGCACTGGAAATCTCCTGGATAGCAGTAATAGGGGCGGGGGTTAGGGGAAGGAGGGAGGAGTCGTTGTGGATAGAAGAGGAGGGGATTGTGGGAAGAGAGGGTCGGCAGTGAGTGTGCCTACGCTTATGATAAGAATTGAATGCTTTCCGACCGCGTTGGAACGATCATTAGTGGGTTATCCGCCTTTGGCAGATCTCTCTCTCTCTCTCTCCTCCCTCTTTTTTTCTACATCGCCTCCCTCCTCGCTAACTCTGCATCCCCCGTCCGTTTTTCTCCCGCTCGCCTTCTCTCACCATCTCTCTCTCTCCTGGCCGCAAACGGCATAAATACTGGCCCCCGTCCATTGAATCTCATTTCCCTATTGTAGGCGCTCGGCTCATTTGATTTCCCCGCACGACCGCAGCGCCACTCCTCGGTATCGGGAAGCGCATGACCTGGCCCATTATCGGAAACACCCTGATAGCCTCGTGCAGACCCGTCGCGCAGCCGCCTGCATGTGCAGCTTTTTATTTTCCTTTGTGTCGCGTCGAACCTTAAAATTTCACGAATCTTATTCGAGGTTGGTATTCGCATGGATTTCCAAGAAGACACTGAAAAAGAATAGTAATTTATTACCGCTTACATATATATGAGGGTTCTTGGGTGTTTACCATTTCTGATTATTTAAATATAAATAATAATATTTCATAATGGCAAAAACATCCTTGAAGAAAACTCTTCATTCATCACCCAAAGTTTTGATTTCTGCTGGTAGTTAAAAATACATTTACGTCCTCGATTATTTTAGGTTTTATGTTCGTGGTTTCACACATTTGCGCAGATTTTATTGCCAATTTATCATGTTCACGGAGGGTAAATTTCACTTATTCGCGCCCTCCGATTGCAGAATGCAATGCTCGTTCACTAAAGCTAAGGAAATACAGCGCGATTTCCTCCCGATAACAAAAGAAGTACGTAGCAGATATATTCTATAAAAGCAGTGACGCTTTGACGCGCGTGAAGGATTCGGAGGATTGGTAAGCAAGAAAGCCACATTAAGTTATACTCTCAGTATGTCTTTGTCTCCATCTCTCTTCTTACGCATGTGATTTACTCCAGTTTTTACAATCTTTTTGCAAATGGTTACAATACATGGATTAAAATATGGCATAAAAATTAAAATATTGACAAGAAAAACGTGGGAAGAGCGAAAAAAATCATTCACATATACCAATAATTCCCTTGCGCTTTTAGAATCTATATTCGCGCCGTTTTTTAGGAACGCAGTCCCGGCAAACATGTAGGCACTACTGAGTTTGTAAGTTTTTAAATGATTTTACTTATTATTCCATAACAAATGTTGCAAAAAGAAGAACAAATAACCACGAGAGGAAGATTCTAGCGCACGAAGGGGATATACGCTGATAGAAAATTTCCACTATAGGAAACAACAATCTTAACGCAATTGTTGAATAAGGGACTATATTTTATTTTCTTAAACATTTCCTGCATTTTCTGGATACACCGTGTGTACTCTCTATCACCTGAAATTAATAAGTTTCGTTCCTGTCTCATATCATATTTCACAACCGTTCCAACGCAGGAGAAGAGAGTTTATAGGGTTTGAATCAATTTTGGGGATACAGTCTGTTTGGCTGTCACTGGAAATTATAAAAAACAATTATCTACCTTACGCAAAAAGCTTAGCAAGGATAAAACCTCTTGGCTTAGAGGTTTTAAACGCTAAGCTCTCCTCCAAAGATACCCTCTCAATTGAACGACCCACGTTCCTTTCCCCTAACATATTTCCAACCCCTTCCCAATGATTGCTCCATGATTTGCACCCCTCGTTCGTCCACTACAACCCTTTAACCCTTCCCTTTATCCAACGCCCTCTGCCTCTGTCCTCCCCGCTAAACCCTTCCCTCCCCTGACCCTCCCAAGTGTCCTCCCTCCTCTTCAGATTCCAACAGGTGTGCATTGCATTAAACTGCCACCGTCCTATTGAACCCCTCCCGACCTGACGTCATCGTCGATCGCCGTGACCGATGTGCTACTGATGGCCCTCTGGGCGCCTAACCAATCCCACTGGTTGGCCCCTCGGGGGCCGTGGCGCCTGGAGGCAAAGCGGTTCGCACGCGGGACGGCATGGCAAGCGCGCCGATAGCATCTCTGGCCATCGGAATGGCACCAGATTTCAAATGACCTCACTCTCGACGATTGTCAACCCCGTCCTTCGTTTTACGTATGCGATCCGTCGGAAAGATGTCCGGTGTGCCGCGAAGAATGAAATACGCTCGTGATTTCCAGAGGGAGGAGGTTCGACAGTTGGTTGATACATACTAAACGTGCGGCTTGGGTCATCACCACCTCGTGACCAATTAAACGCTTCAAGATTTATTGACTGGATACTGGAGACGCCATAAAGTCGCAATTAACTGATAATTAACGGTAACACATGTGAACAGCAAATGCAATTTTGATTCGATAATTATAAAGATAGGTCGCAAAATTTGAATTTTTATCGATAGTGAGCCGACAAAAATTGCTCGTTTTTTAAAACTACATAATAAACTACCTTATTGTTTATTATAGTATAAATAATCGAATGGTCAAAATAATCTCCTATGTACAAAATTAAATAATAGAGTATGATTCGAACACATATCAGAATTAATTTGATAAAAAGACATTTGTGGCTATTAAAATGTGCGTAATATTTTTCTTAACCCATAAACTTATTTCTTAACATATAAGTTTAATTATTAAAATCTGAGTATATAATTCGTATAAAAGAAATAAACGAAGTCAAACAGTTCAACTAATCCTAGAATAAGGTATACTGCGGAAATTATTTACAAGATGCGTGGGGCTCATTATGACCTCACTAGATATTTGATAGATCAGGGGTCGGTTACTTTTTTTCCGTTGTGTGCCACTCTTTACCAATATTCACTATCTGTGGCCCTACTCGCGTGCCACACTTCAAATACTTTTGTACATACTTATTGCTTGCAAAAAGGTGTTTCTTATATATTAAAAACATAATTAGGCATCATTACAGTACGAAATGCAAATGAAATCCAAGTAAAATTCTTATAAATACATATTTTTATAATTATTCTTTGAAATATCATGCCATGTAAAACTCTCTTCGCGTCGATAGATTGCCGACCCCTGTGAGAGAATTAGATCATAAAGAATTTTATTTTTCGTTGTTATTTTGGTTCAACCATATTTTTTGCCCTCATACGACGTTGCAGTGTATTTTCCATCTGTATAATTCGTTAAATAAATATATTACACAATATCATGGTGATGAAATGAAACATTTAATATGGGATCATATAGACCCCAGGTATTCGCTTTGGGTATGCGCTTCTACTTCATTGTTAAGGACATGATTGAAACGCTGTAGGCCTCGGCTATGCAACTTAGCAAAATGGAAGGTTTTGTTTTTTAAATAAATTTGTCCGGAATTCTTCAAGTACTACTTTCTGTTCGAAATTCAGTATTGTGGTTATATAAGTTTGTTCGCATATAATTTAGCGTTTTTTTGTCAACTTCTTTGAGTAGCCTTCCGAGAGGTCGGTATGTAAAACCAAGAGAGAGAATGCGAGGAAGGCCGGTTGGGGGCGGCGCAGAGAGGAAAGAGGTGGAATGGGGGAGGGGGAGGGGAGGCGGTCGCGTATCTCCGAGGTCATGGTGAAGGCGTGCTATTCCCAGTAACTGCCTTCTTGTGACACGAGGTGCGCTCCTCAGCTGCCTAGACAGCGTCAAACTTCCCTCCGAGTTTTCGGGGCTGCCGTGAGTGGGGTGGTCAGGAGGATGTGGGAAAAGGGAGGAGGGGGAGAGGGGAAGGAGAGGGGGAAGAAAGGAGGTTGAGTTACTTGATGTGCTGAGCGAGGAGCCGTCGAACCTTTTAGCATAGGGAGGAGAGAGGGTTTTTCTGAGGAAGCGTGAAATTTTGGCAATGGTCGCGAGAGGAGTAATTTTAAAGATGTCGTCATCATAGTTTAGGGAAATTTCTTCATTACATTTTGGTTCCCTTTTGATGTAATCCTCTGTATATAACATGAGACGGGACTGATTATTCGCCGAAGCCTTTCTTTTGTATATTGAATATAAGTTTAATACAGTCCATAAGAGAGTCTTAACCTAGTAAATCCAGAATGGGAATGGCCGGACAGAGTTAGCCCTTTTTGTGGATCTCAAGGTCATTGAGTTTCCAGCTATAGGTCAGGTTATGAGAAGTTCAATGCTGGGCCCTGAGAGGATTGCAGGGTGTTGCGCGGTGGCCGAGGAGGGCAGAGGGAAGAAAAGAGGACCTCCACCCTTTCCGGAGGTCACTTCGGTCTTTCGGAGACAAAAACGCGTAACGGATGGTCAGTGAAACAGAAAAGGTCCGAAGTGAATGTTCTTAGTGGGGATGACCTCTCCCATTTTTTCCTCGCAAGAAGCAAAGGGGAAGGGCACTTGCCAACTTGGGCAGGACGCTTTGTAAACAGGAACGAGGATGTGAGGAAGAGGCGAAACGAGAAATGGGACGAAATATATCGGCTGGGACCAGCTGAACGCTTTTTGCGTTACAATTATGTAACTATGGGGCTCGTAAATTCTCAGAATATGCAGTCCTGCAAAATTTCAAAATTCGTGATCTGATAGACATTGCATTTAAACTAACATTTTCGGTTTTCCGAGTTTGGAGGTAGACGATTGTTAACAAATAAAACGAAACGAGTTTTTTTTAAACCGAAAGAGATTTCACACCACGCAGTTTTCACCATTTTATATTTTAAGTACTGGAATTTCACAAATGGAATGCATATTTTATGTAGCAAAGGAACGACAGTTCTTTTATTCGACTGACTGATTGACGTATTGAAATTAAAATTATGCGTTAATGCTTGAAATTCTGTGATTTAGATGTTAGTAATCGACATAATATTTATTTGAATATATTATTTCAAGTTGCTCTTGCCTGTAGCACTAGGAAATCTGGTTGTTATATTTCACTGAATTATATTTATTTTGATCGAACATTTGGGAAAAATTTATTGAGTGAATTCATTTATAAAATTTAAAAAAATATTGTTTCAAAGAAAAATTATTAATAGCATCCGAAAAAATTCAGTTCCAGAAAAAGAAGGAATGGATCGTCCCTTTCCAGAGCGTAGGTAATTCATCACATATTTTTATAAACGTATTTTTTGCCTGTACTCTGGACCGGCGGGGCAGGTTTTCTATGTGTGGACGAGGAACGATTTAGCCCTATACCTAAGTGTTAATTAAAAGTTTTGAGGAAGATTCATTATTGATTTAATAAAACGAATTTGCCACCCTCACAGCTGGACCGGCCATGGCGGTCGCCCACGAAGTTTACGCCTAAAGTCCTATGAAAATCAAAATTCAAAAAATTGATGCCTTCAAAATGCAAAAAATTTCTGTAACAAAAATTGCCATTCGCTGGTCTCGATTCGTCGATGCCCCTGCAGTCGAAAGACTTGGGCGTGTTTACGCATTTGTGCATAAATGGAAATGACCTTTACGGTTCCTCCCCCATTGTGATTGGCCATGCTCAAGCAAAGGGGAAGCTAAAGAGTCTCGTGCGTGAAATTCGAACATCTGTTTCGGAGGACGATTTTCCACGTATTCGTTCAAATGCACTAAACTCATCCTTATCTTTATTAAGCGGACTTTTTAACCTTATACCATTCTTTAGTCGTCGTATTATCATTACGCATGGTAGGATAATATATTATATTTTTATACTCTAGCGTCATTTCAATGCTATATAAACAATGTAGGTCAAAAAAACTCTATCCTAAGCTATTTGCCAATGCATGATAACAGATTTAGAAATGCTAAATGCTCATAACAAGAGTGAAAGATAAGATCAACCAACATTTATTTAACATAATTCAAGCTATGTTGCTTTAAAATTATCAGCAGATTTTGATATTCTATTTACCGAGGACAATACGAGATCACAATAGAAAATTTCAACCTGCGAGAGACAATCTTTAGGTAGGTTTTGGTGCATTGCACCCCCTGCCACCCACCAATTAGGTGAATTGCAGGGTAAAATGTAGATGTAACGAAAATTTTCGGTCTTGTTCGTTATGTATATCATTTGTACTAATATATACTAATTTAATTATTATACGATATAATGCAACTAAAATAGTACACTTTTAACCGAAAGAGTGATAAAAAATATGATCACTACCTGCATCTTGAATCTAAATAGCTCGTGGGAAAAAATAGAATTATATTTTGATGTTGTTGAATTCTTCTATTACTACGAATGAAAATTCCGAAAGATGAAAACCTTGAAATGGCTGCCATTTATCTACATTGTTCAGCATTCCGAGCCAATTGTTTCATTTCTTCATAGTTGTCCCATGGAAAGCTCATGGAGGAGATGGCGGCAGAGAGAGAGAAATGGGAGAGAAAAGAGAGGACCAGTGAGGAGAGGTATGGGGAGTGAGCCCCGCGTGCTTTGAGTCCAGTCACGCCGCTCCGAGCGGAGGGGTTTTGAAGCGGGAGAGGGGCGATGGGTGGGTGGGAGCGGTCGGGCGGGGGCGGCGGGGGAGAGATGGGGGAGCATAGGCGAGACTCGAATTCAAATGGCGAGCGGCGGTTGGACCGTCGCTGGGACAGTCGCAAGAGGTAAACACTCAAGAAGCCGCGCGTAGTTTCAGAGGCGAAGAGATGCGGCATGGGTGGAGTGGTATCGGGAGCGGCGCTGGGATGGATGGAGGGAGGGAAGGAGGGAGGGAGGGAAGGAGGGAGGGAAGGAGGGAGGGAGGGAAGGAGGGAGGGAAGGCGCGGAGGAGTGGGAGAGAGGCGTGGTAAAGAGCATCGACGCTTTTCTTGCGTCGCCATACCGTGAATTAAATAGCCTTCGGCGCCGTTCCTGCAGGAGATGGGGCGCTAGGGACATCTTTACATCTGATCTCTCTCTCTGCCAACGATCACTTCTACTTCTTGGGAGAGAGGGAGAAAGGGAAGGAGAGGGAGAGGGAATGAAAGGGAGAGTCCTTCACCTGTCTCCTGTCTCTTTCTCTCATTCCACACGCAGTCCCTTTTCCCGACTTCTCACGGAATGTCCACAATTTCTTCGTCAATTGATTTCAATTTGACTCGAATAAAGCCGTCACTTGTGTCTTTTTAGACTCTAAAAGGAAAACGGTCCAACACAATATCGGGTATTTTACAGTTTTTTATCTGCTTGTTAAACACGATCAGATATTTTATTGCTTTCTGTCTCTGTTTACTGTGGCCAGTAGAATAAATATTGACTTGATAAGATACATGTACATATGTCGCCTTAAATGAATTTGTCGAATTCACCGCTCAGGTTGGGCATTTCATGATATTTCTTAACATGTCAAATATTACTGGAGATATATTGAGAATAACGGCTAATTTACCTACCTGCTCTATATATAAAAGAAATTTTACCTTTTTTGTTGCATCTCTCTCTTTCTCTCGGAGAATGAGAGATTTGTGTACTCTTTTTATGTAGATAGGTTCTTAAAAAAGTTATTCCAAACAGTACAAAAAATAATCGGTTATAAAACGCATAATAAAACCAAGCGCAGCAATCATGTTAATGAAATTTAAATTTTTTTCGTCATGAGAAAAAATCATTAATTATAATAAACTTAAAAGCTACTCCTATTGGATAATTCCAAATTCGTGAATATTGAATTTTACTTAAATGAAAAAAGAAACTTGTAAATTTCCAATAAAAAGTTTAATAACCCAATTTACAAGTTTCTTTTTTCATTTAAATGGAATCTTTCCACAAAGTAGAGCCTTCTCAAGTGGACTTTGTTATTGAATTTTAGATTATAAAATTAATGATTCATGCTATTATTTGAACCGATTTTCGACCTAATGCCTTTATAGTCTTGTGTATATTTTCTCAATCGGTCGCTTCATTTCTTTCGAGAGTGATCATCTCGTATTACTCTGAACGACGGCGTACATTAAGTTTCATCGGATGAACTCATGATGGTTCTCCGAACGCCTTCAAGAGGCCTCTTAACATAACATTACCAATTCCCTTTGGGGCTTCATTCCCCTACGCAGCCAGGACGCCCTTAGCTCATCCTCCTCCCCAATTGCGCCCCACCTCTCCTTCAGCCCCCCTCTTGCCCACATCCTTCTTCTCCCCTCTGCTTCCCAACCCCCTTCGCCTTCCTCTCGCACGCACCCTCTCTATATTCCTCCATTCCCACTCACTGACAGCCGGACACCCATCCATCTTACATATTGATAGATAAAGAAGCTCCATACGATGAATCCGTGAAGACCTCGATGACGGTGGTCCACATACTCTATCACTCCATCGCACCCTCCATACAAAAGTTTCTCTCCCTCTCTTCCTCCACCGTTCCCACTATCTCCAATCTAACCCCTCCCAATCTATAGCATGTGTGCATTGGCGCGAGTGTGAGAATTCAGCGTTTTCATGTAGTGCTTGTTTGTGTCGCTCGTTTTAATTTCAAACGCCATTGCTAAAGCCTGGTATCAATACACTAAACAACTTACATATCGAATTAGATAAAAACTTTTTCCGCAAGAAACTAATAAATGAAGAGATTTTTGCGCTCATGTAAACAGTTATTAGTCTTTGACGAAGTGAATGAGTATTTTTTTTAATAAAATCATGACCACATCGAATAAAGTTGTATTTTGAATTCATGGTTTCAAAATAATTTTCCATAATTTTTCGCTAATGGCAGAATTTGATTCACGAGTGGCCAATAAATCTAACGTGGATTTAGTATTGGTACTAATATGTTATTACTGCTTCAATCAAAACCATAATCTTTTAACAATAGTTTAAAAATATTTAATATCAAGGATAATTAAAAATATTGCTCTGGAATCATTCAATTCAATTCAAATATGATCGTTACTTGGAGCAATATGCCAGTTATACGTACGTTTTTACGTACGTAAATAAAGAGTAAAACATTTCCGTGTTATATTAAGAAATTATACAATTTACAGAAAAATAAAACTAGAAACTATTTTTTAATGATTGTTTTAAATTCACACATCATGATTAGTTTTAATTTAAAATTATATAGGTACCAATTAATGTGAGAAGTAATTATAATAAATTCTTCGCTTACCAATGTCTCAAAAAAGAAAAATTGAATGAAAAAATCCTAATTGTTTTTGGATCTGTCAAGTTCTGGTTACTAGTCCTCGAAAACTTTAATTTCATAATATTTAAAATGCTGATATTATTTTTATTGCAGAATTTACAATTTCTTAAAATTTTGTATCAATACAACATAACAAGAATCGTTATAACGAAGTATTAGTAGTTTTTTCCACATTCAGTGCCGACGGAAAAATTGTGTGGATGTCACAGATACGATTGGATTTATGGAGCAGCTCATATTTTGAACAATTTAAAAAAACTGGTGATATCATTTCTTTGACAACCTTTGTGTGTGGATGATATTTTATTAGCGCGAGAGATCCCCCGCGAAGTAACGATGAAAATGGCCCGCGATATTTTTCTACGCGAAATGTCGAAAACGGAGAGGTTAGACTGAGGAAGATAGGAATAAGGACTTTGGAGGAGGAAGAGAGAATGGAAGGGAAGAGAGAGAGAGAGATAGAGAGGAGGAGAAGAGAGGGAGGGAATGAGAGGGAAGCAAGGAGGGGAGAGGAAGAGGTGCAAAGAGGGAGGGTGGAGGAGAGAGGGTTGCAGCGGCAATTCATCATTCGAAGTCAGGCGGAGAGGCTGGGAGGACGGATGGACGGACGGATGGATACTAGAGGGAGGGGGGGAGGGTGTAGGGTGCGGCGTGGGAGAGGGGGCGGGGGCAGAGTGGCGAGGGAGGCGGCCAAGAGGAAGCACAGACTCTTTTGCACTCTGCATACTCTCCAACTACTCCCACCCTCGCCTCCCTTCACTCTGCTTTCAGGAACTCTCTCCCACCCCCTCACCCTCGGCCGCCCCGAAATCTCTCCCGCCCCTTTCCACCCCCGCACCCTTCCTGCACTACGTGTCACTCAAAATGGCTTGGGGAAAACTGGGGCTGGCCTTCTCCGCTGGAAGGTTCTTGGAAAGGGAGGGGTTTGAGCGTGGGGACTGGAGGGGATGGAGTCGGAAAGGGGGATGGAGGTAGGGGGTGGAAGAATGGGATGTAAGGGGTTGGACGACCCCGCTCGTGGTGGCTGTTGTCTCCATGGGTGGGAACTGGTGCAGCGGTAGCAGAGAAAAAGGACGGCAGAACGAAACAAGATGTACGCCGTGGTTGGTGGGTCATATATTTATGGGGGGGGGGAGGCATTTGGCGGAATCGAATAGAAAGGGAGGAGGCTGCAGCATGTTCCTCGAGGAGTAAGGATTGCATTGTTTGCTGCGTTTGGTAATCACATCCGATTAGGAGGTTCTGAAAATCTGTCCGTTGTTTCATGTTATATTTTTTTGGGGAGCTCCGTTCTATTTAATTACCGTAGGTTAATGAACGATTTTGCATATAATTGACTAATATTGGCTGATAACAATTTTAAAATAACCTCTAGGATATTTTATGACTGAATTTACTATTATTAAGTGTTTCTATAAAACCACGTGGTTGAACGGATATGGACAAAAAATCAAATGAAGGGAGAATATGTAATTATACCCATAAAGCTTTTTAGATGAGTATCTTTTTGATATAATGAGGAAATATTTGTTAAAATAAAATGACTTACTAAAGTTAAATCCAGAATGAGGTATTTGGCCATTTTAACCGTATAATATCATCGGCACGTGTTGGAATGAGTGCGAACCAAATATGAAATACGACAGTGCGTTCAATATTAATATGAACTAATGTACTTATTTCAAAATCAGAACTTGGATAAAAATAATTCGAATTTGAAAATATTCTATTGATTATATTTTATATCATGAAGATAAAATTATAGCAATTCCGGGTCTAAGTTAAATGAAAGGAAATTTTTGTCAGAAGTTTGTATAACTAGGTGTTAATATTTTAACTTTGAAATATACATGAATGGATAATGTACCTTTTGTAATCAATTCCGTGAAACAAAAATATATGCTACTTCTAGTAGATGACGGGAGAACATACTTAGTTTGTTTTATTTAATCTCTAGAACATATTTATTAGCTTCAACATTATGAAAACTTTCAAAATATCATTTACTAATGAATTTCTTTTCATTGTTATGATATACTATTAATAAAAGGGCATAATAAAATCCAGACCAAGGATAGAATTACATATTTTTAATCGTTCGCTGCCATCGTTGCATCATTTTTTATATATTCTTTCTGTACCGAGTTAACGATACTTTTCCTAAGTTCATCAAACGAACGAATTATATATAAACAAGAATGGAAAATTGTACTCCATGTCGTAGTTTCTAAAGGGGTGCTTTACGATTTTGTTATCATGTCAAAAAAAGATAAATATTAATAGCTTAGTCTCATGTCTATGCACTGCACAAGGATAATATATCAGAAGCCATCTCAAGGAAATATGTATTTATATTTAAATTAAACTTGCTCATAAACAGCACTTTGTGGCCATTTACAATGAGCATAATTGCGCTAACAAAGACAAACATATACGCCCATGCCCTCGGCAGGGTTCGAACCCGCGACCCTAGCATTGGGTGCTAGACACGCTAACCTCCCTTCTACCAAGAGAAAATGTGATTTGTCGATTTATTTCATAATCAGCAGTAATTAATAAAGCAATCGAAAACTATTTAAGATATACCTCACTTGAAATGAACAGTAGTGACCTTTACGTTCACGTTCATTCCTTCTTCGTAAATTATAAATATTTTCACTTACAAAAGCAGCGTGTATAGGCACGTAAGAAAATAATCATATTTAAATTAATTTCTTCGTCTTGGATAATGCATTTCCTTTCATTTACTACTTGCTTTAGGCGCAAGAAAGGGAATTACACGTATTTATAGTGGATCTCGTTTACCCCTCGTTGACAGCAATTAAATTAAACTAACGGCGAAATTATTCCGTTCAAAGCGAATTAAGACACTCGTTTGATTTTCTTGAAAACGGCTACTCTTTTGATAAATATGTATTGGAAAAACATATTCTAATTTGACTAGTTCTATAAATTTTCAAATAAAATGAAATTATTATTTTATTATTTATTATTTTATTTGATTATAAAATTCCACGAAGTCTCGGCCTCGTCCATTAACTTATCTATAATTTTTTTTGAGACTTTTTATATAAGTAATATTTTACGAGATATAAGTAAAAGCTCATTTTTTGTCACCGGTAAAGTGGCACGCCTCATTAGGCCATGTAAACCACTTGTACCATTCTCTTTGCCTTCAAGTCATAAATAGCAAATTTCTTGAAATCCGCCCAATAGTTTCGATGATGAAACATACGGACGGGTTGATGGACGGAGGAGTCGTGCCTATAACGCTGCTATCGCTTCGCTGGTAAAGAACGCCAAATAATAAAAAAACGATTAATATACTTATTATAAGTACATATTATAGCTAAAAATTAACGCAAGAAATTATATTGAGAAATCACTAACAGGTTTCAGGATATCAGTCCACTTCTGTTTAGTTCCATTTTACCGAGGCGGAAATTACGAATTGGTTTCCTTTAGTCCATGCCATCGCCATTCGCGTCTCCTTTTGGCCTCGCACCTCGCCACATTCCCCGAGAGCACATATACCCATTCCCTTCCCCCTCTCCTCCCTTAATTCCTTTTCTATCTCTTCTTACTCTCCATCTCCTCACTCTTTCGCGACCCTTTTTGTGGCGGCCGAAGTTTCATCGTTTGCTTCTATCATCAATTTCCCCTCTCACCCGCCACCTCTCCCCCCACCACCCCCTCATTTCCCCCTCTCCCTCGGTCCATTTCCCTCACCCCTTCGTCGCTCACTCCCTCCTCACCTTCGCTTACTTCTTTCACCCCGACGAGCGCACTGCACCCCTCCCCCCCTTAAACCACCCCAGCGATCTCCCTCCGCCGCCGCTACTTTTCCCTTCGCTCCCCTTTTCACAATTTGGCATTTCTACAATCTATAATCCATCAAAGTCAGCGCGGTTGTTTTCTACGAGCGGAGCAAGAGGACTTGTCTCGGCCACGAATCTGTAGGTCCCTCGCCTCCCCGCTCCTCCTTCACTTCCGGCTACGCCGCCCCATCCGCGCGTACCTCCACACCGCGTCCTCCTCCTCCCTCTTCCCCCTCTTCCCTCCCCTCCATCCTCACCCTATCACTCGGCGCCCTTTGTTCTGTCCCGCGCCGCCGACGCTCTATACACGTCGCTTCGCTCGTCGGCCCCGGGGTCGATCCTGCTCGCGTCTTGTATTTCCGATAGCCTCTATTCATCTCTATGGAACTACGTCGGGGGTCCTGGGGAGGAACATATTATTATATATATCAATTCCAGGTTGACCTCCAAGGTAAATAATGTAGATTGAATGGTTGTTTCAGGGATAGTTGTTCTTGCGATACTTCCTCCTTACATACATTCATTGGCGCTGAATTAATAGGTATTTTTCACGAAGAGGTGAACTGAAGAATTTCGAAATATCAGCTGGGTTGTATGATTTCCAAAATATAAAAATTTAATTTATTGTTTTACAAATGTTCACGCAGTTGCTGCTAACCATTTCAGACATATTAATATTTTTTGGGAATAACTTCCGCATGACAACATTAACTCTTATTTTATTAGACATGAGTATAAAATGGAATCACTTCCGATTGCGTCTAGCTCATATCTAATTGCTTTTCTTTTAAAATCTGTTCATTGGTTTCGATATTTTGCTACGAAAACGGGTTTAAACTACTTTATTTTATAAACTAGCATTTACATATTCGAATTAGAAGAAAGTTTGGATTCATTAGGCTATGGATGAGTTATCGTGGATGTTTGAGAAAAACTTTCGTTACATTTATTTTTGCCATTAGAGCGGCACACACATTACTCTTCCCTGCCCACCTCTTTCAATATCTTATTTCGTGAGAACACAACAATTCATCCATCTTTCTTCAGCTCTAAGAACTCCCGTCTCCATCGCTCCATTCCTTCCTCCCTCTCGCTCTCACTCCACCCTCTTATTCCCACTCCTCTCTTTGTCTCCCCCTCTCTGCTTCGCCCGTCTACCCCTTCATTCTGCCCACTCCCCTTTTCTCCATTCTCCCCCTCCCATCCACTCCACCTCTCCCTCCCCTCCTCACCTCCCCGACGTCTCTCTTTTTCCGCATCTTCTCTTATCTCAATCTTTTCCACTCCCTTCTCACTTCCCTCTCTTACGCTCGTTTCTCTTCTGCTCTCTCCCATGCCTCATCTACTTCCGTTTCCTCCCTTTACTTTTCTCCTTTTACCCTATTTCTCCTCACCTTCCCTTTCCTTTCCTCTCTCTTTCTCTCTCCTTCCACCAACTCCTCCGCATTTTCCAATAACCCTCCTCCTCCCCCTCTAATGCTGCACATCCAATAGACGCATCCGACCGTGGCCCTTGACACAACTAGCGCCACCTATTCCTTCGTTCTTTTGTCGAACTTACGTCCGAAGCGGTAGGATTGGGGATGAAGCTGCGGGCGGTATAGCCGCTTTGAGATAAAGGTAGAGAGATATTAGATGAGGTGATAAGATAGGGACAATGACAATAAACGATCGATCGCACGGGTGCGAGGGCCCAAAATAATGTAAGCGCTGTATCAATCGCCTCCGTATCGACCAAATGCTCGGTCGGTTTAATAATACTATACACACCATTCATCATCAGTTTTCATTTCGTCTCGCTCGACAGTTTAATGATGGACGTTTGTCAGGATATTTTATAACTAGTACCATCTGTGTTTGGAAACGGAAAGTTTTAGTTATTATGAACTTATTTTCAGTATGAAAGTTTTATATAGTCTTTAAAAAAGAATGGATATGTAAAATGCAAATGGGATGTAGCATGATGCTGCAGTATTTTTCTTTACTTATTCCATAAAAATGTTCAAATTGTACTTTTAAATTTTTACATTTCAAAAATGTACAAAATTAATCGTGTAAAGCAATGGCACCCACCACCTGCCGGTTCTTCTCCTTCATAAGTCGTTTCTAGAGAAAACCAAGGAGGTTCAATTGATCCACTGACACTTGAGCCGATGACAAAACATGATTCTTAGAATCCACCACTCCTAGGTTCTCTCAATGGATTGCATTTCCTCTCCGCGGAAGCTACGGGATAAATCTGCTGATAATTTCGTAAAACAAACGAAAAAGATACAATGATAGATAATCAAAAATCATTTTAAAAATTTATCTCTCTGCTTGAAAGTTTTTGCTCGTTTCTCAGAAGATCGATACTTAAGCACTTACCACGATCGAAACCAATAGGTTGTAAATACGCCATCTAATCAGATTACACAATACACCGCGAATACGGCTGAACATCGACTGGTATTTTTAAGAGGATTATGTCTGGGACAGCAGACTGATTTTGATTGACTTATACTTAGATTTGGAATGGTATTTTTAAATCGTTCACGCGGGAAGTAGAGCAACGACTCTTATGTCTAGAAGAAGAAAATAGGCGAAATTAATTCCATTCTTTCATTAATGTAGTTTTAAGTACAGAAATATTCCTGGTGAAGATTTAAAGAACGATAACATTTAAAAACAAATGTAACAATTTTTCTAAAGAATAGAGCCAGGTATTATATATCGTGATGGAATACTTTCTTGGAAATCCCTCTGTGTAAATATCAAAAACGACATTAAAAACTGTATTAACTTATTACAAAGTAGTAGAAAAATGATATAATAGATTTTAGAATTATGAAGAATTGGTGGTTGGCCGTGGACAAGTGTTTATTGGGCTGGTGAAATTTCCAAAGAAATTTTTTTTATTTCTCGCGAATATAATTGACAAAAACTTCAAATAAGAAACAATTAAAGAAAAAAACACAAATAGATTTTTGTAATTAAATTTTCGCATATAATATTGCATTTACAGTTATATACGTATTCATTGTTAAATAATGCACTACGCTCCTTTACGTGTCATTCCACCCCTGTCTTTCGCCTAAACGTGCCACGTGACTACCTCGAATAGTGTATCGAATTTTTTCGACTTTTCGTAGAGATTTGCATGCTTATTGTCAATTATTATCGACTTAGAGGCAGTAAACGAATTATAATCCAAGAGACGTTCCTCTCAAAAAGTTATTTTCAAAATAATTTAAAAAATTCGTTACACGTGAACTTAACCCCCTATCTCCTATTGACCTAATACTTCAGAATGCGCGATTTCACAAAGCGCGGTTTTTTCCAAGGACGCTATAAGTGATTAAAAACCCTAAACCTGCGTAAAACTAATGTCTTTGTATAAAAACTATTTACGGTTTAATAAAAAATTAAATAAATGATAATTGGGTATCCAACGACAAACTTTCTTTCGAGTTCGAAGTTACATTTTTTGCAAAAAATACTCGAGTAAAATCGGCAATCAACTTAATTTTTCATGAAGTTAGCATAATAAATTTGCTAAGAACTTTTGCATTGACTGTGATTTTCAAATCCGCGAGAGATATCCCCCGCCTGGTGTCTAAGCAATCAACAGGCCATTCCCATGCTTCTTCTCTTTGAATTCCACCGCTGTCATGGCGACCTTTTTCACTTCTCTCTCTCTCTCTTTCTCCATCTCTCCCGACGAACCCTCTTGTCCCTCTCCTGGACTGAAGTATAACTTTACCAAGCGGTCGTTGGAGACAAGTCACGAGGGAGGGCAAGGAGAGAGGGAGGGGAAAAGGGGGATAGGGAGGAGGAGAAGGGAGGTTGAGGTTTAGGTGGGTGGGACGCGGATCCTAGTCGGTGTAACTGGCATAGCTGAGATGCCTTCAAGCGCACCGCCTCGGAGAACGAAGAGGGACAAGGGCGTAGGGAAGACTACGAAGAAGAGGCAAGGTAAGGGGAGACGGAAGGGGTGAGGGGGGGAAGAGGGGGAAGGGAGGAGGCTCTTGGTAGGCTGCGTCTGTGTGAGGCAAAGGTACGAGGCGGAAATCCAAGTCAGCGAAAGAAGGAAAGCAAAACATGCGTATGGCGGGTGGACGAATGCGAAGGGCCTAATAATAGTGGAGTTTTTGTCAGTTTGGGAGGCACGCCAGGAGCAATTTATAAGAGGAAATGTCGATTCTACTCATCTTACACGTTATTCGTGTTTCGCCATTGACGTGCTGAACTTTAGTTTGATGAAAATTTTCACGCTGTGGAAGTTTAGATAAAAGACATTTCTGACATTTAAACTGCGGTTAACGATTTGCTGTATCAGAATGAAATGCGCTGATATTTTCTTATATTGCTATAGGTTAAAACAAGAAGTCCAAACCAGGATTAATGGAGGCTGGTTTCCTAAAGTTGACGTCCCGAATTCATTACTTATATTGACAGGAAATGTTTCAGTATGTGTTAGTCATTCCAAGTAATTCTCATACCATAAATACCATTTGCAATTTATAGTTTATCAATGATAGAGAAAATTTTGAAAACAAATTAATTGAGCATTATGAGGTTTTAAATACTAAAAACATTGTCAAAATCTCTTTCTGGTATTATATTTTGCATGTATTTTTTTAATAAACGAATTTAATAAATGTTACTGTTTATAAGCTAATATGTATGGATCAACCGTCCATTGCTGAAGGGCAGTCGAGTGGAAAAGAAAAATAACCAATTCGTTCACTTGTCTATGCTCAAGCCGAGTTCGGTAATAATCGACTCCATGGCAACAATTCGAAAAATCAGATTTAAGATGCAAAAACGCTAGTAGAAATTCAAGAAAATACGATCAATTATCAAAATTCTGTGGCGAGAATTAAAATCTGCATTCTTTTCCCCTTAGAACAGTACAAGTCTCGCTCCAATATCACAATTTTAAGATATTTTAAAGTATGTATTAAGGAAAACATCTCTGCACTATGGATGTGAAACTTCTATGTAAAACAAATAGGGTAAAAACGTTACTGAAATCGAAGCCGGGACTTCAGTCTTTGCCAAATAAAATATAGGCTAGAGGTGGATCCTGACAGCACGAGCCTTATACCGAGTTTCATTCCAAAGTTGTTAGTGGGGGGCACACACAGACACGACCATTTCGTAAGGTTATGTTTTCTTTGGAAACTAGCCTAAAAACAGATATTTTTGGGAGTTTTGTGTTTTTTTTTTCAAGTTGAATTGAGAAAATTTATCTGGTTCTAATCGATGCTTTTTCTAAGTAATGGTTAAGTTACTTTTGACAGCAGCAAACTATCCAACATGTCAATATAAGAATATTGTAGTAATAATTAATTAAAATTTTATATTGAGGCATAACTCGTTTCTAAATTTATCACAAATCCGGATGTCCAATGTTTAATGGGTGCCCGACGTTTTTTATATTGTCCTTCGTCAGATTGCTTTCAAGTTGTCTTAATAAGGTAAAATTACAATAAATCACGAAAATAAAATGTATAAAAGTAGGTGTATTAATAACTAATTTATTCTTGAGGGGTCGAAATCTTGCTCGTTCGGAAACCCAACCCCTATTATTACTAATTATAAGTAGACTTGGCAGGATTCGATTTAAATCGATAAATGCCGATAAAAATCGAATTTAAAAAAAAATTAAATTCTACAAAAATGAATTGTCGATAAGTGTCGATTTTCACCACTGCATTTTCTACTAAATTTATGCGTCATGATTTTAAAACTTTGTTATTCGCTCTCAAACTTAACATGCTTTGCCACCAAACATCCAAAACAGTAGAGATAGTCTGTATTTGTCATACAAAAGGGCCACACAACATTCGGAATTTGCTTTCTAATGTCGCATATGTCACAGTCTTAAGGGCACATACTGAGCAGCTGCGGGATCCAAAGGTAAATGACAAAATAATATGATCGGTTTATTGCGCTCTTTCTTTACCCTCGGCCAGATCCGATATTCCATACGCTTTTTGTACCAGAGAAGTCTATTCCATCCTCTGCGCGACGTTATCTGCTCACCTCCCCCAAGAGGCGAAATGAAAGGTTTCCCCGGAATGAAAAATGAGTACCTATCATCAGATGACCTTATGGAATTTCCAAAATCACCGTCATAAAATTTATATAATCCATCTGAGAGTGTTCTCCGTGTTAAATTTCTTTTGCATTGCTGTCGAAGGAGCATCGTTTCATATGCACACTCTGGGATTTTTTCAGCATTCATAGTCGTTTATTACTCAACAAGATGGGATATTTTTCATCAAAATATTCATTCATGGCATTAGGTTGTGCATTATACCCACGTCACATTGATTTCTCACTAATGATCACGATTTCGTGAATAAGGGGCGCGAATTAACGAGTAGAATATACTTTCTGATTTATTGCGAAAAATTAATTGTTCCAGTTTGGTGGCAGAAGCCAACAACAACATATTCGCCAAAATATAGATAACAACAAACAAAGCAGCATAAAAAGAAGCCTTCTTTTTATTTACACACTTTTAATTAAACTTAATTAGAAGGAATTCAATTTATAACAATTTTCCAGATAAAAATTGATGAAATGCGTTGAAATAAAAATCGATATTGGATATCGCTCTTTAATAAATATAAACGTCGATGTTTGTGTAGGTATATTTCTGGCCAATCAATCCCTTGGATTATTATAGCCAAATTTTAAACGTCGAAAACTAAAATGCCCAATTAAAAATAAACGCCGTACGCCGTTGATTTTTAGGAAAAATAAACAATGGTAGTGTCGGTTTTTAAGCGTTCATTACCAGCGAAGCGGTAATAGCGGAACGCCTTATGGGCACGTCTGGTCCGTCCTTTCATCTCCTAAACCGCAGGATGGATTTTAATTAAATTAAGTACGAGTGACCGTTATTAAAATTTATCGCCCAATTGTGATTTTGAACTGCATCAGTCAATTAGAACTTCCACTTTAGATAATTATTTTAATAAACTTAAACTCGTATCTCGTTAAATGGCATCAATGAAATACCAAACTTTTCTCTCCCTTGCTGTTATATGATCTGCAAGTTATAGATTAAAAAATTTATTCGGATATAGAACAATATTTGCTACAAGAAAATCTGCGAGACTACATAGTTACGAGTTATAGTTTCGGAGATAGAAATCCTAGAAAATCCCGCGCAAAAACATCGCATATTTTGTTTACATCAATCTCTAAGACTTCTCTCGGCAAACAACAATTAAAATCCACGTTTTTCTATCCCACGCCCTTATATGATCTCTGAGGTATAGTTTCAAAAAGTTATTCGGATAGAGGACAATATTTACTACAAGATAGTCTACGAGACTACATAATTACGAGTTATGGCTTCGGAGGTAAAAATTAGAGAAAATCCCAAGCAAAACATCACATATTTTGTTTACATTGATCGCGAAGACGGTTCTCTCAGCAAACAAGAATTAAAAATCCATATATTTCTCTCCCATGCTCTTATATGATCTGTGAGGCATAGATTGAAAAATTTATTCGGATAGAAAATTTACTACAAGATAGTTCCCTAGACCATATAATACGACTTATATTTTCGAGGATAGAAATTCGAAAATCGCCCAATCTTTCGATACCGTTTCGTACTTATTTCTCATTAAGAACGCCTTTGAAATCTCTGTGCATTCCATTTATGGAGTATACTTTTTCATCTCGTTAAGAAATATTAACGTCGAAAACTACCAAGCCTAGTAAAATGTATTAAACTCTATTGGTCGACGATTTTTAGGAAAAATAAACTTCGATTTTTAAGAAAAAAATAAAGGTCGAAAACTACCAAGCCCATAGCAGTAGTAATTTTAAGCGTCGAAAATCTCTTGAGAAAATAAACGATTTAAATCATCGATTAAAAAAAATAAACGTCGAATTCTACCAAGCCTAGTTATAAGCCTCCCGTTTTGCGCGTATTCGATATACGCGGCGATTTTCAGGAACGCAATCTCCACGTATAACGGGAGTCAACTGTATTATTATTACGTCTTACCTATCAATTAATCACTGTTTTCGAGTTTCAAGCGTTATTAAAATTATTTGCCCCGCGAGGCGTAGTTTGGCCACCTCTTATGAAAGAGCAGTGTTACTCAACCGGTGGGACGCGAAGGTCGTCTTGGTGGGACGCAAAGTTTCGACGGTAATGTATAAATTTTTCTCAACAAAATTACTCCAGTAGTTAAGGTTTTTAAAATATGTTTCTGAAATGCATTTGACAAAAAATCCACTTCTTGGAAAAGATGGGGTTTGTTTTTATCATTGTGGGACCAAGGTTTTTCGACAAAATGGTTGGTGGGACCTAGGTATTTTGATAGAATGGTAGGTGGGACGCAAGATGGAAAAGGTTGAGAACCACTGATTTAGAGCATGTAGCACAGCTCAAGTTTTATGCCATCTCGATACTCACGTTAATATTGTGACATGCCATTTGCGAATATTCTTTTCAAATTTGAATGAATAAAAAAAAATATTTGGTACATTCTTTGAGTATGTTTTCATCATTTTATTTTGGGAAAACATTTCCCGTGAAAAATCATCTCCACGTATACACTGCTTGCCTACAGGACGTCAGATTTCACCATACTTAATCACCAAATCCGTAAAACCTTTCCGGAATGCATGTTTTTTAATGAAGAGGGAAGCCCGCTGTTATGGTAGCATTCTCAGAAATAAGGAGCTTTTAAATCGAGGGGAGATACTTAATAGAAATTCAATAGAAATGGAATGAGTATCACTTTTTTTATCGAAATCAAACATAGATAAAGATATTAATGAAAATGAATGAATGCTTCTATCTTAAAAAATATGCATAAGGTAAGAAGGTAAGAGAATTAAAGATAATTCCGTGGAGCTAACTTGTAATTCGTAAAATAGTCTCGTTTTTTATGTTTCAACATCTATTTTTTTGAATTCCTGTAACCAAGTTATTGATGAGGAAATAGCATAGAGATACATGTAGTTTAGAAGTGATTAACGAGTTACTGAAAAATAAGTCTGAATAAAAGAATATTTACAATTTATATTGTCTCAAAAGATTAAATTGATTGGTGAGTTTGAGTCGAATTCGAAGAATGTTGAATTTTAGGTATTAGTTTGCATCAGACATAATTATTGCCCAAATTGTGATATCTGAAAACTTAATCGATGAATGCTTAAATTATCAAGTTTAACTCTTATAGTAATTTAAGTGCTGGAATAACTTAGTGAATACCATATACACCTGCTATTTTTCAAAAACCGATATGGATTTATCAGTTAAGACAAAGAAAATGGGAAAACCATTGATGTGGATTTAGCTCCGTTACTACCAGCAAATATTGTCCATTTTATCACATAAAGTGGAAAGAGGTACGAATTTCGTTTGATACAAAAATTGAAATCCTTTGGAGGAGCGCTTAAACTTAGCGTTCCACTAAAACTTCAGATTGTTTTTGTTTATGTTATATCCCTTTGACCGAAGAAGAATATTGTTTCTCACTTTTGCTGTAACCAATACCTAAGCAGTAAAACTGCAACAATAAATGTAACTATTTCATAATTTTTGATACATCAGCTATTTGTATAAAATTTTTAAGAAAGTTATGCAAACTAGAGTTCTAAATAATAATTTGCAAAGTTGCTGAACGTTGCTAGGTTTATGAAAATATGTGGCGGGATATTTCATATACCAAACAGAGAAATAATCTCTTAGCGATGGTAGCATTCGTCGATGACCTCAGAATGTGGCAATTTTCAGAAAAACTCCCTAATTGTGGCCGTTCCCTCCTTCGCCTTCTGCTCTCCCACTCCTTTTTCCTCTTCATCCCATCTCCAATCCCTCCCACTTCCTCCGTCCCCTCCTCGGCCACAGAGGACCTCTGACTCACAGGGGCTCGGTTCAGACGTCCTCCCCGCCCCTCACGATTAATCCGCGTCGATACCTCCTTATGCCATTGTCCGGAGAGCGGCGTCGTTCCTCCCCGAGCAACCCTCGTCCCCTTCCCCCGTTCACCCAATCGGGCGCCCATGTGCGTGGACACAAAGGGCGGAGGAGGGGCCTCTGCCCGGCGGAATTAGCCGCGGGTGTCCGTCGATACGGGAGCTTCGGAAATCGAAAGTCTGGAGCGAGGGACTCGAGAGCTCTTTGAGACGAGTAAGAGTGTGGCAAGTGGAAGGAGAACGTGGAGGAGGAAACGTGGAGATCATCAAGGCCAATTAAGTACGAGGAAAAATAATTTTTGCAAGATAATTTAGAAATATTCGTTATGTACATGGAAAAAAACTCTTACCATGAAGGCAAGATAGGAGTCGAGCTGCTGGATTTTACTATTATGACCTCTGAAACAAGAAAATCAAGAGAACGGACTACGCGCGCCGTTTTTCAAGCTAAAATGGAGATTTATTGATACATTTGCGTTGAGATTACATTTTTATATGAATTAATTCACAATTAATTGCAATTTGAGAGGAGGAATTGCAATGTGCAATTTAAGAAGAGGAAATCTCCGTTCGCCATCAACTATCATAAATATTCATTGGTATTAATGAACGCTAAATATGCACTCAAAGCAAATGCCTGCCTAAGTGTTGTACTGTGCAGTTTTTCAATGAGATGGACTTAACACGGGAACGAGAATATATTTTATGCATAAAAATTTTCATTTGTCTTTGAAAATGACGGTGAAATTATTAATGAATGTGCCCTATACCGAAAATCATTATTTCGATGATTATTTCCCTCCATATAATAGTGTGCCCTATGCAATCATCCCCGTCATATATATACTCGTTCCAGTCACCGAGTCGTCCGTCCACTCGCATAGGGCCGAGTTTTAATACCGGATGCGTAGGGACTTTCCGCCGCAGTAGTCGCCATTGACGACCGAAGCGGTAAACACGGAAGATGATCCTAATGACCGCATCGCGTGCGGTGGGACCTCTGGCGTTAAATGCAGGGAATAGGTTTGTGGCTCGCTGGAGGCGGGAGATGGGGGAGGGCGAGGGACAGTTTTAGGCGTGGAGAAATTGGTACGGGTGTGTCGGTAAGTGCGGGGGAGTTTCCGGCATGCACACAATGAGCGCTCTTTTTCGGAGTATTAGAGGTGTAATGCGGTCGCTTCCGAGTACTTCCTTTCTTCTTCACTTCTCTTGATGAAATGCATTTTTCGTAGGAGATTTTTTCGAACCCCCTGGCTGCGTTTACGGCCTGCGGTTCCACAGATGTGGTTATTATGGGGGAAGGAAATCGAATGATGAACACGGAAGTTAGGGAAAAGGTAATTGAAAAGCGGAATAGGGGACAAACATAAATCGAGCTTTAATTTTTCCTGAATCTATTTTTTCACTTAGCAACGCTCAAAAGAAAATATATAAATAATGTTAGTGAATAGTTAATGGACAAATCTTCTTCAATTAACGTTTGTATTTTTAAACAGCGAATATGGCACATTACCTCGAGAAGTTTCAAAGGGTCCCTAAAAATAAAAATAAGGTGTGATTATGCGGTGAAATGGTTTCTATTGATCGCTGATGAGAACTTATGGCTAGCATCTGGTTGATAGCGTTTGATATTTTCGTTTTTCAGCTGAGTACATTTCAAATGAAATATTCCTGCGTCATTCAATGGAATATTTATTTTTTCTTCTCTCATAGCTACTCCTGTTCATGCATAAGTGCATTTTATTTTAAATGTTTTTGATAAATCGTCAAAATTCATATGATGAATTATAAGCGGGGGTCCAAATATGACGTAAAATAGCGTCTTTTTCCGATTATGGCAAAGAAATATAATAAAAGATGCAATCGAATGACACATTAATCACGGAGAATTCGGTTCGTAAAACGTCTCCATACTCATGTGTTTATGATCCATTGTTGCCACGAAGGTGCAACTGGGTTTATGTATGGAGTGGGAGCATAAAATAAAACACTGTTTTCATTGATATAGGCAAGCCGGTCTCCATTTACATCCGTGTCTGGCCTCAGCATCCGACTTGAGAGAGACGGTTTGCACAGCAATGCACACGCATAACACAATCGCATAAAAGCACGACACTTCGTCGGTCGTGCGAGTCTCGGGCGAGAATCTTCAAAGGATTCGTGGAATTGTTTTTTTTTTCAATGCTGTATACGTTATCCAGACTTGCATGCATCACTTAAGCATGGAGATGCGTCCCAACGCATATTGAAAATATTCCCTACATTTTTCATCACGACGCATATCTCGTTCGAGTCTTCATTCGGTCCACGTATTGACTTCGGTTTGTATATGAGTTAGAAAGCCTGTCATGCTCTCCCGCTTGCTTCGATCGGTCTGAAACCTACACGATAAGTATGTACTGAAGAGATAATTTTAAGTGTTTCCATATTACGTTCGTATACATTTGTGTAATATTGCACATCTCGCGAATAATTAATCATAAAAAGACATTTTTATAAATAACTTTTTATTGATAACTAGGAAGATGCCCGTTGAAATTCAACGGGAAAGTTTTAAAAATGGAATTTCATGAATAGATGCTACGCGAAGCTATTATCCAAGTCAATGGTACCCAATTACACGAAACCGGCTTCAATGCGAATCGCTAAGAATGCATCAAAATCTCGCGTTAAAAACTGATCTGTTGATCGATTCGATGCGTATTCAAAAATCGATGGAAGGAAAACAAACGTTAGGTCTTTTAGGCGCTCTTAGTTTCAAGCCTTAAACTGTTACCATGATTCTAAGTAATTTTAATATGCGAATGATTAATGTTCTACATTCAAATGTATTCCTTCTCGTAAATAAGGCAACGAATGTTGTTTACATTCGCTGCTATGAAAATCATTTCCCTCTCCTTCCTTCTCTCTCTCTCGTACTAAAAGCGTTAAAAGCACGCTTTCATGTAACAATAGAATTTCGAGGTTTAACAATGTAATGGGCTGGTAAGGCAACATACCGTTAAAATGAAAAGATTTCCCCAAAATATAAACGTTTAACGTAAGGAATTTCAAACTGTATGCGAAAAAAGATGAACAGAATAAGAAACCTCATAATTATTTCTTTTAAATGGTTTAGATCCGAAGATCGTAGGCTAATTCTTTCTAATTTAGATCTCAATAAGAGTAAAAGCCTACACGTCGAAAAGTCGATTTTTACGTGTTATCTTATGGGAAATGAAAATGTCTTCCTTGGAGTCGAACCAAGGACTTTTTTGAGATTTATTTTCGTTTTCACCTTAAAATATGTGAATTTAGTATTCCTGCCAAATTTCAAAAATATATCTCTATCTTTTATTGAGTTTTCGCAATTTTATAGCGTGACAGAGGGAACCACAAAGTGACAAAGGGACAGAATTCGGCTTTTATATTTGTTAGATGCCTATAATAATAGTTGTTTATTTTGTATTGTTATTTGTAGTAACGTGTACTTTTGTTGTATTTTGGGAAAACGAGCAACTCCTGGGCGAGGCGTTTCTGTATCTGCGCATGTGTACTTTGAAATTTGAATCATAAATCCGACAAGAATACAAGACGCCAGTGTGCTTAGAAAAAAGTTATAAAAATGACTACAGTTGCATTATACAGATATTAATACAGATAAACAAAATTTTGGGCGTTTTGTAAGAACAGTTTTGAATCGAGTTTTTATCATGAGTTTTTGAACAGCAACGATTTGATACTTTTAATGAAGCTAGGATAATATGTTTAAACCGTTATTTTTCCATGGGAACGTTTCTGAGAATTTTTCATATATCTGCCAGCTATTTGTTTTACACATGAAGTATTTCTCGGACAAGATTTAATATGAATAACGGCGTTGGAGACGCAGGAAAACAACACGTACCTCACGATATCTTGCAAGGAAACCCCAGCCATTCTTACCATTCCACAAAAAACTAATCTCCTCCATCTTCGAATTTTTTTCCTGTATCGAAAAGCGCCATCTAATCCCCCTCTAATATCTTCCGTTCCCCTCTGCATTGAAATTCTCGGAATGGGCCCGTATTTCGGGAGACGGACGCGTGTGGGCGTGACCGAGTCTCCCATTGTCCCATTATCTCTCCTCTTTGATCGTCTCTCTACGAAGATTTAAACGAGGATGGGGTTTCAATTGGGCGCGACCGTTATTACGAAAAGGACCATTGGTCACGATTAATGGTGCCATTGAAAGAATTACACGTCGAGTAAATACGTTTATTTCAGTCATTATATATCCATAAAAATCCCGCGGCACCGCTTTGTCAAGGGAAATCTCCATTTAAGGGAGTCGCTGCGTAATGTCTTTGCATCAAAAGCTTGAGTTTTAAGTTATACTCTTGTTAGTTCCTTTTTTTATTCCGATGTAAACTTTTGAGCTCATAAAACTTAATTGTTACGCAAACATTTCCACAGTTTAGCAAATAAATTTAGTTTGATTATGATATATTTAAAAGCCCTTTTCTACATATGTTGAATGCCTCATATCCAGTGGCGCAGCCAAGGTGTGGCTACCGGGCTTCTCCCCCGCCCCCCAGGTTGGAGATAATCTTAACAAAAGCATAGAGTATGCGAGCGTCAGATGAATATAAGGTCAATGGAAGGTGTCCAAATTAGAATAGGTATCTTTATTCATTGGCTTCTATAATTGCACGAATTTTCTTGCAGATAAATCATTAAACAAGTACTCAGATAATAATGTCTTGAAGTATATGCCCTCTCCTCAAACTAAATTTCTGGGCCACTGCTCATATCATATTTTATTCATTTTTAAAATATAGGTAGTATAAAAGTTTCATCTAGTTATCATAAAATTACATAGATGTGAAATAAAAATTCTCAGTTAACCCCATAATAAAGATCTTAAGTATCCTCAGAATTATATTATAAACACTTCTCATAAATATTAGCAGACAAACTGTGAGCAAAGGTATATAATTTTTTGGCTTCAATATATTTATAATGACGTTTGAATAGTCTCCTTCACAACTGTTAAAATTTTGTTGATCATTTTGTATCATACTAGTTGGACTTCATAGGTACTTGAATTACATTATTGTTTCATTCCGGTTATTTAGCTTGACATCAATGAATTAAAATTTCCTAAATTTTCCGTTAAAAATCCTCTAAATATGCGACTCGCGATCAAGCGCCTCATTTAATAATGATATCATATCGCTATAAAGCGTGATATTCATAGGTTTACGTACGATGGATATGAAATTATCCGTGAGGTGTTATTTATTCTTAGGAAGTGATCATAACGGAAGATCCTAGAACATAAATATTTCAAAGAAATAAACCTAACTTACCCGCAGTTTTGTTTTAATAAATACACTTTCTCATCGGCTTGAACAAGACAACCGAAGTTTTTAGAATATACCGTTGAATATATGACTATTCCGTATTCTGATGTAGTTTTCAAATTCACCAATTATTAAAAAATCTTACGAAAATTTTTGTGATATTTTCCATCGACAATGAGCGTCTCCGTTGCACTTGCTTATGATGTGACGAAGATACTATTCACTTATTTCGTTTTCATTTGCTGTTGTTTCTTATTTACCCATTGAGAGACTGTTATAGATACTTTTCACCCATATGAGGAAGCTAAGATGTTGTTATTCTTGGTAAATGGAGTCTCATATTCCCACTTTTGACTGACTTGAGTTAGCAGAGAGGAAGGAGAAGGCCGCGGAGGGACCTCCTCAGCCTTTTCAGCCTCTGGGCACGCCATCTCTTAAAGCGATCTTGATAAGACAGTCATAACAAACGAACCGATTGGTGCGGAGATAACTGCATTGAAGTGGATGATTAATATTCCCCCGTTTATGTATTTGATTGTGAAAATTTTTTTATTTTAATTACAAACTTCTTCTCTAAATATTATTCCATTATCGCGCTATCGTAAAAATGATCCCGATTCTTCAAACCAATCAAACGGCTTGTCCGATTTCTTTCCCGTGCGAGTCGCCACCATTCCGAGTGATCGACACTTTATAACCCCTCCTATTTCGTCCTCCTCCTCTTCTCTCTCTTTCTTTCCCTTGCATCAACGGATTTTCCTGAGCTACAATAGACGCATGCACTGCTGGGCGTCTATTCACAAGGCAATCACGATAGAGATTAATGAATTGCTATCCGCGTCACCGTGACACTTAAATGTGACTGAGGGAGGCCGAAGCAGTCGCTGGTGAGGCATTCTCTGAATTTCTGCGTGCGAAGACGCGACGGAAACAAGGGTGCTTCGTTGCGGAAAGACTACCTTTTGTGAAGAATTATTAGCGTCTATTATTTCTTCGGGGACGCAGGAACGGTCGCGTAGTCACGGAAGTGCATATTTGATCCTCCTTATTTCGCCGATCTCAGAAAGTTTAAAAATAAACTTTACGAAGCTATGTGGACGATTTACTGATGTGTTTTCAAAGGTTTCATTTGGTTTTCTCGCTGGGATTTTGTAATCGTCTTTACTTGAGGATAAAATGCAGAAAATCCAATCAAATGCATCGCAGAAACGCATCGCTTCGAAAGTAATTTTCATAAGAAAGTTAACAGAAAATTTTAACATTATAGAATAAATGGAACTTAACCTTATGAGCATGAAAAAAAGACAATTTAATTAAGCAGCTCTTACGAAATCCGAAATAAGTTCTTTATTTCCTCTTGGATTAGTGGACAGCATTTTCTTCCACTCGGACGATGTTGTTCACAGCAGTTCTCATTTACATCACGATAACGTTTCTAAATTAGAAGAGAATTTTGCATAGACGATCATTTCAACTTAGAAATATATAACCTATTCAATCATACTACAGTTGTACTAAATTTTCTCACCTAGGGCTTTATGATGTGAATTCAGCACAGCGCAAAATAAAATAGAAATCTTATTAAATGCAACAATCTAAGAATACTAAATATGTAAATGAAAAGCATCACTTTATAATGAAAAAGCTATCGATTTGTAACTTTTCATTGTATTTACTGCTTAGCATATAGGACCTACTGACGCTTTTGTTGAGGATAAATTCAATAAGCTAGTTGTGTTGAGGGAATGGATCGAAGGAAAAGGGCGAAGAAGAAGAAAAAGTTTGGTTGCTAAGGGTGTGCGTTTGGAGGGGAAGGGGTCTTCGATTGGGCCATGGAGTTGGTTTGATGGCGAAACGGAAGGGAGTTTGCTCTTTGTTGGTTGAGCGGAGGAGTCGCTGCGGAGGGGTTTGGGGCGGAAGAGAGGGAGCGGGGGGCGGGGGGGGGGGACAGGGAGGGGGGCGAGAGTGTGAACTCCTCCCTCCCTTGAGGGGATGGAGTAAAACGAAGTGGTAGGGGGGAAGCCGAGGGAGTGAATTCCTTTCCAGCCGACTGAACTAACGCAAAGCTTTAATGGAACTTTGCGAACAGATCAATAGTTAATTAATGCTCTGAGCTCTGTCCTTTTTCTAAGCACACTCTTTTCCGACTTAAACCTTTGAATGCTTTCGGCCTCAAAAATGTTCTTTCTGCAATGCGTTTTTCTTAAAGTTTTTACTTTTATACTAAATTTCTGTTCTTTTTATTAAGTTCATTATTTTAAACTCCCCGAAAATGTTTTAATCGTAATCTTATGTTCGTATTAATCCAATAATACGTCCAATAAATCATGTATGTGTTTATAATTCGAAATGAATAAGTAAAACCGGGAGTGATTGCTAACATTAAAAAATATATTTGTAAAATAGCTACTCGCTTATTCGTCACTATAGAATTAGCATCCTTAATACATTTCGGATTAGCAACTAAAAATTGTAAATAATTACAGGTCTTTGCTTTTTAAAATAATGAAAATGGATATTTTTAATCACTCTCCCGAAAGAGATATTCCTGGAACAAATATCTGGAAAACAAATATGCTTATAGAGTACATTGACCAATTTGAAGTTATATATATATATATATATATATATATATATATATATATATATATATATATATATATAAACGAATGTAAGAAAATAAAATAAACTAGTTGTGATGAGCATGATAATATCCATAAGATTAAAAGAAATCATCCATCAAAGGATGAACTAACCGATAAAATTCGAAATTTTTATTTAGAATGTGCTTAATAATAACGTCCCTTTCACTTTTAGGCGTTTTTATTTTTTAAATAAAAAAAAGTCCATTGCATATACTTTTCCTCTCTCTGTACGCATGTTTCTGTAGCTGTACTACTAGACAGATAACAATTTAAATGGGTATAAAAGATTTATATAAATGTAGAGGAAGAGAAAACAATCTTTGTGTCCGAGCATTTACTCTACCTACCAATTTACTTGAAACAAAAATTTACTTCTCCCTGTAACTAGTAAAATATTCATGAGAATAATTAATTTCCAAAAGCTGTGGGGCAGAGTTCAATAAACATTTCTTGTGGCATACATTTTTTAAACAAAGCCTAGTTTAGAAGAAATTCACAAATTAAAATTTATATCGGCTTTTTTCTAATATGTGTCAATTTTAACGATGCATATTTAAGTAATATTACTGACATAGGTGACAGGTCAGAGCTTCCCTACAACCGGATATTTTATTTGAAATTTTAACCACCTAAACTTCTGGCAATACTTAAATAAATTTTGCGCTTAGAAAATATTAAGTAGTGAAATGACACCAAAATTAAAATTTTTGATAAAATATAGAAAAATCTAAATTATTAGAAAACAATTTATTCCTAATTCCAAATAATAACACTTACACCTCAATATGGACTTTTTTGGAGTGACCGATAATGTTATTATGGGTAACACAAATTAAAGAATGTAGTTGTTCAACAATTATGTATTTTTAGGCGCGTTTCGCTTCCACCATGAGCGCCTATTAGCTTCGGTCTGTCCGTCCGTCCGCCCGTCTGCATGTTCGTTCTCGGCTTCTACCAAACGGATTTTCATGAAATTTGATATTAAGGACGTACAAACAAAAAGACAACAAGAAAATAACAAATGAAGCACGTAAGAAGGTCTTAATTCGAGCTGAACTTAGAAATTTTCTTCCATGGTTTCTTCATTGTTATTGCTAACATAAATAAACAATCTCAAGTTCAAAAACGTTTTTATAATCATTTCTTTCAAATACTCCATTGTACATACGAAACGCGCCCGTTTGTACACTTTCCTAACTCGTTGTTTTTAACATGATATTTTTTTTCTAATGATATCATGAAATCATTTGTTGCTCTGTTTAAAAAATTACAGAGAATGTGAATAAAGGCGATTAAGAGGAACTTCACTCATCGTCAAAATATCAATTTCAGCCGATTTGTAAAGACGTATTTTTTTCAAAAAGAAATTTAGAACTAATTGAAATATGTAATAAGCCAACGTAATAAATATACTATGATTATACAAAATTATGTGCACATTGTATATTGAAATTAATTTAACAGCTTTTCTTACCGGTGCGGTGTTATGGTTGCGTGCGTCAAAGCTTAAATCTATATGTATTAACCGTATTTATTTTCATAATTTATCCCCACTTTTAACCGTATTTTAACCGTAAAGCAGGAAGTGAGAGTATTAGGCGGATAATTTTTCACTTATGTGGTTACTTTGGTGTTGGCATTAATGGTTGACTTCCGAACCAGAATAAAACATTTATTTTATTGCGTTTGTAAATTACATATTAGATGTTTTAATTTATGCTGCTGCATCACTGAACAACTATAGAGTTATGTCGAATCAATCCAATCAATCCAATGATGCGTAAGTTATAAAAGAAAAGAATCTTTTAATTTCTTCTCATAATTGTGGAAGGGGAAATTACACGTCAGGGGAAATTAAGTGAATAAGTACATCCGTCATTCTCTCGTATAATACATACTCATACAGAGCTTCACACTATGACATTTTGTGTATCAAAGTTTGCATTATGATAACATTTATATCGTAAAATATTTTTCTCAGGGTGAAGAATAAAAATATCCTTAATTTCACTGAGTGATGAAGAATGGGTGAAATTTTAGATTTAGCATGGCCAATAAGCTGCGACGTGCACATTTTTTATTTCACCGCGAACGAAACATTGCGCCGTTTAATACTCAAGTTTTTCTTATTGTCAGACCTAGTCTCCATCATGCGATTATAATTGGAACACAAACAACACGATCCGATATGCTATAAATTAAAATACGCCATTCTGTCTTAATCTGTCCTCATAATTCAATATATCACAATCCATTATAATTTTTCATGGTAGGAATTTTGGCTCGCCATATCGACCGAAAACTATTTATTAAATGCATAACATTAAACACTTTAAGTTGCTTAATAAAATTGGCTAGATAAATTTTCAGATGAATCGATACTTATATAGGTATCGATCTCTAACTTCATTCATTCCGACGTTCTGTTGTTACTGGAGAGATTTTTTCCATGAGGTCATCATCTATTTTGTTGCCAATAAAAACAAATGAAACGGTAATTATTCAGACGTAATCGATTGAGCAATCACCAAATAAATGGTAAATAAATGTGAATTCGATCAGGCCGCGTAGGGGTGTGTACCGAGAGATGGAAAGACGTTAAGTAGGAGGGGGTGGTGACGGGGAGTGGAGTGCAGGAGGGGTACAAGGGGAGGGGGGAAGGGGGGAGCGGGAAGGGAGGCGGATGCCGTCGCCAATTCTCTCAGGTGAGGTGTGACGGAGTGTGGCGATCGGATTAAGCGGAATGTGTCGCACGGCTCGGGTGCATTGGTGCGTGGAAGAAGGATTTGATTGAAATTCAAGGAAAGATGACGCTAAAACAGCGATCTCAAGTGGGAAAAAAATGCGGACCATCTTTTGAAGTTCCTCCCTTGTCTCGATGGAGGAGTGGTTTCTCGGAAGTCTCCTGTTTTCTCGAACAATGAGAGAGAGAGAGAGAGAGAGAGAGAAAGGGATAGAGGGAGGGAGAAATGCGGTACTTGAGAGAGGGGAGATGGGGCGGGGTCTTCGGGGGCATTTATCGGGGGAGTCAAAGGGGTGGAGGAGAGGGGGTGGAGGAGAGGGGGTGGGAAAAAAGTAAAGTTGGAAATAGAAGGGAAAAAGAATGGGCAGGGGAGTCGGTGTATGTTTCAATGAAGAAGAGGTGAGTATGAGGGGGGCGGCTGATTTCGAGGGAGGGTTTAAGCAGAGACGAAGGGAATCAACAATGGAGTTAGAATGCTTTAGAGATTTAAAAATGAGAGAGATGGTTAGGGAGTAGCCGGAGAAATAAAGTATGTTGAACCTCATGAGATTTATGGCCATTTTCTTTTACACTTATTTTCATTGCTTTGTAAGTGCGAGTAAAATTCGAAATTAATTTCCAGTCGTTTAATTGGACAAATTTGATAAATTGTGTGTAAAAAAATACAATAAACGATCGCGTCGCGAAAATTTATATTGCTACGTGTTTACTAGTAAAATTCTGAGACACAAGAAAGGATTAATACCGCTTCGAAAAGAAAAGGGGACGGCGCGATTAATACAGCGAACCCACACGTAGACAAAAGAACAGGTGGAAAAGAAATGCTTCACAAAAGAATCCGAAAGCAGCCGAGATGACGTAACTCGGTCACACAGGGAAAATGAATAGACTATTTTGAGATTGCCGCGGATTCCGAGCGAGCACAGAATGGAAGCGTGCCAGGGAGTCGAGAATAGGCGTTCAGAGGCGATGGCCAGAAGAAAGGGTTTTGTCGACGGAGAACATCTCCTTTTTGTGTACCGTGTAGCGAGGATTAACTTCCATCTTGTGGTGCTCCAAAGCAAATCTGCGAGATAAATGGACGGTGGGAATAAAATGCAAGCGAAACAGCCTAGACGGCGAAAAAAAATTTAGTAGTTGGCATCGATGATAGATACCGATCCTAAGAGAATTAAGAAAACTCCGAAACTAAACTAGCTTTTTCGGTACCTGCGTTTAAAGCGAGCACCAATCGACGGATTTTCTAAATAAAGACCATTTCACTCTCGACTCGTGACAAACTGGTTACACCGGATAATTGTGTGTTCTCGTCGATTCGCATCTAAACATTCCACTCGATTTTTTCGGGTTTCGTCGCTTTTCTTTTTCCGTCGAAACCTCTAAGGATCACGCGAGACACACACAATTACACCGACCCGTAATGGGTACATGCCGGCGACGAGCTCGTTCATTACTCACATTTTCCCTCGCTCGATCCACGTCTCGCGAGTATCTCAGCCGATATCCCGACAACGCCACTGCCACCGCATGTCTCCCTCGATGACAGCGTGACAGCCTGGGTCTCTCCGAATGCCTTTGGCGGGAGTCCCTCTATCTCTCTCTCTCTCTCTCTCCCTTTCCCTCCCTCCCTCCATCTCCTCCTCTCTCCCTGTCTCTGTCTCCCTCTCGAGTCGCGCCTCGAGCCCAAAAAGAAGGGAACGAGAAAGTAAGTACGAATGGTTTTTGGGCATTGAGCCCCTCGATGCGCGTCTAACCTCTTCTCTTTTCAGAATCGTTTTTGCCGGACAGTGGCGTTGATTTAATGGATTGTCTTTTTCGCCCGTTATATTTCGGAAATTCCGAGATAAGCTTGGTTTTCAAGTCGCCTGCGGAGACAAACGAGGGGAGTACTTAGAGGTATTGTGTGGGAAAACCGATCCGTGTACTTTGTTTGCAAGCAAGCCACGCCTGGGTGAAAAAAGAAGCGAAATGACGTTCGTGTGCACTGGACAATTTTCGATTGTGAAAATTCTTACGTCCGTCTGAAACCGCGAAAAAAATTGTGGAAGGATTCGTAAATTGTAGAAACACGCGCATTCTTACAGGATGATATTCCGAACAAAACTGTCCTTCGGGTATTTGTGAATTTAAATATAAAACTATACTTAGCGTAAGATATACCATCTTAAAAATCTTTACGGAAATATTAACGCCAAATATTGAACTTTTTTAAAATTTCTAAGTTGAGATAATCTCTTAGGAAAGATAAACTTTAGATGTTTAAGAAATGAGACACTTAACTTTCACAAAGCCTAAAAGTTATGTCATATTTCTTAGATGGACAGTATCACTTGAGGTGAATGTAAAATATTTAATGTCGATTCTTGCGCTATATTAAGATACAATTCCTAATTTAACACTCTTAGAAGAAAAGCTGAAGTTAGTACAAATCAGTAACCATGATTGATATTAATTAAACAAAAAATTTAGAGATTAGAAAAAGCAAAAATATTAATAATATAAATTTTTAAGTCATGTATTTGAAGCAAGCACATAACAGTCAATGGATATATTTTAACACCTACGTCTGTATTGCTTTCATTCAGCTTGTTATATCTTACTATTCGTATTTTTTCAGATAAAATATATTTAGCGTAGTGATTGATCGAATGTCAAGAGTATAGTGCATATTCTTCACAAAACAAGTTACTTCACTTTTCTTTTCGAAAGTAGCTCCTCCACGTTATATACCTATAAGCTTTAATTCTGGAAAAGGTTATTTGATTTTTGTGTAACTCATACTTAGTTAATGAAATGCTTTCAACATTTAATGGAAACTCATTTATAATATTTTAAATATTATTTTTTCGCAATAATGGATAACGTTAAATAAATAATTTTATATCAAATTAGCTTCCGGCAGGAGGAGAATTATTTTTCATACTTATAAATCTAAATTTTTAAATAATTTCTGTTTGATTGTTCCTCAATCCATGGACAGAAATCATCTTAATTCAAGGAAAGATACTCATACTCATGACGCCAAAACTTATCTTTTCAACGACTCGGCAACGCACGATTATTGGCAAATCGTCAAATATCGAGGGACGGCTATGGTGAAAATCGATCGGAAAAAGGTTCTGTTTTTAAGTTCATAGACTAACAATAAATTTTCAAAGCTTTCACGTTGCACGATTTCTAAGTAAATTAAACAAATAAATGATTGCTCAAATTATTATTATTCGGGAAAACAGATAATGCACTGGAATACATAAATGTAACATTTAATTCTAGTGATCGTTTACTGCAGAAGAATGAAAAGTGGTGGAGCATAATGACAATCCAAATAATGATGGTAAAAAATGAAGTTGTACAAAATTCTTGGATTACCTTTTTGTTAGGTCATCAAAATATCGATAGAGTTACTCAGTAATGAAATTAAGCCCAAAATTCAACTTAAACTTTAAATTTTATGTATCCCAAATCGTTAATTCATAATATATGTCAATCGAATCTAAAATAACAAAATATGGTAAACTGTGCTTAACCCTTCGCTTAAAACTTGTTCTTTGTCCGTGGCGTAAGCAAGCGACGGGAGAAAAATAGCCACCGTCGAGAGCATTTGGCATCGCTCACATTGACGGAACAGAAGAATAAGGCACGTGACTCCGGTAATCGACACTTGTATGAACTTCCACTCACTCTCATCCTGCCAGGTTTTCGTTATCCCCGATCAAGAGGGTCATTAGCTCAGCATTCGTATCTCTCTCTCTCTTTCCCTCAAGGCCGCCATTGATCCAATCCAACCCTCTCCCATCTCTCCCACTCCCTCCCCTCCTCCACCCTATTCCATCCTCATTCATTCGTCATATCCTGTCTTTCGCTCGCATTGCATCTATTAATACTCCCTCCCCCCCTTCGCCCATCGAGAACAGTCTCCCCCACCCCCTCCCTATCCCCCCTCTCATTCCTCAGCCCAGCATTCCCACTCTCTCCCTCCATCTCTCTCTCTCCCACCCACCCATTTCCTCCTCTTTCCCTTTCTTTAACTTCACTCCCACGCTTCAAATGGACTGCCGCCCCATCTCTCCCTCCTCATATCCTCCATCTAACTCTCGCATCTCTTTATACAACTCTCCCTCTTATCCATCCACCTCCTCCCTCATCCTCCTGTCTACATCCTCCTCCTTTCCTGACCCATCCTTTTTTCCGGCAGCCTTAACGTCTACTTCAATTCTTTAATCAATCGCATATGTCGGAGCGAATACAAGAAATCCAATTTTTCACGTAGCTTAAAAAATGGTAAACTTATGGCGCGTATGCCTCGAAGGGGTAATTGCTTGGCATGTCCTGTACATGAGTGATAATTAGGTTGTCGTACTTTCCGTAGCTTCTTGCGGGGTTAAAAACTGCCGAATATATAGCATAAAGAAACTGGTAAAACAAAGCTGGAAAAAATAATGAAAAATTACAAATATATTTCCCAAAAGAGAAATCCGCTATCCGCATTGCTTATAGACAAGTTTAATATTTTCCCGATCCCAGCAATTCTTTTCCCAACAAGCGTTTCCTTGAGATGAGGAATCAAATCGACACTTCCCATTTTTTGGAATGTCGTGTCGATTGCTTCTCTGGCACCCTCCTCATCGTCAAATCCTGATTCAGAGGACACTAAAGCATCAAGACCGAGAGCGAACGACGTCTGTGTTTCACACCTTCACTCTCCTATTGGGCGAGTTATGTTATCTGGCGAATTAAAGTACATATTTTTTTCCTCTGCCCATTAGAGGCAGAGGACGAGACTCAAATCATGACCAGTGATTCTTCTCGGCAAAGCCAAGTTCAGATAAAAACATCGATTTCGCTCGATGAAAGTGGAAAGCCCAATGAACTGCTTGCCTATCCAAATCCCAAAAGATCGATGTTCAATTATCATACGAAGTATGTTGCTATATCCCAGGGTTTGCCAAGCTTTGTGAAGCTATGGGACCCTTATATTTAAATATTTTTTTCTCCCGAAATCCTAACTAAGAGGCGGCAAGCAAAATAGCAACAAACTTAACTTTGCACTCGTTTTAATTGTCATTTAAATAGTTTATATATTATAGTTTATATATTTTACAGTATTCAGTTCTTTTAAAGTCACGAAAATATTTATTTCGCAATTTATACATCGATAAAAAATAAAGGTAAGCGATTTTAAGCTCATATTCATAGGAGAATTTTAATATTTTACCAAAAATATTTCAGTTGCTTGGATGTGGTTGCTTTTCCTTGGACAGTAGTTCAATATCTGAAGAAAATGCCGTTAATTGCAAACGCAGATAATCTTCTTCATCAAGCCTATTCCTCCATTTGTGTTTTGCTGCCGCATATATTTAGAGATGGGTCTTTCATAGAGATATATTGTTGCAAAAGGCATAAGATATTTCAAAGAACCAATGGGAATGTCAGGACATTCTATTAAAAAGCAATCCAGAAATTCGTAATTTCCATCTTATCAAACTTAGTTTTTTATGTGAAATCAGTTAAAATACCAAGTTGTTGCAGGATTTCTTTTGATGAAATTCCAGATGCAAAAAAATGATTTTGAAGTCAGGTTTCTGTTGGAGGAGATGGAAATATCCTATAACTCTGTGTGCAGGGCAGATAAGTGTGGAATCATCGAGTATTTGGCACTTTCAATTTGTCAATATGAAATCATTAAAACTCGAAAAACACCGAAGAATATCCCTAGAATTACACCCCTAAGTCTCTCACGGAACCCCTATAAGCTTTTGCGGAGTCCCTGGGTTCCGCGGAACACAGCTTGGGAAGCCCTGCTCGGTCCAATCCAAACTTCACAAAATGAAATTCAATTCTTCATACTGAGATTAGTAAATTATCTGGTTTATGATCGAACACAAGAGAAAGCATAAAAATCGATCCCGGTCTAATTTGGCTTTTACTTGAATTCACAGGATAAAATTCATAGTATTAACAATTTAAAGCATTACAATTTAAAGAGGCAATTTTTGTTACAATAATTTCAAACAACAATTATAATCATGAATCTCTTTTTAGTGCTTTTCGTCATTGCTGAAAAGCACTATTACCTTCGTGATGTCCGTCCTTCCGTACGCACATATCAGGAAAGAATTGTCTGAACCGATTTCAAACAAATTTGCTACATAAAATATTCACATAAATTAATGACCAAAATGACATATTTGGACCGGATTGACTAAGCAGGGTTAAACTTTGCAATTGTGGCACACAGTTGCAAAGTTTAACTTTTCGATAATTATAAATTTAGGAGTTGGCATAACTGATTTCAACGAAATTTTGTATGAAGGAGGCATGCAACATAAAAAATCCAAATCAAAATGCAAATATAGATTTACAAATCAGGGCTGCCATAATGGAAGTAATTAAAAAATTTGTTTTCACAAGTACAATTTGTGTTGAACTGTCTACATCAATTTTAACCAATTTGAATATTTATAATTTAAATATATATACAAAACCATAATAGCTTATTTTGACAGGATCAACCAAACAGGGGTGCCACAATTATTAAATGAATTCGTTCAGTAATTATGGATTTGGAAGGAATAGGCTCAACGGGTTTAAACTAAATTTTCTCTATAAGATTTGTACGAAATACCAAAATGAAATAAATATGTTCAAAGCGGAATTACTGAGCAGGGCTACCACAGTAAAAAGTAAAATAATACTAATTTTACGCCTATTTCTAGAGAACTGACCGCATGGATTTTAACCAAATATTATACATATAATATTCGTATAAATAAATAACCAAAACAGCATATTTCAACCGTGTCGACTAGACAGGACTACCACAATATCAAGGTTGGAATTTTTCTGTAACTACAAACTTCGAAGGTATTGACTGAACCGATTTCAAAGAAATTTCGTTCATAATGCGAGTATAGAATGACAAAACGATGAACGTGTTTAGAACGGACCTAAAAAGCAGGGCTACCACAATAAAAAAAAAATTCTGATTTCAAAGCAAATGCATTAGTATACGATAATGCTACTGCGAATTTGACAAAAAGCACTTCTGTACCACGGGAAACCCGTGTATATCTTTCCTTGTTCGTTATTGCGGGTTATTTATTTTCTACGCTAATACTTTACCACTGACAATGATTAGCAAATTTTTCTAATTTAAATTAACTATGAACCCTTCATAATGCAACATGCAGCAATTATAATGCTGATAAAAATTTAAATTTAGTAACAGAAAGTTTAATAAGTAGTTCTGGAAAAAACTAATCCGCCTACTTTCTTTTCAATACCTACAATTTTAATATATATCACAAGTAGGGGTGTACACAGCTTTTCCGTGGTACAGAAGTGCTTTTCGTCAAATTCACCGTAGTATAATCTTATACTCATGTATATGCTTTGAAATCAGAAAATTATTTTCCCTTATATTGTGATAGTCCTGCTTTTTTGATCCCTTCTAATCATTTTCATCTCGTTTTTTTCCCATTCTATACTCGCCTTACAAACAAAATTTCTTTGAAATCCGTTCAGCGAAATTGATAAGTTTCTTTAAAAGTTTTAGTAAGATAAAAATTCGTCAAAGTTACAATAAAATTTTACTTCAGAATCTTAATTTGAATGTGAAAGAATATCCTAGATGGAAGCAAAGTACAAATCACCGCAAGATGATATTTCAAGTGAAGTACATTGCAATTGTTAGGGAGCTCGTTTCCAGAAGAATTTTTATTATCACTGCAAGACCTCCGCTAGACCGTTTACCGCAGCAAAGGTAGCCAGATGTTCGTTCTTAGTATCGAAGCCCTCCCGACTAGCTCTTATTTCAGAGATGGCAAATACGTGGCACACGTGAAATTTTACTTGTCGCGCATAAGCTTGTATTTTCTGTTAAAAATACGAAGTTTCTTAGAGGAGTATAAAAAATTTTGATGATTCACATTACTTTCTTGAAACGCGACACAGAAATCATTTCCCATCCATGCCTTATTTCCAGTGCGTCTGTGTAAGTCGTCGCAGACATGGTATCCGATCCCTAAGAACAGGGGTTGGCAGCGTACGGCCCTCGGGCCACATGATGAAAAAGTGGTCGGTAACATTTAACATGCGAAATTTCACATTTTTTCAGTAATGAAATGTCTCAAAACCTTTTTTGGCGAAGTTTTAACGCTAGCTTGATTTTCACTAATGTGATACCACGGAATCTCTAGGTAACTTTTGATATAAACATAAACAATTATCCGGACCACCGAATCTCTCATGGCTTTTAATGCGGCCCTCCGAAGCATTCACAACTATGAATGTGGCCCGACATGAAGATAAGGTTGCCGGCCCCTGCCTTACAATGTACAGTCCCATTGAGTGAGGGATATGAGAAATTCAAATTCAGAAATAGCGAAATGGAAGCAACGAATATTTTAATTACTGTCGAAATGGAGTGTTGCTCATGCGAGCCGCTTGTGATTTGTTTGCTTGTGTTAAATGAAAACCTTCATTATTATCTTTTCCTCTTATTTATCCAATTTGGGTGACTGTGTGCAACATCAATATTTTTCATACCCCTCCTACTGCAATTATTATTTGGAGGAATTATTTTCTGAAAGGGGCCAACGGATGTTTGCTGTTCGAGAGTGAAACTCATCACTTGAAAGGGGTAACGACAGAAAATCATTTTGTGGAATTGTACGGCATAAATTTAAAAATACATATCCATTCACATGGTACCGTTAATACAGTACTTTTGGCTATCCGTTTGTAGAGCCAACAAAAGAGAAGCAAAAAATCTATATCTAGATTTTTATTATGTATTTATTTGTAATGCTTAAGCTAACGACAAATTTGAGTCACAATTGTGATTTTTTTTTCAAGCAGTCCTTTTCCTCGGAAGAATTATGACCCAAAATATATCATTTAGCTATCTGAGACAAATATTCTTTCCGCTCTTAACGAGTGTAAAATTTTACAATCATAATTGGTATTTTTTTAAACTTGTAACTTTTGTTCCATCAACTATCATAAGTGTTTGCTTTAGGAATCGTCGTATCACTCGGAGATCTCTTTTGTATAAATAGGCTTGGGCGTTGGTGAGCTTCTTCAATGTTTTATTAATGTTCTTTAAAATGCAATTTGAAGCCTTAACAACCCTAAAAAGTTAGATCAGTTCTTCTCACAATTTTCTAGTAAGAAATCATTTATAAAATCTTACTTTTGAAATAATGTTACTGGTTGAATCTTTCTAATAGCGTATATTTAACTCACAGTGTGTGATATGATAGTTTACATCCAAATTAGCAAAGTTTCCTCAAAACCGCGTGTGGGAAATAAAAATTTGGGATTGAATGCTTACTAAGCCTCAATTGCATTCAGGCCTCAACCTTCACTAGAGTCAAACAAAATTGAATTCAATTTTTAAAATCTTTCCGCGCAACCTATAAAGCTCGTTTAACTTTTTCGTATCCCAAATTAGCTAAATTTATAACCCTTTAAGTTTTCTTTAATTTCATCAAAGAAAATCCAAATCCAGGATTTTAATTTTATATTAATAAATATGTTCATTTTCAATACTTACGTAACTTAATGGCTACGTTTCGGATGAAATATATTTTTGATATTTTAAAGTCACATCTATATAAAATATTTCTCGCTTTTAACAATATATTGTTCTCTTTATGATCTGACCGGCCCGCCCAGTTACCCGAAATGTAGCACTCAAGACAAAATTGCTTATTACTTTAAGTATGGAATCGTTGCTGTTATTTAAACCATGCTCATCACCGCTCCTGAAATTTAAATCGGATAGAAATTGGCGTTGCTAAGACCGTCGCAAAATCAGAAACCAATAATTAAAGCAAACATACCTCATCTTGCTTCGAACATTTTCTCTGACAATCTTATGTTTCTGAAAAATGGACGATAAAAGGTCGAGAATAGAATCTATATTCTTCACTTTTAGTGCGCACACTTTGGCATACAAAACCCAAGATTGGAAATTGTTAGTTACGATGGATCCAAAGTAAAGTTCATAAAAGAATTGGATTAAACTCACTGGCGTACAGAACTTTCTCCCATTTAATCAGTAACAAACGCAACATTTTTTCATGAATTCGATCGGGAGTTAGTGCAATTGCTGTAATTAGACTTGTAATAATAGAGCGCCATAGAAGCCGAATCATGAGACTCGACAGAAAAAAAGACGCAGATTTAAATTTGAGCGTTAACACGCACGGAAAGTACAGGCAACTCTCGCTCAACGAACGATATGCGTTCCTGAAAAGCGTTCGTAAAACGGATATTCGTTGAACGAATTTTGATTTTTACGTTGACTTCCCAGTTAAAACTCCAGATGCGTTCCAGACAAAAGTTTTTTATTCTTGAATTTATAATTCTTAGCTATTAAAATGTCCGACAAAGCAGCTACAATATTGGATCAACTAGAAAACCGAAGCAACAGCAATCGAACATTGAAGTATGTACAGTGCCTTCTATTGTATGATACGAGAAAATTCAACTTTTGAATAAAAAACAGAACCTCCCAAAACCGTCAATAAAGAATTAAAAATTCCTCGTGATTTAAACATTTCTCCAGGAAAATAATTAACAAAAATTTAACAGTTATGACAAACGTACGAGCAAGTTCGATAAAGGTGGCCACGCAATTGCTTGAAAACAAATCCACGTGATGTAACGATTATGTATGAACCACGAGAAAACGAATGCAACCGAACGCAATCAATCCAAGTCACATACTGAAGTATAAAATGGCTGTGGGAAAGACTGCGTGGTGCACTTCCTCCTTATCGGTACACAAGAGGTCCTTCAAGTCTAAGCGAATGTTTGTAAATATATTTGAGTAACAAACAGCACGTTCGGTGACGTCATATTAAGCCTCTCAAAAAATGCAGGAGAGGAAAAATGCATGATGTAGTGGACACACGAAGCCATGGTAAACAAGACGGTCTTTGTGATCCCAAGAGCTTTCGTACACATCCGAGTTTCTTCGATCTGTGTTGTATACATGTTATTTAGTTTGCTAAAGTGAACAGAATTTTCGGCGAAAAGTAAAGTTATAAAATTCAATTCTTTCGTTAAAGCGAACATTCGTTCAACGAACAAAGTAATCTAATCTGCGTATCCCTTGCTAATATTTTCTTCCTTGGTAATTTTACTTGGCAGAGAGCTGGATAGAAAGTTTTATGGTGCAATTTTATTTTTTTGGAGAGATGCAGTTCTTTATGCATCATACTTTGTTACATTAAAAATTTTCATTGTTCCATTAACCGAGAAATATAAACAATGCGCGACTGAACTTTAAAGAGTGGAGAAGCTATAGCGGTATTAATAATTTTAACTTCTTCAAAAGGTAGTTGGTTAATTTTCTCATTTTTACCTTTACCATACGCAGTATAGGGAAAGCACTGTTTTCATTGAAGAATCAAATTTGAGATTTCAACAGAAATACAAGTTATAAATCCCCTGAATAGGTTTTCGCTATTTTCTTGATGACATCTGTGTGATAGGAATTATGTGCGCGCTCTAACTAAAGAACTACTTATCGGATCAGCACGAAATTTTACATTTATAATTATTATTAAAATATCAAGATCTGATTAGATTTTGACTAAAACTGGTCAACCAAATGTGAAGTTTTACTTTTGTTATTTTTCCGTTTTGGCAAATATATTCTATAGAACTTCATAATTGTTAATATATTTCATCATTAAAGTTGTTGAAAATATAATTTTCTATAACATTTGTTTGAATTTCTTTTTCATAGATCCGCCACCAAGAATAATTTTAATCGCGAATATCTTTCACAATAATTTTAACGTAGTAGAAGGATGTGCATCAATATTTTTTATCCATAGATGCAAATAACAATGTGGTTTACTTATTGTACTACTTTGAAAAGTGATTCAAAGAATTTGGACTGTGAAAATAATGAAAATTTTAAAAAATATCCACTAGTGTAATTTATTGTAGTTATTATTAGGAATCTGTTGTCAAGAGCAACTTATAAGTATTACTGCATCATATTCATTACACAGTACGGAAAAAGTCATATGCTGGCCACAAGAGTTTTGAGCTAACCATCTCAATAGGAATCGTACAGAGAATCCAAAACTGCATAAGTAAGTAAAATCCTCGACCCGTTTTGACTACGACGAGCTAGACAGAATTTATTATTTATCTATTATAATTTGCCGATGATCCATCCTGCATAAGTAAGTAAAATCCTCGACCCGTTTTGACTACGACGAGCTAGACAGAATTTATTATTTATCTATTATAATTTGCCGATGATCCGTCCTAGGGAAATTGCTTAAGCCTTCACCTCTGGTGTCACTTATTATCGTGATTTAACCAATATTATTTTTGCCTTTAATTCAAAATCGGTAAAATTTAACGTTTAAATCATATCTATTGGAAAAATCCTAGCTTTTGAACGGGATGTTTCCTTACCGATAATGTCATTGTTAAATCTCAAGGTAAAGTTTTAACAGGCATAATAATCCAAGAGGTTGATTAACCAAAAATACACATACACACACAAAGTTTTAACATATTTAATGGCAACTGGAGGTTTAAAGTAGTAGGTACGTATTTATTATATTTTCATGAATTTCTCAACATAAGATTAAATTTTGTTCAGGATTTCCAGCAATTTCAGGAAATTTCGTTTCACCATTTCATTAGCTGTAGAATGGTCGCACTTGATATTCTACAACTGAACTATCGTAGCGGATGAATTTTCTCGTTTCTTAACGCGGATGTTTTCTGGTTGGGACGGAACTAGCCAAGCTAGTATCAAACTGCCCCAACGGATGTTTTCGAAGAAATACACCGAAGACAACTCCTCCCTCTCAAATAGTGAGATTGCCAAGCAAGAAATTGATGGATTAAATCGATCTAAAGATCCTACGTAGACAGGCATAAGCTGTAATGTTGGGAGTAATTTTGAAACGAGAAAAAAGTATGCTATGACCGGGATCAGACCCGGGTCTTCCACTTGCCGGGCGGATATTCTACCACTGAACTATCGTAGCAGATGAATTTTCTCGTTTCTTAAGGTGGATGTTTTCTGGTTGGGACGGAACTAGCCAAGCCAGTCTCGTTTCAAAATTATTCCCAACATCACAGCTTATGCCTGTCTGCATAGGATCTTTATATCGCTTTATTCCATCAATTTCTTGCTTGGCAATCTCACCATTTGAGAGGGAGGGGTTTTCTTCTGTGTATCTCTTCGAGGACATCCGTTGGAGCAGTTTGATACTAGCTTGGATAGTTCCGTCCCAACCAGGAAACATCCGCGTCAAGAAACGAGAGAATTCATCTACTACGATAGTTCAGTGGTAGAATATCCGCCCGGCAAGTGGAAGACCTGGGTTTGATTCCCGGTCATAGCAGACTTTTTTCTCGTTTCAAAATTATTCTCTACGTCAACTCATGAGCGATGATGGATTCGATACAGTGTTAGAAGAAAAAGAAAAAATGCATGGGCATGTTTCAAAGCAATTGTCATGAACGTTTTGTGAAACAACAAAACACCAAACTATGAAGACTTGGTTAATAAAATGCTAGAAGCAAACCATTACATGGGGAGCAACATGTAAACATGTAAAATACATTTCCTTCACTCTCATCTGGATTCTTTCCTTAGAATTTTGGAGATGTGAGTGATGAGCACGATGAGCGGTTTCATCAGGACATTCCAACGTTGAAAAAACGATATCAAGGCAGATGGAACACTTTTATGCTTGATGATTATTGTTGGTTATTAATTTGAAAAGCTTCTGGTTCATAATACAAAAGAAAATTGTTTGCTAAATCTTTAACCTAGCATGTATTTACATCTATTTTGCTGAGTTTGTATGACTAAAACACAATATGTTCTTCTAATACAAAAATACGTTTTTCTACATATCTAGACGTGCTACACAAATTCTGACTACAGATTCAAAGTCGGAGGGCCAAAATCATTTAGGATAACCTCATTTTATGCCAGAACCAGATAAAAAGTTTGAATTTGTTCTCCAGTGTATTTGGAGACAATTCCGAATATATTAATGGCTCGATGCTAAGTGACCAAAAACCACACAAAATATAATTGCGAACTCTGTAGTAATGAAAAACACCACCACACTCATGCCGAATCTGTCAAAAACACGTATGCTGTAATCATGGCAATCTTGTGTATGCTGATTATTTAAAGCAAGTATTGTAAACTTGGATTTTATACATGTGTGTAATATGTGTATAATGCAAGTATACAATAAACAGTACATTTTGTAAATTTTGAAAATAAAATAGTTTTTTGATCCCATATATACAGTACAGTTTTCAGCTCCTTTTAAAACATTTTTTAATTTTTAAAAATCGTGAAACAAGTTTTATGGTTGGCAATATGGGAGAAACAGGACCAGATTATAAGCCTTTGATGAACAACCACGTAAATCAGAAGATATTTGCTGGAGAATTTGGGTTTTTATTGTCGGGTCATGGTGACCCTGCGCATCCAAAATCGTTGGTTTAATTGGTACTACCATTCTAGGGTTAATACTAGAATGAGTATAAGGCATATTATTTTGAGTTTTAACTTAATTATTTTGCAATGAATGTTTGATGGAAACATTTCTTCTGTTTATAATCAAAATATAGTCTATTGCTCCTAAATTTTGAAATTGTACAGAGCAGGGGTGGGGAACCTTTTTTTCATTGTAAGGCCAAATGTTACGTAACGGAGACATCAGGCCGCACATTGCGATGCACGTTGCATACATTCACATTTATCAAAATTTAAATAATAAAGAGGCAAACACAATTTAATGGCTTTTTAATTTAACGAATACAGATTTCAATTCTTCATATTTACTAATATTTTTAAGAACTTTGAAGGCTTTAACACAATATAATGACTTTTTAATCTAATGCAAATAATTTAAATTTTTCATATTTGCTAATATATTAATAAACTTTAAAGAAGTTAAAACAAATGAAGGACATGTAAATAAAATGTTGCATTCAATCGCATTCATCAAAATAAGAAGGCAAACACAATTGAATGACTTTTTTGTGAATTGGTCTTCCAGGTGAGTGTTTGTCATCTGTGATCTCAAACACGTCTTGACTTGAGCTATATGTGAAAATGTTGATTCACAACAATAGGTTGCGCCAAAACAAGAGAGAAAACGACGAGCATATTGACGCAGTCGTGGGTATTCAACAGCATTCTTCCATATTTCAATGGGATCCTTATTACTGTCGAATAGAGGCTTCAGAATGTTATATTCTGAGAGCTCAATCAACTCCATCTGCAAATCCTCAGGTGCATTCGAGAAATCAACCAGATGTGGCTGAAAAGCTAACCTCAGTGTGGCATCATGTTTCTCAAAATCTTTAAATCTGTTATTGTATTCTTTAATCAAGGAGTCAAAAACACCTATACATTCATTCATATTCCAATTTTGCAAGTTTTTATTCACATCTTGTTTATCAATTACCTTTGCCAGTTCAGAAAAATGTTCGGCTAGAACAACCGATCTGATAAGGCTAATTTTGAAAAAATTAAACTTCTTCCGAAATGACTGACTTTGCTGCAACATTTCATATATGGATTTAGTTTTACCTTGTAGAGAAGTATTCAAATGATTTTTTTTACATTAAATCACACAAAAATGCAACATTTCTGCAGAAATATTTTTTCAAAATTTCACAATGTTCATTCTGTTCTTTGAAAAAGCTCGTGACTTGTTTTCGCAAAGCTAAAGGATTTTCTAGTACTTGACCTTGTAACAACCAGCTCACTTAATGGTTGGGAAGATCTACACTAAATGTTTCATCGTCATGTTGAAGCATGGTGCGAAACTGGCGATGCCGTGAAGCATTTGCTCGAATGAAGTTCACAATACCAATAACTATACGTAATGTGTCATTTAAAACATGATATGGCGCAAAGATTCTGTTTATGCAAAATACTTATCTTTTGTTTGTTCTTTCTGTAACTTTCATGCTAAAATCATGTATGAATTTGAGTATTTTTAGACAAGTATGCAAAAGGCCGCTCTGAGTATCACAAAAGGCCGCCAGTTCTTCATCTCTGGTATAGAGACTGTTAATTCACTAGATAATACGCTAATGGTAGGCAGTTCAGTACGACCAACAGCAATTTAGATAAAGCGAATTACTAGAGAATGGTTCGTTCGTTTGAATGTTATTTTCGCTTCTCCAGGAAAGCGCAGTCCTTTTTCGTATTCAAAGTGCGTGAATGTTAACAGCATTCGCTACACTGTCGGAAAAAATTTAAAGAGAAATACAATTAATCGCCACCAGGTTTACTGCGAACAATATTTGTTAAAATTGTAAGCGAGTAATAATTCATAAGTTTCGAGAATGTTTTTCAATTTTTTAACAAGAATATTTATTTTTTACTAAAATTAAAATGCATGTAGTATATTTAGCTGGGATGTACCGGATCGATATGAATGTAACCGAACGAAAGAATTAAAGAGTTTCGATAAAAAAGGCCTTTATTCGTTTAATCGGTTGAATGTTGACGCGTAACGCTCACGATCCCAACTAAATATTCCTTCGGCTATTAATCAGAATGCTGTGGCAGTGCATCGACACAGGCTAGAATTCGACGACTAAAAGGGTTGATTTATAGTCCCGTCGCAATTAAATCGAAGGGAGATCGATTCGAAAACTTTTAAGCCTCAAGAGCCTTCGCCGAAAGCGACGAGAGAGTAAAACAAGTAAAGCGCGCTCTTGAAGAAGGGAACGAGTATTTCATGAAGTGGGAAAGGTGTCCGAGTACCGTTTCTTTACACTAGGAAGGCCAAAGGCAGACTCGGAAGGGAAGGGGGAAGAGCGGTCGGCGCGGCGTAATTTACGACGTGCACCGCCGCCACCGCGCATAATCGGACGCGGTCCGCTTCGCATACAAAACTCTCACACCGCGCACCGTTCTCTCTCTCTCAATCGTACACTCCGCTTTGGGACGTCCACCTCGGCTTCTTCCTCTTCCCAATCCTTTCCCACGACCGCTCTTCCCCCCCCCCCCCCCCTCCGCCTCCCTCCTACCCCTTCACCCTCTTTCCACTCTCCTCGTGGCGCTTTCTAGGACGCCATAAAAGGATTTCCCTCCTTTCTCCTTTCCTGCGAAACGTACACACACCTGTGATTTACGCCGCACGCCAAAACTGCCAAAATCTCGAGAAGTAGGCGCTAGCGAGCAGTTGTTGACACGGAAGGCGTTCAAATTATGTTGATATTTTGACCGGCGGGTCTCCCGCTTATTCTCGCATCGCTTTCATCGCCGTGAGAGTAGATTGAAAAAAGCGGATGTGCGAAAGAGAGAGAAGTGGCTTGAAAAGCATGTCATATATTGGGTTCGGCATGACATTTTGACTCACCGATCACATTTATTCGGCTGTCCCTTCTCATGGTAATTTTAACGTTAAACATATCGAATGTTACCTTGATAGTTTTAAATACGTCGACTGCTGCAGGTTTAGCTTTAATGGTAGAGATCAGTTAGTTTTGTTTACGATTCCATGTTATTGTTTATGCATATTTGTTTTGTGTCAAAAAATCGTGAGCGTGAATACTAATTTATTAATTCTTCGGTACATTTTAATTATACCGTTTTGTAGGTCACTGGGTAATAGAAAATAAATCAATTTTTTCTTCGCATCCAGATCACCGATAAGAGCTGGAAAGTGACTTATTATGCATAGAGGGTTCATTTTGATTTAATTCCTGAAAGCCATATTGCTCTAATTGAAACGCATATAATAAATGTAAATGAATCCATATTTTATGCAAGTATTAATAAAGTTGGATTAAAGGAATCGTGAAACAGGAGTTATAATTAATAGAAGCTGTTTCCATATCAACGTCGAGCGCAAATTCAGCGTGCATGAACGTCGAATGTTTCCTTTTCTCAAGGAAGGCGGATTTGGAAATGTTTCCGAGCAATGTTGAACGTTTATTACGTAGCTCTCTAGTGTAATTGGCCGTTATATAATGACGGGATTTTATAGACAATAAATGAAGCAAATAGAATTCGACGTTAGTTTTATTTAAGTAACGCACTTGATCATCTAAAAATATTTCAAAGTGTGCAATAATGCTTAACTAAGCGTAAAGTACTCTCCGATTACAAACGTAGCTCATTTTATCTGTGTTGAATAGGGATTGTCCATGGCAGCTAAGCATGTTACCTGCCCTCGGACAATAAGGCTGTGAGATCGAATCCTGGGATGAACGGTTTCATCAGCCGTTAGGGTGAGGCAAGGGAAAGGATATTTTGAAATATAGGGGAATTATTTTCTCTGGTATTATTCATGGGCTTCAACGTATGAAATTGATCCTGTATGTGTGTAAATACAAGGCGTAGGCTGAACATCAGTTACTTGTTATATGATGCCACTTATAATACAGCCTGCCACAGTATGTTTAATAGAGTTTACATTAATAACTGGCGAGCAATGACAAAATATCTCCTTTCAAATATCTCCTTATTTATCTTTTCTTATTTAATCAATTTTACTATTAATGATTTCTCTATAAAATCTTTGTTACTTTCTCCATACGCAGTATAGGTGAAAGTATTTTTTCGTGAAAATAATCTAATTTGAAATTTCAATGGAAACGTTTTAAGGTCCCCTTTTCTCGATGTCTGTTTGTAGGCGTCTGTGTGCGTGTGTGACTGGAATTTTTTGTTCGCTCAAACTCAAACACTAATAATGAGATCAGCACAAAACATTATTATTTAAGATTTTTATTAAAAATCAAGATATGATTATATTTAAGTTCAATTTGGTTAAAAGGAAGTGGAGGTTTACTCTTGTCATTTTTCTTTTTCCAAATATCTCCTTTAGGAGTCAATTTATATAAATATTTGTTATTGCCAAAGTAGAAAGAAGACAATGCAACTTTCTAAAAGTTGTTTGAGATTTTTTCATAAAACGGATTTTTAAAGAGATAATTCGATTATGTCTAAATTTATGCTAAGCACGTTGCTATGATAACTTTTTGCAGTTATTATGGTGATATTTTCTAACTGTTGATAGCGATGTCTACGCTACCAAGGATAATTCTAATTATTCCAATACCATACAGTGTCATATTATGTAAACAAATTTTCTTGTAAATACTGACAGCTATGTAAGCGCCGCCAACGGTTATTGTAATCGCGCATCAATTTTTTGTTATCCACAGCACCAAATATCAATTTTGTCTACCTTTACTTTTTTCTATATGAAAATATGACATTTTTCAATTTGAAAATTATTTTCTTTTTAAAATTATTCGCGAGTGTAATTGCGGTTAGTTATTCTTGAGTATACCGCGCAAAAGTCAACCGTCCTTCGGGAGGGTACGTTAAACAGTGGGCTCCCTTGGTGCTCTTCGCAAAGAGTAGGCAAATGCCGGCACCGGGTTTCCCTCCTCTCTTCTGGGTGTGTGTCCGGTGTGGAATGCAACGGGAAACTACCACACCATGTATGTATATTCTCTAGTCAAAACCAATCAATGAATTGGTAGGACCTGGTGATGAATTCTTGAGAACGCTGTTGCTGAGAGCAACTCTTGAAATCATATTTATTTCCCTATATGGAAAAAGTCGTGTGCTGGACACATCGGATTTTTTATATACGTTTTTACGCAATAAAAAATTATTTTTTTTTTAAAGTTACCTGTCATTTATCTACATAAATACTTTAAACTTTCTTCATGGAATACTAGATCGTTATATCGCTGCCTATATTTAATATCTTTTTGTTAAAAGTAAGAAAAACTATTTTCTATTTAATTCTACAAGTATCTAACATTGCTACAAAGTTTAAAATATGGATGAATATTTCACAAATGATGAAAACGTGTTTCGGCAAAAGGAGTGTGATTCAGCTTATGATGAAACCTTCCATTTAAAAAAATAAAACATCTGTAAAACAGGATTTAAGTACGTCACTTAAATGACCTTGATTTTGGGATTAGATCAGGGCCATCGGTTTGGGACAAAGTTAATGGCGCTAGTGAATGGGAAAAAAGTTTTTCCCTGACAAAAGAGGAGAGCAAAGACCGTGCTTGATGCGGAAGAAGAAGAAAAGTGACAGACGCAACGATTTCCAAGGAAAGACCGTCTAGATGAACTTTCAGACCACATGTGAAATCACACGACATAGACGACTGTGGACATGGGACAAGAAATATACAAAAAGAATGCGTAGCAAACAAAATTAGGAAAATATTTGTTATTCTGGTTGATGCTGTTACGCAAGGATACATTCTTCATGTATGTATCTAAACGAGCATCGTTGATTAATAATAATATAATCCAAAATTATTTAAAATCAAATTAGTTATGATATTTTAAAGAAGTTGGTGTCATATTGAGAAATATTTTTTTTTTAAATACCAAATCCCCAGAAATCAAATTGGATTTAAACGCCCGGTCGCAAAATTGTCGCGAGCACCAAGATGTAGCCTAGAATATAAATCGCGAGCACCACTATACTTTTGCACGAGTAGAAATGATCAGAAATGTCGTTAAGTCAAACCAACTTCAAAGTTCCTCTTAATGTACTTAAATACATTTAAAAAGCAACTAAACGTATTAAATTATTGGTGCTAAGAAATGCGATTCTAAGCATCGCAGAATATTACAGTCAGTATGTCAAAGGGCGCAATTAGGCTCCCAGAGAGCACAATGATGTTCGCAAGCACCAGGTTGGCAACCCCTATGTTAAGGCACATTCCATTTCTATCATACTTTTAAAAAATATCCTGCGCAAAATGTTAGAAATCCAGAAGCTGATTTAGCAGTATATTGATTTTTTAATGTTTTAGGAAACAGTACTTATTTGTTTAGTAGAATTTTATTAAATATTTCAATTGAGAAAGATTGACCATTTCTGAGAATACGTTTCATAATTCTTCAAGATATTTACTGTCCTTTCATAGTAAAACTACACGGAAAATTGCAAAGTGTCGCGATAACTAGTCTTGGATTGATGTGATCTCGTCAGAATTACCTCGAAATTGTGTCTGTCTGTCTGTCCGTCCCCCTATTAATTTTTGCACCAATAGACCGATTTTTATGATACTTGGTGGGAATATCCTGTTACTGGAGCCTAGCTTCCGAAGATAGTTTTTGTTGCGAATGTTGAAAGTCCCGGGTTCGATTCCAGGAACTATCCTTCCCATTTGATTTAAATGGAAAGTCTTAAATCCATCGTGAAGGGTAATTTTCTCTTGCACATTAAAATATCTTAGAATTGCAATATCGGAGCGATTTTTGTAATATTCTCTGAGGAAAATAATGGAGATTATAATTTTTATCGTAAAAGTTTCGGAATCGATAGCATTTCTTTGAATTTTTCGTAAATACAAGCGTTTCTGCAGTTTTTATCATTCGTTATGAGTGATGCCATAGCAACGACTATTGTTGGACTCGGATTCGGTATAATCTAATGCATATACGCGTTATTTTTGCCAAACAAATACGCGTGATCGATTTAGTTTTCCGTTCGAATGTATTTGTTATATTTTATAAAGCTAAATTATGAAATTTAGGAACAAAAGATAAACTCATCCGCGGTGATTTTAAAGCTATTAAAGTCAATATAATTATTAAATAAATGTTATATGGAGAGGAGGCATCATAAGTTCCGTTTGGATCATCTTGTTTGCATTAAAATATTCCAATAATGTTACAATATCGCAATAATGTAACTTTCCATCTTTATTCTCGTTTCTTTTTTTCCAAGGTGTAAAATGCGTTTCGTTATGCTCTATCTAGATCTCCCCCTCCCATTTCCCCTTTAAGAGCATTACATTATTTTAAAAGTATTGCACTATTTATAAGCGTTGAACTGTTTCCATGGTATCAGAAATTCTCCTCTCCTGATGCTTTCACGTAAGATACTCCCGCCGGATGACAAGGTATTTACCCTAAGAGCATCATACACCCGCCGGATGACGATGCATTTAGCTACCTTAAGAGCGTCATATTCCCGTTAGACGACGAGGCATTACGCGACCTTAATAAAATCACGTTTAGCTGATAATATTAATTTTTATAGGTAATTAATTCACTTCAGGGTCTTGGCAAGAGAGTTCAAGATATTTTAAAATTTTTAGACCTTGATTTACTCTGTTCTGATCCATATGGTTCAAAGGAGGAAAATCCGAGCTAAGCCAAGTATTCCACACAACGTCATACCATCTGAAAACTACCGGAACTTATTAGGCATCAACATTGACACAAACCCACTTCGGATATAAAATTCAATTTTTTTATTTTAACAACAGTTTTTCAACAGCTATTAGTGATTGCTTATCTCCTGTACGCACATATCAGCCCCTCTCCTCTAAATCTCCCTCCCCCTATTCAAATAATAATTATTTTTATTGGAAAATTAACTATTATTTTCTTGTTCAACTTAAAGCAATTTTTGTTGAAATGCTCACCATTAAAATGTTATATAAGATTTCTGGTTGGAGAATTTGTCGGAATCAATTTTATTTTCGTAGTCTGCGTTGTTAATTTTTTTATATCAATGTCAAATATGAAAAGTATGCTTCAATTGACATGCAAAATATTCATTTGTACATATAGCTGTTTCGTATATTTTTCGAATTACATGATGAATTTAAAATCATTAAATTTAAAAGTATTACTTAGCTTGAAAATAGATTCAGACCTCCTACAGTTACGATAATTCATTATAATGTATTGGACTTAATAATCGAGGAATCACTCTCGCGTAGAAATTTATCGGCGATGGAAATATGTATCATATGTCAAATGGATTCACTGTATGTATTATTTCCGCCATACTATTAACCTTCAATATTTTAGCTATTTCTTCAAGTTTCAAAATTAATATTGGTATTCACAAAATAGGAGAGAACTTTTCACGAAGGGTTCAATTTTACTTTGAAAATTGATATTAGGACAACTATACACCTCCATATAAGATGTTTTCAGGCATGGCTCTATAAACTGAAATTTTGATTTTTAAAATAATATTAAAATATGCTTGAAAGAGTCATATATACGCATTTTTAATACCAGTGTAAGAATTTTCGAGGCTGTCAATGACCTTTCCAGACACCGATGAGATGACATGCTTCCATTTCTTCCATTTCCATGCTCATAATGAATAATCTTGCGTGAATGTTAAAAACTATCAGTTAATTCTCCTTGCCAAATGAAATTGTTAAGGTTTCTTAAACAAAGAGGCTTGATACGATTATCATATTGGACAATTATTTATTTCTAGTATCACGGGTATGGCTGTTTCTAACTAACTTCTGCAGTTTGTTAATGTATTTCCGACGGCGATGAGCAGTAATACATTTTATCGACTTATAATCATATTATTTTATTGTGTTTTTTTTTAGAAATTGAAATTTTAATGTTGGCATTGCAGTGGCTTCATCAAACGAAATTCTAAATTTCGTTTAAATGATATTTATATCCAAGAAATGCTATTTTCTCTCGAAAATTTTTCATGAGACACCATGCGGGAAAAAAGGCTGGAAATTACTCGGTATATTGATATTTTCTCCGTAACCATTTCAGTTTTTAATATTCAATCTATGCCGACGTTTTAAATCCTCGAATTGTGTAAATTTATCTAAGTTATTGAATGTTAAATACTGAAATAATATCATTTACCTTTATTTTATATTGGTCGATGATTAAACTGAATTCTTGATATAATTCATATTTTATCATCCATGTGAATTGACCCTCGTACGTCATGATTTTATAGTTTAACGTAATTTTTGTTTGGCTCCAATTATATTATTTGTTTCTGTTTGTTTATATATATAATTTCCAGACACAAATTAAGTATTGATTAGAGAGGTTTCTTACAAGCCACAAAGTTTTGTTATGTTTTTATGGCAAATTGTTTTAAAACTTTGTATTATACCCATTTAATCTAAACGTTAATTACTTCAGCAGTATCCCTGTTACCTTTGGTATTAGTAATAGGTTTAATTTTCTATGGGGTGAAACATTTTAGAAATTTAATTGTAGATGTATCGAATTATTTGCAAGGTTGGGCAATTCCGTTTTAGATATATCGCGCAGTTCAGAGTTGAATAAGTTACAATTATTCAGAGACGCTCACTCTTTTCGTTCATAGTTTTTTTAAGTCTTGATTTTATATTTTTATTTGAGTTCAGTTTTATATTATATTTTTATTTACTTTTATGATATAAATCCAGATTATAACATTTTATGCAACGGGCTTAATATTGTGATTCAATAAAACAATGCTTTTGTTTTTTTAATTTGGAAGTTTAAACAAGCAAAAACGTTTATGGCATGTTTATTCGTGACAAATAAGAAACGTTCCGTTATTATTCAAGTAACATTTTAATCGACTCAGGAATTAGCAAGCTGGCCTGTTCTTGTTTTTCCTTTGACGATAATTAACTGAAATATATGTTGACTTATTTAGAAACCCGTTGCGAACTTGAAAATTAAGAAGGCAAATTAATTTACATACAATCGTAAATAAGACTAATGACTTGCTGCCGATAGAAACTTCTTTGCAAGGACTCTCGAGAGCATGGTTGAAACGTATCTCGAATACGGCGACTCGCAAGCGTCGTCATCTTGCGGAGAACTGTCGAACTTTTTCCGCGTGTCTGTAATTGGATGCGCATGGCCTTGAGTAGGCGGGAAAGTAAAACCACGAGTAGGAAGTAATTTCCATTGTGCTGGAGAAGCAAAAGCTTACTGTCTTCCTTGACAGTTTTTTCTCATATACATTCGTTTCGCAATACGATTAGTAGATTCAGGTTTGTTTCCATTTTGTTGGTATCTTACTAGTTTCCATTCTTAGAGGAATGGATTTTCTTTCAAAACTAAATTTTCGAATTATGGTGGAAATTTCATTCTTCGGTTACAACGCAGCCATTTCCGATGGTAATTCACCGATCATTTGATTCTAAAAACGGACTTCTGAGCCATTATCGGTGATTTAGCTCTTGAGTACGACTGCTCTACAGAGGGGGGTCATCATTTGGTATTCTGTAGTATGTTTTGGCCATGTCAATTATTTTTATCATTACTGACCTTTTTAATCTAAGTGATAACGTTCATTATTACAAATTTTAATATGAATATATATATATATATATATATATATCGTTAAAAGTCAGTGGTGGCTTTCAGGGACACTGGCAGGAGCATATCTATCTGAATACTTAAAATTTTGTAACTTCGATAAATAAAGAGAATATTGGATAGTAATTCCGCCCATAAAAATAACCTCTAGCTGTCTCATATCCCTCGCTCCTTATATTTACGGCAGTATCTGAAACGACCAATTTCCGAACCATTCATTCCGCGCGCATTGAAACAACATTTGTGGATGTGGAACCTTTCTCTCGAAATAATCTGCACCTATTTAAAGTGCTATCTGGTTTCTCGACCGTAGACGTATATTTTACTCCGACCCATCTTAGAGCCGCGCGGGAGTGCGATCGGGGGCCCTGCTCACGCATTCCGCTCCACCGAGTGGAGATCCTACCCACGCCTCTATATATCTCCTCCATGCCTTTGCTCTCTCCGCCGCCAGCGACACCGCGGACTCCCTCTCGAGAGGGCGCGCGCCGCGGCCTCTTCCCAAAAGGCATTAATTAGCGCAAACCTTTCGACAGCGGACGCAGGCGCCTCGACATCACGCCTCGAGTGCGTCGCTAATGGCCCCTCGAGTGTTCCTCTTCTCTCTCTCTCTCCTCTATCTCTCTTCTTAGGGCGTCTGGAAAGCAATGATAGAAAGAGGGACAGGAAGGAAGGGAGAGGTGAGATATGAGAGGGAAACGGCTTGATGTAGGAGTGGAAATAAACTGTAGTATAAGAGTGGAGGGCGTGGGAGAGGGGGGTTGGAGAGGAGGATGGGCTTGGGAAGGGTGAGTTGGATAAAAGAAGGACAGGTGGAGGAGTTGGCGCTTGGGTTATTTGTGGATTGAGGCTGCGGATTGTGGACGGATAAAATAAATCTCCAAGAAAAAAAGTCTTTCCGTGTGTTTTTGGAGTTGCTCAAAATGTTTCCTAACAGAAGAGGTGAGGTGGGCATTGACACCTCCTGAGTTGCACCTACTCGTTTCATGATCCTATCAGGTTGCCACCTCTCCCGGAATTGGTCCGCTTGTCCGGGAGACCATAATGTTCGTAATCAAGTAGTTTACAGATGTATTCCTCTTTTTACATTGTATTAAGTGAAGATTTTGGTAGTATCATCACCTTTGATTCTGATAAAGCGACACGTGGTGTGGAAATGTATTCTTTACACACGATCACGCTGGTAACTACCTCCGACGCCACTCTAAAAGATCGTCTGATTCTGACAACAATTTAAACATATCTAGAAACATTCATATCTGTTTTCTATATCATTTGTTGCTTTGCCTTTTAACTGGTTATAATAAATTAATCTAGGGGTGTGTAATTGCATGTATGTAGCGGGATTCCTACATAGACAAGGAAGGGACGGAATATAAGGATGGAAGAAAGGGATAAAAGTTAATTACAAAATCAATGGCCCGTTATTACTTGCCTCGAGCGACACATAATACAAGTATTATTGTTTTTATTGACTGTTTTTGGACCTAGAAAAAATCTTCCGAAATTAACTGCTCATAAGATGAATTTATCCCGGAATTAAATACTCATACGGTGGATATCTCCCGGAATCAGCTACTCATAAGGTGGCAACTTTACCGTATATCCATCTGCCGTTTATCTTCTCTAGAAGCAGGATAATGCTGGCCATCAAATTTAAGCAATACTAGCAGTGCTAAGAAGTTTGTGAAGCCAAAACTTTTCCGAAATCTTTTCTTAGATATCAACACCATTATGTAAACTTTGAGGAATTATCGCTTATTGATTACTAATATCACAATAAATATTTTGAGTGGTGGATGTTTGATCGACTGTTTATTGCATCGCATTGATACGTAGCAATGATGTCGGTAAACTTTGAGATATCTGCATAGAAATTAAATGCCATTTTGATACTGAAAATAATTATAAATAATGTATACACATAAGTATCATTAAGTAAGCGGCTGTCATCGAATCGTCATTAGCGTATTTAATCATCATATTTATAGTCGACTATATTTAATAATTAACATTGAAAATAAAAATAATAAATATTTTGTTGTAAATACGAATAGATTAAGCGAACTTTATATAGAACGTAATGAATGGCATATCATTAGAAATTCTTTCTGAAATTTTCATCGCAATCGATTTTCTGGTTCAACCAAAATGTCGGTTTTAGTAAGTACAAGACGAGAGATAATAGAGACAAGCGTACCTACTGAAATACATGTACTAAAATAAAGTGTCTCTACGCCCTTTGAACGAAGAAAATTTAATTTTAATAGTGTAAATGCTCGTCAAATGCAGGGCCGCGATTACGTGAAGCATAGTTTCTTTTAAAGCTTCAATATTTCTTTTAATTCTGTTATCACATCATAAACATAAACATCATATCTCTCGGTTTTTTGTTGAAGTTTTTGGTAATGCTAAAAAGGTCTACTGAAGAAATACTTTGTTTTTAAATTATTACTAAATGTTACTCAAAATGTGAGATTGATTGAAAATTTTCAAAATTTAATTCGGTGAATATATGAATTTATGGCTGCGATCAAAGTACTTGAAGATGTACATCTTTGCTATACGTTAATTCAAAATAGCAAACTAAATAAACAATCCAATGATTCATTGTCGGCATTTAACGAAGGTTAAATTATAAATGTTAGTTATCACTTAACTATAAAATGCTAATTCTCTTGATCACTTGGCCATTATGTCCATAACGCTCAATATCTCAGTTGTTTCTTCAGCCAGTTCAACCAAATTTGGTAGGATTGTATTGATCACGTACCAGTCACAAATGACATAAAAAATTTCCAAAAAGGTCCTCGGTTCGACTCTAGAGGGTGATTTCAATTTCCCATAAGATAACACATAAAAATCGATTTTTCGACTTACAGGCTTTTACTCTTATGCCAATTAAAATTAGAAATAATTGGCTTACAATCTTTGAACCTGGACCATTTTAAATAAAAATAAATAAAGTTTCTTATTCTTATCGTCACATTATGCCTACGATAAAAAATCGCTTAAGTTCTACTTTCAAATCATATTTATTGGAAAATTTAAAACTTTTTAACGATATGTTACCTTGCCGACCGTTTCATTGTTTAACCTCGAGATTTTATTGTCGTCTCAACCCTTAAATATATGTACTATATGCGTAAGGAAAGCGTGCTATGAATGTTTTAATAAGTGAGAGGAGAGAGAGGAAGAAAGGCAGACAGACAGTCAAACTAATTTATTTAGGGCGAAATTGAGACTATATAGTCCCTTCTTACATTTAAGAGACTAGGAAGTATATTTTTCCTGAGAATTAGAGAGTGGGAGGGAGAGAGAGATAGTAAGGAAGAGAGAGATAAAGGGAAATAGATAGATAGATAATCGTCTTTATTCGGGAGAAATTTGGACCATGAGGTTCATTCTTATATTTAACCCTTCGTCAATATCATGAATATTAAAAAATAAAGTATTACAATGAAGAGTATATAAAATATACGAAAGAAAAAGATATAAGTATCTATATAAGTGAAGATAGATTTAAGTTTGTGGGGAACACCTAGGTAAAAACAGGTTTGTTCTTCCTAGTAAAACCCACGCAGGAAAACACCCACAGAAGAGGGGTGTGTGAAAAACCTGCAAAAATCCTAAAAAGTGTATATAACACAATGAAAAACTACAAAAAAATATAGAAACCAGTAAGTACAGTAGGAAACATCGTAAATACAGCATCGCTCTATACCGTCACAAATAGTATACAAGTAAAGATATTCAAGTAATATACACATGAAATATAGATAAATAGACAAAATATAGGTAGATAAAATACATTAATTATATATATATATATATATATATATATATATATATATATATATATATATATATATTTGAATATTATATATATATATATATATTCACACACATATATATATATATATATATATATATATATATATATATATATATATATATATATATATATTTATTCGTGTTCTGTCTTACGACAGGTCCTACCAATTCATTGATTGGTTTTGACTAGGGAATATACATACACGGTGTGGTGGTTTCCCGTTGCCTTCCACACCGAAAACACATACACACAGAAGGGATATATATATATATATATATATATATATATATATATATATATATATATATATATAGGGAGGGAGATAGATGGAGGGAGAGATAGATAGATAATGGTCTTTATTAGGACGAGATTGAGACTAGGTAGTCTATTTTTCCAGAGTAGGAGAGAGGACGGAGGGACGGAGGAGGATTGGAGAGAGGAAGAGAGAAAATGAAGAAGAATGGAAAGTGCCTTAAATTTCATACATAATCCATGTAATCAAATTTGGTAGGATTGCTATGATCACGTACCAATAGCGGATGAAAAATAATTTCAAAAAAGGTCCCAGGTTCGATTCCATAGGGTGATTTCAATCTCCCATAAGACGTTCAATATCTCAGCTGCTTGTTTGATTACAAAACCCGTTTCAAACGGTCTATTTCATCTAGTACCATAAATAATATACTTAGATAATTATTAACGTGGGTTAATATGGTTTACCAGACTGATTGATTTGTATAATTTTAAGCAGCAGAGAAATACGGCTGACTATAAAATAAAAAACTTATTTGTTGCTATATAAAATAAACAAAAACAATATTGTGTACAGTAAATTAAAGCGAAATTACGATGAATAATTCCCCGTATAAATGCATTGGATTCGCCATTCAGGCGAAAATGCGAGATTCCATGGTAATGAAAATTTCTCATCGTTAAAAACGTGAATAATTGTCTATTTTGGATTCTAATTTTCGGACTGAATCGGAATGGACTGGTAGTCATTTAGCAATAAAAATAAACCTTATTCTATTCTACGTACATGTTTTATAGTCTCAATTTCGTATTCCGATATTAAGTAATTTTAAAATGCAAATAAAAAATATCTTATACTCGGTCCATTGATAGTCAAAGGGAGATAAACGTTACCTGAAATCAAACCCGAAACCTTTTACGAGATTTTACATTTTTCTCGGCCATATCCCGCAATTACCTATGCATATATGTATTTCATTTCGACTGGAGAAGTCTAAAAAAGCGTGACGGACGGATGGACATATGGGAATTAATACATAATGATAATTCGTTTTGTTTAGTCAATGTTTCTTTCATTTAATGTATAAAGGACGGACACAAAAGTTAAGCCAATAGGATTGTTAAATACACACGCATTATAGACCGAAACTTTAAATCTTATGTTCATTCTTCAAATTCAAGTATTTGACATTGGTATAGGTAGTTCGAATTTCGCATTCATCTTAAAATTCAGTTGGTATAATTTGCCAGTCATAATATGTCATCATAAGGAATTTCGTGTGTCTAGCTTAAATTAAGAGGTGTGGTATTCCATTTTTATCGAAGACTCAATTAACGCAGTCTTCCAAAGTATGGCATTGCGCTCTATAATTTAAATCTGACTTGGTTTTTCAAAAGAAAATGGAGGTGGGCATATCATGATATTTTGATGTCGTATTTTCCGACTTTGTAAGTTGTTTTGATAGTGATATACACAACAAATAAAGAACATTTCGGCATAAAATATTTGTTTTGTAATTTTTTGGCAGACTACCATCATGGCAGGAGAGTTGACATGTTAATTACAACTGGTGTTGGTCGGAGAGAATGAGCCTTAAGAAGATACTTCGTGTGATTAATGGAGGACTAGTGCAGGACATTTGCGCGTGAAACTTGTTTTAGGTGGCGAAGTTTTCTTTTTTTGATTTACGGTTTCATTATATTGGGAAATAAATTACGGTTGTCAGATATGATAATAAACCTTGAAATAACTATAAGTGTATTCGATTATATCAATCCTTTGCATTACTAAATATCTTAAGTGCTCGAATTTTTTGTGTTTGATGAAAGGTTTATTTAGAATTTCTACCAGGAAAAGCCGAACTCTGATCGAATAAAAGGGTGTTTGTAGTGGAGATCCTATAATTGATAACTAATCGGTTAGGTGAAATTCAAGTTTTTTTAAACATAATACATACATTTCACTTTACTGATACATATCAATTCACATGAGTACTTATAGGAATCGCATGCGCGGTAAAGGGAAATATAACCTGAAGTTTAATGTTGGATGATTATATCAGAAGTTATAACTCTAACGAAGGTTTTATAAAGTAATAGATGATTGAGGGTGGCAGTGGCGTATGGTGCACCATACTATTTTTTAATAATTAAAATACATAAATTATTACACACAGCGCCGTAATTAGCTATTTTAGCGCCCGGGCAAACTACTAAATATGTGACTCCCTCTCCTTCAAAAATAGTCTCTAGTTTATTTAGTTATTATTTGGATTTTTTGCGCCACTTACTTTGTCGCGCCCGGGACAGATGCTCCGCATGCCCCGCCCTAGATATGGTACTGCTCACACAAATAATGTATTGATTTTTTAAAGAACTGCTGATTAATATTGATTCACGGTCGCGTTTTAATCAACATTATTATTGTGTTGGTTAACGCACTGAAAATTTCATATCATCTGGACCAATTTGAGGAGTGCACATGCACCCTTGCACCCCCCCCCCCCCCTGGCCACGCCACAAGAGGGTGATAATATCATCAAGTAATTTAAATTTCACTGAAGATTCACGCCACTACGGACTCACATGTCATTGTAAATTTTATCTCGTAGCTCTTATATCATGAGTTTTCTTTCCTTTTCTCTTATTAAATTAAGAGGAATTAAGGGATAGAGCAATTAACTATGTTTTTAACTCACACTGTGTAAGCAGAATCACTTTAAACCACCAAAACAGAAAAAGCCAAATGACACAATGAGACATTGAGTGAAAGAATTTAAAAATATACATTCTACCTTTCCAACTTCTTTTCAATTAATGTATATTAACTTAAGTAGTAGTTTCATAACTTTAGTTCACGGTTGTACACAATAGTTCCATAATCAAAGGTTGAAATGTAACAATAACTCGATGTATACATTAATTATTAATGATCGTATTTTTATCTTTCTATAGTTGAGCCAAATAAAGTTTTTTAAATCTCAGTATCAGAATGAAAATCTATAGTGGATACACCTTAGGACAGGAATCCTGTTTATATACAAAACATCTCCAATAGGCATAAAAAGAATGAGAGAACCATATGTTCATTTTATTATTGTATTATTTTAAAGCTGTCCCGGTATAATAGGAATGCGGGCAATTAATATAGAATAAAGAATATGCGACTATGCAGGAATATCTAGCATTTAAACATGGTTCATTATTTATCATAGTTTATTTAACTCCACACCAATTCCGGTCTTATATTTCCCTATTATTTTTATTTAAATAGTATACAACGAAATACTGCGTGGTGGAAGAAATAAAAATATCAATAAAATGTAGTGTTTTGACAAAAATTTCTATAACCTATAATTAGACGCTTGCATCGAAGATGCTAGTTGAGGTATTAATAGGTAATTTAATGTAAATTCTTCAATATTTACACGCAAAGATGCCTTAGATTTCGCAAATATTTTTCTTCTAAAACAATTTCCGAGTCTTCTTGGAGAGTATCTGCTCCCACAAAAACTCATCTTTTCAAAATACGTTTATATGCGAATTTGTTTTAATAGGAGCAGTTTTCCTCATGTTTTAATGTTTATATACCTACTTATCGCAATAAATGCAAGAACTATTAATCATAAAGAACAAGGTTTCATGAAAACATTAATAATTTGAATGAAACCCATTTTAGAGCTCTCAAGCCCACTTTCACACTAATTTTAAATGTATGAGGTATCTTAAAACCCATTTAAGCAGCAGCCTGGGGGAGTTTTGTTTCAGTATTCGAGTTTTGTCATAATTATGTAAATATGACAACGATTGCGCCCTACCTAATAATCACGTTTTAATGGACCGTTTAAAGCACCTTTAAAAATAAAATTTATTCTTTTTGAAATGCTCGCGCTGCGTTCCAAATTCTTTTCTCCCCGTTTGACGGATTTTTCTTTCGTTGCGACGACTCACGTCCCCTCGTTAGCTGGTGCGTGTCCGCGCCATGCCAAAGAGGGCGATTGAGAAATCTCGCAGTTTCCGTCTCCATCCCGAGAGAGAGAGAGATAAAGAACTACGCTCAACGCGTATCTCATCCAAGGTGGCGGTGACGTGCGATTCGCCGCGGCGGCGACCGCGTTGGGAGGGCGCCACTCTGCGACGTCCGAGAGGCGCCCGTCCCGGGCCCTCCTCAAAAGCGGCGGCCTCCGCGACCCCTTTTCTCTTTCCTTTTCATATCTCCCCTCCTCCCTGCCCCCCCCCATTCTCCCCCACGGGTGAACCTACAAATTTCCCGCTCCCATTCCCTTTCCCACTTTCTACCCACTCCACCATGTCCCGCACATATCATTGCAGCGAGGGAGAGAGAGAGAGAGAGAGGGAGGAGGCGGATGAGGGCGATTCTCATTTGTCGGGGGCCAAGAACACGCGTAACGATGTCACCGGGTGCCCGACGAACGTAAAGGATGCCGCGGGAAAACACGTGCGCCACAAACGCAACGCACGCACGCACACAGGCGCGCATTTTGGCAAGGGTTTGCACCCCAATGCATCATCGGGTCGTGCATGGAGAGAGGGAGAGGGAGATAGAGGAGAAGCGAGGGAAAAGGGAGAGATGGGAGAAACGGGAGAAGCTTCTTAGCTCGCTCTCCGATTTTATTTTTCGTCGGTGTCCAAAGTGGCGGCCTGGAGGCTTTGGGGCGGGAGGGGGGGGGAATTCGGGAGGTGGGAACGGAATGAGGGAGGATGGGGAAGGGTGAGGGAGTCGCAAGGAGGGTTCGGGGGGAGGGTAAGAGATGAGGATGGAGCGGTTAAAACAGACGAGGATGAGAGTTGGAGCGAAAAGTGGGGAAATGCTTAAGAAGATTCTAAAAGGGAGTTGATGGATGCGTCGCCTCCTTTCCCGGTTTATATTTTCCTAACCTCGATTTTCAAAGCTCGAATATCTCTTTCTGCAGCATTTTGGACATTTTTTGTTGCTACATTTGGTGATTCATTATTTTCGTGGTTTTGGGTTTTGTTTTCGGTTGGGACATGTATAATTCGACCTAGCAAATGATTATCAAAGGCGCTTTACAGATCTTGCAACATTCCTACTTCTATAACTTGCTGATTTTCTTGTGATGTTACGGGGAAATTGAATAGCTTATTTCTGTACTCGTGATAAACTCATTTTATTTTAATTTTATAGCATGTTTTAACTTATATATGGCTACAAATTAAAAACATCAACTTTATATAGTCTTGTCGAAGTATTTTTCTATCATTTAATTAATTTTCTCCTTCTAGAAAATGAAAATCTTACGTAAATAATCTAAGGCCATCTCCACATCTCCATTGACATTATAAGCACCTTAATAAAATTCATTAATATTTTACTAAAATAAATTTAATTTCAAAATTTATAAATGCGCTCATCAAGGAAAGCAGTAAATTTGATTCAATATCTTATAAATTATTTCCCATAGTAATGCTATAATATCTATCGTATTATGAATTCAACTTATTGATAGGAAAATTTGAGAAAAGTCATACTGACATAGAAATAATGTGCATCAATTTGTAATTTTCATAGGTTGGATAATTCAGGTATAACCGCGAAACAGGTCGCGTGATAAAAATTTATCTAAGTTATAAAGTTGAACAAATTATATTTCTGCCCCCTGTTGTAGCGCATGTATGTAGTATTCCACCACTCATTAGGTTTCTGCCTCATCACGCTCAATTTGCCCCATCTACTGTAGCTCATGGATTACATTTCATCAAAAGACTTTGTTTACACTAGAAAATTCATTGATCCAGAATTCGATAAAATAAATCTTATCAAATTTATATATATATGGTGAAATTTTTGTGATACACATAAACATATATATATTTACTTAACTGAATAACTATTTTTTACATTCTTTTAAGAAAGTGTCGTAGTAAATATACAACAATTGCACAATTTAATAGTGGATCATGTTAAAAAGGATTAAAATGAATCTCCAGGACTTCGGTTTTTTCGGAAAAACCACCGAGCTACTACACCAACAGTTTAGGGAAACCGATTTGATTAATCACCTTTTAAAACTAACAACTCAGTGGAATTTTACTTTTCACCAACAACTCAATGGAATACTAAGGACCATCTATGACTTGAACTTGATTTCGGATTTAAATTCATGATAATTATTTATGAACTAACCATCGATTCATACCAACTATACGAATTCATACGTATTCGTATGTACCTAGGTAACGATTACATAGCTGCATTTCATTCGATATAAGTGCTGTGGGTCTAGGATAGATCGGTGCGGCAAGTTCGGCGCGACCAGATCGACGAAGGGCCAGTTAGGCGCAGGACAATTTATCGCAGGCCGTTTCGGCGCAGAAAAACAACCAAACCCAAAAATGCTGCCAATATAAACATGATATCAGTTAATTTCTTACTTGAAAAATTTCGTTGTTTAATTCTTCTAGATTTTCCATTTAAAAATTTGTATACATTTTTTTAGTTTTGTTTTTCTCGCGGAAAAAATCGCAAAACTAAGGCAAATTTTGTTGTTAAAACACAAGTAAGTATAAACGAATTCAGGTTTTAATTAAAATTTGCTGGTAGGAAATTGAAATTATATTCCTCTATACGTTTCTGAGCTTTATTAGGTACTGTTTCCTAAAGCAGAAAGCTAGACGTACACACAACCCCCAACCCAACCCAAGAGTATAATAATCCACTTTAGCCCATGAATTATCCAACCCATCTATAGATAATTATTAATGCCGGATTTGGACAATTGCCGTCAATTGCTTTTGGCGGGGGAAAAGGAAACTTCTTTTGGCGGGAGAAGATGGAAACTGTACCATATATTACGGTAATGTGTGCTCCAAACTGGTCCTGCGCCGAACTGTCCCAATCCCAAGTGCAGTGGACTGAGACCATTAACTCGGAGCGCTAAGGGTTATATGGAGTGCAAAATGCAATCACCTGTCCCAACTTCAAGTTAGCGTTGCCTCCTCCGTAACTTTCCTTACATGCAGATTTAATCCTATCCTAGTTATCATCGCGTAGAGTACTTAGGGATTTTATTACATTCCTTATTTTGAGCATGAGTAACCTAAGTCTGCTTCTTTTGTGTTGCCTCTTACATTTGCTCTTGGCCGCCGACATCATGATTGTTCAAAAATTCGTCCCTGTTTGTGCTTAGAGCTACGTGAATCAACACTAAATCTGATTATTTTTAAAAATAAGATAATAAGCTAATTGAGTACGACGCCGAGTTGTTTCCAAATTATAACAAGCGTATCCCGTAGTATTTATCAATACATTGTAGAGATTCTTATTGTTAAGTTTTAAATTTTTTAATATTGCTTTCTTTGATTATTAAAAAATAAATTTTATGGATCGAATTTAAATCAGATGAAAGTAAAACGTTTTCAACAAAGCAGCACAATTTTTTCGAGATAGCCATAGAGCTCATATACTAATTATCTCATGTAGCCATAGACCGAATCAATTAACCATATGTTAATTTATATACAGATTGGTTTACCTAATTAGTAGTTCTGTAGTCATTGATTCTAATAACTAATGTTGAAAAAGATATACTGTAATTTTCGAAATTTTTACGAAAATAAGGGTCCTTTTTCAATAATATCTTATTGCGGTAGTATTCATCCATTTTTTTTAAATATAACATAATGAAAATTAACGATAGGTGATTTACTATTGAAATGAACTGGAATTTAATTGCCTTTGAAGAATAATTTGGTCACTCTAATATCTCCATAACCTCTGTCTTTGTGACAATTGCTGTGGGACGACTCGAAATAAGATGAGAGAAGAGGGCGCACGTGATTTGTGTTACTTTGCATTAAAAAGAGAAGAAAACTACATAAATAATAATGAAATTTATTGAAATATTGTAACATAACGGAAACAGCTTTAAAGTGATTTAAGTCGCAGCATTATTCTTACATCACTCCAGTTCGTATATTTCTCATTTATGACACAGATCGAGCGGCGACCAAAGCCAAGGCTCCGAGGATTTCGGCCGAATTCTGAAGAGGTGGCAGTCATATGCTGTGCTAAAATGACTTACTGCAGGAACGTCAAACTGGCGACCAGCGAACCACATGCGGCCCTTTCTGTACTTTATTACAGCCCGAACCAGAATTTTGTCTCCAAATAAATTTTACATAAAAATGTACATAATTTTTATGAAAGGGAGACAAAATTAAATTTAAAATAATTTTGCAATACAAGTGTCATAAACTCTAGAAAAAGTATAATTTTTCTAATTCCGACCCTCATTAAATAATTTTAATCCTAATTAGGCCCTTCTCTAGCATCCATTGCTTTAATGTGGCCCTGATTCCTTCGAGCTTGACATACCTGAGTTATTGGATGGATTTCTAGGACAGTAGGTATGTCCAAAGAGGGAGAAGCGTAAGTTTGGAATGAACTGAAGTTTTCTCATATAGAATAGAATAGAATAATTTATTGATCCGAAGTCAGCATTACATGTTGAATAGGATAAGTCAAGGGAAAGCAAAAGAGATAATGTTTACACAAAATCACAATAAATGTAAAATACCAGTTAATGCACAAACAGAGTAACTTATAAAGTATTGTAAGTCAAATATTCAGTCACAGAATAATAAAATTTACTCAGTAGTAACTTTTTTAGTTTAATTTTGATTGCCTCTGAGCTTGCTGTCAATTTCAGGGCAACCGGTAATTTATTATACAGACGAATACCTAGCTCTTTAGGCCCGTGCTGTCTTTTTATAATGTACTTGGTATAGATGTAAGTCATTCTGCCTCCTGGTAGCATAGTTATGAATGTTAAAATTTTTTGGATATAAATTAATTAATTATATTAGTGGAGAGAAAATATAAATACATGGTAGTGGCAAAATTTTTAAGGTTGCAAAAATTGGACGGCATGGAGAGTGAATGGGTTTCCCAGCTATAATTCTAACAGCTCTTTTCTGTAGCTTGAATATCCTCAAGGGGGTAAGAAGAATTACCCCAAAAAATTATTCTATAGGTAATTTGGGAATAGAATTCACCAAAATACATGGTGAGAAGTACACTTTTACTTACAGATTGTTTTAAATATCTTAACATACAACAAAGTGAGCTTAGTTTGCTCACTAGAGCAGTGACATGGGTTTCCCAGCTAAAATTTGCATCGATATAAAGGCCCAGGAATTTAGTCTGATTGACCTGTTTAGTGGTTTTTCTATTAGTTCTACATAGTAGACTTTCACATTGAGAATTAGGTGAAAAATATATCATTTGGGATTTATCTATATTAAGATTAATGCAGTTGTTATCACACCACTTAGTAATCTGTTGGATTACTACTGAATATTAGACTACTTTGAGATGGGGCTGTTGCTAAAATATTGGTATCATCAGCATACAATATTATTTTAGACCCCTCAACTGAACTGAGGTATTTAGATAGGTCATTTATATAAATCAGGAACAAGACAGGCCCAAGGATAGATTAACGGAACAATCGCCTCCGTTCTTAGAAACAGACAGAGGCGCTATCTGATGTTTTCTAATCTTCTTGAAATGGATAGGTTTTGAAAAGTACATGAGTGAGTTTAAAAACAGAATATTAATGATATGGCCTGTGGAATTCGGCGGCTGATTTGTTGAATTTTTAAGATCATCTTAAGCATCGGCACTTTTCTGTTGAATACATTAACCTATTTAAATATTTTGGTCTTCTTCAGAGAAATGATCAATTCCTCTACACATTCATTTTCTATGAAACGACTGAAAATCAATACAATAACCCGTAAAAGTAGTAATATATAGCTAATAAGTATACCTAATCCCTCGTTAGGGAATTATAGAAACCCTTTTGACACTTTAACTTAATTAAGTTATAACAAAACTAGGTATATTTCCTGCCGTTTTTCACAATATTTGTCACAATTAAAGAAAATTTTGTAATATAACTTTATTTATAACCACAAGCAAAATTTCAGTGAATTTTGAGCAAGAAAGTAACATTAACAGCACACTAGAATAATTTGGAAATGTGGGAAGGGGAATTACTTTCCATATTTAAAATTTTCTGTAAGTAATCTTCAATTTTATTTTAAATCGGATGTTTTGTTTTTCCATTCGATCCGTTGCAATCGCCTTGATTGACAATCAAATTAAAATTCAATGATTTTATAATTAATTTCATGATATTATCGAAGAATTTCCTTCGCCATTGGATTTTTCTCTTAGTTCACATTTGTGAAGCGCTAATAAATAGTTTTTTTGAATCTGTATAATCCAATAGAAATTGAAATATCGATTGTTCCCACGATTTATTTTTTGCTGTAATCTAATATCCATTACAATAAATCTTCGCAAAAACGAATTTATCATTGTTTATTGTATATAAAATGTGTAATATACTAATATAGGCCTTTATAAACGGCCGCGTTGTTTAGTCTCTGCCTGGTTCGCTTTCGAGCGGCATTTTAACCTCCGGATATTGAAGAAACCAGTCTGCGCCGCGGCCTCTCACATTGTCCATCATTTTAATCGCCCATTGCCACCGTCTCATTATCTCCCGTATGTGTGACCTATACTTAACCGCCTCTTACGCCCAAAAGCCGCAAGGCCCTTCCCCCAATATCTCCTCGCTGCGGGCCGATGCCGGAACCACCTATCGGTCAACTGAGGAACTACGTGCTCCCTCTCTCGAGCCCGAGTGTGCGCCCTTTGGCGGGGAAGAACAGAGGGAAGGGGTAGTTTCCAACCCCATCCGACCCGCCAAAACAGACTGCACGCGGAATGATCTGATAAGGGCGCTCGCAAGACTAACGGGGTGAAGATTTCCAGCTTCCCTTGTTTCTTCTTTCTCCCTCTCCCCCTATTCCAGAGAGAGTAAGGCACGGGGAGGCGGAGGAGGTTACCACGGAGGAGGAAAGGGTAGGGCTGCGGACGGCCGGGTAAAAGATGGGGCGGGGTTACCGGCAAACGACGACTTTAGTGTCGGCGTATTATATTATCTTCCGTCCCGACCTTCGCAGCTCGTAAACCGTGGCCGAAGGTCGGTCGTTACCACTTTCTCTCTTTCTGTCTGTGGCCATATGCCACGGAGACACGCGCACGCGACGCACGAAGACACACGTCATGTCATTTTACTGGAGCTTAACTTAGCCAGAAGAAATCGAATAGATTGATTACAGTTTTCGATGCCATTTTGCTGTAAGATTTTATCATTGGAAGGGAACTGAGGAAAGCTTCCTCTAAGGCAAGGGGTTTCAACCAGAGGAAGAAAAAGAACTTTCAAGTGATACACGAAAGTGTTCAAGATTAATAATTTTTTCTTGTTTCCTCTTTCAAGCTTTACTTCGGAATCAAAAGTTGCGATATTACGACTAATGACAACGTTATAAAACAAAACACCACGCCGTGACTGTGAATTTTAATGTTATAAACATGAGTTATCTTAATACAGGTGTTATTAACTTCATTAACACTTTATAATGTACTTGACGCGACAATAAAAAACTGCTCTAATGGGTGCGTCTTCAGAAAAGGTTGAAGATCTCTGCTCTAAAGAGATCGATTTTTTTACTCTCTTAGAGAACAGATATAATTCATCATGGGTGTGAGTGAGATTGTGTTCGAGCAACATAATGCTCCTTCGCAAAGCAGATATCGTGGATCACTTGTGGCTTCCACTGTCTTTTTATTTTATATTAAAACGTCGCTTACCGTTGACGAAAAAGCATTCGCTCTAGGAATTTTAAAAATACTAGTAGAGAAACGTCAAAAAATATTGTAATAAACGAAGAATGAACAGAAAAGAAGAGTCAAACGTCGGTAGAGATTGGCGAAATGAGTAACTAACAAATAAGAACAAAGAAAGAACCCCGAAGACTAACAAAAATGATAAAAGCAATAACAAACAAAGAGCAAAGAGAAAAATAATAGTCAAAAGTCGATAGAGTGTGACAAACCATTTAGTTACAATGCCTTACGACAAATAAATACATTTTACACTTCTCCTTGTTTTCACTCCCTCTCTCCCTTCCTCACATTCTCTCTCCCTCTCTTCCTCCCATTATCTCTCTCTCTCTTCCTTCCTCCCATTCTCTCTCCCTCTCTCTCTCCCTTCCTCCCATTCTCTCTCCCTCTCTCTTCCTTCTTCCTATTCTCTCTCCCTCTCTCTCTTCTTTCAACCTTTCCTCTCTCCCTCTCTCACTTCCTTTCATTCTCCCTCTCTCCATTCCTCCCATTCTCTCCCTCTCTCTCCTCCCTCCCCCATTCTTTCTCCCTTCTCCCCATTCTCCCTCGCTCATTCTCTTCCTTCCTCTCCTTCTCTCTCTGTCTCTGTCTCCCATTCTCCATCTCTCTCTCTCTCTTCCTTTCCCTTGCTATACTTTTAATATTTGAAATTGTAGAAATATCTTGTTATGCCATCTCTTATTTACATGGATAATTAACTGCTCTTGAATCCATATCAATGTCAAAGGCTTACGGTATTGAGATTGGTAACAATATCGGTAGCCATGGAAAGGAAATTTTTTTCATTGAAAAAACTCGAGATTTTGTAGTTTAAAGCACAATTTTGAAAAATTCGATCTGTATTTGAAATTTCACCGTAGGAAAATGAAACTTCATAACTTTCTTCGTCCTTGAGTTTAAGTGCTGATTTTATACATTGATATTTAGTAATTTTAATGTGCAAATAAAAAATATTCTCCATTAATTTAATTGGAGAAAATGAAATCAGAAAATATATTTTTTAAATAAATTCTTCGAATGAGTCAGTTTAAAAGCCACCCTATGTTATTGCGGTTAAAATGACATATTCCACTTGTCTCTACATTATGTACTTTTTGAGTTATAGATACGATATGTACTCTAGCCGGCGCACGACGCCATGCGTCGCAAGTAATTTCATTGTGATTCATAATAAGCATATTAATTTAAAAATTCAGACAACTATTAATATCATTTCAATTTATAAAAGTTTACTCAAAAACTTCTTCATAAACAATATTTTTTACTTTATTTTGTTTACTTGATAAAATTTTTATTGCGTCTTGACATGGCCACGTAGAGTTGTCCATGCACGAAAACTTGAATTTTCAATAGCAAACAGACGCGGTCAAAAGTTTGTCCCTGACCTTTCATTGGCATGTCGATTCCTTATATAATTTCTTTGATAGTCTCGTCGACGGCGTTCACTCGTATTTGATGTCATCGGTTCCATAGTGAGAAATGATAAGAATGTTTTTTGTCTAGAAGTTCACGGCTTTTTTAAGAAAGGTACCTAATTTAAATGTAATTGAATTTAATATTAATTTTACATGATTGATACATTCGTCGACAAAATATTTTAAGGCTTAGTTTTATCTAAAAGTGTTGATTATTTTGTTTCAGTAACTTAATATAAATATAAACACGATTTTTTTAAATTTTCTTTAATTGACTATTGACTTTCAAAATTTTAATAATTTGAAATTAATAACAAAATATTTTTAACCGAAGAATGAAAATGAATAATTTTATTTTTACCTATTATATATATATATATATATATATATATATATATATATATATATATATATATATAATAAAAATTTACTTTCAGTTAAAAAACATCCTGATAAATAATTTTTTACATTTTTACTACTTTATTAAGGAAAAGGTAAGGTATCATCATTATTATCATCATCATCATGCTGCTGTCCGAAGACAGGTTTCAGCTGAACCGCTGCCTCCATCTCTCTCTCTCTCCCTAGAAGCCTCTTTTATATCTCTATAAGTACTATATTCCTGCTTTATATTCTCTAATATTCCTATTCTTTTTCTTTCTCTTCCTCTTCTTCCGCTAATCTTGCCCTCTAAGATCGTCCTTTGTAAACATTCATTATTTTAAGATAAATAAAATCACATTTTAACGTGTAAAGTTTAAAATAACGGCCTTATAAAAAACTTTCGCTGATACTAAAGATAATTTGTCGTAATACACTATCACTATTATAAGAAGCAATAAAATAACATTTTACAGAGTATATTTTAAATGAACGAAATTATGAGTACGTTCTCTATAAATAATAAAATCACTAAATATAAGTTGTCTAAGCTAATGCATTAATTTATCTTTAGTTGAGAAATAGTTATAATTTTTCATGTAAACTATCACTATTATAAGAAGAAATAAAAATACCTTTTAATGTGTAAGGTTTAAAGAAACCACTTCTATAAACGTTCATCAATACTATAAATTCACTAAATATTTGTTAAGTTATATTTTTTTATATCTTAAGTTCAGTCAAAAGTTAAGGTAAATAAGGCAATTGTTTATAAACATCTCAGTAGTCAAGGATGTTTGCATATAACTATATATATATATATATATATATATATATATATATATATATATATATATATATATATATATATATATAAGAGCCTTATTAATACAGTATGATACTTATACTTGACCTGAAACCGCTTCAGACACTAAATTATTTTTAGCCTACTTTCGGAAATAGGCTTATAGTTTTGCCGTTGTGTCTGTCTGTCCATTCCTCCTATTAACTTTTGAACCAATAGACCGATTTTCATGAAACTTGTTGGAATTCTCTTGCTACATGGGCCGAGCTCCCGAGGATAGTTTTTGTTGCGAAGATTTAAGTCTCAGGTTTGACTCCAGGAACTATCCTTCCCATTTGATTTACGTCGTAAATCTGAAATCCATCGTGTAGGGCAATTTTCTCTTTCACATTAAAATACCTTAGAATATTAATATCGGAGGGAGTTTTGTACTATTATCCGAGGAAAGGAATGAAAATTCTAATTTTTATCTTAGAATTTTGCTTGTCGATTGTATTTCTTAGAATTTCGCGTAAATACTGGCGATTTTGCAATTTTTATCACTCATTACGAGAGTGTTGCCATATCAACAACTATTGTTGGACTAAGATTCGGTATATTATAATACGTACACACGTTATTTTTGCCGCACAAATACGCGTGATCAATTTATTATTCCGTTCGAATGAATTTGTAGTATTTTATAACGCTAAATTATGAAATTTGGGAACACAATGAGCTACATATCTGCGATGACTTTAGAGCTATTAAAGCCAATATAAGTGTTAAATAAATGAATAAATGGAAGATAGGCATCATAAGTACTGTTTGGATCATCTTGTTATAGATAGTATGATAGAATTTGTTTGTTTGTTTTTAAGACTAATTAACCTCTAGGATTATTATAACTCCTTCACACCGAACATACACCAGGGAGGAGGTAAATCCGGTGCTGGTATTACCCTACTCTTTACAAAGAGCACAAAGTGGGCCAAATGCTTAACGCCCCTTCCGATGGTCGGAGCACTGAATTGCGCGGTCTCTTATTAGTATAGAATTTAATTCGCAATATATTGTCATCAAACATGATAACAAAGCGTATATTTATCCAACACACATGCTAAAAATCAGTAAATTCGATTTTCCATTTTTTCATTCTATCTCAAATGTCCTTCGTTTATTTTCTTTCCAAATGATCTAGGGTTCTTCCTCTTAAATCGTCAAGTACGTAGATTTGCCTTATTTTATTCACCGGAGGTTAAATTGTGCGTGAGGAATGACTCTGGCGGCGGCAAGTTGATGGCCGTTATTTAACCTGGGTGAGCGCCGTTCTCAATTTCGTGATGCGAGAAATGCAAAATTTCGCCAATTGACGAAGTGCCTAATTAGTTCCCCTTGCTCCTCGTAATGTAGCGATAGCAAAAATTTTCTCCTCCCTCAGATTCTCGAATCCCCATATTAATTAGCCGCTAGTTAAGTTAAAACATTTCCGTCGTTACGGCTCGTTTACAGCAAACGAAGGAGGAAAGGTGTCTCATTCACCGGAAAATTTTATCATGTGTTAAAATTCCAAAATGCCCACATTGTTCCTTCTAAATTATCTAAAGTGCTTCCTAAATTTGGCCTTCGGAATTTTCAATTCCCTTTGATAGTATTCTACAGTCTCCTTTGTTAGACTTATATTCGCTTAAGTTTTAAGTTACATAGGTATATTAATGTTATCAAATGCCAAGTAGATTTCTGTCATGTTATTATATAATAACCAATATATTTTTAGCAGGCATGCATGCATATGTATTTATTGTATATTCATATGCATGCACATAAAATGATTTGAAAGAGGTCTATGCTCGCATTATTTGTACAATACATCACATTTTTGGGTACTGCATTTAATGAGTCTGAGATTAGCATATCAGCGAATTTAAAGGTCTATGTAATTTTGCATATATGGATTGAATGAAATTCTTCTGCCGGCATATCGAACGATTTAGTTGACCTAATATTTATTTTCGAACTTTTAACTATCTGTTAATCTAATAACTTGAAAACGGAAAGGGCTACAAAGACCAAAATTGACATGCCGTCCTTTTATATCCAAAGTAAGAGAAAGATGCATGTTTGCATCCAATTCCAAGGGTCCAAGTTTCATTTTAATTATCTAAAATTTGAATATGCAAGTAATAAAGTAATCACAAGTATTAACACCCTAGAAACCAAAAATTACCAGAAGTCAAACTAAAATAATGAAAACGTACAAAAGAGCAGAAAATAAATAACGACTTCAAGCACGCAGATTAACCAGTCGATTAAATTGAATTAAATTAATTTCAAAGATACATTATTCGTAATTTCCCGGGCGACGCCGGGTATATCAGGTAGTTGAAAATAACTTATGTAAAATATTGAAATTTTAACCTGCGCATACTTCTACGAAGTATCTTATCATATAAAATTGGATTTTGGACAGTGTGTTCCATGTCTATGGAATTAAGTGGGAGAATGAGATAATCACTCATCCTTTTTTATTAAAATTCCAGGGATTACTTAGCAGCGCAGCTTCCATATTTTAAATGTCTTAGCGTTCACATTCATCATATGTTCGATTACAGTAGCGTTTATTTTCTCCAATTGATTAACAGGGGGACGAGTGTAGCAAGTTAAGCATATACATATTAAAATTACACAGAATCATCTTAGGAATTCGAGACTTGAAGCAACGAACGCCTAAAAGAACAAAATGTTATTTTCAAATACGCGTTAAACTCGGTCCATAAATGTTTTTTACTCGAAAATTTCACGTACTTTTACGTTCAACGGGGAACAATCGAGCTAGTCATATGGCTGAAAAATTCAAATACAAGCAATTTAAAAAATGTACTTGTCTTACGTAGGTATCTCCAATAGCCACAACACGATTAGAAAACCATATCGGAATTTTGGCTACAAAGCAGAATATATTCTAAAAGAATACTTTTTGAATATATTTTCGGGAAATTACCACTGAAGACAGCTGTTTTGTAGCTGAAATGCACATGTTTTTTTAAAACCTTGTTGTGGTTATAGAATATACTTAAGGCAAGTATATTTTTTAAATTGCTTGTTCCTGAAGTACTTTTACGTGAAAATCTTTCGTCATGAAGGTGATTTGCACTGTTGGTAGTTTTGTGTAATTGCGCATGATTGACTGGGATTCTAATTTATTCACGAAATCACTACGCTATTCTGAAGTTTGAACAATACATTGGTAGATAACTATAAACAATACGATGGTAACGAAAATAAACTAATAAATATTCCATTATTCTTTGAGTAAGTTTTTAATCTTTGGCTATAAAAGAAAAGTAAAATTAATTATAATTTTTTTAATGAAAGAAGCTTGTATATGCACTAAAAATATAAAATTCACATAGTAGTACGTTGCACAAAGTTAAAGTATTTTTGGGCCTACTAAAATTATTTAGCGTAATGTTTATCAAGTAAATATTTATCATATATGTAAGATTTATATATACTCCCGAGGAGGGAGAATAGGAGAGAAAGGGAGATTGTGAGGGAGAAAGTGAATGTGAGGAGGAAGAGAATGGGAGAGAGGGAGGGAACGGGAAAAAAACGAAGAAAAGGGAGGAAATGGGAGGGAGGGGGAAACTGAATTATTTCATATTAATAATATACTATATCCATGCATACCCGTCATTTTTGACGGACAATTACGTTAGTATTTTCATAATTTTTGAAGAGTATTTGTGCAAAAACTGATTAAAGAAACAATAGAGGACACCAAATTAGTTTTTTTTTAATTTTTATGTTAATCTCTGACTTTATAATTAATTTACTGCAAGATACTTTGAAATCTACGAAAATTTCGCTCAGGGAAAACACAAGTTCTCTATCTGTGGTCAACGGTCAGGTGGGTTTCCCAACGTAGCATATTTATTTTATTTTAAATTTCATTTATATTTTATTTTAAATTTAATTTAATTTAAATTTTCTATATTATATTTTAGATTTTATATAATATTTGCAGTAAAGTAATTGAAGCATGTTTCAAATTTGTAATAGCAGCAGAACTTTAGATGGAGCCGGTACTTTCCGGTACGCAGTACCGACAATTTTTATTTCAATTTTTAGAGCACCGGTAATTTTAATTTCAATTTTTAGCGCAGACAGCCAATCCGCCAATTAACTTCACTGCCGAATGTAGAATCTCGGATTTTGGAGGAAAGAACGCAGACGAGATGGCTTGCCACGAAAGGGAACGCACACCAATTGATTTGGAAACCCATGCAATAAAAAATGTTTGCTTTCTGTTTTTTATTTCTTATGAGTTTTATTATTGTATTACTTATTTATTTTTTCAATTAACCGTGTAACCGAACAAACGTTTTTTATATTATTTGTAAACGTTGTGCACTGTCATGTGCTGAGCATAAAAATACGGGCTGTTATTATTTCTTTTTAAAGCACAATAGCAGTGACTTTCCTTCTTTCTTTTCATTTCCTAATTTTACGCCACAAAGTACTACGCATACACTTAGATAAAAAGTCCATGACTGAAGTGTAGTAATAACCCATTTTTGCACTCGTGTATGCTCAAACCGATTTCGGCAATAATCGTCTCCATGGCAACACTCCAATAAAATGCAATTTAAAGCGTTATCTTTTACAATGAAATATAAATAGCATCCATTAACATAATTCTGACTTCAGAATTAGAATATACATTATTTTCCTCTTAGCACAGTATAAATTTCGCTCCGATATCACAATTTTTAGATATTTCAAAGTGCGAAAGAAAAAAATCTCTGTTAGATGGAATTGAGACTGGCTTTGTAAATAAAATAGGGAAAGAACCATCCTGGAATCCAATTTAGGACTTCAATCTTTGCCAAATAAAATGTGGACCTGTGGTCGGCTCTAGTAGCAAGAGCCTCATACCGAGTTTAATGAAAATCGGTCCATTGATGCAGAAGTTGTTAGTGGGGGACGGACACGCACGCAAACACACAGAGACACGACCATTTCGTAAGGCTCTTTCCTATGGAAACTAGGCTAAAAAAATTCTAAAGCTATAAGCGATTTTAATGAACGGACTATACATGCGGTCCAAATTGGGTTTTTAGTTGGAATGCGTTAATTGAATTCAGCTACAGAAACACATTTGATAGTGATTCGTGATTACATTCTACAAGCGTGATTTCCCATCAGATATGACGGGTAGGCGAGAATTAAGTATTAAATCAAAATTAAAATTTATATAAAACTAGGGATTACCCGTCAAAATCGACGGTTAGTAAAGAGCAACTGCTCCCATGTGTGGTGATTAACATACACAACATCACCCATCCCTCCCTTCAACTGCCTGTCTCCTCCTACCGTTCTGGTGGCGTTTGACTGCCTTCAAATTTCATTCAAATCGGGTCACTCATACACCCACCGTAACCTATATCGAAATTCTCTATTCAAAATATCGATAGAGACGCACCCCCCTCCTGATTGAAATTCTGATATTGCATGTAGCCTAAGTTCTAAGTTGCGCATTGACCTTAGGATAAGTTGCAAGTTTCGTGCAAATCGATCCAGCTGTTTTTGCACTATCGCCGGTTTTTTAGTTGCCTCCTCCCAACAAACCCCCACTCTTGATTGAAATTTTGATATGATATGTAGCCTAAGATCTAAGTTGGATCGGCCTTTCGATGCGTTGCAAGTTTCGTAAAAATCGGTCCAGCCGTTTTTGCGCTATCGCCGGGTCTTAGTTTCCCCCTTCCCACAATTGAAATTCTGTTATGATAAATATCATCAATAAATGGCGACCCAACGCTCCGATCTCAAATTTTTTAAGTGCCTGCGCATCTACATGCGAGGACCTTTCTTTTTACACCTCGACCATATTCCTAGGTGCTACACGTTCTACCACAGGAAAAAAGCGATTTAAATTAATATATAGATATTAACGAAACCTCCATATAGATGCTACTGATTACTCCTTAAATGGTTTATGCATAATGCTCTACACCCTTTCAATTTTTTATACTTAGGGCTGTACGCTTTATCTGTTTGATTGTTCATACTACTGACTACTATATTTCTGGTGGTTAAAATTTACCTTGCAATATCATATTCTACTGGTGATACAAATTACACCTTCAATTATTGATATCTCTGGCGGAAAAGTGTACCCATTATATTGTTTGTAGGCTTTGGCGCTCAAATTACCCGTTAAAAAATTTATAATTCCCTCGGTTCAATCCACCCGTTCAATTGTTTATACTTCTTGTGATTCACATTACCTGTTCAATTGTTTATATTTCCGAAGGTTCAATCCTCTTGTTCAATTGTACATATATTCCGGTGGTTTTTATAACTCATACAACCTAACTGAATCTTTCAGAAAGTGAAAATTGTTTAGGGTATGTGTGAAAATGAAATATTAGCGATGATTTATTTGTTGACAATTACGCCATACGATTTTTTTATGTCCAAACCTTTTACTTTTAGGGCATTTATTTATGTGAATTTTATACTTATTTTTTTACATTTTAGTACACATAAACGGTTGTTTCATTAATTTTCATTGTATTTTTGTTTTTAGGAATAGTTTCATGAATTTTTCGTTGTATTTGTTGTTTTTATCTCTGAAATAACTTTTTCTGCCCAAATTTATTACAATGAGTGTACCAAAATTTAAAAAAGAAGAAGATTAAAAACCCAACCAAACCGAATTAATTAATTATTAATTAATAAATTTCAAATGGAAAACTAATTTCATATATAAACAACAAAACATTCAGAGGATAGGCTTATGCTCAGTATCTATCATTATAAGATTCAAATATATTATTATCAGTTGAAATTTAGTAATAGATTTTATATCAAATCTTAGTACAAATTTGTTTGCATTGGTTTTTTCCCGTCTTTTTAATTTCGGCTCACTTATTTTAAGAAATTTTGATTGGAAAACAAATTTCGTTTTTAAACGACAAAAATAGAACAGAAAATGCACAGATTAATTATACGAACCTCTTCCATAACTTATTCAACTTTCGCAGAAAATATACTAAAAATCTTTTAAAAATTCAGCAAATTAAATCTCTACATCTGACTTTAAAAGCGCAATGTCAATGAATGATGGAATATTTATTTATCTTTGTTACCGTCGTGTTGTTTATCTTTTCCAAGATATTGTTTAAACTTCAAAATAACATCTAAATTTCGTGAATTTCTAGAGAGTTGCGACGAATTAATAAACCTGTAATAATGTAAATCACCTTGACAACAAAAGATTTTCACGTAAAAATACGTCAGATTTTGGCGTTAAAAGCTGATTTGTGGATATTCAAATAGAGAAATTTAGGCTCCTGCAGTCGACCCCATGACTTCAATGTAGACGGCAAGCAGCCTAAAATTTATAAGTGGCGTTGTCAAGTAATTTCTGAAATTTGATCGTAAATGAATGAAAATGTTTTAAATTACAAGCAGTTTTCTCAAACTCTCATATAGCGTTGGCACAAAAATACAGAAGTAGGCTATTATTATTATTATTATTTTACTTTTGTATTTCACAGCTTTTTAGCCGGTTTTTTCAATGAGGTACGGGCTTTGCCAAGCACTCTCATTACTCGAAACTTAAAAATTTACGTACTATTATTATTATTATAAATTTTGCTGTGTGGTCCATGGTCATATTCCGTTATAGTTGGTGGTCCATGAATGCAGATAGGTTTTAAGCGACTGAGCTCTAGTATATTTTCCCAAAAAGACATTTAATATTCATTTAAAATATCGAGTATACTTACGTAAGATTTACCTTCCCTGAATCCCTATTGACATTTACTAAGCAGAAAATTATTATCTAAAATACGCATTTTAAATCTGGGAATACAATTCTAGAATAACTTACGTGATACAGAGTCTATTGAGATTGACCTATTATTTTCCGAGTTCGAATTTTTGTCAAATTTGGGGGTGAGTGTTGCGTTATCTTACTTTTCTGGAGATGTGGAATGCTTCAATATTATTTTAAAGTATGGTCTGCTTTCAGCGAGTGATTCTTTTTATGCTTGTGCAGGAATTTCATCTTGTCTTCTGATTTTGTTTGGTTTTTAGTAATGCTAATTTCTGCATAACAACACTCACAGAACGCGATAACTGTCTCATTTAATAGTTCTTATTAATGTGTATGAATCTCTCTAATGCGTTAATATCTATAGAAAATCCAGAAAATATGTTGAGTAAAATGAACATGAATCTGCTTATTCAGCCATTTGTTTTTTCCACGGGATCATGAATATCATATCAGTTTTACTTTGCAGGGAGGCCAAGGCACAGCCCTTGCATTAAAAATCTTATTATTGTTTTAGCTCTCAATTTCTTGCGAAATTATAAAACACCCAAGAGTGTAATTTTCTCTGTAATCTGTAATTTGTGGCCTTGTTGGCGTATTGCATAGTTTATTATTACGCTTCAATTTGTTTGATATAAAATTTTCGATTTATTGCAGTAAATGTCGACCAGGACGCTTCAGTGCCTCGTTTTATCGTCGGCTCGCTGCAATGTAGGCATTCATCACACATTTACGACTTAAACTTATGAAAATCCGTTCTGGCAAATAGCTGAGGCGCTTTCCCAGGTTTGGCCTATTTCTCAGTTTGAAGCACAGACGCATACAGAATATCTTGCATTTCTCAGGCATTAAAAAATATATTTTTCAGTTCGTTGGACTTTAAATTGTAGGAATGAATGTTTTGTAAAGGATCAATCTAGAGCTTTGCACGATTTACGCCTGTCTGCTTATTAAAAAATAAAAATATTACTATTAATTACAGCGACTCGGTATAAATTTTTTGGACAAAATAACGCGTTAACGCTTTTCAAGATTATAAATTAAATGCGTGTTTGCGTTAGGAATTCTGTAAAACACTCATTTATGGACTTTTTGAAACATTTCCAACGACTCTGCATCAAGGATTTTCAACGTCAATTTCGCTTATTTGAATATGGTAGCTATCATCAGTGTATAATGTTCATTGAGCCCGAGTGAAAAAATATATGTCCGGTGTTTTAATTCCTACACATTTACATAAAAAGATGAAACTTAGTTTAATTCGGGTATTTCACAAAATGTTATAAAAAGCGATTGATAAAACACTCATTAAAAGTTGCTTTTAAATAGTTGTTGAAGGTTGAAGTGCCATCATCAGGTGAAAATCGATTGAACAAAGAGATATGCAAAACAGTTATGTAGGTGGTAACCAATCCAAATAAAGCAAAATTAAAAAAATTAGTAGCGCGGCTTATAGTATATGCTTCGTAAGGAACATTTTTGGAATTATAGGATTGGACGCAGTGAGCTTATAATGTAAATTTTTGTTGGTGGGTCCGGGGACAAATTTTTTACATGCTTGTTAACCGTTGTTAATTTAATTAATTAGCGTCTTGTGATACTGATGTGAAGGGTCGTTTATTAGACTCTGTTTAATTTTCTCATGCTAGTAGTTTTCATATAATTAAGACTAAGATAGATAACGTAGATTGAAGTGCAGACAGGTAAAAATTACGTCCCCTATCGTACGATATTTAAGGAATATTTTGTTCGCTATTATGTTGAATAGTTATACGAGTCTTCCTTTTTAATTTGTAACTGTCAATAAATTTGGCATGATGGTTACTGCTTGCGTTTAATGAAGAGATTTTGTTTTATAGTCTTCCAGAAAATTAATATTTGCGTCCAAAAATTTGGATTTTTGGTATATTTAGGTAGGCAGGGATATATTTTGATTTTTCCATGTATGATGTGCATAAATATTAAAAAGCTCATGCCGAGGAATAAGTTTGACGTGAAAGTTGATTGGGCGTTTGTTGCAAGGAGTAGCTTCCCTTAAATCACAGTGAATGTGCCTGTAAGATCATTTACTTTTTATGGTCTTGGGAGGTTGTATTTATTATCTATTATTCCACACTCATCTACATAATGTAGAATATTGCTGCAAAAATAAACTCGTCAAGCAATTATAAAGCGGAGTGTACATTATGGTCATTAATTTTAAATTGTCTACTACATCAATTTAACTGTCACCTCCATTGTAAAAGTTGTCTTGAAAACATGCACTTTTACCCTCTTATTGTTAGACAAAAACTTATACATATTACATGCCTATCAATTTTAATTGAAACTAGGCTATAATATTTCATCCATCGAAAAGTTCTATTGTTTGGAATTAGAAATACAGTAATTCGTGAACATCGCTAAGAACGTTTCAGCTTATATTTACTGCATTGCACTGTTGATAACATTTCTGATGAGACATTAATAAATCAGGATCTAACTCCACTGGTAAATTTTTATAACCAGAGATTTATGGTATAATTAGAGTTATTAGACAATCCATTGAGGGTACTACAAAAAATTGCAATTGAATCTTTTCAAAAATACAAACAGAACATAGTGACAACTATTATGAACATAGACATAATTTTCACAATATACCCAAAAAATTTTAATATCAGAACAGTGTTTTTATATAAAGTCTGACGAATGAAACTCCCTTGATATCATTGTTAGAAATTTATATCATGGTAGATTTGAGCAGATTATAAATTACTCTCTTTAAATGAAATAAAAGATTAAGGGTTACCAAGGATACCATAAAAATACGCCCAATATGTCCACAAAACCTCAATGTCCCCAATTATACCATACCGAAATGGCATTTATCAAAAAAACCGTAAGACCCACTCCTCCGCCTAAATCTTGTCGATCGATAAATTTCACGTAATGCGAAAAAGGAAATGTAACATTTTTAATCCCAAGATAGCACATACATTCTTATGATGCATTTTTTGTATTAAAATAATAATATTGTTATCTATTTTAAAGAATTTAACTTAATCAGAGGAAGGTCGAGTTATGTTTTCTTCGAATCCCAAAGTCCCAAGTTTGGTTCCAGGAACTTTTACTTTTCCCATTAGAATAGTACGAGAATGAGAACAGCGTATTTTTCATTTGCATCTTAATGTTATATTACTTATGATCAAAGTAGAAACTTGAAAACCAAAAAAGTCTAACTGTATACATTAATATTTTCACACAGTTGTTTTTTGAAGAGTCAACAAATCGATAGACAAATGTTTTTGAACGAGAAAATTTGTAGTTATTTTGAGCTGAAAATCTTTAGCGCTTACGGCAGCACACGAACAAGTCCAAATTTGCTAGCGTTATTTTTCTTTTCGAGCTTAAGGGCAACGAGGCATTCCTATTTCTTCGAGGTATCGGCGTTCGAGTTCAAATACAATTTTTCCTTTGTTTGTGGGACTTAGGTGCGAAGCGGTCTTGGAACATTCTCCAATTTTTTTCTCCGAATAAATTTTTTAATTGGTACCTCATTGACCAAACTTTGATACCGTTTTCTTGGTCTTTTCAAGCTAAAGGGAACGATATTTTTTTCTCCAAGTACCAAGGTTCGAATTTAGATGATAATTTTCCTCCGTTTTCGAGATTTGTGTGTAAAACAGTCTTGGAAGGTTTTAGAATTGTTATACATAAATAATTTTTTTTGGTATATCATAGGTCTTATAATACGCAGGGAGAGGAAAATATGGTTTTTAATTGTTCTCACCTAAAATATCTTCGTGTCAACTTCTGTAGGCAACATACCTAATGGCATGTTTGGGACTTTCTCGAATTTCTCTCTCCGAAACTACGTTTAGTTGTTCTCTGGCTGACTTATTTTATGTCAAATGTACTTTCTCGGAATACATTTTGTAATCGGTGCTTCTCGGGTTATGTAAGATCTAGGGAGAGTTTCGTATTTTTTGTCCACTAAAAATACAATCTTCGTAAATACCGACGTTAGTGATATAATATGAACTTTCCCTCGGTAATTTAAAGGATGAAATGAACGCTTTCGGATTAAACCCATCCACTTTTGAGGATAATTAAAAAATGAGAATAATGTATGAAATGAAGAAACACGGCCGCACTCGACAGAACGAAGATAGCCTGAGTTATGCGCAGAGAAATTGAGACGACCAAAACGTACTTATCGAAGCCAACATTGTAGTTCTTTGACGTCCATATATTTCCACTTTAAAAATTACGTAAAAGTTTCATGTTCGAAACAAAATTCTGGAAATTCTCAATTTTCTAAATAGAGAATTGGATAATCCTTACTTTTCTCATGGTCAACTTTATGCTGCTTGTTCAAGAGTTGTAATTGGAGAGAATCTGTATCTCTTTGACAATCTTTAAGTCATAAACTTCGTATATAAATGAAATTTGCAATAAGAAATAAATTACGAAATCATGTGAAAGAAGAATAATTTCAATAATTGGATTGCAAACAATTAATAAAAAAACAAAAACAAATATTACATTATTTATAAATTTCGAAAACAAAATGATACGATATGAAAGGGAAAGGGGTCTTAGAGCATTTTGTGATACCGAAGATAGGATACTCAAAGGAAATCTTATGAATAATGTTCCTCAGTTTGTCATGCATGAATATTGAATGCACCCAGATAAATCCTAGTACTTAAGCTAGTACATATTGTGTCTTGTACACCGATAGTGACGCCAGCGATAGCTATTGATTACCCGTTATTTCGTTAATGAAATCAAACGAATGTCTTTATCTATCCTCGAACACTTCAACTCCTATCTTATTTGCCATTACAAAGTTGTATTGTAAAATATAACTACATAATGTAGTTATATAAATGTAACTCGCCCACCTTGAACAAAATGAAGCTGATAACATTAACTTTTGATTTCTTCTAGAAATTAAAAAAGTGCAAAATACGTTTTACAAACTTTCTTATATCCCCACGCTTCCATCCTATATAATAATGTCTCAGGTTAACAGAAGGTACTGCGTTAGCGGAAATAAGCTTGAGAGAAAACCAAGATAGGTTGTGAAGTTAAGGAAGAAATCTATGTAGATGGAATATAATACGAAAGATAGACATAGGGCAATCCTAAGGGATAAAGCGGAAACAACTCAGCTGGAGAGAATTGCTGACTCGAGAAACAATCAGATCTCCCTCACATAGCCACTCTAAACCGATTTCGCACAAGGGCGCACCTCCAAATCATTAATACCCTTTGTGGAAGGAGGGTTAAGTAGTCTGCTTAGTGGGATGTTAATTTTTTATTTATTTAGGATTTCCCCTTTAATAAAGTCATCACATTTGTAAAAAGAATGGGAGTCCTAAGAGATAAGATTTAGTTTTTATCTTGTTTAGTTTTTTTTGCGTCCTTATAGAACAAAGCGTGTAGCGTAAGGGCACCTAACGAAAAGGTTATATTCTTCAGATTTTCTGAGATAAACTTTATTTTCTGCCTGTACTTTTCTTCAACCTATTCAGTCATTTCCGAGAAAATGAGGGTAAATACTTATACTCTGGGTGCTGCTATAGTTTTAGATGTTCATATATGCACTCTAAGTTTATTTTTGCAACTCCTTTATGCCAATTTGAGTTCCAAGCAACTAGTGTTTCATAAATGGTAGAAAACTATTTTCTGAGTGTGAATCAGTAAATTTACTGATTAGTTTCTTGTATGTGGCACAATCTTGACATTTCGTATAAGCGCAAAAAACCGTGACAAGAGGTACAATTTTACGGCAAAGTTATCATTGAATTGCATCGTCCATAATCGCAGTGTATCATTATATCCATGAAACACATCAATGTTAACAAGCTCTATTAAGCTCTAAAAGCTTGCAACAAATATTTTTATTTATATATTCAAATTTGTGCTGCTGAGTGAGCAATAAATAATTACAATTTTCCGAAGCGTGTGGGTTCAACTTTCCGAATGTGGACAGAGGCCTGTGGAAGGCTGGTTACGCACCTGCCTCCATTGCTGCGCGATAACATTCATCTCATCAATGTAATACCCATGGTTGGATTAAGGTTATATGGAGCCTAAGGCTAATGGGAAAGAAGGGCCTAAGTATGAAAAACATATATAAAAGTAATGAAGTTCTTAAATTTATTTATGTACATAGTTAAAGCAATTCATATTATTCATTTACGTAAAATTAACAAATTTATTCTGATAATACGGAATGAAATGCCTGAAGTAAGAACTAAAAATATGAGGGCCTAAGGCCTTATTAATCCATCGGCAAATCTGGTACTGACAATACCATAGACAACTATGAGATTCCTTCAGATTCTGTTAAAACATTTATTTTCTAAAGCTGCGCGCAAACGACAGACCGCAGGCATAAAGGTACCCGGACGGTATGCCGACAGACGTTATACCGATCGGACGTTATGCCGATCGGACGTTATGCCGACGGACATTATGCGGACAGGATGTAATAGGCGGGAAATGTTAACAATCGATATATTGCCTACGTCCGATTTTACTAGTGGTGGTAAATATATCCCGTTCTGCTGTTAATAATTCATGTACACATTACCCGTTTATTTATTCATAATAAGACTAGTATAATTGACTCGTTCAGTTGTTTATACGTATGGTGCTACAAATTACTCGTTAAATGGTTTATGCGTAATGCTGTACACATACCCTTTCAATTTTTTATGCTTAGGGTTGTACGCTTTACCCGTTAGATTGTTCATACTTACTGACTACTATAATTCTGGTGGTTAAAATTAACAGTGCAGTATCATATTCTACTGGTGATACAAATTACACCTTCAATTATTGATATCTCTGGCGGCAAAGTGTACACATGATATTGTTTTACGCTTGGGGGCGCAAATTATCCGTTAAAAATTTATAATTCCCTCGGTTCAATCCACCCGTTCAATTGTTTATACTTCTTGTGATTCACATTACCTGTTCAATTGTTTATATTTCCGACTGTTCAATCCCTTTGTTCAATTGTACATATATTCCGGTGGTTTATATAACTCATACAATATTATATGCTACTGGCGGTATAAATTTCTCGTAAAATTGTTTATTAATCGGTTGTTAATATTTCCTGCCTATTACATCCTGTCCGCATAACATCCTGTCGGCATAACTTAATTTTATGAACTGACCTTCCATTTTAAATGAACCTGATAACTTATTGATAAAACAATTCTTTTTATTTTTATCAAATGAAACGAAATATATCCTACTAAAAATACATTACTCTGAGTAATGCTCAATGCACATGGTTTTATGAACAGGTACATATAATGAAAATCCAGAAAATAATATCTGAATACTAACTGGTGAATTTTTCGAGATACATTTCAAAAACTTATTTAACATCTAAAAGTATCATCGATCTTAACATTGAATTTGATGGGGAAAACGCTATTTATTTTTTCTCGCCTATTAAAAAAAATGGGATACGTAAAGGATCGTTCAATTCTCATGAAAATTCGTTGTAAAAATAATTAAAATGGATGATTTTTGATAGATATTTTCTTTGTTGATTGTTTACGTTTAAACTATCATTTCGTCATATTTTATAACGAAAAACACAAAATAACGTTGAATTTCATATCAACTCTTGTTAATAGAAGACTCCAAAGGGGTCTTCTCCGTGGTTAACTCTTGCAACTCTTAGTGGACATTTGCCGTCATACTAAGAAGATTAGTAGAGTGAAGTATCTCCACAAAGTCTATTTATAATTTTCAATATGAATAACAACTCAACTATAAGACCTAAGTATGATTTCTATATGTATATAAATAATTAATCCCGTAAATTTAGATCTATTTCACTTTTCTTTTGTTTCCATCGTTTACTAGTGAATTGCAGCAAACGGCGGAATCTCAAATAAGTCGTAGGGTGCCTTGTGATTATCTGAAACAAAATTCCAGCAACCATCTAGATATTTCTACAATGGATTCTTTTCATTGGAGATATTGGAAAAGCAGAGTGCACCATACAAAACTGGATAATTTTGTGGATTAAAAGGGAATTTGCTATGTCATAACGTACGTTGTAAAAATAGATCAAGTATACATTGCACAAACCTCTTCACATCCATAAGCTTCTTGTCTATGCAATAATATCATTGGTTACGTTGGTTATACTTTTTCAGCGAACAGTATACGTGTCTACGCAATAATCTTGCAAACAAAATATCCAGACATAGATTGGAATAAATAGATCCGCTTTAGGTATTTTTATGTATTAAGGTTTTTAATTATTATCGAACTTTATGTATACCTTATACTATATTAAAAAATAAAAACTTTACTCATATCTGCTTACGCAAGTTCAATAAACATTCATTATATGGCAGGTTCTCCAGTTTCATGTTATGAGAATTCCCTGCGAACTTTATTATATTTTTGCAAAAATTAACAATTGTTATCAACAAAGAAGAAAATTCAATTTTATATATAGTGAACGTTTTCAATGCAATTAACGAAAAACCATTTAACAAATTAAATTAATGGTGCTTACAAGCGTGATCTGAAGTATCGCAGAATAGCACCATCAGACTGCATAGCAAGGACCTCATACATATTAGAATTGGAGAATTTTCATCTCAGGCAGTATATAAAACAATTTTACGGAGGGAAACAATGAGTTCGGCATTTATTAGGAATTAAAATTGTTCGTTGCTTGAAGAACGCTGCCTTAACTAAAGATATGAGTTTATACGCAAGCATAACTCAAAGATATTTTCTGACGAGGTTTTAAGAATAACTGAAACAAATATTTATATCGGACGGCATAACAGCGATGAAAAAAAGTCCCGACGAGATCGATTGTAGAACAGACCGGTGCAGAATTTCGTTCTCAATCGTTTTCGAGAACCAAGTACGTAACTGACGATAGTTGGGTATAATTTGGTGCAATTAGTGCAATACCGCTCACCGACCTATTTGATAGTGGGTATCTGTGTTGGTAGATATCACTTCTTTCGAAACTTTTATTTTCTAATGGAATCACAACGAGATCTATTTTATTACAAATGTCTGGAAACCTAATGGGGAGTTTACTACTATGTTACAAAGTTTTATAAAGCAATACACAAAACGCTGGAGTTGTAACCATTTTATTGCACGACCAATGAATGGATGTGGTTGTGATTAAATGGTTGCGCAAATCCTTCGTTTCTGTTCAAAAACTCATATTTAGGAGGCTCTCGTTTAGGTTGATTGATGCCTCTGCCTCCGACAGAGGGAAGAATAAAAGTTTTAGAGACGGCGGAGGAGAAATCCCAGGAGAAAGGAGGGAGAGGGGGTGAACACGATGGAGCTAGAGAGGTTCAAAAGGGGGGAACTGCGGAGGAAGAGAGAGTCGAGAACGTAATGGAAGCGAAGTAAGAAGTGGATATGGAAGAGGCTTGCGAGGGAAGGAAGTTGCTGAGGTTTGGATGGTGGTAATGACAAACATTAGAGAGGTTGCTCCCAAGATGGCTGTGCTAAGTAGCGAAATGGTCTCCCTCTCCAGCTCCGACTCATTCTTGATGGGGCCACCATTAAAAGTTGCACCGAATCGTTGGGGGATAGAATTTTAACGACTTAAGGACTAGCACGCTGTGATCGCTAATGGGAAAAGGGGGAAAAAATTAGTATATCAAACTGTGTGAAATATTACACCGGAGATTTAGGCCTTTGGAATGCGGCAGTTTACTCACGCGTATTTCGTCTGATTCTCAGGAAATTTAACTGCAGGTACCTCTCTCTCTTGAATTTCCTCATGACCGTGTGAATGAAGTTTGCTGGTGATATGATTTTGGTGATGTGAATGTGTTTTAAAATTTTCTTTTCATATGTAAGCGTATCTAAGTTTAGATACAATATTTTCTATTTTTATATGAAAGAGAGTTGGAAAATATTTTATGTATACATCCAAGAACATGAATAAATGAATCTGTTTTAAAATTTTCTTTTCATCTGTAAGCGTATCTAAGTTTAGATACAATATTTTCTATTTTTATATGAAAGAGAGTTGGAAAATATTTTATGTATACATCCAAAAACATGAATAAATGAGAGTTATTATTATCAGACAATTTAATTGATTAATTAATTAGCAATAATGGCAATTTTTAAATATTCAATACAGTTCCTGATGTTATAAATCACTCAACTTATGATAGAAAGTAAAATAAACATATTTTGATAGAAAAGGAAAAAAATCTTATTAAGTATTTTGAGTGCACGTTGCCACGAGAAGTTAGAGCGCTTCAGTCTGTGTCACAACGTATAGATGTTGATTACACCTAGATAATACTTAGCGCTATGGAATTGGTATAGCATAGATTATAGAGCACAGCTTCCAAATGTTTTGATAGGAGTTAGCTTGCTTTTTAATACTTAGAGATGTTGACTGCTCTCTAATATTTTATGTGAGCAGGAAAAAGATTCTTTGAAGAATCTAACAGGGAAGTTCAACCTAGTATGTTTTTATTTTAATGTGATTGATTAGGGGAAATATTCCATCAGCATCCTGAAGCAAACTTTTTAAAAACATATTATTGCTTATGCTATGCATAATTTTGTTTCTTAATGTCTTCACCAAATGATTATTTCTGTCTATATTACATTTTAATACATGAATAGGTATATTTTTGCATTAATGTTGATATCACATTTATTTTTATCCTTAAAATTATACTTAGACTATTATTGAGCGCGCATATCTTTTACTTTTTTACTTTATATTCACATTAAAAGGTAAGAAGGGCCTTCATAGAAGTATCTACGTAAAAAAACCTAAAATTTATGAAATGAAAAACTTGTGTGCTATTTTGAATTAATTTGTATAATATATATTTTAAACATAAATGCTAAACACATAATAGGATAACAGCGTAACAATTACCGTTTTATTTAAATCGTAGAAAAATGCGACACTCAGTTTAAAAAAGAACAATAATTTACACCATGAAATATATCCATTAAGCTGTATTTGGAATTTTATTATAGATTATTTAAGCATCAATGCAAAATATTAATAAATTTTTCACAAGTTTTGATAGAAGAAATAATTCCACATCATCAACTGACTCTTGCGCATCAATTAATTATAGCGTTCTTTCGGAATTATGGAGTATAAGATATCCTTTATTGTAAAGACTTTTTATGCAGAATATTGTTAAACAAACCTTCCCCCTTCTACATACATCTCATCGTAAGCAGATGATATCATTACACTGGGTTTTACTCTTATTCAATTAGGAAGAATATACGCTAGAAGTGCACCATTACTTTGAAATTTATATTTTGTTTCCTTGAGGGTGGCAGCGACCAGGTCAAAACACGGTATTATCTCTTCGTATTTTCTATTAACACATTTAACGAAATTCTTTCATAGTATTGAAATATCAAATTTTAATTTCGATAGTATGGCAGCCATGGATGATCAACATCATCTTGAATAAGCCAATTTCACTCCGAACTCTAATTTGACATTCCTGATTGAGTTATATGAGCTATATACCTATGCCACTTCTGTTTTGTATTTTAATATAAGGTCCCGGTATAAAATGCTGAAGCACATGCGTATACGATATGCAACAAAACGCTGGTCACGATTTTCTCAGAAACTAAGCATATGTCAAAAAGTGCAGACGAAAACAAATGCTCCTCTCATTTTGTTTTACGAACTCGGAGAAGTTTATTTTTTCGTGTAAATACGTGCTTACGATTTAAGGCAAAAATTTCATTTTTATTTAAATCCTAAATACCAAATTCCATCAAAATATTTCCATCAGGACTTTTTGTTTTAAGAATAGTGTAGGAGAAAAAATTGAAAATTAGCCTTTTATCTTTGATTTTATTTTCAATTTGGCTTTCCAAAAGTTATGTCTTCTTCAGTGGTAATAAATGAAACAACATCCAAGAAACTAATAATAATTACACAAAATATTAATGCAGAATTGGCGTTTTAGCACAGTTGGCTGTCTCCGTTACTGCTTATTTGTCAGACATGCTTCTTACACCAAGATCCGAGTAAGCAGATCAATAAATTACTGAATGTATTTTAATATCCACGTCCATTCATATTCACGCTTAACTTCTTAAACTAATTACATCCAAAGAAAATTGACGCTATGATAATTAACTAGCAAGCTTTCGTCAATCACAAATAAAATTGTCTCCTTTCCTTTGCGAGTATATGGGCATTTTTCCGTGATTTCATTTTCACTAGCGTCCTATGCGAAAAAACGTGCATCGCCTTTTCATTTGTGGAAGAAGGAGCTTAGCAGGACTTTTGAAGAAGACGGCAATAAAACACTTTTCCTTCCCTCGCGAACTTTTTAAAGAGTGGTTCACACTCTATAGATTTCGGGAGCTTTTAAGACAACCTTTATCTCCTCCTCCGTCGCACGGGACTGTGGCCAAGAGGAAGCGGTGAAGGAGGCGGGGGCAGAAGGGGGCGGGGGAGGGGCACGGGTGGCGCGATACCACCTCGGAGCAAATGCGGCCGCTTATGCATTCCCTTCCGCGATGTAAATCATCTCGGGCGAGCCACTCTCCTCCGCCCCTTTCCCCATCCGCCCCCGCTGCCCCGGGCCCTTTCGACCCCTCCTCACTGCTGCGAATGCGCCAAAATGGCGCGAAGATTGGAGATGGCTCATGCATCGCCGCGGTCCAGCCCGGAGCGACAATCGTCCGGTTGGGGAGTAACCCCCCCTCTCTCTCTCTCTCTCTTTCTCCAAACCTTTCACTGGAAGTGGGTGATCGGGAGGAGTGTGGGGAGTTGAGACGCTCCACCAGGCCGCGGGTAAACCATGAAAACGGTGGCTCACGCGCGTTTTGGAGTCTCCAGTTATAAATCTCCGTTTTCGGACGAAATAGTAGGGAGTGGAGAAGGAGTTTTGAGTGGGAACGAGAAAAAAAGAGGAAAAATGGATAGAGAGAGCAGGGGGAGGAGCGGGAGATGGAGGCGCATCCTCGGGGGTGGCGAGGGGGCGGAAGGGAAATTGGGGAGGTTGGTCGGGGGAGGGTGATGGAGCGGGAGGGGAGAAAGGAACTGGGGAAGAGAATGAAAAATAACAATAAAAAGAACGGTCGGAACTTGGGTATATAAATACATCGGAGAGAAAGGGAGAGGGAGAAAGGAGGAGGAGGGGGGAATGGAGGAGGTAGGGAGAAGTTGGTAAAGGGGGACTTACTCTTTGGATCCACGAAACAACACATTATTTACTCGGCTCCCTCCATACTTCTCTCTCTCTTTCTTTCTCTCTCTCCGTGTTTCTCCCGACCCGAAGGGGTTGCCTAGTGAAGGGTCCTTCGTCCTGTTGCTGAGGACGTAGATTGTTTTAACCGGACTGCGCGGATTTTGGCAGCGGGTTTGTTCCTTAAGGTCGCTCAACAGCAACACCTGTTACTGTACTGCTGATGTGGTCGCCCTCTCGCCCGAATCCTATTATTTCGACTACCTATCTTGAAATTATCTTTTTTCCAGGGCCTAGGGTCCTCCCGCTTTCTTCCTCTCCTTCATTCTCCCCCTCTCCATCTATCTCTCTCTCGCTCTCTTCCATTTCCCTCCTTCCCACTTTCCCTCTAACCCCGTCTTTATTCTGTGGGACTGGAAATGAGTTATGGATTCTTTTCGGAGGTGGGGTGGAACGAGGTGGAGAGCGGAAGTGGGGGAGTTGGAAGTTTGGGGTGGGAGGCTTCGAAATCTTAGAAAACCGACGACACTCGGCTGGTGGCACTGTGTTCTCCTCTCACCCTTCCTCCTCTTCCTCGACCCTTTTCTCCCTCCCTCTGCTCCCTCCCCAACCCCTCTTGCCCCGTCGCTTCCCCCTCCCACCGCGATATATGGGAAAAAATGAGAGATGAAATACGGCCCTTCTTTGGACTACCCCAGAAGGATACAAGCGCGGGGGGCGGGGAGGGAGGGAGAATGGGAGCGGAGGGCAAGAAAGAGGGCGGCGGGCATAGAACGATTATTATTAAGATCGCGGTGCAAGCCGGGGATTTGAACGTTTCGTTTCATTTTTAAGAACTATGCGACGAAGACACGTTTGGATAAAACCGCCTCCTAGTAAATGCTTTATCACCGATTTTAAGCAGCAATTTTGTATCGATACTTAAATACTTCGTGTCATTTTACCCGGATTTTTCCCCGAATGTTAAAAAGCTTTTCCTCAAAAATATTAGTGAATATTTTATGAATGACCGGCAATTAGAAAATTGTTAAATTTACATTTGAATCCGCTCTCGCCATGAATCTTTCTTTGAGCGGCAGTAGTTTTCAGTAAACGTATTAGGCATCTAGTGAGTTTATTTTGGCATGCATACATTTGTAAAGATATAGTAATAAAATAAAAATTAATTTAAATGAATAATAAATAGCGGTTGAATACTGCCACCTTGAAATTCTCGCATTTTTATTAATTATTAATGCAGTGAGTGTGAAAATTTTGTAGCAAAAACATCAGCTATCGGTGTTTTCGGCATATTAGCTAGAAATTTGCTCAAGAGACAATTATCGTGTAAGCCTTATGGCTGTAATAAAATAGAAGTATTGCCTGTCCTATAGACATTAACGGGGAGAACCAGACGCACATTTTGGAAACAAAGCAGTCATCATCACCTATAGTTTCTTCGAAAAAGCCAAAACGCTCCTCTGTTTTTCCCAATTTTTATGGCTATTGGAGAATACGTTTGTCGTATTGGCGTATCAAATCAATGTCTGTTACTCTATAGATATAGTTAAAGCAAACCCAAATATTTGACAAATAGTTTCACTATACCAGCGGTTTTCAAACTGTGTGCCGCAGTAGATATTTAGGGGTGCCGCGGAAAACCTTGTTTAGTAATAAATCAACGATTTGCATGTGTTGGTGGGTAATTAGGGCGATAATTTTTCTTCTGATAAATTGATTATGTAGTGGTATCAATAAATGGATGTGTCCAAAGGTTGTAATATCCTTATCTAAAAATATATAAAGCTTGTCACAAGACTGTGGTGCCGCGAAACCCTATTTATCTTTAAAAGTGTGCCGTGGCTCAAAAAAGTTTGAGAACCACTGCACTACACATATGTATAACTATTGTTAAATTTTAATCATAAAATTTCGTTAATATCCACATCATGATTTATGACGGGGCATGGTGATTGAGAACACCGAATCCATCAATGTCTCAATTTATTAAAATCTCCAAGGTCTTTTAATATTTGTAATCCTTTATACCGATACTTATGCGTGTGCTTAATATTTCTGGCAAAAGAATTTTTTATTATTAACAGTCTTTCCGGAGATAATAGAATAATCAAAAGTACAATTACTTGTATTATGTATATCATGGATTAAACATCGTATCACTTGTGAATATTTTAAGCTTTATGTAAATATTTTATGTAAAATTGTATCGGTTTTAAAATATGCAGTTTAAAGATGAGTAATTTCATAACAATTAATTAATAGCTGCTAATTAATGAAATAATTCGTTAGTAAAAGTCATGCCGAAAGTATCGTCTATCGTTGCATCTAAATGGCTAGGATAGTTGGTATTTCTATTCTGTTGAAGATTCTTGCTTGAAAGCATCTCTCAAATCATCTTTCCGGCGTCTTTAACATCGATTAAACAGTAAATGTGCGCGGAATTTTCTTTCTTCTGTCCTTATCCAATTGTTCTTTACCTTTACGATTCATTTATTATATTGCATCTAAGTAGATACACACCAGTTGACTTCAAATTTTGGAGAAGTAAATTATTATCAGTGTTTGAAGAAAATGTCATTCAAAGTAAATATAAATTTCCGATTCTTCCAAAGTTTTACCATTCTATACCAAAGGATTTATCACCCATTTAGTTTTATTTTCATGTATCCATTATAAATGGTATATAATTATGCCTATGTGAATAATTGAGGAAATATTTTGTATATCAGCTTGTTCATATGAAATAAAAGAAGCCCAAATGATAGTAAATCGGCTTATAGCGTCACTATTTAGAGATACACGTCAAACATTCAATATTTTATAATGGCGTTTTTTCGATCGAATTCTGCGAATTGATTATTTGATTAATACTTTCGTGTAGACCAGGGATAGGCAAACTTCTTACGAAGCGAGACACATTATCAGTTGCAGGTGCAACTGCAGGTCACAAAAAGTTCTCATCGGAAGTTAACTGTGAGAATGAAACGGATCTTATTAGCAAAAATCGATAACTAATAACATTTAAGCATTATAACTTAATTAGAAAAGGTTTATCGGGCTTAGTTTTAAGCAACAAATATGAAATTCCCTATATCATATTTCACGGTTTTCTTTCGTGAAGGCATCGCGGACCACATAAAAAGCTTTTCATGGAGAGTATTCCAAATTTAACGCACCAATTTCGGTGTAATATGCATTTTAATTGAAAATATAGCGATAAAAGTAATTAGAAGCTCGGACAGTTAGCGGTGACTTATCGCCGTTTAATTTCAACTATCAAATTATGATGCTAATAAAAATATATGGCAGAAAAACTCTGTGACAAATCAGTCACTAATTTAAGTCGTTGCGTCACTTTCGGCCCATCCTGTATTTTTCTTCACTAATGAAATGCTCCTCATTTATTAAAATCAATATTTAAGAAGCAAATGAAAATATAGCTAATGGCGAACACGTTTAGCAAATGATCTTAGTTGAGAATTACTAAGTCGCGTAACGTTATTTAAGAACCGTCCCTACACATTTTTGTTGCTCGAGTATCCATGAAGATGTCTAGTAAACATTAACTTATCAATCTTATTTCAGCCACTAGGCGAGCTCAATAATTCTTTTCTGAATTACTAATTTCTCCGACAAAGACTTTTCAATGAATGCAACACTAATATCTGTTCAGCAGTAAAACTTCTGAAAGCTACAAATCTTGATAATGGCATAAGTATATACTTCTATTCAGAAATCTTCAACAAAACAAGTTAAATTTGTGTGCTATTTGGTAAATAACTCTAATTCCACAAAATTCATAATTATAATTTTTTTGTATACATTTTATATATAAAGTAATTAAATTGATTCCAAAGGATTTTATAAAGCCTGCGTTGTTTATTTTAGTTACTTCTATAACGGATGAGAACATTACGATACAGTTGTCAATGATGACTTATCTCACTTCTAAACTATTAATGAAAATGAACTGTCACGGTGTATTTTGTCCGAGAGACCAATAAGAACCGTACATTAAAAACTCGTCACTATTTTTTTTAGAAAATGATTCGGCGGAATTATCATTCCATATATATTGAGTTTTTAAGAACAGGAGCTACGGGGAAGTGGGACTTCGAATCAATCACAATTTCCCACTGCTTAATATAAATTCGACTGTCGTGGGCACTCGTTCTGATAGCCATTCATTTCCGCAGCCTTTCCCAATTTCCGCGATTTATATTTTTTGATCAGAGCAATTTTTCATGCAAGAGCTCATTTTTCAAGTTTAGACGAGGTCTCGCGCACTCCATTGATCATGCAATCAATTTCGAAAAGCAAGTCTTTCTTCTCTCTCCCTCTATTTCCCTTTTCTCTCTCTCTCTCTCTCCCTGCCCCTTCCTCTCATTCTCTCTCTCTCTCTTTTCCTCCCTCTGAACCCCGAACCGCAGAGCCGACGGATAAAAAGTCTTTCCGAGGACGAAATTCTGCCCCGTCACTCGCATTGTTTAGAGCATTTCCACGCGAATTTCCGGTGGAAGTCAAAGGGCGCCTTTAAGACACCTCCGCGGGCGAATCCCTATGAAGACCCTGCTCCTCTCGGATCCATCAAAGGTAATGGCCCTCCGAGCCATCGCAAGAACGTCGTCGTTGTTTCTCTCCACAGACGAAGAATTTTTTTGCAGCCACCGAGATCGCAACCGTATCCACGGCATTGTGGAAACGCTTCGGCGAGGATTACGGGGAAGCGAACTCGAAGAATTCGCAGCTGATGTGCTCCCATTGACCGCGGCATCGTTCCCTCTAACGACGCGATTTGCAACGCGACCTGGCATCCGGTATACAAAAGGTATTCCCTCCCTCCCGCGCTACCTATACGAAAAGAGAAGGCATGAATTTGGCACCGAAGCTCCCAAGTTTCGCTGTTTTGAAAGCATTCGAATACCACCACCACCGCCACCGCGAGCTTTGAAGCCATTGTATCCGAATGAGAGAAACTTCTCGCCTATAGACAAACGCGCCGTTCCATCTCTCAGAGAGACCGAGTTGACATCTTTCATCCTTGATTCCTGGATTCAGCGCCTGAGAGAGGGAAGGGGGAGAGGCGTGGGAAAACAATGGCGTCCAAAGGAGGACGGAGAATGAGCACTCGCTCTGCCACTCCTTTTCTCTCTCTCTCTCTCTCTCTCCTCCTGAGTCGTCGCGCATCTCCACAAAGGAGCGGGATTAATTGGTGCCGCGGATATAACTCACGGCCTCCATCCTCCCTTTTTCTTCTTCCCCGGCCCCTTCTTCTCTTCTTCTCCCCCTTCCTCTCCGCATTTTCTCCACCCCGCACCCCACGGCGCGCCCTATCCGCCTCGCAACTGCTGCCCGCCGCTCCTCCCCTTCCCACGAGGGAATGCGTACACCTGCCGCTCCCCGCACCCTCGCTTCTCCACCCACCCCCATCCCCCCACTCCACTCCGACTAACCTCACAAACGGTGGAGCCGTCGCGGCATCCCAGTCGTTTCATCTTCGCTTTTGATCCCGTTCTCGCAAGCCGCGGCCTCTCTCCTCCCCCTCCCCCACCCACTCCTCTCTCTCTCTTTCTCTCTCGATCTTTCCCTTTCCCGCACTCCCTCGCTCCAAATTCCCCTCTTTTGCATCGTCTCCATATTTCCCAACAAATTAATCGGTTCGGATGCTGGTAGGGAGGGAAAGGGAGCGGCCCGCTAGTCTCTTTGCCGCTTCCGCAGCCTCCATCTCTTTTGTCTTTCTCCCCTCCTCCTCCCCCCTCCCCTCTCTCTTTCTCTCGATGCTCTTTTCTGTTTCCCTCTCTCTCTGTGTAAACCGCATTCCCTACGCCGCTCCCTCCACCTTCTCTCTCTCTCCGTCTTAGCCGACGCCACCCTCCCGGATAGAGCGCGTGCAATTTCTCATCATTAATTCCCTCATCCACTTTTATCCAGAGTTCCCATTCCTTCGCCAGCCCTTTCCTCCTCGCTCTCCGCTCTTTCTCTCCCCTCTCTTCCCTTGCTCCAGCTCCTCTGCTGAGAACCGTTCCCTCCCCCTACCCACTAGGTCTCCCTCACCCTCTCTAACCGACTTCATGTTTGTTTCGGGATCCGTCTCTCCGCAACATCCTCCATCTTTGTGAAAGGGTGGAATTGTTTCTCACTCTCCTATTTCTTTCTTTGCATCCATCTCTCTCACTGGAACTCGATTTATATTTAGTCTGGAGATCGCTGCGCCGCAAGCATATGCAACAAGGTGAAATATACGCGCATGCGGACGGCAAGGTCTGTCCAAATAAATCTCCGTAATAGGGTAAATACTTTCGATTGTTTGCATTGATAATTGGTATTTCAGTTTTTATGAAAGGAATGTACGACTGATTAATTTAAAGTATAATAAGTTTTGTTCTAGGAATATTTTTGTAGAGTTCAAAGTGGCAATTTTTATCAGTTTCTGGCACGATAAAATTTCACGAAATAACGCATTTCTTTCTTTTGTGTAAATATTCCGCACTAGCACTATAGAGATTGGTATTTGATTGTGATGACCGCAACACAAAACATTGAAATTATAATTAAGTAAAATCAATCTCTGTCTATTATTCTATGGTTATTAGTGCCCCTCGTTGTAGCCTTTCACAGCGTATTATAGATCTCTGTTTCTCTCCCCTTTCTCACCAATTCTTCTTATCGCCTCCTCCTCTCCTTCGCTTTTCAATTTTCATTCCCTCCCCTTCCCTCCAATTCTTCCCTTTCTCCCCCTCCCACTTGCCGCCCTTTTCCTTTCCACGCTGAAAACGGCAAGGCCTTCGGAATCAGTCAGTGCCAGGACCGCTCTTTTGTCAGGGCGGATTCCTCGGTTGGTTGGGCGTCAATTAAAAAGGCCGAGGGTCGAGAAAAAGGAGGCTGCGAAAGGGAGCGGAGGGCGTAGGGAGGGAGCAGAGTGGATGCCGGGAAGAGGGAGAGGGTTACTTGTTACGAGGGGAGAGCAAGGAGTCGAGGGGTAAAGAAGTATGTGAAGCGGAGATGGTATGGAAAGAGACAAGTCGCTCCATCTCCCGTGGGTCAACTCCATCTCTCCACCCATTCCTCCTCAATTCTTCTCTTTCTTCCCCCAAACTCGATCTGTGGCGCGATTTGATATATATTAGAACTTCTCTTAGTACGCGATTTTATGAAATAAGGAACCACTTTGGACAAACAATAGCAATACTAACTACATTCAATAGTATTCAATTTAAAAAATAAAATTTCAAAGCAGAATTTAGATCATGATGAAAATAATTGTGCCTAAGGTGCAAATTATCGGCGGAGAGATAGATATCGTTGACGTAGAAAAATGCCAGATTCTAAATAAGAGAAATGGGTATTTCAGTATTTTGTTAAGTGAAAGTACATTCCAAATACATTTAAGAATTTTTTTGATGGTGTTAAAATTGTTTTGTCTTAAAAGTTATTAATTAACATCTGTAAATTAATTTTATAAATTCAAATTTTAGCAAGTTATTCAACGGAATTATAATGTCCACAGGTGAATTTTCAGAATTTAACAATGATTCATGGTTAAAATGTTAAAAATATTCAGTAATATAACGGTCATCAATCAAGTTTTGGGATGAATTATTTGGTGACTTCAACGCCCGAGGGGTATTCAGAAGCGAATCTCCTGAAGTCTGTTTTGTGACATATTTAAATTAGACATTTCGAGATCCCGTAGCAATGAAAGAACTACTCTCTAATGAGATATTTTTCAACGGCGACCTCTAAGGAGTTCGAGGATAAATCGGGGGCCCCGGAGAATGTACATCAGCCAACTTGTGTCAGAATATGGTGGAAAACATCGTCGTGAAATTCTTCTCCCGCGATCTGAAATACCTTTTTGTAGAAATGGTAACACGAGGGGAAAAAATGAGATAGTCGCTTTGGGTTGGGAGAAAGAGACAGGTAACACGAGAGGACACGGAGGTGATCGAGGGAAAAACAGAGAATGGGAAGGAAGGGCGGAGGGCCCTTGATGCGAGAGCGTGTGCTCCTCCCGCTTCCAAGGTGATTAAACCCGTCCAACCACCCATCCACCCACAGAGCCTAACACCACCACGGCCGCCATCATCAGACCTTCCCCGGGGTAACACAGGAACACAAAAAGTAGAAGAAATAAGAGGAAAAAAAAGAAAGCCTCTCGCATCGGAGTTAAAAAAATCTCTTCCCCCTTCTGCTCCCACTATTTCTCTCTTCCTCTTTTTTCCCTCCGCCGGCTCCTCCTGGCCACCCGCCCCCACCCACCCGCGTTCCCTCTTCTCCTTCGGATTGGTTTCTAAGCACCGCAGGTGCTCCATCCCACCCCTTCCCCTCCTCCCCGCCCCTCCTCTCTACGACTACCCTCTCCGATCCATTCCATTCCTGCCTCACATCCACCTCGACCCCTCCTCCCCCGCACACCTCCCTCTTGCCCTCTCCTTCGTCCGTTAATGAGGACGTGGGAGTGGCCTGCGCATCATTCAAAGGCGGCCAATCACGCGGACCCCGGCGCTGGACGGGATGACTGATTGGGGGAGAGGCAGAGAAAAATCGGCGCGGAGAGTGGGGTCTGACTGGAGGTAAGGAGTCGTTCGGAGGTTAGCGGGTGGAGGGAGGGCGGGTAGAAGGGGGTGGTAGAAAAAGGCGCAGATCTCGTAGGAGTAGGGTGGGGAAGATTAAGATGGGGACCGAGGGGGGAGGGGAAGAAGAGGAGGGGTGGAAGAGAGGGCATCCAGGGCCTACCACTTTTCTTAGCTGGAAAAGTCTCTGGGAGCTACAATGGCGGTCACGCTCCATTTCCATGTACGATTCGGCTGAAGGATTGATTTATCGGAGAGTGCAATGAAAAAGAGAAATATCCTCTTGATGTCTTTGGATGTATTCTGGCTCCGGGAGTTTCCATTCTCATTTACGGTTTACTTGGTCGGTTTTTCAGCGAACATACTGTTTGCCCTGGTATTTTTGTTTGCTGCACTCTGCTGAACTCGAGATGATGAAAAATTTCGAGAAAAAACGGTCTGAAAGGTATAATTACGAACAGAGATTATGGCATTGCCTAATGGAGATGAATCACTCCGAGTCACAAAAGAAATCTATAAGAAGTTCTCATCAGTGCTAAATATCGGTTTAATGATCTGAAGACGCAAAACGAAATTGTCAATCGCTTAATCAGTACTGTTGCTAGAAACGCAGTTTCCTGAAGGGTTCTCGTTTCAATTACAACTAACAACTATATCAAGAAAAAAATTTTGTTTCATCATCATAGCTGCTGAATGAAATATCAATAACACAAATATGAATTATACAATACATATAATAAAATATTTCCGTAGTGAAACTTTTCTTGTCAAATGTATTCTACAATATTTACTAGAATATATAATTTAAACGTAATTAAGATATTTTCTCTATTTTGAATATAATTGAAAGATTTTATAGTTTGAAAATCAGAGATAATATTTCTTTTGAGCTAAATAATTCCCTTATAAAGAGAACTTTTAACTGACGATAAAATTTTTGGTCAATTATGCATCTATTTTCTTCTTGGGCAAACTTTTATTCGTAAATATAATTACTTAATAGGGAAATAAATACCTTTATGAGTTATACGCCTTTCTCGTTTTTCAGCACATTACAAATTCGGTAATATAATTATTTGTACATGAGGGAAAGGTTTTCGTCTAGATCAGGGGTTTCCAATTTTTTTACTTTCTCCATATACGTAGTATAGGGGAAAGTATTGTGTTCATGAAAAAAATCGACTTCGAGATTTCAACGGAAATACCCGTTTTGAGGTCCCCTGAACACGTTTTGACCATTTTCTCAATAATGTATGTGTGTGTGATAGCTTTTTTGTGGGTGCTCTAACTCAAAAACTATTGATCAGGTCAACGCGAAATTTTATATTTAAGATTTTTATAAAAGTCAGAAGAACTGATTAGTTTTTGTTAAAAATCGATCATCCTAAAGTGGGTGTTTACTCTTGTGACGTCCGTTATTTTCAAATATTTGCTTTAATATTTGATAAATGTAAAAATTTGATGTGGACACCACATGACTTTCTCCATACCTGTATTATTTCTAAAAGTTACAAATACATTACATAAAAATAAATATTTGAAGAAACTGCGAGAAAATTTTAGACTTTACAAAGAACAGAAATAAACTCAAACCATAGCCTTCTTATATTGGATATTGCCACAAAGCTCCAACAATTAAGAAAATAAAAAGGAGCGTTACTAAGATGTAACTAAGCGACAATTTTAACAATAGTGGTCAGAAGGTGGCGTGCTGGTGGCAAATAAAAATATAAGATATCTCTTAAACAGTGCATATATGGGAAAATATTTCAAACAAATGTTGTAGAACATTAAATTTCCTACAATCTTTATTCCAATATATTTTTACATTTATCAAATATTAAGGCAAATATTTCAGAATAACTGATATGTGACAAGAGTAAACACCCACTTTCGGTTGACCGATTTTTACTAAAAACTAATCAGTTCTTTTGACTTTTATAAAAATTTTAAATATAAAATGTCGCGTTGACCTGATCAATAGCTTTTGAGTTAGAGCGCCCACAAAAAACTATCACATTCACACATCATCGAGAAAATGGTCAAAACGTGTTCAGGGGACCTCAAAACGTGTATTTCCGTTGAAACCTCGAAGTCGATTTTGTTCATGAATAAAATACTTTCCCCTATACTAGGTATATAGAGAAAGTAAAAATGTATTTGAATAAAAGTTGTAGGAAATTTTAATTTTCTACAATCTTTGTTTGAAAAATGTTTCCATATAATGCATTCTTTAAGAGATATCTTATATTTTTATTTGCCACCACAACGCCACCTACCGACTATTGTGAACAATAGACGCTTAGTTACGTCTTAGTAAAGCTCCTTTTTCTTTTCTTAAATTTTGGAGCTTTGTGGCAATATCCAATATCAGAAGGCTATGATTTGAGTTTATTTCTGTTCTTTGTGAAGTCTAAAATATTCTCGCAGTTTCTTAAAATATTTATTATTATGTAACCTATTTGGAATTTTTAGAAATATTACAGATATGGAGAAAGTCATGTGGTGGCCACATCAGATTTTTTATACTTATTGTACCACGACGACAAGAACGAAGATGTTCGTGTACCACCAGAGTAAGATTGATAGCAATGGAATTCAATTTAAATTCAAATATTATAATTACGTTATGTGCCAACAATAGTTCATGTAAATTTCTAAATGAATTACGTAAATGTAATATAAAAATATTTTAAGCTATAGGCCATACCATGTGTTTTTATCTATTTTTTGCATGCCACTTTTGCACTAGCTCGCGTACCACAGGTTGAGAACACCTGGTCTAGATCGTATTCGTTATCTAAAGACTTTTTCATCCCCGTCTGTGTATTTATGTCCTTATGTAACTATCATTGCTTAAACACATATTTAGTTTATTTTCAAATGTAGATTAGGAACTTTCATATGATATTTTAATCCTGATATGATTGGTTCCATTACTGAGTATTAATGCTAAAGTGAATTATAGCCATATAGTTATAATTTTACTCATAATCCAGATAGCAGAAAAATACCTAAAAGGTTAGTGTTTTACAAACTTTATGCCTATTGTAACTATCTAAATAGTCAATAGTATGAAATATGTATGCATCAGGTGCAACAAACTCAAGAAATTCAGTTCTTCATTTACGAAACACTTTAAGGAGTTATCTTTATAAATTGTCATTTATTATGTTAAAAGCGATAGATCCTTATTACATACGTTGAATAAGAAAGCATTTATATTATAACTTAGCTCAGTAGGTATCTACTAAATTCCACATTTCTCTGGTTTCAACATTCTAATAGTATGCCGAAGAAATATTTACCTGATATATCAACACTGTGGTCCATCGTTGGCAATAAGATAATTCTATATTTTTAAATATAATTTACAAAGATTATTATTTTCTGAAAATCATAGCAATGTATTAAATCAATTAAAACCACAGGCCAAAAGGGTTGAATGAATGTAACTATGATATTTATTCCATTTATTATCTATAGGCAAGAGGTATCTTGTCTTCTGAAGTTATAAATTTCTCAATAAAAATCATAGCTTCAATTTATGTATGCTCTAATTTTCACTTAATATTAAATTTCAGCATTTGTAATAAATATAACTATATGATAGTTAATCCAAGAGATAACCTTTATATCATAGAGATATGCCTCTTTTAAATATAGTGACCAATACCAGTGGTTACCAAACTTTTATAGCGATGGAACCCTTTCAATGATCAGCAGAACTTCGCAGTATCTCCACCTTTATCAACGTTGTATATTTAAATATACGGGCATGAAAACGTTTGGACGCTTTCATTTTATGGTAATACTTCATTATCAATGTATTTGGTGAAAGAAACTAAAGTTTTTCACAGCCATCCTAACAATCAATGGGAAACACCGTACTGTACATTAATGATTTTTAAATGTCATACAGCCCACAATGCTTACAACGATAAATATCGCCTTTCTGAAACACTGCGATTCTTGAACGCACTAATGACTTGCTCAAATAAACCTTATTGTATGGAATTAACAGTAGCTTGAAATAATATATTTAAAAGGAGATAATCGATCTTGGCAAGATAGAATAACATAGATCTGCATTTATCGAATATACTTGTCATATGTATATCGTCCTACAATGAATCTTCCTATGCGCTTGACAGGAAAATTTCCAGCTCGTCTTATGGATGAAAAAATTCAAGACTTAAAAAATACTTGTCTCAGATATCTTTAATAGCTTAAACGTGGTTATAAAAACCAGATGCGCATTTCTGCTACAAAGCATCCATCTTCAGTGGTAATACAATAAAAATAGATTCCTTTAGTAATTGGTAATTAACAGAAAAGAGATTTTCTTAGAATATATTTTCGGTGAATTACCACTGAAGGCGGCTGCTTTGTGCGCACCTGGATTTTATAACCTCGTTGTGGCTATTGGATATACATGAGAAAATTTATTTTTTTAAGTTCTTGTTCTTCATAAGCGTTCAAAAATGAAATTTTGGAGCTCTATAGGAAATTACAACTAAAATAAAAATCTGTTGTGGTCACCACATGATTTCTCCATATCTGTAATATTTCTAAAAATTCCAAATAAGTTAGATAATAATAAATATTTTAAGAAACTGCGAGAAAATTTTAGACTACAATGAACAGAAATAAACTCAAACCATAGACTTCTAATATTGGATATAACAAAAAACTCCAACAATTAAGAAAGGAAAAAGGAGCGTTACTAATACGTAACTAAGCGCCAATTGTTAACAATAGTCTTCGGTAGGTGGCGTGGTAGTGGCAACTAAAAATATAAGATATCTCTTAAACAATGCATTATATGGAAAATGTATGAAACAAAGGTTGTAGAAAATAAATATTCCTACAACCTTTATCCCAGTATATTTTTACATTTATCAAATATTAAAGCAAATATTTCAAAATAACGGATATATGACAAGAGTAAACACCCACTTCCGATCTACCGATTTTTACCAAAAACTAATCAGTTCTTGTGACTGTCATAAAAATGTTAAATATAAAATTTCGCGCTGACCTAATTAATAGGTTTTGAGTTAGAGCACCAACAATAAGCTGTCACATACATACAGACATCATCGAGAAAATGGTCAAAACGTGTTCAGGGGACCTCAAAACGTGTATTTCCGTTGAAATCTCGAAGTCGATTTTTTTCACGAATACAACGTATATACTACGTATATGGAGAAAGTAAAAATGAAGAAACCTCCTTATAGTAAAGTGGTTTCTCCATTTTCATTTTTATTCATCAGTGTGTTTCTCCTTTCAGCACAGGTCCATTTTTCCCGTCATTGTGTTTTCCAAAAAAGAATGTTTGTATATTTGAAGATATATGTAACGTATAACTTGACTAATATAGTCTCTTAGTCTCTTTTTCGTTTGAAAATTTATTACTTTCTCCATATAGGAAGTATAGAGAAAGTATTGTTTTCATGAAAAAAAATCGAAATTTCGACTGAAATGCATGTTTTAAGGTCTCCTGAACACGTTTTGACTATTTTCTCGATGATGTCTGTGTGTTTGTCTGTCTGTCGGTCTGTATGTGATAGATTATTGTGGGCGCTCTAACTCAAAAACTATTAATCAGGTCAACGCAAAATTTGATATTTAACATTTTTATAAAAGTCAGAAGATCTGTTTAGTTTTTGGTAAAAATCGATCTACCGGAAGTGGGTGTTTACTCTTGTCACTTATCCGTTATTTTGAAATATTTGCCTTAATATTTGGTAAATGTAAAAATGTACTGGAATAAACGTTGTGGGAATATTTATTTCCTACAACCTTTGTTTGATACATTTTTCCATATGTTTAAGATCGGCTCTCAACTCTTCTCTTAGGCGAAGGATCACTCGTTGCCCTGATTGGCTGCAATTCGATTGCTACGGGAAATATCGCTATTGACGCATTGGTTACAAAAACAAAAAACATTCCGAAACACAACAAACGGGTTCTCATTCTTTGAGTAAAACTAATGTTCAACACTCTCACCATTTCCAACGAAAAGTATTCCCTTCTTACTTAAACTGGTAACAATCTCTCTTCTTTTCCTTTCATTTAATCTCTTTCCATTACGCGTTCCTTTCGATGAATCAACGTTCCCTTTTCACTTAAAATCTTTTTCGACCAGCCGACATTTGCTGCTCTCAAAGAACTTCTTTACCCTCCAAATGTACCAAATACTTTCTCGTTTGTCTTCTTTCCCGATCTCCTCTTTTATTCATCTTGAACCTTGTTTTAGATTCGTTTGCTTCTCCATATTAAGGTTTTTATCTTTACTGTTATCTCTGTTTTATTTGCCAATGTCTCAGTCATTTAGATAAATTGAGATAATGGTGATTATATTAGTTTTTCCATTTAATACATTTATGAAACCGTCTTTATTTTACGAGCTTCATCATTCCTCGATTTAAAAAATATTCGTTCCTATTATATCATCTGGTTGATAGATCATAGTTTAATGGAGATCAATCAAAACAATAACTACATCTTTTTACTTTCTCCATGTACGTAGTATAGGGAAAAGTATTCTATTCATGAAAAAAATCGACTTCGAGACTTCAACAAAAGTACACGTTTTGACCATTTTCTCGATTATGTCTGTATGTGATAGCTTTTTGTGGATGGTCTCAAAAAATATTAATCAGGTGAACGCAAAATTTTATATTTAATATTATTATAAAAGTCAGAACTGATTAGTTTTTGGTAAAAATCGGCCTACCGGAAGTGGGTGTTTACTCTTTTCACATCCGTTATTTTGAAATATTTGCTTTAATATTTGATAAATGTAAAAATGTATTGGAATAAAAGTTGTAGAAAATTTAATTTTATACAAATTTTGTTTAAAATATTTTTATATGTTTAAGACGTCTTATATTTTTAGCTGTCACCACCACGCCACCTACCGACGACTTTTGTTAACAATAGACGCTTAGTTACGTCTTAGTAACATTCCTTTTTCTTTTCTTAATTGTTGGAGCTTTTTGGTTATATCCAATATTAGAAGGCAATCGTTTGAGTTTATTTCTGTTCTTTGTAAAGCCTAAAATTTTCTCGCAGTTTCTTAAAATATTTATTATTATGTAACCTATTTGGAATTTTTAGAAATATTACAGATATGGAGAAAGTCATGTGGTGGCCACATCAGATTTTTCCTAATATATAAAAAGATATTTCAACATCGCAAAAAATTTCTTTTATAAAATATATATATAACATGTATATGATGGATTATCGTGAAATCTTCCTTTGGTTGATATGATGCTCTAATTTTCATTTAACTGGTTTTTGAAATTGTTTTTAAGGTCTAGTGCGGAATTTGATAAATTTATACATCTACTGCATTGCATCCCATTTGAATGCCTATTTCATCAACAAACTTCATAATTTATATTCATCGGAGGATAATTAATATACATTGAGAATTTTACATAATTTTCTCAAATGCTATACATAGATATTATAATTATTGAAAATGATGTCTGCATTACATTGAAACAAATTTTGAATATTTCCGTAATTACTTAAAATTCGAAAATTGAATTTCATAACCTTTTGTTGTGAATATTTTTTAAATCCTCACAGTGCTTCAAAATAAATATTATTCCCTTTTAAAGACAGAATTTATCTATGATTTAAATGAAAATGTAACTTCTTTATTTTTACTTCTGACTCTATTTTTGTGATTTTATTTAAAACCGCTTGTTAAACTTCCTAACCAAATATTTCCATTTAAAAGGTCATGGAAATCATTTGAAGAATTGCATAACAGATTATACGAATATTAAAATTCGAACGTGAATTCGTAATTTATGTGTAACGACATTAAACTCATGTAAATAATCACAGGAGACTTGGCATGTTTATTTTTTCAACTTAGGTTGGATTGCTTTCATGGTAGAGGTTGCTCCTGTTCCGTAAATGGCTAAAAGCAGCAGACGAAATGAAAATCAAAGACCTGCCTATGTCTCGCATTGATTATCTGAGGTCTCTTCGACGCGCAAATAAAAATAAAATAACACACCTTCTCTAATACCACACTTGGAGTTTTGAAGCTGTGGATGAGAGTTCCGTCTCATTCTTTCTCCTTGTTTATTTTTTAAATCATTTATTCGTGCACGCTTGAGGCCAAGCATCACGAGTGGAGTACAACATAAATCGCTACCACAGGTTATCACGGTCTCCCAACTTCCGAGCATCAATAATACGCGCGGGGCACCGACACCATTAATACCAGGAGCTCAAAGTAATTTCAATGCCCGTGACGGTGGGCGAGTCTGCAAGCGATGGAGAACGAATATCTTCATCCCGTCCACTTTGTCATCTCGGGAGCGCAGGGGCTCAGACCTCTCCCATCCCTGCCCCCTCCTCCTCCCCCCTCTCTCCCTCTCTCTAGCCCTTCCCATTCAATCCTCCCACTCCCGCCGTGTCACGGACCCCCATCGACGCGGGTATCAAACCCTTATGGTCTGCTACAAGTCCATTCCAACGCATAAGGGACCTCACGCTGTCCGCGTCCCCTTGAACCCCCCCCCCCCCCGCTACACGCCTCCCCATCAACGTGATGACTTCGGCCACCAGGCAAGTCGAAACGCTTTCGGAGTGGAATTGAATCCCCGGGAGGGTGAACGCGTCTCCTGGGTGGAGGACAAGGAGTGCGACGCGTATGGTGGAGGTGGAGGAAGGAAGGGAGGAAGAAATGGAGATAGTGGGCCAGGCGAAATGAGAAAAAGCGCGAGGGGCGTTCGCGCGGAAAGGGGAGGGGTGGGGGGGGGGGCGAGGAGCTCATCGGGAGCCCAGCGGTCGCGACGATGAAGTCATTTGTATCGTGGCTTGTGCTGTTTGATGCGAAGGCGCGATAACCGGAGAAAATTGATTCAGAAATATATTTCGTTATGAAATCGCTTATTCTAAAATGAGACATTGTTAAAGTACGTTTTTGTAAAATATTGCTGCGTGTAACGCGAGAACTCCACGGAACAGTAAAATTTGATTTAAGTGGTGTGAATGCATAGAATTTCATTGCTCAAGAAGAAACGCGCCATCGAGTGTAAATAATATAAATTTCTCAAAATGGAACAGTTGCCAGATTTTGCTAGGGAGTTATAGTTAAATTTTGTATTTTTGGATCTGGTCTAGCATCAATTGCTAAATATTCCTATTTTTGAACCATCGTTTCACTTAATTATTCAATTTTAGTGCTTTTCGTCAATGCTGAAAAGCGCTATTATCTTCGTGATGTCCGTCCGTCCGTACGCATATATCAGGGAAAATTGGCATAACCGATTTCAACCAAATTTGGAACATAGAATTTTAACATAAATATAAAACGAAAATGGCATATTTCAAACAGATCAACTCAGCAGGGGTGCCACAATTACAAAATTAAACATTTAGGTAATAATGAATTTGGAAGGAATTGTCCAAACAGATTTTAACGAAATTTCGGATAAAGAAGGTGTGCAACAGTAAAAAACAAAATAAATATTTTTAATGTAGATATAAAATCAGGGCTGATACAATACAAGCAATAAAAAATTCTTTCTACAAGTATTTGTGTTTAACTGTTCACATCAATTTTAACCAAATTTATAATATGTAATGTACACATATATAAAAAACCATAATAGCATATTTGGACCGGATAAACCAAACAGGGATGCCACACTTACACATTAAATTACTTCTTTAATTACGGATTTGGAAGGAATTGCCTGAACGGAGTTCAACTAAATTCTGTATATAAGATTTGTACAACATACCATAATGAAATCAAGATGCTTAAAGTGGAGATAAAGAGCAGGGCTACCACAATAAAAAGTAAAATTATATTTTTACACGTATTTATAGAAAACTGGCAGCATGAATTTTAATCCAATATGGTACATAATCCTAATATAAATAACTAACGTAAGCAAAACAGCATATTTCAACCGAGTCGACTAAACAGGGCTACCACAATATCCAGGTTAAAATTTTTCTGTAAAGATGAGTTTGCAAGGTTTTAGCTGAACCGATTTCAAAAAGAAATTTCGCTTGTAGGGCGAGCAAAGAATGGCAAAATGAAATGAATATGTTTCGAGCGTATCTATAAAGCAGGGCTACCACCATATAAGAAAAATATTTTTTTGATTTCAAAGCAAATACATTAATATACGGAAAATTTGGCGAAAAGCACTTATATGCACGGGAAACCCGTGCACATCCCTACTTTTTAAAATAATAAGCATCTACTGACTCGACAATTTGCAAATCCTCTTATTCATTTTACCTCCAGATGTTCACATCTTTGATAATTTTTTCAAGGCATTACCTGACGTAAACTGTTTTTCCTCTCAGTATATATATATATATATATATATATATATATATATATATATATATATATATATATATATATATATATATATATCTCACCGTATCAAAATAAGAAATCTTTTCCGACCAGATGGAATTTTAGAAAAGATCGCGAGCGTCAAAGGTCAACTAATTAACCCCAATACGAGCGAGAGATTTAATTTCAGTCCTTAGTTAATTAGTTTCTTCCAAATAGCAACGCTCGCGTTGTCCCACGTGAGTCCGAACAGCTCCGCGTTGCTTAACCGTGGTTAATATACTCCCGCGGATGACCGGCGAAAGGTAAGCAGCGTTCGCGTCCCCGATTAGTTTCCAGAGTGAGCGGGAAGCGCGGGGGCGGAGGAGGAGGGTGGGGCGGAAAGGGGGCGGCGCGGGCTGCCTCCCACTGAGCCGAGGGATGGGGAGGAGGAGGCCCGAGGGCCGGCCCCGGTGATTGGAGGGCGGCGGACGCCGTGCTCCCGTCACGAGAGTGACGCTTGCCATCCGTCACGGTGCTCGCCCCCTCCCCCTGCAGCCCCTTCAAAATCCCATTCCCATCCCCTCCCACTCCATCCCATCTCATTTCCCACCTCTCACTCACTCTCATCCTCCCGACGCCACTCCAATCACGAGAGCCCGATCCCTCCTCCTATCCCCACCCTCTCCCCACCCCTCCCTCCCACCCTCTCCCCACCCCTCCCTCTCCCATCCCCTCAGCTCGCCTCCACATACGCTTCTTGCCTCTGCGCGTTTATCCCACGATGCAACCCACTGCCGTTCTCTTATCTGCACGAATAAAATTGCCTCTCTCCAGTATACATCCAATTTACTTGTTTTTATCGTAATGGTTTCGAAAGAGCTGCGTTCCATGAAAGCGGATAACATTGTTTTTTTTTCATAGTTCGCCTGGCGAACAACGGAAAGTTTAGCAGTAGGGAAGGATAATCATGCTTTGAGAACTTAGGCGCTAAGTTATTTAAATGCTCGTGCCTGAAAGAACACGCCGAATTCGTTGTGTTCATCATTTATGTTTTTCCTTGTATTTTTTTGTAAAATCTTGATTTTGGATAAATTGATATTAAAAGTATTAATAGCCTTTCAGCGGTTTCATTTTTATAATGACTGAAAAATACCACGTGTAGGGAACTTAATTTTAACTTTAAATGCATGAAGTATAGCCATTCGTTTGCAGGTCGTATAAGATACCGTACAAATTATTTTTCTCACTTTCATAAAATCAATTTCTTTATGCCAACTAAACAGCTACGTCTTTTGAATTTATTTTAAATTTTAGATATCTTTCGCCATAATGATTAATAATAAATTAATTAGGCTTTAGCTCTAGACGTATCCGATGACTTAAACATAGGAATTAATAAATAGATGTTTTCATAGAGTGGAATTACAATTTGAGGCTAATTGTTACTCGTATTCATCGTGCGAACATCCATTAAGTTTCTTTCGCTCATCGCATTCAGGTTTCTCTCGGCATTACTAATGATCATGATCACGTTTAAGGAAAGGGCGTGAAAATTATACCATTTCCTGAGAAAGATGAGAAATGTGTAGTGGAAAATTGAAACAAAAGGTAATTAGATTACACGTTGTTCAAGAAAGAAATTCATTAATTACCTTCATTTAAAACTTTAAGTCATTTCCAAAGCGTATGTTGTGTTGCTTCAGGGCATTTGATTTTTATTGGACTCATAGTACGACGTAGTCTTAAATACTGTAAACGACTTCTTACGCTGCATTTTTACACGTTTACGCAGGTTCTTAATCTAAACTCGACGAAATATTTTCTATATTTAATACACGAAAGACTGTTAATAAGACGGGTAATTTTAAATCAATTCCAGCCAAATAATTATATCAGTAATTATTAAAATCACTTCATATAATGAAAATAACGAGGTTGCTCTTTTTTCATACAAGGGTTTCTGGAATCATTTATAGGTGCAATTGCTTTCAAATAAAATATCATTATGCATGCTGTACGGTTCCTCAGTAGAGAATTATAGAACTTGTACTATGGCTATTACTCATCTTAGTAATCTCCAATAGCCTTATGAACTTTCTTAGGATTTACTCTCACTGAAGATGGCGCTATTGTAGCCGAAATGTGCATCTGGTTTTCTATAATATTTTTAATGGGTATTTGAGAGACCAAAGATAAGTACTTATTTTTTTCAATTTTTTATACCTAAAGTTCTTATTCTTGAATTTGAGTTCCTCACTGGTAGTTATTTTGCTTATTTTAAATCAGCGGTTTTCAAACTTAATAGCAACTCCTTTAACTCCATACATCTCCATATAACTATAAAGTATAATATTAATTTCAAATATTTATTTTACCTGCGCAAAAATTAATGTTAATTCTAAATTTATCCATACACACAGTTAAAAATGAATAAATTTCACCTTCGCTACCCTTTTTAAAACCTCTCGCGATCCCAATTCGGAAACCATTGTTTAAAAAATAATTATTTTATTTTATCTGGCAAATATGGCTGAAACAAACTCATTTAGGATATAGTTCAATTTATTCGTTTATTTAAATTTACTTTGCAACATAATGGCATCATGTGACGCCATAATGAAACCATATGATAAAAGAAACTAATTATCAATTTGTACCAATCCAGGGAAATAAATTAATCGATGACACTATTTTTTCAGTAGAAGCAAAATTTCTCCAATAATCTTTTTACTAAAACAAAAAAATGTACCAATTTTCTCATGTACTTCACCCTGTATAAATGTACAACGAATGATCCCATGCTTGTTTTGCTATTCCGTCGAGATTTAGATATAAAATTAAACAAAATATATTTCATGGACTCGAAAAAAATTGTCTAAAAAACAATATAATGATTCTGATTTAATATTAAATATTTTATTCCCTTTACTGGTATTTCAAGAATTTTACCACCGAATTGGACATTTAAGAAATAATAAAAATACAGGTACCACAAAGATGTTAAACAAATTTTCTAGTGTTCATAAAGAATTGCATTTTTCATATTGCTATGAGATGTGATGATGATTTTATAATATCAACAGCTGTAGTATAGCTCTGAAATTTTACATCGCATGACCAAAATAAATGATTACCGTAGATTCCAAACTTTTCATTTTGGCTCTATGAGTCATCGGATGTCGAAACTTGCGTTGCAAACCGCGCCCATCAATTAAATTCGAGGGGCTGAGGATAAAAAAAGAGACAAAACATTTGCCAACAAATCATTAGAATATATCCATACAGGCTCACAAAATAAAAATGGATAAATCCCAGTTTGTATGTGAATTGATCACGATACGTGTCGCCAAAAAGAGGACCAAACGTTGAAAAATGGTAATGACTTCATACTCTAGCTGACTCATATTGAAGTGCACCTTAACGACAAACATCATGAGGTATTTTTACGGCCATAAGATAAAGCATTTCCTCATATATCTCCCACTGTGCTGAGAGGCATACTCCCCATTCTTCACTCTCGTTCTCTTCCCCTATCCTCCCTCTCTGCCTCTCCACCCACACACACACACACTCACTTCCGCTCTCTCGCCTCCTCCCCACGTTCCCCTCTTTCTCTCCCGCCTCGTCCATCATTCGCGCATCAACCATATTGCGGCGCCGCCCGATCGTGCTCTGTTCGTTTGGCCCGCGGTTCTGCGTGGTGCGTGGTGCAGCAGTCGCCCTCGAAAGGGAGAGGCGCGGGGCGACAGCAATGCAAGCGCTGAGAGGTGGGGACGGAGGAGGTGGGAGTGCGGCGAGAATGGGATGTATGTATGTGGAAACAATGCGTTGCGGAGTTTTGGAGAAAAGAAGAGCGTGTATGGGGCTGGGGAGGCGGAGGGAAAGGCGGAGGGTGAGGAGGAGGGAAGGGGTCGGAAGAGAAATGGCGGGGCTGGACCTTTGCTTTGTCTTGCAGTGTGGCCTAACTCGACGCCCCAAAGGGTAAAGTGTCGCAAGGGAAGGCCGTACTTGCCTATACAAGGAAAGCTGTGGCGTGCGGGTGGGAAGGGAGAGGTGAAAGGAAGGGAAACGGCGGAGAGAGAGTGCGTACATTCTTTTGTGGTGAGGGCTTGAGCTCGGGGAATAAAACTTTTAAGTTTCGCGTCATATTTCTTTTAGTCGCTAATAAAACTTCAAAAATTCCACAGTTTGATTTTTTTATGGCATCTTAAAAAGATATAAAATTTAGAGAAGACGTCTCTTAGGAGTACCTGTGTTGTAATATGGTATTAATGTAAAATTTTACTTCGGCGTTCCAGATTGACGCTGTGGATTCATGGTACCTGTGTGAAGGAAGAGGTTAAATAGCAAATATAGAAAGGATGATAATAACTATGTCATACAAAACTATAGCGCCGGAAAAATTCTATCACTAAAATATTTTGAATGTCAACGAGAAATTTCTCCCGTTCGCCCATTAAAAAAACTCGGTTTTATTTACAGTAACAGGCAAAAATGCCAACATATTTTTCTTATGATATTTTTTGAAAAAGATAAATGGTCACTACGCGGGAATTGTTTCACAATACTGAATTACGAAGCAAACAAGTTGAATTTTTTAAAAATTTGCTCGCATGAAATTTTCAAGTTTATGTGCACACATATAAAGATATATTCTATGCAATATTTACTATTCTCTCAAAATTAATTTTGCATTTTGCATTATCGTGTGATTTGGGTACCTTTCCATATCTCCTTTAGTTTTTGGAAATTTATCCAAGATTATTTCTGACTCAAAAGTTTAGCAAAAAAGAGAAGCAGAGGTAAAAGTATTTCGAGAAAGAACCGATTTAACAATACGTTCAAAGATAAGCAGACAATGGTTTGAAATGCGTAATATAACACGTAAGGTAAGAATGTAATGAAAAGAGGAAAACAGAGATGAAGGTAAGCACTATGAGAGATTGAACATCTTGCAATGGGAAAAGTGATGTGTACAGAGGGGAGGAGAATAAAAGAGGGGGAAATAAAAGAGGGAGAGAGGGGGAAGAGAGAGAGAGAGGGAAACGGGAAAGGGCAGATGGGAGGAAATCTGAGGGAGGGAGCGAGGAAGGAGAGTGGGCAGAGAGAAAAGGGAGAGAGGAATGGGTGGAGAGAGAGAGAGAGAGAGAGAGTCCGAACGGGCGACTATGACTTATGCGCCACTATCCGTCAGTGTCGGGCTGCGAGCCAGCAACTCCCGCGGCTGGAAGAGCTGGGTCCCTTTCCCGAGAGTGGGTGACGGAGGGAGAGGAAGAGGAGAGAGGATCACCAAGGGAGGGAGTGGGATGGAGGAAGAGAGATTCTCTGGGAGGTAGGGAGAAAGGGAGGGAGGGAGGTGGGAGCAGCACTTTACGGGGGAGTGTCGAAGGGTGAAGAGGATGAGGGAGAAAGAGCACATCGAGGGAGGAGGGAGAGGAGTGGACTTTGGGTGCCGTGTGCGAGCCAACCATATCCCACCGCACTCCCACTCTCTCTCTCTCCCTCCCGCAAGGCTTCGGTGGAGGCCTCGACTGTTGTACATCCCGGCTCAGGCATTAAGAGGGGCTCTGCAGATCCGTTGTCGTCATTAGCGAAAGACAATGGTGATTTAACCCGGGAGCGTGGTGTGTGCTGTACCACTCCATCGGATAAAGGGAGGAGTGTGCGGGAGTGAAAAAAGGGATAATACGGGAGAGCGGCTTGCGGGAAAGCTGCGATCACGGATGGAGATGGAGCTGGAAGGAAGTGGGGAGGGGGGGTGGCGGAGGAGACCGGCTAATGAAAGGAAAAAAAGGAGGATGGGGACAGAGATAGGGAGGACGGAGGAGGAGTTGGGGGAGGGGGGGGGAGGAGAGCGAGGGCGGAGGAAGGGGAGACGGCTGAGAGACGCAGTGGAGATGAGGTTCGTCGGATGAGGTCGGGCAGTTGATAGAACGGAATGCAAATGAATTCGGTTCGACGCTGAAGGGATAAGGGATTGCGTGCGAGAGTTCCAAGAGAGAGCGTGAGGAGGAAGGGAATAGTGGAGGGGAAGGATGAGGGGGCTCTAGGGAGGGGGAGGAAGCGCAGGAGGTAGAGAGAAAGAAATGGTTGTAAACAAAAAAAAGCCATTTTTACTGCTGAGGAAAAGAATGTCGGTACAATCATGAGTGGGGCTCGCTAATGACGGTTATTTGAGCACTGAATTGTATTACGAGGAGTTAATTTGCCGGAATAATTTTTCATCCTCGTAGGGAGGGGTGTTAGAATAGTTGGAGGTTTCGTTAGCGTCGTGTTTTGTTTGGGAAGGTGTTTTGCAAAGACTTTCAACTAGCGCCTTTTACTTTTGCTTTTGAAATGTAACTTTAGTCAGTAATGATGAAGTGTTTCGCTCAAAGGTTGTCGTTAAAAATAAATAGGCGCAGTTCGCTATGAATTTTCCCCAAAATTGTGGTCGATTTCAGAAATGCAATTTAAATTTAGATTTTATTCTTCAGCAAAACATTTTCAGATCGTCATAACGTTCATTTATTGATATTCACATGATATACATATCGTTAAAAATGTTTACACTTCGTTGCCGTACTTCTCTCTCTACTAATACTTAGACGACGGATATTATTTTTAAACGTTTTTCAATATAAAGTGCGCATTCTGTATATAAATTAAATAATATCCAGTCATATAAAAACTTATTTACATGTTTTGTTAATCTATAAAATTTCAATTTCGATTCCAAAACTTTGACTATAATAATCATTGTTACATGTTCATGGATAATGCTTTCCAATGCCAAGAATTTCATAGGACTTTGTTTCAACATTAAAACATTGCCTGAAAACATAATTAATACTTGGAGGTACAAGAACTAAATATGGTGGTGTTTTTTAAACACAGTTTTTCTCTATATAAAAATCACGAAAAATAATTTTTATATCCGAATGCCTGACTAAGACTACAAGGGTTTTCATCCATAAGTTTTCAACAAATATGAGCGTGAAATTTTTCATACCAAATATTTCCCCCATTAATATAAACTGGAACTTAATGAACTTCGGATCAAGGGTTGAGGGCCGTTCCAATTCCGTGCATCCGTTCAATGTGGAAATAATGACTGGCCATTTCGAATTTGCGCATTTATCTTATCCGTGAAAACTCCTACGTGGCCGTCTTAGCTTTTGAATCCCGTCTCAGTCTCCCTGATCCCGCCCCTGATCCACGCCTACCACCCTCCCCCTCCGTCCCCTCATCCCTCCCTCACCCCTCACTTCTTCCCTCCGCACCCTTTCAAATTCACTCCCGGACTCCACCCGGAAAAACGACCTCTGGAAAAATCGCATTTGTTTCCGGGTGATGAAGTGGTGAGAGGAGTTGGAAGACGGGAGGGGAAAGAGAAGGATTCTGGGAAAGATGCGGGGGCGAAGGGGGAGGGAGAGGAGGAAGTGATCGGTGGGCGTGGGTGGGGGATGGGGGAAGGACCGGAGCTGTGTTTTCTGAGAAGATGGCGCTGAAATTCGGCTCGACTATTCCCTCCTCTTCTCGCAGTACATCACCGCTAGCAAGCGTTTTTTGCGGAGAATTTTCTAAACATTACGACCGAATTACATCCCAGAAACTGCGTTTGAAATAGAACTCCCTGATTTCCGATCGCGCTCGTCCGATTGCGGCAATTAGGTGGTCGCTCGACGTGCTAAGAGACGACCCGATGCAAAGCAACGATGTTCTTTCCAGGGATATATATATATATATCCTTTCCGAAAATTCAATCAAGAATGATTTACAGTTCCGGCCGCACTCTTTCTTTCCTTCCCAAAACGTACAAACTTCTATCTTTTTCGAGGTAACAGAAGCGATGACATCCACTTTCGTGAAAATATCTCTGAATGGAATGAATGATTTGAGGCCAACTTGTAAAAATATTGAAGCCCCGCCATTATTACCGTGGAAAATAGACTCGGTTCCCCTCTCCTGGGGGTCGGGACCCCGGCGCTCTCCCTAATCTCGACTAGGTTACTGACAAAAGAAGAAGGATAGGGTTCGAGGCGGTGCTGGAGACGCAGAGGGATTGGGAGGGCGGGGCGGGCGGGGTTTTCGTTGATGGAAAGGAGGGGAAGGCGTTCGGTTTAAGGGGCGGGGGGTGGGGAAGGGGTTTACCGAAAGGCCGTCGGGAGGAGGAGAGGGAGAGCCCGAGAGTGCTGCGGAGGACGGATGGTGGGAGGAGGGAAGGGAGGGGGGAGGGAAGGAGGGGGGAGGAGAAGAAGGAAGAGGGGTCGCTTCGGAGATAGGGCCCCTCCCCCCGGTTACTCCTCTCGCCTCATTTCACATACCATGGGAAACCCATTTCTTTCTCCCTTCCTTACCCTCTCTGGGCATACCCTCCCAATATACACCTCCCGTCTCCCCCTCGCCTCCTTTCCTCTCCCCTCCCCCCCTCTCCTCTTCTCTGTATCCATCTCCTTTCTCCCTTCCTCCTATCTCTCCTCAGAACACGTATAAATTTCATCTCTTTATCAACGTCCCCACAGCGTTGGTATTTTCTTTTTCATTCGTGTCAGTAACTTTCCTTTTAGAAGGAGGAAAAAAGGAAAAAAGTAAGCGCGGTGGTGGGTTTTTAGGCGGGGATGAGAAAAAGGGATGGAAGGTTAAGCTCCGTATTTCCCATTCAATACGGTTCAGTACCCAAAAGAAGATTTCTCTTCCCCTTCCTCTCCCACGCATCTCAACCCACCTCCATCTTCCTTCCCCGTTCCACCCTTAAGTGGACCTATTTGTATTTCATATTTATTTTGATTGGTGTCGTAGCCTGAATTTGCGGAGGATTTTCTTTCAAGTTCCAAGTCCCAGTTATCCTGCAGTATCTATCTGTCGATGCGAAAAATTGCGAGCATGCGTAGTAAAACCTCAAAATTTTAAGCGGCTCTCATGGATTTGGGTGACTTAAATTCAAACATCAGTTTAAAAGGATTTATATCTTGCTGAGCTTCATTTCTATGTACGTAGCGTTCTGTTTTCTTTTATATTCAAGGGGAAGTTCCCCTAGATTTCATGCAAGGAACGACTCGCACAACTAAAACCATAGTAAACCCAGCATTTTTTTTGCAGTTCAAACTTTCACAGCATAGCTGAACACCTAAGAATAAGTACGATGGCAAACGAGGCAATTTATTAAGTTTTTGCCTGAATTAATAAAAAAATTCGTGTACACTCCGTAGCGCATGTCACTTTTCATTTTTATCACTTGTAATGGAGTACAGTTTTTCTCTTACGCTCTTTAGTTTTGAGCACAAAGACTGCGGTTTAGCATAACCGTTAAGCCGCGACGATGTTTCCGCTTGAATAAATATATTTCCAGGATGCCACGGTCACCCCGCCTAATACTAGGGTCCTTTCCCGCGCCTTCCTAAGAACGCGGGGCTCTCGGAGATAAGGCCGTCCCCTTTCCGTCCCTCGGCACCTTCCATCTTGATGACGACTTTGTCACCTTCCTAGCAGTTCCCATTGTCCGCGGAGATTAGGACGATAGAGGGTTTTCATATTCAAATCAGATTCCCAAATTCAGATGTGACAAACAGTGAGCTCTTCATTTCCCGAGTAAACACCCTAGTCAGATGAATGATAGGACCTTTTTAGTTACGAGCGAGGTGTGCGTGTAGGGGAAAAAAGAGGAGAGAGGAGGATAAGATAACCTCCCTTTGTGCGACGGTCCAACCCTATGGGATGTCTTCCTCTTTTAATGGCGACTCGTCTTCGCGCGGGAGGTTTTCCATTCGCCGTATTCCGACGCATTATCGCACCTCTAAAGAGCTTGTCCTCGGCCGAGCTAAGATTTAAACACCACCGAGCGTTTGTCTCTTTCTCTCTCGGAGTCTCGACATTCGCCGCGGTACGTCATGTGATTGCATTTATACTCTCCCTCCAGCGCCCGCGCCACTCCCTTCGCTTCCCTCCTCGCCCTCGCTTCTCCCACCCTCTTTTTTTCAAGAGCCACGCCAATTTCATTTAACTACTCCGTGAAAGGTATTTACTGCTTTGAATAACGATGAATGAGGGCATCTCCCCTTGCCCCCCTAACTCCTCTCCCCCCTCTGTTTCTCCCTATTTCTACCTCTTCCCTGTAGTGTTGATTGGAAGATTGTTTGAAGGGGGACCGCAGAGTTGCTTTTCTTTGTGCGTGTGTCCCGAGGGAAAGGGGTGGGGGTGAGGGTTGAAGGGGTGGAGGCGAATGGGGTGGCAAGAGGGAGGCGTAGGAAAGGCAAAGAGCGCAGAGGGGAGATGAAGAAGGCGTGCGGGAAGACGGCGGGGGGCGTCCTGGATGTGTACTCGGGGGCGGCGGCGGCGGTGGGAGGGGTCTGTTGCTCGAGTCCTCACGGCCTCACCGTTTCCTTGCATCTCATTGGACCTTTCCTGCGCGTTTCTGCGCGTGACGTGGATTAATGTGTCGGGCGCTGATGGCAGCGGCAGCGGCGAATGCACACTCTCAAAGCCCTCCGACATCTACCCTTCCACCTCCCTCTCGCTCTCCTCCTCCCATCTCTCTCTCTCTCTCTTTCTCTCTCCCCCTCCCGTAGTCTCCTCGGACCCCACCCACCTCTCTCTCCGAGCACGATTTCTCTTCTTCAGCTCACTCTATCCCTTTTCTAGTCACTCACAAATTCCCGACTCTAGATAATCCTAAGCTTAACTCTTCGCCACCGGTATTCTATTTTATAATGACGGTAATGCCATGCTAAACTCCTGGAAAAGCAATTCAACCAGGCAACCAAGTCAAATACTGTCATATGGAACTGACTGGAACTCTCGAAAACTGACAATGGTTTTGTGGAGGAGGAAACGTTGCGGAATATAGAATTAATCTGGTGAAATTTTACCCATGCATCGATGCCTTGCGTATGTTACTGATTTCGTGTTTTAATCTTGGTGATTTATTTAATCTGCAGGTAGTGTCGACTTACTTGGTTTACCCTGAAAAATTGATTGCAGATTTTTTCGACAAGATTTTTATAATAATCTCTTTAGTTATTTCAATTTTTCATTTAGATAAACATGTAGAAATATCAGAAATATAAAATTTAAAATAATAAAAATAAACACATTTACTTTTTCTACTTGTACTTATTTTCTGATTTTGCTGCAGTTGAAAGTTCTACAGCATTTTAAAAAAACTGAAATAAAATCAAAACATGGCATTTCAGAATTAATAAACGGTGATATTATCAACGCTTTCGTAGTGAAACTATACAATGTGGACACATCAAACTCCTCTTCACATACGCTATCGACTCAGTAAATGCAAAGTAGTTTGTATTATCACAATAATATCCTTCTTTCATTGAATCAAAGAATCAAATTCAATGAATCCATGAAATAATTTCCTTTTTCATTATAATCTACTTTCATTCAATGAGGAAGTTTCAGTATCGGTGGTGGTTAAAGGCGCGTCAACAGCTTATGTATTAGCGAATATAGTCCGAAGCTTCAGGATCAATTTGTTTGATAACTGAAAATTTAACTTAATGAAGATTCTAATTAAAAATAAAGTTACAATATTAATTGATATCCCATATGAGAGGAGCATATATTTGTATTTCTTCTTTAGCGCAACTTCATCATTATATATCCGATTATTCTCTCAAGATTGTGGAAATATCGAGATTTAATCCGCGTACTCTGCAAATAATTTACCGTAGGAACACGAATTTAATCTTTCTAATTACAGATCGATTATGGCCATTAAGTAACTCGCTCAAGTTATTGTGGTGACCTTTAAATTGTTCCTGGCATCCGGTGCTTTTAATTGCGTTCATTTTGATTCGCTTCCCACTTCTTCCTCCGCACATCGCATCTTTTTCTGCTCCACTTTTCTTATTTTCCTCTGTCTTTCCCATGCTTAATCCACTATAACAGAATTCCCCTAGCCTCGCATACACTCCCCTACCCCCTCTCTACCTCTCTCTTTTGCTCTCTCTCTCTCTTTTCCGCCGGAATCCAAATATTATTCCCTTCCTCCTTTCCTTTTTCCGCTGAAAAAAGTTCCGTAACCTTCCTCCATGTCATTAACCCTTTCGCCAACCCTCCATATTTCCAACCCTCCCACTCCATATTTTTCACCCTCCCGCCCCTTTTCTTTCAATCAACCCCTTCCGCCATTGCTTCACTCCCTCCATTCCTCGCTTCCTCCCCCCATTCCGCTCAATCTCTCCCTTTCCGTAAGTATATCTCCTCCCTCTCCTCTACTCCTCCCCTCACTCCTTCCTCCATTACCTCATCTCTTCAATCTTCCTTTCTCTCTCCCTCCCTCCCTCTCTCTCCCTTTCTCTCTCTCTCTCTCTCTCCTCATCTCACTCTGCCTCATCGATCATCTTCCATCCTTCATGCGAGTCTCCCACACCTCTTTTTTTTAATACTCTTCAATCATACTCCCGTCCAAAGGCTTTTTCTACTTTATTTTTTCCCCTTCATTCTTCCGTCACTAATTACAAGTTGCCCATACCTCCTTTTGCCCTTCGTATAAAAATTTTTATTTCTGTTCCGGCATTAATCTCTTTTGGAGCGCTGTCACGAAAAAGTAATAACTTTACATGACTAAATCAGCCATTGTTAGCCTACAATGCGGATTCGAGCTACTGGATAGACGGATGGGGCTTTTTTTGCTTCTATAATTTATTTGCGACGGGTTTCTATGACGAATCTTTAGACTTTACCAGAGAGATGCATTGTTTTTATTTGAATGAAATGGGATTTTAATTCCCGCAATAAAATAAATTGGATGATACTTTATCTGATGGGCGTTCGGATAATGGTTTCATAAATAGATCACTTGCATTTTTCATCAGGCAGTTCGAGATTTCCTATTAAATTACATACAAACCTAAAAAAAGTGTCGAGAATTTTAATGCGTATGCAGCCGATGAAAAACCGTTCTTTGAGCCGACATTTTCAAATCTGGTTTATTACTGAATAAGAAGTAAGGAAGAGTGGATACCTTAGTACATCACATGGCTCGGACAGCACTGGAGAAAATTCATTTAACCTTTGGTATTTTATTCTCGTAACAAATTACATTGGCAAGTAGTATACTGTTAGTTTTTGCAATTTAAATGCTTCCCAACTTTCTTCTCATCCCTTCAGTTCTGCCTCAATCTCCTTCAATCTTCCTCATCCCTGCTAGCGAGGGGCCTCCATCTTTTTTCCATCCCTTCTCCTCCCCCCCCCCCCTCATCTCTCTCCCTCCTCCTCACTCCTTCTTGCACCACCCAGTCATCAGTCAACTCCCTCTCCTTCCCCCTTTTTTGAGCCCAAAAATGGTGATGAATCGGCGTGAATTGTTTTCTCGCAGCCCGAGTAGCGTTCCTCACCCCCTTTCGCCCCACTCTCCTCCGCCCCAACTCCGCCTCTTCTGCCTCCCTCTCGCTCTCTCTCTCTCCTCTTCCGATTCGCCTCATCTTCTTCTCTCTCCATTTTATCCTCCCCTCTCTTTTTTCGCTTCCTTCCCCCGTCCCCTCTTTCTCAGCCTCCGTGCCGGCGTCGACCCGACCGAAGAAATTAACGAGTTGGGTCGGTGGGTGGGTGAACGGGCAGGAAGGAGAGAAGATGGCGGAAGGAGAAAGAGAGGGAAGAAGGGAAAAAATGCGATGGAACAATGAATAAGGTCCAACTCTCTCTCCTTCTCGAACAACAGCAAAACAACCCTCGTTTCACCCCTTCCTCGGAGAGGGCCTCTTCCTCCCAGGAATCTCCCCTTCCCCTTTCAGAAATATCTTTCTCTCTCTTCCTCTTTATTACGATCCCTTTACGCCTTCCTCACCACTCGGCTCCACCTACTTCCCACCCACGCTTATCCCTTCTTCAAAACCTTGGCAACGCGCGTTCTGATTCGACTCTCCCAACTGTTGCGATTTGAAAAGTACTGACGTTCATAAAATGATTGCTTGAGAATTTCTCTGGCATATGTCGCATTTCGTTTCTATGAAAACGCTTATTTTTTTTCTCATCGTAGAGGAAGTGTTTTTATTAGATATGTTATATTTAAATAACATGCTATGAATATTATCTAAACACTTCACAAAAGGACGAATCGCCCAAGAAGAACAATATCATTTGTTAATATTTCGGGAGGACATGTTCAAATTTATCTTTCTCTTAAATTCCCATTTGTTTTTATAATTTTAATGAAGTGCCAAACAGTGAATACCTGGAGATAATTTTCCTCTCCATTCTTCCTTCATAATTTACATTACCTCAAAAACATATTTTTAAAAATTGATAACTTGAGTCATTGTGCCAAAGTTCTTACGGGTGCAAATATATTGAAGTCCCTGTTATTGCGTGTCTTTCCGAAGCTTATTTTAATATTAGTCAAAGGTCTTTAATTTTTTCAATTTTTTGTCATTCATTTAATTAAAAAATAAAGACGAAGAAAAATTATGGGTTCTCAAACAAGACACTTACATGAAAGTATGTATTTTTTTGATTACTTTTCCAGTTTTTAGACCTTTTCGTTGGCACTATTGCTTTATGTTACTCGTATTATACTTATCTTTTCTTAAGATTTCAGTATTATAGTTTCGATTACATTTTTATAAACGTTAGATTTTCTTATATAGTGCCACGTCATATTTAGAAAACTATAACCGTAATAAATAACTGGAATTGTGAAATTGACAAAACCACAGGAATCAGGGTATTATATAGCTATTATATCAGTATGATAATGTTAAAAATTAATTTTCTGCTGTACAGCGGGCAGGGCTATACTCTACTGCCCTCTTTCGAACGCGTCCTCCGGCCCCCATAAGGGTAGTGTGCCCTTATAATATAACCTTTAGAAAACATTTCAAATAAAAAATGATCCCTTCATTTTGGTATTTATAAGTAAATTGAAAGGAATAAGTAGTTTCATTATATTTTACTATGAACAATATTTTTTTAAATGTCTATAGTTTGGTATTTTCATTAAATATCTCTCTTCCGATCCATTGTGTATCAGCGTGAATAGAAAATAAATCTTTGAAATCAGCAATGGTATGCGGAGAGTGTCCTAAGTTGACTGAACTTTATGATAAATAATTGCAAGTTTTAGGGAAAGTGTTGCGTAAAACTGGAAGTGTGTTAATACTTACGACGAAAATGAATTTTCCCCTATCTAATATATGGAGAGATATTCCTATTACCAACTATCGTAGCGTTATAGTTAGGTTTGATGATCTTGCTGGATTATATTAACAAAGGCACAAATTTTCTATCCTTGTGTGCTGAAATAGGATTAATCGTTCTAATATAAACCACAAAAAATATGCAGAAGAGTAATTTCGGGTTTTTGAATGAGTAAATTTAGTAAATGTGACGTATTTTAATAAAGAAATTTATTATAAGATAACAAACCTGGTTCAAAACTTGAGTATCTATTTGGGGGAGACATATTTGTAATAATTGAAAAATTATTAGGATATGGACAGAGAGATGTATTTATTTCAATATAATGCACAAAATATTACATACCTATACTAGTAAATACACTAAAAAACCAAGTATGAGTAATTCTAAAAATTACTTTTCGGTTTCATTTTTGATAAAATCTAACTGATAAGGTAAGCTACATATCCTTATAACGATTTAAAAACCAGGTGCAAGTTTATATCTACTAAGTAGCTGCAGTGAAAAATAAACGACCATTGCCTTTTCAATTTAGAAACAGTAACTTTCGATCAGCGATTTTAGTTCAGCATTAACCCTCGGTGAGTTACTGGTAAGGAATGCTGATTCTTAGCCTGGATGTGCACGTTTTTCTTAATTATTTTTAGGGAATAGGATTAATTCCATCAGTTATAATCATGAAGGTATGCCCAAACATTTGAAGCGAGAGATTGTCGTATTTCATGAATTAATTTCACTGTCAAGATAGTTAAAAGTGACGGAATAAATTTATAACTTCAAAGATGTATCCGATCCACAAACAAATGGATCTGAAGGTAAATTTCCATCTTACGGTTTGACTAAAAAACAAACCAACTCTGAGGTAGCGCTAAATATGCATAAGCTACGGTACAGGAAAATCCGAATACCTGCTTTTTTCGAATGCGGAGATGGCGTGCGGAGTGCGGCGTAGGGGGAAAGGGAGTTAAAAATTACGCCCCGTTGGCAGGAGTAATAAATACGCTTAATTAATGACGCCTGAGGAGAAGCTGAGAAGAGTTTCGCACGGTTGCAAATGCCACGGGACACTTACTCTCGCCTTCGCGACGGCCACGGCCACAGAGAGGAGGACCAGAGAGGGTCGGTAGATATGGGGGGGAGGGGAGAAAGGGTGCCGCTCCATACCCCCTCCCTCCGCTTCATCTTGATCACTCGTCCTCGTCTAAGGGCGCACTACCCATATCGGGGCCGGAGGACGCGTTCGAAAGGGGGCAGTAGAGTGAATCCCTGCCCGTTGCCCCTCTGACTCTCACTGCCGACACCCTCGTGGGATAATTTTAAAACGGAAAGAGTGAAACGTTTTCCGTGATCCACGTCCACCCTTGTTGCCTCTCCTTCCCAACGTATTCCTCGCTCGACGGACCCTCTCGTCTGTCTGAGGAAGACTCCAATTCGTTCCGAATCGAAGGAGTGACTTATGCCCAAATTTCTTTTTCTGAACCGACTTTAGAAAAAAATAACCTCCCTCTGGATTCATTTTGAGAGCGACCATTGTGTCGCTCCGCATTCGCCTTGCACGGTTCATTTTTCTCCATTCGAAATTCTGAGGTGTTGACACGGGGCGCATTTTCGAGCGGAGATTTTCAGATTCGTCGAGCTTGAATATCTGTGAGGAAATGGCCGACACATTCATTTGAATTTAATGAATGCTGATAGAAACAGAAAGAGACATTTGAGTCCTCCGGTTAAGTCGAAAATGTCATTCATTTGAACTATTCGAAATTTATATATTATGGTGAATATAGAACGGGGCAAGGAATTAAGACAGAAATACAACCATTACATTTTTTCGTCCTACTCTATCGGGAATATTTTTTAAACGAGAAAATAACGAGAACATTACAGCCTGTCTGCATAGGATCTTCATATCGCAATATTCCATCAATCCTATTCTACTTCAATTCTCTGATGTGACAAATAGAAAATATAAAAAACTTTTCATTGTTTATAAGTATAAGTCATTTTTAATGAGCTTATTAATATTAGTTTATATTATGTACAAATTATCCCGATCCGAAGAGCCGCAGAATATGTTTTGATATCCTTGGGATCCACGCGACTGTTTGGCTCATCATGCTGCCATCGTCTTTCCGCGCATCACGACCTCCCGATACTAATTTCAAAACCTCCATTTTCCTGTTGCACTTCTGGTTCTCTCGGAAACTGCTTATTTTCTTTTTCGATCCTTCTGTTGTTAGCGAGGGCTCATCTCTGCATTTTTAGAGATTTACGAAAGTGACATAAGGTTTCGGGAAAATATTTCACCACGTAAAGATAAAATGGTTGGGTATGTTGAAATATCCTTTGTGACGAAGCAAAATATCTTTCTTGAGACACATATATTTTGCAAATACTCTTCAACCTAACCTCGCGCTTTCATTGTACGTGGAAGAAAGAGCGCACGCACACATGGAACACCAAATCAGTCGTATAAAACAAAAAGCGATTCTAATTAAATACGTTTTTCTAGTTTAACCCTATAATTAACGTGCTACTAGTAAATAGTTTTTAATTGCAAATGCTGTGATCATTCTTGAATTTCAAAACTTTGATTGAAGTTGTACAATATATCCGAATATGACGATGACGATTCTAGCAGAATAAATTTTCGCCGTAAAATACAAAATTTTGAAAAGTATCAATCCCATGAAATCCAACTCATTTAATCAATCGAGTCCCGATGTAAATTTCAATCGAGCGGCATTAATGATTGATTGATTTATGTATTTTTTCATAAAGACACTTATCATTCAGTTGAAGATATTTTTAATAAATAAAAAGAACCAATGAAGCGAACTAGAAGAGAAATTTTTAAAATACCTAACAATAAAAACATATACATGGGAATCAAAACATTTTTAGGCTGGTTTCCAAAGGAAATAGCCTTATGAAATGGACCTGTCTGTGTGTATGTGTGTGTGTCCCCTACTAACAACTTTTGCATCAATTGACCGATTTTCATGAAACTTGGTATGAGGCTCGTGCTTCCAGGGCCCACCCCGGGCTATATTTTAATTGGCGAAGATTGAAGTCCCTGGTTCGATTCCAAGAACGTTTTTCCCTATTTGTTTTCCATAGAAAGTCTCAAATCCATCGTGCAGAGATGTTTTCTACAATAATTACTTTAAATTATCTTAAAATTGTGATATTGGAGCGAGGTTTGTACTGTTATAAGGGGAAAAGAATGTATATTCTAATTCTTATTACTGAATTTTGATAATTGATAGTATTTTCTTGAATTTCAAATAAAACATAGCGTTTTTGCGTTTTATATCGCATTGTATCGGATTTGTGCCATGGAGACGACTATTACCAAACTCGGCTTGAGCATAGACGATTGACCAAATGGGTTATTAGGCGTTCTTTACCAGCGAAGCGGATTTTAATTAAATTAAGTATGAGTGATTATTAAAACTTATCGCCCAATTGTGATTTTGAACTGAATCTGTCAATTAGAACTTCCACTTTACATAATTACTTTAAGAAACTTTTACTCGTATCTCGTTAAATGGCATCCGTCAAGCAACAATGAAATACCAAACTTTTCTCTCCATAGCTCTTATATGATCTTTAAGGTAATGATTAAAAAATTTATTTGGATAGAGAACAACATTTACTACAAGAAAGTTTAGAAACCACATACTTACAACTTATAGTTTCGGTGATAGAAATTCTAAAACATCCCGCGAACAACATCGCATATTTTGTTTACATCGATCTATAAAGCGGTTCTTTCGGCAAACAACAATTAAAATCCATTTTTTTCTATTCCATGCCTTTGTATGATCTGTGAGGTATAGTTTAGAAAATTTATTTGGAACATTTACTACAATATAATCCCCGAGACCACATAATTACGAATTATTGCTTTGGAGATAAAAATTCGAGAATCGCCCAATCTTTTGATACCGGTCCTTCCGTATTTCCCATTAAGAACGCCTTTGAAACTTCTGTGTATTCCATTTATGGAGTAGTATACTTTTCCATCTTGTTTTCTTTTCCACTCGACTACCCTTCAGCAATGGACGGTTGATCCTTACATAGTAGCGTATAAATAGTAGCATTTATTAAATTCATTTATTTAAAAAATACATGCAAAATCTAATGTCAGAAAGAAATTTTGACATTGTTTGTAGTATTTTAAACCTGATAATGCTCTATTAAGTTGTTTTCCAATTTTTTTCTATCACTGATAAACTATTAATTACAAATGGTATTTATAGTATGAGAATTCCTTGGAATGACTAACACATATTGAAACACTTCCTGTTAATATAAGTAATCAATTCGGGAGGTCAACTTTGGGAAACCAGTCTGCATTAATCCTGGTTTGGACTTCTTGTTTATAACTTTAAATCTAAAAGAAAGCTTTGAGAAGATCAACAGCTGATGTTTATTAAAGTATCAAGTCTATCTGAAGGAGATTTTTAATGAAGATTAGTATCAATGTTTATCGAACTTCAAGTTTATATTATATTTCTATTTAAAAGGTTACTCATAACATTGCTAACGCTATTGTTAAATCTTGCATCTTCTCTTTTGTATGCTTCACTTTTTGTTTCGAAAGTACCTAAAGAAAAAATCTACTAATAATAATATCAGGCAAACGGAAATTAACTAGTTTAGTAGTAAATAAGCAACGCCGCAACCCTAGTACGACCGACCGCCCTGCTGCAAAATGACGTGGGAGTGGCGAATTTCCATTTCAAGAACTATAAACTGTTCTAAAATTTGGAAATATAGTCAGATTGCACAGGGTGTGGAACAATTAAGTGTTATTCAATTTTACAATCGGATATAAATCCGAAACTCACGTTTAATTCTGAACCGTCTTGGTCAACTTACCGAAACTTACGATTATTTCTGATATTCCACATTATGATATTATGCCATATAAAATTTTTTAAACTTGAACTATATCCTCATCAGAAAAATCCACACGATATAGACATTCTTGGTCATTGTTTAGGCGGTAAATGGCTTTAATTCTTGGAGAATCTGCACTCAGTAGATGTGTAAACTTAGTCGGGCACATAGTAACGTTGAACAAGGTAGCCGTAATTCTCTTATTTTCAAAGACACGCACATACTCAACATTCTTATATGAAATGATAGTAATTCCTCAGCTCTTATTATCACTACTAGTGCAACTGCTCTTCAAAAATTACGGATGGGAATGAATTAAATAATTAATTAACATTAAAAGAGTACAAGATGTAGACTTTTTCAAAGCGTATATTCAAAATAGCAACTTAAATAAAAATCCTAGACTCATTGTAAACATTCAATGGACATTAAAAAATGAATTTTAATTAGTGCATATATTTATCTGCGAAAGTATGTCTAGTTAATTGATTGTATTAATAAATTCATTAGTATATTTTTTATCGAAGTAGCGTTTGTGATAAGCAACTAAGGTGTATCACAATATGGTAATACCAGTTTTACTGGTTTTGCATCTCAATGTTTTCAAAGACACTGAGCAGTAATGCCATCTGGTGGTACCTTCTTGACAGTTTAGATAGCGCTTATTTATATCCATGGTCTAATTGTTTATCGAATTCAGTTTGATTTTCATAATTAATTTTATTTGTTTCTGTTGATTTAATGATTCATCGACAGTAAACGTTGCCAAGATTGCATATTAGTCATCGACTGAGGTGATTCTTGTTAAAATTTAGTTATATTTATTCTTTACGTAAGAGGTTTTTATTGTACGCCTTAATAGAATGCTTTTTGATGACAATTTAATTTATGATTTTGTTTAATAGCAATGTTTGTCAAATGCGTGCTATTGAGATATGAAGTAATAATTGCGTCTGTGGTAATCGTGTTCCGTCTAATCCTTTGTACACTAATCTTATAATCCTTTAAAATAGGTATATCAAAGAATTTTTGAGTGTTGTGTTCTTGGTCAGGAACGAAACCCCTCGTTTTAACATTGTCTATAGAAAATAGTCATCCGCTTTTCGTCACGGTTTCCAGTAACGTAATTTGACGTAAAATAGAGGACTGCCTGTATAAGTCATTGAAAAATAAGTAATTCCATGAATTGACGCAGAAAAAGAAAATGTATCAATGATTATTTCATAATCATTTCAGTACAAGATCCATACATAATGATTCTGATACATATCTTGCGAAACTCTTCAATGACTTAAAAATCCAAAATGTACCAACGATTAGAAACATAAATTATTTATAATGCTATAGAATGGGAAAATATATGCTGTTTAAAAACTATTAAAACTATTGAATCACAAGGATGTCATTTTAAAATTCTGTAAATATTCCTAAATTTTCCATTTTATCCAGATTTTTATTAAAACCATGTCACAAACATATATCTGACTACATTTTGGTAATATTTTAGCTAAAAACTCCTAATAAACCCTTTCGGATGCTCGCATAGGTAAATATTCTCTCGCAGAGATTTTTTAATATACTACATGCAGACTTTCAGGATATCGGAGAAGATATCTAAGAAAGTGCAATATAGGTACAACAGATACAATTACAAATTTCTCAATGGCCACATGTTTATTTAGCCTACCGTTTCGTCAAATACATTTGTGTTAGAAATATAATGCCATTGCGCGTAAAAGGGAAGTCTGGAGTGCGTTTCGTGGCATTAATTATGTCGCATTTTTCCATCGCCGCCGTCGTTCCAAAGCCTTTCGACCGCGTCTCAGGCACTCCTTCCCCGGGCGTCCCTCCTTCAACGCCAGACGCCAGGTGCCTCAGCGGGCCCTACGAATCGCTACGCCTCGTGTAACATCGCGACACGCTCCATCGTCAGTCCCTTTCTCTCCCTCTCTCTTGCCTTCTTTCCTCTTTCTCTCTCTCTCTCTCGCTCTCATAAACACACGACAAGTTTCGCGTGATTTCCTGGCACCTAACACTTCGTTCTTAAAAAGATCCCCTCGATCCGCTTCTTCTCCGTCCTTCTTTGGGGAGACAAGGTGTGCCTCTACACGATGCCAAGTGATGGCCGCCCCGATTCCGCCATCTTCCCATTCGGCCCTCTTTCCCAAGAGAGCACAGGTGCTGGAGGAGGCAGGAGGGAGGGACGGCGAGGGGAAGAGAGGCGACGTCTGCAGAAGGGATGGGCAACGAAGAAGGGTTTTCTCTGGGATGAGGTGCCGGATGAGCGGTGAATATTCTCGCCGATGGAGTTTTCTCTGGAATTGGGAAGGAAGACCGGAGCGCTCATTGGATTGAGGAATGAGTGTTGCAGGTCTGGGTGCGGGAGAGGAGGAAATACAGGGATGAGTTTACGCCGAAGTGGGAAGGAGAGTGAGGAATGTGCCGTGGGTCCTTTGATGGGGCGAATGACAGAGCACCGGGATGCTGGCGTTGGGTCGAATCAGAAGGTGACGGAAGGCGTGGATCAAAGGCAGAGAGTGTCTTGTATTTGGGACGAGCGGGGGAGGAGAATAAGGTGGGGGGACGAACGCACGCGCGTGTGCGTGTGTGCGGCGGAGTTGGTTTCTAGGGGCGAAGAGCGGTGTTCGCAAGCGGAGGGTGGAGATGGGAGGGCGAGGAAGGAGGTGGATGGAGATAAATAAAAAATGTTGTAAGAGGAAATAATAACCTGAGGGGGTGTTTTTCCTTCTCGTTCATTTATCTGCCAGCGCCACAAAAAATAACAGCGAGGGAAAAATCGTGTAGCCATCCCTCCCTGCTCGTGGCTCATTCACGCCTAAGCGAGAAATATTGTGGAAACAACGAAAGTTGTCCACCTTCCCGGAACTTGTATGTCTTGCAGCTTGATGTATTTAATTGTTTCCGTGCTCTAGGTTTCCCAAAATGCTACTGTGCCATTAGTCAGGCTATTACGTTTCCCAAAGTTCTGTCATTAAGAGATATTAAGCAATTATGATCGGGACTGCTACTGCCGACTGTTTTGTCCTAAGACTCTTAAGAGTAACTATGCTTAATCGAACAAATATGAAAGATCTCTATGGCGAGAAAAGTAAAGACTGCCTAATGTTAATTATTCTTTTTAGGCGCGTTTCGCTTCCAGCATAAGAGCCTATTAGCGTCGGTTTGTCTGTCCGTCCGTCCGCATGTTCATTCTCGGCTTATACCAAACGGATTTTTATGAAATTTAATATTAAGGACTTAGAATTAAAGAAAATAATAAAATCACATAAATAAATCACGTAGGTCAATCATAAGTACCACTTTACTGGTGACAAATAATGAACTTTTCGTTATATCTCGTAAGTGTTTGGTCAAATTAAAATTGTTTTCAAATAAACTTGTAGAACTAGTAACGTAGAGTATTTATTTCTGCATACATTTTTATCGTAGGAGTAGCCGTTATCAAGAAAATTGAACAAGAATGTAGTAATTCGCTTTGAACTTAGAAAAATTTATGCATAGCTTCCTAATTGTTGTCAACCTAAATAATATTATTGGTTACTGAAGTAAATAAGATCTGCTATAAATACAAAATACATTTAATTCCTTACGCGTGCGTGACAGATTTTGTAAGCGGAAGGAAATGGATTCTCTACGGCGAAGAAAAGAACGTAAATATTACAACTACTGAACTCAAGTGAGGTATGTTTTAAGTAATTTTCGATTGTTCGGTTGATTAATACTGATTAGAAAATAAATCACTAAATATAAATTGAAATTTCCCTGGAATCATTTCTGATGTATCGTTTTGCAGTATTTAGTCATTTAAATTACGTAATATGTTCATTGATACACCAACTAACGGGGGAGAAGAAATTTTTAATAGACAAAGATACAATCGGGTCATTGGTGTTTTGCTGTTTTATGGTGTGTGTTGGGTCAAATTATATCATATTGTTTCAAATACTCCTTCGCACGAAACGCGTCTATTTGTGGTACACTGTACACTTTCCTAACTTGTTTATTATTTGAAAACAAAGTAAATAATAAACAAAACATATGAAGATAGTAAAATTGCTCATCAAAAGCTTATCTGTATTCAATTATATTGTGGATATTTAAATGTACAAAATTTAGCAGGTTTTCAAATCAATTGCTGCAAAAGAACTCAAATGAAGCATTTTGAATAGAACGATTTTAAAATTTAATATAAGAATAATTTTGGAAGAAATAAAAAAATAATCAAACACGAATAATTGATTCTTATGCTTCCTTAACTAATTCAGTGAAATTTATAAATAAAATTTCATCTGTAGAATAGATGTACGTCATTCTTTCTAAATACTGAACTCAAATGTGTCTTTGGGCCTATAGTAGCAATAAATTAAAACTGCCTAATTGCACAAATATTTTTTTTAACCTGCATTTTTTCTTCGGCATCAATTCACATTCTTTCTGCGTGAAGTTGAAAAGCACTGATTTCACCATTTTAAATAAAACTAGAGGTTAATTAACAACATAAGCGTAACGTTATATTACTATTTGGCATAACGTTCTGAGAAGAATTCAAATGAATTAAAACTCATTGAAATTCAATATTTATTCTCCATTTAATTATCTATCTAAACCCAAAGATTTAATTAAGGTTCTTCCTCAATCTTGTGCCGAGATCTTTTATTATCACCCTTAGATCGTTATATTTGTCTCACTCTATTTTCTAACCATTTGATTTGGCTAAACTTGATTAATTTGAAAAGAAAATCGAGTTTCTCTGGATCCTAGTTCTTCACTGAAACCACCGTGTTAACTCCGCGACCATTAGTTTTAGTTCGCGCGCCTACGAGTGTGTGTGTCTGTGCGTGCGTGAATGTGCGTGTGTACGCGGAGGGGTTTGGTGTGGCGGCGTAAGGACTGTGTAAGGGCGTAAGGGAGCAAGGACGACGATGGAGAATAATGAGCGGGGATGCAGGGAGAGGTAGAGAGATAGAGGAAAAGGGGGGAGAGAGGTGAAGAACGCGAAGGAGTGCTGTGGATGGGAGAGGAAGGGAAGGAGACAGGGAGAGAGAGAGGGGGGGGGGAGGAAGGAGGGAGAGAGGTGGATTTCGCTCCTTCCTAGCACCCCAAATCCACTCAACCTTCCTTCCTTCCCATTCGCTTTACAACCCTCTCTCTCACTCTCCCTTAACACGATTAGTATTCTAACCCCCCTCCCTTCTTCTTCTTCTAAGTAGTGACTACACACTTTCTCTCTCACATTCCCTCTCTCTCTCTCTTTCCTTTAAATGGCTCCACTTTTTCAGATATCTTTTCAGTTTCCATCGTATAGCAAATGAACAAGACTTTTCTAACACAATATACGTTCTCCCTAATGTGTTTGCTTCTGACGTCTATTTATAGAATCGTATTACTGCTGGAATAAAAATCACTCCATACGTTGTGGACATATAAATGTTTTCATTAAATTTTTGTGTTATATTGCGGATTTTCTCGTCCATTCTAAAACCTTCTGCAAATATTCCACATTTTCAAAATAAACAAATTACCGATCGTTGGAAATCGATATGTCGATTTTGTTACGAAATTTCAGATTCGATTGAAAAAAGAAGATTAATTTCTCTTGCTAATAAGTCCACTTATCTTTTACATACAGGAGAAAAATTGGCTTAAAGCGTTCGTCGTTTTCTTTAACGGAGAGATTTAATGGAAATGAAAATAATTCCATAGCATAAATATCTCAGAACGCCTTATAGGAAAAATCTCGCGTGATCTCGGAAATAATCATTCAATCAGATTTTAAAAAACGACAAATTGTACAATGGAGCCAAGGATCGCGATGTAAGCCCTTATATAAATGTAATTATTTATTTATGAATAGCCCATTACCAGCATTCGCGGAATTTTAGAGTGAGGTCATTAATTGTAACAAAGATCTACGCTCGCAGCAGAATTCGAAACTCTTTGACCTTAACCTTGCAAACATATATATTTATCTACCGAGGACGAAACTATATATATATATATATATATATATATATATATATATATATATATATATATTTACTCTCATTTTCATGCTAATAATATGTACGCTCTTCTTTTGAATATATTTTCCCATGTTTAAGACCGCTTTTCACGATATTCCGGGATTACTAGTGTAAGACGAAAACTTAGTTATTAAATTAATTTATTCGGTTAAGGTTTTATAGCTCAAACGTTTTATCCATCGTTACTAGAATATTTTATTTTTTCCTTTCGCTTTTAATGAATAAGTAATATAATGTGTGGTTCAATTGCATTCACCAATAATCACCCATTAACTTTCCTTAGAATATGGAGCACATTAAAAAGCGCCTATGCTTTTTAAGTTACTATTATTTCCTGTTTATAAAGAAAATAATAATTCCTCATTCGTACTGCCGTATTTATTTGTCTTTGAATAATATGCGGTCTATTGGTTCCGTTATTCAATAAATTAACATAATAATTCTTATTGGGTCACCAATCTTTAGTTTTCAATGATAAAAATATATTGTTTATCGTATCCCCAAATTCTACACAAGCTTAAATGCACTAAGTAAATGCAGTGGAATGGTCTTGATTATGATTTTCTACTGTATTAAAGTTTAGTAATAAGGGCATTTATGTGAAACATGTGAACGGGTTATTTGCATATAATATTGCAGCGCGCAATTTTGCTACAATAATAAATTAGAATAAAACATATTCTTACGAATGAATTTTGTATTGGGACCATGATGCATTTATCAAGCTCGAGTGTTATCCCGCACATATTAAAATAATATTAGGCGAACTTTAGATAGTAACTTATTTTAAACTTGTTTAGAAACATATTGAACAAATAAATATCCGCGGCACACAAAGAAAGATATAATTTCACTTCTTAAAAGAATTAAATGATGTATAAATCTATTACTAATATTATTTCATGTTATGAGTATGTATTTGCTACAATTTAAATAGAATGATGAAGTTGGCATACATTTAATGACTTTTAAATCTTTAGTGATAATTAAAAATTTCTTCTATATCCTAAACCACATTAAAAATGTTCGCAAAATTCCTTCAAAAAGCCATAACCATCAAATAACGCCACGAAGAGTGGCGCTGTTTTATAGAATGCGCCAAAAATGAAGCACATATCGTATCCCATATGACTGTACATACCTTGTTTAAGTGCACTTGAGCTAATTTCTGAAATTCACTTATTCTTCATTTACTCTTAAACGATGATTTAATAGTAAAAATCACGTCTCTTAAGTATTAGATTAGGTGTATGAATTTACGCCTTACTTTATGTTTTATTCCTCGCAAGTGATCGAATTTAGGGTTGAAAAACGAGTTTATTAATGATATAATATTCATGTTTCCGTTATCTCCATTGTCAGTTATCTTCTCTGTAAGTGAATATTTTCGTGAAGATAAGATAAATTTCTTAATATTCTCCCTTCCACCGTTTCACCTTTCCTCCTCCTCGCTTCGAATCTCTCCTCCTCCACCCTCATCCTACCCACCCTCCCTCCCCTTCCTTCCTCATCCCTCCCACCATGCATTCGCCTCTCTCTCTCTCTTTTTTCGGGGAGAGAGAGGACATGTCTCCCAGTGACTCCTCAAATCCATTCTCGAATTCCACCTTAGTCCTCTGTAGCCTCTCTCTCGCTCTCTCCCTCACATCAGTGTTTTCTGCGGTCCCAATATATTCATTAAGACATGGCTGGGGAGGGAGGTGAGTGGATGGATGGATGAGGGTTGGAGGAGAGAGGAAGAGAGGAAGGTGGTACGGAGATAAGGAGAGGAGACACCCTATGCACATCCCACGCTCAGATCTGCTTCATCCCTCAACACGTCTCTCTCTCTCTCTCCACTTCTACACTCTTTCTCTCTCGGCCTCGTTATCTTCTCGCCCACGTCACCGAGGACGTCTTCGTCTCCACCCTTTCGTCCCCACGACCAACATAAACGCCGTTGCATTTCTAGTGTGCATGACGGAGAGAATGCCTCCGCTGGCGCTTCGTATGTGCCAAGTCCCTCTCTAATACATCCGGCCAATTAGTTTCATTTAGTGAGCTAATCTTACAAATGAAATGTTATATTTTTTCGGATGGCATATGGATCACGTTATAATGCCGTGGGATGTTTTATATAACCCACAAATTTATCGCAGGTGAAAGTCAAATGAAAATCAAAAGCGAGAAATCTGTGTTTTTCGCAATACTGTGAAATATAACGCATTTCTCCAGCTCTTCCTTTTTTCGCCTCATTTTTAGTTAATATCACATCTAAATGATGCCCCACAAGTCACCTTTATGGTGGATGGCAGGGGGTATAGTGCACCAAAAGTCCCTAGTTTTCCTACGTTATCTTTTCCTGTTATGCTCTCTTATCGTCCTAGGGGAAAACGATCCTCTATATCGCTCCGTCCTACAATCGATCTCTCGAATCTTATCCTCGCTGTCCTGCCTTCCGCGATACGTCGGGCTTCTGATAAAATCTACCATCTCATTCGCTAGTTCCTCAGACATTTTTCCAGCAATTTAAATCTAGCCTGCAGCTACGCATCTCTAACGATGACCATTTCAGATTTTTTATTAATGACGTTACGCTTTGTTTCCTATCGTAATGTCTCTTCACGAATCTAGCTGCACTGCGCTGCACCTTTTCTATCTCGTTAGTGAGTCTCTTTACGTAAGGATTCCACACAGTTAACGTATATTCGACCTGCGGTCAAACCAAGGATAAATAACATATTTGTTTCACTTTTTCGGAGCTACTTCTAACTCTTTTCCCTATAAAGACCAACTTTACTAATACTATAGTTTAATGTTATTTTAAACATCACTGACCAAAGGATTATTCCTCAAAAACATTTGGAATATTATGAACCTAATTATTATCTATTATTATAACCAATTTTCCCAAATTTTGGAATAAATTGTAAATACAAAAATATACCTATCATACCATATGGCTAGAAATCAGTTGATGAATAAGGAATCTCCGTCAATTGAGTGCATTAGAACTTCTTTCTAGAATCTAAGATCGGTGGACCACCACAGAAGATGACTTCTTCGGATTTGAAGTGGTCCTCTAGTTTTACTATTCGTTTCGTGAGTAACAGAATTACTTAAATAGTCGAAATTTAAGTAGTTCATCAAACATATCATATTCAATATTATTAATATTAGATTTGGTTTGAATTTTGCTGCTTGTTAGAAGAAAGTATATATGATTCATTCACGGATACAGTACTTTCTTTAGAAATTGTGAGTTGAAAAGAAATTACTTATCGTATATACTCGCGCATTGTGCGATCCCGCGTAATATACGATCCCTTATTTTTTGCCTTAAAATCTTGCTTTTATCCTGTGTGTCGTGTAATGTGCGAGTGGAATTTTTGAGTTCCGGTAGCGTGACCTTCAGTTCCTTTTAAAATACAGTGCGTTTCCTTTAGTTTGTTTGGATACGATTTCTATATTCATGGAAATAAAGAGAAAGCGTTCAAATGCATATCTGAACTATTAATTGAAAATATACCTTTTAATTACCTGTATTTACATATTAATGAAGAGAAAATGAGTGAATAACTGTAATTATCACAGTTCGTAGCACACTAGTCAGAAATGTTTTACGAATGCCTACCTACTAGCGGATTTTTAACTATCGTACAATCGTAACACAATAATGTTGACATAGATGGTTTCTACCTTGCTCCTCTCATTTCTTAAAAAAAATTCATTAACTCATATTATATGGTTAAAAAATTGACACTTGGCAACTCAGTCTAATACCTTAAACGTTATAATGTGTTGCAGGAACGGCTACCTGATTTTACCGAGGTCTTTGCATGTAAACAAACATTTTTTCTTACGTTTATTTTATGAATTATTGGTAATTTTGTGGATATTTATTTTTCTTTTTATAATGGAGGTTGAAAGATTAAATAAGGTTACATGAGAACTTTATTAAATCTACATATATAATAATGTTACTTAAAAATTAGAAGTTAGTGAGGTAATGCTTCAGATCGAGGTTACGGGTAAGGCTACGCTTAGAAATGTGCTCAAAACAAGAGATGATTTCATCGTTTCAAAAACATACCTCGTGTAATTTGCGACCCCCTAATTTTTAGCAAAAAATAGGTCTCCAAAAATCGCACATTACGCGAGTATATATACGGTAAATAGCTTCAACATATTCTTTCTAACCAAACTTCGAAAAAATTATTTCATAAAGACTTTCTAAGTAAAAATCACGGAGATCATTGCATTTTAACATTCGAAATCTGAAATTATCCTACCGATTATTGCCTCGCTTACGAGAATTGCAGCATTTAATTAGAAGCCTTTCAGCTTCTCAATATTCGTCACTGAACCTCACGCGAACGGAGGCTTATTTCCTCCGGTGACAAGTTTGAGCCGTCACGCCGCGGGGCCGATAAAGTCTGCTAGTCGCCCCCTCTGCATTAATTCTCTGTCAGCCCAGAGATGGAGACACCTCCGGCTGACATCATCCTATCCGTGGCGCCTTCCGCATATCCGCCCTCTCCATGTCCTCCGTCCTTATCATCACACCCTCATCTTTTCTTTGAAGCGCACGCTTTGAAGTTCAAATTTCTGTTTCCTATTATGATTTAGATGGAATTTCGACGAAAGCTGTTTTGAGATGGTTTGTTTTTGTAAATATGTTAAATAGTGCGATCAAATTATCCTAATTCATTTTTAAATGAAGAAGTACTTACTTTTAAAATTGAGACAAAAACTTGACGGGATTAAAATTTCAACACAACTTCAAGATTTAGTCCTGAAAACGAGACGGAAAGGGAAAATTCAACCGTTCTTATCAGACATTATATCTGGTATCCATGAAAAAGACGAGATAAATGCACCACATTCTCACACATTCTTAAATACTATCCAATTGTCATCATTCATTTATAAATAAATGTAAATCACACCTAAATTTACATTATTTTTATTTATTTATATACCTACGGGATATGAAATATATAGTTCTTGTTTTAATACTACATTCTTCTCACGATTTTAGTAATTGTATGGATTCATAAATAACATATGGATATTTTCAGAACGTCTCAAAAAACTTTTCCTGTATGCATTGGATCACAAAATGCTGTATTTTAAAAATCTCCAATTAGGAAAGCAATGTCTGGTCACTGTTTTTATCTAACTGTAGGGAGAGATAATTTATTTCCTCTAAACATTCTTTGCAAAACAATAGTACAGAAAAATGAAAAATAATTCTGAGATTTAAGATAAAATTTTTTCATTTTGGAAACTAAGTTTAACGAAATATATTTTAAAATTATGATGAGAGATTTAAAAAATAACATTTCACAATTTTGCTCAGTTATATAATATTTTTGATCTGCTAAAACCAGTTTTTAAATGTCTCATTCCTTAGAATTTTGTTTTATAATTTTTAACTAACTACCTAACTAACTTGTTTTCCTTTCACAAATTAAATTAATTTTATATTCATGAAAATTTTAATAAATATTTATTATTTCATTTTTTACATTCATATATTCATCATTTGTTTTCGTAATTATACAAGGAAAGGATAGTTATTAACTTCTCATCCAGGTTTATTCCGTTATTACTCAATTTTATAAATTGGTATTAAAATAGCAAATCGGTTTTAAGATGATGAATATTAGTAATTAGTTGGTTGAAGAGTGGAATCACTATCACCATAATTAAATTATACTAAAAGTTACGTTGAACCGATGTCTGGTTCATAAATTAGAATATACGATTTTAAATATAAAATGGGAAAACAGGATAAAATTAAATTATGCCTTGAATTAGATTCTACCGTGTTTGGTTTTTAATACTACTTTCATTTAACATGCCGCCCTGTCAACAGTGTACAATCACTAAATATATTTGGATTCTTGAAAAACTTTATCCCAAGTTAGCCCAGTCAATGAAGCTTATAGGTAAGCATTATTTAAACTCCGGCGTGATAATAATCCTAATATCAGTTCTGCTACATAAACCTTAGTACCAGTAGCCACAGAGGAAATGGTATTGGTAAGATGAGGTAACTCCGAATGGATCTTGACGTCTTTTCGGCGTAATTCTTCATTGGATACGGTGAGTGGCGGATCACACTGTCGGTTTGGCTGAGAGGAGAGGAGTGGAGGAGGAGCTGCGGAGGAGTGGAATAGGAGGGAGGAGGAAAAGGAGTAGAAGATTGCCGAATGCTTCTATGAATGTGGAGAGGAATGGGTCGAGTGGATGAGATGCAAGTGAAGGGATATGTCAGCAGCAGCGTCTAAGGGATGAGGAAGAAAGGAGGGGTAGGGTAGGGAGGGGGGAGTAGGGGAGAAACTACGGGAGGAGTAGGGGAGAAACTAGGGGAGGAGTAGGGGGAGAGAGGAAGAGTTTGATGTGGGCAAGGCGGAGATGAAGGTGAGGGCCGTCGAATAGAGGATAAGAGAGAGAGAGGTAGGGTAGAAGTGGGGAAGGGGAGAGGGGGGAGGTAGAAGGGAAGGTAGGCAGCGGAGGAGGGGGATGGAGATGCGGCAAGGGCGACTGGAAAGGGGAGAGGAGCACAAGCTAGCTAGCCCGCGCTACGAAATTGATCACAGGGGCCCATGACAAATACGAACATCATGGCAGGTTCTCCCGGCTCCCCACCCCCCTTCCATCCATCCCTCCCTGTCTCACTCCCTCCGCCTTTCCCACCTCACTCTCCTAACACATCCCTCTGCGCCAACCTATGGCCTCCTCCCCCCCCTCCTCCTCCACACCCACCACCCTTTCACAAGCACAACGCAACGCTTCCTCCGCTCGCACGCACAACTTGCTCCCTCTCACGGCAAAACTTCCAGCTTCTCTTTCTCAGCCTTTTTCTCCTTGCACTCTCTGCCTATCTCTAAATCTCTCCTTCCCTCTCTTTATCCTCTTCTCTCTGCCGATGCTCATCTTTTAACCTTCTAATCGTCTAAAGGAGAACCGAAAGAGATTTCCCTTTAGATGCAAGCGTCTTCGTTACAGCCGTAGAAAATAGTAGTACCCATTTCAAAGTTATAGCCTTACAAATCTGTTTAAGTTAACAGTGGCAAGCACATTAATTTCTAACTAATATAGTAAGGTGTAGATATTAATGAAATGCTTCGAAAAACCCCCATAAATTGATTGAATTTAGGTAAATTCCATTTCTTTCACTAAAAGCGAAATTATTTTTTTAAAAATAGTTACGAAGTGTTCTCTTTGCTTATAGATTTAGATGAACACAACTTGCGAGTCTGTGAAGTAATACAAAAATAATAAAGCATTCATATTCATTTCTTCAATATGAGCAACACGACACTAAAATTCTGAGCGAAAAACTCATCCCGAAAACGATTTTGCACTGGCCCTATGCATGAATTCAATGAGTTTCCGCCGAGCAAGACCTTGGTGCATAAATCGAATGCTTATCTCCGCATTTCTGCGTTCGTTTGCCTTCCCACAGACTCAGCCCGAGCACTTCTTCCCCATTGATCCTCACTCTCTCCTTCCTCCCTTTCCTCACTCCCTCCCTCTTCCTCCCATTCCTCACTCCCTCCCTCCCCCCACTCCTTCCTCTCTTTCAGCTCGATCTCCTCCCCGTGGACTCGCAGCGTCTGAACTCCTTCCCCCCTCTCCCCTCCCTTTCACCCTCTCTCCCTCCCTCTCACTCACCTCCCTCCCTCTCACTCCTCGCTCCGACTCTGCTCTGCTCCCGTATACTCGGTCCCGGACGAGGCGGTCGCAAAATCATCATTTTTCTTCGTCGCAGGAACAAGCAAGTCCACTTAGTCAGGGCTGGAGGTTCGGGCGAGGGAGCAATGAGGAAAAGAGAGAGAGAGAACCCCTAGAGAGGAGAGAGAGAGGGAGGGGAGGGGGAGAGAGAGAGAGAGAGAGGGTGACATGCGGATTAACCTGATGAGAGAGGGAGATAAAACAGGAGATGGAAAATGGAGACAAGAAATCCTATTGAGAGAGCCACATTCAGAAAGAGAGAGAGAGAGAACTGAGGAGAGGGAAAGAGACAGACGAGTGAGAGAGAGAAAGAGAGACATTCGTGATTAAAATCTATTTGAATTTCGTTCTATTTTCTTAGGTAAACATTTAAAATTCTTCTGCGTAATTGCCGCAAACCTAAGTAAACTTATTTTTCATTTTCTCGATGAAGGAAAGGTTTTTTTCGTCTGCTAAGCAAGTGCTAAGTATCAGATTATGTTTTACCTCGTCGTCCTTTCGTTTTTCATAATGCGATTCCACGGTTACATTTCTGCGTCTTTAGACGCATCTACTGGGGCTCGGGCAGTGACGTAATCAGAGGCCCCAAAAAAGCAGTAATTTTCGCCAAATGAGGACCGTTACGGAATCTCGCGATGCTTGTCCGGTTCGGTGCCTGCTTCTGTTTTCGCCGTGACATTCATTTGTGGTGAGCTGAAAATTTCATTTCTGACCGTTGACTCGTGTGAAATCGCATTAAGGCTGCATTAAGGACGAAAAACTCTCTGGAGCAGAAACAGGAAGAACGGTGAAAGTGCGAGAGCACCCGAATTCAAGATAGTGTTCCTTCCATTTGAGAGCGGAGTTGAAGGAGTTAATTGCGATTTGAAGAGGGCGTAGTGAGAGGAGCGATATTTCTGTCACTCGTCATCTACAGGTGCCTCATCACGAGTGCCATCGCTGAATATACCTTGAGATCCAGATTATGACCTAAACTGAACCCAACAAGTCTTCAATTTTGTCAACCCAATCATTTTGATATATATATATATATATATATATATATATATATATATATATATATATATATATTGTATTATATATATAATACAAATAGACAATAGACAAAAGAATATACAAATGTTTTGGAAAATATAACAATTTGTATCATTCTAAGCATTACAGTTTTAAGAGAATTGCAAAGAATTTGACAATAACACTTTTGTAACGCGTGATAAAATGCATAGCCCAAACATAATTATGCTATATCAAATTTTAGCTAATAGGAGACAAGCCATTCTATGTAATGTTTGTATAAATATTAACCTTCCTTCGCCGATGATGGGTGGTCTCGCAAATAAAATTTTATTTTTATTGAAAATTTTCTTTTCGACGATACTCACGATAAAAAATGATTCTTCAGTTATTACTTTGAAACCGAACTCTCTCATTTTTGAAAAATCAAATATTTTACTTTTGTTAAAATTTATTTATTATTATTTAAAATTTATTGGCACTACACCTTAATCAATTTATTAGATGAGAAGTTACCGTCGTAATTATCTATCAACACACCCAAATCGTCGATTTATTCATTAACTAAGTTTTTCGCGGCACCCATAAAAATCAGCTGCGGCACCCAGTTTGGGAACCACTGTTCTGGACAGTCACGCACATACATATTCTCTCGTCTTCCTCTAGGGACTATCTTATCCGAAGAAACTGCACCGTCTTTGTTCTTTCACTGAAAGATGCTCTAATACTGAAAAATATCTTGGAGATGCATGAATACCCCAAGATTTTCGAGAATCATCGAAAAGTACTATCGTGAGCGAGAATCATGTGACTCCTCTTCCTATTTACCGTTCGGTAATCGATAATTCAGCTTGTTTATCCTTACAGGTTTGCTGATATGTAAAGTAATGCTGTCCTGTGTTGCTGAAGAAAAATATTCAAAAATCCCTCACCTATCTTCCTCGCCGTATTAGTGCTAAGGGTTAACAAGATTTTCATCTTTCACATGGAGCAGAGTTGAATATTTTAGATGAAGGGGTTCATGCAGCAGAGGGAATAACATCGTCTAGCGGGAACATGAATACACAAATACTGGCGTATTTTAGTACAAATTCCAAATTTCATTAAAAAGTGCTGAGTAGTATTGCAGTAAAATTTTTGTGTTGGCTTTCTATTGTAATTCATTAAATTAAAATTTGCGCTTCACAGGAGGTTGGGGTGGATGTAATGTCGCGTCCGCAACGCATTAACCTATTATTCGACTTTTCGATTACCATACGTTAATGAGATCTCGCTGGCGTTGAAAAATAGGAGAACCACATAATTATGAGCCAAAATTAGACATAATATAAGTATAAATGATATCCAAGCGCTTTAATTAAAACAGTATTCTTAATATGACCAAAATGTAAGTGTACGTTCAAACGAAAATATTCGACTAGAATCTCACCCAAATTTTAAAATGTCTTCTTCATGAATAATAAGTTAATCATAGAGAAAAGTGAATAAACGCCGCCAAACGATTTTCACTAAGATTTGATACACATTGGAATGAGTAATTCAAATAATAATTTTGTCTCTGCTTTTTCATTTAAATAACTTTGTTTCCAATACTTGAATGTATTATGTACAAAATATTTTGAATTCAATTTATTACGTAAATTTACCGTATCCTCGGGGTCAAAAGTGTATTGTCTATATTAACAATAATATTTCAAATGATACTTTATATCTTTATTTGTTTATTATTTTTACTCGAACTTGAAAATAGTCATTACTCTAACTCATTTACACATTTGCTGTAAGTATGATACATTATAAGAATTCGAACCTCATTTCGTTTGATCTGTTTACGTCGTTCGTTCGATTATGAAAATTGTATTTGGAGCCCCAATGAGACATTTTCAAAATAATAGACCACATAAAAACATCTCAGTTTCAGGAGTAAGGAATGTTTTTGCATTTCTCAAAATTTCTCAGCGCTAGCAATCAATCTTTGTTATATTATCTCCAACTTATTATTTTACTTCAATTTAATGATACAAAGATTACAAACACTTCCAAAAACAAACTAATTTTCTCGCATATTTTTCATCACAACTGACTATGTCTATTACATTCCTCAATGTCCTCCATCAGTGAAATTGATGGAGCTTTTCATTAGGAGAATATTTGCGCAGGAATAGATGAAAGTGACCATCGAGTCAGCCAAGTATTAATTCAGTCGAGGTAGTTTCAAACGTTGTAAAAAGTGAATGAGTTCTGCCTCGTGAGCTTTTTATTCGATCGTGTAAATTTAGCGTTGTCTTGAAAGAGAGAGAATGAAAGTGCGCATGGAGCATTCACCTCCACCATCTTCTCGTGCCTTCTGGCGTCTTCTGCTCTCCAATCTCCTCTCTATTACCTCCATCGCCCGTCTTCTGTTTCACTCCAACCTCCCGTGATGCCCTGGTATTAGCCTAATGGCCATGAGAGGTGCGCGTGGCTGGCCTCAACCTTGGCGACAATTTTCTCTCCGTCTTCCTTAAGGCGGACCTTTTTATTTTGTCTTTCTCGAAATCCTGGATCAATATTTCCAGTATTTCTTCCTTTAACTAACATGAAATTTGATCGTCTTTAAGGTTTTTAGTTATCTTGAGTTTTATAATTAAGAGTTTCAGTTAAAGATTTAGCACATATATCTCTTAAAATCAAATTAAAATATGTACGAAAATAAGCAAAGAGAACTAATAAAATTGAAATATCTGTTAATTTTGTTGTTATATAATTTGTTTTTATTAGAAGTATGCGACTGTTATTGATGCGACTTTTTGTTTGCTGAGCTTCATTTCAGACGCTATTTCGAAAATTAAACTTGTATGGTTTTATACTATCTACCTATATTGATTTACCTTCTAAATTGCACGAAATATTTTCCCTGTTAGGAATCGATGCTGGTTTTAGCCGCTACCGAAGTATCTCTTTCCCTCCTCCTCCGAGAATACATTTTTAACACGGATTAAAACCGTGATAACTTTAACAAGCAAAACTTTTATAGGAGTACAAAATAATTTTGTACAAGAGCTGTAAAAGACGTTTATTAATAGCAAACGATCAATATTCATTGCTAACTTAAATTTGAGGTTGTCGAGTTAATGAAGTTTAATATTTGTAAAGCTAACTATTTTAAAATATAACAACATATTGATATTTTAAGAATCCGCCTTTTTTCGTCAAAATAGGATTTCATTGATTTACATGGGGAGGTATTTTAAGGGACGAGTCAGTATTATGTGTGTCCGAGGGCAGAAAAGTCAAACATGGATTATTGATAACAAACTTAAACGCATATATTTTAAATGAACTTTTGGAAAATAAATTAAATTTATTCATATGTAATGCTGCATGTAATTTTTCATTTGGTCCAACTATCAGGCATAATTGGTGATGGATATCTGCGTTACTAATCTTAAGAGACTTAATCCGACTGTAGACATAGGCACGTTCCGACCATTCAGCTGAAAAAAGCTCCATCAGGAAGGACGAGCCCGGCGTAGCAACGTTCTAACGCTTATTTTTTGATCCAGGTATACTTGGAAGCCCATTAAATAAAATTCCTTTATTCAACACGAATATTTTACAATTTCTGTTTTTGTTGTAATATATGAGAAATGATATACATAGACTGTATTTTTAAAGTGGTAATAGAGTGATAAAATGAACATATCTGGTGCCTGCAAGAATGGATAATGTTACGTGAAACGCAAATACAAAGCAAGAATTCGGATTTTTATAAGAATGAAATACTTGAACTTATCCGATGCAAGATTTGGTTAGAAATACGCGTACACGACGCAATCGCAAAAGTAATATTAGAGTTCGTAAGCTAAGTAAAAATGTTAAAAATGATGTTTGTGTCTCCGTGCATGAAATGTATGTCGCTATAACATGGCAAAGTCAAGGACGCGCAATTAGAATAGTTAGTTTCTAAGTACTTCTTGCTTAAAACTTCATTTGTAATTTAATAGTGATTTTGAGTAAGACGCTAATGAAAAAAGAATCGGTCACGGCTATCAAAATAACTACTTGAACACGAACATCCGACTGTTAAGTTTTCCTTTCACTAAGACGAAGTACCTTTGCACTGCATTCTGGGATGATTTTTAAATTCTTGTAAGCCGCAGTTTAAGTGCACTCATAACGAATGGAATTTAATGAAACCTTTCTGGAAGCATAGCTCTTCTTTCCGAGAAAATTTACGAAATATCGAAGTGCCTTTGAGGCAATTTGCGGGACTTAGAATGCAAATCGTTTAGGTAATCAATCATTAGTCGGACTGTAGTTAATACCGTACATTCTTCCTCTCTCTCTCTTGCCTCCTCCTTCGCAATTTTTTCTCCCTTCCTTTAATCGTGAGCTTTCTTCCCTCGCCTCGCTCCGACTCCATCACCCTTCTCTCCTCTCTCTATCCCTCCCCTCTCTCACTCTCTCTCCCTTCCTCGCTCTCCTCTCACCCCACTCCCACTCTCCACATCCATCATCCCTTTCCATTTCCTCTCTCTGTTCCTCCTACTCCCTCCTCCTCGCTCCATTTCCTATCCCCGCTCGCCTTCTTCCATCTCTTTCTCTCCCTCGCTCTCTCTCTTTCTTCCTTTCTCTCTATCCCTTGCCACAGTCTCCATGGCGTCGCCTACGATGAGGAATGGCTCCTCCGTCCGCGACGCCTACAAGGTGTTTATTTCTGATGTCCCACCGACATTCTTTCCATCCCACCCGCTCTTCTATCTCTTCCTCCTCCTCATTCCCTCTGACTCCCTTTCTCTCTCTCTCTCTCTCATTCTTCCCACCTCTCTTCGTCCCCGTTTCTCTCTTTAACACGCCATTCCCATCCTCTTTAGCCCCGGGCTAACCTCAATGGGGGGCTCTTTACTTGCCAGGCACTTTGTACAATGTCTCTATACTGCTCGTGAGAAATCAACGAGTCATTAACAGCAAATCTATTTCAACATATCGGAACGTTTTTTTTCAACAAACACTTTAAAATTGGTCTTTTAGCAAACCGATGCGTAGTAGGTTTGTATTTTTGTACGCGGCGTTTCTTTTTAGTGATTTTGTGGCGATACTCGGAGGTAGCTTTAGGGCATTCGTTAGTAAAATGTACTTTTCGGTACGATATACGATCTGTTGCTGATGCCATATTACGTATATAGTAGTGGAAAACTCCAAGCAATCAATTTTTGACGAGTTAACCTTCATAGATCAAATGCACCAAGTACTCCGCGTTATACAAGAAATTTTCATTTCAACTGAAAATCGATTAAAATGGTTTGTTTTTAGCGTTAAATTATCATTTAATGCCCAATAAAATTCTGCTTTTAAAGAACACCCTCAAGGTTGATAAAAGAAATATTTTTTTGTTTACGAATTATTTAATAACGTCTACCTACTTATTACCCCGCAGCAAAAGTTTGTTTCTAGCACGAGGGAAGAGCACATTTTTATCCTCCTCGTCATCAAATTTTCCTTTTTAAGCGTGTGGATTATCTTCATGGCACTATTACTCACAGTTTTATCGGAAAGAAAATTTTCTCGAGAAATTTTTAATGGACATACTGTAGGATAGCACACGTTTTCCTCAAGGTGCACACAATAATTTCTGAATGATGCCAACAATAACTCATTGCGTGATACAAGGAGATATAATTTATTTTGAAAACAATAAATTATAATGTAGTTTTCCTCTGTTTGTTTAATTCATTCGAATAGTAATAATTCTATAATCCCGTTTCAAAATGAACAATTCGCCATACTTTTATTCATCACAATTATTTTACTCTGTTTTTTAAACATTTCATTATTTATGTGGATAATATTGGCTTTATTTGAACAACTAAATTAACATGCTTCGTATAAAAATAGTTCGTCTGTTAAAAGTAACAATTTTCAAGATTCTTGGATAAAACAAATATTTAAATTGTAAAATCTTGAATCTAAAATTTTCACACGTGGAAACTAGGAAGAACGCGTGATGGATTGGAAAGAAAACTTTTATGTAATGCATGATTAAAATAGTGTTGCATAAAATATAGTGGTGTGCCCTCATGATTTTATAAGTATATCGGTTCACTTTTGCTGAATGTAATAGCTTCCGTTCAATTAATACATCACGAGTAAAAATTAATATGTCAAAAACTGATTCTTTCCATTCAACGCTTAATAATTGGAAATTAGTAAACATTTTACTAACACTGGACTCGCGTGTGCTGGCATGTGCGTGTGAGTTCATTTTTTGGCTATTTTATCAGTGATACTAAAAGTGTAATATTTAAAAAATATACAATACCTATTTTTACGATAATGCAGCATTCGACTATTTTTAATTGTGACATTGTCAGAATTTTCGATTTTCGAACCAACGTCTGTTACAGTTAGTTCGGATAACAGGAACTGTATTGAAATTACTTTCCCAAGATAAAAAAAATGCTTTTGATCTTCTGATTTAAATGAAACTCTTTTTATCAGTAACGACGAAAATTTTCCTCGTTTTAAGGTCAGCACAAGGAATCGCAATGCACAAGCTTCACACCGCGTCCCTCGCTCTTTCTCCGCAACTCTTGTCTCTCGGAACCATCGCCATTAGCAGAGTGTCCTATTTATTCCCGTCTCGAATCAGCGTTCCCAGTTGAATTTAGTGATAGCGAAAGAGGGTCGGAGGAGTGGGTGTGTCGGCGAAAGCTGGGGGGAGGGGAGAGGGGAGGGAGGCATAAATCCGAATGGGCGTCGGTGAGCGGCCATTTCGTCAATGCGTCACAGCTGCATGCATCCCTCATTCATCCCCAAAATGGAAGAGGGCGCAAAAATCGCAACCGTCGACACCGCAGGGCTCAGAAGGGGAAGTGCGTGCCGCGAAGGGTGTGAGAGAGAGAGAGAAAGAAGGAAGGACGATCTCGCAGGACGCGATTTCATATCTCTTTTGTTTTCCTATGTGACGTTTCCCCGTAACACTAGAGGCGAGCGATGATGGTTGCGGAGGACGTGGGGAGGGGATAAAGGGACGGCGAGGACAAAACATCGAATCCGTGGATGGACTGCACGATTACGGACAGTGAGCGGAGGAATGCGAGTTTTTTCGGTTATTCTGATGGAGAAAAAGGGATTTTTGAGGCGAGAGAAAGGATAGAGGGAGAGTGAGTGGTGTGGTAGAGAGAAAGAGGGGGGGAAAGGAGTTGGGAAAGTTGGTATCGAGAGGAGTGTGGGGAGAAGAGGTGACCGGGGGGAGGAGTGGGGCGGGGGGCTGCGGCGTGGCAATATGGAAATGGGTGTCAGGGGTCGGGTAATGAGGAAAAGGATGATAAGGTCATTGCTTGGTGAGCACCTGACGCGAGAAATGTGATTAATATGGCGAGTAAGGGGGAAATGAGTTGCTTTTTTCCACGTCATTGTTTCTATGAGCTGCATGTTTTTGCAGCTCTTACAGGTCACGCCATTAATTTCAGGCTGCTTGGAACGAAAAAAAACTTTGAAATTTTAATAGGTACGGATCATTAAATGCAAATAACATGTGGATATCCATCTAATTAACTCATGAATATTTAAAATAAATTATGCGAGTCCTCTTACTCTCCTATTTTACCTTCGATGTGCAATTAACAATAGTTAATTAAATTCGCTCTTTCTAAGTCTCGGAGTTTGGTTATCTCTTAACTAACAATAAGTAGGTACTATATTTCTTTGCCTGACATATCTACTGGAAATATTTCTTATCACAGATCAAAAATGTACTTCAAACATATTGTTATTATTGTGGACATCACAAAAACATTTGTAATAATAAGTTATTAAATAATGGTTATTGCCGGTTCGTTTCTTACGATTTGAAAATACAACCTGAATAAATTCCACCATCCAAATGGAAAACAAGGAATATGAATATTTAGTTTTATTAAAAAGCTTTCCAGTACTTGGTAAAGACATTGCGATTTGCTTCCTGTTTAATAGTTAACTGGATGGTTACTGTTTGCTGGAAGAAATCATTTTAGAAAATGCAATTTTTCGGAGTCTGGCCGTGCAATTCGTGATGTGACAAAATCGTTTTGGGCAAATCTAGATGTGGCGGGGCTCACATCCTATAACCGTTCCGAATTTGTTCCGGTTTTCAATGTTCTGTCTCGGTATCTCGAACAGCTTTTTGGGTACGTTAAATTACCGATTTTGTTAATTATAATGAATTACTCAACAGTTCTTTTCATCTTCAGATCGCATTAAGTTATTTAAAGATAAAATTCGATCTACCAAATACGAATCAATACAAGGATAGAGTTGCCAATCCAACCCAACCAAAACAAACCAAACCCTACCCAGAATCTACTGGAATGGGACAATTCGGTGCTACCGTTTCGGCGCTGGGACAATTCGGCGCCGGGACGATTCGGCGGCCCAGGTTGGGCTAAGTGGTTGAGGGTTTGATTCGTTATATTTTCCTCCCCCGGGCTGGGTTATGCGATTGGGGGTTTTGTTCGTTATATTTTCCTCCTCCAGGTTGTGTTGAGAGGTTGATGATTTGGTTCGTTACATTTTCCTCCCCCGGGTTGGATTATGTAGTTGGGGGCTTGGTTTATTACATTTTCCTCCTCCGGGTTGGGTTAAATGGTTGGGTGTTTGATTCGTCCCATTTTGTTGGGAGTGGTTGGGGAGTAAAGTTATGTTACCTTTTTTCTTGCATTTCAATTTAAAAGTTGTTTTTATAATACTGCCATTTCATTGAAATGTTACCGTATCAGTAGTTAGTCAACTTAGCCGAATTCACTTAATATTTGTAATATCTTTTTATTATCGCACTAGAAAGATGCCCGTTGAAATTCAACAGGAAAGTTTTTTTGTGAAATAAAAAATGAAAAAATAAATATACCTTGACTTTCTTTGGATGGAAAGAAAACAAACTTTCGTTCTTTTAGGCGTTCGTTGTTTCAAGTCTTGAACTCCTACGATGATTCTAACAATAAGTACTTAATTTTAACATGCGATTGATTAATGTTCTACATTCAAATGTATTCCTTCTCATAAATAACGTAACGAATGTTGTTTACATTGGTTGTTATGAAAAGAATTTCTCTCTCCTTCTCTCTCTATCGTACTAATTGTAAGAACATTCAAAGCACGCTTTCGCCCATAAGAATTGAAATAACAATAGGATTTCGAGGTTTAACAATGTAATTGGTTGGCAAGGCAACATTCCAATTAAATGTCAAGATTTCCCCAAAATATGTTAACTAAATGTTTAACTTGAGAAATTTCGAACTGCACGCGGAAAAAGATGGACAGATTATAAAAATAAACGAGCTAGATCCGAAGATCATAGGTTTCTAATTTAGATCTAAAAAAATGATAAAAGCCTGCAAGTCGAAAAGTCGATTTTTACGTGTTATATGGGACATAGAAATGCCTACTTCGGAGTCGAACCTAGGACTTTTTTCGAGATTTCTTTTCGTCATCACCTTACAGTATGTGAATCGACCATTCCTGCAAAATATCAAAAATGTATCTCGTTCCATTATCAAGAGAGATAGAGATAAAACTTGACTAATTTCATAGAAGTAGATAGATTTGCGTTTTGAAAGCACGCGAACTAATTTACCCGAATTTGATTCGTAAATAAAAGTTGGTAAAAAAAGCAGAGGTTTATAAAATGGGGATTGGAATGTTTTAATGCGATCATGATTAGCATGAACCAATAATCTTCTATTTTCTCTCCAAGAGTAAAAATTGAACACCTCCGCATGATGCAATATTGTTCAAAAGTCAAGAATGGAAAAATAAATATTTCATGAAGTATTATAGAATTTAAATGTGTATTACTAATAGTACTTAAAAAATAATGATTGGCAACATTCGCAAAGAGTAATAGAAAGCATACTGATTCTCTTTTATTCTATTATCGCGAGCGACTTAATTAGAGCATCCTTAGTTTTATGGAGCGATGTCTTAAGCATAATTTACTCTTAAGAGTGTCTCTTTAATTATAAATTGAGCAATGATTTACCGTAGTACATTAGAAAAATTATACTCTTTAATATATGTACCAAATACATCTACACATTCTCATTGTCACAACCAAATTGATTGATGTACAAACTTTAATACAAAAATGCAGTTTATATGTATATGTAAAAACGTTAAAAGAAACAGTTTTATTCTACATTTCTATTATATGTTCAGTAATCTCGTGCTGCGTATCCCAGTTCAAAACGTTCGAAAGTCCTTCCAGTGGCGGTCGGTAATGCAATGAAATTCAGCAACTCAAGCTGTGACTACACACGGCATCCCGTCGTCTTTCCTAGGCATATAGATTCATTAGTCGATCACCACGGCACCTACCGATGGAACCACGCATTAACGCACGATCTGGCAACGCGGCTTGCGTCACGCGGACTTTTTCACATCCCCCTCCCATTCCTCTTTCTCTCCATTTCCTATGAGGACACAGAATAGAAGAAAGAGGAGTGAGTGGGGTATAAGCTTAGAAGAGGCAGGGAGAACTAGATGGAAGGGAGAGCTAGTAGACGAGAAGGGAGTGGCGAGGGGAGGGAGTGAGAGAGAGAGAGAGATAGAGAAGGAGACGGAAGGGGGCGGGCGGAGGAAAAGGTGACGGGGAATGATGGAGCGGACTCGGGAGAAAAATGAGAGTGGCAGGAGGCCCGAGGGGAGGGAGGGAAGAGACAGGAGGGAGAGAGAGAGAGAGGGAGGAGCCGGGGACGGGGATTGCGAGTATTGATATACGCGCGTACGATGCGAATCTTCGAAGGAACGCAAACTGCGACCGCGAAACCTTCTAAGCGAGCGTGGGATGCGGTTAACGTGTAATTCAGCTGCCGGAATCGAGCCCGGTTCCCTCCGGGAGAGAGGAAGAAGTGTCGCTAGGCTACCCAGACGATAGGAACTCGCGAGAAAGGGGGATGGAGGTCGGAGGGTGCGGGGAAATCGAGGTGCATAACTGCGTGAGTGGTGTGGGGAGACTTCGGAGGTGACGAGGGTGCGAGGGTAAGAGAGAGAGAGAGAGAGAAAGGGGAGGGAAGAGGGGAAGAGAGAGAGGGAGAACTCCGCTGATGGATTACCCGCCTGAGCCGACCAAAGAGGTGGAAGGAAAAAGACGCGAGGGAGGAGGCGGGGAGAGGGAGGAGGTGGGGGGAGGAGGACGAGGAGGGGCGACCTCACCGCCGCCTCCTCGGCGTCTAGTGGGGGTTGGAAGCGGGGTGGAGGAGGAGGGGTGGTGCAGAGGCGGCAGATGTGGGAGGGGTCGGAGGAAGGAAGGGGGTAGGGGAGGGGCAAACCGATGCGGGGATTGCCTCTTCTCCTCCTCCCCCTCACCCCTCCCCCCCTCACCCTGGCAAACCGCCGCTCGCTCATGTGAGGAGGAGGAGGAGATGAGTTCTCTTCCTCCACCTCCCACGCCACTCCCTCGACGTCTCCGCCATCTCGTCACCGCCCCTCCTACCCCCGCCTCCTCGCCCCCTCTCTCTCTCTCTCTCTCTCTTCGCTCATCGGGAGGGTGCGATCATCGGATCCCACTTCCCTCTACTGACGCTGGGAAAGGATACACTCAGTGTGTGTGTGGGCGTTGGGAGAGGAAGACGGAGAAAGGAAAGAGAGAGAGACTCTGCATCCCTTGATGAGATTTATATCCGTCCACATAATGACCGCCTTTGTCCTCGATAAAAAAATTTGGTTTTTTTCAGCAACTATTGAGGATCAATAAAGACCTTCTGGTTAAAATTTTGAATTTCACATGTAAGGTCATCAATCACATGCTTCTGTACATTTAAAAAGTTTAATTTCATTGGAGTATATTTCCCGAGTTTTAAATTTTTTATCGACTATTGATAACAAATTCTTTGGGATCATTGTGATATTAATATCCGTTATATGTATATTACATTTCAAACGCCGTTTATAGGAAATTTATTTACAGCTTTGGATGATTATTCTATTATTTTACATCCAGGACTAAATGGATATAGTGAGTTAAATAATTCATAAAATTTTAATACCAGTATTTTGATAGATAAAGTGACTAAAATATTTAGGAGTCATCCAAAATATAATCTACAATCCCTTTCTTCGAGCTTAATCTTTTTCTTCATTTTATAAGCTCGTCCGTCATTGTCAAACATATAGCTCTCTTCTACATTTGAAAATAAAAAGGCGTTCGAGTTACCACTCCAGTTTCTCAGAATGAAAGAGCCTTTTTTTAAGCTTTCCTACTTTCTCCGATGATAGGAAATTAATTATTCACCAAGCTGATATGTTTCAAAATAAAAATATTTCAATTTTCCAGCCACAGCGTGATATTAGCCCCAAGTCATCCCGACCTTTATTTTGCAATCGGGAGCGTATATGAAATCGATGCAACACCGACTCGCCGTGGAAAACCTCTTGACGTAGCCAAGGAAATTCCACGCCGCAATTTATTCTTTCGTAACCGCTTCTAATTTCAATGATAGCGCCCCGCTCTGTGGGAACTTGCTTATCTCTTTATCCCGGTGCTAAAGAAATAAGGTGCATCGGGGACGGAAGTGTTTTCGACACCACCAACAGAAGCATTACACCAAAGCCGCAAGGATTTCATTAAGGGTCGAGCATATTTCTTCCAACAAACCGAATTTTCTTTTGTCTTTTTGTCCATAACCATCATCTAAAGCCTCTCGGTACACATACCTCCTTTCGTTACGGCCATTACGGTCGATGAGGGGTGTCGGAGAGATGGGATTGGTGTGCGACGGGGAGGGAGTTAATACCGATCTCAAGCGGGGAGGAGGTTGGGGAGTTTTAGTTGGCCGGGACAAGTTCTGTGGAAGACCCTTCTTCGCCTTCGATACTTTCCCGGAATTTCGCTCACTTGTCCAGAGAATCGGTGCGCTGCGCGGAAACCACAGCTTGTCCTTCTTTATTGGCGGAGGGGAGGGACAGCGAGGGAGAACGGGAGCGGGTGAAATGGCGGGGGGGAAGGGAGGGCGCGATGCAGGCTTATGACGTGGAACGCGGTTATTGAAGAGAGAAGCGCGGTGTGCAAGCGGAAATGCGTGAAACCGAAGTCATTTGGAAAATGTGTTGCCCGTTTTGGTTGAGGGCACATGGGTCGAAGATGCTCTCACGTTCCATTAACGAAGACTTCCGAATTTGATAAATATGGAGTACGTCGGCGGAGAGAGGAGCGGAGAGAGAGAGAGAGAGGAAGAGAAAGTGCATTCATTAGATGCGTCGAGCGGAGAGAAAGAGGGAGATGATTGGCTGTATTTTAGGTCGTGTGCATCGACTAGAATACTAAAGAAATTACAAAAAAAAATATAACTGGGATTCAGTCGAATTTTATAATAGACTGGCAATAACAAATTGAATTAAAACGCCGAATAATAATAAAGTAATACTTGAAATAATATTTGAAATAATTTAGTAGGAATACTGAATTGTTTTTCAGGCAGTTGAAGCGATCAGAAATTAAATGAAATATTTTATCGGTTATGTTTTCGTGAAAATACTATGAAAATTATACTCGAAAGCAAGACGTTAAAGCGCGAAATTATTCCTTTGTCCCTTTTGAACGCCTCCGCTGAAGCTAGCCATCATATATAAAATTTCATTTTTTATATAAAATGATATTTTTGACAAAAACGTCCAATACAGTATATAGAAAATTTTAATTTTCTAACTTATATGGGGTTGGAATGAAGCAAAATCATTCAATCTTGCGCGATAAGTACAGTATATGCACATCCTTTTCGGTTTAACTCGGATACAATTTTATAGCGATTCGTATTTTATACTTTGGAATGGCATCCTAAAAATGAAATGGGCTCGAAAGAAATGATGTTCGTAGATTTTTCTGTCATTGTTTACTGCTTTAAGATATGCCAAATCAATGCGATCATACGGATGATTTTTAGAAGCGAAACGTGAAGCTGATAGATCTCATTCGCGTCGTACGTGAAGCCAATATAAAAATGGCAGCAAGTGGAAGTTTCCTAGAAGGCCACGAATAGTGATGGCTGACGCGTCACGCAGACCCCACCCCATAAACTGACTTGGGAAGGAAGACGAGGGTAGGCCGGATTTTTTCCCCGTTTCTTTTTTCTTTCCACCCTGGGGGATGAAGTGAGGAGGAAGGGAGAGAGAGGGAGGAAGGAGTCAGATGCTCATCCATCATAGGTCAAGGCAGGAGAAGAGGGTAAGTCGCGATAGCGGAGGGTGCAAAGAGAGAAGGGAGGCGGAAGAAGGGGCGAGGAGGGTTTTTCGGGCCGCCCCACGTGACCTCGCGTCGTTCGCACCCCTTCCGCCCGCCGTCCCGTTGCCTCCCTCCGCCCCACCCTCGGCAGATGCTGCTCCGGAGTGCCCAGGGAGGGTGGCACATTCCCCTCCCTCCCTCCTTACTCCCTCCTTCCTCCCTCCCTCCTCCCTCCCCTCCCTCCTCCTCCTCTTCCTCTATCTCCTCCCCTTGCTTCCTTCCCGCTCAAAAAACCCCACAAATGGCCTCTGTTTTCCCTACACTCAATCCCACCGAGGGGTTATTTTTTTCATCCTGTGCCCCCAGAAGCAGCATCGAGAGTTCTCTCCATTCAAATGCTTCGAAATGCGTCTGTAGCTTCTTCTCGACCCTTTCTTCCCCTCTTTTTGAATCAAATTTTCTCCGATCTCTTCCCTTCATATTTTTTCCTGTGATGTCGAACATTGGGCGCAAAAATCAGATTTTAACGAGACTGATTTTTCCCTAGCACTTCCGGTCCTCTCATTATAGCCAGGAGGGCTCATGTACCTAATCGCTTATAACGTTTGGGATGCTTTCTCATTGATGGTGTTGTGCTGCTCTTTGACTGCAGTCGCTATGTCTCCTCGTAAAACGATAACCATGATCGGTTATACAATAATCTCTTGTATGTTATCCATTTCGTGATCGTATATGGACTATTTAATTCGGCCAAGAAAAATAACTGCTGTCCATTTTCCAATTTATTTTGCCATTGGATTGACTTATGCAAAATTGCGCCTTTTAGTATCTTTTATCGACAGTTGTCACTACTTGACGCATTCTACGGCATTATAAACAATTTAATTAAGCAATTTTTACCTAAGCTTTCACAAATATATGTCATCTTAAAATATTCGGTACATTTACCTAAATGGCGATAGAATTGTGTTTTAAGGATTGTAGGTCATCTTCCTTTCCCACGGAGTGTGTGTTTGTGTATGGGTGGATTTTTTTGTTCGAAGATAAATTATAAGCCATCAGAGTTGAAAGCCTCTTAAGTATAGATTCACTCGCGCCCTCTGGGTTTCAATGAAACTTTTTCAAACCTTTTGCTCCTTTGATTAATTAAAAATTAATTAACCGGACAAAACTCCGAATTATTAAGATGAGAGTATTTTTTGCAGACAAAATTATTTCATTTAACTTTCCTAAACATGTCTTCAATTAAAATATGTGATTAGTAAGATTGTATTTGTACGAGTATTATACCTTGGTATAACTTTATGACAATTTAATTCATACATTTAAAAATGTTTTAAGTAAATTAATATTTGGTTATCATAAAATAGTGCGAAATAATTTTTTAGTACTAGCATAACTGTGTCTTCAGAGTTTGGAGCATACAGTGTCTTTCTAAAGTAACGCAACAACTTCAATTTATAAACGTTATTTTTATGTATTTTATTGATGATTGATCAGCTAGTTTTGCATCCAAAAGTAAAGTTAATTGATACCATATATTAATGAAAACTTCAGCTTCACATATATTAATGGATAATCCTTATATATATATATATATATATATATATATATATATATATATATATATATATATATATATATGTATATATATATATGTATATATGTGTGTGTGTGTGTGCACCTGAAGTATTCTTATATCTATTTTTCAAAAGTTTTTAGCGAAATAACATTTATAAAATAATATATAAAACCTAGCTTTTGGCTTTTTACAAACAAATTACCTTTGTTACTTCAGTTTCTTCTCCTCTTCCCTGAGAATTTTCTTATTATATATGCATCATATACTGTAATAGTAAAAACAATGTTCCGATAACTTCTTTTCGTAAAGGCCAAAACATTTCTTCAATTAATGCATGATTTAAATTAATATCGTCTAAATAATTAAAAAATAAATTAGAGCTCGAATTATGCCTGGAATTCAAGTGAAATAGAAGATAACATCGCTAACTATTAAACTGTTTTGGAAACCAAATTCGCATTTCAGTTATAAAATAACCTCTCTCGGGGGTAATTTAACGATCGTTGATTCCAAACGAGATCTTCCTTTTTAGAATAAATGATCTGTGAATTATAGCTGAAACCGGCTGCTTTGTAGCCAAATTTTCCATTCGGTTTCCCCAACAATTTTCTGACGGCTGGAGGTGTCTTAAATATTGATCGTATGTATAGATGTTTCGCAGTCTAGTTTAATTAGAAAATGCTGCAGCATAGTTACAAAAGTGTACATCGCATCTTTCAAAATATTTGTCAACAGCCAGTGATAACTCAAGAATTAAGATTTTTTTAGTGGAGTAAGAGTAATGAAAATAATTTCCAGAAACGTGTTGCAGTAATATTTACAAAAATAATGCTGGAAGATCAATTTGTAAATGTTTTAAAACGGCTTTTATTATAAAATGCTGCAGCATAGTTACAAAAGTGTATATAACATCTTTCAAAATATTTGTAAACAGCCAGTGATATCTCTAGAATTAAGATTTTTCAGTGGGGTAAGAGTAATGAAGCAATATCTTACAAAATAATTTCCAGAAACGTGTTGCAATAATATTTACAAAAATAATGCTTGAAGATCAATTTGTAACTGTTTTTAAACGGCTTTTCTAAATAAGATTTCGAGCACATATATAGTAATGGATTTGCATTCTTAAAAAAAAATCTTATTCACTTCCTCGTTGTCTCGATATTCAATTCCTGTTGACTGTAAAACAGCGTCTTTCAACCTCTGTGGTCAATGGAGCTGCAATCTGTGGCATCCCATAACGACCACCAAATATACTCTCCCATTTCCTGCGTTTCTCTTGGCTCTCCCATACGCGCACACATCTTCGTGAGATGGAGGACGGATGGCCTCATAAGCTCTAACTCTCTCTGATCGTGTTTCCATTCCACCTGCTTAACCTATGCCAACCCCTTCGCCTTCTCGCTTACCTCATCCTTAATATTACCAAACGCAAACTCCTATTCGCCGACCCAAAAACGGACATCCATCATGCATCGGATTCCCACGCTTTTCCTACTTCAATAGGAGACACTCCCTCCTTTTCCCTCTCTCTCTTCCTTTGACCAACCTCTCAAAACCTCCCGACCTCCTTGCCGTCCTCTCTCCCTCTCCTTTTCCCTCCATCTCCCTCCCTTCTCTGCCCGCCCGTGGCTGGGAGGCAATTTTGACTAACCTCTTCATCAACGTCTAAACTTGCAAATCGCTCCACGCTTCAGTTCTTTCATTTTTTGTTCTTCCCTGCCCGACCTCTTTTTATTCTCCAGACGCCAGCCACGGCAACAATAAGGAGATAGGGAAGGGGAGGAGAGTGAGAAAGGGGGGAAGGGGGTGGGGAGGCGGCGGAGAAGTTTATCACTATAGGCGATCCTTCGAAAATAAATATTAAATATATAAATAACAACCACGCGCTTCGCGATTTTCTCTCCCTCCATCTCTCCTTTCCTCTCTATATATCTGCTTTTCTTCTCGCCGTGCGTCGTGTCGACCTCACGACTCACACGCGGCGGCGTGCTAGATGGCTCCCAATTTGGATATCGTGCATTTCTCCCCTCTCGCTTTAAAATCCCGCATCCCATCAATAAAGGGAGCGTTTTTACCAGCAAAATTTTCGAAATAGCTCCGACGCGAGGCTTGTGCGTCAAAAAGAAGAAAGCGCACGTTCTACAGGGAAAAAAATTTGAATTAATAACTCTTAAACACGGGTTGCGAAAGACTTTAACAGGATGCGATCAAGGAATCGCCCGCGTGTGGTTTTTAAAAAATTTTTTGATTTCCGAGTATTTGAAATTGACGCAGTTTCGCAAAAAAAATGGAGCGAGCGGTGTAATGTGCACCGATGTGCATATGTGCTGGAGCGGAAGATGAAGGGAGGAGGAGGAGGATAGTCGGGAGGAGTGAGGATGCGAAGGAGAGTTGCAGATGAGAGGAAGGTCGGAGAGCAAATGGTTCGGTGGCAATGGCGGCTGTCGGTTCGACGCTAAAGGGAGCGGACAAGACGAGAAGGAAGGACCAGTTGTGGCATACACGCCTCCATTTCTTAGAATTTATTTTTTTTTCTCAGCTTTCGGTCGCTTTTCTCTCTCTCTCTCTACCCTCTAAATCCTCTCTTTCCGACTTAATGACTTGTTCGTTGCGTTTATGTAAATTCGGCGCTCAAAGCCGCGAGAGGCGCTTATTACGCCGTCGAAAGAAAACTGTCCCGCGTCCTCGTCGCCTTAATAAGCGCACGAACGACATAAGTGCGAGGGGGCGTGGTGGGAGGGGAATGGATGGAGCGGAGGAGGAGGGGGTGGAGCGAGGCGCGGTGGAGAGGAAGGGGAAGGATGCCCAAGGGAGAGGCGGGGTATGCGGGGGAAAGAAGGGTAGGCGGTTTCTTAGGAAGAGGGGAAGAAAAGTGAAGCGAGGGAGCGAGGGTTTTCAACTGTATTTTGATACATTTTAGACACGCCTTTAGAAGATAACATGTTTCAAAAATGGCCCCATTAGGGTTTGATATTAGTAAAATTGCATGTGAATGCAGCGACTTCACAAAAATTGACGTTTTTTTGCTGCTCTGTAGTAACAAATTTGAGAAGCCGTGGTGTATACGATTTTCTTTCTTATGAAATTAATATTGGCAAATCTGGAAGATTATTAGACTTGTCCATCATAAAATTATATCTACGCATTTTCCCAAAATGGTAAGGAGTAATTGTTTCCCTTCTCCTTAGTGATATTGGCTAAAAATTTGGAGGCAAATCATGAATCCAAAACTCCTGAAGTGTGAGAAAAATGCTAAGATCGCATTCTTATGTTTTAAAAATGTTGAAATTCTACGTTAATTGCGGCGGGAAAAATCTTTGGGAGTTTGATCAAATGCATCACGTGTTTTTTTTTCTGTTCTTTTATACTGGATCTTCTCAGCATAAGGTGCAATTTCAAAGATGATTATCACTGGCTTCTTGTCTTGATGGGAGGACGAATTCGTAATTATTATTCGCTAAAGGGGTAAAAGAAGAATTTTAAATAAAAGACCTTATTAATTTAATTGATCTTTCAAAGATATGGAAATTTATTCATGATTCAACCTTGAATAAGCTTAAGTATAGGAGATATCCTGCAATTATAGGTCACCAGGACTCATTAAAGGTTTTTAATCGCAAAAAGGTTTAAAATGTCTCAATTTACAAGCCATTATATCATTAAAAATTAAGTGAAGATTATAAAGAATGATTATCTTGGTGAAAAATGGTTGGGTTTTAAGAGCAAGAAGGTAGCAAGATCATATCCCAGAGAATCTGCAGAAAAATAAAACGCTTCCTTTTTAGTTTGAAGCTTCTTAATTGCGAAATATGTGTCCCCCCATTAAAATTAACGGCAAATAAGAAAATCGACGGATACTTGAGAATAACAACTGTTTTCAGATTTTCATTTTCATTAACTTTATTTTCAGTCCACCTATATTGCTCAGATCAATATAACCATACGCAAATGAGAAGAGTCCAAACTCACGTAATTTTGCTCACAGTCACGTAATTCAGACGAATATTTGTCTCTGTTGTCAGCGAAGGAACCCAAGAATCTCTAAAAGCGAAACTAAATTCAAAATTCAAGCGCTTGAATAAATAACTTTGGAAATATTCTCTCAATTATGCCAATCCAATATCAGTGTTGTGGAATTCCTATAAATAATAAAAACATTATCTTAAGTCTCAAACTCAATAATATAAGTTCCCAATTCAGTAAATACGTTGTTATACATGCAGTGGCGAGGTGCAAGCGCTTAGGCTATGCTGACAGGCGTCACCTCTTTCAAAAACAAGAAGACAAGAGGTTACGGGTTCGCTCAAATACATAGTTCAATGCATGTCAGAATTCAACTGAGTAATTAAAAGGTCTAATGGAAAAACTCGAGCTAGGGTGTAAAGATAACACTTATGAAATCCGATTTTGGGAGATTGTTTATTATAAAATGATATACTCCTTTTATTCAGCCATTCCTGAAGATATGCGCTGGCTGTAGATAAAAGCGTTACTTTTAATAAAACATAGCTCTTAGCGATGTTTCATAAGCCCATCGTGCGAAGGAATTAAAAACTCTACAAGACCGACGTGGGGGAAAAACACAGCTAAATATTTGAAATTTGGGAATTTTAGAATCTATACCTTATTTTTCCGTGGATTACAGGGGCCATTTAAATGAGATCCGTGTCCAGCTTCCGTTCTCGTGCTCTCTGCTGTAGTGGGAATATTTCACCTCCGTCAAACGTTCGGCCGAACGGGCGGTATCTCTCTCTCTCCATCTCCGAGTGTTCTACGGAGAGAGGGAGATATTATCGCCGTTGTTGTGTGTTCGACTGAGTCACTATTTAATGCCATATTGTCAAGAGTGAAGGACACGAACACCCGAAAGGGGAAGGAAAGCCAAAGTAGAGGAAAGGAAATATAATTCTTCCGCCGTCGTCGCTCTCCACCGATATGTTTTTCGATTTCGTTGTTAAAAAAGCTTGAGAATTCTGATAAAAACACGATCATTCTAACTAGATACAGATTGTAAATTACATAAAGCAAAAAAAACCTTAAATTAAAGTGTTAAAGTCTTTATAGCTATTTATATTCAACTGGGGATACGATATTGAATATTAATTACAGCTGTAAATGCTGTAGAAGTAATTGTACATAACTGTTATTTCGGCGTGAGCAATCCTTAGAGACATAAGAGATAAAGGTAAACGTTTAATTAAATCCAAGAATGATAGATTGGAATATACAATCGAACATCTGATTTCGAAAATCTATCTTGAATAATCTTGGAGAATCTGTTCGGTATTTTTTATCTTCATTAATATCAGATTTATTTCTTAATTTTCTTTTACTGTCTTTTGGCGGAAACCATATTTTCTTTTAGAGTACAATTATAGGCTAAAATTGAGCAAACAACGCTTTTTAGACGATGTAATGAAATTTCGGAAATTCTCTCCAGATAATAACAGGTGTGAATTTTATATACTGTTATGAACAAAATATGTAAATATATAAATCTAATTTGTATCTTTTATAATACCTATATATTGTCGCTGTAGCGCTTCAGTAAATGAGAAAAGTACATACGTTATACAAAATTTCCTATATCCACACATCTTTAATTCACATTGTCATTTGTTACATTAATACGCATTTACGTGCAGCTCGTCTCTTAGCAAAAATGCTTCTGCTGTTTGGAAAGGGAGAGCTTGACGGTAGCCGGGCGTATAACTCGATATGTTATATCGAAATCATTGGTACATAAAACGTGCTAAATCTCGAATTCGAACATTTTCACTATCACAATACTTGCTGTTAATATTTCGTGTATGAGAAAGTAATAATAACGTTAATACAACCAGCACTTATAATGTAGGTTCACGCAGAGGGTACGTGCCGCTACTTTTGGAAGGCCAAATTAAATGTTTACGTGCGATAACTTTTATAGCTGTACGCATCAAGATTTTTAAATATAAAGTTTGATAAATCAACAAAACACTTTATACTACTTGGTGCGTCTGACAAAAAACTATCCTGGAAAAGCAGGTTGGAAAACACCTCTACATATTTAATTCAAGAGACGAGTAAGTTATGTCGATAATGCATACAATAAGGAAATCCTGAGTAAGTGCTAAAAAATAACAGAATCTCACGAAATAATGAAAAGTAATAACAAATAAATCAAATTTTTTACGATAACCATTATCAGAGATTGGATGTGGAATTTCTATAATTGTATGAAAATACGGTAATCATAACAAAAGAAAGCAGCATCGTGATGGGGCTTAAATAAAGCATGAAAATTTCCAATTTAATGGAAAAAAGAGGATAAGAAGAGGAAAAACAGAAGACACGATTGCTGGTTAAGGATAGATGCGGAGAGACTGAGACTGGTAATATGCCAGACAGACCGGAAGTGGCGGTTAAAAATGGAATGATGGGACAGAATTCGAAGAATGGGGAGGTGGAAATGGAACAAACGATGCGAAAGAGGAAGTGAGACGGAATGGGCAGCCCGGGAAGATGAGGATAAGAGTAGGTGATAAACTGGCTGAGAGTGCAAGAATAGAGGACGGTGATTACGTGAAACTAAATGAGGAGGTATTAGGCAGTAAGTGAGACGATTACATGTAATCGAATGTCGGACGCGGTAGAATGCGGATTTCCTTGGAAGCATGAGTAGAAGCTTACGATGGCGCGTATTTGAGTTCTGCTTAGGAAAAAACGATGATATTTTAAAAATTTCCGCCGTAATTATTAAAAATTATATCTATTTTATCGTGAAAGAGTCATCCTACTTAAGTCCTCGAGTGTTAATTTCTATTTGTAGACTTGTTCATCGTTGAATACTATGCCGTTAGCAAGTTTTTTCCATCTACGTACAGACAGTGATTATTCCAAATGTTTTTATTGACGCGCTATTCGTTTACTCATAGTGCCCATTCCTCGATCACAGATCGTTTGTAGAAGTCGAAAAGTATGCAAAATCTTCATCGCCTCGTTCTTCAATAACTTGGACGTAAACATTCATAAGAACGAAGTGACGGGTGATGGCGCAATAGAAGTTTTTTCCTCCGTGTCCGTCCTCGGGCGGAGAGTCTCGAAGGGTCCTTTGACTCCGCCACAACTTCTTTCCCCTCTCAACCCCTCTTACCCCTCCGCCCCATCCCATACCTCCATACACACACTCACCTCTCTTTTCTACCCTCGCTCAAATTCGTCTCTGTCGGATGTCCCTATCTCTTCCTCCCCCTTTCCTCCCTCCCTTTCCAATCTCTCTTCCTTTCTCTCTATCCTTCTTCCCATCCCCCTCCGCACTGAGTTTTTCTGAATGTTTTTTCCACTCCCATCTCCCTCCCTCTCCTCGTTGCTATCTCTTTATCCCGTGTTCCTTATCCCACTCTTTCTCTCCCTTCCCATCCCCTCATCTCTTCTGGGATCCCCTTCAGCTGCGACGTACCAAGCAGTGACGAGACCAAAAATACTCCCATCTTTTTTTCTGACCGAAGCCCTAGAGCAGCCTATGAAATTGTTTGGCGATGAGCTTGGAGGCGAGATAAACGACGTTGGGAGAGACGCGCGTCGGAATGAGATTCGCGTAATCTCGTGTTGGGAGAGATTGAGAGTGGCTTTAATTGTTTGAGGAAGATGTACATTTCGTTGCGGACCTTTCCTCGGGGATTTACGGCGGAATTATGTATCATTGCCTCGCAATAATTCAGGAAGACGCTGCTGAAACTATTTTGGACGAGTCATGATGCATTAATTCCTTGTCTCATGCCCTCTGTGCCGTGGTAGGAACATTTTTGCGCCTTGTTTCGAAAGTCGACGAGGTTGTCCATGCTGGAAATTTCCACAGGAGATGGATTGCTGATATTTTAATATTATACCGGTGTGGCTAAGCGTCCATCTTCGTAATAAAGGCCGCAGCCTAATCCGGATGATGAGATGGTAATAATTGTTTAGCATTTTTTATGTCGAACTCGAGTGGATTCAAAACCAGAAGCGTTCGGAGTCATCGACACGCCTGAGAGTTTTGACAGCTGCAAACATATCGTCTTTGCTCCTTATTTGTTAGCCTGGTTTACCCACGTTCTAGAGCGAGCTAGAAATTGAGGATTTGAAATGTGAATGGACATTATTTTTCCTTGATATGCTCGCAAATGCACACGCAATAAACGTACGCAATTAGCAGTAAAAATTCCAACTATAATACAAAAGATCCGCCGATCGGGTTCACTTGAAAAAATCGTTTAGAAGTAAACTGAAGCTGTCGCATATAACATGAATGAAGCGAATGGCTGACTTATTGCATACAAGTATTTCTCATCGAACGATTCATGTCTAATTGCTTAAAACAACTGCAATTGTTTTATAGCTATATGATGATTTATATTTTTCTTTTCGCCATAAAGCCGCTGGATTAAACGGGTGCACATTGTATCCACTAACGATAAGTGGCTTGGATTCCAGCCATAAGGTCAGCTTTCGAACAATTTATTCACGTATGTCGGTGCTGTTCCAACTCCACTTTTTTGAACCATGCATCGAGTTTACTTTGGGTTTGATACATTTTTTCTGGTGTATTAATAGGAAATTTAGTTAATTTAATCTTCACGTGACGCAATCGCAAATTTATTCACATTTAAACGCAACGGAATTCAATCATTAATATACAAACATTATGGAAACGTCAACTCATTTGTTCGCTCCCCTCCACCCCTCGCCATCATCTTATTTCTCTGCCACGCCATCTCCGCCTCGCCCCTACTATCTCCCCCTCCCCTCCTCTTGCGTCCCCTCCTCCCCCTTTCCTTTCCCCCCCGCAACCCTGCCTATTCCATCCCCCCCGGCGCTTCGAAGGCACGACTCGGCAAGACTGTGACAAATGGCGCCGGGTGTCGAAGATTGACCCGAGATGGCTCCGGTGACCTCAGCCAAGGGGTCACGCGATGGGAGGTGACGTGGCGACGGGGACAACCCACCCACCCACCCAACCCCTCCCACGATCCCACCTTCCCTCCCGTACACCACGCCCCTCCCCTCCACCCTTCCCCCCGAACCGGATAATCCCCGTTCACAACCATCGCAACCCCTCGTGGGCGGCCATGACGGCAGATGTGGCGCTATATAGTGTCCCGCAACCACTCGAGTCGACGCTATTGCCGCTTGAGATAAAAGAAATTATTTTTTGTGGCGGATACAGAGGCTTAGGTGAAGAAACTCCATGATTCACGAAAAGATGAGTAATGTCCGACGATCGACGCATTTCTCGGGGGAGAATAATCAACGCCGTAAGCTGATTTGTTCGGCGTCATAAAATGCGGCAAGACGGTGAGCGTCTGAGATTCGGTGACGGGAACTCAATTTTCGTCCTTTATCTAAAGCCTTCGAAAGATATCGTCGAGTAGTGACGATTTAAATCATTATGTTCAACATTGTAGGTTATTTGATAATACGGCGAACCTGCAATGACAGACGATGATTGATGAGGAATTCTTGCGCATAGCGGTCCACTGTCCAAAGTAACATAAAGATAACTTTAGAAATAAATCCACGCTGCTATCGAAATGGGAATTATGTAAATTTTCGTTTAATTTGGAAGTGATCAACTAGCGTTTTTTTACCATAATTTAAGCATTGAAATAATTCTGCTATAGTTAAAAGCAAAAATATAAACGAAACTAATTTGATACGTGTCGTTGAATTATTCACAACTTGAGGATTTTGGTTTTAATAATCAACTTCATCGAAAATATTCAAACCTGAATATCGACTAACATCACTAGTTCACTTATTATTTTTACGCTTCGGTCGTAAAAGGATTCTTTAAATAAAAATAAAACATTCCTTTTCCTTACGAAATAACCGTAAATGTCATAACGCCTTGAGTGATATGTATTTCTACTGAAAGAATATTGAAATAACCGAACATTTCCTCAATTTGCATGCTGACGTTCAGAACGTAGTTACATGCAGTCAATTTTGTACCTAAGTGATTAGATTTCCGTAAAATCCGATTTTATTAAGCATTTTTATAGTTGACATAAGTTTAACTGCGACTCTTTCAAATGAACGATATCATATTATTATACTCATTTACGGATCAACAGATAAATGTTCATAAAAACATTTTTAATTGAATTGTAAATTGCTGTGTATGTTACATTTATTTATAATAATATATAATTTGCGGCCTTACAATTAAGTGCAAATATTACACTAAGAAATAAATGAAATGCCAGGAAACTTATCTTCCCGCAGGAAGCAAAGGTTGTTAACACTGCCTTATGAACACCGTTCAAATGGCCGTCGTATTATTCATCCCATGAACCTTAAGCAGTGAATATTTTTTAGAAGGAAACAAATCACCTGTCCTTTGGAAAACATTCCGGGTTAATAAAACTTTCAGTGCACCTTCTTCCTCTCTCTCTTTCCCGAATGCTCTTTTGATTAAATAATGAATTAGACGCCCGGAAAATAAGAGAAAAGAATGGGCAGGAAAAAATACACAAAAACCGTTCACAAATACGCTCCCAAACTTGAATTCTAGCGTTGGTACTAGCGCCACACGATGAATCCCATTCCTTTTGCGTGCTTTTGCCTTCAAATACATGCATGCGCGCGTAAGCCTGCGAACGTACAGCGTATATGTTAAGTACTTTTTTCGGTCATGGCCGCCTTCTATTCTTGAGTTTCGTTCGTTCGTCGGCGGCCATCATAGTCCTCTCGAACACGGAAGAGATGAATATACATTTGGCCTCCGCTAGAAGAAGAAAACAGTTCGTGTCATCTCCGAGCGTATCGGGTGGAAGGCGAGGCGAAGGGAAGCGAAGCCACGGAACGCGGCGTACGGCACGGTTCATACCGGTTACGCCCCATTCCAGCCTCACCCCCAGTGACTCCCACGCCTTCTCCTCCCACTCCTGACTGCTGGAGATTGATGTGGGGGGCGGGGTCGGATGGGAAGGGATTTCGGGACTTGCCATCCCGAGGCACGGAGCTGTTAATGAGGATTTGATTGCGCAGAGGCGAAGGGTTTTCCTGGTCACCCGGCATACTGTGCCAAAAATTGTGGGTGGCGTTCTTTCTTGTTTTTTTGAAAAAAAACCTTCCTCTCTTTCTCCAGTTAGATGGAAGGCGTATTCGAAGGGGGCGGGTTGGAGGGACGAGGGGTTTGGTGGGTGGAGAGCGCGCTCTAAGTGATGTTCGAGGGTGTACTTTCCACCGTCATCCGCTAATTACGCGAGTGTCGATTATTTTAAAAGCATTACGGAACGATTTGTCAAAAAAGGAGGTGACGCAAGGTATCATTTCGTTCCTTAAAATAATTCTTTTTCTCGTGATTCCGTTGGAGTCATTAGATCGGGAGTTTTTTTATAATTGAGATAAGATATGTAAGGCATTTTAGTACTTAAAAAGGAATCATTTAAATTGTCTTAATTGAAATCTCGATTTCAGCTATACAAAAAGAACATAATTTATCGGTCATTCATTAATGATTTGCATCGTGCTCAAAATTACGTCTCCAACGATTGAATTATTTATTATTCCTAGTTTTTAATATTAAAACAACCATAAATAAAGCTGGGGAACTTAATGACTTCCTTCGTACTATTTTTGTTTGAAAAAGACATCCACTTGAGATCTGTAACAGTGACGTATATTGAGTGCTTGTGTCACGAAAAAAGCGTTTTATTATACTATTTCCACGCAATGTTAGCACGCTATTGCTAAATATTTGACCTCGGGTACCTATGCATTTACTGTTACAGACATATATGTCACTTGAAACCGAATGAACGGTAGGAGAAATACATTTAAAATTGTGAGAAATAGCATATTTTTTTAACCACAAGTATCATTTACTAATAACTGTACCTACTAAGATCAGTTTTATCACTCAAAATTGTTTTTAAATTTCGGGAATTATACTCTCCGTAAATTCTTTTTCTCCCCGGATTAATTTCTTTTTTATCTCTTTCAAGATAAAACTTTTATATTAAATTTGTTGATCATACCACCATGCACTATACGAAAATAATTACATAGCTGAAGCAATATGTCTAGGACGATGACATTCTTGGTATAAATGGTTGATGCCAGTTATTTATGTGATTATTCGGTTTCATTTATTTTAGCAAGTTTTTTTAAAATGCGCTTATGCTTTCGCTTTGGCTTCTGTCTGTGCACGTGCTTAAAAGGAAATTGTTACGAAACCGTAAACGATAGAGCTGAAACTTCTAGTGAAGAATTCTCTACTGCTGTCATTTGTATTTCTTTAGATTTGAGTATTGAACATGAATATCCCATTTTTTGTTTAAATACCCATTTATTAAGAACAAATATGTTTTCCCAAGAAATATTTACGTTAATAATTGTTAAATTGTATCTACTATTCTATATTGTACTATATATATATTTGTTGTTAAATAATTTGAATAGTGATGAAATTCATCTATATGATAACCTAACAACAATGGGATTTTTATAGCCAGAGGTGCTCCCGTAAATTAATGTCGAAGTTAAATTTAATATCGACGTAGAGGCAAATACTCTATCAACGGCTTTGTTCTTGTCCGTCGTCGGATTCATAATTATCAATTATTTATGGGTGCATAACTCAACACCACCAAAGACAAGATAATTGGAAATGCAAACTAATTGAGGATTCATAAAATGCGAGTAATAATATTTGATTAGTAGGTACCTACCCAACCAAAAAAGAATTTTTCATCGATCCCTTAAAACAAAAAGTTGAATGTCTTTAGACGAATGGAAAACAAAGCGACAACAATAGCACGTTTTTTACGCTTTTGAGAACGAGCTAAAAATATACCGAGTTGAATCGAGGCCCATTAAAATTTTTTTTTTAATATCTCCGAAGACATATAAGATGGAATGCTGAAATTAGAAAGGGTACATTTCCGCATTGACGCCACTTATAAACGAGGCTCTAGTGACCGAATACGTATAGGCACGTAAAAAATAAAAAAGCTGCGCTAATTTTATCCGTGTTCACGGCCAACACTCTAATTTTGTCTGTTTCTTATCGATCCGTTATAAAATTCTATAGTTAAAACCGCGATGAAAAGATATATCCATGATGTAACTGTGTTTACGTTTATGTCCAGAAAAAGCAGGACATTACCGCATATTTCTCCTTTCGGCTACCGATAGGCCGGCAAATAAAAATAAGATTTTTCTTGTTTTTTACAAAGGAATGTCCGCTGATTACTTTTCTTATGCTAATAGCTAATTAACAAATTTTCAAGCAAAAAATGAGCATAGGCTGTTAGTTTCATGGTTTGCTTGCACCTCATCAATTGCAAAAAGTGAAGAATCAAAAAATCACAAGCTAACACAGTGCCTGTGGAACAAATAAATGAATTTCTTTTCTCATACTTCCAACTAGTGGAACTAAAAATGACCATGGCAAAATAAAGATTGCTAAATAGCGACAATGGCAATTAATGAGTTATATATATATATATATATATATATATATATATATATATATATATATATATATATATATATATATATATATATATATATATATATATATGGATGTCAACAAGGTGTTGGGATGAGGGGTTCTCTCTCTGTAGCTGAAGAAGGAGTAGTTCCGAAAGCTTTACGTTTGTGATGTTTCTGTGTTTTTGTGTTATTTTACGTGTGTCGCTTCGACATCCCCGGGGCCTCGCCAACCTGAAGTCGTCTGATTGGTGAGTGCTCACTGGGTTTCCTCATCCCAACACCTTGTTGACATCCATATATTCATTTTACCTTTCCTTTTCCGTAAGTTGTTATATATATATATATATATATATATATATATATATATATATAGCTGATCCTGACTGAGTGAGTGAGTGACTGACGGTAATTCTAAGGTACTTCTAGAAGGGCTAGAGATCTAAAATTTGGCATGCTGGTCAGCCATATGTCACAACCAACGGAACATATCGAAAATGCCAAACATTTGCGTTTTGACGTATTTTTTGACCCCATTGCTCCATTTCAATACCCCATAAGAAAACTATAACTTTATAGATAATAGAGTGTGCAATTAAAAATACCAAATAAGCATTAAACAAGTTAGAATTAATTGGGTAAAACCATAGTTATAAATTTCCATTTAAAAGGATAAATGAGATTCGAGGGTTACTCCAGGATTAAATGTTATCTAATTTTTAGGCGTTCTTTACAACAAGTAAGAAACGAACGTTATAACCTCTCGTCAGCCCGTCCCTTTGTTTCGTATTCATAACTACTTGGGAGATTTTCATGAAAGTTGGTTTTAAGGACTTTTGGGCAAACAAAAAACAAAATGATGTAAATAGTTTACGTGACCTAAGCAGGAGTGCAATTTACTGGTGACAAAAATGAGCTTTCCGTCATATCTCGTAAAAGATTAGCCATTCGAAAGAAGTCTTTAAACAAAATTTGTAAAACTAATAAAATGATATATTTCTTGCCTTATATATTTGTATCAAAGGATCAGCTGTTTTCAAGAAAATCTAACTAATAGATCATTCTAATTCGCTCTGAAATTAGAAATTTTCTTGCTTGGATTTTTATTGTTATCAGCGTAAAACCATCTTTGTGACAACTAAAGTAAACGGGATCTACTATAAATGCGTAAATACGATTAATTTCCATTCGTATTGTAAATGTAAGATAATGGATTATTTATGACGAAGAAATGGACTTAAATTTGTTTATTTTCCTTACGTTTAAAGTCAGCGTTTGTAAATGAAAAGAAGTAATGATTTTGAACGTAAATATTACATCACTACTGCTCAATTCAACTGAGATACGTTTAAAATCATTTTCGATAATTTTATTAATTTTAATCGACTATAAATTTAATTGAAGAATTAAAAACTCAACATTTCCTTGACATCACTTCTTACATATAGTTTTGTAGCACTTATACGAAGCCATTAGTATATATCTTTTTTGATATGATTACATAAATCAGTGGTCGGCAACCTATGACCCGCGGGTCAATGAATGACTCGCCATCAAGATTTGTGCGACCAACAAAGGTAAACATCTTTAAAAGGTTTATGTTTTAAAAATAAAAGATTAATTCATTTAATAAATATAGTTTAAATAAACATCTAGGTTTGATTATTCTTTTCATTCGAAATTTTCAACGGAACCATTGCATATTTAAAAAAACATTAATTGACCCACCATCAGAAAAGGTTGTCGACCATAGACATAAATCGCAAAGAACGCCTCTGCCCTGCGTGATTCGTGCGTATTTCCTCTCTTGTTACATCTAAAAGTCAGTATACGAGAATTACATATTTTCGAGAGGGGATTATCCAATAAATATGGCATTTGCCGATCTTTTCCTTTCCATGTTCGGATTTTCCGCCTTCGCTGTATATCCATCAGTTATTTTTTAACTGTAGTTTTACGTTGATATTATTACTTTCTCCATATACGTAGTATAGGGGAGAGTATTGTTCTCGTGAAAAAACCGATATCGAGATTTCAACGGAAATACACGTTTTGAGGTCCCCTGAACACGTTTTGATAATTTTCTCGATGATGTCTCTGTGTGTATGTGACAGTTTTTTGTGTGTACTCTAACTCAAATGCGAAATTTTATATTTAACATTTTTATGCAAGTCACGAGAACTGATTAGTTTTTGTTAAAAATCGGTCAACCAGAAGTGGGTATTTACTCTTGTCACTTATCGGTTATTTTGAGATATTCGCATTAATATTTGATGTATTTTAAAACATGCTAGAGTTATGGTTATAGTAAATTTAATTTTCTACAACATTTGTTCGAAACATTTTCCATATAATGCATTGTTTAAGAGATATCTTAAAAAATAATTAAGCTGCCACCACTACGCCACCTACCGATGACTATTGTTAACAATTGACGCTTAGTTACGTCTTAGTAACTCTCCTATTACTTTTCTTAATTGTTGGAGATTTGTGGCTATATCCATTATCAGAAGGCTATGGTTTGAGTTTATTTCTGTTCTTTTAAGTCTAAAATTTTCTCGCAGTTTATTAAAATATTTATTATTATATAACCTATTTAAAATTTTTAGAAATATTACAGATATGGAGAATGTCATGTGGTGACCACATCAGAATTTTCTATTTTAGTTTCAATACAATTAAAGTTTCTTTTTTCTTTCACTTAGGTTTTCCTTCATCATTTTATTTCATTATTTCCCGTATTTATATTTTCCTTTGCATGAATTTGCATCTCATCCTCATCTCAAGTATTTGCTTTGTTCGAGGGCTCGATCGCCATCGTGAAATCGAGTTTATTCGGTCGTTATTCTCGAAATTTCATATTTTGGCAAGACTTAATTAAATTGATAGCATAAAGGTATCCCCGCGGATTGCCTCTCTCATTTCTCATGTTGCGTTCATTGCACACGATGTCACTTTACCTAGGTTTATTTCAAACAAGAGAGGATTTTGTGGTTTCTGTGGTTCTCCGTAGAAATTTCGCATCTTTTAATTATGAGTTTTCAAATTTGGAGTTGGTTGTGGATTTCTATTGTTTGAAATTATATAAAGTAAATGAACAGCAGTTCTCGATCAGTCTGCCCGCGTTGTTTATAAGCCTTATCTAGGAAAGTTATATTCTTCGCAAGCGACTTTCATAATGAAAAATTTGCAAATGTTCTTACCATTTTAAAATTTACACAGTTTATTTTAATGAATGGAGCGGCATCGCAATGTATTAAACTCCCTCGTGTAAAATAAATCAATGTGGCAGTAAATTAAAGCCATGAATGGAGTTCAGTGGATTCTTGGTGTAAGTACATTCTATCAGATGGCTCGTAAAACTATGGAATCATCTTCTACCGTTATGCGTTTGCGCTTGGTTCTTCCTCGTTTTAAGAAAATTGTTCGGCCCTTACTCATTGAATGTAAAAGGGTCATCCTGAGGAATATGCGCCGATGACTGCTAGCCGTAGCGTTTTAGTTGGTAGGCATACTAAAACCATTTTGTTATTTGTAAATAACTTAATTTCGTAATCATTCCATTATCAGGCAATAATTGCATAGCAAATATTATCGTCTTATGGTAGCATTCGGAATAGAAGTAATTGTTGGGGACTGTACATAAAGGCGCAAGGTGTCGGCTGGCTTTCAGGTTATGAGATTCTCACTTCGTCTTCTCTAGCATGTAAAATAAGTTTCAACAAGTGTGCCAATAAAACAGATTTTGTCTTTACAGAGAATCGTTTAAATATGTGAGACGTGTATCCAAGGAACATACGAAAAGAATAAGTAATTTTTTGTGTTTTACACTACGCATATTGCTACTGCGTGAACGGTTACCGTTATGATAGCCGGATGTAGAAGATGTGATTTCCAACTGTTCAAATTGAAGAAAATTAAAAAGAGACAACTCATTCTGACAAAAAAGCTATTTTGACTTTGATATCCTCTTCCGCTATGGATGTATTACAGATGAGGTCGAATCTTCAGCCTGTGCGTTCATCACATCAAAAAGATAAAAGCTTCCTTTTGTTGTAAGAATAATTTTTGAAGCACAGCAAAAATGAGCATTACTGAAGGACCTTTTAGCTTTTATTTATTGAGGGAATACAAACAATTAATTCGAACCGTTCGTATATTTTTAAACAAGGATAGTAAAAATTAAATTGGAATTATAGGAGGCGTTATCAGAAATTATAATGTTTTTGTTTCACTATAGCCATTAGAAAGTTGTTGCTCAGAAAATTTGCTTATTTTTACTGAGCTTACTCAGGATGAGGAAAAAGTTCTGTCGTTTTTAACAAGGTTGTGGAAATTGAATGTAAAGAAGTATTTAATTTTGAGAAATAATTTTATTATTATTTTAGTTAGTTCAACTAATAATTAAATTTTTTTTATTTGGTGGAACCAATTAAATTTGTTTATTTAATTATTGGGTATTTTCCCTTAAAATAGGATGAGTTTGAAAGAGATTCGGGTCTGTTTATTGTATAAATTCAAACTTGGAAGCATAGCATCCGATGCCGCTGAGCGGATAGCCAAGGCTTGGGGACAAGGTTCTGTGACAGTCAGATGCTCAACGATGGTTTACCAAATTCCGCTCTGGAGATATGGGCATTTAAGATAAACACCGTATAGGACGTCCCTCTGTTGTTGACAACGAGGTCTTGAAGCAGCTTGTGGAATCTGATCCGAAACAAACAACTAGGGAGATGGCTGTCACACTTACTGTTGATCAGAAAACAGTGTGTCATCTTTAAAACGGATAGGAAAAGTAAAAAAACTAGAAAAATGGGTGCCACACGAATTGACTGAAAGAAAAAAATGCAGAGGTTAAATATTTGCATTTTTTTGCTCCAAAAGAGCGTAAATGAGCCTTTCTTTGACCGGATCATCACGTGTGATGAAAAGTGGATTCTCTATGATAATCAGAGAAGGTCGAGAAAATGGTTAAATGTTGATGCACCACCTATAAAATTACAAAAAAAATTTCCATCCGAAGAAAACTATTGGTTTGCGTCTGGTGGAATGTGAGAGGGATCATTAATTCAGACCACGAGAAACCATCACAGCAGAAGAGTATTGTCGTCAGCTGGATGGTATGCATAAAAAATGTGCAAAAAACAGCCGAGCTTACGCAATAGAAAACTACCAATTCTTCTCCAAGATAATGCAAAGCCACACACTGCAAAAATCACCACCCAAAAATTAATGCAGTTGGGATATGAAGTTCTCCCACCATATTTACTAGACCTTTCACCTACCGATTACCACTTGTTCCGATCCATGGACAACTTTATGAAAGATAGGAGATTCAAGAAGCATTGTGATGTAGAAATTGCAGACAACAAATTTTTTGTTTCCAGAGACCAAACTTTTATAAAACAAGGAATAATTAAACTAGTTGAGCGTTGGGAAAAGTGTATCGGATCCGAAGGTTTATATTTTGATGAATAAAAATAATTTGTTAATAAATATTTGCGTTTTTATTCTCGGCCTCTTAAAACGACAGAACTTTTTCCTCATCCTATTAGTTTAGCTTATATCCTCTATAAATGCGAACAGACAACCACGTATTATTTCCCAAATTAGCGCTGAAGTCAAACTGTCTGATAATACATCCAGCAAACACAATCACAGTAAAGCTCCGATTATTCGGACTAATTAGAAAAATAAGTGATCCGGATAGTAGAAAACATGGATAATTAGACCAAATTTGAAAAATATATGTACAATAAAGAGGATGTACGTATATTTTAAACATTTATTTCAAAATACATGAACTGAACTTCCTTCTTCATTCCCCAAAACAAAACGAATGTAGAATTCATTCGCAGTATATTTTATGTTCGATACTGCTGCAGCTTCTACATAATATTGGTTTATTAAATTTATGTGAGATTAAAGTTCCTTACTTTTTTACAAAACACACTTGTTCATTCATCAAAGAACCACTTTTTTGTGTTTCGTAGACGTCTTTACTCCAATAAAGAGCACTATTCAACTTTCAAGATAACTCAAAGCAATGCTATATTCAACAAATGACTGTGAAAAAGATAAAGCTAGGTTTACAGGAGAAATTCAGTCAACGCGACTTATTCGCCTCGTCTGTGCCACCATGATATACAACATTGTTTTCATTGGTGACGATAATACGAGACAAAATTTTGCGACAAGTCGCATTAGCAAATTTTTCTGAGGGATCCGGACGAGCCTTTGCTACCGTTAAAATAGGCGGTATTATTTGAATCAAAGGATTTGCACGGTTTACTTTGTCGTCAGATTTCCACCATCAAAGAATATTTTGGTGAGGAAAAAAATTGGTTCCTGATATCTATAAATTAATCCCAATTTCAAATTCGACCTGAATAACCGGCGCTCCACTCAACAAATTTGAAATTAAAAATGTGAAAATAAGTCAAAAAGTACCTAAACCTATTTAAGTTGAAAAAATCTAGGAGTTTCTTTAAGTAATAATTACGCGAATAACACATGTATCTCACGGCCCATTTCATTTCCTCCTTTGAATCAGAACTACGTTTCCTCGGAATAGATTGTTAGTTATGGTATTTTATTCACTCATTATCTTAGTTGAGACTTTGCATTATGTGATTAACACCACGTGAAGCGTCGGCTACCTGATCTGACCAGTATATATCTGTACTTTTTTGAAAAAACTTCATTTTATATAAGTCCGTGCGTTTGATTGTGCGTCTTAAGAAGGCGATATTTGCCCACCTATTAAAGCTACATACAGTAACCAAATTTCAGGATATGATCTCTTAGTCAAGGCTTAAGTAAAGCATTGTTCTCCGGTTCGCCGTTATCAGTCTGCATAACAAACATATGCCGATCTAATGAGGTCAGTACAAAAGTATCCTCGCATAAAAAAAGACATCACAAAACTTCCTTACTAAAATAAACTGCATCACCCATGGCGCCTAGTAAAATCATTGAAGCAGAAACACCTTTTAAGGTGGAGGGTTAAACAGGAAAGTTCCAAGATTTGAGCTTTCAAAATTTTAAACTTGGCAAGAAATTTCGAATCGTAGTTATAAAATTTTATTAATAGCCTTATAATTATGATGAAATATAATGCAATAAATAAAATTGATAAACTGTAATTTACAACGAAAACCTAATCGTATTTTCTGTTACTTTGAACAGGAGCCCTGGTGTATAGTTATCATCGATCACTCAGAATGATGAATTTCCAAGTTTAATCACGAAATAAAGAAATGTTTTATGTAAAGGTGAAGAATTAATCGTTTCCAGTATTTTAGCACAATAATTACCATAAATTTACAATGTTATTTACTTTACCAAAAACAGTTAAACATAAATTAATTGATAGTTTCTTAATTTTGAAATCTTATCAATTATAATATATCCACAATGGTTTATATCAGATGCAATAGAGAACCTTGAAGCCAGAAATAAATTCAGCTGAAGATTCTATACAATAAAAATATTTCAATCCTACGAAGAGATTTTTAATTTGGAATGAATTTATTCTATCAATTAGTTTTGCTTTGAAAATCTTGGTAATTTTCTAATGCTGAAGGGCTTGTTATTTTGTGCTGGAGCTGTAAACTAACAGGCCTATGGATTTAAAGATATTTAATAAAAACGTTTAACTGGATATTTTTATCTCAGGAAAGAAATAGATTTGATCCTATCATAACGGTTGATATACGTCACGCTTTGTATTTTTAAATCTTATAAATATTTTAGTGTGTGTGTATGTATGTGTGCATGCATGTGTGTGTGTAAGTATGTATGAGGTATGTTTTTTATACGTTTTTACACCGTTGAAGTTATCGAATTCAAAGGTTTCATGGGGCATCCTATGGACCAAAGGAAGAACTTGGTCTAGAATTGCAGAGCGTGGGGTCTCTTATACCTCATGGGGTCTCTTATACCCAATGAGGTCTCTTATACCTCCATGGGGCCAACAAAATACTATTCCCATAAGAATACATGGGAAATGGTGTGGAGAAACCCCAAAATGCCATGCATCCCTTCACTGACGTGGATAAAAATATACCTAAATATTAACTTACGATCACGGGAAATGGCTTATTTTATGGAAGAAAGACTGAATATTTTTATTCTGTTCATGTTTTGTCGTATTACATGATAAATCGCTCGAAATTTTCCTTTAAGCGGATAATTTATCGGTTTAGATGACCATTTTTCAAGCGGCAACAAAGCTAAATTTTTTAATTGTTGTCCTCTTCAAAGGGAGATAGCCACGTAAAGATTAATGCAAGGAAAATCCACACCGTGGCGCGCTGTAGAGGAAGAATAGCCAACGCCAAGATAAAGGGTACAAATGGATTCATTCCTAAATATAGTCTATGAATACTTTTAAAGTGAGTCAAATGATTTTTAAGGAATATTAGATCATTGTTGTCTTTTACAATTAAAATAAAAAAATGTATCGCAACATAAATCGATACATTTACTTACATTTGTTCGATAACCAAGATGTTGTTTATTGTTTACGTTTTGGCTAATAGTATTGACATAATCCACATAATTGTATTGCTTTAAAGGCTACGGTGCATCTATCCATGTGAATATTAAGTAAGACGTTAATGCGTAATTATATTAATGATAAAGCTTTACAATACAATACTAAATAGTAAATGGTAATGTAAACATCACTTACATAATTAAGGAATGGGGAACAGTTGATAAACTTGGAGTACCCAACAGCAAAAGTAAGTAAATTTCTGAATTTCTTGTATTAGTTCTATTGTAATATGACATCAAAAGTGATATATCAATAAAAATCGTTTGCTACTTAAAAGAAAACTTTCCCGAGCGAAGCCGGGCGTTTCAGCTAGTACACTATATTTTACGGTTACTATAAATAATTAAATAACTTTAAAATAGTTTCCGGCCTAAGAATAATATGCAAATTAACTTAATTAACATACCTCCGAGTAATTAAAAACCTTTTACCTTTGGAGCAATATACTCGTATTACAAATGACAGCACATTTCGAGATTTGTAATTACATTTTTGCTATTAGAGTATTTCATTTTCGGATTACGTAGAAACAAATTATCTATTTCAATTTGAGCACAAAATTTCAGAAATTTGATCGAACTAAATTGTATTCTTTCCATAGCGCTATTCCAAGCGCGGTTCCGAGAGTTCAGATGTTTGCAGTAAGATTTGAAATAATCAAATCCTCAAAATTCTCTCCAATGGCAAATGTCGTTATCTTTGGCTCTCTGACCTTAGGCAAATTCCACCGATTTTCAATACTTGTAACATGTTTCAGAATATTTTTTAACTTAATAACATTTCAGTCTGAGCACTCTGTCGAATTCTTTGTCATTCGACATTTCAAAACCGTTTTAATATATACTCCTTTCCGAGTCATTTAATCAAAATGCCGATATGAAAGTTATCCTATCCTATTTTATCCTTTTTAGTTATATAACCCTTCAACGATTTTTATATTTATTTAGCAATACAAAGACCCGGACATCAGTTTAAGTTGAAAAACTGCTTTTCCAATATCCATAAAAGTTTGGGGAAAACTGGTTGCGCGTTTCAGCTACGAATCGGCCGTAATAATCAATGGTACAGTGACAGGAGTTTCTAGAAAAGACGGTTGCTTTGTAGCCTAAATGCTCATCTGGTTTTAAAAACATTTTTGCGGGACCACTTGGGAAGGCTCGACTTTGTGGTAATATTCCTTAATAGAAATAAAGCAATTATTGTAGTGTCCACTAAACAACAATTAAATGGAAAATACAATAATTGTTTTATTTGAACTTTTAATGGCTATTGTTAAGGTGTTATTTTTACTTTCTTAATACGTATATAGGGGAAAGTATTGTTTTCAAGAAAAAAATCGATTTCGAGACTTCAACGGAAATACACGTTTTGAGGTCCCCAGAACAAGTTTTAACCATTTTCCCGATTATGTCTGTGTGTAACAGTTTTTTTTGTGTGCTCTAACTCAAATGCGAAATTTTATATAACATTTTAATGAAAGTCACAAGAACTGATTAGTTTTTGTTAAAAATCGGTCAAACAGAAGTGGGTGTTTACTCTTGTCACTTATCTGTTATTTTGAAGTATTTGCTTTAATATTTGATATATTTGAAAACATACTTGAATAAATGTTGTAGGAAATTTAATTTTCTACAATCTTTGTTCGAAACAATTTTCCATATAATGCATTGTTTAAGAGATATCTTAAAAAATAATTTAGTTGCCACCTCCACGCCACCTACCGATGACCATTGTTAACAATTGACGCTAAGTTACATATTAGTAACGCTCCTTTTTATTTTTTTAATTGTTGGAGCTTTGTGTCTATATCTAATATCAGAATGCTATGGTTTGAGTTTATTTCTGTTATTTGTAAAGTAAAACTTTCTCGCAGTTTCTTAAAATATTTTTGTTATGTAACCTATTTGAAATTTTTAGAAATATTACAGGTACGGAGAAATTCATGTGGTGGCCACATCATATTTTTTATTCAGCATACAATGACAATATACACATTCTCTTAACTCACCGTCTGTCGTATTAATTAACACAACATGAATGGTCCCGACGTATCTGACTGTTAGAACACATATTAGTGCATTTTAATCCAATTTTTGTAGACTAATTTTTAATAATTCACTTTGTTTTTATGTAGTTTTGTTTTGTTTTTCTAACCTTTATTTGGAAAATTACGTCTATAATACACCAAGCTATATGAAAGCATCTAGCCAAATTTTAAATATAGAGCTATTTATATAAAGCAGTACAAAATAAAAGTTAGTCACAGAAAAACTTTTCACTCACGTTACAATATTAATCAGACTCTAAATCAACAGATTCATTTGTAAAGCATTTATTAAAGACTGAGTTCTGATTCGCCGATTTTATAGTGGGGCTTTTGTGCTCCATTTAATAACCTGAACCTTATCTACAGAAAGTTTTTTTTTTATTTTTACTTCATCCTTACTCCCACTGTATACTTCATATTCACTGGTGTTCTACTACATTATGTCAAAGTCCTCCTCAACTTCCTCAATATGATCCTCTTCATCTGTTTCCTTTTCATCATAAAAATTTTCATGTATTTGGTCACAATTACTGTCGCCATGGAGTCATAGTGTAATTACACTAGCATTAGAATTATTAGGACCATTAAAATTTTTTTATCTATGATTACAAAAACATCTAACAAAAAAGTTACACCAACGGTTTTAATGTGTCTGTTGAATAAAAAGTAAAATTGAAACGCCTCTAATGACTGCTCATATCAAACTGACTCTGACTTAAGGAGATACAGGAAGGTAATATAGCCCCCAAGGCTGAAAACCTCTCCACTACTACGTAAATAGGAAACCATCGACGTCAGATACATCTATTTCTACATAATACTTTGCAAGTCACCGGACCGGTGGATGGAATGGGGTGTAGTGCGCCAGACTTCCTATTAATCCTCAAATTCAGACTTAAACATCCTGTTATGATCTCTATTCGTTCTAGGAAAACGATAATCATTATCATTCCGTCCTAGAAGTCAAATCTCACGTATTTTATAATTGCAATCTTGTCTTCCTATATAATTTTTCTGAGTACTTCCTCATCTAAGCTTCCTGATTTATCTTCCTCTAGAAATTTCAACCTAGCGTTCAGTCGGCACTCCTCTAGCGATACCTGTTTCCCCACTTAATAAATTGCGTCCAACGAAAGGTTAAAAGGATCTGTTTATTTTATGCCTTTAAGGAATTATTTGAACCAGAATAAGCAATTAGACACTTTTTCCATCATATTTGAACGATATCTTCACCATGGGCGACAAACCTATGGCACGTGGTATGCGGCGTACAAGATTAATGGCTCTTGTTTAATACAGTAAAATGTATATATATATATATGGACATTTCTCTTATACAGACAATTTCTTAATCTCATTCAGGCTCCTATCACATTTCTTTGGAATAAGATCTCAAATAGCTGGACATTTCCCTACACGAACATGAACACTTATTTCACTGAACAAAAAGGACACAAAAAAGAACTTGAAAACTATTACTCTTTTAATTTATATGTCTACGATCTACGGCTGAGGGATCTGAATTCGGAATGAAGCTTCTTCACGGAAATCCCGCAATAAGACTTCCTTTCGAAAAGATGAAAATGTGAAGATTATTTTATTTCCGGACAATGCGACTTGTCATCCAGATCTTACCCTTCGAAACAACAAAATTTCATTTTTCTCTCCAAACACTGCGAGTGTTTTGTATCCGATTGACGAAGGAGTGATTCGAAATTATATGAGTTTTACAGATAATTTATTTTAAAACATTCAATCGCCAATTCCGATTCAGTTTCTTCTGCTAGCGATCATGTCAAGTCTGTGAATGTTCCTGACGCGATTTATTGGATAGATCACGTTACAAAAAAAATGATACAGGGCGAAAGTGTTTTATTGAAGCTGGTTTTCACAATTATGAGGCAGAAAATGAAACTGCAGAAATCGATAATGGCTGTATGGACAAAATTGGTGATCTTATCACCAAAATCGAAAGTAACGTAGATGCAACTTGTTATGCTGAAATAGATTTCGACATAATTGTTGTAGATGAAACAACGGGTAATACTTACGATCTACAGTTAATATCACAACTTCAAATAATAATTAAACTTCTTTCAAAAATTCCAAGCAAATTACAATTACAAATCATTTCAAGTAGAATTAATGTACAAATATAAGTACTCGCAATAACTTATCAATCCACTTTCATGACTTATTATGCACATTTTCTTTTGTTTTACATGTAAACTGGGTTTAATGATGTATTTCATAAAGGTATGAACATAAATATGTAATATATATGTAGGTATATTATAATGTAATTTCTTTTATAAGCTTTTTTAGACAGAATAGATTTTTTGGATCTTGATGTCTCCGCTGATTTACATAAACATTCTTGTCTAATAGTTTCTCTGTACAAACACGTAAATACATATTAAAAATAACCATGATGCATTTATTCTTTGTCCACTCCTAAACACACAATCCCTCCTTTCAACTCTCTTATTCGGACGCCCCTCTTATACGGACAAGATCCTTTGCACCATAAGTTTAAGTATAAGAGTGTTTTTGCTGTAATTCCATCAAGTGCTAAATGATAATTAATCCTATCTGCGGCTACATTCACGATCATGATTATGGATAAAGGATGCTGGCCGGCAACGCGAGTGTTGATTATTAAGTGTTGACCACTTCTGCACATCAATTCTGATTTTTTGTCACAATCAGCATGATATTCCAATCGTATCCTTATTCTTGTTCCTTATGAGATGACCATCCGTTACCGACGTAATTTATCTCCAGCACCTCCATTTCATAAACTCCTACAGAACTATCGTCACTAAAAAAATCTGTCCCAACCATGTCTTATCGTTGAATATAATAAGCTCCCTTTTTACCCAACGTTTTGAATAACGTTAAAAGTTTATGCGAACATTGCCATAAGCAGGGCCGGCCAGAGGTACGGGCGAGTTGGGCGGCCGCCCGGAGTGCCAAAGTCTCGAGGGCGCTACCCCAACCCTCTCTCTATCTGTACATTACTTGTAAGTAAAGAAATTCTGGATGCCATTTATATCAAGGAACAGACTTATACCTTCATGGCATCTCTTTTATTCTTTAATTACGACTAATACTTACGGAGCATTGAATAAATTAACATGTCCTTTTCAAGCATCTTAACAATACTTGACGGAATGGGCGCGGCGATTTCTCGCCTGGTGCGCCAAAATACCTCGGGCCGCTCCTTGTTCTAAATATAATTTTTCCTAAAACATTTGTAAATTTCATGGATTCTTTATATGAAAATCACTATTTCCGAAGTATCTGAGTGAGTGCAATTCTAGGAGGTGTAGGTGGGGAGGAAAGATTGACTGATTGGAAGGTTGAAAATTTTATTATATAAAAGACTTCGATAATGGATTACACTAAAACTTTATTCCAGAGAGATACATTTCTTATGGTAGAACCATACGATTACAATGCTTTTTAGCTTAAAAATTATTACCTTTTCTGAATTCATTCCCTGTCCTGCCCATTTGTTAACGTCGTCATATTTTGCGATAATCCAAGCAAAAGAAAAATCGAATTCGTTTTACAATAGGCATTTATTCCTGCATAGCACTGAGAACCTGTTTAGTAAAAAACTAATAGTTTATATTAGATTTCATATTTTGCTGTACATATATTGTATTCCATTTAATTTCATTTAATGCTGACATTTGAAGATGTCATCCGTCTACATTTTTTCGTTGGAACCTATTTGAAATAAAAAACGCTTAAATAAATTCGTTCATATCGTCCAGATGATTTCTAAATTATAAGTCTCTTAAATTATATATTAATTATTGGATTGGTTAGTAATCAGGGGCATACTTTCGGGAGTGAAGACCCACGCAGTGCGTTGGGGCCCCAAGTTTTTTGGGGATCTGAAAATAATGCTTAGAAGACTTGCACTAAATCAAATGAACGAGAAATCAAATAATATTTACAAATGTTTATAAGAAATTTATTGGCCTAGACTATTCTGACGAACTTCTCTCGCTATCAACAATCATTGTTTCGAAAGATGAGATTAAAAACTCTATAGTCATCAAGGAACTATTGGATTTAATAATGAATAAATACAGACTGGCATCAATCTATAGCAGGGGTGGCCAAACCGCGGCTGGCGAGCCGCATGCGACTATTTTATCTTAGTATGCGGCTCTTTAAAATTTCCATTTAGTGGCGTGTCAACGTTGTTCTCTACAGAACACGATGACGTAGGGTGACTTGAGACCCGTTAGGGAAGCCTAAGGGACATGCATTATATCTGAATTGCTTCGGATACAGGTTATGTTTTCTGCTCATAAATTTATGAGTGTCATGCGGCTCTCGAACTTCTGAAAATCATCGTATGCAACTCCGAGGGCAAGTAGGTTTGGCTATAGCTATAGCAATGTATGCGCAGCTTTGATGATGTGTGTGACATTGCCAGTAAATGTGTCGTCAAATGAAAGATCTTTTTTAAATTAAAGTTAATAAAAAGCTATCTACGCACTTGTATGCCCTGAAGTAGATTAATTTCTTTATCGCTTCTTTCAGTAGAAACTTAGAATTATGCAAAATGAAGACTCCTGTGCCGACAAAGGCATTTTGACGAAAAAAGTCAAAAATTTAAATCGTATAAAAAAGAATTTTATAATGAGTTTTTACATCCTAGATGGGGTCCAAAACATTTTGCTTGCGTAGGGACTCCAAAAATATAGTTATGCTCCAGTTAGTAATATATAGTATTGTATGCAAAACTCCATTCCATACATAAATAGTAATAGTAAGAAGGTCAGCAAAGCAACTCGTGTAAAATAATTACGTATTGATTACGAAGATAAAAGTTGATTCTTCATTCCGTCCAGATTTATCTTCTTTCCTAAAATACTTAAAAATTGAGTGTCATCAAGGTGAAAACATTTTTTGCTTTTCGCGACGGAACAGCATCGAGAGGTTGATTATCTTACATTTTAATCTTGGCAAACATATCACCTGTTTTAGCCGACAGAAGCTAAAGCACTCGATATATTTCTTAATCAGTTGGACTCCTGAAATGTGTTAGCAACAAACGAGGTCTTCCTCCGCGCCTTTGATGAGTACGGCAGCTGCTCGGCCTCCATTTTCTCACTTTTTGTCATCTTTTATTTTTCCGGTTCGCTCGGATGTCCTCGATCGGGATTGGCTCTTTAAGTGTTGCGGTTTTCAGACGACGACGACGGCGACGCTACTTCGGTGTACCGCAGGACTCGATCGTCCGAAGCCTTCCGGCGAGAGAGAGAGTCATGCGATTCTGCAATTTGCGGTGAGCATTGCGTCCGAGAGAGCGGTTGCGCGCGCAGCTGTTCCCATTGGGTCCGCTTCAATGCCTTTATTCAGCCGCCTCTTTTAGTTCCCAGACCGCAAACACCTCCCGCTCTCGCCCACAAACACCTTCCCGACCGCTTTTGAGCGTTATTTTTTTCTTTGACCCGAGGATGTCGCAATATCAGCGGAAGGGCAGTGCGTTGCATTCGATTTCTTCATCACGGCGCCAGAAAGGCAGTTGAAACTGAATTCAGAAGTAAGGTTTTGGTCGAGATAACTTTTCTTACGTCTTTCGCACGACTCCTTAGTAATGAAGAAATCTAGTACATTTACTCTCAAATTATGAGCGTAAATTGACAAAATAGAAATAAATTGTAATAATGATAGCCCTGAGCACGAAAGTTGAAAAGTTGAGTTGTATATTAGACAGAGTTAATGTGTGAATATTTCATATTGAAATACATAATACAAATCTGCGAATTTGTATACGTATATATCTAGGTCATTAATTGTACACGAGAAAATACATCCTCTTCACTACCACAGACGAATTGTCTCAATCCACCTACCTTTACGTTATAATAGCAATTGTTGACATATGCATAATTTGTTTGGTTACTGTGGTTTTTCATGAGACTTATGTCAAACACAATCAAATTAAAAGGATATCGTAGGGTACAGATTCAGTATTTTTTATCTAAAAATTGAAAATCGGCGCATTAGGATTCACAGTGAAATGACCTAACAGTATTAGCAACTACCTCAGAGCCAGAGTGTAAGTCAGATTTTTCGCGGCTTAAGACAGGTAAACGTAATTATGAAATTGGCAAGTATCACCCCTTCAAAAGTGATGGCGCTCCATGCCATATTAATGCGACTTCACCCAAATTTTATCTCCGTTCCTTTACCGTCTAATGAAATGAAATATCGACGGTCCTTTCAGTCCCATCCCATGCGGAAGGGTTGCGTAAGGAGAGGTCGCCGCGCGATCTCCGTCCCTCTCATTCATTCTCGACCGTTGCGACGTTTCGTGGCGTGGGTTTCCATCGCACCCCTCCTAAGCCTTCCACGTGGGTGTCTCCTGCTCGAGCACCGCGTAGGTGTTAACAAAGGGCAGTTCTCGACGCGGGTGGCAAGAATGCGTGAGGGAGACCCTCCCATCTTCGGAACCTCGTGCCGCGTGGGCGATCGTCCACGCCCAACATATGAACACGTCTCTTTTGTGAATGAAATCGGAGACAGTGTTGATTTTTAAACGAGCGAGCGTCAGTCACCGTCGCCTCGCCTTCGAGAAACCCACTCGGGTTTCGCGTCTCCTCCCTTGGTCGCTACGGCGAATGCCTCCTGGATCCGGGTTACCTCGGAAGCTTTGGGAACTGGGTTATTATCTATCGGAATTGCAAGAGGAATGTGAGCTTTCAAACCTTCTATCCTTAGTAAAATCTTTTTATGCGTTGGTGTGTATTCGCTTTTGATTTTCACACCTATGAAAACAATTGAAGATTTAAATGCTCGAGGAGCAAAAAATACGATTTAATCTTTGGCAAGATTTGAGAAAAAAGATAAACATCGCGGCGTTTTACATAGCAACTGTTCAAGCTCTGATGTCGATTAGAATGAATTTAATTTTTCGAAATGGGATTGTTTCAAACTCCACTTGGAAAGCTTCACTTTGTGGAAAGATTCCATATTTGAAATAAAACAACTATTGCAATAATTGTTTTATTTATATTATGTGATCGTTTCGCTAAATATTCCCTCTTTTATATCGATGTACACTGTTGCGCCTCTTGATTGGCAAGACATAATCTTTGAAAGAAATTTCTGAAAGGACTTCATGAGATGATATATACGAACGATTTGAAATATCAGCATGATTTTAGCCGTCGTCGCATCATCTACAGATTCCAAAGGAAATTAACTACTGTTACTGAATCTTAGAATTTGGAGCAGAAAGCGGAATTAAAGTTGTCATGTCTCTTTTATGCTCGAATTGATACATTATCGATTATGGAAGCCTAAATTTCTAAAGCCTTTTGACAGTTCTGACAAATGAGCTACCATTACAAGCGATGAAAATTATCTCAAATACACGAGCACACAAACGCACGCACACGTGCGGCGTGATTCGAATCCACTGAGATTGAAACTGCGGCCCCAGGCATACCAACATTTTCCTTCCCCGGGGGTTCCGTGTTTATGATTCCCAATTCCGCTGTCAAGTATTTATCATTCTTAAGAGGACATGTTTTAGAATGGCAATCACGCAGGAAGCTGTTTCCTGCTTACCTGCATACTAAAAGATTATACCAGAGGAAATTTGGAAGACGTAGGTATATATTTCTAGCTTTATTTATTTTTATAATTAAAGAATTTTCTACAACTTTCTTTTACATTTAGACCAATATACGGTTCGAAAAATTAATCTTCAGCACGACAGTGCATCTGATTGAGTGCACAAGATTGAGATTGCCTTTGTTATTTTTAACGATAATTAAAAGTGATTGGGTATTATGAAGTTTACTTAACAAAAGAGATTTTAGAAAGAGTGCTTTTTTATTCCGTTACCATAATGATGTAGGTCGTAAAAAGTACATGATATTTTACTGGTCCAATATCAGAGCCCCAAAATATCCCCGAAAGTCCTTTATGTCTCGGACCCTTTCCCCCGCCAGAATGTCCCACTCCGTTACAAATGTTCCTGATGTCAAAACTCGGTCGAAATATAACGTGTCAATGATTCGTGTGCCTCTCATCTCTTATCGGCGGTGACCGGCATTTCTCATTTCGTCCGAACAATTATCGAGCAGCGTGTTTTTGTGACAACCCTCAGCCAACGCCCTCTCGCGTCGAGATAAGGCCCGCGTGACCATTAGGACGCGATGGGTTCATCAAACACGAAGTCGGGATCATCCATCTCGATTCCAATTTAAAACCCAGCTTTTTTCGCATCTTTAAGCCTTGGGCGCCCTCAAAAAAAAGAGCGCATAATCCGAATTTTCACCAGATTTTTAGCTCTCCCTTCGAAAACTTATTTTTCGAATGTTGGAGGCAGAGACAAGACCCGAAACCGACATTTCATAAAATTCCAACGCTACGGCTGCTGTGGCGGCAACATCAATTCTCGAATATCCATTTGCGGCTCGAAGCTCTTTCAGGAACACTACCCGACGCAATTCTTCCGCAGTTGCTTTGCACCGAGGGCATCTGAAATGTCATCCCGCGCGGGAATACGAGATGTGGCGGGAATGCGGGAGATGAGCTGCGCGAAGGGAGAGAAAGAGAGAGAGTGGGACGTGTTTCGGACAGCAGGAGAGAGGAAGAGAGAGAGAGGGAGGGAAGGAGGGGTGCAGCATGCGTGTGCTTGCGAGAGAGGACTATGAGGCGGGGTCTCCCGGTCGACGAGGACGGAGAGTGGAAATGGACGGAGGTAGGCAGAGGTCCGGACGTTTGACTGATTGGTGCTCTAGGTGCATGTCCTGTTCCCCTCTACCGTGCCTCCCCTCCCGCGTGCGTGCGTGCGTGAGCGTGTGTGGGTGCCAGCGTGTGAGTCCGTCCGTCTGTATCGGGCGGGCTGGGACGTGTGTGTGTGGGAACGTCTTTTGGGGAAGGAGGAATGGTAGAGGCGTAGCTTAGGGAGAGGGTTGAGAAGAGAACGGAGGGGGGAGGGGAGGCTCGTGTTGGAGGCGAGATGGGAAAAAAAGAGGGAACGAGAGGGAGCGGCGGGGGATAGGCGGGAAAGAAGCCCGCCTGACGAACGAACAAAGACATCAAAATGATGGATTCCCTTCATCTGAGTCCGCGACGGGATCCAGTAATATTTCACGTAGGTTGGAGTGATGGGAGAGAACGGAGGAAGGAGGAGAAGAGGGTGGGAGGAGTGAAGGGAGGGAGGTAAGAGGAGGAGGTGCGTAGGTGGGAAGGGTGAGAGGGTGGAGAGTGGGTGGCGTGCGAGAGGGTATAGGTGTTTCCCGGCTGACCTCTCCCCCTGCCTCCCTTCAAGGGTGGAGGAAGGGAGGGGAGAGGAAGGGGAAAGACTGGAGGGCTTTAGTCGGAGCACCAAAATAGAGACGGGCAAAAAAAACCTTAAAAATGGGTAGGCTTACGAGAGGTATTCTTTTCGTATCATAAAACCCTTTAGGAGTCGAGTATTGTCTGAAAACGGTGTATAAGCTTGTCTTGTTGTGTTATGGCGTTCAGAGAGATATGCAATTTACTTGACACGTTCTTACGGCTGTTTATTCTGCGTTAAGATGGATGATGGGGTATATTTTACGAGGAATTTCCAATATGAAACGTAATGCGCTTGATTTCATAATGAAAGTTAAACATTTCAGGGATTAAAAGGTTATCTGTCAATCGAAATTTTAGCATAAAATGTTCAAGAGTGAATACAATATGATTTAAAGTACAATATGATAATATCTTTTATTAAATATATAAGAAATACTTTTAAGTGCTTACTTTTATTAGTTATATTTATATTTACATTTTTAATCTGCAATCCGTCGATGGAATGCAGCAGGGGTTGTCTGTCTTCTTTTAATACAACCTAACTAAAATTTATATCGGTAGAAAGGATAAATTTTGTTTCACTGATTTCTCGAATAACATATTGGATTGGATTTTGATTGGTATATGATATTAATGAAAGCCTATTTTTTTTTAGATAGACAGTTCATCGATAGTGGAAGCTTAGAAGTACGAGCTTCTATTACTCTTAATTGGTTTATTGTTTGATAATATCAATAAAATGCAAATTCTAAACATTACATCATATGAATTACAGACAAAACGCTTAAAATCTCATCGTTAAATCATCATTTGATAGCATTATAATAATTAGACGTAGTCTTTATTTGGTATAGTATTAAAAATTCATATTAAATAAACAGTACTTTCCCACAATTTGTAGAAAAGTAATGTGTATTTAATATGAATAACACTACCTACTTCCACGAAGTAACTACTGAGTCGATTAATTAAAGTATTAAAAATTTACAGCAACAGAAAACACCTTGTGGAAGCCCATTAAAAGCAGGATTTTAAACCTTGTAAATATAGTAAATTGCTGTTATTTCTCAGGTTTAAAAAATAACAGAACAACCATGGTCTAAGATTGGAAACCATCTTCACAATCGTATTTAACTCGACATAGAATGATCAAGTTGCTCCTTTAGATAGGATCCAACAAATAAACTATGAAGATATTTCGGCTACTTTTAAAGTAACATATCTTATATATTAAAAAGGCATTGTAGTTGCTTATAAACCTTCCTCTCTTATACTATAGTCTTCCAACCTGACGTAATTCTCCACATATTGCTAAAATTTATTCTATGAAATAGTCGAAAATTTTTTAAAAGTAAAATTAGGGAACGGTTCTGTTGAAAAACTGTTTCCGTGTTACTCTGCATTGCATTGTAATGATACACTACGGACGACATTGCTATGAGATTGATTAATATGTATATCGAAGCGAATTTTACTTTCAACTTTACAAATACTCTATAAAAATTACTGCTAAAATAGTTATACTGAAATTTAAAGTAACATACATTCTAACTACAAATAAATTGCAAGCGTAGCTTCAGCTGGCATTCTATTAATCAAATCCATGCTTAAAAATAAGACAAAGGAATTAATTAAGTTTTAAAATGTTGCATGTCATTATTTAAGATTAAATAAGAGTAGTTTGAGAATTTACATTGAAGTACTACATTATAATCAAATAACTGGTCACTTTAAATTATCTTTCGTTTACATTTCATTAAAACGATATGGATGCATCAATTACTGTTGAAATCTGTTCCACGCATTCATTTAAGCAAAATATTTCAAATTTTGTGTTATTGCGGCGCGAGGCTCTATCTGATCCCTTTTAATTTTTCCAAGGGATGTTTTCTCAGCCTCCGCTTCACTCGTCGCATTCTCTTCCGCCATTTCCCGAGATCTCTATTCTCCAGAACCGCTCTTTCCCCCTTTACCGTCTTGCAGGTGTCACTTTTCTGGGAGTCCAATCAGGAGACATCAGCATTCATCAACCTGTCTCTCAACGACGACAAATGACGGTTTCTTGCCGTCGAGCGACAGCCCCTCGTTCCCCGTCCTCCCTCTTCGCCGTCCCCCAACGTAAACCCGCCCCAACTCCCGGGCACCGACCACCTTTTCATTCTGCAATCAGTCCTTTTAGCCCTGCACCATTCGCTCCCTTTTCAACGTCGTCTGGCGACGGGAGGTGCCCTTCTCAATGCTTTGTCGCTTACAGCGCCAACATCCGTCCGCGTCGATTCTTCAGAGCGCAGAATCTTCCCTCACTATTCACTATGCCGAAGTGAAAAAATGTTATGAATCAATTAACTTCATGCCTGTGTAAACTCCATTTATCGATGACTCATTTCTCCAAGATCCATTTCTTTTCATTATTTCCATCAAAAATTTTTATGCCAAATTCCGTAATGTTTTTATTAAAGCCACTTCTCTTCCTCCAAATCCATACGCACGATTATTCCTTACACGCAGCCCAACAGGCATTATTGTTATTTACGTCTTAATATATGCATCTTCTCGAAAGGCGTACTAGTGATTGTATCAATTCTTCGAAGCACCTCATTTCAATACCTTTAATTTTATGCATCTCTCGTAATTCTTAGTTATAAAACAGGTCAAATAGAAGAGGAATTTGTTACCACTGCAATATGAACTTGAAATTTTTCACTATAGTACGTATTCAGGGATATTATGATAAACAATCTTTTTCTAGAAAATTTGGAATAAATTGTTCCTGAGACGTAATTTTCCCTGGTTTAGGAGTAACTGTTTCCAAATTTATCACTAAGACGCAGTCTCCTCAAATTAATTTTTGGCGTACTCTTTAACTCGAAGCATATACTGCATAAAATTTAAAATAGTTTGGCAATGAGGTAGTAATCTCGTACATTGGGTAGATAAAATATTTCAATTTTTGAATTTTAAATTGCATTAATATGGTGCAAACTTCCACGATATGGATTGCATAAAACAAAGAGTGTGAGATCATACCTACCTTATTACATTATCAATGGATCTAACCGTAAGTAGACGTGTTAAATAACTTGCCTTAAATAATATTACGTACAAATATCTTGTCATATTAAAACTTTGTTTTTTGGCGCGATTAATGCATTTAAAACATTTCATCGCTTCCACGAATACTTTCTTTTCAAATATTGCGTCGTAACCCTCATTCTATCTCCGGAAACTAGGATACTACTTCTTTATTTCCTCCTCCACTGTATTCTCCTCTTTATATCCACATTTCATTCGCGTCAACCTTTTGGAAGACTCACGCAATCCTAAAGGAATCCCACTCGGACGATGATACTCTGGCGTGCGAGGGCCATCTTAAGGCGACCGCCACGAAGACAATCATTTCCTCCACTCCACCCTTCCTAAGCGATGATCGAGGCACTCTCTGCCTTACACCTCAATCCCCTTCTCTCCATCGCAGTTAAGCCCCCATCGAGTCCTCCTAGTGAGAGGGAGGAATAGTATCCTCTTTCGCCCCCTTCCCTTTCGCGCAGGTGCACCATTCTCCCTTAATCCCTCCCACCATTTCCTCGCCGCCCTCATCCCTCTCTCTGTTATCTTCTCCCCGTCTCCTCCTTCCAATGTCTAGCATTCGCCCTTATTCCAGAGTGGCGAACGGGGATGACTTAATGCCTCTCGGTTCCTCCCCCTTTCTCTTGTTCTCTTTGAGGTGAGTTCCTCGCTCGCGCGAGAACACACACACATAGGTATACTCAGGCTGGAGGTGGTCCTTGCGTCTCTTCGCCCTAATGATGATTGTCTCCGTCACGTAACTGGGAAACTGAATTGACTTCTCTCTCTCCTCCAGAAAGTGCTCCTACCTCCCCTCCATTTCTCCTCCCTTGCCTCTTTAACCTCCCCCTCACCCCCCCTACTGGGCCACTCTGAGGTGATCAAGCAGACGTCAAAACACCAGTTTCCACACAGGAATAAATTTCAAGGAAAGCGGAATTGATTGATAAACTGGGGGAGGGTAGGTCTCTCTATCTCTGTATGGCTCCCTCTAGCCCTCGCCTCCCCCTCACCACGTTTCCTTCTCCCTCTCTCCATTCCTCCCTCTCCCCTTCTCTAAGGAAACAATGGTCTCTTGATGGAGATACTGGCAGATTAATGTCGCTCCTTTGAGGAAGGCATCGAAGGAAATGTTTTGTTTCCCCGCAATCATTAAAATTCATCTCGATCTGCCGCAGATATGAAGAGTTTTTATGTCAATAGAACAAAGTGACCAAAGCGGTCTGTTTGTAGCTTATTATCGTAAGTTGTATTTTATCTTAGATTTTTGAAAAGGTCCTTTGCCAAACAAAGAAATTCATTTCCGTTTTCGCATTAAGATATATTCCTTCTCCTCACATAGGTAAAAGACACATTTTTTAGAATATGGATAAAAAAATATTTTCAGGGGAATGGGTCTTGAAAATCTTAAAAAAATTCTAGTATTAATTCAACGTTAATTTTTTCCAAATTTTTTATCAATTTTTCAAATTCAGCAAATATTTTGTGACTGATTTCATCATATTTTGCGTAACGTACGAATAACCTAAAGAGGCTTTATCTACAACGATATTCTCTTCGCAATATTTCTTCACTTTTGAGATAAATTTCTAGATTTTTATTTAAGAAAAGCTAAAGAAAGAAAAACTCAAAAGAGCATGTACCGTAAACTTATATGTTTTAAACTTTTAGTATACGCATACGGATAACTTATAAAAATTATTTTTTATATTTAACACATTTTATCGCTTAGCCCGTCCTAGCATAATTATGAATTGATATTAACGACTTGTGATAAAAATATTTCGGGCTTGAACCAAAACACATGATGAAACCACTTATAACTTATTCGAGAGCTTCATTTTCATAGTATTCTTCTAGTGATTGAACTGAGTGATTACAGTCACCCATGGTAGTAACTTTGAAATTCTCTCAAAAAATTATAAAAAAAACCTTTTCATCATTAACAGAAGTGTGTTTCAGTATCAGATGCGTCACATGGTGCTCCAAGGAGGCTGCCCGCGGATCCAACTTTACTGAGATTCGTCTCATTCATAATCTTCCGCGAGAATTTTCGGGAATAAGTCGCAAGAAATCTAGAATTATTCAGTAATTTCTAGAGTAGTCACCCGCCTGTCGACTCGAAGTTCTGCACGAATTGTAACTGGAAACTAATACTTAAATCCTTGGGGTTGTCTGCGGATCGTCGTTACCAGACTTTTTTTTAGGATTCCACATGCATCACGCAAACACAATCATCCTCTTGCGGCTAATTATCGAATTCCTACAAAAATTGCTAATATTTCACAATTCTGTAGAAATTTTTCCAAGTTTAATTAATAATTTATTGTGAATAGTTTACTCTTTCGCACTAGCCATATAAAGATATGGAATACGGATACAACACTTGTGGATAAATCAGCTTGTTTCTAAGGTTTGAGACAAAACGGTGCATGACGTCGGTATTACCAACTGTACACCTTGCCTCGTATCCCTATACAATATTTTATTTTCATATGATAAATTTGTGAAAATTTTTACCAGACCAAATAAATTATGACTTCCAAATCTATATTTTATATTTACTAAAACTCAGTTTGATCTTAACAGTCTTTTTATTAAAGACGTAAAAGTTTAATTCAAGTATATTAAAAACTTTGCGTGCAGTATGGCATCGTACGCCAGACCTATCAGATACGTTTTCTCCCCGGTAAAATCATAGCCTAAATTACATTTATAGACGAAATAATGTAGTAAAGGTATATGTTACAAACTTATATTAAAGGCTCCAATCGAAAGAGTATATTATGAAGAATAGGAATTTAATAGGTTAAACGTGCAATTTATATTTATTACCTAATTAATTAAAACAATTTTTTTGAAAAGGGAGGGAGTGGTGTCGATTCACTGGTTCATTCCTGTTTTTGTACCTCTGAATCGAGAAATTTCTATTCTTGCTACTTCTGCTTTTTAAATTGTTTATAGATACTTCAACCTTTGAAAACAAGGCAATGTACATGTTATTATTGAGAAATATAAGCAATAAGCTAGTAAAATTTTAGAGATTTTTTTACGAAAAGATTAAATAACGCAAATAATAGTTGTTCATTGTGAAACGAGTGCAAAACGCAAAAAATTGGGAAAACGTATTAATTTACTTTAAAATGGAAAAAACTAGCTACTGCGCATTTACCTCATAATGAGTGATTTGGCATGATTTTTTATTAAATTAAGAAAGCTTTTCTATGCATAAGTAACTAACAAAATATTTAAGATCCGTTCCTGGTCGGGTGGATTGATTGTGAAAATTAGGTTTACAGTTTTACGTCCTAGAAAGGAACAATAATTTATGTATAAAGAATGGATTCGACTTTCATCAACAGATATGAAATAAATCATTGGAGTACCTTGACTTCAAAAAATTAAAACTATTGAAAGTCATCAAGAATCGATATTTACGGTTAATTCGACTTAAAACTGGTATATATCCCCATCTAAGTCCAGATAATATTGACCACACGAGTCCTTTATTTTCAGCCAATATCAATAAGATAAAGCCTTAACATATTCCGTGAATTACTATTTACTGGAAAATTAAAATAAAAATATCGCCGTCTCCGTCTATGACATTTCAATTGAAAAAAAAGCTGAAAATATTACATATAATCGAATAACATTGCGTCGTTCAACATTAGATTGCGAGGAGACGAATAACTGCATGAATTCTCTCTGACCAATTTCTTTAAGCAAAGCTGCATTTACTCCCTTCTCTGATGATGTGAACATGCGTAACATAATAAGTATTCATCAAGTAGAGTTTACAAATGTTCAATTCTAAGTAGATAATAAAATAAATCTACTCTTTATTTGGTGAGCACCTTCGATATTGTGGTTTATGCAACATTACCTCAATAATAACAGACATTTCTGAATATTTGTGGTAAAATTAACTGTCAAAAATATAAAGAGGGGCAAAATAAAAAAAATCTGATGTACCCACCACATGACTTTTTCCATACCAGTAATTTCCCTAAAAATTCCAAATGGGTTACATAATAATAAATGTTTTAAGAAACTGCGAGAAAATTTCAGACTTTACAAACTGAAATTAACTCAAATCATAGCCTTCTGATATTCGATATAGTCACAAAGTTCCAACAATTAAGAAAATAAAAAGGAGCGTTACTAAGACGTAACTAACCGTCATTTGTTAGCAATAGTCATCGCTAGGTGGCGTGGTGGTGGCAGCTAAAAATATAAGATATTTCTTAAACAATGCATTATATGGGAAAATATTTCAAACAAAGATTGTAGAAAATTTGATTCTCTACAACCTTTACTCCAGGAAATTTTTTACGTATATCAAATATTAAATATAATATTTTAAAATAACAGGTAAGTGACAAGAGTAAACATCCACTTCCGATTAACCGTTTGTTACAAAAACTAATTAGTTTTTGTGAATTTTATAAAAATGTTAAATATAAAATTTCGCGTTGACCTGATCAATAGTTTTATAGTTAGAGCATTCACAGTAAAGTTATGACACTCACACAGACACCATCGAGAAAATGGTCAAACCGTGTTCAGGGGATCTCAAAACGTGTATTTCCGTTGAAATCTCGAAAACGATTTTTTTCATAAAAACAATACTTTCCCTTATACTACCTACGTATGGAGAAAGTAAAAATATTTAAAGGAACTAAGAAAATTTTATACTGCAAAAAACAGAAATAAACAAACCATAGCCTTCTAATATTGAATATAGCCACAAAGCTCCAACATTTAAGAAAATAAAAAGGAGCGTTACTAAGATGCAACTAAGCGTCAATTGTTATCAATAGTCGTCGGTAGGTAGCTTGGTGGTGGCAACTAAATTATTTTTAGGGTTTCTCTTAAACAATGCATTATATGGGAAAATGTTTCTTACAAAGGTTGTAGAAAATGAAATTTACTATAACCTTTACTCTAGTATGTTTTTAAATATATCAAATATTAAAGCGAATATCTCAAAATAACCGATTAGTGACAAGAGTAAACATCCACTCCTGGTTGACCGATTTTTAACAAAAACTAATCAGTTCTTGTAATTTTCATAAAAATGTCAAATATAAAATTTCGCATTGACCTGATTAATAGTTTTTGAGTTAGAGCACCCATAAAAAAGCTGTCACATACACACACACACACAGGCATCATCGAGAAAATGGTCAAAACGTGTTCAGGAGACCTCAAAACGTGTATTTCCGTTGAAATCTAGAAATCGATTTTTTTCATGAAAACAGTGCTCTCCCCTATACTACGTATGGAGAAAGTAAAAAAAACAAGAAAAATTAAATATGACGATTCTTTTAGTTTATAGACCAAAGAAGTGGTTTTCACTCCAGTAAAATCTCATAACCTTCAGTAATACGATGCTGTACTACTGTTACATATTACTCTTACATATTTGAAACATTCTAATTTGTTAAATAATTCAGAAAGTACTGTTTATACTTCACACACTGTCTCCGTTGCGTATGTAAAGAAAGAAAGTTTGATGCGGGCATTTCCTTGTAAACATCTACAAAATGGTTTTATAATCATTCATGTAAGAACATTTTTCGATAAATCAATAAATGACTTCTCTTTTATTTTTTACAATACAATAATAAATTTAATATTTACAAGACCAAATTTTCCCCATAAAATAGAACGGAAAACCCACATTAAATATATAATATTGGCATGGCTTATTTTAACTTCTTTCGTCATAAATTTTTGGTATGTCAAGCTATTTAGGTGAACAATTTTAGTGAAATTGATGCATATCGATGGTTTTATTTGTATAGAATTTCTGGCCAATCAACCTCTTGGATTATTATAGCCATTACTCTTTCCACACCGAACAGATACAAAAGGGAGTAGGGAAACTCGGTGCCGGCACCAAGAGCGCCAAGGGGGCCAACTGCTTAATGTCCCTTCGGAAGGACTGTGCGCCTGGCGCGGTCTTCTAAAATCACACAATTAGGAGACGGGACGATCCCAGGTTGAAAAATCCTGGCCTCCGCCGGATTCGATTCTGGGACTGCTGCGTGGAAGGCCAACGCTTTAACCAGTCCGTCACCGTCACCCCGCATATTGATGATGTTACTAATTCTAAAAGTGAAATTGATAATAGAGGCATTTACTCAAAAACTATTATATTGAAACCAAGGTACACAACATGTTTACAATAAAGTCGAATTGTGGGGAAAAAAATAATAAAGTACCTAATATTACATTAAAACAACATTTTTTTGTCTTTAGTTGTAGTTCAAAGCTACGAAAACTTTCTAAAGTTACTTTACTCGTGTAAGTTTAAGATAATGCAGAAGTAAAAACACTATAATATTTTAACATTCTGAAACCTTTCAATGAACGATTAATATAACCGAGGTTTAGTTTCAGTTTTTGACCTTCAAGCGAACTCCTAGAGGCGCAAGAGATTACTTATAAAGCAAATGAGAGGAATTGTGACGGAGCAAATACAATGTAAACTCAAACATTACTTTTAACCATTTCTCTCTTTTTTAATACAAACCATTGAGAATTTGTATTTATAAATTTATCTTTTTCAACATGAAATATTATAACTGAAGTAATGCGCAGTCTCTGGGATCCGCTGGGTCCGGAGCAAAGGGGCAGCCACGGGGCCTCCTCTGCCCCTCACAGAGAAATGATATCTTGCTTATAGAAAAAATCTGGAGTGATTTTTTCGTGTTCCTCGCACGTCACGTCTTTCCTCTAAGAGTACTAAGTAAGAATAGTTGGTAAGCTAACGTAACGCGCGACCCCCCAAATCCTCTCTCCCCTCAATAACGGCCCTGTGCGCAGTAAATTCAATAATTTTAGGTTTTGATACCGATAATTGGGTTGAGATAGTTTTATTATATTAATAACTTGAAAAAATACTTGTAGAGTCATTTGCATCATTTTAATGTAATATTTTATGAATGCCAACTACATTCTATTTCTGTTTTTTTATGTTAAATATGAAGAGGTATGAAAGTACTCGTTTTAATGATATTAAAGTAGTTTTTAATAGCATTCACAATATTTTAAAACTTGTCCAAATATTAAACGTTGAGTATGGCAAAAAGTCTATTTTTTTCCGCATCTAAGTCGCAAACAAGAGCAGGTGGACTAGTATCAAGCTAACATTAACTACCGTCTTTCGCTTTGGATTAACTGAATACGATAGCAGGGCGTGCTGGTTAGATGCTCTTTTTTGTAGCGTATTTGTAAACGTGGAAATTTAGCGCCGACCGCAAAGCCAGGTGACGATAAGGCAGGTGGTGCGTGCGCATGCGTGTGTGTCCAACTATGTATCATCTCGCAAACATTAACCTATTTTAGCGACCTTTTTTTTTGCATGGGATTAATGTCTCTCACTCTGAGTTTCGCTTTATGAACAAATGTTCAGGAAGAATTAATTCTTCGAATTCGGGAACTAATAAAGAGTTTTGCAGTTTATTTTCGAAAATGTTACGTAACTGTAGCACTCGTAAGTATTACATTTAATGATTATTAAAGACGAGAAGAGGCTTTGAAAAAATGACGTCTAACGTACCTGGAATAATTATGCTTTGGAAAAAATCTTTTTGTTTAGTATCACCCTACTAAATCCATCAAAATTATAAGATGTGCTTGTAACACGTTTACGACCAAGTTCTTTTTGATTTTGACAACCCATCGCGGCAATCTTCTATTTTTAACGAAATATCTGTTTTGGGATGTTCTACATTATACGTACTCGTTTGCTAATCATTAAATTAACTTGTCCTTTAATCCATAGTTATTGTTAAATTAAAAATATCGTAAGATTTCTTAACGAATATCAAGCAAAAGAATTTTTGGTCGTAAATAATATGCTTTCTGTGAGATAAATCGGCTTTTACACGAATTCTTAATATTTACCAACAATTAGTCGAAGAAACGTTTATCAACCGGGTTATTTTCATTGCTTTTGCCAAGTATCGATTCTCCATACCTCCAAGGAATTGGCGCTAGTGCCACCTCTCGGCTCTCTGCCGCACTACATAAGTCCGTCTTCCCTCCCTGATCATCAGTCACCCTCACGTCCCTCGGCGTAGTCCCCGCCCACTTTCCAGGCCCATCCTCCCTCTCGTCCAAAACGGAAAAAGCAAAACATACTTCGTTTGAATTAATTCGGAATTCCGTATAAACGACAATATCCATATTTCAGCCGATTTGCGCACATTTTCACATCACATGGGACATTCATTACGACGGGAAATATTATTAAAATCGATTCTTTTAAAAAAATAATTCCTTTTCTATGATTTGTTTATAAAATCAATAAAAACCTTTTCTATTTTTACCACCATCGAACTAATTTTCAAAATAGACGTTCATTAGAATAGTAGGGGCGAATGTAATTAATTATTTACCTACCTTTCGCTAACTATACATATTCAATAAATAAAGAGATATATCTAACATTTCAAATTATGGTCTCTTTTTCCACAAATTTTGGGTAAAAAGATCAAATACTGCAAAACAAACAATATCGATAGGTTTTTGTTAGATATTTATGTCCTATATTAACTGCATTCATATGTAACGTCATTTTCAGTAACGGTAGGATCATGTTATGGAAATATTTTGAAAAGCATGTCGGGGAATTTCGTTAGATTTCTTACCAGCATATAAACATTGAATGATTGATTTTAGTTTCCTAACAACATATGGAAAAATCATTCAATTCATCAACGGAGTGATAGATTTTCCTCACTTCAAGTCACCTGTAAATACAATTTTTGATTTTGGCATCTCTGATGCGCATATTTTTGTTCAAAATAAAGTTATTTAGTATTATATAATGTTGATTTATTTTATGAAAAATCGCTTCATTTCTCTTATAGACTAGCTCTGTTAACGTGTTTGCAACGCTAAATTGAAAGAGTGGAGGCAATTTATATTTGCGTTTAGAAATATGTTTGAATCGAGTAACGGAATCGTATTTTTGACGGTTATGCGACTAAAAGAATGATTATTTCGAAGTGAGAATTACAATCCAATGTATAATGGCGCGGAAATGCTTTAAGAACCCCAAAAACGTCGATTTTTCATGATATAATAAATGTCACGGCAAGGAATTGTCTCCTGTAGGTTTTAGTGTATTTCAGCTCCCTTTTGTCAGTGTTTTTATGGAAACATTTAACATGTCTACAAGTTTTATTTGTAGCTTATCCATTATTAAAAAATATAATTATGCCGTTTAAGAGATGCAGAAAAATTGAAACAATAGCTCAGTAGAAATTGATGTGCTTATTTTGCTATTTTAATTGTACCAAAATTAATAATCTGAAAATTGTCCCAATAGCTTGTTGATATTTAGCATGTGAAAAATCTGCTAATATTTGTGTTATTACTGTAACTTATAGAAACAATTTTTGCTGGAAAAATATCTAACTGAATCTAAATTAACTTTTTCCGTCATATTGCAGGGCAATTACGGTATTTTGTTTATAAATTCTCGTCTCAAATTTTCAATAGTACATTTATATGAAAATCGTACTGTTTATTTATTCTTTTTCTATTCGGAAAATATGGTTATATTTTTGTTATCGCTTGAACTTATTTCTGAACTTACTTACCATACCAAGATAAATACTTTTTGATCCGTAATATATGTACTAGTATCCTTCGATATGCACTCTTTCTCTGATTCGCTGCTTAAGATTAAAAACGCAAAATCGAAACCATAAAAATTAACGTTTTTCGAGATGTGTGTTGTAAACGCAATAAAATGGCGGGAAGGCGATGATTCCTTTACATAAAAGTGTTTAACCAATGCGTAATTATACGGCACATTCGCGTTGAGGGTGGGGCAGCTTTTGAAGCGTCATTTTTGTTTCTCTTAAACCCTCTGAAGCCATATAATTATAAAACATCTGCTCAAACTGGAAGGTATCGTCGGATCAATAGCGGACATCAGGAGCTTGTATATTATTCTCCCGCCAGTAATTTAAACATTTCCATCGATTTCTCATGAAGCGAATTAGGGATGAGTGTATGATTAAAATAATACAATACATTTTGCAGCGTTATTCCGGGATAAATAAGACAATCGAGTCTTTGGTCTCCCTCGTTTCTCCAAAAAACTAAATTATTGCGTTATATCGAAGAAAGAACCATTAAAATTCCTGTGCGTCGTGTAAGCGAGAAAACACCGAGCGTTTTAAACGGCGGGAGCTTTTGTGGAGGCATTAATACAAACCCAACGCATAATTAGGAGAATAATGCACAAGCACTGGATATCCTAACAAATCGAAAATGTTATGTTATCCAAGAATCGCAATGAAAATGATCTTTCCCCGGCCCCACCTGCTATGTGTCCTCCCTTCCACTCCTTCTTTATCATATTTGGAGCAATAATTCATCATAAAAGAGTTGGAAAACTGATATTTCAGTTATTTTGAAACCTATTGATGGAAAATTACATAAATATTTAGATAAGTACTAGATTTAATTTTCAGGTAAGAATGCATTATTATAACACGTTGTTGAAAACGGACCGGTGTTTCGAGATATGTCTGAAGCATATCGCCGGGAAAACCTGTGTGTCAAAATACACGCATGCACTCCAAAGATATATCTGTTGTATTATATTTTAAAGTAGTTTGCCTTTTTGCGTAAAAGTTAAGCAATTTATTTATCAAAAACATTGAAAGAAGACACGGTTGACTTTTATGTAAGTCATCAGTAAATTATATAGAGAGAGCTTCATCCAATCGTATTATCGCTCCCGCCTTAGAGAAATAAGACTTCATTTTCAAAGGACAATGTAAACACATACTTAGTTGTTTTTTCCTACATTTTTTCGTGTTCGCATTAGAGCAGTGCTCTCTCTCTCTCTCGTTCACCCTCTCTCACTCACACAAAGAAGCGACCGGGAATTTGGGGATATATCACCCCGAAGCAAGCGAGATTTATCTAAGACGCCTCTCACCCTTTCATTTTCTCTTATCCACACCCACTCCTCCCCCTCCCAGTATCCTCCATTTCCCTTCCTTCATCCATCCGACCATCCTCTCCCCACCTTCTCTCTTCCCTCTTCCCCCTCTCCCAAATCCAGAGCTCAGCCTCTCCCCCCTCCACCTCCCCCTCCATCTCGCTATTTTCTTCAATTTTTTTTATCTTCCCCTCTCGCTTGCCCCACGCATTTCTCTCCATCGTCCAACGCCGCCCCTTTCCACCCTCTACCCTCCTTTCACTGTCACCCTCGCTGGAGAGTGGAAAAAAGTGGGCAACTTCCATTTCTGAAAAGTATTTTTCTCCTTCTCTCCTCTTTGCCCCTCTCCTCCCCCTGCCACCGGTGCGCCGGTTTGGGGGAGGCGTGGGGTGGCCTCCCCTGAGGCGGCGGCGTTGGAGGCTGCAAGAATCGGCGGAGGGTTTTTTTCTCTTCGCGGAAAGGAGTTCGAAAGGAGGGGGCTTTCGGAGGAGAGGTGGATAGGAAGGAGGGCAGATGCGAACGCGGGGGTGAGATCGACGCTCCACGGACAGAAGCGCTCCGTCTTACGCTTGAGTGATGGACAGGGCATCCTCTGCACTTACGACTCTACTTTGTCCGCGGGAGTCTCCGTGTCGACATCCCAGAAACCCTTTCGGAAGAGACCAGAGGAGATCGCTGGGGAAGAAGGGCCAGAGTGGGGCGGGTGGAGGGGAATGATTGGGGCGGGAGGAGGGGGATGATTGGGGCGGGTGGAGGGGGATGATTGGGGGGGATAGGAGGGATGATTGGGGCGGGGGAGGGGGGATGATTGGGGCTGGGGGAGGAAGATGATTGGGACGGGGGAGGAGGATGAGGCGCCGCGGGACGACCCTCATAAGATTTGATGTGGATGCCTTCTCGAACGGGTAACGTTGCGACCGAGTTCTTTTCCGTGAGGAAACTACTCGCGTCGTGGGGGAATTCTGAATGGAGGGAGAGAGTAGCAGGGAAGAGAGATCTCCTTTTTGACATTTCATCTGGGCGCGATTTGTGTATGATTAAGGTAATGCCTGCGGAAGAACTTTGTCGACGCATGAGCCGTTTGGAATGGGAGTAATATTGATGTGGTGCCGCGGCTTGAATTCGAAGAGATCGATTGAGGCGTACACAGAGCCATTTTAAACTGAGGAGGTGCAGAGTGGAGCAGAACTCGAATTGAGAACCGCGATTGCTAATTGAGTCGTAATGATCGCTGAAGAGGATGATGAACAGAGGAACCTCATTGTATCGATCGCACAAACTGAAATGAAATATTGCCAAAATTCAAAGGACCATGGTAGTTTACTCTGCATAGTTTAAATGCCAAGGAATATTACGGCGCAAAGGAATATTTATTCATTTCCCGATGACCTACAACATGTTGTACACAGTAAAAGATCTCTCATCTAGTGAAATGCAATTAAAATGTAATAACAGATTGATAAATAATAGGTTTCATGATGAAAATTTTGTCTTTATAGTGACTTTGGTTCGAAAAGTGATGTCATATAACTGTTTGAAATTTACGCTAAAAATATATTTTATTGTAGTATTATAATTACTGTTATTAAAGTAAGCCTCATAACTTATATATTCTGCGGTAACGTGTGTGTGTGTGTGTGTGCTGAGCGTTGTGGCAAGACTTCTGAAACAATTTTTATTACTCAACGCTTATGAAATAAATTGTTAATGTTTATTTAGGGATAAGGAATGATAATTTTAAAGTTATATCCTCGTTTTCAAACAGAAACTAATCATGGTCATAGCACGAGTTACACGCATGCTTAGCTGCATTATGAATTTCAGATGAATTGATGCGAAACACTCGATAAATACTATTAGCTATTTTTATTCGTCGAGTAAGTTAGACGCAAGCGAGCGCCGCGAAATAAAATTTGTTTTACAAAAGCTTCGGAGCGTAACAAGTTGTTCACGTCGTATTTTAGGTAAACATACGTTAAGCTATGTTTGAAAGATACCGAAGAAACCTCTCGGAGATAGGCGGACAATGAGGCATCTGAGAGCGGAGAGATGAGCGGAAAGATCGGATTCTTACTGGGTTGAGAAGGAGGGAGATAGGGGAGAGGAGAAGGAGGGAGATAGGGGAGAGGAGGAGGAGGGAGATAGGGGAGAGGAGAAGGGAGGGAGATAGGGGAGAGGAGAAGGGACAGGGAAGGGGGAGAGATGGAGGAGGCGTGGGAGGAGTAAATTGAGGAGGTTTGAAGAAGCTCCGAGGAAGGGGAAGGGCGAGGATGAACGCGGAGGAAGGGAAGAGAATAAGGACGAACGCTGGAAGATTGATTGCAATGTTTACTCTTGCTACCGGGAAGAAACTAGAAGTTCTCCCCCCGCGACCCTCACCATCTTCTAGTTCTCTTCCCTTGCTTTTTCCCCCGCTTCCTCCCACCCTCCCTCCTTACCCAGCCATCCTTACCTCCTCCACACGCCCCCTCCTCGCGAGTTGGCCCGGAACCACCTCCCCCGTCGCTCCAAGCACAACCTACAGCCCGAGAGCACTTTCAGATTGCGTCCAAATGAGACTTGACATTTTTATTTGGGACGAGGGAGTGAGTGTGAGAGAAGGAGAGATTGAGGGAGGCGAAAAATAAGAGGTAGTGAAGGGTGTAGGGAAGTGGGGTGGGTTTCAATGGGAGAGGGGGGGGTGGCGATTTCGTGAGGGAAGTTTGTCTTTGGTGATCGTTAAACAAATTGATAATCCCCCGACTTGAGATGCGCTAGCGTTGCCATCGTCAGATCCTGCTGAATTATTTGGTTTAGTTAATTCTTTCCTATTGAATTTTATCCTAGGATGTCGATCTCGTGTAAAGATTTTCATAAGACTACAAATTCAAATCTATTTTCATGTTTCATATTCACATTTTTAATATCATGGCTTTAACAATTTCTTATACTCAATCAAAAAGATATTTGTTTCGTGTGTCTATAAAGTGAAAAAATTAATTCAGTAGTTATATCGATCGGACATTTTTAAATGTTTACATAAAAATCCTATTTTTTGCAAATTAGATTTCACACAAGTAATGTGAGATTAGCGATAAAATATTTTAATAGTAAATGCTATTAGCGAGATAATATGCTCCAAAAGAAGAATCGTTGCAAACAAACTTTAAAATTCATAATATTTAAACATCTTTTTATTATAATTAATATAAATATCTTCAATATAGATAAGTGCTATGTGGAAAACAACTGAAAATATCTTTGGGACCGATGCATTTCTTTTTAGCTTTTACCTATAATATAATGCCATCACATTTACCTGGGGTTAATGGAGAGCGCACTAGAGAAAAATATTATAAGAAATCCGTGTGGCACTGCAATTAAAGAATCTGTAACTTAGGAAAGACCTCGGAGCGAAAGAGATATAGCTACCGCCACTGAATGTAGCAGACATTTAAATTCGGAAAGGACGAGAAAAGATAGTTATACGTGATTTACCGGAATTTAATAGTGCAGTTTTAAGTGAAGTCTTCCAAATTTGTGATAGTATATCTTCTCAGGTTACCGAATATCACGTAGAAACTACTGTTAATCCTAAACATAGGGAACCTCCGTCAGGAGACAGCTGAAGTAATAAATAGAGTAAACGTAATTGTAGTCAACCGTCGTAGTTTCCGAAAGAACATAGCAGAATTCGAGCATCTAATTCGGAGCTTAAAAGCAACTATAAAAATAGGAACTGAGATTTTGGTTTCCGAGGACATCGACAGTCAAGAGGTGCTTCCTTTAGAGCAGTGGATCCCAATCTTTTAACGTGGCGGGCCGCATTCGTAGTTGTGAATGCTTTGGAGGACCGCATTGGAAGTCACGAGAGCTTCGGCGAGTCGGATGAGTGTTTACATTAAAAGTTACCAAGGGATTCTGTGCTATCATATTAGCGAAAATCAAGTCTAAATAAATAAATAGTGTTAAAGCTTCACCAGAAAATATTTTGAGATGATAATTATACAGAAAAAATATAACATTGTCTATATAAAAGTTTACGGATCATCTTTTCATCAAAACTTCACGGGCCGCATAGAGTGCTCTCGAGGGCCGCATTTGGCCCACGGGCTACGAGTTGGGGACAACTGCTTTAGAGTATCAAATCTACAGGAAATATCGACGCAACAAAGCAGGTGGTGTGGCTATTTATAGCTTTAAGCGCACTATTAGACAGACACATCATTGACACAAAAGAAGACATTACCGAAAGTCTTTGGTGTTACGTGAGAGATCAGGGAATAATGAAAATTACTGTGTGCGTTTAAACAGACCGAAAAAATTCGAATTCGATTACAATGCAGATTATAAAAATATCCAAAAATAATACGGATAGCATGATTATAATTGATGGGGACTTCAACCTTCCGTCAATTAATTAGGATAATTTATATCTCGAGCCAGGTGGTAACGATAGAGAAGCGTTAGAAGCACTCATCAAAGATTTCTCCAATAACTCCTTTGAGCAGCTTATTAGACAGCCGATAAGAATAAATAATGTGTTGGATCTTTTTTGCGACGAATCTTTCGGAACGTGCCCGATAGCTAACGACGGAAGAAGGTATTAGCTACCATAAGTCGATCTATGCTCAGATAAACACAACGCTAGTCAAGAATGTAAAAGTCGCGTGGTCAATTTGTCGAATAATAATTATGATGATTTTCTCAGTGATTTATGGAAAAATTGTCCTTATTTTGAGAGATACACTAAAGACAAAAACGTCGAAAATACTTGGAAGACTTTGGTTGATTCAGTAATGAAAAATATAGAGACATACATTCCTAGTAAGGCAATCTGTGAAAGGAAAGAGTCGCGATGGATCAACCAACAAGTCCGTAGAGTGCTGAAGATACAAACAAAATGTCCTGATAGATTGAGAACGATGCTCGTAAATCAGGTGGATAAAGAAGAAGCGCTTTTCATACTATCCGTCCATTTTATCTTCAGCATTCTCCTACAACTCCACATTTCAAAGCTTTCCAAGAATTTGATGTCATGTTTCCTTAGCGTCCATGTTTCTGCCCCGTACAAAGCTCATACATAGCATTTTATGAACTTCTTGCGGATATCTTCCCTTATATTCCCCGTAAGTACGTGTTTATTTCTTCTGAAAGCCGCTTTTGCTATTCCTATTCTAGTCCTGACCTCATCCGTACATTTTTATTCTCCTGTTATGATGCTTCCAAGGTATTTATAGTCTGAAACTTGTTCTAAAGGCTTTCCTCCAATACTAATGTCCAGATTCTCTTCTTTGCCCGATATTCGAATGACCTTGGATTTTACTGTATTCATTTCCATACCGTATTTTCTACCTGTTATTACTAGTCTACATATCATTTTATGGAGATCCTCTTCCTTTCTTGCTACAAGTACTTGATCATCCGCGTATTTTACGGTTCTTATAATTCTTTTTCCAATTTTGAAATCTCCTGTGCCTTCTATCGCTTCTTGAATTAGACTTTCTCCATATATTGAATAGGATCGGAGATAGGCAGTAGCCCTGTCCTACTCCTCTAAAGATATTTATTCCGCAGATGTCCGCATTCTCCAACCTGACCTTTACAACTTGATTCACATATAGATTCCTGATCAGTTTCCTGTCTTTCCAGCCTACACCTATATCATTTAATATCTTTATCAAGATTAGCCAATTTACTCTATCAAAGGCCTTCTGCCAGTCTACAAAACATACGCAGATATCTTGACTATACTCTATTGCCCTTTCTGATATGATTCTAACTACCCCTATAGCATCTCTAGTTCCTCGTCCTTTTTTGAAACCGAATTGATCTTCCCCTTATTTTGCCTTATTCTCCAGCATTTTATTAAGAATCCTCGTGATTACCTTTGAAGTGTGTGACAGAAAGCTTATCGTTCTGTAGTCTCTCTCGCTATATATATATATATATATATATATATATATATATATATATATATATATATATATATATATATATATTTGCTCACTTTACACCAATATACCCCACACCGATGGACTTGCTGCTCTTCGAACCTGCTTTGACAACAGGTCAGGAGAGAAGAAACATTCTACTGCCTTTCTCACTTCACTAGAGGAAATGGTTCTCACCAAAAACAACTTCGCGTTCGGAGGGCACCATTTCATTCAAATTAAAGGAACCGCAATGGGCACTCGGATGGCTCCCTCCTACGCGAACTGCTTCCTGGGTGAATGAGAGTCCCAGCTCCTTCAATCTTCTCCCCAAAAGCCCCTCCTCTGGCTCCGCTTCATCAACGACATATTTTTTCTGTGGACAGATGGGGCGGAATCTCTTAATTCCTACCTTCGGAGAGTTTCCACCCATCCCACCCTCTCTATTACTCATCACTCTTCTACAATACACTCCACGTTCCTCGACGTTGACCTTCTTCTCCGTAATGGACGCATTGGCACCTCGGTGCACATCAAAGATACCAACCACCTACAATACCGCCACTACACCAGCTGCCACCCACAACACACAAAGAAATCTCTTCCTTACTCCCTCGCCAGGCGTGGCTTTAGAATCTGCTCGGATAGCACCTCGCTATCCGATTATTGCGCCTTACTCCTTGAGGATTTTCTCAATCGAGGATACCCTGCCGACTTAGTCCGCAATGAAATACATCGCGCCGTCTCCACTCCCTCCAGACACCCACGAATCTTGAACCCACCCTCGAAGACAGAAGTCCCTCTGACTCTCACTACAACCTTTCACCCGGGGCTGCAAGAAGCCCTAAATAACATCCTCGCGGCCGCCCATCCAATTCTACTTAACACACCCACAACTACGCTACTCTTACCTAAGCCCCCTATGATATCCTTCCGCCGACCTAGGAATCTTGGCGACCTGCTATGGCGCAAGGAACTCCCCACCGGTCCTCCAACTTCCTCCGCAGGGTCCTCCCCTTGTAAAAGACCACGTTGCCTCACTTGCCACATCTTAGATACTTCTTCCTCATTTACCAGCCCTGTTACCCAAATCTCCTATCCAATCTTATCTCGCAGCACTTGTACCTACAAAAACGCAATATATCTTCTTACCTGTACTCATTGCCCTGCGTTCTACGTAGGCCTCACAGCCACACCCCTTAATATCTGCATGAACGGCCATCGGAATAGCGTCTCTCTTAGGCGCCCCCTTCCGGTGGCCGACCATGCGTTAACCCAATCCCTTCCCTTCAATAGCGGCTTCACAGTAAAAACCATTCGTGCTCTTCCAAGTAGTTTCCCCGCGCCACAACTCCGTCAATGGGAACTAGCTCATATTGACATCCTCCGCTCCCTCTTCTTACCAGGTTTAAACCTTCGCTAACACTCCCACTCCAATCACCTCTCTTTTCCTGTCCCCTTACCCCTCTTTCACCTTCCCCTTACAACTCTTTTCCCGAACCCCTACCTCCAGTGTTACGCTTACTTTTAGTTTCCTTTGTTCTCTCGCTGAAGAAGGGCGTGTGTTGCCCTAAAGCTTCAAATTACAAGCCTTCCTCTATCGCTGTGGACGTCTACCACCGTATGGTAAGTGTTCACTGGCTCCTTCCTATCCCTCTCAACCTCTCGTTGCTTTTATTTTATCATATTATCTCTTTTTCCGTATCGTTATATATATATATATATATATATATATATATATCACAAGATCTTGGGATATGGAAGCCCAGTGAGCACTCACCAATAAGATGACTTCAAGTTGGCGAGCTGCTGGGGGTGTCGAAGTGATACACACGCTTTCCATCACCCACCACTCCTCTGCCACCAACATAACATCTACAGTATACCCTGCAAGCCACCGCAATGGTGTGTGGCAGGGTGTGCCATAGCACCAAGAAAAGCAATTAATTAGGACGATGTATTTCGCCATACGACAGCTAATGTTTTATTGTTACTTCTGTTCTGGTCAGCTATCGTTCCAGGGGAAAACGGGCCTTTGTATCTTTCTGTCCTACAGGCTATCTCTATTATTTTACGAGGATGATCCATTCTACCAATATAAGTTGGCGTTCTTATTATTTCTTCGACGTCGGTGGAGAATGTTTGCGTTCTGAACCTAACGAGTAGTTTTAACCTAGAACGTGATTGGCGCTCAGCTAGTGATTCCCATCTTAATTCCTGTATCAAACCTGTAGCACTTTTATTTCTACCGTAACATTTTTTTACGAATCTAGCTGCTTTTCGCTGCACTCTATCTAACTATGAGGTTGACCCTTTCTCGTATGGATCCCATATGCTCGACGCATACTCTAACAGAGGTCTTACTTAGGAGAAGTAACATGTCTCTTTCAATTTTTCGTCACTTTTACCTACTATGCGTTTCATGAATCCTAGTTTCTGTTTAGCCTTCCCGCATGTATAACCTTCCTGGATGTCGATCTCTCTATCCGGGAAAATAGAATTCACACCAGCGTGCACCTCAAGCCATCCAACATCCTTCAATACCTTCACCTCGACAGCTGCCACCCTCTCCTTACCAAAACCTCAATTCCCTACGCCCTAGGCCGCCGAGGGCGGAGAATCTGATCGGACAGAGACTCGCTGTCCGAGTACTGCTCCACTCTCGAAAATACATTTCTTCAGTGCGGATATCCACCGAATCTTATTCGGGACCAAATCTGGCTGGCAGTCGCACCCATCACCCCTAACTCATACCCCAATACCCACGCCATCACCAATTCCACCCTCCAAGTCACCCTAACCACCCTTTTTCCCCCGGCACCCACGATATTTTGAGGAATAACCTAAAGGCCGTCCACCCTATACTCACATCCTCCCCCACCAGATTCCATTTCCTACACCACCGATCCTCTTCTTCCGCCGACCCCCCAATCTGGCAAACATTTTATGGAAAAAAGAAGTCCCCAACACCCACTCCCCGGCAACCAGCCAGATCTCACCCCTGCGGTAGACCCCGATGTCTCACATGCCCAATAAACCACCTCTGCTATTCCTTCTCCAGCCCCACAACTAACATCACCTGCCCCTTAACTTCTCCCACCAACTGCGCCACCCGCAATATCATTTACCTCCTGAGATGCACCCAATGCCCCGCTTTTTATGTTGGCCTCACCAGCAATCCCCTCAACATCCGCATGAACGGCCACAGCAACAGCGTCATTCATAAACGACCGCTACCTGTGGTCGTTCATGCGAACAATCACAACTTAAAATTTAATTATTGCTTTACGGTGAGAGCCATTCGCGCTCTCCCTGATAACGCTTCGGCTCCTCAACTCCGTCAGTGGGAGCTTGCACATATTCATCCATATCCCCCTGGCCTCAACCTTCGCCTAGCATTTCACTCCTTTTTGACCATTCCCCCACCCCCTCCTCATCCTCCAAACCCCGACTTTTCCGCACTACCCTTCCACCGCCATGCCTCCACCCAGTGTCACTGCCATCAGTTGTCTCTCTCCTGTGCTTACGAAGGGATCACCTCCGAATGCTTCCATGTTTTTTGTGTTTGTTTTACGTGTGTCACTTTGACACCCCCAGAAGTTCGCCAACCTGAAGTCTTCTTATTATTGAGTGCTCACTGGGCTTTCTTATCCAAACATCTTGTTGCCATCCATTTATCTCACTTACCTTTTCTCTTCCATAAGCATATATATGTATATGTGTGTGTGTGTGTGTGTGTGTGTGTAAGCTTATGAATGTATTGATATCATTTACTTGCGAAAGACATTTTCCGCAGTTTAGTTGTTTTTGCAGCAGTAAGAGTTCCTTCCAGTCAGGAAAGAGTGTAGTAATACTAGATGCATACGAAGTATATACGAAACATTATGCAATGCATATTGTACTGATTTTTAGTCTACTTTCCAAAAAATGAAAAGCAGTCTTATGCGATCGCTTCGGTGTCCGTGTGTGTATATATATGTGTGTCCCTAACATATTCTTCATGAATGAACCGATTTCAACTTAATTCGGTACACAAAATCTTCACATAAATGAATGAACAAATTACATATTTGGACCGGATCGACTAAGCTGGGGTTCCACAATTGCAAAGTTATACTTTTCGATAGTTATGAATTTGGAAAGAATTGGAAAAACCGATTTCAACGAAATTTTGTATGAAGTAGGCGTGCAACATAAAATATCAAAATCATGATGTTTAGTATAGATTTAGAAAGCAGGGCTGCCACAATACAATGGACAAAAAAGTTATTTTGACACGTATTTGCGTTGAACTGTTCACATTAACTTTAACTAAATTTAATACTTATAATATACATATAACAAAACCATATTAGCATACTTGAACCGAATCAGCCAAACAGGGTGCAACAATTAAAAATTAAACTGTTTCAGTAATTATGGATGGAAGGAATTGGTTAAACGGATTTCAATTACATTTTGTGTAAAAGATTTATTTATTAAAAAAATATCTTAATAAATGAAATCTAGGTGTTCTATAAAACTGACGTGATGGATTTTAACCAAATATAGCATATATAGCATATATAACATATATATATATATAAATAACCAAAATATTATATTTCCACCGGATCGATCAAACAGGACTACCAAAATATCAAGATTAGAAAGTACTTTATATATAAATTTTGTAGGAACAACCTTTGTTTGAAACATTTTCCATATAATTCATTGTTTAACGGATGTTTAAAACATTATATTTTTAGCTGCCACCACCGCGCCACCTACCAGCGACTATTGTAAACACTTGACGCTTAGCTACGTCTTAATAACACTTCTTTGTATTTTCTTAATTTTTGGAGCTTCGTGGCTATATCCAATAACAGAAGGCTACGGTTTGAGTTTATTTCAGTTCTATGTTGTCTTTGAATTTTTCTCGCAGTTTATTAAAAAATTTGTTATCATTTAGCCGATTTGGAATTTTTAGAAATATTACAGGTATCGAGAAAGTCATGTGAAGGCCACATCAGATTTTTTAAATTGGGATCCAACAGGATTCCGCTCGATACTGGGTTCCGCAATATAGCGGGTCTATTTTTTGTATTGAGACTCACGGTTTCAATGATTATTTCGTAAGTGTAACTTATAATGATCATTCTTCCTTAATAAATTTGATAGGTAATTTTGCGACCGCCTTCTCCTGCTTACCTTCGTTACTTGTTATTCCTTAAGAGCGACAGGAGCTCTCCCCTCCCCCGCCTCCTCCTCCTTTCCACTGTTCGTTAGACGCAGCCTTGGCATTCTAGGACAATTTGCAACCAGCATTATCCAAGGCGGAAAAATCTTCACCTCGATCGATCGCGATGCGAAAATCTTTTAAACTATTCCTCTATGAATATTGCTTTACACAAAGCCATTCGACGTACAGCATTTGCTCTCAATAAAGTTTTAAAACTAATTTCAGTCACTCGCGAGGGAATTGCTTGGATATAAAAGTATCCGTAATAATTTCATAATCACACATTTACTTCCACCTCTTTGTAAATACAGTTTAACGCGACAGAATGAGTACAGCATATAACGAGAACTCCATTATAGCGAGGGGAAATACCGTCACCATCGATTTCTTAAGTCACACATACGAAATTAAATTTTCGGATATTCGAATATTTGTTAGAACGAGCCTATTTACGAATTTCATAAATTCTCGCTATATCGGAGTTTTACTAAATATATTTTTCTTTTTATACAATTCACATCTCGAATTTCCCGCAAATTTAACGCAATATATTTTTCACACCAGTAGCAAATAAGTTAATGAAATACTTCAATACCCATTTGTAAAAGATTTACGCTCCGTAATTATTATATTATAGCTAGGTTGCAGATAACAGAGAACATCGACAGCTGAAAGCAGGCAATGACAAGTTAGCAGGATATCTTGCGATAATAATAGGTATTTCGTTATTTTTTTGTTGGTTAATGAGAAGAGTAAAGTATATTTTTTCAATTTAAAATTAGCGGAATGCATATTACCGTATTCCCTTCTCTCCCACTCATTATTCTTTCCGCGAGAGCCTTTTCCTTCAAAAGAGCTCGTTCCAATTTGAAGTTCCAATATCGATCGCTTCTTCAGGACCCTGCCAGCGGTCATCCGGAATCAGCTTCGCTGACGATCCTTCCATTCTTGGTCTATTTTACCTATGCCGCTACTTCCTCCGCCCTACCCACACCATATTCACATCTACGCTAATATCGATCCAAAAGTATGGTGAAATAGGTGAAATTTTACGGTGACATTGCGTCTTTACGTAACGTGAAATATTAAGAATTATTCAGTCTTGGTTTTACGAAATAGAATCTATCCTTCATGACGTAAGTAACCGCGAGGAATATCTTACCCTATTAAATGGCAAATGTGGTTTTTAGCCCTGTGTTGAGAATATTAATTTAATCATGGAAATGTTAAATTTATTATGCAACTTTATTTCAATATATTTATGTTTGAAAAATCTAAAAAAAAATCGTGATCTTTAGCCATCTGAAGGAAATTTGATCATTATCATATTCGACAAAATTAAGAGTTTATCTTCGAGTAATTCTTGTTTCTCATTTACTGTATGATAATTTCTTTCCTTTACCTAAGGTTTTGGAGTTGCAATTTGTTGATTCGGAACTGATTCATTCTAAATACTTGGATAAAATCTTGAGCAAACTTGGTTGCATTTGATAGATATAAGCGGCGTAACGTACGTTTCCCCCACACTTCTTCCAAGATTTCCGTCGCACATTCCTAACTACCCAACTGTCAATGTAAGAATTCGTGACGTATTCGTTTTGGCGGAAAATGTTTCTTCGACTAGCTCAGTTTAACGTTTTAACTTTTGGAAGTCCTAAGGTGTTAGAACAGGAGGTTATGCCCTCCAAAAGTTGAAGATAGTAAGTACTTTTTTATAATAAAAAAATTATTAGAAGCAGTGCAAAAAACCAGTGCTTTTCGTTAAAAATTTCGTCTTAGTTACAACAAAATATCTAGTTTTAATATGATTGCATAAAAATGATCGAGAGCTTAAAATTATATAAAGATTACAGTTATTTTTATCTTTCAATGCTCTCTGATATTTCATGCCTTGTTCTATCGTTAATTAAAACTCCTTTTTTCATTGTAGGTGCAGTGTGATTGTGATTAGTGTGTTGTGAAGTGCCATTTGGAGTTCTTCCGCTCCATTTTCTCTACATTTTGTGGAGTTATTTCAAGATTTATTGATGTGATAGTGCACGTGTGTGTGAGGGAAGGTTTTTCACAGCAAAAATAATAGAACATATGGAGAAACCTCTGTAGTAATAGGTTTGTTTCGGGCATTACTGCTAAGTGTGTTGACTTATTCACATCAATACCAATCGAGCTGCGTGATGAACCGTGATTTTGATTAAATATGAGCTTGTCTTTTAACAAAATTATGAGAAGTAGGTACTCTAACAATTACTGCGTTTTCATTTATAAATCCGTTTTGCTAAGCTAGTGTAGTATCCCGCTGCCATTTGCTTCGTTAGTTTTTCATACGTATAATTTTTAGCAGTCACTTATGTTTTGAGAATATGGAAATCGCGTTCTCATTAATTTATATGTATTATTTTCATAAACTCGATGTGAAGAATTGTGTATCGTAACTTTTGTTATTTTATTTTATTTTATCTTTTTGCATTACATAGTATATGCAAGCCTATAAAAATTTCGTCCTCTTCATTTAAAGCAACCGATGTTCTTAGCAATATTTAGGACCATTAGATGCATTGTGGGCCATTTCAACTTTGCGAAATATTATTTTACAGAAATTCGATTTCGGTCAAAGCGTAATGTAGAGCTCATACTGTGTGTGTCGGTGTACGTTTATATATCGTTAAAATGGCATTTTCTTTGCATATTTCAAGCCTTCTCTAATTTTAATATTTTTCCTTAATTTAAATGTAAATTCTAAACCGCTTAATTAAGTAGTAGTTCTAAGTTTAATTTCTTCATAACTTTTAATTTCCAAATGTTCTGAAATTCATATTTGAATTCTTTCTTGACATAGTTTGTTATTGCTCTTGCAATTTAAGCACATAAACTATGGGTGAACAACCTACAACCCACATAGCCTGGACGAAAGAGTGATTCGTAAAATTTAACATAGAAATTCATATTTTTATTGTAATTGTAATAATGAAGCGTTTAATGTTGAAATGTTAATCTTAAAAACCTCATTTATATTTGATTTTTACTTATGATGCCTAAGAATTTCTTGGTAACTTACTTAGAAAAAATTGCCCAACTCTCTCCTAAACAATCGCGTCATCTCCATCTCGTATCAAGAATACGAATGACGAATGTGTCCACCGCATGACCTCACCGGACCGCCCACGCATGTTACGCGATATGAATTTACTTAATTCCTACAAATAGGGCTGATTGTTGCTTTATATTTAATTATTTGTATCGCTTTATTAATGCATAATCGCGATTAATTTGACTACACTAATAACAGAATATTAAAAGGAAATTTTGAGTCGTGTTACTCAAAATGCAGTGAAAAAGGAGAAAAATGTCTTTAATTAGGAGCAGATTTCCTTGAATGTAGAAGAGGTTAACAGATCGGAAGCTCAAGAGATAAGGGTATGACGGGAATTGTTATCTGAACTGCAATACTGAACTTATAAGATATGAGAGAATTCTCATTAGGGTTATTTAGATGTGACAACAGGGATGGGTCATATATTGAGATGCGGTTTTCTGAAGGTAGTCATAGTGAAAAGGGTGCGAAGATAAGAATGGATAGAAAGAGGGCAGTTTTAAAAAATAAAAAAGGCTAGTAAAGCGAATAGGATGAAAATGGCCTCTGGTGTGAAATAACGATAAACAGAAAACTCGAACTCGTCCTTTAAACAGCAACAGTAGAGAAAATACGCTAAACGAATTTACTTTAGATGGAACAATCCATATCTGGATTTCCTTGACTGCTACGGGAGATAGAAAAATGTTCATCATTTTCTATTTAACTATGTTTTACTCAGAGTGTAAAAAGATGATATAAAAATTTCTAATAGGATGGCGAAATTTTAATATCAGCAAAAGTTTAACGTAAATGGTTTTTATACATATATTGAAATGAATTGTATTTATCTCGTAGTGTTATAGTAACATACGGTTAAAATATATTACTTTAGCCTTTAACATTGATGGAGAATATTGTAAGCCACGGAAAATTTTCACTGAAATCTATCGCAGTCCACATTTATTTCATCGCACGGCATCATGCAAATTCCAAGGTTCGTTAGAACTCCTTAACCCATTTCTTCCTGAATTATTTTTTATTAAAATCAATTTTTATTATACATTTCTTTATAATGAACCAATAAACATATTTTACCCATTAAGCAAGAATTGCAGTATTCCATTTTTGATATAGAGGATGTAGCATATGTGTCACTCACTCAAATAATCAGATAAATCAAGCATTTATTACGTTAAAAGTTGCTCCACATTATTTACTAGGATTGAAATATTATTTCTTTTGACATAAAGATGTAATTTTCATCAAAGTTTAAACAAATAATCTTGAAAAAATACTTGTTTTTACTCGTTTCATTGCTTCCGTAGAATTGCAGCACGAAATAGTTCAAACACCAACCAGGACAGTGCAGTTAACTGGAGCAATGCCAAAACAGCTGAAGCATTAAATGCAATAGACATAGTTGAAAAATTAGCAGTCTGAACCTAATTTATTATGATACCTTTCTTCTAGTATCGAGAAATATAAAACGTAACATGTATGTCACGCTGAGCAGAAATGAGTTAATTGATAGCTCTATTTAACCTAAGCTTTTACGAATACACTTTCGATTTTCTATGCATCTCTATGCACGAGTAAAAATAAATCGCATCATCTCGCTTTCTTGCACGCTCTTTAATGCAAAAATATATTGCGGAGGTGCGTGGGAAGTTTTGAATAGCGCAAGAGTGGGCATCCACGGGACCGAGAGAGTTCTTTTTATTCCATCGCAAAGCATTTCCATTCCGCCCACCCCTCTACGCCCAAACTTCCACCCGCCTCCCTCCCCTTCCTCCGCCCCCCCCCCCTCCTCCCTCCACATTCTCCATCCGAGAGAGTCAAGACGGACAATCCGCGGGGCAAATGCGCATCACATATTCATAGCGCACGGACGGGGGCCTCGTAATATGGGTGCGTGAGCGTGTATCGTGATGAACTTCCCTCTCCTACCACACGCACGCACACACATGTAGAGTAAATCTCCCGCCCGCCTAAACCCATTCCCTGCCTCTCCTCTCTCTCTCTCCCTCCCACCTCCCTCTTCGCTCGCTCCTCTGACCGAGCGTAGGCGGAATGGTGGGCGGTTGCGAGCGAGATGGATCGGATCGCACGGGGGCGGGCCAGCCCTGCCTCATTCGTCTGCCCTTTCCAATCCATACATTTTTTCTTTCATTCCGCTCACCTCTTGGACCTTACGTTGCCGACCCCAGAAGGACGCCTCCGAGTAGCACATCCCCCGAATGTCCAATCCCTCCCTCTTCCTCTCTCTCTCTGCCACTCGCTGTCCTCGCCCCCTTCTTTCTACATGTTCCCGACAGGCTGCGCCACACGCTGAATGTTTAAATATCGGTCTGGATTCTGGTCCTTGCATTTTTAACGGGAGCTTCGCGACAATAAACCCGAGAGACCATAAAAAGGCACCTACTAAATCCATAAGATATTATGTATTTTTCTGGAGGAGTAAGAAATAATTTAATTCTTATTAAATTAAGGTCGAACCCCAGGTACTGGAACCACGACAAAATTATTAAAATTTATCTCAGCTATAGAATTTTATTTTAACGTGTGTGATTGCGGAAAGAAATGTTTCTTTTTCGGCTTTAGAAAGTTTTCAGCTAGAAACGTTCGATGCTTTTACTTTCACTCTCAGAGGGCAACACCATTGAACGAGTTATAAGCTATACTACGAAATATAACTAACTAGCTGAAACGCCCGGCTTCGCTCGGGAAAGTTTTCTTTTAAGTAGTAAACTATTTTTATTGCTCGGGGCCCTGCGCTGTCGGTACCACCAAATTTCACAAATGTGCTATTCGGAGCAGAGGTTCATACGGGATTTTAACTACCATCTAAAGAAATCATTGAAAAATTTTAGTCAGGCTTGTGCTCGTGGGTATATCTCAATGGCGAATCCATTATATAATCAAGGCAGACTGATTTTCCAAGAATATTTGGCGTAATCGAGCAGTTTTATTAAAATAGGTATTACTCCGATGTTTACATTAACATCTACTATTTTATGTATTGTATTGTAAAGTTTTACCATTAATATAATTACGCATTAACGTCTTACTTAATATTCACATGGATAGATGCACCGTAGCCTTTAAAGCAATACAATTATGTGGATTATGTCAATACTATTAGCCAAAACGTAAACAATAAACAACATCTTGGTTACTGAACAAATGTAAGTAAATGTATCGATTTAGGTTGCGATAAATCTTTCGGTGTTAATAGTAAAAGACAACAATGTTCTTACATTCCTTAAAAATCATTTGGCTCACTTTAAAAGTATTCATAGACTATATTTAGGTATGAATCCATTGGTACTCTTTATCTTGGCGTTGGCTATTCTTCCTCTACAGCGCGCCACGGTGTGGATTTTCCTTGCATTAATTTTTACGTGGCCATCTCCCTTTGAAGAGGACAACAATTAATAAATTTAGCTTTGTTGCCTCCTGGAAAATGGTCATCTAAACCGATAAATTTTCCGCTTAAAGGAAAATTTCGAGCGATTTATCATGTAATACGACAAAACATGAACAGAATTAAAATATAAGAGACCCCATGGGGTATAAGAGACCCCACGGTCAGCAAACCTAGGCCAAGTTCTTCCTCTGGTGCATAGGATGGCCCATGATACTTTTGAATTCGATAGATTCAACGGTGTAAAAACGTATAAAGAACATACATATACACATTCTAATATATTTATAAGATATGATTTTCTTTAATGGTTTTGACTTGATACATAAAAAATTATCATGCAGCATTTATTCAATTGATGGTCGAAAACGTTTTTCCAAGTTTCTTTCTTGATAGTTTTGATGGTAAAGAGCATGATTTGTTTTATAAAGTACATATCATTAACCATTTAAATATAAAGATACGTTTTAAGTGTTACGTCCCTTTATGCTGGAAATAAGCTTTTATAATACACAAAAACTCAACATTTACAGTTAATCTTTGGAGGTACGAGCTTCACGAAGGAAGAGGAAAGCAAAAGCTATATTTTAAATTTATCTCGCTAAGTAATACTTGATTGGTGGAACTCTATTTTGTTTTTATTCGTTTATTCCTCCATTGTAAACCCTGTATTGTTTTGAAAGAAAGATATTCCAACGGATGTTTTATAAGCATCGCTCTTCCAGCACAGGCTGTGCTCCATATGTGGACCGCGTAACATTGAAATCGGATTTAAATGCAGGAACATTAATTGCGCTAGTTCCATTAAAATGGCTTCAGGCAATTAATAAGTATCTAATTGTATTTAAACTTAAAATACTGCGCTTTTATAAAAAAATATCTTTTATGAAACAAGCATTCAATGAATGATTAATATTTCGTAAAATAAAATATCGTGGAGGCAAAAGCGTTTCCACATGAGAACAAATTTGAAACGTGTATTTTAGTGAAACTTAAGACGCTACTTAATTCTACGAATGAGCTGCTTTATATGACCTTCATAACCTTTGCATATATATCCGAAAATGTATAAATTCCACCTAATATAATACATAAAATACTATTTTATATCACCCTTGTCTTAATAATTACAGAAGAAACTTCTCATTCTGCTCAAGGCTACGCCTTACAGCAGCAGAGTGACACGGCATAAATCTAAACTGGATCACTTTTATAATTGCCATCTCTCTTCGACTCGAAAGCATGCTCTCGGATTGCGTGTGGGACGAATCACACACTGCTTTGTGTGGTACCGAATCCGTTTAGAGCGTTAAAAGGGTTGGGATGCAGTGTCCGTCTCCGCATGTGTTTCTGCCAGTATTACGTCCGTGCGTGCGTGTGGGTGTGGCAGTGGTTTGTTGCCCATGTTTGCTCTCCAGCCGCGCGCGTGCCGAGCATATGTGCCTCCGCCGCCGCAGCCGCTGACTCACTCCTCAGATTAAGATCTCCTTGACTCCGTTTGCTTAGCAGCTAGCCGCGCCTCTCAGAGGGCGAGTTCTCTTTCCCTCTTCATCCCATCCCTCCGCCACTTCCCTCTTCTGCACCCCATCCCTCTCCCTCCCTCCCACTCACTCCCTCTCTCTCCGCAAACCTACCCTCCTCCCCGGTGTCTACGCTTAAGACACGTAGCCAAGCAACGCTATCGCAGATGAAAAAAGCGGAATTATTTTTACCTGAGAGTCTCTTATCTCCTCGCAAATTCAAACCGCAGGAGAAAGATAGCCACAGATGAAGTTATACAGTGTTTCCTGCACGAAAATTGCTCTCTTTTGTCACCACGGAGACAGAGAGGAAAGTGTCGGTGATCTTTATGGCTATTTCGTCCGCTTTCCTTCGTCCCTACCTTGTAGGCAGACCTGATGAGAAAGATGAGGGCAGGAGTGGTCGCTGTCCCTGGGACCGAGGACCCTCATGGGACCCGGAGCTGAGGTTTCAGTAATACTATCTTAAAGTCGCTTTATTAGAAAATTCAAATAATTATTATGAATTTTAACAAAACATTTTTTTAATATTTAAGAATTGTAAATAAAATATGTATAGTGATGTATGTATTTACATTGTTGCTCGACGTCGGAACGGCATCCTGCTAAATACTCATACCGAATATGTTAAAGATAAATACAATTTATAACTTCATTTATTTCGCTGACAAAGTCGTCGCTACGCTGCAGTAGCTTTGATATCCAAAAGCGTAAAATATAATATACACACCTGACCAGCTAGGAATGTATCGGGGAATACCCGAAATCACGCTCTAGTTTTATTAAAGCCTGATGCACAGTGCAACATTTTGGCGAGAATATTGAAATTAGATGCAATAAGAAAACATCGCTCCATTCATTACATTTCGGTATTTTGGAACTTATTTAAATTAACAAAATGTCTATAATAGCATTATTTTTCTTAATTGCGGCACATATGTTTTGCCTAGATTTATTTATTATGAGATAAATGCTGTTGCAGAAAAAATTTGTTTATATATAATATCTGTGTGTGTGCGTAACAGCTTAAGTACCTGAATGCACAATAAAACGGAGCGACGTCATTCAATTTGCATTTTATTTTGTTTTTGAAAGAAAAATATTCACTATTATGGTAAGAGAATATAATTTTTGCGTCAGTTGCCAAGACCAAAAGAGAGAGTTAAGTTCGTAGAGTGGGGCCCGGCAAGTTGTTCCTCAATGGGCCCGTATTGTCTCTCGACGCCCCTGCTTGTAGGTCTTCAATTTTTTGCAATTTCCACGCCGCAAACTCAAAAGATTTGTAAACGATTTATATTTAACCATATAACAGTAAATAAAGACTGTAAATTAAATGTTTTGTTGGGTATATTTTGTAGGAATTGATATAAAAATGGCCGCAAATTTTTTGAAAACATAGTGAAATAAAGGCGAAAGTAATTTCAAGCAAAGTTATGTTAAAGTTGGTCCATTATGCTATTTTAAATGTGATGGTAGGAATTTAAATAAAATTTACTGAATTAAGCTTTACTTAGTAGAGAGTCGTAAGTAATAATTTGGCCAACAGTTGTAATTAATTAATGAGTCCTAAAAATCGGCACCTGTTATGAGAGTAAAATTCAAATGTTGTTCGTCGAAGATACTAATTCATAAATCTGTTGAAAAAATAACTGAATCTGAATTGTTCCTCCAAAAATTATTATGCACAATGAGCGGGAATTTCATTCAACTCAGCATGATCTTCTCAAAGAGTTAATAAAAAAGAATCATTAGTTTTACATCGTTCACCGGATACGCGTAATCATAAAAAAATATTTCTTTTATCAAATCAATCAACCATGTTTACAACACTCATTTCGCACGCTTAATGAAAACGTCCGTTCCTACAACGCGAAAATAAAAAAAGCGAGGTATCTCAGTGAAACCTTTCCCACGAGGCTGAAGATTCGACTATTTCGGCGAGAGAGAGAAAAAGGCAAGAAAAATAATAGTCGAACAGGCATCATGCAAATATCTCGCTTCAAGCGTATTCATAAGTGAAAAGTTAGAGAGCCCAGCGGGGGAGCCTAAGGCCCTCCTTTACACTTCTTCCCTTCAGGTCGATTATTTTTGGACGCACTCAAGAAAAGCCCGCTCTCTCTCTCCATCTCCCTCTCTTTGCCCGCGACAAATGTGTTGTAACACACCTCGTCTGAGGGTAAAGGGATACACACACACACACGCACTCTCCCAAGAGCGCCGGCTGAGATATTAATAAGGTGAGGAAGAAGCGAGTGTTGGCGGGTGCGAGAAATGGTATGAGGGGGAAGGAGGAGGGTTGGGGCAGAAAGGGATAAGGGATGAGAGAGGGAGGAAGGAGAATGGATTGATGGCCCGGGGGCAGGTAGTTGGCGAGGGAGCAAGGAGAAGGAAATAACGAGCGCGAATAAATCCACCCGCGACCCACTGCAGAACTAATGCTTTCGGGCGATGGTGTTTTCGAGGGGGAGAGGAGGGGAGATGGGGGAAGGAACCCTTAAAACCCCTTCCCCTCTCCTAGCCCCCACCATGCGCCGCTTGCCACCGAATTCCCCGTCGTGTCTAAAGTGGAAGAAGAGCTGTAAACATCTCCAGGAAAAAGAGCAAGAGAGCATTTTTGATAGCGGCAAAAAGAGGGGAGGCTAATAGGAGAAAACCCTGGAAATGAATATCCTCGGAATTATGTGGCGTTCTTATAAATTATTTCGTTGTTAACTGTTGAATATGTTTGAGCGTTTCTTTCCAAGAATAAATGTTTCACTTCTCTTAAAAGTGAAATTGAAGGAAAGTGAAAAATGTAGACTTTTCTCAGATATTTGAGCGCGTATTTATCCTAAAAAAACATATCTTTAAGAAATGGGAAAACTAAAAAAGAGGAAATGGCTATACAGTTAAATTTTTCTCTGAAAAACAATTCGGGAATATACATTATTTTACAATCGTCTTTAACTCTTTCTCTATCGCACCAGTTTCATCCCTCTCACACATCACCATGAATATGTGAAATATTATTGAAATTTAAATTAAATGTAAACTTTATTTTTATCAAAGCGTAATATTATAATATGCTAATGCGAATCAATAATTTGTTCAGAATGAGTTCTATGGTTATTTATGTTTAAAATCTTTAATCTTATCGTAACAGAGACAACTTTTTAATAGGCTATAAATATTTCCATTGAGATATTGTGGTCTGCATTTAGGCACGATGAAGCACTCGAGTAATAACTTTTTAATTAACGTTTCTATATACTTCTACTTCTACATACTTCAATTTTGTAACCTACTTACTTTCAATCGCTCGAGAAAAAATTTTCGATTTCAACTTCTGACTGAAATGAAATTGAAAACTTTCTCCAATAGCCATAAAAAGATTGGGAAACCCCAGATGCGCATTTTGGCTACAGAATAGCCGTCATCAGTGGTAATTCACCTAAAGTAGGCTAAGAAATAATTGAAGCCGAAATGCACACCTGTGTTTTCCCATTCCGTTAACAGATAAACAGTTCTTCAACTTCCAATCAGTTATTGATTTTAGTGTGTCGTTATTACAGAGGAACATACCTTATGAAATCGCTCTCTCTCTCTCTCTCTCTCTATATATATATATATATATATATATATATATATATATATATATATATATATATATATATCGTCTTCTATATATATCGTATCTTTCTTAAGGAAAATCCTGCTTTACGGGTTACTTTCAAATCAAGTGGCAGCTAGGGCATCATTTCTCTACTCTTACAATATTAGTGATCAAGCGAGAACGTAATGTTAATTCATGATTTTAAAAGTGAAATTGAATTACAGAATGAATTGAAACCAGATTACATGTACCTATGTTTATTGATGGAATTAATTGAAAATCCTGGTTATGGCGATGTCTGTGTATCCAGAAATACGTGAATACTTTGTAATGGAGTGGTAAATCTGTCTTTTAAATTATTGCTGTGCAATCATATTGAAAACTATGGAGCGAAAACTGCTTGGATCGTTAAGTCTTTTCTTACCATCCTCTATATACGCTAACGAAGAATGGAATGGCGTTGATGTAAGGCAGGGATGGCAAATAAATGGTACGCGTGACAAACTTGGCACGCTATGAAATATTGTTAGCACGCTAAAACTTAGCGATCATTAAGTTTATTTTATTGTATTCTTTTTCGGATACTGAATTCCAGGCATTAGCCATCTGAACTTAAATCTGACTGCGGACTAAGTTTCAGCTGATTGTGTAGCTGTTCAATCGATAAATTACGCACCTAACCTCTAATAACTTTCTTCAAAAATTACACCGAAAAGTTCAAATAAAAATATACAATAATTTAATTTGCTTAGTTTTTCAATTATATATGTGGGTAATTTTGTCTCTTCTGACCGTAGATCAAGTTGAAAATGATCAATATCCAAACTTGCACCATTTGAACACTTAAATGTACATCGAATAAATCCATATTTAATATAATTATAAGTATGGGGGTAAATTCATCAATAAAAAATCTTATGTGGCCACCACATGACTTTCTCCATATCTGTAATATTTCTAAAAATTCCAAATAAGTTACATAATAATAAACATTTTAGGAAGCTGCGAGAAAATTTTAGACTTTACAAAGAACAGAAATAAATTTAAACCATTAGCCTTCTGATATTGGAAATAACCACAAAGCTCCAACAATTAAGAAAAAAGGAGCATTACTAAGACGTAACTAAGCGTCAACTGTTAACAATAGTCGTCGGTAGGTGGAGTTGTGGTGGTAGCTAAAAATATAAGATATCTCTTAAACAATGCATTATATGGGAAAATATTTCAAAGGTTGTAGAAAATTAAATTTCCTACAACTTTTATTCCGATACATTTTTACATTTATCAAATATTAAAGCAAATATTTTAAAATAACGGATAATCGGTTGACCGATTTTTTCCAAAGACTAATCAGTTCTTGTGACTTTTATAAAGATGTTATATATAAAATTTCGCGTTGATCTGATTAATAGGTTTTGAGTTAGAGCACCCACAAAAAAGCTATTACATACACACACGCTCACACACACATGCATCATCGAGAAAATGGTGAATACGTGTTCAGGGGACCTCAAAATGTGTATTTCCGTTGAAATCTCGAAATCGATTTTTTTCATGAAAACAATACTTTCGCGTATACTACCTATGGAGAAAGTAAAAAAGTATGTCGCGCCTGAAACTGCGCAACAAAATTATTATATCTTTTTGGCACGCTAATGAAAACCTATTTGCCATCCCTGATGTAAGGTGTTCTTCAACATGGAAAATGTTAAAAATTAACAGTAGCTCTTTGGTATCCACGGTAAAAGTTTGGTTGCTGATAAGCACGGTACATAAGTTGTGTAGCTGTCGGTTCCTTATTTCTAAAGATTTTTTTATTTTTAGATACACACAAATTATTCAGTACTGCCACAATAGACAACTATGCAAATAAAACCATATAATTTCTATAATTAAAATATATTTTACTTTTACATTTGCATTTACACGATACCCTGCAAGTCACCATATTGGTGGATGGAGGGGAGTGCAGTGCAACAAAGGTCTCTAGTTTTCTTAAGTTACCTTTTCCTATTATATTCTCTTTTCTACCTAGGGAAAAACGATTCTCTATATCGCTCCGTCTTACAATCGATCTCGCGAATCTTATCCTCGCCGTTCTGCCTTCCGACAAAGACGAAATTTCTTTCTCCGGTTTCCGAAACACAAGATGCACATAATGTTACTCAGCTGGTATTGTATTGTAGATAATTTAACTCACTTAAAATCTCAGAAACAAGTGTGAAGGACACGCTAACGAATGGTAGTAGATAAAATAGCGTTGCAATTCCAAGACGTTTGAAGTATTTTCATATTTTTCCTTATTTTTAAATGACTTTATAAATCATCCCAGGAATGTATTTTTTACTTTCTCCATACACAAAGTACATATAGAGAAAGCACCTATTGTTTTAATGAAAAAATCGAATTCGAGATTTAAACGTAAATACATATTTTAAGGTCTCCTGAACACGTTTTGACTATTTTCTCGGTGATGTCTGTGAGTGTGTGACCGGAATTTTGTGGGTGCTCTAACTCAAAAACTATTAATCGATCAACGCGAAATTTTATAATAGACAGATTTGTTAAAGGGACAAGAACTGATAAGTTGTTTATAAAAATCAGTCAACCGGAAGGGGTTGTTTACTCTTGTCACACGTTTTTTTTTTATATTTGCTTTATTATTTGATGAATGTAAAAAAGTACTGGAATAAACGTTGTAGAAACTTTAATTTTATACAATGTTTGTTCGAAATATTTTCCCATATAATTCATCGATTAAAAGATATTTTAAAACTTAATTTTTTAACTTCCACCACCACACCCCCTACCGGTGACTATTGTAAACACTTAACGCTTAGTCACGTCTTAGTAACGCTCCTTTTTATTTTCTTAGTTGTTGGAGCTTCCTGGCTATATCTTATATCAGAAGGCTGAGAGTTTATTTTTGTTCTTTGAAAAGTCTTGAAATTTTTCTCGCAGTTCCTTAAAAAACTTACTACCATTTACCGTATTTGAAATTTTTAGAAATATTACAGGTATGGAGAAAGTGATGTGATGACCAAGTCATATTTTTAACTACACTTTATTGATTAAGATGTTTTTGGGACAATTACTATTCCGTATTGCAATAAATTAACTTTTTTCTTTTGATAATAAGTTTAGTTAGGCGAGCCAGGAACCAAACCCCTTTTTCCCATAAGCCCTTGGTTTTGGCATCCTCAGGGTTTTTTCAGGATTAAATCCCCACGGATAGCGATGGTCCATTATAGGGATCGGCTAACTTTTCAGCATGGTAGGTTGCATTGGTAGTTTCGAATGATTTGACAAGCCGCATAAGAGTTAACATTGGAATTTACCTTGAGATTCTGTCGCTTCTTATAAGTGAAAATTATATATTTTAACTTCAACATTCAAGGCATTATGACCATAATTTCAATTAACAAGTATAAAATCGTCTGTGTTAAATTTTACGGATCGCATTTTTATCGTAGCTTCGCGAGACGCAGAAAATACTCGAAGAGGGTCGCATGTGTCTTGCAGAATGTAGATTTCCGATCCTTGGTCTGCTGTAAACCCTAAAATAACAGCATACGAAAATGAAACTATACTTTCATAGGTATCCTCCCCCTCCTCACTGTCCCTTTAAACTTTCCCACGTCTCCTCCCTCTTTTCCAGTCGGACATCAAGGGACGTCCTTGGTCAGCACTTGAGCCGAGATTGCCAATCCCTTCGGAACCTTTTCCATTGCCACTCTCCTTTACCCCTTCACTCTTCTCTGTCCCTCTCACCTTAAGTCTCTCGCGTCGCCTTGTCCTTTTGTTTACCATTTACGCTTTGAGACGCAACACGCCACTTTCGCTGCGAAAACACCTTCAAGGTCTGCCTCTCTGAAAGGGTTTGAATGTGAAACACTTTTACTACCTGTTTGACTCGCCAATCACGTCGAGAGAGAAAAATACAGCGCCTCATCCGTAGGTGCGATTGCTGATCGTAAAATTTCGAGGCCGCTAAAAGAAGGAAGGTGATTTTTCACCCTTTCTACGAATTCACACGGTCGCCAAAATTTGTCACCAAAGTTTAACAAATTTATTATAGGATTATTCTTACCTAAATACATGCCAAACCCCCTGAAAATTTGACGAAATTTCAAACTCCACAGGTTGACTTCTAATGATTTTTATCAATGCGAAATAAAATAAATCATGCATAAATGCACCGTTACTTCCTGTTTCCATGGCGTCATTCCCGTCCATAACCGTCGCTGGCATAATTTACGAGGCCATTTCGAAGGAGTCGAGTGGATCGCAGCTAGAACTACGAAGGGTTCCTTAACACGTGACAAAGAAAACTTCCCGTTTCCTTAAGTAAGGACAGGACGTAGGCGAGCGCATGTGAGGTCATATAACCCAACTCTACCTTCTCTGATCCTCGAATTCGGCGAACTTGGACTCCTTTGTTGCAATTCTTACGCACCATAGTCCGAGTACCAAGTCTTTTCCCTTTGTACGGAACGGCAAAGGCGGGCGAGGGAACCCGAAGGCGGAAGGAAGGCCAGCGGGACGGGGCGAGTGGTCGGAGGCGGAGGTTCGGGCGGGTCAGTTTTATGATCCCGCGCGGAAATGGGGTCAGTTTAAGGGAAGCGTGGAAGGGGGAGAAGTGGGCTCTAAAGGCCGGTGGAAATTCCATTCTTGAGGGTTCTCGAAGGAGAATCGTAAGCTATTTATTTATTCGTGCCCATTTCCCTACATTTTTACGTCTGCACATATTGATTCTAACCTGTATTCATTTGTATGGCGATTTTATGATATTCTCATATTTTCACCCGTGATAAGGACACTGCGATGGAAGTAGTTAAGATTTAGTCACAGACCAATTTTAAAGACCTTTCAGTGCAATTTCAGACATTATATATTTGTTTTGAATTTATAAGTGATTCTTTTATAGTTTAAACAAAAATAAATTTTCATTTTCATCGTGCCCCCGTAAATAATTTACCTAAGAGCATTGAATGAAATACTCGGAGACTAATGCCTATATATATGGAATATTTTTCCAGCTGCTTTCAACAAGTCTTAGATGATTACTGGACGCCACTGGTCGCAAAGGTGTTTTTCGTTGTTATAGACGAACTTAAAATTTTGTACGGTTTAGTTTAGTTTGTAATATGAACACGGGTATTTTTTATCTTCAATAAATGTAAAAAATTTTCGAACGTCAAATTCCATGAAATGATATTAATAACAAATTTTGGAATTTATTCAAATCAATTAAATATTAACTCTATGCGAGTCGGATAGCGATAAGAAGTAGTAACTAGTACATCTACATCCACATGTTACCCTGGAATCCACCAAACTGGTGCGTGGCAGGAGGTGCAATGCATCGAGGCCTACCTATCTGTTATTACTCGCAGATAAGTCTTTCCTGTTATGGTCTCGTATTGTTCTCCGAAAAATGAGCCTATATAACACTCCGCCCTACAATCGATCTCACATATCTTACCGCCATGATCGTTTCTACCCTGCCGGCCTTGGCAGAGGGGTGGTTAGCGTGTCTACCTCCCAATGCCAGGGTCGCGGGTTCGAATCCTGCCGAGGGCATGGTCGTATGTGCTTGTTATGTATTTATTATAACAGATGTAATTTGGAGAAATCTGTTTGCGTTAAATAAATTATTATTATTATTATTATATACGTTGAAATCGCAATTATTCCCAATACATCCTCTGCTAGACGTTCTGACCTGTATTTCTTTAGGAGTCTTAACTTTGAGCAACGTAAATACAATGCATATTCACTTCGGTTATTTGTCTGTAATATTCATTATCCTCCTACCCATTTCAAAATTTCATTGTTGGACTCTCTTAATGGCTGTCATATAATTGATAATTATCCCATATCGTATAAATCTAGATGTGCATATCAGCTATACATTATCCTTCATCGGTCTTTTTAGAATGGCCTACCACATTTACGGACGTTAGTTTTGCAGCCGAATGATACGTCTGATTCAAGGTTTCCTTCACTGGCGGGTCGAAAGGGAAAGGGAGCGATCGCCCGCCCCTTGAATCTCCACTTGATTCATACTTAGGCATATTCAACGCAAAATTCCTTGATTATGCGTCGCATATTAGGACTGTAGGCCAAAGGATAGAAAGGTTTAGAGAAAGGCAGATATTTCTAGAATAAAGGATCGTCGGCAGTAGAGGATTCAATATGGGGTTGAGGCGAATGGATCGACCAAACCCCTCTTCCCTTTGGGAAGTTTCCGGATCTACTTTTTTTTAAAGTCAGAAATGAATTTCTATGGACCTCATCGAGGGTGGATTGACGATGTTGTACGAGCGTTGTGCGGAAAATTCCTTCAAACCAAGTGATGATCTCATCGATTCATTTCCGAAAGGCAGAGGCAAGCAACTTCATAATGACGGGCATCATGAGACGTAAGAGTGACTCGATATGCACCTTTCTTGAAACCGACGTTTCATACGGATTTCTCTGTTATCTTCCGTCCAAGCCGCGTTGAACCTGATTTCAGGCGCGGCTGGAATTGCGTGGCGGGTCGTGGGCCCTTCTTCCCGCCTCGACTGCCCCCTCCCCTCCTCCCTTTGTCGCTTGTTTGTGGCGCAAGAGCAGCAATGGTGATGGTCAACATCGTTCGTCAAAGGCACACACACACACACACACGCGCGCGCGCGCAGGCTGAGGCTTCCTTCAAGGGTTAATGTCACCCATTGACCTCACCCTCGCCCGAGGCAACGCCGTAAAAATCCCCGATCCGTTCTAGTGACCCCTCTCCAGAGATTACCTCTTCCCTTTGAGGATCCCACTGCCCCACGTCCCCCTCCCCAATCCTCCTTCCTCGGCCATTTACGCAGAATGTGTTTTGACTTCCAAAGACGCCTCTTTTCGACCGAATCCCACACCCCCAACGGCTAGAAGAAGAGCAATGGTTTTTCTGCTGACCTGCTTGCTGCTCCTCTTGTTTTCCATTAGACTCTCGAGGAAATGAACCATGGGCGCTGTTGCTAGTTGGAATATAAGAAAGGGAGGGGGAAGCGTCCAGTTTTAGGCACACAAGTGGGTGTAGAGTTCAGTTTCTTGAGAGCAGGTCGTCGTGCAAGGTGTTGTATCTCCTATTAGATACAAAGACCTACGCAGCTAATATCCGTGGACGCTCTGCTAGAACGACGATTGGGAAGAAGAATTTTGTAGGCCATCGATTCTGTGCATAAGTTTCGAAAGAAGGGGAAGACCGCCAGTCTCGGTAAGTTTGAAATTTGTACGCCCGTGGCTTTGCTCGGTGCCTTCCGAGTAAACGTTTTTTGACCGCGTCAGTTATGTATAATAATATTGCTATTTATCGGGTACGCTATATGAGGCATGGTAATTGGTAATGATGTAATTTTTTTAAGTTCTCCTTCAAAATTAGTGTGTGCCACTTTTAAATTCTTCGGAAAAATGCCAGGAATGAATTCTTAGAGATAACATTTGAATCATGTTGCATTTTTTTATCGTCAGGTCAATGGGTAGTTGTGGTCAGTTCGAGTAAACCATTTCCTTAAAAATTGATAATTGTTTATTTGAATTAAAAATTTATCGAAGTTTCTATATACATATTTACATTTATGGCTTCAACCGCTTGTTTTTGTCAATAGTACCTATATCATGGGAAGTATAAGACACATCCAAGAGGTCATTTAATCATGCTTTTTTTAGCATGTTAATTTCTTCTTCCATTTCTTTGAGATGTATTAAAGTTATGGGCTTGGATGAGATTTAAAAACACAGTATTCACTGTCCAATTTATTTATTTTTCATGCGTATTAACATCAAGTGAACTTTTTGGAAACTCGCAACTTTCGAGATAGATGGTACCGAATGTGGCTAAATTCATTTCAATCCAGACGTTCCGGAACATCACGCTAGAATGAGTGCAAAAGTGATTTGTGGCGAGTTTAGAAGTGATATTATGTAAGATATTAGCACAATGATTCAGCCTCGGAGGTTTTGCGTGGAAGCGAATATGAGGTATGGAGAAAAAGTGGGAGAGGCAGAGGAGGAGGCCGCGAAGGGGGGGGGGAGGGAGGAGAGAAGTTGAAAGGGGAGTAGGGGAGGTGAGGGGAGCAGAGGTTGGAAGGGGAGAAATATTCGTGAAAATGGCGCCGTGCGTATCTGTCTTGCTGCCGCTGACAGATCGTCATTTGTCTTCTCGTCTCATCAATAACGGCTGTCACTGTATTATACGAAATGCGGAGGAGGGAGATGGCGTGTTTAGGGGAAAGGAGCGGGTGGAGGAGAGATCGAGGAGGGGAGGGTGGGGGAGTGGCGCGGAGGGGGAGGGCGGGGCGGGAGACAGCTGGAGGGAGAGGAGTTTATAGGGATAGGAATACTGTTTGTGCTAGAGAGAGGGCGCCGTGTCTCTCTCAGCGACCTCCAGGACCGCATCCTCGAATTTTCCTCCGGCATCTCACCCACCGCCTCCTCACCCAGACTTCCCACCTCAATCTCCTCTCCACCTCCGCTCTCTTCAGCCTCCGCCTCCCTTCCATTCCCGCATCGTGGACCAAAATGTCATTAAGATTCTGTCAAGTCAACATGACATGGCTGGAGAGAGAGGGGGGGAGACGAGGTGCGGCTGGCGGGATTGTCGGGGCGGGAAGGGGATAGAGGGAGGGGAGAGGGATGGGAGGAGCCGAGATGTAAGGAGAGAGATTCCACGTCTATAAAGTGAGGGAATGCTAGAGCAGCGTAGGGAGAGCCCGCCCGTTCTTTCGGCCCCAGGGGGCAAAGCTTAGAGGGAATATGACGGAATGCGTCAGTCAGCTGCTCATGTGCTGGAGCGCATACTTTTCCCAGCAAACCGTCCTTCTGGGGGCAGACGACTGCAGTGATTGCGATTTTCTACGTGCCATCTTCTGCGTGCATTAGCCACGTCGACTACTCTCGACCTCTTACTTCCTTATATTAAAGACTATAGCAACAACGACGGGGCTCTTCCCTCCGGAATGTAACGGTGGAACAAGATGGCTCCCTCTCGGGAAGAAGTACCGTCGGTCGCCCCCCGCAGGGGGGGAGGCGTTGCGGTACGCGTGGGAGTTAAGGGAGAAGCAGCGCTCGATGCTGGGGATGGAGTGGATGTCGGCTCATGACGGCGGAGTTTTAGCATAGTAGCGGGCGATGCGGGTTGGGGAGGGCGGGGGCCGCGCCATACCCCGCGCTGTCCCAACTCTCCCGGTCCCATCCGCCCCACCCCACATTCGGCGGAAATGTCAACGCCACGCTCGCTCTCGTGGTGAGAACACCACGGTTCTGTCAAAATGCATTCCTGGCGGGTGGTGAAGGGGGCGGGAGGTGGGGAATGGGCGGGGGCGGCGGGAGGAAGGGGTTTTCCATGTATGTGTGTTGCGGGAGAGGAGGCCGTGTCGCTGAATGGGAGAGGGAGTGTTAGGAATCCATCATATGTGCGCGAGGGAGTCCAAAAACGCGTGCGGTTATGAATTGCAAGTCCCGGCTAATTCCAATACGCGCTTTGCATGCGGCGCTGTCCCATTTTGCCTCGCTCCCTTTCTTCCTCCGCCCCACCCCCTTTTCCCTCTGCCTCACACATTCCCAGCCTCCCATTCTTTCCTCTCGCGCCCCCGTTTGTCATCCTCAACAATGCCGGCTCTCTCTCCCTCCTTCCCTCCCCCCTTTTCCTCCCCTCTTCCCTCTCCTCCGCGCATCCCCGCTTCCCTCTGAACTCTCACCTCCCCCTCGCCGAGTGTCATTCGTGGATGACCCTCCCTTCCCCTCACCCACTCTCTCCCTCCCTACCCACTCCCTAGTACGCAATACACCGTCCCTCTTCAGTCCGACTCTTTTATCTTCTTTCGGCGGTGTCAAATCTGTCACACATCGTAGAGACGACGGGGCATGAAACCATTTTTCTGTTCTTGCCTAATGGCCGAAGCGCACAGGACGATTATGAAAAAACCACGCTACTCCGCGCGCTTAGTTTCATTTTTCTCGCCGAGACGGAAAACCTCGACCGTTCTTTTTATTCTTTCCACCCTCCACTAAACAACTATCCGTCGAAAGAGAATCATTTAAAGCGTCGTTCCTAGAATCCGGAAGGAAAAAATGTATCTTTCGCGCCAACTACGGTGTATTCTTATGCCGCTCTCAATTAAAATGGTTTGCGGCGGATCCGAGGTCTATCTCGTCCATCGATCTTCACGCTCTGTTAAAATAACGCGGCGTCTCTTTTTTCTTTCTCCCGCGCGGGGGAGGGCGGGTGATTCGAGGCCGCGCGGGGAGCGATCTTCGGGGGCGGGAAGAGGGACGGGCTCGCTCCTCCGCGACGCGTCCGGTTATGACCCGAAACGGAGCGTTTTTTCCAGTCATAAAGGCCAACACGGCTTTTTGGGCCCAACCGCCGCTTCTTTCTCCCTCTAGGGATGATGTGGTTGGCTGGGAGACGGCGTCGTGGAGTCCACAACCTTTCCAAAGAGGTCGCATCCCTCTCTCTCTCTCTCTTTCTGTCTCCCTCTTGATTCCTCTTTTTTCTCCTTCCTTATCCATATTTGTCTTCTTCATTCCACATGACGTAGCCTCTCTTGAACTTTCTCCTCTTCACTCATCCGAGATGTCCTTTTAAGGAATGCTTTTGACATTCGTGCACTCTCATCTGACTAATGCCACCTGAATAAACAGTTGGTTTAGAAAAATCGAAAAGAATGAGGCCCGCTTGAAGGAGATTAGAAAATATTAAGTCCCGATAAACAAATGCGCTATCGAGATGCGTTAGTTCGGTGCGACGAATCTGATCTATGTGGACGCTTCTTTAATGAGGCTGTTAACAGATATTTAATGGCTATATTTTTTATATTTTGTTGCCCATCTAAATTTACGTCATGTTGAAAACTCTAATTTTAATTTTCCTATTGTTTAAATATTAGATTACGTAATAATTGCTCCTAATTTGGTCAGACAACTGTTGAATACAGAAAGCAACTATAATACCAGAGGTTTTATGAGTAACATAGCACTACAAAGAAGTCAGCCAAACTGAAAAATGTTTCAGATACTTATACATATTTGAAAGATTATTCTTCACATTTCAAGGTGTCTCCTTCAATTGTACTTTTCTGATAAACCAAGTTCAAATTATTGCTATCTACATAGTTCCCTACACTTCATGAAAACTTTTAACTTAAACTCTAAAACTTTGCTTTTAAGATAATTTTATTAACGTTATGTTTTTTATATATCTAGGTATATGAAAATGTTCAGCTTGAAAATTCAACATCATTCAAAATGCGTCGTTTTTGTAATTCATTTGCCTCTAAATAGGTCACTTTCGATCCCACTGCATGCAGGATTCATTCCTTTCAATTTACTCTTAGGTAACCGTGGGGCACAACTTTTATATTTTCTCTTTCGTTATTCCATCTAAGAAACTAAAATTTTCAATCCTCCATCACACCGAGGCCTTTGCGCCATGTTTGAACTTCTCTCGTCCTGGTTCTCCGGAGGTTAGGAAGGCATCTGGAGGAAGAGGAGAAGAGAGGCCAAGTGTTGGAGGAAGGAGGGAGAGCAGGAAAGTATAGGGAGGCGGCGGACGGGATGAGTCTGCAGGAATGGCGGGGGCGGGATTTCATTCGTGTGATTGACGTGAGGGTGTGAGGCGAGCGAAGACGCGAGGGGCGGAAAGAGAGAGAGGGAGAGAGAGAGAGAAAGAGAGTGGCGAAGTGGAGGCTTCAAAGTTTTACTCCGAGAGGGAGAGGCGAAGGAGGGGCCGTGGGGAGCTTAGGCAGGGATGGGTCGGATGGAGCGGAAGAAAAGAATAGAGGAGTGCCGAGAGAGAGAGGAGAAAGGAGCTCTTGGGTGCGGCACGAGATTGAGGGGGTGGAAAAAGAAGAAGCGGGTGCTGGGATAGGATTTTGAGAGTGCGGGAGGGAGTTAGGGAGGAGGAGATGGCCGCGTGGTCTAGAGTCTCTGCCCTCGTGAGTGGAGATGGCTGTTTCCGGGGCCTGAGATGGGATGTCAGGGGAGGCTGGGGATGCTGAGAGAGCGGGAGGGGAGTGGGTTAGGTCCAGCTCGAGATGATGTGGGGAGAAGAGAGAGGGGCGGAAATGGAGGGAGGAGGAGGTAAGGGGAGTTGCGGGAAGTGGGGAGTTTGCCTCGGAAGGGGTCTTGGAAGGATTGTAGAGAATTCGGAGATGTGCATGCGGCTTGATGTGATGGTCTGAGAATGGAGATGGAGTTGGATGAGGGAGAAAAGACGAGAGAGAAAGGGTGGGGTGAGGAGATCCACAAAGCCGCGTTATGTGCGAGGAATCTCTAGGAATAGAGCGGATTGGAAGGATAAATGAAAGACGAAATAAGAATACGTATTAGAAATGCTACGTACCCAAGGGCAAGTATGCCTTTAGAAACGCCCCGATGATTGCTATAGGATTAGCCGGAGAAACAACTTTGCTCGGACTTTATTAAAATTTTTGACTGTTTTCTCCCTTTAGCCGTAATTTTTAAATTTTGCTAAAAAAGTGAAAATGTTACGTTTTTGCACAGTAATGGAATGAATGTTCGATTTTGGAGTGATACGAATGCGAATAGCCAGCGTGGTTAGTGTTTTCATTTAACCAATGAATAACAAGTGTTACCAAACGTGTTTGTATTGATTTTTGTAGTGATTTACTCCGCGATTCACCAAAGAACAAAAATTCGTCGAATATTTATTGAAGCTATCTAATATCATGTATTTTTTTCAAAAATCACAGCAACTAAATATATAAATTAAAAAGAGCGTAGTATTTTTTTACCGCTTCTGTACCTTTAGCTGACCTAACGAGTCCATCCGATTATAAAGTTGTTGAAGCTACATATGTTTCATAAACACACTTGTGCGAACCGAAAATTTATTTATTCAAATATGATGATGTCGATGAATTACCATCCAAGATTGTTGGTTTAAATTTTGTTGCATAACAAGAAGAAAACCACGGCTTAAATCCCAACCTAAACCACTTTAGCATTACTTCACTTCAACAGCTTCATAATTCACATGAACATTTTATCCAATTTTATTCTAGCATTTTTGCCTCTCACTTCCTTTATTTTCCAGTTTCAACTCTCCTAACTTTATTTACTCTTCTTTTATGTTTTCTCGGATTTTTCTCGCTCAACCTCCTCCTCCTACTCCCCCCCTCTCTCTCTCTCTCTCTCCAATATCTTCCACCTCTGAACGAAGAATTTCAGATAGGCTCCCAAATCCCCGAGCTCCATTCTCCTCGACTGCGGCTTTCCTCCTTCCCACTCCACTCCCAACTCCTTCCTCTCCCTCCCTCACACTCTTTTATTCCTCATCCTCCATTCGAGCAGCAATCTTCCTCGGCGTTGCTGCCTATCCCACCTTCTCCCTCACGTCTGGACAGATCCCTCCGGAGAGCTCCTTTTCCCGCCCCCTTCTAACTTGCCCACCCCCCGAGGCGGTCATGCCCCCCTCCAAGTCAGCCCTCCTCCCCTTTCTCATTCCTCCTCTCTCTCTCTTCTCCTCTCTCCCCTTTCTTCCTACCTTCACGTCCAAAGGGCTTTGAATTTTAAAAAAACACGAGGACGAGCCCTGGCGTCTTGAGCAGCTGAGGATCCCCTACCTGCTCTTCTATATACGCCCACTCTTTCACCAAACCATCCCAAAATCCTTATGGCCGCTTTATTCCTTAGCGACCGACCCCGTACCGTCTTTCTAGTTCATCTTTTCCTTTGCTTTCTTACGTTATAAGATCAATTAACCAATTGGTGTCCACTGTTTTTATTCGAGGACACTGACATTTGTCTTTCTGTTTAGATGCCTTGTCCCTCAATTGAAGAAATTTATAACCGAAATGACAGATGGGTTGTTCTGTAAGCTTGATTTATTTTTATGTTGTTTATAGAGCTATCGAACGCAGAATGCCAGTACTTTATATCATCTTCATTGCTAAAACTGTCATACTCTTAACCAAATATCCCATAAGTGGGATTTTTGCTTAATTATTCATCTTCTGATTTATCAGTTTGCCACTCAAAATTACAGTTTGAGGACTAATTTATCTGATTATATCATGGAATATCAGCTTCTAAACATAAGAATAATCCTTTAAAAAAAAAATGGAGGATATTGGTTCTATACAGTGCAGCCTATAACCTCCTTTAGAACTTAATAGATCAATTTTAAATTTGTTAAAGCAAATGTAAGTTCAGTCAACATGGTCTTTCATTACAGCCTACAGTATATCTCAGATTTATTGAATGGTATTTAATCATACCTACGCGAATGATGAACATGGCTGTATTATTATTTTCGAAGATATTGCTATACAAACTCGTTCTTATTTTATTCATGTGTTAGAGTAAGCCCAGGGTTTATAGTTATAAATGCAAAACAAATGTTTGTAGAAGTTGCATGTCATAAATTAAAAGTTAAATGAAACCATAATTACTTAAAATACTTTAAATATTTTATCTAATCTCGTTATGTTTGTTTGTTTATTCTCGCTCTAAAATAAAGTTACTGGGAAACGAATGAGGTACGCACACAATGTTCGTATCTCTGCCTTATGTCGTGTAGTCACACGCCCAGCTTCCTCATACGGTAAAAGTCATTCCCGTTTTATGCGCGATGTGCTTTTAAGAAGCCAGCAATCCAATTTTTGTTTTGAATTATTTAAAAATTATTTCGGCAGTAATATTTATTTTTAGATGTGTAAAACATTCCAAATTCCTATTTACAAGTATATTATAACATATTCATGATTGATTGGTGGTTAATGTGCACGTTATGAAAAAGTAATGAGAATATTTTGGAAGATATTTATTTCCTTTTCTAAGTTAATTGTTATCTCTATCAGATCGATAATTGGAATAGAATGATCATGGTAAAGATGGCAATAAATATTCAAATAAAAGTAGCTAGATAGTCTACACTAAGCATATTTTATAGAGTAATGAGTGTCAGCACCTAATTTGCGCTTAACGTGTGAAAGTCTAAATATTAATGATGTGGTCTGAATACTGAAAAAATATTTCACAATGTACTTCAACTGTTTCTATTGGTAACTTTTTTCCAGCCAGCTAGTCAATAGACCTTATTTTTTCTTCTTCCCTAAGTTATTTCTTCTATAGCTTTCATTTATCCTCTAAAAACATGACTTTATTTTGACTGCCTCTTTGCCATCTTTGATTGTCTTCTTCAATGGCATAGTATGTTTTCGTCTTCTTTTACATATAATCCTTCTAATAACAACACCAAATTCAGTACGATACCATTATTGTCAAATACCAACAAAATCTTCCATGTACGTATTAGTGTTTACTTGAGTGCCAAACGGTATTTACAAATTTTTCTTACGATAACCAGGGTGCGGGTCTTATGCGTAGATTTTAAACCAAGTCATTTTTCATTACAAGAATACAATCGACATGGCATTGGAAATTCCAGGGCAACTACGAAACTAAAAGTAATTAATTAATTGAATGAAAAATGAAACTATTATTAGTGATAGTCATTATAATTGAGCTCATGGAATCGAGATTTTGATGAAGGTGGCTTTTATTCACTTGGCATCTCTCAAAAATTGGACGTATGTCTTATTCAAACCCGAGTGGCATTCGAATAAATGCGGAGAATCTGTTATTTACGTATATGAGATTTATTTTTACACTTTATTGTAACTGTAGTCTACAAAACAACACTTTTTTAATCCTAGCAATTTTTATCTCTGTCCCTTCTTTTACAACCAAAACAGCTTAAAAATACTTGTATACGTAAACAACCTTCTTCTTCTTATATCTACGCGTTTTTGCGGATGTCAATAAATTGTCAATTTATTTTATCGCTGTTAATTTTCATTTCTGCTTCCTTCAGTTTTGTTTGGGTTATTTACTGGTTTCCGCGAGGAACTGAAATAATGAAACTCGATTTTATTTGCATGCGCTATCATCTTTGTTTTGCTTTCTTCGCCAGCATTTTCTATAATGCTAGAGACTGCATACCAAATATTTCAAACTGGCAGCTCTCTCTGTACCATAGTGGACCCGAATACAAATTTGTGTCTTAACTTCGTATGGAATTTCATATAAATAATTTATTTTTATGAAAAGGAGACTATTTTTCTTTAATCGTTATGGTGCAATAGAACACAGATCCTCATTATTTTTTAAATGACAAAACGGTCGATCAATCTTCTAAAAAAGTATTTGTTTCCAACTCTGGCCCTTATTTAACAACTAGAATCCTAATGTGATCCTTACGCAACATCCATTGCTTAATGCAGCCCTGATGCCCCATGTCTGCTGTATACCTATCTCCTATCTTTGATTATGCAGTCCTCGAACTCTCTCTTTCTGTTATCTAGGCTGGATTTCTGGTTATGTGACATAGTTCATCGTTCATCGCTTAAATATTCACCGTATTAATTGTTTTATGCATACTTTATAATATGCTCTATCATGATATAGGCTTTTCTCTTTTAAATTATGTTTAAGATAGCTCTACTACCCATAAATTAAGGCACAAATATTCTAGAATGTGCTAATGAAGCTTTTTGAAATATTCGAACGAGGAGCTGTGAGGCATTAACTACAAAAAATCATACTGAAATTTTCTGATATCTTACGCCACAATCGGCAGTGCATTGTTTACGTCGTACACCACTGTTCCGATACGCAATGAAAAGAGTTTCCCTCCACATCCGAGGCTAGCAGAGGCCCCTCTCGGCGAAATCTCTCCTCAAGACGACGAATCCTAACAGCGCCATGGAAGTCATTAGAGGCAGATAGAGAGGGGGAGAGTGAGTTGCTGGGATTTATTCTCTCGTCCACTCCCACCGCCCAAATGGAGCAAAGGGGAGGAGGAGAATGGCAATGGAGGAGTTAGCGAAAGGGCGGGAGAGGGAGAGACCAAGTAGTAGGAGGAGGAGTTGAAGGAGGGAGGCTGCAGTAATCTTTCTTTTCTCTCGTCCCCACCCCGCCTCCTATTTTATTTCCGTTTCTTTGGAGGTTTCTGCTGGATTATCGTTTTTTCCCCACCCCTTTCTCTCCTTCGCCATCCTTTCTCTCCTTCCTCCCTCCCTCCCTCCCTCCATTCCCTCCCTCCATTCCCTCCCTCCCTCCCTCCCTCCATTCTCTCTCCCTCGCTCCCTCCATTCTCTCCCTCCCTCCCCTCCATTCTCTGCATCCCGCCACTCTCTCGCTCCCGTTCAGTGGATTGGGGAGACGTGGAAAAGCGATTGAAGAAAGGGCGTGAGGCGAGGGAGAAGGAGAGTGAGCGTGAAGGGTTTATTTTTTCTTCCATCAATTCATTTTGGACCTTTTTCTCCTTTTCAAGAGAAAAAGAGAGAAAGAGGGAGTGTGAGAGAGAGAGAATTTGGATCACTACGCATATCAATCATTTACTCGGTTCAATCAAGTTTTGTATAATTGCGAGTTGATCTGGATATATTCCGGTGGCATTTTTCTCTTTCGATTACTCTCCATTAGAGAGAAAAATTCGACTGTCATTTCAGTCGTTCGCGAGCGGCGCATTCACAAAGGAAAGAGAATATGTAATTCCAGGCTTTGAAAAAATGGAATCGGTAATCAATTAATGACACAGTTCATCATAAAATAATTACCCAAGGACTGATGATTAAAATATCATGTTCTCTACAATTTGTCCGATAGAACGATACAAACGAGTTTATTTCGAAATCAGGCGTGTGATCCGGTATGAAAATGCTTTTCATAAACATTAATTGCCTCTTCGGTTGATGTATTCCACATTTGCCGTTCGAATGCAAATTTTTGTTGGGCTTTTAATAAATTATGTGCATAAATATTTAAAAATGATTCTTCTCCTAAAGCGTCAAGTGCTACTTAAAATTTTATTAATTGATTGACCTCGATTGTTTTTCATTGTTTGTACCCCAAATAAAATATAAAAGACCGTCATTAATTCAGAACTCTATTTTGCGTTAAAACTGAACTTGGAATGAAATTGAGGCTTGCGCTACCATGAATAATTAACCCTTGTATTTACGCAGAGCAAATTAAAACTTCAATGAAAGCTAAATTTTCGTACATATTATTACATTGTTTTAGCAAGATTTATTTAAAAGATTACATTTTATTTAAAATGTTATTTAGGTCACGCAATAAAAATAGTTTCTTTTATATTTTATTACGAAGAACATATTTTGTTGTATTTTTAACTTATTCATTCATTATTCTTTCATTTAGAATATATTTTTATTGTCAAGAGTTATACTAAGAGTAAGCCTTTAGATCTTCTTGAAATATAAAAATCAAATATAATCGATTGGATTCGAAGCATCACGAAGGGCCTTTGATGGCATACACCAATTAGGGCCCAACGGATTTTACACTTGGAAAGATAAGCTTACATCAGAAGCTGCGGTTTCATGGATGGCAATGCTATCGTCATTTCCTTTTTGTCGGTCATTCATGTTTCTCGTCCATCCGCAGATTTCGATCTCAAAAGGATAACGCAATAAAGTCATAAATAAATCAAAATCGGACGAAAAGAAAAAAATCTCCGACTATGTACACATTATAACACCGAGGCACGTTCCACGGGACGAAGTATTTTCAAATGGGAAATCTTTAGAGAGCACCTTTTTCGAGTAGACAAAAGAAGGTTCAAAGGGAGTCGAACACCCTCCGCGACCTGCACGCCGCGTCGCTCCTGCCCGAGTAACACGACAACCACGGCCAAACGGCCACGACTCAGGAATTCGAATAATTCCGCGCGTAATTTATGACTTCTAAGCGGACGGCGAGGAGCGTGCGGGGAGGAAGGATGCCGGGTCGGGAAGGGATAGCGCGATGGGAATAGGGCGGGTAGGACGCACCGACGGAGCGACCGGCCAGCCGGACCTCCACTCCGCCCGTGTTCCACACCATTCCTCACCTCCCCCTCCACACCCTACCCTACCTCCCGACAAACCGCTCCGATGCCCCCTTCCCCCTCATTCCAGCGGCTGAGATCCGCGGCCGGGAGGGAGGCCGGTCAGAACGGGGGATATGCACGGAACTGCGAGCGCGGCTTCGGTCGTTTGTCAATCAATCATCCGAGGAGGAATCTGCGATGCGGTTCGCCCTCCCACAAACACACACAGGCAGACATCCCATTCCGAAGCTCCTAAAACCCATTCCCTCCATCTCTCTCTCTTCCTCCTAGTCCCACCGACCAGTCTCTCTCGCTGCTCTCTTCCTCGCGCCATTATTACGCTCGCACGCCTAAACATCCAAACACGCTCCTCTCTCTCTCTTTCTCTCTCCTCTTTCTCTCCCTTTTCTGCCGCGTCCATCCTCCTACCCAGCCTACTCCCCATACATCCTCCTCCTACGCCCGACTTATACATACAAATGTGACGTGTGTGACAGCGAGGTGGATAGCACCATTTTTCAGGGGAAGAATGACTCCGGCGCATGAGGATAGCCCCCTTTCGAACGAAAATCCGTACGTCTGGGATTCCTGAGATTTACCAAAATATAAAAAAGTCGGACGAAACAATTTGGAATACATGTATTCGGCTCTTGGCTGTCATTCTCCGGGAACCTTCATTTTTTCCCCGCCCAGAAATCTATGGGTTGGTCCTTATTCGACTTCTCACTCCTTCGAATCGTTTTTTTTTGTCCGCTCTTCCTTTTTCAGGAGCTATAAAAGACTTCACCTTATTCCTACCGCATCCTTCCCTCCCACAACTCCTCCCTCCTTCTCTCCCATTTCGCTCTCCCTCCCTCCTTTGCCCGGCAAAGCCCCCAACTGTCTCGTCCAACTCAATCATAAATCTAATCCCATCGTCTCTCTCATTCCGCAATTTCACTCACAATCCCGATTCTTCTCAATCGGACGTCCCCCTCACGTTCTTTCCTCCATCTCCGCACCTTCTCGTCCTTCTTTTTCCCATCTGCCACATCCTGCTCCTGTCTTTTCTGCCTCTGTTTGGCATCTTATTTAGCTTTGCGCATAGTTTAAAGCAACCCCTTTCCCTCTTCGCCGTAAAAACAAGACTGAGATGAAATAAAAGGAGGTTTAAAATGCGTTTCAATTCCGCTCTCTCAGCCGTCTACCCCCCCCCCCCCCCCCCTCCATCCACCTCTCGTGATATCCGCCTCGTTCCCACGCATCACAATGGTCGGCCGTGCGCTTTTGACGTCTTCATTGTTGCGTCGGCTTTGGCCTTGCGCGAGCTTTCCTTATTTTCCCATTCCGACTCCTTCTTGTCCATTCTCGGGAGGAGGGCACTCTTCCCCCGTCTGCCTCCGCGGCCGACATCCGGGTGAGCGGGCGAGGCCGAGGAGGCTGCCTCCGGTGAAGACGGGACTCTGCGCCGCTCCGATTACCGCGGCATAGACCGGGCGACGCCCGGGAAGATCCTAGGCAAGATGCGGTGTCCATTCGATGTCGATATTCCTAGAGCGTTGCCATCTTGTAAAGATGGCCTTACTAGGTACCATGAGGACAATCCGTTGAAAGAAAACGTCGATGCAGAGTTTTCTATAGTAATAATTTAAGGATTTTGTCGTAACATGATCTTATGAACGTCCGGAAAATCGACCTTCTATTGCCATCATGTGGCTCTTGGCTTTCGTTTGTTGTCAGTTTTATTTCTACTAAACAAGGTTTCTCTTCAGAAAAATCAGGCACCGGCGCCAACGTTTATTGTAATTTAAAAAAAGGATTTATGGGAGTTTGAAAATAAAATTCGATCTTTTGATAGCTCATGGAAATGTGCTTCTATAAAGATACAACCTTCTTTCTAATACCAAAATCTATTTTCATTTTAAATTAATGAGCTGCCACTAACTAACTCATTGTGAAATACTTATAATTTAAATTAATAATTCTGTCCATATAAATTTTAGATATTATTCAACGCAACCCAAAAATGTATAAGGGTTAATTGAAATGACACTGCAGCACTAAATCAGTGATGGGGTCGTATCTCTTGAACAACGTGAGATTTCCAAGATGGCTATAAGTTGGTACGGTCAATATTTAATTACGAAAATGAATTTAGACTTTCTTTATTCCATATTTTACTGGTATTAATGATTACAATCTCTTTTCAAAAATTGTCACGAGTGTATATTACGAGTGTAATGTACTTAGTGTACTATTTTTTTATAATTGCATTATTGGCAAAGAGTTTTCTCAATCAAAATAACCTATCAATCTGTTAAACACTCTTATTACCTCAGCCTTTACTGATGCAGAAATTCAATGGCTCCTCTTAAACATATTCACAAATGCCAGTGCATTTGGAGATTTGAGTAGCAAAATAAATTATCTTCCGGAGATTGATTGCAAATTTTCACTCCTCTGACGCCAAGAATGTGTACCCTAGAGCATATTTGTATAAATCTATTCGCAATTACTTTTTGGCAGATACATTAAGTCCGCATTTTTACTTCAGTTATTAATGACGGAAAAGTCAATTTTGAATAAATCAAACCAAAATGTTTGGAAGGGCGACTGAGAAATGATGCGTGTTACATCATGTTTCATGACTGGTGGACGAATCAATCAGTATCAACGTGTGAGAGATCTGGAAGCGTGCCAGATGTCTTCGATTGCCTCACGAATGCTATTCATCTGTGTGTGACGAGGGATACGTATGGCGCGGTGGGGCGTTCGTGGGAATCAGGATGGGAGAGCGCCTCCTAAGGCTATTGGCCACTAATCCATCTGCGATGCTGCGTCCTCAACCTACCATGTTTTCGCGAGAATTTTAATCGCTTCCTTGCTTTGCTTATTTTTTACAAGTACTAATTTGGTCCTTTTTCGTTTAGGACAAGTAGAACAATCATCGTTTTAATTACCATTCCGCGTAATTTTTTGAACAGGCAGTTTCAGCCATGAGACGTGTATTCTAAGATTGGCTTAAAAATGAGAGCTTCCTTAGTATTAAGCTGTTTCGAAAAAAATCTCTGATTATTTTTATGTAAATTCGTAAAGGATCAAGTTATATCTAAATTTGTACCCATGTTAAAGTGACTGTGGAAATTAAAACCTTGAAACATATAAATAGAAAATTAGCATTGCGATTTCAAAATAAAGTAACTGTGTAATAACTTCACCTCTGCCAGTAACTGTAAATTATCAATTGCGTGGAAGGAGCCGCAATATAGAACACAATACTTTATTCATCGAAGCATTTGTTTGTTGTTCTATCTATTCAGATCTTGGTATCTTCCATTCCTGAGCAAAGAAAATCAATCAGATTTGAGATCCAAATCTCAGTGCCTCATCATACTGAATCTCGAGAGGCTAAATTTTCCTTTTGAAAAGACTTCCGAGCACTTAGGGATTTTTTGTAAGCAGCATTCGTTCGAATCTTCGATCCCTAAGGAATCATGCGACACTGATGGACCTTTCCTAATTCACCGTTAAAATCCTTTTGTACGGAGCCTCAGTGCGACTCGTTCTTCGCCTCGTTTTTGCTCGTGTTCTACTCCTGGAAATCGGAGGCGAGTCCTTGCGGTCATTCCCCACTCGGACACACACTCAGCTCACATACCAAATTATTCGCACTGACTGCTTCGGCGTAAAATTTCCATTCTGTACTCTCAATCTCGCGATCCTCCTTGCTCCTCTCTCCCTTTCTCCCCTCTCTCTCCATCTCTCCTCATTCCTCGCATCCACCTTTAACCCATGCCTCCCGACATCTTCTCCCTCGCTCGCTCTTTCTCCTCATATCCTCCACACCCATCATTCCCCGCGTCCATTTTTCAAGTCAGAGATACACACACACACATACACACGCACACATCGAGGAGGACCGCAGCCTTTCCTCCTCCGCTTCCCTCCCCTCTCTCCACCAAACCCCGTGTGTCTCGGAGATTGGAACCGTGACAGAGAAATTCTCTTCCTATCTCTTTCTCCTCTTCACCTCCTCCCGATTTCCCCCCTCTCGCCCCTCCTCCCCTTCCTCCCCTCCTCACACTCCCACTCTTTTCCTCTTGTACATTCCAAAAATTTTTTGTTCGCATTTTTTCTCTCTCCCTTCGTCTCTTTTTCGATCGTTCTACCAAAGTCGTCTCTGGGCGTCGTCGGTCTGCCCCAACTCTCTTCTTCTCTCTTTCGAGACCTCCGGGAGGGAGGCGTGGGAGAGAGAGAGAGGCCGTCCCCTCCGTCTCCCTTCCGCCTCCTCCCCCGCACGAACTCGGAGGAGGGGGGGATGTCCGGGGGCGGAAGAGGGAGGCAATGGCGGCGGGCGGTCGGCGTACATAAAAACGGGCCTTGTTCGGTGTTCTCCGGTAACGCACTCGTCTCACGTCCGAAACGCGATGACCGCGGTGTCCGCGTGGCGAATATGTGAAGAGGGAAGTAGGAGGGGGTGATGAGAGCGAGAGAGGAGGGAAGGGGAAAGGAGGTGGTGGTGGAGTGGGTGGGGAAAGCGATGCGGGCGGTCCCGTGCGATCTGCCTTTGGATCGCTTTGGCATCGGAAGGCGGCGTGAGTTATTGCGGCCAATGGCGGAACTATCTCCGACGCCCGATCTGCGTGATGATGTGTGTATTACGGTTGAGTTATTGCCTTCCTTGAGGTCCCGTCCTTCTCCAGTCACGTCCAATCGTGTTTCTTCCCTTTTCTCGTAAGGAATTCTCCCGTGCTGATTATAATAGCCGCACGAGAATACCTATCTAGACCTTGAAATATTTTTCTTTTTAGACGATTTCAAAATTACGCTTAATGAAATCAGTTTAGGCCTTTGAATCCATTGTCACGTAACGCTTTTATATCTTGGCGTTGTTGTAATTCTAAGTTGACGTTCTGAAATATCAGTCAAATAAAGCGCAGTTCTTACTTTTCTATATGACAACAAGATAATCGGAGCTTTTCAATATGTAACATCTAAAAATATATATATATCTAGCCAGGGCCTGTTCATTATTACGCTGGAATATTTTTAGTGAAGTTCAGTCATTCCCCAAGAGTGAAATCAATAGCATTAAAATCGAAAGTGGAAAATGGGTCCAAAAAATTAGCTTTTTACGTTTCTCATTACCAGAGTTTAAATGATTTAGCAGGAAATATGCTTAAATATTCAACAAGCAGGGTTACATTATCTACATAAAGGCCTTTATGATTTGGCGACTTAAGCGATTCAAAGAAATACAATTTATCCAATAAAAAATTAGGAGAGTTTATAGAATTCTTTGCCGATACTAAAATATTACCATTAATACATTGAATTTAATATCCGAATCTGGATAAGCATATCTACATTTAGAAGTAAAGAGGAGATAATTCAATAGGAAACTATCGAGCTCGTCTAATGGCTGAAAAAAATCAAGAACAAGCAATTTAAAAAATATACTTGCCGAAAATATATTATAATAGAAGATTATTATACAATATATTTTTGGTGAATTGCTACTGAAGGCGGCTGTTTACTAAGCGAAATGCGCATGTTTTTTTTACCTTGTGGCTATTGGAAAGAACCGAGGCAAGAATTTTTTTTTTCAAATTGTTTGTTCTTAAAGCAGGAGCTAGTTGGTTAGGAAATCAGTCATCAAAGTCTACAGTTGCAGGTGTTAACTTGTGGAATATTTCCATATTACATGGAAATTTTCTGATTTTATAATATGAAATCATTCATGTTGAATTCACAAAAATAATGAGGTGCCGTTTTAAAATGAAAAATATGGAAATTTTGAACTCGTTCAAATTCAAATCATTGTTAAAAATTACAAATTATTTGCTTATATCTTGAACAAATTTTATGAAGTTAAAACATTTTCAATTTAAATTTGCGTGGTGTTTGTTTGCTTGCTAGTACACACATTCTCAGTGTGGTTGGTTTAATATTCGTCATATATCGGTAAAAATATGTGCTGGGAAGAGAATTCTTGAACTAAGTAATTTGCCAATTTTACCAATTGTAAGATGATTCTACTATATTTGAATTTCCTCACAGTTTCTCGGATATGGAGGATAAGCGCCAATTATAGACTTTACGACCATGTCATTTTAATGCTGTAAGTTTGTGGATGGAGAAATTAAAGGTTAAATCTTATATGATTCAAACAATCTCATTGTGTATTTTAACTATTTATTATATTTTAACTTATATTGAAAAGGCGATCTTCTTAAATGTAAATAAAGAACATGCGGCTTGTTTCGAATTGAGTTCATTGAAAATAGAAAAATAATAAACTTTATAACAACACTTTAGCTAAAAACTATTGTATGAACGATATGTAAATAATTAATTTTTCAAATTTATACAAAAAATGCTACTTTCGTCTAAGAAAATGGATGTGTAGGTTTTTATTTAAAAAAATTAACTTTTTCTTCTATTATGCAAGGTATCATAATATAGGAAAACCTAAAAAGACGTTAAATAATAATTGAGATTACCGATTTGGTCATGGGTAAGCATCTTGTGTAGAACGCTGGTAAAGTATCGGAAGTTCATCTAGATGGGATACAGAGGAGAAAAGGGAAGAATATCAGGGTAAATAAAACGTTTCGAGGGAACCATTGCTCCGAGTTCGCCATCGTGAAGAAGCAAACTCCATCTTACGTCAACTAGCTCCGGATTTGCCACCGGTGGTGTTGGTGGTGGGTGGCTCATGGAGGAATGGGTCTCGACTGGTGTTGGAAGTCTGTTGTGGAGCCGGGTTTGCGGCGTCCGTCTAGCATGTCGAGAGCGTGGAATAAGGGAGGAGGAGGGAACGGGGAGGGCGGGGCAGGATGAGGGGAGCTCGGATCAGAGGAGGGGACTCAGTGGGTGGGATCCGGCGAACAGCTGAGTTGGGTGAACAATGGAGGCAAAGAGGCTGGCAGCCTTTGCCTTCTCTTCCACTCTCCCTCCCTCCTCGTCCAACCCCTCCTCCCTCTCAGCCCTCTCCTGCTTCCCTCCCCGCTAAACTCCGCACCCCCTCTATCTTTTCCCTTCTCTCTCTCACCATGGTCTTCTTTTTTCTGCCTATCCGGCACCGAGTGGCCTCGGAAGCCACACCATCGACCTGCACTATCACGTACACTCATAGCAACGAAGGAAATGGGGATGAAGAGCGAGGGAGTGGGAGCAGGCGAAGTGCACTAGATGGAGCTAGTAATGCGCAGAGGTGCACTGTTGAACGTTTTGTTAACACTGGTATTATTTAAATCGGGCATGTCAAGCTCGAAGAGGTATCAGGGCCGCATTTATGCAACGGATGTTATGGGAGGGCCTCATTAGGATTACTGATAGCCAAATTTGGGAAGCAGACTTTTTCTAGAAGGTTCGGCGTCTTTTTTGCCATTAAAAATAAGAATTTAGATAGTGAGTTCCATTGTACTTCGGTAACAATAACAAAATCTTGTCCTTTTTTCACAAAAATGATGTATTTATATAAAACATTCGGTGATTTGGTTAAAACAAAAATTAGCATTTGGACCGCAGCTAGCCACAAAATGGGCGGCCATTTTGACATGCCTGATTTAAATGGTAGTTTTGTAAAAATACATAAACTTTTAGTTCGAACTGAAGTCATTATTGACGTTTTCGCTCTTAGAAGGTAAATAAAATGATAGTTAAAAACAAAATTCCCAAATATAAATTCAACTATATAATATGAAGTTAAATTAGAAATAATTTTTGTCTAAAGCACTTTTTTCACATTTACTTTATTTCTATACGACGACACAAAAGCAAATATACCTATACCTAAAGAAAAAAGAATAAAGTACATATATGAAAGATATTGCTATGTTTTATAGAGATATCGATGAATATTAATCTCAGATTTACTTCCTCCGAATGACGAAACAATTACAACGACATAACGCTTTACGAATTAAATTAAATCTTTAAAACAGGAGTTATTATACATTATATGTTAAACATTCGCATATCTCAAACAAACACGAATATATTTTTAAGATTAGTCTAGTGAATTGTTGGTAGCAGTTACATGAAATAACAATTTTGACTCATTCACGCTAAAGCGTTCATATTTAAAGAGGTTGAGAGCGCATTGATCTTGTTCATTACGCTTGCTTTGTAAAGCAATGTTTAAAAATACAAATACGTAACTGCTGACACAATATCACAGTGATCCAGTGCCGGCAGCTCTGTGTACACTAATGACTCTCCCGTTCTTGCGTGCGCGCAATTGAATCTTGACATCCAAGCGTCATTCGTAATTCCGGAGTGTTTCCAGAGAGGGAAAACAGTCCATGGGAATTGAATTAGCCCTAATTTTTCCATCTTCTAGGGTTTAAAAGCGAGGCCGTTTGTGACAGGGAGCGAGTTTCGCGTTACGCTCCGTAAGATAGAGGAATTAGATCTGCAGACGGGTTAGGGATAGGAAGGGAAGGGGTTGGATATGGTGCAAGTTGCGCGGTTTCTGAGTCGGTACGAGGGATAAGGGGTGGTGGCAGGGGGTGGTGGATGGCCTGGGAGGCGAGGTCGAGCCGGTCGTCTCTTGGCGCGAGACTAATCAAATGAAGGGAAGCGGCGTGCCATTGTCGCACTGGCGCACCAAGCGCGCAACGGCCCTTTCTCGCCCACCGTTCTCTCTCCGGGCCTACGCCGCTCTCTTTTTCCTCTCCCTCCCCCCGCTTTCGCCCCTCGCCTCCCCTTTGAATCATCCCACCGACTCTCCCCTCATCTAACCTCCACTCCCCCATCCTCCATATCTTTCCCTTCCTCCCGATCCCTCCGGCCGCCCTACAAAAGCTTTAAAAGCTTTCCTCGGATCTCATCACCCGAGACAACCCGTCGCGTTGTTTAATATGACGCTCGCACCCACTGCTAAGGGAACCCCTTTTCCCTACCCCACCCTTCAAAAGAGAAACACTTCCCTCTTTTCCTCTCTCCTACACGTTCCTTTTCCCCTCTCTTTCTCTCTCTCTCTCTCTCTCTCTCTCGTCCTCTCTTCCCACTCTCTCTTCCTCGCCGCCTCCGGCTCACTAAAGCATACCGCAGCTTACGGAATGAGGGGAGGGGGTGGATGGATAGGAGGTGGCCCGGGGTATTAGCGGCGAGGGGGGAAGAAGGAGGCAAAAGAGAGAGAGAGAGGTGCGTAAGACGGGGATGGAGTTATGAGAATTATGAAGGGAAATGAAAGCTTCGAGGGAGGGTGGGATTTTAAGATGGCTGGGATGTTGGAGGTGAATGAAGGAGGAGGCAAGGGGTGAATAGAGTGCGTTGGTGGAGTGGGAGAGAGAGAGGGAGAGGAGTCGAGGGTGGGTTAGGAAGGTATGGAACGGGGTTGGAGAGAATTTGGATGAGGCGTTCCAAAAACTTATTACGCGTGATGAATACAAAATGATATATTGCCGGTCGCCGCGGGGGCGGCGGAAAAGGTGTTCGGGAGATGCCTCAAAAGATCGGGAAACTGTATTATCTTCCAGAAGAATGCTTGCGAAATATTCCGCCGAGTAAAATTTTGTTCTCAAATAAAATGTTTTTAAAATACTTGGTGAATTTTTTTATGACGAAGATTAGCAGACAATTAAGAAGGGCCTCTGTGCGAAGAAAGAGGAATGAATGACGTGGAAAAGTACTTGAAATTAAAATTAGCGTAGCATAATAGCATTCGAGGTAACAGTTTCGTTCTGCTGCCTAGATAGATAGATTTTTAGGGAAAGTTTCTAAGAGAATAGATGAGTCGGAACGCCGTGTTTGTTTGTCCATCCGTCCGTCATCTATAAAATCCATAATAAATGTACCTATGTGACATGATTTCAAAACGTATACCGTTATTGGCTACAAAACTTGAACCAATTCAGAAAATCTAAAATTAACAGTTCTCAACGCTTTCGTCTAGATCGGGGGTCGGCAACATACGGCCCACGAAGCTGTGATGAGAAAGTGATTGGAAAAATTAACAGAAAATTGTGTATTTTTTCAGTAAAATTATGGTCTAAAAACCGTTTTTGGAGAAGTTTTACCGCTAGTAATTTTTTAGACTTAGTTCGAGTCTTTTGGTAACTTTGGATGTAAACACATCCGGCCCGCCGAAGCTCTCATGATTTCCAATGCGGCACCCCGAAGCATTCATAACTACGAATGTGGCCCGTCATGCAAAAAGATTGCCGACCCTTAATCTGTGTGATATCCTGCAAGTCATCCTATTGGCGAATGGCAGGGGATAGGTTTGTTAGGTTTACATGAAATTTGGGATTTGAAACAAAGATTCACGCCAAGTGTTGTGTTATTAGAGAATTCACATTATTTTATACCATAAAATTTATTTTTCGACCGAGTCTGTAAGATATGGGAAAATTTCTTCTAAATTAATACTTAATATATGTTGCATGATATTTTTAATGATATATATCATTTACGAGAAAGATGGAGGTGGTATATTTTTTAACTCGGCCAATCAATTTTTATTGTAATTTGATAATATTTTTGGCATTTTAGCAATTATTAAACAAATAATCAAATGAAAAATGTGAATTTTGCTCGTTTGGGTTTCTCAGTTTGATCACTACATTAGAATTAAAAACATTTACTCATGGCCAAGCAACACGAGATAAAAGTTTGTTTGACTGGTTTCCATAGGAAACATAGCCTTATTAAATGGTCCTGTCTGTGTGTGTGTCCCCTACTAACAACTTTTGCACCAATGGACCGATTTTCATGAAAGTTGGTATGAGGCTCGTGCTGCCAGGGACAATCTCCGTGCTTTATTTTATTTGGCGAAGATTGACGTCCCGAGTTAGATTTCAGGATCGTTTTTCCCCATTTGTTTTACATAGGAAATCTCAAATCCATCGTGCAGAGATGTTTTCTTTAATACATCAAAATATCTTAAAATTGTGATATCGGAACAAAGTTGGCACTGTTTTAAGGGGAAAATAATGTAGATTATAATTCTTATAAAAATATTGATAGTTGATCGTATTTTCTTGAATTTCTACGAAAACATAGCATTTTTGCGATATAAATCGTATTATACCGGGCTGTTGCCATGGAGACGATTTTTATCGAACTCAGCTTGAGCAGGAGTGAACAAATGGGTTATTTTATTTTCCACTCGACTACCCTTCAGCATTGGTTAGTTGATCCATACATATTAGCGTATAAACAGTAACATTTATTAAATTCGTTTATTTAAAAAATAGATGAAAAATATATTGTCAGAAAGGGATTTTGACAATGCTTTTAGTATTTTAAACCTGATAATGCTCTATTAATTTGTTTTTCAGTTTTTCTCTACCATTGATAAACTATGTATTGCATATGGTATTTATGGTAAAAGAATAACTTGGAATGTCTAACACATACTGAAACATTTCCTGTCAATATAAATAATCAATTCGGGACGTCAAATTTTGGAAACCAGCCTGCATTAGTCCTGGTTTGGACTTCTAGTTTTGAGAGCTTTAAATGCAAATCTGAGCAATATTGACAGTGTTTTCATTTCTAATGGCGCTTATTTTACCAATACCGTTCATTATTAAATTAAACTGTCCGGAAAAGATATAATAATATTACAATAATAAATATTTCATGGCAAATAATTTAAAAATTGTAATATAAAGTTTTGATTGATTGTTATTATTTGCCTATCTCTTATAATAGAATTTATCAAATGCTGACAGATTTAATCTGTATCATTCTTCCGTATTTCTCGTTAGTCACTCTATCTATTTAAGCTTAACTGATCATTTTTATTAATGTATTTGATGATAGAGCAGAAAAATGTGCCATAAATGTTAGTATTAAAATTAACAGATCAATATTAAAAATGGCAATGCCAAATACCTTTAAAAATCAACCGAACTGCGTGTATCAAAATGAGGAAATAAAATAAACAATATAATGTATGATTTAGAACGTTTTTACTCGGTTTTAATTTCCTAAATGAAATTTTTGTTGGAGTGCCCGACCGACAGTAGTTACAGAGCGTGTGTGAATGGAGCTGGGAATGAGTTTAAAGGTATTCTCAATGCTAACAGTTTTCACACGATTAAGTAATCATCCCGAGTTGGGTTAGTGGGTGGTCATTGCATCGCGAAAGAGCGCGGAAAATAAAGAACTTGTCCGGAAATGGGCGGAGTGGCAAAAAGTGGTTAAGAGAAACGGTAAAGAGATTGGTGCGGGGACAAAGGATTCGAGAATCATAGAGGGGGAGAGAACGGCGGAGGATAGATAGAGGGAGATCGGGAGAGAGGGGATTGGGGGAGGAAGAGGTAGCGGAGGCCCATCCCGGCATGCGTACTCACGTCTCATCCCCGATTGTTCGTCAACAATGAAAGTAATTACAAAGAGAAAGAGAGATAGAGGCCAGTGGGAGAGGGACACACCCTTTTCACGTGGAGTGCCTCCAATCTCTTTCCCCCTACTCCTTTTTATTCCAGCCTCCTCCGGTCTCATCTTTTCACGTCCCTCCCCTTTGTTCACCCGCTCTGCCTCCAGGAGGATATTCTCGTCCTACCCGTCCCTCCCACTCTTCCCCTCTCCTCCCTCTCCATCTCTCGCTTCGATCTCTCTCGCGCCTCCTATCTCATCATCCGTCGCACCTTATACTTAAGACCCTTGCGATATTTTCTGCCCCGGAGCACATATCCATCGGAACGCAAATTATGCCCCTGTTGCAATGAGGCTCTTACCGGGAAAGCTTAAAAGCCGTGAGTCTGTCGCTGATTTGGTGGTACCAAATTAGAGAGCAGCGTGTGGATGCTAAGATGTTTTTCAGCCGCGCGAGGATTATAATGCATATCGAGAAAATGACTTAATCTCGGATCCGCGTCTGATGGGGAGAGAAGCAAAAAACTGGAAATCGTTTAGAAGTGAAAACAGGAACGCTGGGAGGGCAAACACCTCGAGGGCCGAGAATATATGGAGTGTGAATTGCTGCGGTTAGATCTAATTGAATTATTGTTCTGCCATACAATAAATAAGCATATCTAGAAGAATATTCATAACCTACTCGACGAGTATAAAATTATGACTAATATCTCATCTCCTTAATCGATACATATATTTATCATTGCCAAGACAAAAATATAAGATAACTCGCATTTATAAAGTCCGACAGAAGTTGTCGCATCGAAACTTAAGTAGCATCAATTTAATGCGGAGCGCCAAATAAAAATCAATTTCGGGGCGAGGATTTATTTATGTATTCTATCATGGAATCTATTTCGAATCCTCGATTGGGACAAGTAAATAATCAGGTGCGATCAAGCGTACCCTTCCATTAAGAGATCAACGAAACTTTCGGGGCCATTTAATTTCGAGTTTTTGTCGCACCGTGCGCGTTATTGATGCCCGCATCTTATTCACTGTCCGCGTATTTGCCTTGAATACACAGATTAAATTTTTTTTCCGTCATATCTCTTTTTCTCCTTCCCTCCCTCCGCTGTAAACAGCGGCAGATGGAAATAGGAGGAGGGAAGCAATGGAAATTAAGCATCTTTTAATGAGAGGAAGGTTCTTTTATGGCGGTGAAAGTAGGTGGGTGTCGTTGGGTGGACGGAGAAAAATAATGTCGTTTAAAGCCCTTGTTTACATGCCGGAATCTTACGGGCCCTTTTTGTTCACCTCTGCCGTCTTCGGGCCGCCCCTCCCTCTCCATCTCCCCCCTCCTCCCTCTCTCCCCTATCCTCCCTCCCTTTCTACCTCCCCTTCCCCTCCCACCCTATCTCCCCCTCTCTCCCCTATCCTCCCTCTCTCCCTATCCTCCCTCCTCCCCTCCCTCCCTATCTCCCCCTCTCTCCCTCCTCTCGGGCGCCATTTTTCTCGGCCGGGCTGTGATCGCACACGCACACACATATTTGGGTGAGATGATTACGTCCACTCTCAGACGCCCTTATCCCGCCCTCTTCGCCACCCAACCCTCCTAACCCGGGCGCTATCTATCACTCATCGGCGGTCCCGAGGCCTCAACGAGGGCCACGCCCTCTCGGAAAAAGCCAAATCCCATCCTCCCCGCCTCAACTCCCCGCTCCTATCTCCCTCTTCCCTTAAAATCTGACTGCGCCGCGTACAACGGTCACCCTGGGGAGTCTTTAGCGTAATCGCGAGACGAAAGCGACGTATAGGAGTGGCACGCCGGGTGTGGTGCCGCCGCGGAATGGGTGGTGCGGGAAGGAAAGGCAGGAGGAAGTGGGCGTGCCTCCTGGTAGCACGCTTCCGGTGGTGCCACACCTATGCACGCAAGCACGCCTTCGCTTACTCTATCCTTATCCATCCAGCACGACACACGATCTCCAATCGGATATTACGATAAGGTGGCGCGAGGATGGAAACGAATGTTATCGTTTTTGAGTGCGATTCTTTCGCACGGGCGTTGCGGGTCATTTCGATGCCGTGAGATGGGATCGATTCGGGAAGCGGAGGTCGCTTAATGTTATTGCGTGTCCGTCAATCCTCTTTGAAATAAATTTGCATTTCCTGAAATTTGATGTAAAACGTTAGGGCAGTAGTCGATTGATATGATATTCGTTGAGTGCTTGCATTATTAATTATTTATCTTGGGTTTAAAAGTTATCCCCATTACCTCCTTAAATTTAATGAAGACTCTTAAATTGTTGTTTTTTTTTGTTCCAAATTCTCATACTCGATATTGCTATTTTATATGTTTAAACTCACGTTTCTCATAAAATTGTCTGTTAGCACTGTTAAATTCCACTGTTTACTGATAAAACAGCTATCTTATTTTTCTGTGACTTCTCATACCTGTGTCTTTTTTATGTATTAGCGCAATTAAACTCGCCCTAGAGGTCGATTTCTGTAGCCTTTTGCTGGTCGAATACATGCAAGAGATAATTCAAACAAGTCATCTGTTTGATTTATTACTGAAGGAAATGCCAATATGATCTATTGCAATGTTTCTGATATTAGGGGCCACGGCCCATCAGTGGGCCGCAAAATTATTTTGGATGTAAGGTGAAATGCCAGAATATAAAACTTTCACGATTAACATTTTATCGGGATTTTTTTAGGAAATACGGTGTTATAATAATCATTAATAGTAATATGAAATGAAGAAAGGTGTATTAAAATTTCTCATTTTTTTCTATTTGCAATTCAAAGAGAGCCGCATGATGTTCAAGGAGGGCGCGATAATAGAAAGTTGAGCTGATCTAGAATATAAAGTCTTCCAAATCCTCTGTATTCTTTAATTAATTTTCAAACCAGTTTTCGGTGTTACCATCATATTTTCTTACGCCGCTGTCATGGAATCATTTCCAATATTTCTTTACCTCCAGTTTGTCTCTTAAGTGTACGAATGTGTTACGTAGTTATCAAAAGTGGAATACTCCTTTAGCCAAAACAGCACAGTTGTTTTGGCTAAAGGAGTATTCCACTTTTGTTAGTTTTGGCCAAAGTTATTGAGCTACTATCAATTACGTAGTTATGTTCCACAAATGGTAGTGGAGTGGCTATACTATGGGCTCGAATTCAAATCCGATGGAGGTCTGTTTTTTCTCAGCCTACCCCCATCAACTTGGCCGTGTCAAGAGACGGGTACACTTAAGTCTGTCGTTAAGAGCAAGCTGATGCTGGCGCCGGATTTCGCTTATCTCCTCTATATGCCTTTGTGTATAACGCGCTCCCCGCTCTAATAGGTGGTTTCACGATTGGCAAGATAACTTATCTGTGCAAAATCGCTGACCTACTAAGAAATATCATAGACCTCCATTCTATATAGTGCCCGTGTAGATTTAGATTCCAAAAATATTAACATTCTGTTTGATATTCTTTTAAGGTCCATTCTAAAAATGGCTTTCTGAATTTTATATGAGTCGAATAGTGAACTAAGCCAAACTTTGGTATCTAAGCAATGGAATCGCACTATATTTATTATAAAATGTCTCTTTTGACTGGTTTTCGGTTAGTGTATACCAAAAGCTCCCAACCTACAGTCTTGTATTCGATAAACTAAATCAAATATTTTCAGGCAAAGTATTTCTCGGTTGTTAAATTCTTATGTGCCTGCTCTTTCCTCTTATCCAGAATGTGACTCAGGAGGAATTATTTATTCTGAAGAGTTTCTCTTCGGAAATGCAGTGTTTCCCTTTTCGCCTTAACCATCCACTCTAACGTCTATGAAACAGGTTACCTTATTAAATCATGCGCCGTGTAAAGAAAATCCGTTATGAATTTTTCGAACGACTGCTCTGATTTTATATTCTGTACGATTCCTGTCTAAACATTATCCAATAAATTATATTCCCAAATTAATTAAATAGGCAATATCTTTATTTTGTATAAAATTGACATTAAACTTTTAAAAGGATATTTTTTCGGTTTATCTGGTGGAAGATCGCCATGATACTTAGGTTGGATTTTGATATTCATTTATGAAAGTAGATGACTAAATGGAAAAAACACATAATTTCAACACCTTTGTTTCTTGTTAATGATTGAAATGTTTTAATCAGCATTAAACTACTGGAAATTGGCAGGAAAAATGAATCAATTCGGTAAAAATAAGTCAGAGCAAAATATCACAGTATTACCTTTTAATTTTCAGGTCATTTTATAATTTTTGTATAGATTTTAATAGAAGCCTGAATTAACTATTTTATGTAATTTGGATGAAATAGTTATTTCATAAGTCCCAATAAAATATAAGATTACCAATTTTTTTTTAAATGTTAGCCCGCAAAAGCGTTTGTTCTTATAAAATGAGATACATGATTTAAAGTGTCACAGATTGAATAGTCAATTAAAATATTAATATGAAAATACATTTATGTTTTTAAAATCTCCTTACCCGTAATAATTTTTCTTTAACCAAAGACGACTCCACATTAAACAATATCCCTATTATTTGACTTGCGTGATATATAGAGAAGTACTCAATGATATCAATCAAATCTCAAGCCCTGTATATTCTGAAATGGATATGCTTAGCTCCTTTCGCCTTCACCAAAATATAATCCCTTTCTCTCTCCCTCTTCTCTCTCTCTCTTTCCTCTCCGTTTCTTAGTTTTCTTCCCTAGTCTCGTGCTCTGAAAATTTCTGGTGAAAAGAACAGGGGAAGATGGTTGGGAAAAAATAAGGGGAATGAGGAGGTGCTCAGGGTTGGCGAAGGAAGAGGGTGGGAGGAGGGGTTAACTCAGCATCAGAGAGGAGAAAAGAGGTTTGAGGAGGAGGATGGAAGTCTGCGGAGAGTGGTGCTATTGAGGGAGGCGGAGGAACGAGGAAAAAGGAAGTGGGTGGGTGGGTCGGAGAGGGAGAGAATGGATGAGGGAGAGAGGGAGAAGAGGGCGAGGGGTTAGGAAAAACCTCGACGCGAAGGGCAGGGACGTGACGGATGAAAAACGTTCCTTATTTCGAAGTTTCGGTGTGAGACGGGTGCGTCTTCGGTTTAGGTCGAGGAAAAGGGGATAGGGGCGGCGGAGGAGAGAGCGTGAGGATGAAAGCGAAGCGGAGGAAGAGGGAGTGTGGGAGGGGACGTGAGATGAGAGAGGAAGGAGGGGGTAGGGAATATCTGAGAGGGATAGACTGGGAGTTTTTGGGAGGAAAAGAGCGACAGTGAGAGGATACGAAGGGGAGGAGGAAGAGAGTGGAGTTGGGCGGCGAAAGGAGAGAGAGAATCTGAGGAAGAGGGCCGAAGAGGGACCGAAAGTTCGAGAGATGCGGAGACGGCTGTTCGCGAGAGAGTTCGATTTTTCGGTTCTCTCTCTCCGCCGCGCGTCCGCTTGGCGACTGCAGCTGAGCCTTTTCGTCCATGAATGAATTTTCGTCCACACCCGGGGCGAAAAATCTTTTTTATATGGTGACCGACCAAAGCGCCGGTATTCGGATGTGGAACAAATTCTCTCTTATTTCGAATTTGCATTTTATCTCGATGGTCACCATCCTTTTTCCACCTCTGCCTCTCCATTCCATTCGTCCTCCCTCCCTCTCTCTCTCTCTCCTCCCTCGCACCTCCTCCTTCCTTTTGGAATTTCCCTTTTTTCATCCCGCTTTGACAATTGAAAGGCTCTGGGTTAGGGAACAATGAAGTCGTCTCATCTTATATTCCTCGGTCCGATTTTTTTATCTCCATCTGTTCCGGGCGAGTGATGAATTTTAATGGCCTTATAAATAACATGAACGGTCAGTAAAAGCCGCCGAACGAATGTTTATTGCGGCATGCATCTCCACTCTTTAAAGCATGTTGAGTATGCGCCTGCATGGAGACATCATTGTTGAACAGAGATGGATGTAAATCCGGTTCAGCTTCCACGCTATTTGAAGGAGGAAAGTTGAAAGAAACAAGTAGAGGCGATTGACCAAATGAATTGCTTCTAAAGAGGATCTATTTTGTTGGAATCAATACGATCAAAATTACTTTTGGAGAATTCTGGCATTATTTTGATGAGACTTTGTTTTGTAATGCGGAATTAGTTTTTCCAACGCTATATCACTGAATAGAATTTACTATAAACAGTAAAATGGGCGATCTTATCCTAAAGTTTACAAAAATAAATTATATTAGTAACTAACGAATTCATATATGGAATATAAGTCATTTGAATCACATTTTTTAGTTTATTATAAGTTTCTGAACTAATATATATTGATTAATAATGCAAGTAAATTGTAAAAATTCCTTTAAATTCTTTACGTAGTGATTATTGCCTTTAAGCTCCGATCTTTATAACGTAAAGACAGTGCCAATTAAAATGATGCATAATGAAGAAATTGTAAGTTAATATTGGTTTTTGTTGGGTCAAAATAGGAAGTCAACTTCAGCAATTATACTATGTATGTACATGGGCGACCACAGTAAGGGGCAGGAGGGGTCATTTGCCCCTCCTCTTTCCCTACATTTCACAAATATTGCATATTGTACATATAAAAGCCCGCGTCTGTTCGCTGGTTGGTTACGTTAGGTATGTGTTTTAGCCCGCACTGAAGAAAAATCTGCGGGAGTCCCTCTATTTACTTAGTTACAGAAATTCATAATTCATGAAAAATTGTTAACTTTACCTCTTTTATAATATGAAGACATATTTAAAGCCGTAATTCAAGGGAGGAGATCCACAACACGAGCATTTTACCAACATAACATGATTTTTAAAGGTACTCATTTAAGTTCAGTTGCTGTGATACTGGTATTATCACAGTTACTTAATACCAATAGGAGTATACGAGCTAATTATTCTTCATAATTAATCCAGAGTTATTTAGTCAAATAGTTGATCTACTTATTATCTGTTACATCATTCCGCTGGTTACTAACATATCTACAAATAACATTGGATATAATTTATTTAAGAATTCATTTGGATACTGCTTTTCAACAAATTCAAGGAATAGCTCTAAATTTGTGATAAAGAAATAGTAAATATTACTCATTAAGCGGATAAAATTAGGGATTTAGTTCATTTTGTAGAAGATATTCAATGGTAACAAATTGAATCAGAATTCTTTAGTCTCTCTTGCTAAACGTCAGAATACGAGTGATTTAAATTTTAAATATAGGTATACTATAAATATAACTCGGTATTTTTATAAACGGAAATCTGAGAACTGCTGCGCACTTAAACGAAAGCGCTTATGCAACATATGTGTCGCGAGCGAGGTTTTATTATTTTAAAAAGAATTTCCTATTTGCCTATCATTCCGTTTCAAGTCAATATCTTATGGTTCAAATGGAGCCCCAAATGCCACGTACTCCCTCTCCACCTCCTGGCAATCTAACGGAGTGAGAGCTGAGCGGGAGAGAGAGAGAGGGGAACGGAGTGGCGGGACTAGAGTTGAGGGATAGGGGAGTGAGGGAGGGAGAGGCAGACCGAGAGAGGTTTTCAGCGTGGAAGAGGTGAGTTTGACACAGACAAAGGTGGGTTTGGTGGAGGGTGACACGGAGATAGAGAAAGGGAGATAGAGGTGGAGTTTGGGAGGAATAGAGAGGGAAAAGGGAGGTGGGGGAGGAGAACTGGAGAGGGTAGAACTTCGGTAAGGTTTGGAGGATGGCGTGGTGGAGGTGCAGGGGAGGGAAGGAGAGAGAGAGAGAGAACGGGAGATGGAGGGTAAGTTTCGAGATGCCTGGGAAAAGGGGTTTTCCGCACAGCCGTTGATGGATTTTGATTAAAACAAACGCGTCACCATTACGATGACACGCTCCGCCATTGTATCTAGATGGTGCGTCGCAGCTCTGCGTTGCTGCGGGGAGGAGGAGCGCGTACTCCGGTGTTGTGTCGCGCCTCGCGAGTTATTTGTCAGTTTGGAGAGAGAGAGATGGGGGGCGGGAAACGGGAGTTGGGGAGGAGGGTGTTGTGAGAGAGAGAAGGGGGATGTATGTTCACCGGGAGGCGGAGAGGAAGAGGTTGGCGGGGGGGGGAGGAAGGGGGGAGGTTTCGAGCGAGATGTGTCGCCTCGGATGCGACCAAATGGAGTAGGCACGCGTGTGGCGCGAGTGGGGCGGGGATGTGGGAGAAATGCGATAAAACCACACGACGGAGGTTTTTGGATGGAATATAATTAGATTTGCATGTACTTGGCATCAACATTGCCTGCCGCGTTACCTCTCGCTTTCGTTTCCCCACCCTCTCCTTGCCTTCCTGTTTGCACCTCCGCCCCCACCTCCTCCGCCCCCGCTCTCTCCTTCCCTCATCTGGACTCCTCATCCCCGCCCCTTACAGACTTTTAATACCCAGCTTCGTTTGTGCTTAGCGCATCGGTGTCCGCTTTCTTCCCTGCCTTCGAGCTCGAGTGTTTCTTCGGGGAACACGATGTGCGGGGAAATTGGAGAGCAGAAAATGATCTCCGAGATTTCACACAAACGTCTGTTCTTAGTAAGTTGCTTCTCGTTTTTGTGCTATTTTATGCTCTTGAACTGAAGGCACAACGTTTTTGAAAGTGAATAGAAAAATATAGGGTGAAGTGAACAGTAACATATTTACGCAATATTATTTTCACCTCTTGAAGTCCCACATTTTATATTATGCTAAAATTAAATAACTTTCATTCGGAGGCAGGATTAGGTGTTTGAATAATTTTAACAATTATAAATTAAAGAATTTTAGTCTCAAGTACAAACAAAACCAATATTTTTCATTGAATTGAAATTTATCAAAAGAAATATCTATCAATATAATTAATTAATTAATTAAACTACAAAGTTATCCTTTCATTATTAGAAGTATCTATCATTTGATAAATTTATTATCGAGATTAACTAAATTTTTTATGCATTTTCCATCTGCGCTATATTATTATTCTCAACTGACTCAATTATGACTGTTATTTGCACGAAAAAGTGCAAAATGTAAATAAGTTCATGGTATTATTAATACTGAAATTTTTCTAGGAAGAAATCATTTGATAAAAGATCATATATTACAGTAGATTTCATAGTGTGATCATTTTCAAAAGAATAGTGAACTATTGTTTTAATTTTCCGAAAAGTGCGAATAGTATGTGCTGTTAGATGATCTTAACAGCGATCATAAGTGGAAAACGTTAATCACTCAAAATAAAACCCTAGAGAGAGAGCCGGATTAAGAGTTCGCAGAGCTCTAGGCCAGGGTTCAGCGCAGAGCCCCAGTGAACCTAAAAATGTTGGATGGGATGGGGGTGTATTAGATACTTTCTTATTTATGTAATGTTAAAATGACTTTGTATAATACATTCATTTTTAATATTATAAAAACCAGAAAACATAACAAATAGAATTCTTCTTGGTAAAACAAACTGCCATTAACAGGTTTCTTTAATCCAGTAAACAAATTACACAGTGTCGTTTGTATCTATTTAAAAATCAGTCTTGTTTGTAGTATGGTTGTTTTCACTGTTAGCGACCCAAATTATGACTGGACGATGAGTACATTTAAATTAAATTAAATGATTTAATGTTCAATTTATATGTAAATATTAATCTCTGATAATTGGAAGTATCGTATTCGTTATCAGAATCTCCAAATATACCAAATTAGCCGAGACCCGCCATTATTCCGCGGAGTTTTTTCGATAAATTTATGAACAAGCGATTATATATTAATTTTTATAACCACTTCTATTTAGTAAATGTTTTTATTTGTAAGAAAATTAGAATACTAAAATTTTGCGATATAACTTATACGACGAAAATTTATCAGTTCCTTATATCACATCAAGTCTCAAAGCCTAAGCTAAATCTCAAAAGGTTAAGATTTTACGTTAATTTTCAATCAATCATTGTTCTTGTGTTTTGAGTGTAATCTAAGTGTAAATGCACTGAAAATACTGAGGAAAGTAATGCCAGTAACTTTGGTAACCTTTTTGAAATGTGAAAAAATCTGGAAAAGTACTTCTACAATCTTACAATTCGAGCGAATGCGAATTAGATAAGCGAATAGACGATAAGAATTACATAAAAAATGACATTTATTTCTGCGAAAATAGTGCAAATTCTGCGATATCTCCATTCTGAGACATTTAAAAATGTTTATAGGTCTACACGTTACATGTTAATCAAATACAAAAATGGAACACGTCTGCAATCGAAGCAACGAACTTGAGGAAAAAAGGAACACCCTCACGGAAGTCCTTGCTTTCCAACCATACCACATTTAAAGGGTTTTTTCTTCCGTTTTCACGAAACTACGTGCATTTGAAAATATTACTCTTCCTTAGTTGCTGCTAACAGTTAGTGGTGACTAATAATTAGAACCAATCAAACACAGGGGGCAGCAAACACATCTCTCTGGAGGTCCTAGAGGCCCCGCCGCCCTCTAACGCTAGGCAAGTCCCGCACCCGCCTCGCGCGGGGCCCTAGGTCATGGCCTACTTAGCCTATGCCTTAATCCGGCTCTGCCTAGAGAGAAGGATCTTTTATCAAACATCCTAGCCGCAGAACTCTCCTACATACAACCGGAGATAAAAACAATCTCACTGTCTCCCCGGCAATCGCATATCATTCCCCGATTCCCAAAACCACATCACTCTCGACAAGAGAGCAGCCATTAAGTTGAGGAAAACCCTTGCAGAAGTAATGGAGTGCATTCGCCGATGCGAGAGATCCAGGAGAGGGAAAGAGGTCTTTCGGATTCATGCAAGTTGCAGCCTGTTCCGTGTTCTCGCGTTATCGCTCCACAAGCGAGGAAGAAAGGGGCGTGGGGGCGGAAGTGCGTAATGGAGAACTAATGCGAGAAAGAGAAGGCCATCTGAGCGACCACTTTAGGAGGCGTGGGGAAGTACCCGGGACCCACCGCGGTCTGTCGGTCTCGTATTTATGGCCGCCTCGAACGAACGCCTAATAAAAAGGCCCGCGGCGATTGAAGAGAGACCGCAGCGGCACCTCGCGTGCATGGTGGAGGGATCGAGGAGGTCGCACATCCTCTCCCTCACTCCACCTCTCCCTCCTTCCTCCTCCAGCAGGACGATGGCGAAACCGCGACTCGGATGAAATACAGCTCGGGGTCAGGCAGGGTTCGAACCGACTCGACCGGAACGACTTTTTTTCCCTCTCATGCGCGCTCGCGTGCGTGCGTGCGTGTATACTTAACGCGTTTGTTCATGATTAGTTTTGTCGCAGAGGGAGATTGAATCGTCGTCTCTTTTAAAAAAATACACGAATCTCAAAACGCGAGTTCTTTTTACACGTCTGCCTCGGTCGCCTCATATTTATGACCTCTTCTTTCACTCTTTCTTTCGCTCTCCTCTCCCTCACCTCCTTCCCTCCTCGGATGTCCCTCCATTCTTCAGGACGCCACAAATCAAGGGAGCGAAGGAGGGCGGGAGGGAGGCGAAGGAGGGCGGGAGGGAGGCGAAGGCGGCGGCATGGTGGCGGAGAGGGAGGAGGAGGGTGAGGGGGGCACGGTGTTGTTATGAGTAGAGCGATAAAGACGCGAGGATTTACACACATACACAGACGCACGCGCGACAAAAGGAATGGATGCGTGCGTTTGAGAAAGTAGCTGGCTGCTCCCTCTGCCATCTGGCCGCTCTCACTTGAATGCCCCGGCTAATTGCGCTGATGTCCCATTCAAGTGCAGTCAATCTCGGTTTCTTTCTTTTTTATGTTTCTATCCAGTTTTCCCTCTCTCTTTCTCTCACGCCTTCCTTCCTTGGGGTGCCCCCGGAGCAGGTTGACTCTTCGCGGCCCCCTTCTCACGTCCCCCTCCCCCCCCCCCCCCCGCTTCCCTACCCATTCCAAGCACTCTCACGCCTTTGATTTACGTCCGTAGCGGAGGTCCCGACGCTATAAAAGTGATGAGGGAGAGAGAAGGAGGAATAAGAGGTATGGTGGGAGTGATTTCAGCGAGAAGGTGGTAGGGAGTGGATGGGAGGAGAAGAAGGTGGAGAGGAGTGGGAGGGGTGGAGAGAATAGGGCGGAAGAGTATGAGGAGCGATCGGAGTGGAAAAGATGAGGGCAAGAAGAGTGGAAGCGGTAAGACTTTGCCCCTCTCTCGTCACTCCGCGTGCGGGAAAAATAATGAGGCATATACTTACGGAAGGAAGGAGTGCGGGAGTGGATAGAGGTCAAGAGGAAGAGATGAGTGGGAGGTTGTGTCATGTCGGAGGACGAGGCAGTTATGGCGAGAAAAAAGGGACGGCGGAGGTTTTTGTTGGGTGGAACGAGGATAAAATGAAATGGAGGTGGTTATTCTTCACTATATCTTTCACTTACCTTGGCGACTCGGTAGCCCCCTGGAAAGATTCACTGCCGTTTGGAGTGTAAGGGCTTCGGGGGAGAGAGAGGAGTGGTGGAGTGGAGAGAGGGGATTTGGTACAGGGTTTACCGGGGAAGGGAGAGAGGGGCGCGGTCGGTCGGGGCGGGGGCCGTGAGAGAGGGCCCGAGAAGGCAGTTGGGGGTTGGCCTCCGAAGATGGCGGTCGAGAGTGCTGCCTGGGCTGCGGCAGTTGGAGAGGGCGAGTGGAAGGGAGGGGGAGAGAGTGGCATGGCCGTTCGAGAGCGCCTCCCCCTTTCTACCCCCCCCTCCGCTCTGCCGAATATTCCTTCCTCGGCCCTCTATCCTGCCGAACTCTTTTCACTCCCCTCACTCATTTCTTCCCATCTCTTCACCCAATTCACACTCTTCACTTACATCCAAATATCCCTCCACTCCTCCGTCCCTCCACACAACACTCCTCCACTCCCCTATATATCTATCTGCTCCCTCAACTTCCGCTCCCCGCCTCAACTTCAACGCGTTTTATTAGAGTTGGGTTACCCGAAGCTGGAGTACCATGAGGAAGATTTACTGCTTCTTAAACGCCATCCCTCCCCACTCCTCACTCACTCCCTCCCCTATCCTCTCTCTCTCTCTCACTCTCACACTACCTCCCCTTCTCTCTCTCTCTCTCTCTATCTCCTGCACCCACTTATAAGCGGAATAACAGCCGCTGTTCTTTCTCTTAGAACTGCCTCTTCTCATTTTTTTCTTTCGTTCTTTTCAAAGAACACAAGGCTTCTGTCAACTCTCATTAAATATTTAACTGCGTGAGTTACAATCGAACGATTCATTTTATGCAACGCGTCCCTCTATATGATAAAAACAAGTTTTTAATGATCCAAAAATGAAATATCGGGCTCGCGCTATGGCTGGAATGTAATTGATGATGTGGTTAACTCCTATAGCCAAAACGGAAAAACCAGGCGTGCATTTTGGCGGCAAAGGCGCCATCCTCAGTGGCGATCCATTGATCGTCGTTTCTAAGAAATAATCGCGCTGTAACTATTCCTATAAGAAAATTTTCTTTTGCTTTAGCTGGGATTCAAGCAATTTTAAATGTCACATGGTTCAGAATATATGTCTATCTTGAGAACCTGAGGATGGGTTGCGAATGTGGGAATGCAAAAATTTCTTAATACGGCAATAGTATTCGTTTTGCCGGGCTCATCTTTGAAGTAACAACTCAAAAATGGGTTTAAAACGTTAAAATAAAACAAGTCGCACGTGAACGATACATATGGTTCACATAAACTCTTTCCTGCGACTCGTCAGTATCTCCATCTTTTAAGCAAAACCGACGAGACGCCTCTCTTTTTCTACCGCCGAAAGCAGTAAATATTTCCACTACTTTCTGAGATACGTTCGAATGCGTCACTTTGCTCCTCTTATACCTTTTATTTCTCTTCCTTGTACGGAGGCGTTTCCATGGAAACCATTGTTTAGGCCTTCGCCGTATTCTGCTCTGCCAGTCCCTCGAAGGGAAATGGCCGAAGGCATACGGAGGGAGAAACGCGGTTTGTAAGGTATGGGATCTTTGAGTAGGAAAGACTGGAAGAGAATGGAGGGATGATCTGGGGGTGGAAAGGGAAGGAGGGAGGGAGGAGGAGGAAAGGGAGTGAGGGACGTTTTACCTGCCCACCGGAATGCCCCACGCACGCCGCCTTCTTCGTTGCAGGGGAAAAGGGTCCCTCGTAATTCCCATGCCATCATCGGATCACTCTCTGACACTTTGATTTCCCTGCCATTACCTGCCGATGATGATGCATAACGCGAGAGGGATGCAGCGTTTTCTCTCCTCCCTCCCCCCCCCTCTCCCCACCCCCCCCTCTCTCCCCCCCCCCAATCGCTATTCCACCTGCCAATTCTCCCATGTCGCCCCTTTGCAATTTCACTGTCTCGGCCTTAAACATATCTCGAACAACATCCCTCCTCTGGATATTTATTGGCCACTTAGTCGAGTCCGTTACGTGATTTTCTTCATCTTCAAATTTTGTCGCAGTTAGATTATTTCCTCGAGAGGATTGCCTGTTCTCAGGCGACCCATTGTTGGAAGATCATGATGTCCTTTTGGCGCTTTTGATCCTTTCTGTACAAATGTTTTTATTTATAAATTTGATTTGATAACGACACTGCCATGTTTCATATTCTGAGTGAAATGATCGCAAAAACGAGAAAGTTATCAATTTAAAAGCGGATCTGTAGAAATTAAAAGTGAGAGCCTACGAACAGCAGCAGGTATAAGTATGCTACTTCCAGGTTATTAATATTCTAAACTGCTAAAGGAGTGAAGTTAACAGTGTCATCGGCTATGATATGAAATACGCCACGGTGCAACGAGAGTGTAAAATAAGAGCGACAGCATTATTATTCGAATGGAGCGCCGTAGACGACCCGAAGGAACGGATGTGCCAAACAAGGCTTTCTCGGAGCAAAAGTATTTTTGGAGCGGCAATATATTACGCAAGGCAGAGTGGCAGGACCAACGTTTTCTTAACAGTTCCGAATAGCACCTGGTTGTTTTCACGAAGCTGGGCTTAAGGGTTCGACGACCGCTTCTGGATACCTGAGCGCTAAATAGTTAAGACCAAGGACAAGTGTTGTATGCTGTTGCTCAAGGTTCTTCTCACTCTTCACTTAAAAGGAAACGCACCTTAAAATCCATGCCCTATTTTGCCGCGTTTCATCACTTTAACGTGGGCCGAAAATGTTAAACGCTTACTTTGAGGTTAAACTTGAATTGTAACTCTTAGTATGCTAGTAGGTCGGATTGGAAGCTACTTGCTTTGCTTTGATCCATCTATTTTAAATGAAAACCATGTTCAGTCTTAATATATAAGCAGAGTTGTTAAATTTTCAGGCATGTAACAGTGCCAATAGATTAGCAGTGGTTATTCTTCTTAATGTTATAGTTAATAGCTTCAGAGTAAAGGAAGTTAAAATATATAAATATTACAAATTAAGAAGAGATAGAATGGAATTTTTTTATTTCAACGCTGTTTCAGAGGCTCATATAGTAGTATATATTTATGATAGCATTCATTAATAACAATTACCAGCTATTTTTGCACAATCCGCTATTGTTGTCGTGTTTAAAAATATTCTACATAATTTTCCTATGCTGGGCCTTGTTATGATCATATTATTGCAGTAAAATTACAAAGGAAAGTGACCAATTAAAAAACGAAAACGTTTTCTTGTTATAAAAATAAATTAGAAATTGTATTACGCTATTGAATTTCACAATATCTTAGTGAGATTGAGTTACTCAGTGCCGTCAAGTAATTAGTCAAAAATTTTCTTTGAAATAATAGATTAACCTAAGTTAGAAAAATTTGCCTTTTTATTAATTCAAAACTGATTATTAGACCGATTCAGAACGGGTAAAAATATTTTTAGCACTCTTGAGTAAATCTTTTCCTTCTTCTATCGCAGCTGTCTTAGTCCTTAGTTCATATTTTGATTGTTTTTAAATGTCAGTTAAAAGCACTTGGAACTCATTCCTGTGCTAATCTGATAGAGAAAAGAATCATTTCTGGACCACGTTAACCATGCCAGGTAGATTATGGTTTAGCGTACTCAAGAATTTTTGGAACTCGTTTTTATTGCGCTTTATTTTTAATACTCGTGTTCCAGGCTAGTTACTTATAATGATTCACATAATTTTATTCGCATAAATAACCAATTATTTATTTATTTATTATTTGTAAAAATTAAAGATTTTTAATAATACGAAAAAACAATTGAGCAAATTTTTGCAGAGATTTTATTACATCTGTATGAAAGACTTTCAAGAAACTTGTTTTCTCGACTATACAGTTTTTTTCGAATCCATTCTCAAATGTAATTATTCTCTGCTACAAATGCCAGTCACTCAAGACACCGCAGATACTTTCCCTTCCATTTGTCAGCCCGTCTTCAATTTTCTGTTCCCTTTATAGTCCAAAGCCATTCAATGTTTCCGAAAGTCAAAGTGGTCCACTCTGTCTCTGTTCCTTCAATTGTTCTCATCAAACACATTCGAAGTCGCCCACCTGTTTTACACAGTTCCTCGCAGTTTTATTTTCCTCTCTAAAAGTCTCCTTTCCAACGGTCTGCCATCCACCTTTTTCTCACACGCACGCACGCATAAAACGGGCACTCAAACCACAACACCGCAATCGCTCGCACGTGATACCCATCGGGTAGACAGAGGCAAAGACAGTCGGTCGTAAAAACCATCGCCATTCAACCAAAAAACATCTCTTCCCTCCTCTCATTCCTCCGCTCTTAAAAAAGGAGGCGCGTGCCTTCCTCGAATTGAGAGGGAAAAGCAATGGCGCACGGCACGTCCAAAGCCATCGCAGGAGAAGAAAGAACAGCAAACGAGAGAAACTAGCCTTTTCCACGCATCCTCGTGCACCCAGCAGTAAAACACGAAATGACCCCATCTCTTTCTTTCGGTTTTCCTCAGCCCATTTTCATTTTCATTCGTAAATCGCCCTAAAACCGTCCTCACTCCCGATAGTCTCTTGTCTCCCGATCCGAGAGAGGAAAACTCTTTTCATTGACCCGGGAGGTTGATTCATTCATTCCCTCTCTTCTTCTCACCTCTCTCTCTCTCTCTCTCTTTCCCTCACCCACTTGCTCCTCTCCCCTCTCTCTCATTCTCTCTCTCTTCAACCCATAATATGGCACCATAAAGATGTCAACTGTTTTTTTTCTTTCTCCCTCTTTCCAAGCCCATAAACTTCACGAAATGGCGCTCCACTCACTCTCCCCTCCTCCTATTCCCTTCTTCTCCGCCTCTTTCCCCATCCCCTGCTCGCCTCTCTTCCTCCTATTACTCCAAGATCCTAACCTTTACGAATGAGGTACTTGCTGGGATAATCGGCCGTGGGGAATTTGTGGGATTTTTTTTACGAAGCTGCTACTGATTTTATGACTCCCCGAGTACACGTGTTTCTCGTGCATCCCAATAGCGTAGCCACGACAACCTGACCGCCTATCCGTCCTGCGTTCTCCCCTTTGTCGACCCCGCGCACCTTCGCTCCCTCGCGTTCGACGTCGTCCACGGAGACCGCCCATTCTTTCAAATCTTTTCTTCCGTTCACTATTTCAAGATCTCCAATAATTTCCGTCACCCCTAAACAAACGAGTCGGACTCCTCCTTTTTTCCCCTCCGAGCGGACCTTTTATGCAGCACAAGCCATTCTGGTCGAGGCTTCCGCATAGCTCTGGCGGCGTCTACAGCCTTGACCCTACGCAAGGTTTATTGCCTCGCACCCTGCTCTCTCTCTCTCTCTCGCGTGGTTTTAATGGCGTCTCTATGCAAATGCAGGGACATTTGTAGAGTGTGAGGGAGAGAAGAGGAGAGGATGGGGTGAGGAGAGAGAGGGAATGGGCCCGAGGACAGGAAGGGGAAGGAATGGTTTATGAGCTCCAAGTGGGCAAAGCGTGAAAGTAGTGCCTCATCGAGAGTAGTCATCGAAAATGTATTGTGGACGATGGAGGCGGGAAAATGAGCGGAGGGCGTGAGGACTCGTGTGTTCGAGATAAAGAGAGTGGAATCGGCGGGCGGGTAGGGGAGGGAGGGCGATGCGGAAAGGGAAGAGGAGCTCAAGAGCAATATTTGCGTGCGTGAATGTCACATCCCTCACGGGTGTGTGGCAGTAATCGGCACCCTGTGCCACGCGCCCATTCTCCGCAACGCCTCCGAAACATACTCTGCATTCCCTCCCTCCTCTCTCTCTCTCGTGTGATGTACGAGAACTTTCCCTCTCTCCCCAAGTATGTATCGCTTCTGCTCCTATTGAGTGATACTTTATGGCGAGGGTAAACAAAACGTCGGATTCCTTCCTTGTGTGAGGTCTCCGTCGGAGGTGTTTATTGTTTTGGGTAACTTTTTAAACTGCTCGTAGTCGCCACTACGCCGCTTTTTCCTCTCTCTCTCTCTTGTCGCTTAATCGGCAATTGTATCGCCGTGTAATTTATGCTTCGGTGTCTTCAATTATTGCGGCTAGACTCATAATTCTCCTTTGTCTTGATTTGTTGCGTGTGTGCGTCATAGATTCAACTCTTGATACACAAGGTGTGGTAGTTCTTTTTAAGTTATCAGCGTCCAGACTCCAAGATATCTGCGTTAATTATGTTATCAAGTTATACCGCGATAAGATTAATACTTTCGCAGGCTTTCGTTAATCAAATAAACGACACTTTTTCCTTGAACGCTATAGACCTGTGAATGAGTATTATGTCACTCTATTCAAGTCTCTGCAAGTGATTTAACAAATATTCAGAATGATGACAACATTTGTATTTCAGTGTATCAACCAATGGCTGTATGATTTACGAATCATTATTATATTTCCGCATTATATGCGACAGATATAAAGTAAATATGAATTATTACTTCGAACGTTTTGGTTAATAGCGGAGAGTACAAAATGCTTTACAGTAGACGTGATATTAAAATATGGCGATTTCCATGGTTGAGGCGCAGTTGGGCTCCCACTGAGCTACCGGATCCAGCCCTCTTCATCATTTAACGGTCAAAAAATGAATCCCGCGAACCAGCCTCTCCTCTCTCTCTCTCTCTACTCCCTCATTTGCAACCTCTCTCTCTCTTTCTTCGACTCCGCCTTCGCTCATTTTTCCTCTCCTTAGCGGGTCAACTCCCTCTCTCTCCCTTCCATTTATTTCCACTCGTTCACTCCTTTCCTCCTCCTCCTGCCCGTATTACTCTCACGCCTAGCTTATCATTAAACCTTGCCCTTTCATTTATTCCTCTCCTCCCCCCCCTTCGGCCACCATCCTTAACTCTCTTCTGATATCTTGCTCTGCGCTCTTGCACCGCCATTCCGTGCCCTCTTCTTCCCCCTCTCCACTCCCCTCCCTCGCACCCCCCTCCCTTCACCAATCCCTCCCTTCAACCCCCCCTCTCGAACTTCCCTGCCTTCGAAAGCCGCCATGACGATGATACCGCAGACCGTGCCGCCACCGGTGAGAAAAATGCGCACTGAATTGCCGGGACCGATGCCCAGCAATCTTTCAAGGATAATATTTGTCCGTCTCTCATGCCACCGTGGCCAAAGCCGAACTTGCAACCACACCAGGTGCATAAATCTTTTACGTCGCGCGTTGATAAAAAAAATATCCAGCCTTTTTTTATTTAAACCGCCATGTGACTTTTGTTCACTCCTGGTTCTAAAACCCTGTTTATCGTCTCCACTCGATCATGCAAGGAATAACTTCACCGCGTTCTAAAACCGTGCCGTAGCAACTAATTGAGTTACCTCCTTGTTAAAGCTCGTGGAGGTCGATCCCTCTTGAAGACAGGAGGCCACTGGTCTTCCATGCAATTATACGTTCCATATTTATTTTAGCTGTCTTCTTTCCCTTCCAACAGATTTTTCCGCGTCTACTATCCTCGGCTCATAAATACTTTTAATGGTGTTTCAGATGGCTATCGATAAAGGAAAACGCAAAAAAAAACAGAAAAATGTTCTTAACTGGTGGCAGGAACGAATGTTTGAAAAGTTGTTTTTGAAAGGTTATGTGTGGGAAAACGAAGCTTTAAAAAATATACGAGACCTGATTATGAAGTACTGAGAGGCGATTTAAAGATTAACTTTGTAATTTTTAATTAATATTTTATGAGGTCAAATTATACATAAATATATAGCCTTTTCTGTTTTAATTGAATATTCAATACTCAAATTTTATTCAGTCTAATATAATTGCAAATCGGTAAGGTGTGTTTATACACATATCTTACCGATTTTCAATTACGTTAGACTAGTGGTTAACATTTTCCTTAACCATAGCTTGATTCAGACAAAAATGTCTACTATTTATTCTTAATGTCTTATATAGTTATTATGTTTGCACTATTTTATGTCATATTGTGAGAAAAGGACATCCTTGAGAAACTTTTAAAAAATATCAAATCTTATCTATACTCGAAATTAATGTGTTGCCGTGCTTTTCCGTTACGAGTTAGACGAAATAAAACTATTCCGTTATTTTTTGTCAAAGATTTATAGCAATTAATTTTTCATGAAGCAGAAATTTTATCAGAAATTGAAAAATTCCGTTGAACTGAAAAAGAGGATTTGAAGAATCAATCTATTCTAAATAGCAGTATTTCGGCTAAAATTAGCACATTCGTTTCCGATTGATAATCAAATATTCGGGAAAGTATTTGACTTATTCGAAGGTTTGACCTCTGGATTATACTAATGTATGTCGTTATCACATATAATTAAAGAAGAAAACATGTTGCTTCAGACGCTTATTTTGTCGCACAGTGTTACCTACAGGTTGGAGGCTTCAACGGATGTAAAAATTTGATAAGCGATGCGCGTGATAGTTGCATCGCTGGCCTAATTAGTAACGTGGATAGCTTAATCCTGAGCGGAACATGAATAAAGATTGTAGAAGAGAGCGCGGGTAAATGGCTCGGACGCCATTAACGGGGGAGCTGAGATCGAGATCTTAAGAGTTATGGTTGCGAGGCGCGTGCGGAGACGACGCTACAGGCCTTCGGGGGTTCCTTCTACAGCACGCACGTGTCTCTATAGCGAGTGAGAAAAAGAACAATTTCTCTGCGACTCGAAAAGTGCAACGCCATGATCGGATCACACACGTGATCCAGGATACAACTCACTGTGGAAGAAAGATAAGGTAATTTGATAAGGCGCTGAGAAGTTGGTATGTGAAAAAAGGACTAATTAGGGTTAAAATGGAGTGGAAATTGTGCATTGTTTGAGTTCCTTAGCTTTAAGGCTCATTTATGGAATTAGAATCTTGTTGGAGTAATATTAATCAAGGGAGATGGAACGGATACGTTTTATCAGTAGTTTAAAAGAATGTTTTTCGTGTCAGTGACAAATAATTCATTGCACTGAAAAATAATCTTTCCATTTTTATCGGGTTATTTAACACTAAAATTTGTTGTTCTATTTTACGAAGGTAGACAATTTAAACTGCAAGGATATTAAACATTACTTTTTAACACCATAAAGAGCTGAAAAATGATATATATAGCTTTCAAGAAAGGGCATTTACATTAATTCCGATTTTCTCAAAATAATATTGACAATAATGAATTATTCATCGAAATCAATGATAATTAATCAAGTTAATGGATAGAAGAACGTTATATTTTCGTCGCACATATTGGCACACGTCGCATACGAATTCCAAAGAGAGTAGGTACTCAATTTTATGCAGTTGTTTTATACGCTAGTTTAGAAGATATATATGATTACAAATTGAATGATTGCTTACTTATATTTTGAGTTGTATAGTTGCGAAGAGTGAATTTCAATGGTTTTATCACTGTCATCAACGCCCATATTTTATTAATATAGATTTTATCGAATTATTTTCTCACAGATTCTCATTGTGAGTTGGTATAGGACAACATTTATGTTATAATGGTTTGAGAAGCGTGGACGAAATATTTCTCGCAATAATCCTTCCGAGAAAAAAATTTCTCCTCGGGAAGGTTTTATTTTACTTTTGCGTATGACGTCATATACTTTTTCCTTTTATTCCATTTTTGTCTTTGACATTCAAGATTTCGATGCATATTCACATGCCAACGGAATATACCGGCTCAAGTTAAAGTCATTACTTCCTTGCCTGAAGAATGACATCACATAAAGTCCATATGATGAATGTAAGGGGCTGACTTTACATTTTAATAATTTTTCATTCATGAAAACATAAAAATGTCTATTATTATATACTGTGCCCTTCATCTGTCATTGTGACCATCAGATTTTTAATTGCTTTGACCCACATCTCCTCCGTTGCAGGACCTCAGATAACACATCAAAACAAATTATAAAAGCTTACCATAAGAGCTATATGTGGAACGGGAGTAATTCTTCTAATTAGTTCCATGACATGCGATTAGTCGTTAAGTCATATCAGACTCATTGGAATTTTACTTGTCTCATCCAGACAAAAATAATGTTACCATTAATAACATCCATATTTTCAGGACTGTGACTGTTGATACACTAATTCAAAAGATCGATTGCATAAAAAGAGAAGCAATTTTTCATTCATAGGTAAAAATAATAAATTAAGTATATTTTTAGATATTTAAGCGTTAAATTATTGAATATTAAAGTATTAATCATTTATGTTTTGAATATTAATGATCACATATCGAGTTCAATTATCTTTCCGCGTTGGAAATTAAAAAACTCATAATGTATATTCAAATTTCTTGAAAAATATACAAGAAAAGTTATAATTGTGGATAGCAGTTTTGGATTATGAGTTTTCTTAATTTAAAAATGTTTATTTTAAATCCATACCATAATGATTCCTTTTTCTCTTGCGCGCATTTTATTTGAATTCTAGCCTCTTTTGGATAGAGAATATGGTCGTATTTACCACAGCATTTTGTGGAATAAACCATAACATACTTATCACCCCATTGGAATTTATTCGAAAATGGTAACTTTTAGCAGAAAACAAATATTACAAGAAATATAAGGAATTCTTTTCATTTGCAGCGGTAGACGTCTCCTCCAATCAAACTGACTTCAGAAAAATTGCTTCCTTGAAATTTGACGATATTTTTTACAAATATTTACAATAATAGCTTATTTAAATATTTTGGCATTTAAAACGATTATCCTAATATCGAGAAATTTATCGATGATGACCTATTACAACGAACTGTATGTGATAAAAAATAGCTAACACCTAATTGTTGTTCCTCCATCTAATTTTGCTTAAAGCTGATGTTATAAATTAGCAAAATTAATCTTCGATTTCGAGATTTTTCATAACAATAATTCGTCATGCGGCTCAAGGTGCATTTTTCCTGTAAGAAATGAACAATAAAGCAGTCAAGATGAAAAAAATTTAGAAGAAATTTTGTAAGTCAAACCAATGATGGTATATTTTCGGTGTACTTTAAAACATATGATACATTACCATCGTAATAATGTAAGCTACAGGCATTATTGACGCAAATTATTTTCGCATTTTAATTTGTGCAACTCAACGTTCGCCTCATTTCAATCAACAGCGATAAAACCGTGGATGGGAGATATTACGACGTACGTGACCAATGGCTAACGGCAGCTTCCTCGCTTCCTCTCTGCTGAGGGCTGCCCGCCGCCGGTCCGCCGGCCACCAGTTCCTCAGCGGCCTCCCGCATTCTGGCCCGCAGTCTGCTCTGCCGCGGCCGCCGTCTCTCCCTTCTGTTCGACACATACAGTGGTTTGTTGCTTTCTTTTAAATTTCAACCTCGTCCGCGAAAACTGATTACGATTTATAGATTACTACACCGACCGAGCAATTATCAAGAAATGTATTTTTAAAACGTTAAACAATTTATTTTAAAATTTCGTGAGTTTTTGCGAGATGGTTAGCAGAAATACAAATTTAAAATGTAAAAATTTATTTTATTAGATAATGTTTATTTGATTTAAAAGAAGAAAATCATATGTAACTTCTGGAAAATACTGTATTTCACGTTGAAGCGGTCATCAGCTTTACAACAAAAAAATACTGCCAAGTACATACTTTTATGTCATTGTAGTTCTTTATTGTTTCCTAATGATAATTGTGTAATGCCTATGGCAATTTCATTACATTTTTCGTCCTCAATGCCATACCTAAGCACTAAAAATGAAGTTAAGCCATGTTATCAAATTAGCAATTGTATTAGCGAATAATCGTCCAAACGTATGCTTCATTGTTATATTTTCTCGCCGTAGAAATAGACCGCTCTAAATTATGTTGCCAATTGCACGGAAAATTACATACAATCCACCCATCGCGTACATACAATTAGATTTTCTGAAGTAGATTTAACTTACAAGGGATATCGAGAACAGCCTTATAACACTGGATCAAAGCAAAAAAAACACGCCGAAAGTGAAACACATAAATTCACGGCTAAATTATTCAGTAATGGGAGACGAGGGAAAAACCGTAGTAATAATAACATATGGAGGGTTTGATGTGGATCAAGCGACGCGAGATATCACATCTCTCTTTCCCCTCAAAACGAAACGCAATTAAGACATTTTCAACTCAAACCAATTTGCATATAACATTGCCATCCGGAGCAGTCGTCCGGGGGGAAACTCGATTCGAGAGAGATCAACCTGCTTCCTGCCCGCCCCCTCTCGGAACGGCGAGAACGCTCGCGCACACACGCACTCGCGAAGGAGGAGGTCGCCCTTTCCTATTGTTTCGTTGATATTGCTCACCTCAGTTATTCGGAAAATTTAGGAGGCATAATCGCGTCTATCTGGACTCTTTCACGACTTTGACGGCGATGGGCGTCCAAGATAAGCGAGGCAAGTTCGGCGGATGCGAATGTACCTAGTGGAAGGCGTGAGGAGAGATGCGTCGCGATTGGCTCGCTCCTTGGGAGCACGCGGACATACGAAAGATGGCTGTTTGTCTAGTAACGGAGTTCCCGTTTCTCTCTCTTTCGCCATCTCAACGATTTATAGAACTCTGTAACAAGTATTTGCGCGCGCGCCTTACATTGCGGGCCATCCAGCACTCTCGCGCACGCATGGACGATGTCTCCGGGTTCGCTCGAGGGCGGAGATGTGGCTGGGGGATAAGGGACATAACAGCGCCTTGTCGCGTTTCCTAATCGCTTATTCCTTCTGACCGACGCCTTTTTTTTCTGCGATCGAAACGGCCGAAATCCCTCTTTATTTCCCACCCACACGGCTCCGGATCCTTTCCCGTCCTCGCGTTCCCGTCTCCGCCACTCCCGTTCCCGCCTCCCTCTCTCTATCCCACCCCCTCTACTTCGAATCCCACACCGAACTCCGATCCGCCGTTTAAGCATCCTTATCGTGACCGAGTCCCACTCCCTCAAAAATACCTGTTCCTTCATGACTGAAAAACTGGTCAAATGAGAGGTTCCCGGGTAATGTGTGTTGTTATTATGATTTATGGAACGACCGCGCACGCATGAGTTACGGCGAGCAGATAAAATGAAAGGCCTCGAATGAAGAGTGCAGGTGAACGAGAGGGAGATTTAGTGAGGGGGCCGCTCGGTCTTAATTTTCGGTTGCTTTAAGGAGAGAAGCGTTCGCCGCGGTCGACACCACGCCGCCCGCAAATACCCGCGGCGATTGTTTTCGAACGCGGGAACTGTGGAAGAAACATCAACGAGCGATTCCATCGTTTGCTTTGGAATTTCAAGAAACCATGTCATCCACACAGCAAGAGTGTCCATACCCAGATGCAGAATAATTTGAATGAAATGTTCTCCAAAATCTTTAAATAGCTATTGATTTTCGAAGTTGAACGTTCTCATATGATACTAAATCACCATTTGCTGAATAATAAATAACATAGGGATGAAACGAGATTCTAGTTACAGATATTTTTTAATTTAGGCAAGGAGCCCTTCTGCAGTTGCCTAGTATTCTTCAGTGATAATGATTAAAATGCGCGATTAAAAATACTCTTAGAATCGCGAATAAACTTTCACAGATTACTTTACTATTGGTGATTTCAAATATTTTATGAAGAGTGCTAATAAAATTAATGGCTTCAATGTCGTTAGCAGTTGTTGCCTTTAATAGAGCTTTTTCCATGGCTGTGGCCGTGTCTACAAGTTTTTATTTGTAACGTTTACACGAAGCGTTTTCAGTTCGGGCTTCCCGGGGTCTGGGCTGCGGGCGGAGCGGCCGCATTCTAAGGGCACGCGGCGGCGACGGTCCGCCGGCCGGGGAGCGCCGATCGTGCAGACGCGCTAGCGATATACGAGCGCAGAGGAAGAGGCCGTGGTATGGCATCGGATGTGTGATAAACTCATGCGAAACAACTAACATTATTTCTCCCCGCCGAACGTTTTGCCAAACTGAATCGACGAGAAAAGAACACTTGCTCGCTCTGAGTTTCTCTCGGGATCAAGCGTGTAAAAATAAGAACAAATATATTATCTCGTGTTGTTACTTAATTTTGTGATCTGCCTAAAATTCGTAAATTGTACGTAGGCGTCACATAAATCAGAATATTTCTTAAGTATTCGTCAAATTATCTAAGATGGTGAAATGTGCGGTAACTACTACATTTCCTTTTCGTTTTCTTGGATATAATCAACATTGAAAGAAGAAATTGACATTTTTAATTTTTTATTGTTTAGTGTACTGGTTAGATTTAAATAAATATTACATTAATGAAATTACGCGAAATAATTTCTCGCAAACAAACATTTTGATAGTTATAAACGTGCCAAAATGACAATAAAGCTTTTAGCATATCTACAGGCAGTGTCTTTGTAGTTGGAATTTTATAATGGTAATTCGGCTCACAACTGAAAATGTGATTCTCAATATTGAAATAAAATATTGGAAAGAATGATAAATAAAAGAAATACTTTTCAAAAAGTTCGTAATGATCGTAAATTGGAATAAAACACATTTGAAAAGTTGTTCGTTTAATTTATCTTTTTTCTTTAAAAAATTATCAATTCTGTCTAATTTTTTTATTTTCTGTAAATGTATTGATAGCAATCTTCTCTGAAATATTATAATGCGCCTCAATCAGTGTTGAAGTGTAATCACTGATTACATTTGAACTTTGCTGGACATCGTATGTAGTGTGTACAATTTTCCATATAGATATTAATATTTTATGTGACTAAGCTTAACAAGTGATACAGTCGAATAGTGCTATCATAAATTTTAAATTGAATAGATATAGTCAACGCAATTTTACAAGAATTTTATCCGTATATCGTTGATTTCTTACAAATATCTATCCAAAAGCGAGTCAAGAGCATTTCGAAATTGCATGAAACTGTATTATGGGATTCATATATTTTAAGAGAGTGGTTCATAAAGCTAATTTTTGAACATAATATAAAACCGTCAAATATGTCATTTAGCTATTCATTATATATTTTATGGTTCAGTCCAGAATATAAGTGAATTATCACCCGGATAAATTTTAATCGTGGTATGTATATTTAAAGAACTTTTATTTCCTATATTCAAAAAAGTTTTTCGAACTGGTCAATTGATTCAAAGGATCCAAAGGAACTTGAATGTTCTCCAACGTAATTATAAATGAGCATATTAAAAAGTATTCTCTTCATAAATTTTGATGCATATAAAAATTGATGAAAAATAAGCGATTTATATGTAAGCTATATATGCCCTACACGGATATTAATTAAGATGCATATATGTAATAGATTTGTCTTACCTTCTTTCGTCGATATTGACCGAGTCCGAATGACTGTTGTCTGTCGCTGAGGAAACACGGACGCTCACCACCGTTGTTTCGGCTTAAACCTCTGCCATGATAATTCCATGCACCTCTGCTCCATCACCACATTTTCCAGAAATCTCTTCTTGCCCATCTTAGCTCCCTTTTCCAAACCATCTCATACCTTTTCTGACCTCCGACTACTTCCTTCCCTCAGCTAAACCTCTCTAGCTTGCCACCATCAGCTGCGACTTAATCACTGCCGCATACTTAAATAATTGCGTCGTAATTGAATATGCTTGTCCCGTCTTTGCCCTCACGACCAATTTTCGTCTCTATGAGGTCCCGCTCCAATTTGCGAACGTAGCTATAAAGGAAAGGCAATTTTTGTAATCGTACCTCTGAGTGCGTAAAGGTAATCATTAACGAGAAAAATAAAATTTCCATAGAGGTTTAATTATGATGGAAACAGTTTCCAGAAATTATGCTTTCGCTAAATTTAAGGAAAGAGTATCTATATACGTGAGATTGTAGTTATGTAAATAACTGTGGAAATTATTAGTACTTAAAGGTTTAGATTTAACCAAGTTGGAACATTACCTTCATTTTAGGAAAGATTACATTTTTTCGTATTATACATTTCTTTGCCATTTAACATATTTATATCATGTGCATTTTATAGCAGTAAATATATAATTTTTAATCTCATGCGTGCGATACTAATGGTAAAGTTGTGTGAAATATGTTCTTTATTTATCTTATTCCTACTCATGAATTCTTGTGTTACAAATACTATAACCTATTTTCAATTATTGTTATCTAATAGAATCATATACAATACATTACCCCCTTTATTTCTTCATAATGCGGCCCAATTTATGGAATGATATTACTGAAATTGGTAACTCGAGCGTTTAATATGCGTACTAGGAACAAATGAGGTTTGAAAAAATCCTAGCACCAAGCATCTTTCCCTATATTTCCCTCCGAATTAATAATATTAATTCGACATTGTCATTTTGACATTTTTAATGATTCTTATTTAATATATGTCGTATAAAACTAAAATTATATTTGTAAGAAGTTTTCATCAGACTTGGAAATAATTTTAAAAAGCTTTTTATAAAGGAAAAAACAACTTTTCATTAATAAAATTGAGTCAGGTATAGCATATAGAGGGAGAATTCTTGCTAGATGGAGATTAAGTTTAAAAAGTTATTATTTATGTTCAGGAAACGAAGCATACACTATTTAAATAACATTTGTAGACTTTATAAATTGAACGTTATCGATTAATTTCTTAAGTAGTATCAGTTGGGACACATTTGTAGTATGTGCTATCATCAGAATTTTATAACCCTATGTCGCTTTTTAGTAGAGGTTGAATATACTAAGCACTGAAAATACGCCATAAATTTTCAGTAAGTCTTTATTTCCTAAGTGTTGGTGCAGATTTGGCTCACTTGTTGCGATCATAGATTGCTTAAATCATTGACGTATTTTTGGTCATTTTATTTGTATAAGTATTCTTTGTGTTTAGGTGTAAATCATTGCGCATAGAATAAAAACATACTTAAAGTAAAATACATTTAAGATATATGAACACTTTAATAACGTGAAAAATTCATTTTTATCGTTTTTACAATATTGTTTTTAATAAATTAGATGCAATATAAATCAATACAATTATTTTAACATAACTAAGGAATTTAATGATAAATCAGTTAAAAAAAGGTATTTGAGACTAATCAGAAAGAGATTGTTTGCTATTTATTGTGGCATTTTAACTAAAGAGAAATAGGGATTAGACAAAAAATAGTTATAAGGTTATTAGATTTCATCGAAATTTTGTACAATTAACCGATCATAAACATAATTATTTATTCAGTTAAAATGTAACTGGCTATCTCCTTTGAAAGTTAATGTTTTGTTCAAAAATTTTTATATTACTGAATTGTTTCTCAGTGGAATAAAATATAGTATTGTTTTCTCGAAACTCTTTTCAAATAACTCAAGACTGTTGTCCCTCTAAAATGACACCTAAGATCAATACTGAAACTAGGCCAAATTATTCGCGCTCAAATCGATAGCTTATAAGTGAGCATGACACAGCATCGTTTGCCTGTTGGTTTAACTGATGTGCATATGATTTCGGGAGGTTAATCGTGGGACTGCAAGGCAGCCCTTTCGCTCCCCTCCACTCCGTTACATGTATATCACGGAACGAGATTAAGCCATAAATAACGTCAAGTCCGACGAAAATAATCGTATTATTTGTAATTAAAATCGCTATCGTGTTTTTAAAAGTCCCTTCCTCCATCCGCCCGCCTCCTCCCCCTCCATTCCTCGTCCACTCCCCAAACACACGCTCGGCCGCATCAATTATCTGCCGTTGGATCGGGGTGGATGATTTTGCGGCGATCATTCGGACTTTCCTTTTCCGAGCTGGTGGAGTGTGGGAGGGGCGTTGTTTTGGATGCACGACGCAAAGGGGCGGGGGAGGCGTGACGGGAGTGATTTCGGTGCATGCTTGCATTAGATAGGGGGATCAAAGGGTGGAGAGAGAGAGAGAGATTTCTCCTGGAGAGAGAGGAGGAGGGGGGATTCGGATAGCGGAAGACTGAGAGTCGTACGCAAAGACATGACTGGCACATCTGATCTCGACGTCCAAACATACGCGTACGCTGGCTCTGTACGCTAACCCACCCCATCCCCACTCTAGTTGCCCCCCTCCACATGCAATGATGCTCTCTCTCTCTCTGCCCCATCATCCGATCCCCTCCTCACGCGCAGCATCCCTCTCTTCTCCTCCTCCTCGCTAAAACCATCGTACGCAGAATCACACGCCTCTCTCTCTCTCTCCCTTTCCCATCCTCTCTCCCTCCGTATCCCTCCGCATCCATTCTCTCTCTCTCCTTTTCCGTGGGAGAGAGGGACTTTGACGCATGAACCCAATCACTCTTGCAGCGCTCTGCCGCTCCGGAGCCGTCTTCTCTTTGCCGACCGCTAAAAGCACGCGGGCCGACAATGGAGGACTCCGCCGCCGTCGAGCCGCCCCTCTCTCCATTCTTTCTTTCTTTCTCCTTCTCTCTCTCCCTTTCTCTCCCTCCATTTCGCTTCCTCCCCTACCTATCCTTCCTCTCCCCCGGGAAAGCCAGCGATTGTTTGTTGTCTCGGTGACAAATAAACGAGAGTGCTCATCATCAATTCCGTTACCTTTTTCCTCTCTCTCTCTCTTCTACATCTCCCTCTCCACTGCGAGAATTTTTTTCAGACATGTACGGATCTTTCGTTTCATTTTTTTTCCTCTCTCTCTCTCGACCGCTTTTTTTCCCGCGCCCGCGTCCGAAAACCTGCGTCCTGTACATTTATATAAATATATATATTTTTTATTAATTTACTGCTAGCCTCCCTTCCTTCTCACCCCACCCATCCACTCCCACTTCTTTTTTTCTCTCTCTCTCTCTGTATGCCGCCAGATAAAAATTCCTTATTATTTTTTTACGCCCACCGGTCCTTGTACGTCCTTTTCCCTCATCATGGGTACGGCTCAACCCCACATGGCCCATCACCCTTTCTCCCTCTCTCACTTTGGGCTCGTGCTCATTACGTCACAACCCTACCCTTTCAGTTCAGCGGGGACTAAACAAATGCGAATCATGCATCTTTTCGTGCGTGGGAGTAAGGATGGATGCATTCGAGAGAGAGAGAGAGGGCGGTAGGTGGGGAGAAGAGAGAGAGAGGAAAGCATGGAGGTGAAGAGGAGGTGGTATTTTTGAGAGGAGACGAGCGCGGAGACAAACGCAACCAAAAGTTTTATGTGTTGTTGATGTGGAAGAGCGAAGTAGAGGGAGAGAGGGAGGTGTACGAGGAGGAGGAGTGGGAAGGTGTGGAGGAGGGAGAGATGAAAAGGGGCCGTTGGCTTTTTCTGTGTAATACTGACGAGTTTAGTTAGGGGTGACAGGCGCGAGGGTGTGTGAAAATATCCGCGGCCGTGGTCATTTTCGCGTGGCGATATTTCAAGTCGGGGACCATTTTTTTGTTTGAGTTTTTTCGAGTTTTTCTGTTAGTTTTTGATATTTTTCCGGAATTTTTTCCCGAACTCACGTGAGCACTCTGCGAGTTTTTACCCCTTTTTGTCCACGCCATGAGGGTTCAAAAATGCCACGTCGGTAGCGGACATGTTTTGAAGCCCGCACGGAATGGGGATCACTGGCGTGTGTGTGTGCTTCGAGAGGGATATTTCCGCGCGAAAGGCCATGTGCTGCTCGAAGCTATTTTTATTCCGAATTTCATGCGCCTCCGTGCATGTAGCTCTTTATCGGGGAGTGAGTGGCATTTCGCTGAAATGACCGTGTTTAATGCAGTCATCATTAGATGTCTTACGAAAATCGACAGATGGAGTGTTGTTGTTCACTCTTATCTTGCTTAAAAAAATATTTTCAGCATGTCGATTGATGCTAGATTGATGGTTTTGATATTATTAATCAGGTTCATGGCTACGTTTCTTCCAGTTTATTAGATTCAATTACCATAATTACATATGCTAAATCCATTAATGCTACAAAAACTCATTTAACCACTTTTCTTCTTGAATAAATTGTATAAAATTAACCAATTCGCGACGGAATGGACAACCACCGGAATCGCAATTTTTCTTTTGAGGTTTTATCGATACAATAAAAGGATTAAGTGCTTCCTGTTATTTGCGATGAAATTTCTGTTGCTAACACACAACAAATGTTTGTCAAACTCTGCTTTGCAGTATTGAATCCGCTGTTTGAGAGCGGATTGATCAATCCGAGATAAATTTTTCGTTTACAATAACTTATCAATGTTGCATCGATGAAATACGTATGATATCATCGAGTTTTATATCTTCGAAAACAAATCCTTTTCGGAAGTTGTTTGTTTTTTGTTATGATTTTAAAATTCGATACATTTTAAAATTGACATTCTGAGTGCCACTGGTTACACATTCTCCTTCAAATGTCTGCCTTGTAGCACTATGTTCATTGTTATCATCTTTTAACAATTACTGTGAGTTTGTGTAGAATGCGATTCGTTATTTATTATAATTATTACTATTATTATGTCAAGGAAAGTCACTAAATAGTCCGTATACTTACTTACTTACTTCATCGTACGGCGAGTAGAGGGCGCCAAGAAATAATTGGAAATCACAATCGTTAAATACTGGTGTAGAGATGTTGCTCTTGATGCGCGTATGAAGAGGAGAAGGTGAAAGAAGTTGCGGAGAGATCTAGAGGATATGGTGGTGCTGCTGTCGAGGAAACCTAAGTGCATTCATGGAATTGATAGCTAAGGAGGAGAAAAAATCTTTCTAAGAATAAAACATTAAATATTTTAGGAGTGAGTGAGAGATATAACTTACAAGAAAGAGAGAGTAGAGGATAGAGTAGTGCGAGGAGAAGAGTACGTTTGGGAGTAGAGAGAGAGAGAGAGAGGGGGAGGGAGAGAGAGAGATGAAAGGGGGGAGATATTGTTAATGCATGGATCCCACGGAGGGGCTTGGCAGCTACGGTTATTAATGACACCCTGATGAGAAAACTTTCAGTTCAGATAGGAAACTTAAGTTGTTATTTTACTTTTTTTCAGATTCCATGCCTATCTGCTGTTATTTATTTATTAAAAAAATCGCATCAAGTCGACGTGATAGCGTTCGTCGAGCGGATAAACCGCAGCGACTCAGATTTTAATTGAAGAAGTTGCATTCCTCTTAGCGGTCCTACCCTCTCATTTCTCTCTCTCCCTCTCTACCTCTATCCGCAAGGGGACCAAAAGAAAAGGCCCACCGAAGAACTCCTAATCCCTTCTCTCCCTCTCTCTAATTTCCTCGAAAACGTCTTTAATTCTTGCTTTCGTGTCGTGCTGACCGCCAATCTTCTTTAAGTGTCCATAAGTGAGCACAATTAGTCTGCTCTTCACCTCCGCTCATTAAACCAAGCGCCGATCAATGGATACTTACTGTGGCGTCAGACGATTGCTCCGATATTCTGCTCGCGTTATTAAAATCGAACGCAAAATAAAGCAGAAAAAATCCTCCGTATGATAATTATAGCTATTACGGTCGCCCATTCCTTTCAAAGAATCATCAAAGGTTGAGGCAAGAAATAAATGTTAAATGCATTTTTAGCCTAAGTTGCTGAAAATCACCATTGGAAAAATTACGCTTTAGGAAGAAAGATGATCGAATGGAATGCTTCGAAAACTGAAACATTTTTCTAACCAATATTTAGTAAGTATATGTAAATATAAAATGTAGCAACTGGAAATATTTTGCTATATTTGATTCTTTTTTATTCGTATTTACTAAACTGAACAAACATAACTTATTTATTATATTTTAGCATATACCACGAGAACAGCCTTTTATTGTAGTTGACTGCAAATTATAAAAGCCGTGGGTTGTAAGATATGAGGGAAAAGTTTTAAATAAATAAGTTCACCGTTATAGTTAGTACGATTGAAATTTAAATCACTTTCCTCGATTTAATAATACTGATTAATGAGAAGAGAATTTGAACACAAAATAGGAGCACGAGGACATGATAAATTGACGATTCATTCCCGACCATTTAAAGCAAGTCTACGTCTAAAGATTTTTCTCGATAAACCCAACAAGACCATAGAGAAATATAATTCGTGCATGAATCGTGTTTGTGTATCCGGAATTACGCGGCAGAGGATACCTAATCGATATGCATAGAGAAGAAAGGAAAGCTCAAGTTGGAACGGAAAGGGATAGAGAGGGCCATGGAATAAGAGAGCGGCCCTGGATGCAGAAGGATCGTTGACGGAGGGGGAGAGAGGCAGGAGGGGAAAGGAGGGGCGCGGTACGCGAGCGGTGACGTCAGAGACGGATATCAATGCCATTTTTCACTCTTCTGTGGCCGTCTCTCCTCCGAGAGACACTCTCCCGCACACGCTGACACAATCCCTTTTCTCACTGCCTTTCCTCCTCCGAGACTCCCTTAGCAGCCTCCCTTCCGCTCACCCCCGACACGCACACACCCCCTGCCAATTTCCCCGACCCCTCTCCAACCTCTCTCTCTCTCCCTTTCCAATATCCTTCCTCCCCCACCCTCTCTCCCCCTCGTCCGCATTCTCTCCTATCTCTCCCTTCCCTGCTCCTTCTACACTATCTAAAGCACATTCCCCAGTTCCATGGCCAAACCCCGATTGCCCTCTATCCGAGCGGGTCCCTACCGGCCCCCTTTTTCTATCCCTATGGCGACACTGGCGTATTCACCGTTGTTATTCCCCTAGAGCTGTCCCTGTAACCCTCTCATGACTCCTCCACCCCCTCCCCCTCTCTCTCTATATCTCCCTCGCACTCCCCGTCTTCCCTGTCATCTACTGCGCTGCCCCGAATCCCACTTCGGTCGCCGCAAGCTAAGCTGATCGGACAACACGGCTCCTCGACCCTATCGCTGCGGCGCTCTTTCTATATCTCTCTGTCTCCCTCGCTTCCACCCCCACCCGAAAAGACTGGATCAGACACGCACGCATACACACACTATACATACTGCGGAACTGCTGTAGCTTATGGGGCCCACCCCCTCTTTTGATAAACCGAAGAATGGTTAAATAAAGCTGACTGTTGTTTTTTACTTCGGGTGAGGTACGGCCGATGCTGCTAGCAGGCAAGAGCGCCTTTGTTGTGGTTTCATTCGGAGGTGACAATGGATATCGTTCAGACGCGAGTCTTTTGTCATGGAAGGATAAAGGTTCCCTTCATGAACTATACGCGCCATAAATATTAATCGTGGCGCGAGATGTACGTTTGAAGTGAAATCCGCGCGTTGCTGCTCGGTGATTTTTCGAATGCAATGCGCAGAAATGTGTTTAAAGTGGACTTCAAAATCATGGGATTTTCATTAACATGCGTTTGTCACTTAACAGAGTTGAATTTTAAATTATAAGAGTAAAATAAAATCTAAGAATGATGGATTAGAAATTTTTACTTTCTCCATACGCGGTATAGGAGTAAAAAAGTTGTGAAAATCACTCCTTCACTATACAAAATTTTGTACGGTTAAGAAGTGATTTCACAACTTTTAACAGCATCTTCGCCGTATTCTCCATTCTCATTTATTTAAAAATATTGTTTTGGTGAAAAAAAATCGAATCCGAGATTTTAACGGAAATACCTACATATTTTTAGGTCCCCTGAATGCGCTATCACGGTTTTTTTGATGATGTCTGTGTGTATGTAATAGGAATTTTGTGCGCGCTTTAACTAAAAACTAGATACTTAATTAATCAACTAAAACCATACAATTAAGAGTTACGTTAAAAAATCAAGGTCTTATTAGATTTTCGTTAAAATTAGTCTACTTTTGTTATTTTTCTGTTTTTCTTTTTCAAATGCCTCCTTTGGGACTTTGTTAATGCAAGTGAATGTTATTATCAAAGTTTTAGGCAATATAGATTTCTACAACATTAAAAAAAAATATTTTTTCATATAACGGATTGTTTAAGATATATTAGAATATCCTTCTGGATTTGTTAAGCACACAGATATAAGAGATTTCTTTCCGTTGTTATGATAATGTTTTCCAATTCTTGATTGCGAGCGACACGCTGCCAAGGGTAATTTTAATCGCGATAAAAATTATCCCAATACCATCTAGCGTCATAACAAATTTTCTTGTAAATATTGACAGCGATGCCAGTGCCAACAACGGCAATTTTAATCGTGCATCAATTTTTGTTGTCTACAGTGCCAAATAACAATTTTGTTTACGGATAGTTTTTTCTAAATGAAAAGACACTCAAAGAAATTTTCATTTTGAAAAATATTCTGCTTAAAAATTATTCACGGATGCAATTGCCGATAATTTTTATTAAGGGCGTTGGTACCGAGAGCAACTCGGAGGAACTATTGCAATCCTATTAATTACCCTGTATGGAGAATGCCATGTGCTGGACACAACAGATTTTAGTAAACAATTGATATTCTTTTCCTATAATTATAATAGTTTGCAGTATGCTAATGTAAGCATCTTGAGTCATGTGTGTCATTAAATTTTAAGTTGCAGCGGAATTCATAGAAATAATGAGCGATAAGTAAGACTTAATAAATATTATAACTTCAATATCTTTCTTTGAACATATTAACTCCAAAAAATTACATTTTCCGCTAAAGATTATAACATTGAAACAATCATGACAATAATTTCCTTCAATTATCTTTGCATTAAAAAAATTTCATTTATCCAATAACCCATTACAGTAAATAAAATATAAATTATATAGTTTTCATAACGAAGGACACCAGTTTTTATTAATATTATATAAGAACATGTTTTATTCCAAGGAAAACTACGCTAATAGTCTATATTTATGTCATCGTACGGTTTTGTTTATCTTTACGTAGTGTATGACTTTTTATCCTAATAATTAAAACATTCCAAAAATAAGGAATCAAATCTCACTTATTTTTTTAGTTCCCGTCTCTCACGCCATTTTCGAGTTCTTGCCAATTTCGTCCCCCAGTTTCGAAGGCAGGAAAACCTTTTGATCCCTCTAGTTGATGAGCCTGGAAACTAGGGCGCATGGAATGTCTTCGAAATAGTCCTAGAATGGCAGCAGGTCCGTCGGTTCTCTAAAGAGTCGGTGCGAGACAAGTGCTCCTCTCGGAACAACCGCAAAACTTATCTTCGGATCATAAATCGAAGCGCCATGACGGTAAGATGGCGCGTGGGGGCATACCGAGCGGGGGAGGGCACGCACGGCGGAGGGGGCGGCGGCCGGAGGGGCGGGCACGGCCGTCGACCGTGCGAAAGGGGACGGGGGTTGGCTCCATGGGTGAGGTTTTTCGACGGGCGGGAATGGCGGTTGATGAGGGTTGGCCATTTGGGAATGAGCTTCTCTGCCGACGGAAAGATGTGCGATGCTATATGGTTGTTGCGCCCTTTACTTCGTGTAGGATTAATATGGCCGGAAGATGAGGTGCTATGAAGCGCTCGTGCCATCTATATTTAGGATTTTGTGGGATAGTACTTTTTCTTTTGATGTCTATGCTTCTTATCGGTTTCCCATCGTAAAATCTCCTGCGATAGTCTTCGTTTTCGCCCATAATTTTAACAAATGCTGAATTTAAATAATTACTGATGTAGTTTATTATTAGTGTTAATACATATTTTTATAATATTAATATATATTTTTATAAGTCGCCCGACGTCCTGGCGATGATTATTTAGGGATTCTTAACGGCTTAGCTAACGATTTGTTTCTGCAGCAATTTCTTGTGAATAATATATTTATATGCATTCCATTAAGATAGTTCTACTACTTAAAATGCATCCGCGAACACTAGTTTCGCCAAGGTGGCAATCCGTTTTAATAGCTTGGTTGACTCATTCCATAATTTTTTTGATAAAATGGGGTGCAATTGATCACAAAAGAAATACTGAAGCGGACATTCTGTTAGCGAATATAAACGGCAAGTTATATGCCGCTTGATTTCCCCTTCTGGTATTTTTTATGTAACATTGCGTTACACACCTTTAAGGCGATTCCCCTCCAATTCCTTGCGATGCTAATCTTAAAATGGTGCTCGCATTTTACCCTCCCGGGATTCCGCAAGCGCTGGATTTTTTCCACTACTCCTCCCCCTTCTATCCCCCTCCGCAGTGTGTGTGCGTGCGCGTGTGTGTGTGGAAGGGAAAAAGGGCGAGAATAGAGAGGAAAGAAGGGAAGGGGCAGAGGTACAGGAAATATGCGACGCTCCTCCCCTTCCGCCTTCCCTCCCCCTCTCCCACCCCGTCCCCTAATACTCCACCTCTCTCTCCCCCCATCGCCCTCTCCGAAACCTCCCTCCCACGTATTCCCCGTCTCCCACCCCCAATCCCTCTCCGCTGTCGCTTTTTTTCTCTCTTCCCTTCCCTTCCTTTCTCCCGAGCGTGGACAAAGAAGAAGACATTTGTTAACTTCTACCGCTGTGACACGCGAGGCAAAGGGGGCAAGATTGGGGGGCGAGGGGGAACGGGAAAGGTTTTCCAGGGGGTGGGGTGGGTCTCGTCGGCGGTGTTAAGGGCGACGGGAAGAAGGGTATAAGGAGAGAGGGTTTGGAAAAAAGGGAGTGGAGGATAGAAAGGGAGAGAGTGTGACGAGAAGGGGATTCAGACGCCTCTCGGTGGAGGAGGGAGAGAGAGGAGGCAGAGGCGAGTGGAGGGATTGGTCGGCAAAAATGAGAGAGGGAGGGAGAAAGTGACGGGGGTGACTTTGAGGATGTCCTTCCAGTAGGAAAATGAAAAACACTGTTATGGCCCGAGTTGAAGTTATGAGGGTTGGTCGCATGCACAACATCGTCAAAAAATTAAGTCGATTTATGACGAAATAAAACCTAAGAAATCGTTGACAAGCGGTTGCGATGGATTTAATTTATGTTTTGGTCTGGCATAAACGTGTGAAACAGTTGGATGAGTCTTTTTACGCAGTAGATATACTGTACAGTTGGGTCGCTCTTTTACCAAAACTGTTCCGTTTTAATGTTTAACTATTGTCTTGCCGGTGCTTAATTAAACGTTTTCTAATTGGAAAAAGGCACGCCAGTCGAGTATGAGCAATCGTTTTATTCTTGATCGATAAACATGTGATGAAATTTTATTATTCATAAAATACCATAGGGCGCTTTTAAAACGTTATTCGCTAGCAAAATGATATTTTCTCGCATTAAATTATTTTATCCCTGTAGACGGATAGTATAACATCTCATAAAAATATATCCAAGTCAACGACTGTTATTTTACCAATAAATAGAAATATCATCTTCAATTTTCTCGTTCTTTTGAATACACCTATATTCATGTAACACGCGTGAACACACCAGAGGAATTCATCACGTTTTATACATTCAACCTAGTCCAATAAATGATTCATCTTTAAATTCTCATCGCCTTTCTTCCAACATTTAGTTAACAACCTCGAACATGTCTACCATTATATCCTAACGCCTATTTATTGCCCATTTCATTCCTTATAAATAGTAAAACTCGAGAAAATTTAACACTGACAAAGCAATAAACGATTGCAAATTCATTTACGTCGTATGCATAGCTACGGAAAATGGCTCGTCTAAATGCCGCATTGGCCATTTTTCAGCCGCCCTTTGAATATACATCGCATTGGAGAACCCGAAGCTTCATATTTTCCTTCTTGCTATGCTCTTTCTTTTCTTTACTCTCGCCTCTGGAAGACTTTCAGTGAGGGAGTGAGAGAGAGGAAGGAAGAGAGATAGGAAGAAAGCGAGAGGGGAAGAGAGGGAAGAAGCGGCTGCTACGCGAAAGGTCTCCGTCCGTCCGTCCGTCTCCACATGCCTTCGGACGACCACCCCCCTTTCTCGCTTGAGTTGCGGTAGTTGGGCGGCGGGTGGTCTGAAATTGCCAGCCAACTGACGGCCACGGCGTTGTTGATTGCCGGGAGAATTATTGAAATGATCCGCAAGGGGGGCACGGAATGATTCATTCAACATTCAGTGTATGCTCATTCATTTCAATCTGCATTGCTAAAAGGAGTGGCGGGCCTATCAGGCATTCATAACTTATTAGTTTTAGTAGGTGAGTTTTAAGTCATTGTTCCCTAATCGCTCCGTACTGTTGATGACTCAATGTTTATTTCGCTTTGAGTCGGTTTCGCTCGTCGTGCGCCAGAGGGCGCTCCATCATGATGGCGTTCGCTCGAGGAAATCACAGGAGATTTATGACGCTCTCTGTGTGATGAACTTTGAACGTCTCGCAAGCGTATGGGTCTTTGCTGAAGAAATGTCTCATAATTTTATCATTAAATGTCTTGAATTACATCTCGGCGAAACCAAAGTAATTATGCTTTCGAGAAACGTTTATTTTACGGCATAAAATGTCAATCATCGAGATTTAACCTGTCGTTTTGTCTTCATTATCCCACGAAAATTTAATTCAAAAACAAATATCTATATAAATAATCATTAAGTGATAAACAGGCAGCAAAGATTCTGATCCTTAGCCTTATTTAAAACTATACCCTTTTCAGATTTCGTACTATCTGATCATCAATGTATATTTTTTAAGCTTTCTGCTCCCAATCATTCTAACAGTAAGATGCGCAGTTAGAGGAAGTAAGTACTTCTAATTTATTACATTAAAAGACTCCAAATACATATTCATGTTTCTCTCACGCGATACGACGCATTTTCTCTGCAATTTTTCTTTGCCAATAGTTCCTACCCTTTTTGATTTAATTATTCATGGGTTTTTGTAACATAAAAGCTCTGAGCAATGGAAAACGGTCTCTAACTTTTACAAGAATAAAGGTTTTTAACCGTTATGTGTAGATCTTAAGACTGAACGTCCGAGTCTTTGATTTTAATAAACGAATCTGCGACTATAGAAGAATGCGCGGCGAAACTTATATCGTTCATTGAACATCGAAGGGAAGTTTCTGTTTTTTCTATAGAAGACGGGAGGCAGTGGGCTTAGGAGGTTGGTAGGCTGACAAGGAGGTCTCACAGGGAGAATGATGTTACGCCGCAACCGTAATGGAAGCCGTCACTTGCAAGAGAGAGAAAGAAAGAAGGCCTCTAACGGAAAAGAAAGCATTCAAGCTCTCTTTTTTGGACCTTTTTCGCCGCTGCTTCTGCTGCGTGGGGTGGTTTGGGGGTCGAGTGTTTTCCGATGCCAGATGGGTCGACGGAAGGTTTGGACCTCTCTCTCACTCCCGGCTTGGGTTAGCTTCCATCCTCCCCTCTCCCTCCCCTCCACCCCCTCCACATCCACTTCTCACTCCTCCATCTTCCCTTCCAATCGACCCATGAGGCGCAAGTGAGGAATGAGGAGGAGAAATCAATGGCGAGAGAGGAGGAGTGGGGGGAAGGCGGGGAGGGAGGAGCGGGAAGAAGGGGCGAGTGACGGGGGAAGATTAGTTTTCGAAAGGATAATGTTGGAGTAGAAAACAGTAGAGCATTCTGAGAGATAGGATCTGCCAAGTAATTACCTTTTCACTCCGTGCAAATGTTCCTCGGAAGTATTTTTGATGCGGATATTACACGTTTGCTATCTTTGAATAAATGGGAAATGTTTGAGAATGATTTTTCAATGCGGTGGTGGTTTAAAACATTGCGAAAAAAGTAAATCAGTAGATGTGTTCGATCACGTGAAAATTTCATATCGAACTTTGGTTTAGAAAATTGCGATAAAAGTTAAACTTTTTACAAAGAGGCGATTCTTGTGAATGCTCATTGGTCGCTCGCAGGAATATACAATTTGATCTGTGCAGAAGTTCAAATTGCGCAAGAAATTTAACAACATGTTGGTACTAAATCGCTTCGTTGACAAGGCTTTGCGAATATCATATACCCTGGCAAACGTAGCGCATTACACTTATAGGTACTAATTTTATTAAACTCAGCGATGTATTTTGCCAAAAAATTGATGTGTCAAAACTTCACTGCTATATTGAAGAAAAATGTTAAGCAGACGTATATTCAAATGCTTATCTTAGTTTTAGGTAGTTTATGCTGTGAACGTAAAATATTTTATAGGTTGCCAAAAATAAAATAAAATTTTCAAATCAAATAATCCTCTTACTAAAGCCAGTTAAAAGATAAATTACATAAATGATCCTCATGTTGAAAAATCCAATTAGAATCTACTTTGACACGAGAAAACATCATTCCCCATATTTTCCCCGGATTTCGATGTAACATGATATCTTGTTTCCTTTCCTTAATCCAGCAGCGCCATGTTGAAGAGCTGCGATGAATGTCCTCTGTCTCTTGAATGGGAATGAGTTATTGGGAAAACATGAACGAAAGCGGTCGTCTCGTTGTAGAGCAAGTGGGAATGTAGATCTGAGCATTCGTCGGATGGCACACGGAGACATGGACCTCCCCCCTCCCCTCTCTCCATCCCCAAATCTCTTTTTCTCCCCTTTATTATTTTTTGTGTGTGCGAGATTGGAGGATAGAGAGAGAGAGAGAGGACGGAGGTGGGCGTATCCAATGGGTGGGTGGGATGGAGGAGGGAGAGGGAGACGGCGTTGCGGCGGAAGGAAATGTGGGAGGAGAAGGAAGAGGACAGAGGGGGGCAGGAGGGGAGGGACCGAGAGCGTAACGAGAAGCTAATAGCTTCTTCAATCAAGCCGGACAAGACAGCGATCCATCACGGGAGGAGTATATATCCCTCTTGCAGACAGAGTTTAATTACGGTGGAGGAGAGGAGTGGGAGAGTGGAGAAGAGGGAGGCGGGAGAGGGTGAGACCTTACGCTATCTGGGCGTTTGGGGGAGTGTGGGTAGAAATGGGAGGTAGAAAGGGAGGGGGTGGATGGGTGTTGGCGTTCCAATTGAAGAGAACCCTGGATGACGGGGATAGAGATAGCCCTGTTCTTTGTGTACGGCGGCTGATGACGAGCTCTCCATCCTCCTCTTCCCATGCCACCTCCCGACACCATCTCGTCCTCTCCCGTAACGCTTTCATCCAATTTTATTTTAATTTCTCAATTCCTTCCCCTTCTTGGTTTTTCCTAAGCTGCCTCTCATCCTCTGCCCCTTCGTAAGTATGGGAGACGGGGGAAAAAGGCGAGAAAGAGAGAGAGAGAGAGAATAAGAGAGTGTGAGAGGGGAGATTAGAAACATGAAATCTCCGCCAAATTCTCTCTCTCTCTCTCTCTACCCATCTGCTCCCTCCATCTCATTTCGAGGAATAGGAAGGATGAACTCCTCAACCGTTTTGTACACCTCTGCCCTTTATTAAATTTAAATTTAATTCGTAATCGTCGCTTCTTTTCGGATGGAAAATTTTTTGGGCTGTTTATCCGCGCTGGCCTTTGAGGCATGGGAGGCTTGGATCCTTTCTTTCTCACCGCCGCGTGAATCGCTTTACCTCTCTCCCCATCTCCTCCCTTTCCTTTCCTTCTCTCACGAAAATGCTTTATGTTGTAACGCAATAGAAACAAGAAGAAAGAAGGAAGGCTTTCATTAGCGGGCGAGAGTTTCCTAGCTTCTCACTCTCTCTCACACACTCTCGCACAAACCTCCCAAACCACTCGGTTAATGAATTCAGGTCGATGTTATGTATTTGCAGCCCTATCCTCTGGCGACAGCTGAGGGGTCGTAATTTCTCTTTAATCTCCCTCGGCTTCGGAGTGGGTTTCTACAATAGCGATGAAGAGGTTATTCCATTATTATCGAGACAGTGATTAGCCTAAACTGATACGGTTTTTTCGCATATTTTATGCAAGGGGAAAAAAATGACTGCCATAAGTATACGTTTCGTTCGCTGTGAGAGACGAGTTAATCGTCTTAAGCGCAGGAGCTCATGGTCACGCGGAGGAAAAGGAAACATCAGGTATTCATTTGGGCGCTAACCGGGAACGGCGGCGGACGTGTAATCTTATCATGGTTCCGGAGGTTCAAACACCTCGTAAAAGTTAATGAAAATGTCCTACCGCGCTTTGAGATTGATTTTTAAATGTGGAAAATTGTAGCTCATCCTTCTAGGGGCTAATTGAAAGGACATCGTTGTTTATTATTTATAATACACTTTTGATATATAAATCAAAAGTGTATTTAATTAAAATAAAGCGCAGACTGAAATCAGTCATTCTTGAGCTGAAATTAAACTTTCTATTATATTAATATATCGACGTAGTTGAAACGTAAAAAAATCCTAAAATCAACCCATCCATAATTTTTGTTACATTTCTATATTGAATTTTAATTTTTACATTGTTAATTCTCCTCTAGAGCAGCCAGCGTTTCTCAATCTTTTTAATTGCACGACCCACCTAGACCTTGAGAGCTTACCTGGAACCCATCTATTGTCTATATACTAATTTCTTCAAGCAGTAGATAGTACATATGTGCCCACAGAGGACACACACTGTACTATAATGAATTCTTTAACTATGGAAAATTTGTCAAAATAAGCTATTTAGAAATCTTTTCCCGATCCACCTGAAGTTCCATTGCGACCCACTAGTTGGTCGCAACTCAACGGTTAAGAAACTCTGCTCTAGAGTATTTATTTCTATCTTTTGGGGTGAACAAATCTAATCTTACTTTTAAATTTCATTAAAACACACTTAAGAGAAATAACTACGAATTAAATGTTCTAAAAGAAAAAAAGATATTTAGATACACTTAACATGAATCTGAACAAATACACACCCGCAAACACCAATAATTGTCAAAACGTAACCTATCTTATTCAGTTTTTATGTTTTTCGTAATGTATGCCGTAATCATAGAGTGACCAGACGTCCCATTTTTCGTCTTTTTATTCTAGTGTTCCGAATATATTTTTCGAGGTGGTCAAATGTTCCGTATTTTAGACTTTATCAAAACCAGCTATAAAATAATATCTATTATATATAAATATGTGCTTCTTACGGAGGATATATATATATATATATATATAACCTAGGGTACTTCTAAATATGCCACGGACCTGAAAGTTAGCAGAATGATAGGTTATTAGGTACAAACAACCAGAAAAATCGAAAATTCTAAATTTTTTAATTTTTAGTGGAGTATTTTTTACCCCAATTTTCTATTTCGATACACCATAAGAAAAACATGGAAATCTGTGCAGCGTTTCATAAATTTGCATTTTTAAATGAGTTATATTAATTCTGACAGAAACTCGGGACAAAATAATTCTATATGTACCTAAAAGAATGAGGTTTCTCATTTTTTAAGACTAAATTCATATCGGTGCCAAATTGACGAAGAAATATGTTTTTAATCGGAAAAATCAGATAACAATAATGAACGTCAGCTACCATCGCAAACCAGGACAATGCTTTTCAATGGAAATTGGCAATCCATTTTATAATAGCTTTAATGCTTTTTAATAGGGAAATTCTTATTTTCCCATTGATTTTAACCAAAGACGTATACATATGATGACGTCATAATTTTCAAACGCGATGTATGTTATTAAATAAAAGAACGTTACTCTTTTCTATTATGGGGGTTGATGAACTGTATATAATAATAGCTTTAATTTAGTGCCTCTAATGAGAATCAAATGAAATTGATTTAAAACTACAGCGTAAACTTATAACGACGTCAAAATCAAAAAACAGGAAATATTAGAGAATTATGAAAAAAGTAGTCATGTTGGAGCTGAAATTTTTAATTATTTAGAATTTAGTGCATATACCCAAATAAACATTTGAAAATCTCGATGAGTATGTTGTTGCGGCCGTTAATTTTTTTTTATTTAAACAAATAGATAAATATTATTTCACTTCTAGATAAGCTACAATTTTAAAATTTTGCAGAAATGTGTGGTTTTAGTACCCTACCGTGGAAAATTATAATATTCTTAAAATTTCAAATTTTATGGATTGTTTTACTCTATTTTACATAAGGAATGAACGAAAATCGGCGCAGAGGTGAAAACTTGAGAATTAAAAAAATATTTCTAATGATGAAATATCTCTCTGAAAAATTAATGTTTGGTCAAGGTGAGATGAAATGCTTGCAGAATGTAAGCACCTTTTACTAGTATAGTAAATAATGAAATTTATTTCTACTGTGTTTACAATCCCACTTTTATATGGAGGCAATACAAGCAGTAAACTGTTTTTACGGTATGAGTACAGGTGGCATGAGTTTTTCATCTCTCATTACTATTTTGTCTGATTTATATGATGTCCTTTTACTGCGTAAACTGTAAATATCGTTAGACGTTGTATGTGATCGCCCACCGTCCGATATAGTATCTATTTCAATCCGCGGAGTTTTCCTTGCATAACATATGTGCATCTTACAAAATACTAGCTTTAGAAAAATTTTTGGGATGTAGTACCGTTTTCGTCTTCTGAGCTATGGGAAGTGTCCCGTTTTTGTCTTTTGGATTATAGAACTGTCCCGTTTCTATCTTGTTGGAATCTAGCCTCCCTACATCAGCTGTCCTATTCATGTCTTCTATAGATTTTCTATATTATGGATGCATGTGTTACGTAAAATGTTCTTGCTTATGTATAATTTCTTTTCGTCAATATTATAAAAAAATGTAGGACTATTCTATGGTTTTGTAATTTTCTGATCCAATTAATATTTCCTTGGTTTCAAATACCATTCGAACGGAATTTTTTCTTTCTCTTTGGTCGTAGAATCCGCCGGCGGAAAGAAAATCTGTTGTGGCTAAGAAAAAAAAACATTCAAAAATGTAATTCTAACTAAAACAGTCAATCATAGATCATCTCTATTTCGAAGCATTTATAGAGTTGAGGTTCAACAGCAGTCGAGTTTTTCGTTGCAAAAGAGTGCACATTTCTGAACCTGCATCATGGAAGTCATGACGAAGGGGTATAGGGGCGCCGTTCGTTTCCCACGGAGTGTCGTTATACGTCCACTCTTCCCCTCAATTCCGAATCCTCATTACCCCTTTGAGGTTTTACTCGTGAGGGGAAGACAACTTGGAGCGTTAATCGAATGGGGGTTGCAGAGAGGCAAGGGGTAGTTCTGGGCGGGGGATGGGTTGGTGGTGGCAAGAGAGAGGAGGGGGTTGTTTCGAGGGAGAACGGATAAGGAGGGATGCAAAAGGAGCGGCGTCCTGCGGGTGCCATCAAATGCCGAACCTCTCTTCCGCACGCACCGTCTTCTCCCCAACCCCTCCTCCGCATGTCTCCCGCGAGGGTAACCTCACTTTTAAAGTAACGCAATGAGGAGCCACGGGGGTCAGAGTGAAGCGACCTCCAGTGGCAACGAAGAGGACCCGCGGAGAATATGGAGAACTTCTGGTTTCCGAGGAGATTTTTAGAATGTTTCGGAACGGATTATAAAATTGTCCGAAGAAAAACTAAACTACTAATTTTAACACACAGAAATTCAAGTGTGGAGTTCGCATTTCGATTGTGAATACTTTATAGCATATTAATATTCTACAATAGTCCTCACGTCAGCCACGTAAAGAAAGGAAGGTTTATTGGAAGAAAATAACACTTTTGAGGAATTCAGATTTTATTCCATTCCATACGTTCATATACAGCGGTTTTGAATTTCAGTTTTAACTTCGACCTTCATATTCCCATAATGAACTTGACAGACGGAGATTTGGAATTACAATTATCTATAATTTCATACTTATTACTTCATTAATTTATTAATATAAAACTTATTTACCAGATTTGCCTGTTAAGCCGTCATGAAGAAAGCCCGAGAGTGCTGAAAACGTCTCCGATTGCTTTTGGTCGGACCATTTTGACATTGATATCATCGATTAATAGTTTACAACAAATAAATAAAAATCAAGATATAGATATTGTAATGGAAATGAGTGTGCGCTATAATGTGAATATGAATTTCAGGTTGCGTTCACTGAATGAGTTAAATGAGAAGACTCGGAAATACGTTTTCTTGTAGTTTCGAGAACTTTTAGACTAGGTTTAAAAGCGATTTCAAATCTAGGAATTGCTCTTCTTTATACCAACCGTTAATTTCCGAGAGAATCATTTCGGCCATTATCCTTGGTCGCCACCGCGTTCCGATTTATGATGCTGAGGGAGGCTTCGGTCTGAGTGAGGTGATGCCGATGCCATCATCTCAAAGAACCTTTCGCACCCTCAAAATGAATAGCCGTCTTATTGCGCAGTGTGCTCATTAAAGAAAACTGGTATTCATATAAGAAGCGGGCGAATATGAATAGCCGGATACGTTAATATCGATAATTTCACAGGTAATAATGAAAGATTTTAAAGTTTTAAATTGTCAATTTATTTTGAAATGTACATAAAGATACACACAAAAAATGAAGGAATATTATACTTTGTCGTTTTCTGTTCACATAGAATTATTTTCTGCTATCCTACAATCCATATTATGTAGTTTCCACTTGTAGGCCAGTTATAGGTAAATCTATTTTCGAGCTCACCAAGTATTTTTTTATTTTATCATAAAACAAAAATGGTCACATTTTACTGTAAAATTTCTAATTGAAAATTTCATTGAATAACATCGACGTTGATCGAATGCCAGCAGAAAAATAACACACACACACACATATATATATATCTTAAATTTAGTTGAATATATTTTTTGTCTTAATTTATAGTTTAGTTATAAATAAAGCCCGGAAGTTCAGGCAAGATGCCATAAATGCCTTTTTTGCGTATTTTCATGTTTTTTTTCCAAATATGACTTTTTTATCCAAAAACGCCTAGTTTTTCCTATTTAACTCATTTTTTTGCCAAATGTCATTCCTTTTTGCCAAATCTCTTAAATTTTGTTTGACTCTGTAAAGACGGTTTTTACCCACCCTGGGTTCGGTATCATATAAAGTTCTGATCATTGGCGCTGCTATGCCTTTATCTTAATCCGACCACTGCCTAATGAACCCTCCCTTTCACTCCTAGCATTCCTCAGTTGTCTTTTGACTTTCAAACAGTTCATAACAGTCGTTTTTTTTAAGTGCCACTTTCATTCTATTGGACACAATGCCTAAAGTGAATGATTCCACGGAGCAGAGACTAAACAATTTCATTAAAGAATTTGGTGTTGATATTTTATCGACAGACGGTTCAATACTTTTTTGTATACTTTGTGAAAAGTCGGTAAATTCGCAGAAAAAGTACTTTGTCTCGCAAAACATAAAGCTGCAGTCGATAAGAAGACTGACGGCACTAATAATACGACCCTTTTATCATTGTTTTGTTCAGCTTCTTCTAGGCCGTCGGAGTTTTTCTTCAACTTGTGTAAATCTTTCGTCGAAGCTGGCATTCCTTTATGGAAATTAGAAAACAATTCTTCGAAAGAGTTTTTGGAAAAATATGCTAACAAAGAGATTCCAAATGTGTCAACATCAAAAAAATCACAGATAATGTTGGAGACAAGAAAATTTGGATCTCTATCGACGCTGTGGGAAGATTCGGTGCAAACATCAAAATAGGAACCAGTGGCGTAGCAAGGCAAAGCCGGGCCCTGGTTCAAGAGTTCTTTACAGGGCCCCACACTACTGCAATATACTATATTGGTAATCTTATTTTTATAGAGAACAATTTAAATGATATAGATTTATTAATACTTTGGTTTTATAAATAAAATATATTGCAATCATTAAATAATTTTATGAATTTAATTGTTGATAATATTATTTCAGAGAACAAATAAGTATCACAGAAATCAGGTTACATGATTATGAAGCCGTAAATAACATAAAGTTTTATACTGCAAGACAAATAATCTGTAGCACATATGTAGAATCTATCACATAACACATTATTTACTCGCAACTTAGCAAAATTTTTCTTGCGAGCTTTACTTTCCGCAAAATTGGTTACAATTGCGAAAGTGTCAATTTATTGTGCGGGTCGAAGACTTATCGCACGGGCCCTTGGGGCCCCCCAAGTTCCGGGACCTGGTTCGACCGAAACATCGGAACCATGGTCCCTACGCCACTGATAGGAACCATGGAGCCATCAAAACTTTATTTAGAAGTAATATTTGGGTTAAAATAAATGCCTTTGTTAGTGCATATTTTCCTGTTTTATTGTGCCATTTTGCCTGCCTATTTTGACATTTTATAGTGCCTGAACTTCCGGGTTCTAGTTATGAATAATGCAAATATATTTTGTATGGACCTAATATTTTTCAAATAATATTTTTACTCGGAGATAACTAATGCTTTTCCACGCAAAATATTGCACATTATTAACACCTATTAATAGTAAAATTGCTTGCCCGGACAACTCTTTATTCGTTATAAACTTAGATTTTATTTACAAGCTAATATCCTGCGTTATCTATATAAACATTTCTCCTATTTTTAATAGCCGTGCTTAAGAAAAACATTCAAAAAGATATACTTTAAAGATAACCAGAAATGATTTACTCTCTCTTCACAAAACCTTTTCTAAAGGCTACTCCGTGGATTTAGTTTTTTAGCAAAGTTTCTCGCAACGCATCATGATGCGCAGATAAAGAACGCGAAGGAATAGTGATAAAGAGAGTGACAGAGAGGGCAGACTAGGGAATGCAATAGAGAAAGTCGGCTGAAGAAATGTACGGAAAGTGGCGTTAAGTGGGGGTGAGGCGGATAGCGGGAGACGTGTATAGAGAGATGGAGGGCGTGGCGGAAGCCCGCTCTCTCGCTCTTTTTTCCCTTATTTATTTTCCGCGAAGGTGGAAGGGCGTGGTCGAGAGAGGGGAGGGTGAGAGAGAAGAGCACCTGCAATATGGCGTCGGGCGCACCTCAAAGCCACCACACAGCAGAGTAGGGATGGAGAAAGAGAGAGAAAAGGGGATGGTGGCGAGGGGTTTGCGTGGGCGTAGGAGTATGAAGGAGAGGAATAAGAGAGAGAGAGGGAGTGAGAGGAGGGTGTGCGAAAGGGAGGAAGTGGGAGGCGTTAGACGTCGCCCGTCTTTTCGCGTCCTTAGTGATGGATGCGTCGCAGCGGCCGCGACTCTCGCGCAGGGGCTTACCTCCGCCGCCTTATAAATGAGCGGGGTTTGGAGGGAAGGGGGCGAAATAGGGGGGAGGCGGATAGAAGGATAGAGCGGGAGGGCGGATAGATGGAGGAGCACGTGGGCCGGGAGTTTTTGGGGAGAGTGGGATGCGGGAGGTGGAAGGAGTGTGTGACAGAGGATAAGGCGGATGGGGGAAAAATTGGAGGCGGCGTTATCTAGAGAGAGAGAGAGAGAATTTTGGTTTGGGAGGCCGTCGAAGGAGCGCTAGGGTGTCTGCGAAAAAAGTGACTCGAGGAGTCGATTTTGGGCGGTCCTCATGCTTTATCCGTTTTATATTGCTGAGGCTCTATTAAGGTAGACACCGGTATTTAGGATTCTGCTATCCTAAGAGGGGAATGAGTTTTTATAGACTAATACAATTTCCAATTTTATTGACTTAAGCATTCACAGAAATCTGTTAGCTCTCTTATTTACGTCTGTCACTATCGACAAAAAAGTTTCAGGAATGCAGAACGGAATGTTGTTTATTTTTTGGAAGAAAGAAGAACATCTTCATTAATCTTTATTAACGGATGTGAGAAATTTAAATTAGTGTTATAATATATAAGACTTAAGACTAATTGCATTGAATCAATTATATTTGGAATAAAGTTAATGGACGAGGCCGATACTTAGTGGAATTCCATAATCAAATAAAATAAACAATACGAGATAGTATATTTTATTGGTAAGACGTCCGTCATTCGCATTTACTTGTGAAAATTAGCAAAAGTTTTCTAATAAAAAATACTATCTCGTATTATTTATTTTATTTGTTTATTTGGAATATCGGAACCAGGGATAATTTAAAAAAATGCTATAGCTTCCAAACCAATCTTGAACCTTACTATAAAACTTTGAAAGAAATACTTGGGAGCAAGTTAAAGTTTGATATAAATAATGAAAACAACATAATTTTAAGCGAAAATCAGATATAAAATTCACCCGGCGCATTTCCGGCGGTACCTAGTCGTGATAGAATGTAGCAATCGTGAGTTTCGCTTTAGTTTTTAACGGATGGAATGAGTGCATTTGCTGTTCCGCCTGTTGCGTGTTTTCTCCGGTTTAAGCGAGGAGGTGATCAGCTCTCTCTATTGCGTCTCTCCAGGTGTTCGGCTTTGGCGTCGCGTGATTCCCCGACATCTCAAGTCCCCCGCCCCTGAGTCCTGCTCCCTTGCCCTCTGCCCCCGTCGCTGCAGCGCGCTGGCCCCACATCCTCCTTCCTACCGACACCCACGCCTGCTCAGTGAGGGAGAGAGAGAGTAGTAGAAAGAGAGAGGTTTACTGGAGTGGTGGGAGATGGACTCCACAGCGTCACACACTCGCGTGACCCAGTAATTGGGCCCCCGGGGGCCAGTTAGCCCCACCATGGGGCGAAAGGAGGCACCAAAGGAGACACCAAAAGCGATCTACGAAAGCTGACCCTTGACGACTCCGAAGCACGTGATGTAGAGGTGAAGAGGGAGCGGCGGCGGGATCTTGAGAGGAGTCGATGACGTACTCGGGGTTGAGAAGAGTTGTGCGTCTTGAGGCTCACACGTTTTGAAATCGTTTTCGGGAGACTTTCATGCCTGAAATTAAAATAGGGAGAGGTAAATTTAGATGCGATAAACATTAACACAATGATGATTTTTATTTTACAATGCAATTCAAGTGTTTTCCCGTAAAATTAAGGAAATTTTATTTGAAGTTATGTACTCGTTTTAATTTTTCTCATCCTTAATCATCGTTAACTTAATGCAAGTTCAATGACAAAAATATACCTGCGGGATAGATAAATAAGAAGATTTGTCATCGTCGTTGTGCTAATGGCAGTGGTTCTCAACTTGGATATCACGAAGACATTGTTTTTGTTTTAATTTTTAGTTGCACGTATAGATATATTTAGAATTAACATTAATTTTAACTCAAGTTAAAGGAATACTTATAGCACTATGAAAGTAATATTACGTTGTACATTTATTGTTAGATGGAAGTGATGAAATAGTACACGATAAGGCCGGCTGCCTTAATGCATATTGTTTGGAAACCGCTAGCTTAAGCATACATTAATTCGAATAAAAGAAAAAGAAGTTTTGACAGTTTTCTTCACTATTCAGGGTTGAAACTTTGCATTTGACATTATTTCCTTGCTTAACTATTAAATGAAATGCTCTAATTAAATTAATATGTTAATTTCTTCCTCCGTTTTTAGAATTGAACAAATTTTGAAGTTCACAACCTGGAGCGAAAAACAAATACGATCATGATTGTAAGCATCTCCCATAGCATCAAATCCAACGAACATTCTAAATCCGCATCCAATAAATTTAATTTACCAAAAAGTTAAAAATGAAAATCAAACTTTCAGTTTCCTTTGACATATCTCCCTATTTCAGTGTATTTAATTTAAACCCAACTAACCGAATGCATTTTGAACATAAGCTGTACTATTTATTTTTAATTAGTTTTATTGCTTTCCCGGGTAACGTAATTTTCGATCGTATTTTAATTGACTCATTCCAATTGGTTATTACAAGCCAAGGTTCTCTGTTGGAATGTTCCATCCCGTCCGTTTATGACTCCTTGCCGAATTTCGTCCCTTCTTTGTCCTTCCGCTCTCTGTTTATGCCATGCGGAAGGAGCGGTAGGGAGACCAAGGATGCGGGGTCGTTGAGGTTGCTATAGAGGGCTGCGGAGTATAGAGAGGCAGTTACCCCGAGCGACGAGACATTCGTCAAGACGCGGGCGTCCATTGTCATGGAAAACATTGTCATCCTGAAGCTTGGAAAGGGAGAATTTGGGATGTGAGAGGAAGGAGAGGGTGTAGATGAGAGGGGATGGAAGATCGGAAGGAAGAGAAGGGAAATGGATGGTATTGGAGGGTGGGCTATTCATTTCGAGGGTGCGAAAGGTTCTTTGAGATGATGGCCGGGGCATCACCCCACTCAGATCGAGGCCTCCCCAACATCATAAATCGGAACGAGGTGGCGACGAGAGATAATGGCCGAAAGTGTTTCACTCAGAAATTAACAGGTGATATAAAGAAGAGTAATTCCTTGAGTTGAAATCGTTTTTAAACCGGGTCTAAAAGTTCTCGAGACTACAAGAAAACGCCTTTCCGATTCGCGATTTTCTTCATTTAACATAGTCAGTGAAATCACATATCTTATTTTGATTTTTATTATTTGCAATAACGTATCAATGGATGATGTCAAGGTATCAAAGTGGGATAATAACGATAATTGTAATTCTTAGTGTCCTGTCAAGTTCTCTGCTGGTATTACCAGATGGAAATGAGAACTGGAATTACACGTATAGATGAACGTATGGAATGGAAGAAAGCCTGAATGCCTCATAAAGTGATGCTCTCTTTCAATGAAATGGAATTTTTTTATATTTTATGAATGTAATAACGAACAGCATGTTTTTTCGCAGTTTGCCAATTCCAATTCACGCACTATAAATTATATCAAATTTATAATCTACTCGATTTTTTTAAATTTAGAATAACAGGCAGATAATCAGGAAACGTAACTGATGGAAGTTTGAGCTAAAGTAATGAAGCAGTGCAATATCGTTCACGAGAATTAATTTCATAATTATACCAAGAGGATTGATAGATGTTATTAGGCTAATTTGCTAAATATACAAGGTGATTCATGTCTTTATGTCAATAATTCATGAACTAACTACTGAGGCTATTTCCAGTCAGAAGTGTCACATAAACATCGGTGCGATTCTCAACGGTTACGGAGCTATGGGTATTTGAAATGTATCTTAATCGTCAGTTCACTAATCGGTGGTGGTCCGCAGAGTTGTACACCGAGATCGCCAGACCTCAGACCGCTAGATTTCCATGTGTGGGGTCGCATGAAATCCGTAGTGTATGAACGCAAAGCGGACAATAAGAGATGCTTCAATACGCGTAAATGATCCTGTAGTTCTTGGTAGAGTAACACATTCGGTGGTCAAACGAGTCAGGATGTGTATCCAAGCTGAAGGCGACCATTCTGAGCATTTATTATAAACTGAACTTTACATTGTAAGAACTTGTTCTAATAAACAACTTAATTAAGTTCAAATCTTCTTAATTTTCAAATACCCATAGTTCCGTAACCGTTGAGAATCGGACCCATGTTCATATGTCATTTCTGACTGTGAATGCCCGTAGGAATAAGTTCCTATAGTCTTTCATTACAAAAACCTCTATCAGGATTGTTTGATTAATATGGATTAATGCTATTTAATAAAATGCGTATAAATGAAGTGGACTTCTATATAAGACATGGATTCTAATCCATTTTGTGAGTCCCTATAGATCCTGTTCTGTGGGGGGAAATTATCAAATATGGCGATGTTGCAACAAACTGAAGACAATTATTTATATATCCTTGCGTAGATAATACTTCGATGACACGAAAGTGAAGATAGTTCCGGTAAATTGAATCTAAGTTATTTAGAGGTTTCCCCCGCCACACTATAATCCTCCTCAACCATCTTTTCCAGTTCTTCTTTTATTCTCATAACTTTCAGACACCCTTTCCTTCCTTCCTTCCTTCTTTATCCTCGCACCCTCTCACCAACACCGCCCCGAACCGTTCTCCTCCTCTCCCACACGGAGCTCTCCCACCTCCTAAGTTAATACTTCTTCCGCCTTCACCAAGCAGATTTTTTTTCCATTTCGCCTTATCTCCCTCTTCCCCCCTCTTCCTCGCTACCTCCTCCTTGCCCCCAAGTCCCTCTCTTCCGTCCAACCGCCCACTCACTGACTCCCCTCCCCTCTCCCCCTTTCAGCCATGGAAGCCCATCAATCAAATATCTATCTGCTTCGTCCCCCGTCTTCTGATACTTTCGGGGACCCCCTCTGCGCGACGCCTCCTTGCACCGAACGGTCTTCCCGCGTTCCTCCCCCCCTCAACCGCCGTCTCTCCTCCCCTAGGACACCTCCCCCGCCCCTATCCATCTCTCCTCGATCGGCCCCACCACATTCCTCCCCCCCTCTCGTCCGATCGCTTCCAATCTTATGTGCGCTCGAGTCATGCTGCGGGCACATAACCACACCAAGCCCATGACGCCTGAAGCCCTTTGTCCCATGCATTCGTTCCCTCGCTGTATGCTACCAAAAACTTCTACCCCCTTTCTCGATAAACATGGCACCTCTTTAATTCCCACTTATTCTCCTCCTGAACAAGCACGTTCGGGAAAATGCCATGTCGAATATTAAGCCACTTCCCGTTGGCCGTAACAGCGGCAAGTAAAGCTTCAAGGTTCGATACTTAAGGGAAATTAAAGTGTTCTCATATGCTATGTTGGCTATATGGATGTCGCTATTGTGAAATTATTGTTTTGTTGTTGTTTTTGTTGTTTGTTTTTGAGAGTCCCTAGATTTGTTCGAATTTTCCCAATCCAAAATTTCTTATCCAAATTTATATCAAGTTTTTATTACAGTGATTAGATTGGCGAAGAAATCCGATTGAAAAAGAAATTTAGCCAGTCCTATGAAAAAATAAGTTCTCATAAGCGCTCTCGCATTAAAAAAATACGTCTCCATTTGACTATGGGATTAGTAAAGCAACCTTATTTATTTGAGTAGAGATAAAAAGTGCATTAAAATAAAATACGCCAGTTACAAAGGTTGGGAAGACTAATTAATTGACAAGAATCATGATATATGAAAAACCGTATCTTCAACTCTATGTTCGTGTCTTTTTCAGTCAGGTTTTTTATTCGAATCCCACAAAATACGTTTCCAATTAACCTGTGTACTTATATGTACGAATTATTCTCAACGCAGATATATTTCCAAAAATGTAAACCTCCTGTGCATCAGTTTCTAAAGCTTTGCTGTATAATAGAAGTTGTTGCCCTTAGCCTATCCATCTTTCCACTTGCTAGCCTTGTATAACGTATTGAAGCTTTCCTGAGATACTGATGATTGCGAATTGAGCCAGAAATGGTTCAATAAACGCAATCTAAAATTGTCTAGATTGATAAAAACGCTCCATGTCAAATTAGTTCGTCTTTTTTAAACATCATCGTCAGAGTTTTTAACAAAAGTTTCAAATTCCGCCTGTCAGTGCAAAATTTTAGAATGGACGCAACCAAAAAGGTTTAAAAACCTCTATTTGGAATCTTTGAATTTATGCCGTGAATTGTTAATTTGACATTTCTCGAAAATAATGGAGAGAGAAAGAAGTAAGAAAATAATGAAGGGGCAGGGTGAGAGAAAATAGATTTCTTCGGAAGAAAGGAAAATGGAGATGAAAGGAAACCTTTTGAGAAGTTGGGACAGTAATTGCGTGCTTTGACTGGCGCCTATAATTCCACGTCAAGACGCAAAAAAGTAGGAAATGAAAAAATGAGTGCCAGAGATTGGGAACCGTGGGGAAAAGGAATGAGGTTCGGTAGAGGGAGGAGAAGGAGGTCGCCGCCAGGAGGAAGGGGAAGGGAAGAGGGAGGGGTCGGATCGAAAAATTACATTCGCTGCGATGCGTTGAGATAGAAATAGCGAAAGAAATGAGAGAGGAACATAAGACATGAGCAAAATCACTTTGCAACATTCTTAGTCCATTTTTAGCTAAATCTTCAGTTTAGATTTGCTTTTATTAACTTTTTCTTCTCTCTATCGATCGTACCAAATAGTTTGTTATGCGTTAGGCTCTAATTTCAGGAAAACGGTACTGCTATTTCTTTAAGAAATTCTTCCCGACAAAACATTATAATTCATTCTATCGACTAAATAGTAAAATGCTTTCCTTAGGTAAAATTTGAGACAGCAAAATATTTCATATCGAGGTTTAATCCCCAGTTCCACTACCACACGGCGTTTTTGTGCGGGTGTCCAATGGATTTCTTTTCGCGCAAGAGAATAATACCCAACGGACCCAATGGGGTGAGGGATGGGAGTGAAAAAGGAACTGCAAAGTGATTGCGGTTGAAGCGTAGTGGGAGGGAGGGAGGGGAGTGGGGTAAGGCGGAGAGGGAGGAGAAAACCCTCCCACGCATCTTTGCAAGGACCACTCGCCGTCCATCGCAGCCGCTCTGCCGTCAGCATCACCACGAGACAGAGACGGAGATAGAGTGAGAGATACTCCTTCCTTCTCTCTCTCTCTCTCTCTCTCTCTCTCTCCTCTTTGCCGTTTTCCTTATTATCGCCTTCTTTTCGACCTCATCTTCAATCATTATTATTTTGTCATCTTGCATTATGGTCCATATTTCTGATCTCTTTCTCTCGCTGTGGCTTCTCCCTCATCCCTTTCCTATTAATTCGTCTCTATCTATTTTTCTATCCGTACCGCGCGACTCCTCTCTCTCTCTCTATCCATTTTTCTATACCTCTCTTCCTAGTTATTCATAGGCTCTGCCAATGTCTCTCCCATTCTTCCATCCCTCTTCCCTCACACCCTTCGGATGCTTCTCTTTCCGCTTTTTCACGCATTTCGCTTCTTTTCTCTCTCTTCTTTCTCCTCCTGCATCCACGTCCAGAAACCCCTCTCTCCTTCACGACGTTCCTACCCCGAGTTCTGGTAGCAGAAATCCAATTTCCCCGCTGTGGGGGGGCGGCAGCCTGAGGCCTTGGGGGCCGAGAGAGATCTCTAGCGGGGGCGACGGAAGGGGCGAGGGGAAGGAGGGGAGAGCGTCGGTGGGTGGCGTCGGAGGCGGCCGAGGGGGTGGGACTGGGGAGAGAGGGAACTCCCGAAGGAGTCAGGCAATCATGGCGGTCTTCGAACGCAAGTTCAGGAACATCCCCATTCCCCTCTCTCCCTCCTAAGCACCGGCCCAGCAATCCGCCGCTCCTTTCCGCTCTCTGCCCTCTCCCTCCACTCCCGCTATCAGCTCCCCACCGCACTTCGTACCAACCTACTTCGTGCCTCGCGCTAGGCTACCATTGCCCGTCAAATTCAGAAATCCCGTGATCGCGTTGTCAATCCAAATTTCTCCGAACCAAGTTTATTTTCTTACTCTGCTGTGGGGCATAGTCTTGGAAACTTTTCTTTCAAACTGTTTATAGTTCATTAGTTATTCGAATTGTATGCGTGTTTTTACTCCATAAGTAACTTATGACGAAATTCTCTGAGTTTCATCCGATATTGATGTGAATCAACAACGATTCGTTAATTTTTAGACAGAAGTTACACGAAAACCTATTAAATTGGGAGAATTAGAAATCACATTAACTCTCTCGCCTCAAAGATTCTTCTCCTAAAATTTCCGAGGCTGAGTATTAGAGATTACGATTCAATTTTACACGAAAAGGAATCATTTTGACTTTGTATGGGGGTCGGCAAGCCAAGAGTTTTAACACAGAAAGACATTTATAAAAAGTTCCCAACTAGCAATCAATATGCATTGATTTTTAATTTGGAATTCTTTAATTCTATAATAAAACGAATTCGATCATTTTTTTAAATCCGAACGAAAAAATTCCCTTTGCCGAGGGGCGCTGACTTTTGTTTTAACATCGCACACGCAAATTGATTCAATCCTTCCCCTCTCCCTTTCCAAATTCAATTGTCCCGCACCTCCCATTCAACGTTCCGTCACCGCGAATTAAACCGGCTTTCTTCCCCCCCGCGTGTAAACGATTTCTCTTGAATTAAACTCACCCAGTGTCACTCAAATCCCCACTGATCACTCGCGCCGTCTCCGCCGGACGAACCCTTCCCTCCATCGCACGGTCAACCCTCCCACTTCAACTCCCCACTCCCCTCCTCCGCCCACCCCTTCGCTTCCCCCTCCCTCCTTCGCTTCCCCCTCCCTCCTTCGCTTCCCCCTCCCTCCTTCGCTTCCCCCTCCCTCCTTCGCTTCCCCCTCCCTCCTTCGCTTCCCCCTCCCTCCTTCGCTTCCCCCTCCCTCCTTCGCTTCCCCCTCCCTCCTTCGCTTCCCCCTCCCTCCTTCGCTTCCCCCTCCCTCCTTCGCTTCCCCCTCCCCCCTTCGCTTCCCCCTCCCCTTCGCCTCCCTCGCGACCCGTATTCGATTCTTTCATTAGTGAGTCCGAGCAGTGGGGTCGGATGGGGAAGAGCGGGAGTGGCCGGAGGTTTTGTGGGAGGTTGAGTGGTTGTTGGGCAGCTCGTGATGGGGAGTAAAGCCGAGAGGGTGGAGTCTAGTGGGAGTGCGAAGGAGAGCTGAGAGGGATCAACCCAAACTGCAGCAGGCGACTCAGACGGCTACGTGGGCTGTTCTTCATCCTATCCTCCCTCCTCCCGCCTAACCTATCCCCCATCCTAGGTTCCTTAACACTCGCCCTCTTCTCTTTACGTCCCCTTGTCTCGCTTTCCCCCCTTTCCAGGACACGTCACTTCCTCCCACGCATCCACCCTCTTCCGTCCCCTCTTCTCCCCGCCCCCGTCCTCATCTGGACAACACTAATCCCGAAAACCTTTCTCTTTCGTTCCCCCTCGACCACCTTCCTCCGGCGTTCTCCCACTCCCCCCTTCTCCCTCTCTCTCTCTTCTCTTGGCTAAGTCTCCCCGTCATTAATATCAGGCTATGACTAAGAGCGATGTGAGTTGTAACTTATTTTTGAGTTCTACTCGGAGATATCCGCGTTCTCAACGTCAGCAATATAATGACGAAGTTCTATGAATAAATACGAATACCAACATGTTTTTAGGAAGGAATTTCACCTGAGAGAAGTAAACTTTTTAAGCATTAGGGAAATTAATTACGTCATCCTACGGAAGAGCGTTTAATTTCTTCAGCCTAAGTGATACTTCATTGGATGTCGTTGTATGATTATTTTTTAAAGCAAGAGTGTTCATAGTTCTTTGCAATGCTAAAATTTCACTTGTATATTATATTTACCAAATTTTCTCGCTACGAAAGACAAAAAACGGGAATAGAGTACCTACAACGTTTCCAAAACCATTGTTTAATAGATAGTTTTCAACAGAGGTGATTTCTCCAAACTTATGGCGATCAGGTGTATTCGGCGTTTGATACAAGGTATAGGTATAGAATGTTAAAAATCGGATGTGCAGTCTCTTGAAAGTAGGTTTGAGGTTGAGAAACGATATCAATCATGAACATTACTACGCGCTGCAAACTTCAGTAACTTATACGAGTCCTGAAATGTTGATATAAAAGGAATATAATCCCACTTCTCAAACCTCCAACATAGGAGAAAAATTCAAAGCATGGTTCATATTAAACTCCGAATTGTTTGTCATGGGAAACATTTGGACACAGTTAAATTTCGACTGTTATTTCACATTTAGAAGAAAAAATATAACTAATGAAAAGTGAAAATTCACCACGTGTGTAGCGGCGAACGTATTGAACACCCCTGTTTCAAAAGAAAGCAATTAAGACTTAATCGGTTAAAATGGAAGCACTATATCTCATCATATTTAAGTTTTCCACGTGAACACACGTGTATCTGGATGTCCTTGTTTCCGTTTATGATGAATGAAATTTAATGGAATTAAGAAACAAATTTACCGGGGAATACCCGTTTACACGAGTTAAGCAGGATGCGTCTGAGATTTAGGAATAGCAGTCCAATCCAACATCGATGCAAAGTAATGATCCATTAACGTTCCCGTTCAAATCAGCATTCCATATAGGAATCACAATAATAAGCGAAAGAAAACTCCTCAAGATATCGGTTATTTTATTTATTTTAAAGCATTCCTGTTTTTTATTCCGTTAGCTATCACACACCTCAGATAAAGGAGTAAGATATGATACATGAGTTTTACTATTATTTTTCGTTTTATTTTTTAGAGCATCATGCGTACTTATCGGCCCAGCTTTCCTCATTATATTACAGCCTCTTTCTCTCTTTCCGATAGGTAAGGAAGGGGGTGGCGAGAGGAAGGAACTTCCCCACTTTGCCTACCGCCGCCGGGTGTCCTTTGTACGTCTATTGTTTTCCCATTCTCTCGCCTTGCGCACTTCCATTCTCCCCTCTCACCTTTCCTTTCCACTCCCGAAAAATGAGGAAGACAAAGGAGGGGCGAGGGGGAGGAATGGACAGGAGGAAGGAATATCGACTGTCGATTGGATCTTATGGAAACCACTTTGAAATGGTTCTGCGGTAGAGTGAAAGGGCCCTATGCGAGACGCTTCGTGAAGGCCCGAGAGGGAAAAAAGACCACGGTGCAGGTGCGTGGGCGTCTTTTTTGTGCTATCGGCGGAAAAGTGCCCTAAGGAGGTAGCGGATGCGTCGTGCTGCGTATTGATGGTATTTTACATTGAAAAACATCTGCATTTTTGGAGATTTTCATTACCTTTCAGACATCTTATTTGAAATAAATCAGTTGCTGAAATAATTATGGGCGATTTTCCTTTACACAGACCTTCTTTTCCATTGCAGAACTCGCTCAAGGCCGTATATATGCCCCCCTTTTCAAGTCAAACAAATTTATATTTTTCTTTGAAAGACTGATGTCAAACTATGATAATAATTTACGTCCGAAGTAGCCCGACAAAGGCGTTAACATAACGCGATTCTCTTCCAGTACGAGGCAACTTGCGTAAGAACATGAAATGACAAACGCTGAACGCATTCAATCGCCTCGCTATTTACCGACTTTTTCAGGCGATGGAAGCCGTACACTTCCCATCCAGGTACTCCGTCGCGCTTAATCAGAGTCAGCCGTTCAGGACGGAGCAGACATGCGAGGGGGTATTGCGGTCTGAGAGAGGGGGTCGGGGGCAGGAGGGGGCGAGGGGAAAGGGGAGGGGGCGCTATCCATGAGGTGCGGACGACGGGTCTGCCGTTCTTGCGCCTCTCCTCCATCGAATCCCTTCCCCATCTTCCCTTCCCCCGACCTCTATCTCCCTCTTCTCCACTACACTCGGAATAATGCCGCTCGGACTACTTGATCCACAGGACGAGGGCAAATGAATCAAGCGAGATTAGCGATGAGAGGACCAAAGAGGCCTCTCTTTCTCTCGCTCTCTCTCTCCTCCCGCGGGTTATTTCGACCTATATCTCTCTCTCTTCTTCTCTCCCACTCATCCGCCTCTCTCTCTCTTGCTACGCTTCCAAATGGGAGTAATCGAAGGTCTCACGCGTTACGCTTCCTTCGAGATGCATTCTTTTTTTCCTTTTTCGTCCACACTGCGCCATATATTGATTAGGGATAGAATATACGTTCTCTACGCATGGTGCATCGAGCTACCGCGGAAAATATCGCTTTAACACTTTAAAAAGCTTCTTTTTTCTATTCTATCCGTCTCTCGCCAAGGTCAATGATAAATTTATGTTTTCAATGTAATGAGAGTGTATTAAATAATTTTATATTCTAGCTTCAAAAATAATGAGTTTTTTTACAAAATCAGATAATGATCGCAGATTCTAAAAAATGGAAAGAAACTTGACGGAAAAATACAAACAGTTCATGCGGTGGATAATGCGGGCGTATCACAATCGGAATAAGAAAACCAATGAGGAGATAGTGTTCCAACTGAGTTGAATGTAGAAACATGTCGTCACCCTAGACCACGTTCCTCCCACCCTCTTCCCCTTCCCGCACTACCCCCATCCTCCTTCCTCCCTCAACCGCCGTTTTGAGAGGGGACTCTCTCCTCTTACCAGCGGCGGGACTTACTTCCTTCCCCCTCCGCCTTGTCGCACATCAGTCGTGCTTATCAACCGCGGCTTCAAAGCGAACCTCTCTCCATTCTCTCCATTTCTCTCTTCTCTTCGAAGACTATCGGGCGGTGTTGCTCCTTCTAGCGCTCGTGTCGTCAGCGCCCTCGGCGGCGAGCTTCATTAATTACGCGCGAAGAGGGAAAGGGTAAAGGTGTAAGGAGGGGAGAGGGCGCGCGGGGTAGGGAGAGGGTGGATTCGCCCCTAGGTCTCATCTAAGTGATTGTCTCCGGATCCCTCCCCCCCCCTTCCAGTCTCTCCCTCCCCCCCCCTTCCAGTCTCTCCCTCCCCCCTTCCAGTCTCTCCCTCCCAACCTCTCTCTCTCTCATCCACTCCACTTCCTTGATCTCGCCAGGAATCCAACCCGGCTCGCTTCGGTCTCACTCTCCCAACAAGCCTGCTTGGAAACCCAGTCCTTGGAATATTTATTCGTTTAGAATATCTTTATCTTTCGAGAATGCTTGTTGATTCTGCTTATCTTTCGCAGGGACCAGTGAAGGGGTTTTAATTATTTAGAGGTTGCAAGGAAATTTATTATTGGCGATTGTTTAAATGATTAATTTACATTGCTCACACTGTTCTTATTTTGAGCATGACATAATAGAAGATATTGTAACTGTTATGATTTAGACAAGTCCTTTAACTATAGCAACAAACGTAATTTACCTATTTACGTAATTTACTTCAGGTGATTATAGAGAATTTGGCCATGATACATTAAAATATTCAAATTATAATTAAACATTATTATTAAATTACGTTAGTTTCAGCATGGTGACGAGTAACTGAAATATACATTGAAGGCCGCAGTGGATCTCTGGCGTTAAGTCTGCATAGGAATGCGAAAAATGTAGAGCGAGTGCTTCGCCCAATGTATTTACAACACCGTTCTTTCCTTCTGCAAATGACATATGGTAAAATAATGAACCGTCATTCGAAGAAATTTCTAGTTCTGCTTCAATATACCTTTTTAAATACTTTTTAAACTTCACACTACAATATTTGGAATACTAAAGATTAATTTGAACTCCTGTCGGAATCTACACATCAGCGGGATTGCCGCGTTGGCCTGATCACTCGACAAAATAATATTTATAAGCGGTGACCTGAGGTAAAGATTGAAGAATTTGACATTTTTTCCATGCGAATAGTGCAAATAGAACATTCGCGTTTAATCGGCAAGGTCAAAAAATGAGGAAAACAAAATGAAACTACTCTTTTAAGGACAAGCGCCCATGCGAACCCTCCTGCCATCATTTACCACGCCCTTCGCCCTCTCTCCGAAAACCTTTCGCTCTCGCCCTTCCCTCTTCGACCCAGCGTCTCCTGTCCTCACCCTCTCGCTTCGGCCGCCCCCATGACATATACCTCATCTACGGAGCGCGGTCTCTTTCCAAAGCAACAACACGAGGAAATAATAATTACCCCCAAGACGCTCTTAGGGGCCTTCTCCCCCTCTGCCCGCCCCGTTCCCCAATGAAATCAGCCTCCCTTCCCTGTTTTTCGCTCCCTTCCCCCTCCATCTCCTCCCACATCCCAACCCTTCAAGTCTCCCCATTCGTCGCCGTCTCAGCAGTGGAGTTGACAGGCGGCGAAGGGAGAGAGAGAGAGAGAGAGAGAGAGAGAGAGAGAGAGAGAGAGGAAGGAAACGAGAATGGAACCGGCACGGAATGCGTGTGTGAGCTCAAGGGTCGATGGATCGCCATCTTGGAAGAGTTTCTCTCTCAATCTAAGCTTTTTTCCTTTCGACAATCTCTCCCGTGTAAGAATATGTATCTCTTATAAAAGTATTTTTCAAACTGTCCCGCTCTATTCAGTTGAAGAAAATGCCGATCCCCCCAAAAAAATAAAAATATCAGAATTTTCATAAACTCTAATCGAGCAATGGGTACCAAACCATTAACCCTTCAGTGGTAACGTGAGATTTAATCCCGCCAGTGGTAACGTGAGATTTAATCCCGCCAGTGGTAACGTTGGGTTCAAGGGACCCAGGTAACAAAATGGCTTGTAAAAAATGAAGTGTTAGAAAATACAGCATGAAATTTGCTTTTTGTTATACTTCAATACATACTATATACCTAATATAAATGATTCTCTTAAAAAAAACAAAAAAATGCTTTCAAAACAGATATTATTTTAAAATTCCAAAAATTTTCAATATGAATTAAAAAAAATTGCACAGAAATTTAGTTGTTATCAATGCACATCTTTGATGCATGCTTAAGGCAGATATACTTCAAGCACTTTTGGCAGTAATACTTTGATTTAGAGTCTTTTCAATAAATGCATCTTATTGTACACAGGCCTGCACATTCGTTCTACAACATCGTCCGGTTTGTGGGTTACTTTTAAAACTTCCGACGGCTGGTTTCCAGGATATATTTCCAAATTCAAAGTATAATTCATTCTAGCATCAACCAAGGCATACATTTTAATTCCATATCGGCTTGGTTTATTCGGCATGTATACTTTAAAGGGACACCTATCGCGGAATGCTGGAAGCATTTCTTCAAGAGTTATGCACTCTCCAGCAGAGTACGACTTCGAACATTTTGCAACAAACGCTTCAAATAATTGTCGTATAGGTGCCTGATTGTTCAGTCTACGTCTCTCATTTCTTCCTCTCTACTCAGATCAAAGAATTTCTTGGAAGACGTAGAAGTCATTACACGAAAAAACTTTCACGAGTGGTAACGTAGGGTCTGTCAGACCCAAATAACATTTCACCCTTTGACAACTGTTGATAAACTAAAAGCTGGGGCACGTGCCCTCCCATGACCGTCTCATGAGTATTTGATAGGAAGGTACTCTAATGGAGAATGTTGCAACTCAAACCGATCTAGTTCAAAAATACAAAAACAGACCGCGTTGGGTCTTTCAGACCCAAAGTTACCACTGCAGGGTTAATTAAATGTAATTAATTAATCAAAATATTAATCGAAGGTCGCTCCCCGAGTTTCAGCGGCCTGCGCCATTGTTGTCACGGTTGCCACCTGAACTTTTAGCGGTATACGGAAGGCTGGCTTTGGTCGTCTTCGGAATGATGATTTTTAATGTTCTTAGGCATCTTTATATTCCTGGGAGAAGTTCCATAAATTAACATAATGGGAAGCATTGTCAATAATTATTTTCGACATTTTGTGAAATATTTAGCCTTATTCACTATTCGCTCAGTGACATTAGATATCGAAGAATACAGGGTGAGTCAAAATTATGTATAAACACTAAATAGCCATATTTTGTAGACAGTATGACCAATGTGGATAAAATTTTGTACATTTTAAAGCTAAAATCAAGAGTTAGCTTTCTATATGTTGCAGATTATCTGGTGACCCATTGTTATGGAGAAAAATTAGCTAGCATTTGAAGAAAGAAAGTGCATTCTAATATGGTACTGGAAGTATGGGAACATCAATATGGGACATGGGCTCCAACGCATCTAACAATAACGCGCCTCCGTGATAAATTTGAAGAGAATGGAACTGTCCACAATATAAATAAGGAAAGCTGTGGGAGGAAAAGGACGTCAAGAAATGTCGAAAACATCGAAGCCATTAGAAGTGCATACGACCAGTCACCAAAGAAGTCCACAAGACAATGTTCCCGAGAGCTGCGTTTGAGTAAATCGTGTGTTATGAGAATCTTAAAGGACATAAAGTTCAAGCCTTTTATACCTCGGCTATTGCATGCGATTCAGGAAGACGATCCTAATCGACGAACACAATTTTGTGATTAGTAATGTCAGAAGAACGGCGAAGCTAATGATTTTGAGGACGTAATCATATGGTCAGACGAAGCCACGTTCAAATTAAATGGTCATTTGAATCGTCGCATCTGTTTACTGGGCCAGCGACAATCCGCACAGAAAGATTTTCACCTGCCAGGGATAGTGTGTGGATGGGACTCTCCTCTCGTGGGATAAACGGACCTTACAGATACAGCGATACTGTTACTGGGCAGATTTATCTCGAATTGTTAATGAATTATGCAGTTCCCGCAATAAGAAACGTTTCTGGATGCATTGGTGTACTTTCTACAGGTTGGTGCCCCTCCACATTTTCACTCTAATGTTCGCGCCTATTTGAATACTGAATTTCCCGATCGGTGGATAAGTCGCAGTGGGAATGCTTTTGAATGTCCCCCAAGGTCTCCAGACCTCACTCCCCTAGACTTTTTTGCATGGGGATACCTGAAAGATAAAGTATATACTCATAAATTACAAACATTGCAGGATTCGTGGGTGATGATACAACAGGAAGCAAGGAAAATTACAGCTGACATGTGCACCACCGTATGTCGGGCTGTTGAGATAAGATGCCGTCCATGTATGCGTGCTGGTGGCGAGCATTTTAAACATCTAACTTAACTTCTGTAATATATCACATTTCTATGTATCTAATGTATTTGAAACATTTTTTGGTTCATGCTTACTCGATAGAATTTCTGAGATGCAGCATATCAAAATGTTTATACATAATTTTGACTCACTCTGTAGATATGGTTTAAACATATATGCAAAATATAAGTATAAGTAAAGTAAAGTAAAATATAAGTAACAAGCGTTGGTTTTGACAATGATGAATGATAATATTTATATACTATACTAGCAGAAGGTGCTTGCATACTGCAAGCAGTTCATCTCACCTTGAAAAAAACATTAATTTTTCAGAGAGATATTTTATCATGGTAAATAATTCTTTAATTCAAAAGATTTCTCCTCGTGACCAATTTTCGTTTTTACTTATGGAACAATAATGTAGTAAAACAATTGCTAATTTTTACAATATTATACGTTTTTCACATTGGGTTAATAATGCCACACATTTATACCAAATTTTAAATTTGTAGCACATTTAGAAGTGAAATAACATTTATCTAACTGTTTAAATTTAAATTATTTTTAACGGCCGCAATAAGAATTTCATAGATACAATGAAATGTTTATTCGTTTAAATAGGCTAAACTCTAAAGAACTTGAAAATTTCAGTTTTCTAACTCACCCCGTAGTATCTAAACCTATTTGTTTAAACTTTAAGAATTTTTAACTGCCAAACAAATTAAAATATCAAAATTTGTATAATCCTTATTTCGTTTTTTTACAAACCCTACCACTAGAAAAAATTTCAGCTTCGTAGCACATTCGGAAATACATAAAGCTTGAAAATTTGTTTAAACAATTGCGAATTTTTAGCGGGCGCATTGTTGCACTTTTTCAAGATTTTCGTTTTTTTCTAGTCGGTTTTGCACAAAATCCTACCTAAGAAAAAAATTTCGAATCTCCAGCTCATCTGGAAGTGCCTAAACATTAGTATCCTCCTATATGTATGTATGTTATATCCTCCTCCTCTGTAAGGAACGTCTATATATAATGATAAATTAAATGTTTATACATACAATTATGATTTTCGAAACGGCATTCTTTCTCTTCAGTGAGAAATAATTGGAAAATATTACTTTATCGTAGAAGGCATTACATGGCATGAGAGGTGCAGTTATTTTGAGAACAGGTATTATCATAAAATTTTAAATAACCTTACATAAACATAAAAATTTCCAATTGGTTATTGCTCAAGTTAAGCAAAATTCACATAAAATATCAAACAAAAAATGACTATTTATCGATATTTTCAATCCAATTAAATGTTTTTAATATGATAACACCCCATTTCAAATAAAAAATGTAAACATTTGCTTTTACCCATTAATTATTATAATTTATATCATTCTAGCAGTGCATATGCATATATGCATACATGTAATTTTCTATGCACTGCAAAATATTAAAACAGAGTTTGGAAAATTTTCCATTTCAAAACTAGAAATTGACTCAAACGATTATGATTTCATGAAAAAAATTACACAGACATCTGTGTTGACAATTAGTTTTACATTTGTCAAGGATGATAAAAACTGATTTTTAGGGGAGCGGCGAAAACTTTGTTTAGTAAATAAAACAACGATTTGGATGTGTCGATAGATAATTAGAACAATAGTTTTCCCTGTAATTAATTAATTATAATTATATAAGTTGAAATGGATGCGTCCAATGGTTGAATGTAAAAATACAAAAACCTTTTTATAAGGCTGGGGTGCCGCGAAATTCTGTTTATCTTAGAAATTGTGCCGCGCATGCAAAAAGTTTGGATACCACTGAAAGAGATACATGAACTCGGAGAAAATGCCGTGAAGTGAATCATAACACTTCTGAAAATGCTGTCAGCGAACGTTATGACGGTTCTACAACCCCCGGTCGGTCCGCGGGCGATGAAGGAATGCTACCAACCCAACCACCTTCCCATCAAGTACTCCTCTCCCATATCTCTCACGCAAACAGCTTTAAATATGTGCTATTTTGGTTTTGAAAAATTTGTTGTTTGAGGCTATGATTTCCCGAAATTGTGTTGGTTTGGGCTTAAGAATACCCGCAAATCGAAGATAACCCAGCGTTAATTAGATTGCTTTAAACATTTGTTAGACATTGAAACGCCTCAAATTTAATAAAAAAGCGATTTTTTTCAAAACTGCTTATGGCTACTTAGACTTTATTTCCATGTTTACATTCTCCATACGCAACATAGGAGAAAATATTGTTTTCTTGAAAAATTTAATTCGAAATTTCAACGGTAATGCACGTTTTTAGGTACCTTTCATTATTTTCTCGATGATATCTGTGTGTGTGTGCGCGAGATAGGAATTTTGTGGGCGCTCTAACTCAAAAACTAATAAATCGGTATAAAACTTTACATTTTAGATATTTATTAGTAATTGAAGGTTTGGATAGTTTTTGGTCAACTGAAAGTGGAGGTTTGTTGTTTGTCGTTTTTTTCCAAACACCTCCTTTAAGAATTAATCTATGTCAACATTTCTTATAATTGAAGTTGCAGAGAATATAATTTTCTACAAGTTTCCTTGGATACATTTTTCATAAAATAGTTTAAGAGATATTTTGATTATCCGTCTGAATTTGTTAAGCACTTCGCTATGAGAGCTATCTTTCCGTCGCTATGATAGCATTTTCTAGTTCTGCCGAGGGTATGTTTAATCGCGATAAAAATTATCCCAATGCCATCTAGCGTCATATTTTGTAATAAAATTTTCATGTAAATATTGTTAGCGATGCTAGCGGAAATTTTAATCGCGCATCGATATTTTTTATCCATAACAACAGAAAACAGAAATAAAGGTTGTTTGCTTATTGTTCTTTCATCGTGAAAAGTGCTTTGAAGTATTTCTCACAATGAAAATTTTTCAGTGTATGATTTTTCGCTTAAACATTCTTACTCCAGTGAAAGAATAAAAGTCATAATTTAAGTTCCCAAAACATGAAATATTAAGTAACTATCGTAACTGCCCGTCAGATATGACGGGTATGCGTGAATTAAGTATTAAGTTCAAATTGAAATAACAATTAATGAAACCAACTTGTATAGGCACTACAAAGTAAACAATAAATATAAAATCCACATAATTGAGTGTTCCAGAGATTAAAAATAGTTTTTGGGGAATTGAAATTGTATGACAAAGAAATAAATTACGCTATACAATTCTATACCTGTGCCCAATATTATTTTTAATTTATGGAACATTTAATTTTGTCTATCTCCCCCACCTCTCTCTCTCTCTCTCTCTCTCTCTCTCCTTTCTTTCTTCCACTCTCCTTCTCTCTCTCATATTAAAGCATTATAAGCATACATTCCTTACGCATATAATATAAGGATTAAGGTGATAATATAATCTCGAGGTTTAACAATAACACGTGCGGCAAGGCAACATATCGTTAAAAAGCTTAAATTTTCCAATAAATATGATTTAAACGTATAACTTGAGCGATTTCGAATCATAGGGAAAATGTGACGATAAGAATAATAAATGTCATTAATTTGTCTTCAAAACAGTTTACGTCCGAAGATCGCAGGTTAATTCTATCTAATTTTAATTTGCAAGAGTAAACGCGTGTAAGTGTTATCTTATGGGAAATGGCACCCTCCTCCCGCCAAAAATCAAAATTCTTATCGAGATATACTATCGACACACATTGTCTTTTATTAATATCTATAGATTTATTGGTGGATATTTTTGCTCTCTTCTCGAGATTTTCTTATTAATTTGTTCTTAACCATTGCTTTTCTAGAATAATACTTCTTTTACAACAATGAGATTAAGGCAGGTTAAATATCGATATGTTTCAGTTTTTAATTGTTATTTCTGTGTAAGTAAATGTGTTGATAGTAAATGACCACAATAATGCGCATGATTCAGGTTTACTTACAAGAGCTGTTGAATTTAGAAAATTTTGATCTGAAACTTTCGAATATTTTTAATTTTTCATGACTTACGTTTTAGTTTTTACCAGAAACTCACACGCCATGTTGACATTGCAGCATGCGATGTCGCAGACTCTCGCCGCTTCATAAACAAAAACTGTCCTACTACTGGCAACGTTCTTCAAAATACTTCTTTGTTGAGTAACAAATTTAACGAATTATTTCAGTAAACTTTTAATGTCAGCTTATTGCAGGAATATGTTTGAAATACAGGCAATCTAAATATATCTTATAATTTCTAGAAGAAACTCCAGTACATTCATCGGAGTTGGAAAATTTAGAAATGACGGTCACTTTAGTTACAGAAAACAACCAGTTAAATTCATAAAGAAACTTTTGCTTTGATTATTTTCTTAAAGATATTACTGCTCTGTGGGCGCTCTATTTTTGATATACAGGGTGTCCCAGAAGTCCGGCCACATAGGACAACTTTGTTATTTTGCAGAATATCTAAAAATAATAAGAGATCAAAGTTGTTTGCAATAAGTTATTTTTCGGGAAAAATGTTAATTTTTATTGTCTAGGGCCTTCCGTTCGACCGCTTCTCTCTTGGCTCATCAATGGTTAAGTGACTCGGCGGAAATTCCTACGTCCACATAAAGGAGCTAGGAGCCGGCTATGTGAATAGGAGTTGCAACAAAAATGAATAAAAACTCCAAAAACTCATGCAGCAGTGTATATTGCACATTTACAATAAATTTTCAAATTGGTATCCATGTTGGCGTACACTCATTCTGATTCGTTCCCTCAAGCTTCTCCGTACACGTAGCAATGTTTGCGGAGTAATTTCTGCACATGCTGCACAGATGTTCTCCCAAAGTTCCTCAAGGCTTCTTATCCTGCTTAGACAAACAAAATCAACCTTTCTTCTTCTGGGACAGTCACTTAACCATTGATGAGCCAAGAGAGTAGCGGTAGAACGGAAGGCCCTAGACGAAAAAAATCAATATTTCTCCCGAAAATAGCTTAATGCAAACAACTTTGATCTCTTATTATTTTTAGATATTCTGCAAAATAACAAAGTTGTTCTATGAGGCCGGACTTCTGGAACACCCAGTATTTAACACATCTCTACTAAGCAATATTATCTAAAAATACCATACTTATTACATTATAGGGGAGTTAACGATTGCGCTCTCCTTCTGACAAGCATTGTTAAATTCTTAATTGGATAATTTCCGTACATTTATGAAAATTATTCACAGTATAAAAATTGCATATTTATTCATAAAGTAAGACAGATCATTTGCTACTTAACTATGTTGCCTCGACAATGAAATTCATAAATGCATTTAATTAGTCGGTAGATTCAAATTCATTAGCAATATGCGAGATAGTCATGGTAATTAAATTGTGTTCTCGCGGCTTCTCTGTGAATAATAAAGCTCACTCGATGCATTTAAATGACATCAACGAAGCGCAGAACTTAATTCTCTTGGCTGAGGGCGCTACCAAGCGAATTTTTCGTTTCTCAGTTCTAAATTTTAGTACCAAACTTTTTGTTTCACAATAGTGATGCTTATCAACCAACTTTTCATGAAAATATGTCTCCGATTTTATATAAATCCCTTCCTATATATTACATTACAGCAAAGAAACGGGTCAATCGATTGCTTTCAAATTTCACTAGATTAGAAATCAAGCAATGCTGTTGTTTTTTATACTTACAATGACAAATATTAAGATCTTAATTGCCAATCGGGATCATATTTAAAGCAGTTACTGTGATTGAATCCGTCGTAATTCTAACATCTCTTGTTTCGCGTATAAGATGCTGACCTTAAATCAAGTCACCAGTTGTAATTTAAAATCCAAAGAATCACTTGTGCCAGAAATACGACTCTTGGGCTCTAGGTCGTTCGTATTCCTCGCAGTTTGAATTTTAAACTTTGTATGAAGCACACGAATAACGTAACGCTCTTCAGCCATTGCAAGGCGCTTTGCACTTTTAATCTTATTGTTAGCATAGAAATCTTCGAATTCGCATGCAGTTAATGAAAAAAATATAAAACCTTATTTTCAGCAAGTATAAAGACTAAAATTTGTTATAGACTGGAAAAAGTAGTATTTTCTCCCAAATATGTGCCTTTTACTTAAATATCTCAGAAACAGATGCCGTTTTTTTCTCCCATCGACATAATAACCGTATTATTAATCTCATTTATACTTATTTATCCTTTCGCTCTCCGCCTTGTTTCTGAGCAGGTGATATTATGTAATATCGGCAATGACCAAAATTTGAAAGAAAGACCCTGTTTTAAATTCAACAAATAATCGACTGAATTAAAGTCAATTGCTAAAGTGCTAAAGAAAAGAGTTATTGACAAAACTTTCTCTTCAAGATCGGAATTAAGATGATTTTTTTGTCTTTTAACTGAATTGACTGATTTTTCGAAGTTCCTTGATTATCTGTAAATGCAGAAAATTAGCATCAATGAGCAATAACTACTGATTATTTTAGGAGACATGCCTTTTGTGTTGAAAATTTAGTACACCCAACGCGTTCACGAACAGCTTCATGCTTTTAAAGTTGCTCAGTATATTTTGCTTGATTTTGTGGAAAATTTGATCTCGAATTTTGTAAAGCTAACTTTATGTTGTTTAGTTGATTCCAGTTAATATGCAATCCTTCTAAACTGAATTAGTTCATCATCGATTTTTTCAAATGTCTAAAGGATATTTTCTCAACGTAATGTGTGACGCACTTTTCGTTATTCACTTTCAATGCTAAATTTGAGAATTTTTGCTCATTGGAAATTTTATCACCCATTCGCGAATGTGTATTTATTTTTGTAGTGTATAAATCACAACAAAAATTGTCTTATTCCTCCCGGCTACATTTGTCTGAATTTTAATGTCTTTGACAACTTTTCGAATCTCATTCGACATACGTATTTAGGTGTTTAGGATTTCGATAAAATTCTGTACAAGTTTTGATGTAAATTTTGTGTCAATTGGCAAACGTCGGAGAGGTTGCATAAATAGCGTGAAGAATGGTTTGACGTATGAGAATTTCAGCGTCCTTCTTTTAACTACTATTTCTTCCGGTATTATCGCGTCGGATCGCTTAGCTTCAACCTTCCATCACGCCACAAGGACGTTATCCGAATCGACAAAGACATGGCGGATTTCCAGAAACACGTGCGAGGCGTGACTTATCAACGACAATGAGGCAATACTCGAAATAAGGCGACTTATTGAAATCATTTTCACGGCTAATTTTGTTGTGCATGCGCCATCAGGATTCCACTAATTAAATTTAGACGTAAACAGGCGAGGAAAGTTTTAGAAAACTATAATCGAAATTCAAAATAACCGAGTTTATTCTATGCCTTGAATTCAATATACGACGATAAAATGAATTACTAAGGACGACAACTTTTCAACTAAATGCAAAAATGACTCATTAAAACGTTAAATGTCTACTGTACTAACCACTAACTACCACTAGCTACTACTGTACTGACGTAACATCGAGATAAATGTGAAATTAATTTTTATAACAGCTTCATTAGATTAGATTTTTCGAGATTCATTGAATTATCATTTTTATGCGACGCAAATCTGATCTGAGGAGTTAGGGTGGGAATAGTTTTACAAATGGTTACTTAATATTAGATCACACATGCTACAATAAAGTATGCTTCCTGGGATAACACTTATATAAAGAGACGAGGACTGGAATTTCCGGAAGGAATTTGCTCGACCCTCCCTCCCCGATTGCGAGCTTAGCTCGTTTTGGTTGGGGGAGGGAAATGATTGAACAGGCAGGGCACATCATGGGTGCCCACGCGTGAGGGTACAGGCGGCGCTGTCACTTATATGCCTTTGGCGGGGAAGGAAGGAACGAGGGAAGGATATAATGAGGGAGTGGAAGAGAGTGAGAAAGGGAGTGGGAGGAGGAAAGGTTGGACCTGAGGTGGAGGGAGAGGGAGGAAAGGGGGAGGAAAAGGGGGAGGTGGAAGGAGTGGGAACGCAACGAGCAGCTGTCAGTCCGATGGTTGAGACTTGGTGAAGCAGTGGTGCGGGGAAAGAGATAGAGGGGGAGGTGGGAGGAGAAAGAGAAGGGGGAGGAGGGGTAGATAGCCCTATCGCTTGAGTCGAGAAGGAAAAAATTCGAGGCACGGCCACGCACCTCAAGGAATGATGCGGAGGTGCTCGTCTCGCGGAGATGGGCTGCTGACACGGGGTTTTTGGGAGTTGAAATGTGACTGGCGGTGTGCAATGGGGCATGGATAAAGGCCGCCACTCTTCAAAAAGTGATTCGAGCGGGTCCCGTCAATTATCCTTCCACACGAAACGATTCGACCACTGGACGTGGTAGCATGTAGGGGAGATCCATACAAATTTCCAGAATGAAATCGTTGCGTAATTTATTCTCACATATTTTTATAAGTTGTTTTAAAAGTGCATGTGACACACACGTATCTACATTAGAAATACGGTGCTCCCCTGTTATAGGACGTATTCCAGCGAGGGGGAGCGACTCTGTACAACCAATGAAGCAGTCCATTTTGAATTGGTATTTTTTTATTTTTTATATCATACGATTATAATAAAATACTAAAATTATTACTGGGCTCAATCTTTAGACGGTAGAATATTTCAAAGAATGTATAGGGAGTAAGAAATATTCGGAAAGAACTATTATTATTATAACAGCACATTTAAACCCTAACAATCCCAGAATCAGCATGAGTTTAAAATAGTGTCAATATAAAGTTCGCAGTATCTATCTTAGTTAGCTAGTTAATACGATTTATCAAGAAAGCATATTTTTATTAACGTGGGCCATAATGACAACGCAATAAAGGCTATTTTATTAGCGTCATGACCAGCATCAATTTCTTTCTCATACGGCACACCACGGTGTCCGCTTTTACAAGTTATGATATTCCCTAAACAATAACTTTTCAACTGGGCTCGAGACAGCTAAGATCCGATGTAATACGATACTAAGAGGTAGCCCGACGGGATTAACGAGACGTCCTGACATTTTGTACAAGAGTCGGAAAAATAAAAAAATGGACGAAAAGGAAGCGCGTTATATATTCATCTGTTTTGACGTCGTGTGAAGCATCGTGGATGACATGATGAGTTTACAGCCCCAGCGAAAATATACGCATCGTCCATCCGGTCGGCGAGTTAAAATTTACGTCCTCGGATCCCCAAAGGGCGGCAATGAAAGGTCGTTAATAGGGCGGGGAGCGGATTGGCCGCGGGGATGGGAGAGAGGAGGGGAAGAGAGGGAGAGGGGAGGGTGAGGGATACGCTCGGGAAAGCCTCCGAAAGGAGGGCCACTCAAGGAAACGGAGTCCGAAAAAGCGCGACCGCCCCAACTTCCAGCCAGTGCGACACGTTACGAATGTCGGCGGAGCCCTTTTAGCGTGTAGCTTCCATAAATAAACGAGGGAGGGCAGGGGGAAGGCCGTGTAGAGGGAGGAGGAACGAGGAGAAGATGAGGAGGGTCAGACACGCACACGCACGCACTCACACACGCAAGCCCATATAAAGAATAGGAAAGAAAGATTACAAGAGTGAAAGGAAAAGGGAGGTCTCCCTTAGGCATTAACAGATCGTCATACGTTGGAAGCAGGACGTCATACCTAAAAAATGACAGCGTGAAAGAACGCTATGGGACGAGAATGCACCTACGAACTGATGCCAAAGAAAAAGTGAGAAATGGACGTTTTAACCGCTTATGAGTGAGCGTATGGCCTCCGCGTCCATCGGAACCTGAATCGAGACCAAGGAAGGGTCCCAGCTCAATCCTCTGCCTCGCCTCCCCCTCCCGCTCCTCTATCTCCCTCCCTTTCCTCCCCACCTCCCTGTAATCTCTCGCCCCCCCCCTCCGAAATACCGAGGCATCTCGCAGAAGGCGCTTCCTCCATCTTTTGCGAAGCGGGAGCACGGGTTTTATCAAATGACCTCTCATTTGTTACGTCATTATATACGCCTCTGCTCCTCGCCGCTCGCCTCCTTCCCCTAACTCTTCTCCCTTCCTTCTCTATTCATTTAGTGGTTCTCCTTTGCAACTCCACCTTTTTATTATTTCAATCTTTCCCTCGTCTCCGCCCTCGACCTCCATTCCTTCCCGTTTGCTATCTGTCCTCGAGGTGATCCGCCGCCTCCCTCTCTTTATACTTTTCGGTTGCGTCAACCTTTGATCCCTCTTCTCCCTCCGTCTTCATACTCTCCCACTTCCCCCCTTCCTACAAACCCCTTAATCTGCACGGGAGATATTTCTCCCTCCCCTGTTACACGGCGCTTTTCCGCCCCCCTCCCTCCTCCCCTTCCATCCCATGGCATTCGCCAAGGTGGACCGTCGTGTTTAATGGAGTAACAAGCTTCCTTCGAAAAGACTGAGCATCCCTCTTTAGTACCTGTCTCTTTGGCCTCCGGCTGCTCCTTCCTTTCATCTCGCACCGACGGCCACTTTCCTCTCTCCCCCTTCTCTCTCCTTCCTCTCTCCATCACCTCTCATCGTTCCTTCATCCCATCCTCAACCCCTAACTACGTCTTTGCTGGCGCCCGCTAGCTTCTCACGATCTCAGCGAGCGCGAGTGCGAACGGCTATGTAAGGAGAACATCACAGCGCTCTGCTAAACCTCTAGGATAGAATCTTTCAAGACCGAGGGCGCTAACGATAAAAATGCATTTATTATTGGCCTACGGAAATAAACCCTTCGATAGAAGGATTTCACGAATTTCACTGATGACGTAGTAAACACAATTACCGTGAGAGTTTTAGAAAGTTCTTATTCGGCTGGTTAACTTTCGTTTTTACAAGTAACTTTTTGTCGATGTCAGCCCATTCAGTTTCATATTTTATATCTGTTTTTATGAAGTGTCTGACACTAAAAACGTTTTTAAGTATTCAGTGAAACATTTCTTTCGCATTAGTAATCGTATCTTTATGCTCTGACTGCTTTTGCGTAGATATTTATGTTAATCCTATGCGTTAAATTTGCTGAGGTTTATCCTTTCTTGTATATTTACGTCTTACACGATAGTCTTTGCATCCAAATATTTGTAACATCCAATGCAAAAGAATCAAATCTGTGCTAATTACCTGTTTCCCAGATATGGCTCCCAAATCTTTAGATTTGTATTAAAAATGAACGGATAACTTATCGATAGATTCAGATGAAGCCGTATTTGTTCCTAAGTCTTTAGCTGCTTCCTCGGCCAACTCCCAAAAAAAATGAACAATCTCCTCTCGATCCGTGGTTAGTCTTCTGGAAATGAGGTATTTTCTGCGACAAGGCAAGCCCATCTAACGAACGGAGAGAGATGGCGGGATTGTGAGTCGGGAGAAGACGGAGAGGGAAGTACGAGATGAAGTAGGGAGGCTGAAGGGATGAGGGTAGAAGATGGTCGCGAAATGGGACGCAGCCTGTCTCCGAGTCCACCGCGATTTGAAGGATGGAGCAATGATTCCATAATGTTTTGCGGACGCCTCCGGGGCAAGGATTTCGGTGAAAGGGTGTGGAGGGAGTTGTTGGGGTGCGCCCTTTCGGGAGATCGGCGAGGGAAGAGGGGGGAGAGTCCTCCCACAAAGTGAGTGGAATGTAGACAGCAATCGGGGATCAGCAGCAAAAGAATCGAATGCATTTCCAGGGCAAAGTGATCCCTCAAAGTTTTTATTTTTCGAAGTCGTGAAAAAATAACCCTCTCCTTGATTTTTAGCTCCTTCCAGCCGTGGACGAAAGAGCTAATGCATTTTTACTGTCCGATTTCACGTTGTTAGAGTATTTTATTTTTTCTCTCTCTGAAGCTTTGGATACGGTAGTTTCGCTCCGCAATATACAAGCGGAAAAAGACATTCAATGAGGAAATTTAACCTATGAGAATAAATAATTTAGAGACTCTTTGACGCAAAAGTTTTTTGCAAACAAACGTTAAGTTCATCATCTCTAATGGGCCATAATGTAACTAAGATCCTAAATTATGAGGTAAACACGTATCAAAAACTATTCGCCGGGTCGATGATGGTAATTTGGTGAAATAATAAAAGAGCAGAAAGCTACAGGAATAGCCTTGGTTGAAATAAAAAAAATGTTGCACAGGAGCGTTATCACCTCAAAGGTGACGTATATGGTATTTATATTCTTCATTTATATATATATATATATATATATATATATATATATATATATATATATATACGAAGAAGACGGAAGAGGAAAGGTAAACTGCATAATAATGGGAGATTGGAACAGCATAGTCGGAGAAGGACAGGAAGAAAATGTTGTCGGGCAATACGGACTTGGGAAGAGAAATCGAGGAGGGGAGAAACTCGTAGAATTCTGCATCAATAATGACCTTGTAGTGACTAATACATGGTTCAAAAACCATAAACGAAGGTTATACACATGGAAAAGCCCAGGAGATAGAATGAGATGCCAAATAGATTACATCCTTGTAAAACAAAGATTCAGGAACAGCATAAAGAACGCCAAGGCATTTCAAGGAGCGGACATTGATTCAGATCACAGCCTTCTAATAGTTGACGTGAGTACAAAGCTCAAACAAATAAGAAAAACGAGAAGAGAAAGACAGACCTGGGACCTAGAAAAACTGAAAGAAAGGCAGGATGTAGTCAGCATGAAGTTGGAAGATAACCTAAGAAAGTTGGAAAACAAACCGAAGACCGTTGATATAGAATGGGATGAAATTAAAACCAGTATCAAGGATACCTTGGATAAAGAGATTGGAAAACAAGAGAAGAAAATCAGAAAACCATGGATCACGAAGGAAATGCTGGAGAAAATGGATGAGAGACGAAAATGGAAAAACGTTAACAGTGAAGAAGGTAGAGCCAACTATAGGCGTATAAACAATGAGTTGAGAAGGGTAACAGATAAAGCTAGAGAAAATTGGATAAAAGGAAAATGTGATGAAATAGAACAAATGGAGAAATTAGGACGGTACGATATGATGTACGCTAGGGCAATGGAATTAGAAGATAAGAAGTCTAATGGAATTTGTGGTAAAGGAATTATGAATACGGATGGGAAGATAGTCTCAGAAACAAAGGATGTAGCACAGGTATGGGAAGAATACATTAAGGAATTATACGGCAAACAGGCAGGAGCGGCAAAAATAGAACTGGAAAATGAGGAAAACATTGAAGAAGACAACTTAGGACCAAGTATTATGGAGAGCGAAGTAGAAAAAGCGATAGTGGAACTAAAGAAGGGGAAAGCCACGGGCAGCGATGGAATACCGGCTGAGATACTTAAAGTCATAGGATCAGAAGGGCTAAAAGCGATCACGAAATTAATTAATAAGATTTACGACACGGGAGAGTGGCCTCAGGATTTCCTAGAAGTAACAATGATCCCTCTAAAGAAGAAGCCAAAGGCAATGCAGTGTAAAGATTACAGAACTATAAGCCTTCTGTCACACACATCGAAGATCATCACGAGGATTCTTAATAAAAGGCTGGAGAAAAAGGCAGAAGAAATAATAGGGGAAGATCAATTCGGTTTCAGAAAAGGACGAGGAACTAGAGATGCTATAGGAGTAGTTAGAATCATATCAGAAAGGGCAATAGAATACAGTCAAGATATCTGCGCATGTTTCGTAGACTGGCAGAAGGCCTTTGATAGAGTAAATTGGGTAAAGTTGATGAAGATATTAAAGGATATAGGTGTAGACTGGAAAGATAGGAGACTGATTAGGAATCTATATGAGAATCAAGTTGTAAAGGTCAGGTTTGAGAATGTGGACACCTGCGGAATAAATATCGGTAGAGGAGTAAGACAAGGCTGCTGCCTATCGCCAACCCTATTCAATATATATGGAGAAAGTCTAATGCAAGAAGCTTTAGATGGCACAGGAGATTTCAAAATTGGAGGAAGGATTATAAGAACAGTAAAATACGCAGATGATCAAGTACTTCTAGCAAGAAAGGAAGAGGAACTACAAAAAATGATAAATAGACTAGTGATAACAGGTAGAAAATACGGTATGGAAATAAATACAGAAAAATCCAAGGTCATTCGAATATCGGGTAAAGAAGAGAATCTGAACATAACTATTGGGGGAAAGCCATTAGAACAAGTTTCAGAATATAAATACCTTGGAAGTATCATAACACGACAGGCAAAATGTACGGATGAGATCAAAACTAGAATAGGAAAAGCAAAAGCGGCTTTCAGGAGAAAGAAACAACTACTTACAGGGAATATAAGGGAAGATATCCGCAAGAAGTTGATAAAATGCTACGTATGGAGTATAGCATTGTATGGGGCAGAAACATGGACGCTAAGGAAAAATGACATCAAATACTTGGAAAGCTTTGAAATGTGGACTTGGAGGAGAATGTTGAAGATAAAATGGACAGATAGGATGAAAAACGATGAAGTGCTACAAAGAATAGGAGAGAAGCGAATGATTATACAGACTATCAGAAAGAGGAAGGCTAACTGGGTTGGACATTACATGAGGAGAGAGAGTATGATTAAAGATGTGTTAGAAGGAAAACTAGATGGGAAAAGGGAAAGAGGTAGGAAAAGGTATCAGCTAATAGACGATTTGAAAGGGAAAGAGAGTTATCAAGATATGAAGAGGACAGCGGAAAATAGGAGTATATGGAGAACCAGGTTTAACCATGAATAATCACGGACCTGTCTACGGACAGACTACCTATGATGATGATGATATATATATATATATATAAATGAAGAATATAAATACCATATACGTCACCTTTGAGGTATATATATATATGTGTGTGTGTGTGTTTATTTATTTATATTCTTTGAAAGCAGAAGATAAAATGGACAGATAGGGTGAAAAACGATGACGTGCTACGAAGAGTAGGAGAGAAGCGAATGATTATACAGATTATTAGAAAGAGGTAGGCAAACTGGGTTGGATATTACCTGAGGAGAGAGAGTATGGATAAAGACGTGTTAGAAGGAAAACTAGATGGAAAAAGGGGAAGAGGTAGGAAAAGGTTTCAGCTGATGGACGATTTGAAAGGGAAAGAGAGTTATCAAGATATGAAGGGGACAGCGGAAAATAGGAGTATATGGAGAACCAGGTTTAACCAAGAATAATCACGGACCTGTCTACGGACAGACTACCTATGATGATGATTCTTTGAATGTACGGTATTATTAAACTAAGTATACAGAATTAATCATTATTCCTAGGAGAAATTATACATATTGAATTTCGATCGAATGTAGACTGACTGCAGCAACATCTCCAAATTAAGTACCGTATCTAGATCCGCACACAGAGTAATTTCTCCCTTGTAAATATCTGCGGTGTATTTCAATAGCAAGTGAGTGTTTGTTCCTTCGATGGCCTCACCAAGAATTGTTTGATTTTCCAGAGACGGAGGATGGCTGGAAGGGGGAGGTTTATGCGCCGCCGAGGGAAGCTGGCGCCGCATCTCGGATGGGGTCGGGCCCACGACGACGGATAAGTCACGCCCTGAGCGATGGCTCGCATCACCTCCCCCTCCCATTCTCCGCCCTCCTGCTCCACTCCTAGAGCCTCTTTTCCTCCACGGCACGTCCCTCCCACATAGCACCTCCCCTCCCTCTCTCCACGTGCCCCTAAACTCTCAGCCATAGTGCGGAGATGATCCTCCCTCCCTCCGACCTCCTTCCTCTTCTTATTCCCGTATTTCGCAGCCTCCTCAAGTCTGCCGGAACAACCCTTCATCCCCTCACTCAGCCCCTTCCCTCCATATACCGCCCCCTTCCCATACTTCCCGCTCCGCCTCCCCATCGCAAACCATAATCCGAGGGCCTCACCTCCAACTTCTTAAACCTCGTCAGGTCCTTGATGTCCTCGGGTCGGCTGGGTCGGGACCTTACCGCTTTCTTCCTCTCTCTCTCTCTCTTTTCACCGCCACTCCTCTCCTCTTTTTCTCTTTCTCCGTTTCTCTCGGAAGGCCCTCCGGAAGACCAAATGCGAATATACACTCTGTTTTATAAGCAGGTGGAGCTTGGAAATATACGGAGCGCCATTACTTGCGAGGTGAACTGCCATTTATTGGAAGTAAGAAATTGCGAATGCATGAATTTGTTGTCGTTAGTATATCTGAGGAAATATATCAATCTACATTTTCAGTGAATATTATTTCTTTAAAGTAATTTTTAATTTACTCTCAACTTTATAAAAAAATAAAGTAAAATTAAGCCGAAAATACAAAGCAATAAAAATGAACTACTAATCGATTTCTAACTACTATTAAATTTTTATAGAAAGAGCTCATTCTTTCAAATATTATATTTTCAGGATAAGGATAAAGGAAATTTATTAATTGCCCAAGAAAGGAAATGCATGGAGCTATTTCACTACATTCTCTATTTGCGTTATAAATTGACAGAAAATAATTTACTTCAAGCAGTAAACATTTGACATTTTTTCTAATCTCGTATAAATATTTTTTGGATATCATGTTTTGTCGTCTCTGGAAGATTTATATTGGTAGAGTTTTCTTCGCAAACTCCGTCGAGTTTCTCCTCCCTCCTCACGCCCAACCCTCCTCCTCAATCGCAACTTTCTTCCTTCAATCCATCAGAGAATCTCTCTGCTCCTCATTTTTTTCATCTGGATTCTTCCCCATTTCCTATACTCGTTACCCGTTCGGATCCCCTTCAAATCACCGCATCCACCTCCCGCCACTCTCTCCCTCCCTTTTCGCCCTTCCACTCATCAATTCTCCTCCTCTCCATTCTCTCTCTCTCTCTCTGTCTCTCCTTACATCCGAGCTGAGCATACATCCCTCCTTTCTACCTCCTTCCTCCTCACCCTCCTCCGTTTCCAACCACCCCCTCCTTCCTCTGGATTCTACCCCCGTTCCTCACGCACCCTCCTCCCTAATTCCCTCGCCGAGTTTCCCGCTCGCTCACCCTCTCTCCTCCCTTCTCTCCCTTTGCACCCCTTGCATCCGCGAATGATGAGAGAGCTGGAGCCCTTTCTTTTCCTTCCTGTAATGCCAGTGAAAAATCACCCACGCCCCGTCTCCTTCCTATCCGCTCTCCCCTCCCTTCCTCCTCACCTCTTTCCCTCCCCACGGACCTAAGACTCCTTCTTGCGGCCTCCCCATTCTTCGCCCTTCCGTCGCATCTACTCCCTCTCCGAGATATCCTTCTCGCAACATTACCCCGCTTTCAGGCGCTAACTCTGCCTTTGGCTACTTTTCTCCCGCAGTCTCCCACCCTGCCTCCACCCTCTCTCTCTCTCGCTCTCTCCCTCCCTCCAAACGACCTCACGTCATTCAACTTTTACCTCTCCGCCTTCTCCTCATCCTATATATGCTCCTTCCTTTCTCGATTCTTCCTTCGTCTCTCCACTTTAGCCTCCGTTTCAAAGGTCTTACGTCCCTTTTATCTTTGTGGTTTTTCTTACTTCCTCTCCCATTCTCTTTCCTCTTCCCCACTTTTGTTGAAATGCTTCGCGTCCTTCCTTTTAGTTACAGTATCTCGCTTGATTCTCTCTTAACCCGTTCTGTTGTTTTGTTTTTCTTCTATCCACTAATTTCAATAATATTTGCCAAACTCTTTCTATCTTTACTCCTTTCCATTATTTGTAATCTTCTTCATACTCTTATTCGTTTAATGCCCATTCATTCTTTCCCTTCCATTTGCGCAGTTTGTCATTTTCTTTTTCATCCATTCATTCTCGTATGCAGACACATGGCTTTCTTTCCCCTCTCTACCTCTCCCTTTCTCTCTCTCCCTACTCCTCTCCCTCCTTCTCTCTCTCTCTCTCCATTCTTCCCTCATCCGTCATTTTGTTGCCATCCGTGCGCATGGCTTTCAAGTCTCCGCTGTCTTCACAACTCTCCGCCGCATGTATATGTATTTATGCATATGTAGATGCGAGCTTGATATTTCCAAGTCATTACGTCGCCCGGCAACACGGTGGTTGGAGCGGTGGCATCCGAATCCGGCGAATGAGGCACAGAGGAAAAGGGGAAAAAAATCTTCCACCCTCCTTATCTCGGCCTCAGCGCTCCCGATAATGGTTTTGCGATAAAAATGGCGTTGCAGTCATTTAAATGCGACTGTTTTACAATAATATTTGCGTCAATTCTACTTTGAAACGCTTTTTATTTTGTAGCATTTAATGTAAATTGTAGGAGGGTTATTTACCTGTCTTAAGTCAACAATCTATTCACGCCATGCATTACTAGGTTAATTCCTATCCCGCGACAACATTCGTTCCACTTTATTTTCTTCCTTTCCTAATCTAAAACATACTAATTATTTAATTTACCTTTTTGAAAGTATTCTTTTTAATATTCACATACCTGGGAATGAAATTTATTCCATTGAGAGATAAGTGTGAGATTAATTATGCATTGCTCGTTGCATTGCTCCGCTCTCCTTAGCTTCCGTTCTATCCTCCCTCGGCCTTTTCATTTTTTCCTCCTGCTTTTCCCTCTCCCAAAACCCTCTCTCTTCCTTGCGTTCACTTTTTACCCCACCATTCCTCGAGAGTAAAATCCCCTCACCCTTCAAACCTCCCTCTTGCTTCGTATTCATCACTTTTCCATCCTCCCTTTTACTTCTCCCCCATACACCTCCCCCTCCCTCTCACCTAAACAACCCTCTGCCAGCCGTAATTCCCTTCCCTCTTTCCCTCTCTCCAATTTTACCCGCTCTTTTCCATCACTTCCATACACGGAGGGCCTCCTTATTAAGAGTGGAGCGCTTACGACACGACTCGGTTGTTCGTCATGATCACTTCTGTGTTTGTGTGTCGCACCGCGGATCGCTGTCTCCATACGGGCGTTCATTAGCTCGTGTTCCTCTCTCCGGTCGAATTTGGACTGTCGCTGTGGGAGGGGCGGGGAGGAGGGGAAAGGAGGATTGGGGAATTTTGAAGTCGTTTTCCGTTCCCCAAATATATACCGATAAATATGTAACGCATTCTAGACAAAATTGCACTTGTGAATAAACCTTAAATTTATCCAAATATGCTAACAAACGATAAAGAGCATTACATATAGCTATATACAGCGTATACTACGCAGAGAAGATCAAATGGTATAATATTCGCAAAATCATTGTAGCCGTTTCCGGTCGATAATTACTTCAGCAATTCCAATAGCGATGAGTGGATGCATAGAAAATCGCGATATTTTGTTCGTAAAATTTCAGTGGTATTCTTTTATTGTCGTACCGATTATTTTCTTTCTGTAAGGTATAACGCAAAAATTTAAGCTTTGTAGTAGTTCTTACCCATTGGAACTGATGTCGAAATTAACACGAATATATTTTATGCTGTATTATTTTTCTGTGATATCCTAAATGAAGAAGGAAAATGTATACTGAGATGAGTACGGTTTAATAGTTTTTTGTCGTTTTATAATAAAAATAGAATTTTCATTTCGTTTAGTCGATTTTAAATGGGCAATTAAGTCGATCGAGTATTTTAAAGCACTACAAACACATTCCATTTAAATTTTAGGGGTAAAAGTTCAATCAAAAATAAACCTAAAAACAACAATATGGAAGGTTGAGGAATTTTGAAATTTGAGGAGAAAATATCCTGTACTTGACCGCGAATAAAAATGTTTATTGTGACCGCATTAATGTATTTTGTATCATATAATTCAACGAAAATCAATTTTTATCACGACCAACAATATCTTTACGAACTAGCAATGAAAATTTGAGAAAAACGAAACAAATGCTCCTTTATGTTTTTATTTTCGGACGTGATGTATTTCGCATGATATGAAAAAGTCTCTGGTTTGCAAACAGTTTCTTGACCTTTAAAAATTTAAGATTCTGATTCACTCACTTTTTCGCGAAACAATGAATTTCCTTCTGTTGCGGTGCTGTTGTTATAAGGTGCGCAGCGGAAGCAGGGTCTCGGGCGGGCGCGGGGAGTCAAACGTTTATCGATGCGAGGGAACATTGCCAAATTTTGCTGAGAGGGGGGAGGGAGCGCAAGGGGAGGGGACAGGCTGATGAGAAGGGGATTTTCGAGGGTGTTCGAATGGTGGTTGTTGTCCGATATCGGTTGTTCCGTTGGATTCTATCTACCCTCTCGCATCGCAGCGGCGTGTGCAGGGTGACGCAGGTTGCCATGTATCAGGGGCAAGGAATTTCCGGAACGCCATAGGAAACCACCGCATGGAACGCTGGGATAGAGAGCGGATGGCTCGGTGGGATAGGGCGTGCGCGCGTGTCCTCCCTCTGACCTCCTCCTTCCGAAAACATCGTCCTTCTAGCCCCCTCCTCCCGCGTTCCTCTCGCCACCGCTTGTTCACGTGCGCCGCATTGCTGAGCATAGGACGAAATCGAAGAACCTCCTCCATTCCTTCCTTCGAAAATTTCGATCCCGCTCCTGACGACAATCGGCCTTTGCAGCGATATTAACGGATTACGAGCGAGGTATCAAAATCAGAAATTTCGTCTCTTCAGCTGGCGCCGTAGTTATCAAAAGAAATAAGGAATGGCTCTTTCGAGTAAAAAATACTATTGCTACTTTGTTCGCTTTTCAAATAACATATCGTCCCTTAAACGTCAGTATCAATCCGAGTACCTTATCGACTGAGCTTAAAAAATACTTTGTTGTCAATCTATTGAAGTAGTTCTGACATCCTACGCCAGAATTCGTCGAGAAAAGGGTAACTCTGACGCCGCAGGGGCAATATACATTTTTGAAGAGCTTTCCTTATTCAAAATCTCCTCCGTAAGAATCGTACATAACCAATGAGTCGATAAATCCTTCAGTCTGCCGTGAATATTAAAATACCTTTTGGATGGATGCACTCATCACGATATCGTTGCTCGTGAATAAAACACGTGCGTGCGTCAGATCGCATTAAATTCCGTGTAATGTAACTTCAAAACATTTTAGCGAATGAAGAAACTGGAGCGCGTTGATGTATGGCCTGCTCTCTGTATCTATCTAGCTATATCTCTCTCTCTCTCTCTCTATCTCTCTCATTCTCTCTCTCTATCTCTTTCTCTCTCTCTATCTCTTTCTCTCTCTATCTCTCTCTCTCTCTATTTCTCTCTCTCTTTCTATATTCTGCGTGTCTCTAACGCGTCGAAGGACATGCGGGAGGGAGGGTTGCACATCGAAGGGAGCACGATGCACGCTCTACCGCACCCCATCTATTCCTCCCGCACCCGCCGCGCGGCGCCCTTCCCATCGGCGTCCACTCCCTCGCTCTCCTGATTAGTTTTCGCCGCCCAATTCAATTACGCAGTCGATGCGGATGATGGTGGTTGGACGAAGTGGAAGTGGAGGAAAGAGGTTGATAGAGAGATGCGGTGGATGTAAGCGGTGCGCGTTGCTTCTTGATAGGAAGAGAGGCGCCGGTGATTTCGGGTTTGCGACGGAGAATGTGTGGCATTTCAGGAGCGGTGGCGGAGGATATGTGGGGCGTGGGTGACGGGCGCAGAGGAGGTGACATCCGGATAGGCAGGGCTGGATGAAAATTACTGGAGAAACTGAGGTAATTGCCTTAGGTATGGGCCATTAAAAATTCTCGGTGGCATTACTACTTGTTGTGTCTGCGGATAAGTAATAACGAGGTGCGACCTTTTAAAAAAAAAGAAAAAACAACGAAAATCTTTAAACTGCGCGTAATCTTATGAGTAAAACCTGCCCTGCGTAAATATACGTAGTTATCGGCTCAGAAAATAAATATTTTATCCTGATAATTGCTACAATTTTTATTTTATGAAATTTCAGTTTTTCTGTAGTGGTGACGATAAATACTATAATGATTTTTATTTCTCCCCGACAGAAGATTACTTTTGGTGAGGCTGTCGTTTGGAGAGTTGACTTTTTAGTCCTACGCTTCCCTATCCTTGAAAACCGTTAACTGCAACCGTTATACGCCTGAAAAAGGGTCTGAAATTTTGGACGATGCCGTTGACCTTGTATGACAAAGTGATACCTGAGGACTTGAACAAAGCACCCAAGAAAATTTCAGGAAGAAGGTTAGGAACAGGTAAAGTTGTTCAAAGATGTTCTGGTTTCAACCAGAATTCAAGGAACCGAATAATGAATTTTAAATATGCCCTAAAAAAAGTAATTATTTATATACTTGAAAAATATATTTGTTGATAAGTGAAAATTATTATTCAAATGTAGATATTATTAGTGACTTATTACAGTTATATGATAACTGTACTTATCATCATAAGAAGTTTTGACTTCTAAAATTAACCAATTTTCAATGCTTATGCGCTATTAATGTGTCAGCAATTTAACAAAAATGGATTTTAGAATATAAAATTGAATTTATTTTTTTAGTAAATTGAACAAATGAAATTTTATCCGTTGTAAAAGCTTTACAGATAGTTTTTCATACTAGTAATGTTTCACACGAATTTAATTTTCCATCATTGATCACTCTTCCACCATTTTCTCCACCTTTCTGTGGCCGTGGGCACCCTCTTCTCTCTCTCCCTCGTCCCCCTCCTTCCCCTTCTCTCTCTCCCCATCTTTCTTCCTCGTCTCCCTCCCCCTTCCCCCCTCTCTCCCTCCCTCTCTCTCCCTCTCCTTCGCCCCCTCCCTCTCTCTCCCTCGTCCCCTCCTTCGCCCCCCCTCTCTCCCTCTCTGTCCCTCATCCTCCTCCCTAACCTACCACCTCCCTTCATTCTTACTCGCTTCCACTGAAAACCCTCACCCAGAACTTCGCCCTCTCTCGTCGCCATAGCTACCGACGAAGGCCGATTTCTCTCTGTGGGAACCAAAAGGTGCGTCTTCCAAACGTTTCTCCCTCCTGCTTCTACTTTCCTCTCCACTCCTGCTTTCTCGATCCCATCCACGTCACTTCTATCTCCACATTCCTCCCTTATTCCATTCCTGCTTTAACAAAATTCTCCCTCCCCTTCTTAGCGTCGTCGAGTCCGTTGAGGCGATGGGAGACACCCGTGCGCCAACTCCATGAAGAATTTATTGAAATTTTTTGTGGCCTCTTACAATAACCGAAATCCTTAGGCAGCTGCTAAGTGTCAAATAAATTTCGGCATTGCCCATTAGCGCATTAACAGTTATTAACTTTCTGCATTCCAAGTGAAACAACATTCGATGTTTTCCTTTTCATTTCTTTGGAATCTTTAGTCTGAACCACTTTTTTCATTGCCAAACACGTTTTTGAGGCGCCGATCATAGATTCTAGAACAGTGTTTCCAAAACTTTGCGCGGCACCCAACCCTTTAGACAAGGTTTTTACGTTTAAATGGGTTTATGACTTTTGTCCCACCCTGTACTTACGAGAGTTACAACCTTTGAACATTTGTTGGCACTACACAACAATCAACTCATTAGACGAAAATGGTTGCTCTAGTTTCCTATAAACACATCTTAATCGTTGATTTAATTATTAAAGTCCCTAAAAATCAGCTGTGGCGCCCCAGTGTGCCCCTGCAACGATTTTGGGGACCACTGTCCAAGAGACTACAATTGGTGACCCGCCTCTATGTGCTTCTTTTTTTATCAACCGACATATTTTCCAATAAGAATCAAATAATAACCTTAATTTACCACTGATAGTTAAATTATTAAATTGTTCACACAGTAACGTTTTAGCATTTATTATACTGCTCCTGAATCTTTGTTTTACTAGGATTTTATCTATTAGGCATCTCATTATATCTCCTGGACTTTTCCATGTATACAGCTTTCATTTATGGTTTGTTAGCCATGCATTAGTCACTACTACATCGTTGTTAAGGCATAATTTTACTAGTTTTTCTCCTCGGTCACTTTTTCTAAGCCCTTATTGACCGATAACATTTTCTTCTTGACTTCAACGTTGTTGTTTCAATCTCCCATTATTATGAAGTAAATGTCGTTAATTTGTTCATACATCTCATAGTTTTCTTATTGTTCATGATCAACGCATAAATATAAAAATCTAGAATAAATTTGTCGAGGATCCGCATGAGGCGAAATTGCTGACGTCATCGCCTCTGGTGACAATTTTTAACGTGTTTAAACAAACTTCCTGACTAGGTAGAAGAAAGAAATTTTGCGGGAATTCTATTCATATATTAAAAGACAATAAAAAAGAACCCTGAAAAGAGATCCGAGATCAACTCCAGAGTATAATTTCTATTTCCTATATGATAACACGCAAAAATCGATTTATTGACACGCTGGTTTTTAATATTTTGCCGATTTAAATTAGAAGTAATGGACCTTCGATATTCGGAACTGGACCGTTTTAAAGAAAAATAAGTACATTTTCTTATTCTTAACTTCTTTTTGCCTTCAATTTGAATTAGATTTAAATAACCGAATTTTTCGGGCTATAAGACACGCTATTTTCCAGGAAAATAAATCCCAAAATTTGCCTACGTCTTATAGTGTATACCTACTGTTTTCAGCACTGATATTCACGAACCCACTGATTCCTCAAATGTAATAATTGGCAGTCTTTCGTCGCAAAAATATTTAAATATACATTATTAATAATTAATATCGAAAGTTTATATATATATATATATATATATATATATATATATATATATATATATATATATATATATAGTAAAATGTTATGCAACGTAAATTCCAAAGACACAATTTTATTATTGTGCTTTACTACATGTTCGATAGCAATTATTAGAATTTAGATGCATTTGCAAAGTTAGTTGCGATGTTTTAGTTCCTAATTATCCCATTGAATAGCATGATTAATTCCACGGAACATTAAAACTCGGGCAGTTTTCATCAAAATTTTAAAAATATCCAGGATAAATACCTTTGCGTGTAATGAGATTACAATGGCTGCAAGAGAGAAAAGATATACCTATATGCCTCCGATAATTCAATACGTAAAACGCACGGAATCTGAGCAGCAGCACGTCACAGAAAAATGATCTGATAATTAGGAAAACGGGAGTAAAAACTTAAGGTGACAGAAAAAGTCTTCGTAAGCATGGTCCTAAATGACTTATGATTTATGACTAAATGACCAATGACTTGAGGAGGGAGTGAAAACATGGATAGTAGATCAGAGAAAGTTAGGTATTGCTGTATCGAACAAAATCGTTATGCACGAGGCAAAAAGAGTTGCAGAAGAAAAAAAACGAGTCAGCGTATGTCTCATTATTACATTTGCATTCCATTTATTATCGATTCCCGGTGAAGTGCAGGATTTTTTCTCCTTCTCAAAGTGCTATAATAATGTTTTAAAAAATAAATGAATAAATAAATAATAGTTTTTGTATTTTATATTTTTTGGAAATATTTTCTTTTGCTTGTTTTCCTTTCGAAAATTTTGTCGATAAATTGTTTTGGAAAATTTTTCTAAAATTGTTTGGCTACTTTTCTATATTTTTCTGGCAAAGGTTTTATTAAATACATATTTGAAAAAATAATTTTTGCTCAATATTTTATTGAAAGCTTCCTATGTAACGTTAAATGTAATAAAGAATATTTTGTGAAAACAATTTGAAGTTTTGTAATTTTTCCTTTCAAAAATGTTTTTGGAAAACTGCGAAAATCTATCCGACAACTTTTTTGCAAATATGATTCTAATAAAAATGTTTCATAAAATTTAAAAAAAATATTTTTTGAAAAACATTAATTTCTTTGTAAAAACTATTAAAACGAAATCTTATCAGAATTGTTTTTTTTTCTAATTTTTTAAAATTTGCTGGAAAGATTCTAAGAATTTCTTCAAAATTATTTTTGTAAAAGGTATTCAGTATTTTTTGGAATAATTTATCAAAAATTTGTTTAAGATTATTCCTTTAGAAAATATTTCCTGGAAGATTTTTGAGAAATACAATTTCAAATGTATGTATTTGAAACCGAAAATTAATTATAGATGGATTTTTGAATCCATATTTTATATCACATATTTCATAAATTGGGATTTTTTATTCGAATAGTTTTGATCCGTACTTTTAAAACCGAATTTTGAATCTAGCTATCAAGCCCAGAATTTCTTGTAATGTGTGTTTTGCATCTAAAGTTTTAATTTTTATTTTTGAATCATAATTTTTGAAACCTAAAGTTATGAATATTCAATTTTTAATTCTCATTTCTTGAATTGTCATTCCTTCATTCCTCATTATTTGAATTCTCATTGTTTGAGTCCTTCGTTTTCATTCTCATTTCCTGATGCCCTATTTTTTAATTCCTATTTTTTATCTTCGTTATTGAATACTCATTTTTTAGTCCTCAATTACTTATTTCTTAATTTAAATTCACGATTTTTATATTCCTCATTATTAGAATCCTCATTTTAAAACAGATTTTTGATTCCTCATTTTTATAACTTCATCTTATGTAATCTCATTTTATGAATAGTGATTTATAGCTTACTTTCTAGAATGGAAATTATAGTTTCGTCATTGTGTCTGTCTGACTTTCCCCCTATTAACATTTGAACCAACAGGCCAATTTTCATCACACTTGCTACTGAGGCCGAGCTCCCGAGGATAGCTATTCTGCAACGATTGAAAGTCCCCAATTCGATTCCAGGAGCTATACTTCCCATTTGCTTTACATGGGAAATCTGAAATCCATCGAGCAGGCCAATTTTATATTGCTCATTAAAGTATAAAAAATTTTAATATCGGGGCAGTATTTAAACTATTCTCTGAGGAAAGGAAAGAAGGTTCTAATTATTATCGTAGAAGTTTGCTAATCGATTGCATTTTTTCGAATTTCGCGTAAATATCGGCGTTTTTGCTATTTTTATCAGTTATTACGAGAGGGTTGCCATTGCAACGACTATTGTTGTACTCGGATTCGCGCGTTATTTTTTCCACACTAAAACCAGTGATCAATTTAGATTTTATAAAATTTTATAAGGTAAATTATGAAATTTAGAAACACAAAAAGCATCTCATCCGCAGTGATTTTATAGCTATTTTAAATAATATAAGTAATATCTGCACAACATTTAACTTTAAACAATTAATTTGGAAATTAGGCATCATAAGTTCTACTCCACAGTTACCTTTTCCAAATTATTCCTTAATGCTAAAGACCTGATCCAGTTGTCATTAAGAAGTGGCGTATATAAACTTGCTTGTGATGATTGCGGAGCGGTCTACATCGGCCAAACGGGGAGGAGTTTTGATAAGAGAATTAAGGAGCATAAGAGTTTAAATAATTTGAATTCTCAATTTGCGAAACATCTTTTATACCTCAATCATCATAGTTCCTTCAACCCTAAATTCCTCCACTTTGAAATTAAAGGTCGCAAATTGGATGCTCTTGAACAGCTAGAGATAATTATTTGTGAAGACTCGCTTCTCTAAAATGAAAACCTTTTCCACAATCATTCTCCTCTATTTAGCTAACCGAATATTTTGTAAATACTTTGTATCAACATTGTTGTCTTTGGCCCTTTTACCAAGTTTTTGTAAAATTTTGCTACTATGTTGCTTTCGCCTTCTTTTTCCAACCCCTTTCTTTTCCTAACCGTTTATTCAATTACCATCCATTCGTTTTCTTTGTAACCCCTCCCGTCTCCCTCTCCCTCCCTTATTTTACCCCATATATATATGGAAGTTTTTTATATTTTAGAGGGATGCGGCGGTGTGGTTTGAGTGTTGGCCTCACCTTAAGATCCGACTCCGGCCCTCTATTTGTGCGTTGCTATTAGGGGACGAGGATGAGAAAACGAGACCACGAGAAATATTGAGGAGACCGCACAAATCAACACTCCGTCCTTCGGAAAGGATGTTAAGCAGATGCCCCCCCCCCTGGTGTATTTCGCAAGAGTGGTGCTATAACTTGCCGATGGGCAAAACTTAAGTAATGAATAAAATCACTACTGACAGCTTAGTAGCAATGCTGGAAAGCTGATTGAGGAAAGCCGGTGATGACTGACTTCCACCAAACCCTGCATTATATTTTATCACCTGATGATGCCACGATCGTAGTGAAACCGGTCGTTTAAAATTAAATTTGTGGAAGTAACTAAGTTCTTTTTTTCATGATGAGTAAATTCCACAGGGTTGAGCCTAACCTCATTATTGATATCATAAGTTCCGGTTTGATTTTCTCATTTTTTAATGTTAGTTTTGGAATCGGATTTTTAAAATCCTGTTTGTTGTGAATCATCATTTGTTTAGACATTCTTCAATCCTCATTTTATATTTTATCCTTTGTTAATCATCTTTATATTTTGAATCCTAAGCGCTTACACAATTCGTCATTTCTTGAGTCTTCAATTTTTTAATCATTTTCCCCCCAAATTTTTCAATTACTATTTTGGTGAACGATCATTTTTGAATCCTTTTATTCGAGTCATTATATATCAATTCCATATTTTGAATTTCCATTTTATGAATACCGTTTTTTAATTCTTCATTTCTGAATACTCATTTTTTGAATTCTCATATTATATATTTTCCATAAACATTCTTATTTATCAGTCCTCATTTTATGATTCTTCATATTTGAGTCTTAGTATTGGAATCCTCATTTTTTGAATCCTACATTTTTAAATACTTATTTTTGAATCATGATTTTTTTAAATTTTCATATATTCAATTTGCATTTATTAAAATCTCATTTTTTGATTTCTTATTTCTTGGGACCTCATTTTTATCCTCATTTTTTATTAATATATTTTTATCTCGTTTTTTTCTTAATCTTCCTATAATAGTATAATAATCCATTTTTTGAATCCTCAATTTTTGTCGGCACTTTTAATTCACCCTTTTTATCCTTATTCATTTAATCCTTATTATGTTGAATCCTCATGGTTTGTCCAAAATTTTCAATCCTAAACTTTTACTAATTTTTTTAATCCTCGTCTTTGAGTCCTTATTTTTCAATCCCTATCTTTTCAATTCTCATTCTTTGAATCCTCATTATTTGCATCCGTATTTTGTGAATTCTCATGTATATATATATATATATATATATATGGATGTCAACAAGGTGTTGGGACATATATATATATATATATATATATATATATATATATATATATATATATGTTATCTGTATATTTCACTTATCTATTTCTCATTTTTCAATCCTCATTTTTCAAACATGGATGGTTTTGGAAGATTTTCCTATTTTTTATATTAACTCTTTGCATTCTCATTTTCTGATCCCCTTATTTGTTCAATTGTTTAAATCGAAATTTTTCGAATCCTGATTATTTGAATCCTCATTTTTTTAGTCCTAATTATTCAATAGCTATTTATTGAATCCTCATTTTTGCGCCATTCGTTTCATTTTCGGATTCCTCATTTTTTTAATCCAATTTGTTCAATACCCATTTTTTGAATCCTCAATTTATAAACTCCCATATTATATACATATATACATATTTCTCATGTTTTAATCCTCATATTATTCAATCGTCATTATTGAATCATCGTTCATTGAATCCACATTATTAGTAATTTTTATGAATTCTCATTTTTTGAATCCTCATTTCCTGCATCCTCATTTTTTTAGAACCTTTTTTTGTCCAATTATTTTGTCCCTAATTATTTGAATCCTCATTCTTTGTATCCTCTTATTTGAAACAGCATTTTATTAAAATATTCAATCCAAATTTTTGAATCATCATTTTATGAATCTCCAGTTTTTTATTACATATTATATATATATATATCATCCCAATTTTCCAATCCCTATTTTTGGAATCATCATTTTTTAAGCTTATTTTTCATTCCTCATTTTTTTATTAATCTATTTTTTAATCTTGTTATTTTAATATTAATCCTCATGCTTGGATTCAAGTTATTGAATCCTCACTTTATTTAATCCTTATTATTGATTCGGCATTATTAAATCCGCTGTTTTTTTAATTCTCCATTAAATCCTCATTTTTCGTATCCCAATTTTTGTCCAAATTTTTTAATCCGAAGTTTTTAGTACTATTTTTTGAATCCCCATTTGTAGATGGAATTATGAAAGCAGCCGAATTCTGTGATGAATTAGAAATAATATAAAAAAACACATTCCTATGTTGAAATATAAATTTCTCCTTTGAATATTACAGATGATATTTAAAAATAGTGTTTTGAGAAAATAGAATCCAAAAATCACGACATTAAAAGTAATTCCTGGGTACGATTATTCTTAATAAACCAGAGAATCGTTCTATGCACTTTTCTGGAAATCGATATTTTCTATCCCTTTTTAGTGCTTTTCGTCATTGCTTATTATCTTCGTGATGTCCGTCCGTCCGTACGCAAACATCAGGGAAGAATTGGCTGAACCGATTTCAACCAAATTTGGCACATATAATCATCACATAAATATAAATTCGACCAGATCAACTCAGCAGGGGTGCAATTGCAAAGTTTAACTTTTCTGTAATAATGAATTTGGAAGGAATTTAAAGCGATTTCAAGGAAATTTAGTATGTCAAAGGTGTGCAACATTAAAAAACGAAATCAATATTTTTAATATTGATATAGAAATCAGAGCTGTCACAATACAAGTAACAAAGAAATTCTTTTTACAAGTATTTGTGTTGAACTGCTCACATCAATTTTAACCAAATTTAAATTTATAATAGATTGCGAAAACCAACAGGTATTGGGACCGGATCGTTAAAGAAGCCATCGCGATCCGGCTCAATCCTATGAATTTTAACAGAGACAAAGGCTTCACGCTCATGCCATATTAATTTATGACTTAAAAATGAGAATTAAAAAAAATATGAGAATAACAGGAGAATTAAAAAAAATAAGGATTCAGAAAATGAGGATGCATGAAATGAATATTTACATTCAGGATTGAAAAAATAGGTATTAAAAAAATAAAGGAATGATAATATAAATTATGAGCAATCAAAAAATGGGGATTCAAAATATGAAGTTGCAAAGAATGACCAAAAAAATGGGGAAGCAAAAAATTAAGACTGAAAAATCGGGAAAAATAAGGATTTAGAAAATATGGTAAAATTGGGATAGAAAAACTTGAACAAAAAATATAGATTCAGTAAATGACGATTCAAAGAATTTATATTAGAAAATGAGAATTCCAAATTGAGGGGTTCAAAAAATGAGGAATGAAAATTGGACACTCGGAAAATGACGATTCAAAAAAGGTTGATTGAAAAAATGGGGATAGAAAAAAATGACAAAAAATTAGGTTTCGAAAAATGAGGATAAAATCATTAGGATTTTTTGAAATGAGTGAGAATTTGGACAAATAATGGGAATTCGAAAATTAAGGATGCCGGAAAATAGGATTCAAAAAATGAGATGAGATGGGAATTCAAAATATGGCGATTCTAAAAATAAGGATTGCAAAGAACGACGATTAAAATATTGGGATTGAAAAATTGACATAAATGAGGATTCAATTATGACAACTCATTAAATGAGGATTGAAGGATAACAAATATGTTAGTATATAACATGAGAATAATGAATGAAGCTTAAATAATGAGGAGTTTCTAATAAGCACTCGAAAAATGGGGGTTCGAATATTGATGATTAAATTGATTCAAATGGTTAGGATAAAAAACTGACAAATAATAAGGATTCCAAATATGAGGATTCAGAAAACGACGATTAAATATGAGAAACATATAAGTGAAGTGTACAACATGAGAAATAAAAGAATGAGGATCAAAAAATTTGGATTCACAAAATGGCGATTTAAAAGATGATTGAAAATTATAAACTGGAAAAAATGATTTAAAATATTGTAAAATATGAGGATTTAAAAAATAGAGAATGAAAAAACAGGTTTAAGAAATGAGAATGTAAAAAATGAGGATTCATAATTGATGATTGAATAATATATCTAAATAGAGGATTAAAAAAATGATGCGAAAAACTATGGTTCAAAAAAATGAGGGTAAAGTGGGTAAAATTAAGATTCATAAAATTGATGTTGAAATATTTGGAGAAAAAATACGGATGAGACTGCAAAAATGATTGAAAATGGTGTCAAATATGAAAATTCAATAAATGAAGATTTAAAAAAGGACGCTTGAAAATTGGAAATAAAAAAAAATGATGCAAAAATTATTAAAAATTTGAGATTAAAAAAATGGGTTTGAAAATGATGATTCAAAAATTATTCAAATAATTTGAATTGAAAAATTGGCCAAGGTTGATACAAAAATTGAGATTCCAATACAAGGGAATCATAAAATGAGGACAAACAATAGACAATAAATGAGTATTCAAAAATTTGGATTAAAAATGTATTAAATTGAGGATTCAAATAATTGGACTTGAGCAGAGGATTGAAGAATGACATATATTTAAGTATAGTATATAAGTTGAGAATACAAAAATGAGGATTTAAAATGAGGTTATAGGATTCATGTATGAGGATTCAAAAATATGGATTTAAAGGTGAGAAATATGTAGATAAATTATATAGTAACCTGAAAATTCTAAAAAGGAGGATTAAAAAATTAGGTTTGAAAAAAATAATAAAATAATAAGTATTGCAACAAATGAGGATTGAAAAAATGACTATTCAAAAATGTGGTTACAAAACATGGGGGTTGAAAGGTTTCAACTAAAAAATGAGGATGTGGTTGTGGACTCAAAATGTGGATTGAAAATAAGAACACAAAAATTAGGATTAAAGATATTAGGATGCAAAAATGAGGTTTCAAATAATAAGGATTCAAATAATGAGGCTCAAAGAAATTTCCGGTTGAAATAAAAGTGGGATTCAGAAAATGAGGAAGCAAAAAATGAAGATTCAAAAAAATAAGAATTCAAATAAATGAGAAATCAAAAAGTGAAGATTCAAGAAATTTTAATAAAAAAAATTGGATGGAAAATTGACGAAAACTGATTCCAGTATGAGGACTCAAAAATGTGGATTGAAGACATGAGGATGCAAAAAATGATGATTCATAAAATGCGGATTCAAAAATTATGACTAAAAGATGAGGTTTCAAAAAACAAGGATGCATAAAATAACGATTCAAAAAAGAGGATTCAAAATATGAAGTTTCATCAAAAAATAAGAATAAAACATCAATAAACAAGTAGTTCTGGAAAGAAATAATCCGCCTGCTTTCCTTTCAATACAAGTTTAAGATATCACAAGTAGGTTTCCCGTGGTACAGAAATGCTTTTCGTCAAATTCGCCGTAGTATAATAGGGTAGGGTAGTCGAGTGGAAAAGAAAATAACCCATTTATTCACTCAAGCCGAATTCGGTAATAATCCGATAAATTGCGATTTCAAACGCAAAAACGATATAGTCTAGTAGAATTTTAAGAAAATACCATCAATTATCAAAATTCAGCGGTAAGAATTAGAATCTACATACCTTTAAAACAGTACAAACCCCGCTCCTATATCACATATTTTAAGATATTTTAATGTATTTAATAAAAAAATTAAATGTATTAATAAAGAAAACATCTTTGCAAGATGGATGTAAGTTTTCCTATGTAAAACAAATAGGAAAAAACGTTCCGGGAATCGAACCGGCCAAATTAAATATAGCCTGGAGATGAGCCCTGGGAGCACGAGCTTCAAGTTTCATGAAAATCGGCCCATTGGTGAACACACACACAGAGACAGGACCATTTCATAAAGCTATTAACCAGCCAAAAAATGGGTATTGAAAGATTAGAAGTAGATTTTACAATAAAAAAATATGGATTCAATAGTTGTTGACACAAAAAACATGGATGCAAAAATTAACAAAATTTAAAAAATTAGGATTTAAAAATGCTTAAAAAATTCGCAAAAAATTTCAAAATAATGAGCATTAAAAAAAAGAGGATTGAAAAATGGAAAACCAAAGTAAAATATAAAATATGAGAATTCAAAAATTGAGGATAAAAAATGAGTATATTTAAAATTAGGATTTAAAGAATGAGGATGCATAAATGGTTTGTATATTTTGGATAGAAAAAAATGTCAGAAAATGAGAACTGAAATACTGAGGAATATGCAAGTAAAATATATAACATGGAAAATATAAAAAATGACGATGCAAACAATGAGATTTCAAAATAAAAAGATTCAAAAAGAGGATTCAAAAATATAAGGGTGCAGAACATGATGAGTTAATAAATAGGGAAAACAAATGCGGATTTAAATAGAATTAAACAAGATGATCCAAACAGAACTTATGATGCCTACTTTCCATTTAATCATTTATTTAAGACTTATAATGGCTTTAGTAGCTTTTAAGTCATCGCGGATGTGAAGATCTGTGTGTTCTCAAATTTCATAATTTAGCGTTATAAAATACTACAAATACATTCGAAAGGAATATTAAATTGATCACGCGTGTTAGTGTGACAAAAATAACGCGTGCCAAATCGCCAGTATTTACGCGAAATTCTAATAAATGCAATTGATAAGCAAAATACTATGATAAAAATTAGAATTTTCGTTCCTTTCCTCAGAGAATAGTATAAAATTTGCTCCGATATTACTATTCTAAGATATTTTAATGAGCACGATAGATTTCAGATTTTCCATGTAAATCAAATGGGAAGGATAGTTTGTTCTTTGGGGACTTCAATCTTCGCAACAAAAACTATCCTCGAGAGCTCGGCCCATGTAGCAAGAGATTTCCACCAAGTTTCGTGAAAATCGGTCTATTGGCTCAAAAGTTAATAGGGGGGACGAACATACAGACACAACGACAAAACTATTTACATTCTGGAATGTAGGCTAAAAATAAGCATTCAAATAATAACAAATCATAAAATGACGATTAAAACAACTGAGATAGAAAAAAGACGTCTCATGAAATGAGAATTGAATGAATACAACTAAAAATACGTCAAATTCAAAATATAGGATACAAAAATTAAGAATCAATTACGTGGGTTCAAAAAAGAGTATTGAAAATGAGAAACATATTATTATTAAACATATTATAAAACACGAGAATTCAAAAATTGAGGGTTAAAAAAAAATGAAAAAATGGAGATTCAAAAAATGACGATTAAAAAATGGGGATTGGAGAATAAGAAAAATGAGGATGCAAAAAAAGAGGATTCAAAAATGGAGTCAAATGACGAGGATTCAAAAAAGAAAATTCAATTATGTGGAACCAATGAGGATTGAAAAATGAAAATTAAATTAGTAAAGAATATAACAGGAGGATTCAAATAATTAAATTTAAAAAATTATGTTAAAATGATGCATAAAATTAGGACTCAAAGAATGAGGATTCTAAAAATTGAGATAGAGAAAATGGCACAACAAATAAAATGATAGAAAATGAGGAAAAAATTGGGATTCAAAAAATGAGGATTGAGAATTGCGGAGTCAGAAAAAAGGATTTAAAAAATTAGGAATTAATAAGTTAGGAATAAAGAATGAGGATTCAAAATATAATGATTAAGAAAAAAATTAAAAATAGACCAATCAAAGAATGACTGAAAAGGAATGAGAATTCAATGAATAAGGATTGAAAATAGAATTAAAATATAGGTTACCAAAATAAGAATTTCAAATTTCTGTGATATAAAAAATTAGTATTCAAATATGAGTATAAAATAAATGACTAGTAAATAATGAGAAATATATGGAAGAATGAATGAGGATGCAAAAAATGAGGATTCAAAAATGTGCAAAACATATGCGGATTAAAAAGGGATAAAAAGAGGATTCATATAATAAGGATTAATAAAATGAGGATTAAAAAAATTGAGGTTGAAAATTTTGGTCTCAAGAAAACAGGATTTAATGAGTGAGCATTGAAAATATGACAAACGAATATATAAAATTTCGAAAAATTGGGATTAAAAATAGTATTCAAATAAGAGGATTAGAAAATTGAGTATTGAATAATGAGAAATATACAAATAATAAATTATGCAACAGGAGAATTCATAAAATGAGGATTAAAAATGAGGATTCAATAAATTGCGATTGGATAGCCGAGACTTCGAAAATTTAGATTACAAAAAATGACGATTCAAAAAATGATTTAAAAAATTGTGATTGAAAAATTGGGGCAAATGATGAGGATTCAAAAAATAAGAAACCACATTTATAAGAAACCAATGAGTATTGAAACATATAAATAATACATAAAAATATATAAATAAGAATCCTTATTCTTAGAATCCTCTTTTTTAAAATGAGGATTCTAAGATTAAGGATTCAAAAGATTGGGGTGAAAATGAGGAATGATGAATGAAAAAAAAATTGGGATTGAAAAAATAGCACGATAAATGAGGTTGCAAAAAATGAGGAAAAAAACGATTTAAAAAATTATGATGCAAAAATTGGGTCAAGTTATCAGGATTCAAAAAAAAAGAAGCCACATTTATGAGAAACCAATGACGATTGAAAAATATATAAATAATTTTTAGAATCCTCATTTCAAAAAATGAGGATTCAAGAAATGATGATTCTAAAAATTGGGATGAAAAAATAGTGCTTTCATTGAGGATGCAAACAAATGAGGAAGCATAAATTTCGTATTAAAAAAAATGAGGATTCAAAAAATGAGTATTCAAAACTTAGGTGAAAAAACCGGATTATAAAAATGGGGATTACAAAATGAGGATATAAAAAATGAGGGTTCAAAAAGTGACGATTCCTGAACTTAGGAGAATTCAGAATGTGAAGATTAAAAAAAAAAACAAGATTAAAAAAGAGATCAATCAAAAAATGAGGACCAAAAATTAAGATTCAAAAATGAGTATTCAAAGACTGGAGATTTCAAATTTGGGGATTAAAAAATTGGCATTGATAAATTAATAAAAGAGACGATTTAAAAAATGAAGATTCAAATATATATTCGATAAAAAGGATTAAAAAAATGAGAAATATATAATTATAGATCATGAGAATCCAAAAATTAGCATTCCAAAATAATGAACAAATGAGAATTATAGAATTAGGAATTGAAAATTGATAACAAAAAATTAGGATTAAAAAATGAAGATTCAAAAAATGAGAACTCGAGAAATGAAGTAAAAAAATGGGATTGAAAAATCTGTACAAATAACAGGCATCGAAAAAATGCGGAATCAAATTTGTGGATACAAATAACATAGGAATAAAGAATGAGGATTCAAAATATGTAGATTAAAAAATCTAAGATTAAAAATAGATTGATCAAAAAATGATTATTGAAATATGAGGTCCCAAAATTTAGGATTAAAAAACTGAGTATTTAAAAAATGTGGATAAAAGAAATGTAGATTCCAATAAATCCGTCTTCAGAAATGGAGATTTTTAATTGCGAAGTCAAAAATGAGATTGAAAAGTGCTGATCTGAAAAAATGCGGATTAAAGATATACATATCAAGAAAACTACGGGATCTTTAATTTGAGTTAAAAAATTTTGGATTCCCAAAATGGCGATTGAAAAATGTAGAATCAAATAGTGGTTTCAATGATATGCAAATTCAAATAAATACTGGCTTAAAAAATTAGGATTTAAAAAAGCTTTTTTTTAAATACGGCTTATAAAAATCTGATTAAAAAATTCGGATTTATTGAAGCCTATTCAAAAAATTTCAATTCATAAAATTCAACAATATACGGTTTTAAAAGAATGAAAATTTTAAAAATTCGGATTCAAAATAGGCGGATTAAAAAAAAATCTGATTCAGTTGACGGGACTCTAAAGAGTGTCAGTTGCCATGATACTCCTAAGTGGCGGAAGTAGCCATGACCCTATAAAGAGCGGTCGCAATCATGAGTGGATGAAAAAAGTATTTTTAAAATTTCCGAAAATACTTCCAAAATCGCTCTAAAAACAAAAAAGGTTTGAATTTTTAAAAAGATAGTTTTAAGTTTCAGCTGTGATTTTAAAACATATTTTACCAAATATTATTTGGTAAAATATTTCTAAAATTTCTGATAAAATGCAAAATTGTTCCAAGTGTAATTTAAGATAAAAATTTTCGATAATGTATTTCAAAATAATACTCCCAAAGCTATTTTCTGAAAATACTTCACAAAATACACCCTCAACGTATTTTCCAACAAATTCAAAAATCCAAAATAATTAAAAAGCCTTCTTCAAAAAGATTTCCAAGGGAAAGATAAGGTAGTGATGATGGTGGCAACAATGTGTTGGAGGAATTCCAGTGGACACTTACCGGTGTTGGCGAGCCGCTGGTTGTGTTTAAGTAACACGAAAACACAGCACATAAAAGAAAAGCTTTTTTCTACCACATTCACCAAGAATATATTTGGAATACATTTTATATAAGTTAGAAAATTTTTGAGACAACAAATTTCCAAAAAACTTGCCAAACATTTTTTATCGAAAAGTATTGAAAAAATTTCCAGTAATAATTTCCTATTAAAAAAATATTCCAAATTAACGAAAATTATTTACAATAAAACTAAAAATGTCTTTAAACATTTTTAAAGCAATTTTACAAAAAAAATCCTAAAAAATTTCAAAAATTATTTTCCAATAACAATTCTGATAGTTTTCTAAATTTCTTCGAAGCATTTATTAAGATGTGAAAAGCATTTCCCATTTTTTTACTTTCTAAATAATTCAAAAAAGTATTTTCTAAGATTTTTCCAAAAGAGAAATTTCTGAAAACATTTTCTGAAAATATTTAACAATACAAATTTGTTTGTATATATTTCTGGCTCTTAGAACTTAATAGAATACAGTTTTAATGAAATTACCAAAAATATAATTAATACATGCCTAAATATTTTTTTATTTAAAATATTTTCCGAAAAATTACTTTTAAAAATTTCCTCAAATATTTAAGAATTTTAAAAAAATATATAACTTTAAAATATTTTACACCGAATAAAACCAGATGAGCTCAGCACAATATTCTAAATATAGAGTAATTGATATGATTGCAATAGTACGAGTACTTACGGGTCTCGTTCACAGCGTTCTCGAGATCGATTATCGGCATTTACACTCGTGAATAATTTTTAAACAGTAATTTTTTATTCTTTAAAAAATTAAATAAAGAAATTTTAACTAACTTAACAAAACATTTCCAAAATATAGTCCAAATAAATAAATTAAAAATATTTTTTTAAATTAAAAAATTATCCAAAATAATTTTATAATACATTCATAGAAAATTTCCAATATATTACGAAAATGAATGCTCAAATAATTTTCAAAAGAATTCAAGATATTTTACAAAATCTTTTTTTCTCAAAATAATATTTTTTTATTCCCATAAATTCCAAAACAACTTCCAAAACAATTTACAATAGAATAGTAATGAAAATTTTGAAAATATGTTGTCAAAACAATAAAGTACATATCAAAATATTATTTCAAAAAATTTCCAGAAAATATTTTAAAACATTTTAAAATGAATTTACAAAAATATATTCATTAAATGTTATAAAATATTTTTTAAATTAAGTCAAAAAAGTATTCTTATTAATTATAGCAAAAAATATGAAAAGCAATTTTCAAAAACTTTCCAAATAAATTAAAGTTTTCCAGAAACATTCACGAAAAATTTATTTTGAAAATTACGTTTCCTGGAAAATTTCCAAAAACTATTAAGGAAAATATTCCCGAAAAATTAACAATAGATTTTTGAAAAAGGAATTATAAAGTACTCGTGGTTACCGCAAGAAGATTGTGATTTCAGTCAGAAATCTGCATGTTTAAAAGTCATTTTAAAGAAGAAAATAATGATACACAGCAATTATTTTATATAATTTACAAAAATCTTCAAATTAAATTTTCCCGAAAAAAAATTCTGAAAATTTTCCAATATATTTTTGAACATTTTATCAAAAACTTTCCGACAGATCTGTCTTAACGATCGATGCAAACATGTGATGTTAAGCTTGGGATTTTCTCGAATTTTTATCTTCCTAATTATGTGGCCTCATTTTTACTGGAGCATGTTTTTTACTGCCATCCCTTAAGAGTAATTTTTCTGCAGCCCTTCAATACAATCATTTATTCTGCCACTCCTTAATAGAATCATTTTCACTTCCCCCCCGTTCATCCGTATTTTAGTCTATAGCAGGCATGTCAAACTGGCGGTCCTTTCTTTGCCTTACTGAGGCCCGGATGCGAGTTTTTGTCTCAACTAAATCGTTCGTGATTTATTATAAAATTTTCCATAGTTATTGAGATAGAATATAACGCGTTTTCAAAAATATACTTTTCCTAACTCGGGCCCTCATCAAGCAACTGTAATCCTAATCTCTAACATCCATCGCTCCAGTATGGCCCTGATATGCCTGATCTATAATCATTCTATATTTCTTCTAAATATTATATGATACCACAAAGTTGAGCCCAACTCCTTAGATTATATTCTATCTTTCAGTAGTTGTTCGGTACTTTACTGTTAATCTTCTTTTACACAATATTCGCTTCTCTTATCATTTCTATGGAGTAAATAACGAACTGTGCTTGTTGCGATTGGCCAACCTTGTCTCACGCCTCTTCCTAGCATTGGCCAATCTGATTCACCCTCTGCTGGTTCTGGTTCACACATAGATTTTTGATAAAATGCCTATCTACTTCTAGTTATCGCTACACGTCCATTAGCGTAAGCCCTGAAACTTTATCCAAGGTCTTTTCCATATCGTATTTTTTACTTTTTTGTGGTTCACAGTTTTTCTTTACTTGCCTTAAGAGAGTCTCTGTGACTTCCGCTGTTTTTGCTGGATTTCTACAGGTTTTAAGGAACCCAAATTGTTTTGACTCCTTTCGTACTTTCTTATTTCTTATTCCATTACCTACAGAAGATATGCATTTCTAATTCTAATTATTCGCAAACATGCTCGTGATTTTTACAAAATCAATATTTGGACATATTTTGTATTTATTGTTTAACTCTATAATATTTCTTAAGAGGGATCGGAATGGAACAGAAACTCTTAAACTCCGGCAACGCGAAATCTCAGCGCTGAAACAATTTCTGACGTGATTACCACATGCACGCTTGCGCATTTAAATGACAAATTAGAAAAGGGCAAAGAAAGGAATTAGCCGTATTCATGGATTATTCTGCAACTTTGCCGAACTATTTCATGCCGTATTTGAGTGGAATTTCTCACGTGATAAATAGTTCCGGAAGATTTTTCAAAATGCCTCGAGTCGTTTAATCTGACCGGCGAAGGACTTTGCGAGAGAGGCTGTAACGGGCGAACGAGCAGCGAATGGCTGGAGAGAGAAAAAATATGTATAGATATGTATGCGTAAATCTCACCTTCAAATGGTTTTAAGGGGGCGATTAGAGAGAGAGGTGATATGCGTGGAGCATCGCAGGCGGGAGGTCGGGCGACGAGGCCGTGATGCGGAAAGAGGGAGGGAGAGAGAGAGAGAGAGAGAGAGAGAGAGAAGGGGTTCGGGTAGAAGGGATCATCCAAGTGAAGAGGAATACGAAATAAAAAGCGTTAGTCTGGAGGAACCGCGGGGGAAGTCGAAGATTTATGATCGTCGGGGGATTTGCACAGTATTTGCAAGGACGGGTGTGTATATTTATAAAGCTTTGTAGATGTGATGGAATTAACGCCAGGGCCCAAAGTAAACATGGAGCCACCCGTGGCGCTGGGTCTGAGACCGTCCAACGGGCTAAGGAACCGATTCGAAGGGTGGAGGAGAAGGGAGCGATCCGAGAAACAAAAACAAAAAATCTAACTATCCTTACCGCTTTGTAATAGACTTACAACTGAATGATATGTTACCAGGAAACTGATTCACGCACTGTCAAGGAGTTCATCTTAGTTTAATGTCATTAAAAAGTAAATAATTTATCCTGAAGCAATGTAGAAAAATAAAGTAACATCCGATGAAATTGACAATAAGACAATTGTCTTATGTCACTAAAAAAGATGGGTGAAAAATTAAAAATGTATTAATGTTGGATTCAGTCGGAAAATTTATATGGACTTTACTTTTCACAGGGGAAAATTTTTCAGTTATTTAATTTTTGTAATATCCTAAACTATGTAATTACTTTCTTGATTATTTAAAAACGTACGAACGTCTCTCAAAAATATTCTGTCGTTAATCACAAAAACGTCGTTTCTAATAATTAAAATTTTGGATTATTTCAACACGATAATTTTCTTCATTTGTACTTTTTAGACAACTCGGAGTTCCTGCGTCAGTGTGCCACTTTTCGGAGGAAAAAACGCATCCCAGTAATCTGTTTTGAGTCGTGTAGCCATGTAATTGAGACTCGTAAATCATGGTATTCGTTTCACACTAATTGGAATGTCTGGATTAATATCGCTTTGGATGGTTCAGAATTTTTTCCAATTTTATCAAATTTCAAAGCGACTCGAGAAATAGTTATGAATAAAACTGCATAAAATAATATAATTGTTAATATACATTATTCTGAAATCCATAAAATTCAAATAAAATGTGCAATAAAGTTTTTGTTTGATTCACTGTGATGGCGAATATGTCATGCGTCAATCTTATTTATAATAAATAACTTGTAACTACTACTAACTATTTAACTATTTATGTTATACTGAAAATTTTAAACTGTTAAGTCGTTAAAAGAAGCGCTTTTAACGCTCGTTTTTTCTTTCGAAACAATTATTTTGCTATTACAGAAATGAATCGATTTTTGTTTTCTTAGTATACACTTCGTTCATTTTGATGCCAATATGTTTAATTACAACCATCAAAGTATATAATGCAAACGAAAATAACCTTCACTCATCGAGAATCTTGAGAATGACTTTTTGATATCTTCTCATTCTTAAGTCATTCGCATAGATTTCTAAAACCTTAAACAGGGATTTGATGTATTCAAAGAAAACTCGACGTTTATTAGATAACATTAAATAACGGTTATACGATGGATTTTTCTTAACCCTCCGGTACTCGTGTAGATTTCTAATGTAGTAGTAGTAATGTGTCAACCGTTTTTGAATAAGGAAGCTTTTTCTTAGACGGTGCACGGCCATTTGAAACGAACATCTGTGATATATCTCATGTGGAAAATATTTTTGCTGTCTTGGTGAATTAGTTTTAAATGCAACAATTGACAGTTTTTTCATGTTTCTGTTTCTCACTCAACAAGTTTTAACCGATAACTATAATTTCTGAGGTGCGGAAAAAAACTTATTTTATTTTCACATTATCTCTCCATATGCAATATTATTGATAGTAAATAATTAAATTTTTATACATTAATTGTCTCACATTAATTAATTTATACTTTGAGGTTGTGTATGAGATCTGAAAAAAATTCTGAGACATCATGAGAAAAATAGGTGTGTATGAAACATCTGACAAAATGAGGATTTTTGAAAAATAGTAAAATTATTACAATTGTACTTTCATAAACTTTTATGTATTTATTATATATTTATATTGAAAAGTAACTGTAATTTAACCATTTTTTACCAAATTTCATTCTATTTATTCGCATGCTAAAAATATGTTCGCTATTTTTCACATAGAAATATTGACGTAAGTTTTGTCAATTTTATTTTAAAATGATATTATTAAATATTCTTAAAAAATTATATGTTGTGTTTCGATTAAATTATATATATATATATATATATATATATATATATATATATATATATATATATATATATATATATATATTTGTAATTTTTGTTGAGGAATGAACTATATTTAGCATGCATTTTCAATGTAATACATAATGGGGTTAAAATCTACCCCGCGCGAGTAGTGGAGGGTTAATATTTTTTCATCGTCGATGAAGTGCAAAAAATCCGTTTTCATTAATCTAGTTACATTAGGTTATTCGTTTACAGATAGCCTACTAATTCATTAGTTAAGGCAGAAAAAATCATGTTTTTGCATCATTTCCAAGCGTCGCAGGAGCCGAAATTTTTAGGTTAGCGCTAATGGAGTTCTCTCAAACTAAAAAAGTACTCTTCTCGGAACGCTTCATCACACGTTCCAAACACGCCCGGCGGCCACTGTGATGTGGTACGGAGAGGAGCAGAAAGCACGTGAAAAGTGAGCAGGAAAGAGGGATAATGCGACACTCAATCCTTTTTCGCCCTTCCCTGTCGAATATGCGCCGAAAACTTTGCACATCTTCCTTCTCCCGCCCACGCCTCTCCTGTCGTCTTCCGTGCGTAGGAAAGCGAGCGAAAGGAGTACGGAATGAGTGAGTGAAGACGGCGGAAACTTCCTTTGCTCTCGAGGTCTCTTCTTGGTTTGTCTTAACCCCTCGACCCCTCTCACTCCCGCCCCCTTGCCCCCGAATCTCCTCCCTTAAAGTACGAGGTCCTCTTCCTTAGGTTCCTCTCCTCCTTGCACGCGCTCTTGATGGCAATGGTAATGATGATGGCGGAGGTGACGTCATCAGCAGGCCGAGTTTTTGGTCGGCTTGAGGAAAGGGGAAGCCCATCATTGCTTTAGTGCTCCTTTGCTCGGAACGAGAGCAGCGACGAAATGGAGTGAGAAGTGGAGAAGGAACAGAACAGGAAATTAAGGAATACTCGCTGTTTTCATTTTATCGAGTTTAGCTGTGGTTTTCGGCCGGATACGTCATATGTTGCCGATATTTACGCTGCATTGACAATAGCCTCCAGAATCGCAACCCTTGGGAATCATAACTGTCGGATTAAAAATGCGGATTGATTCGCTCTAGCGGCCACTAAGCTACGTGGAGTGTTTGAAGACACCGAGGGGAGTTTGAGAGAGGCAATGCAGCTCCTCTCGTTCCCCACCCCTCGATAATGTAACCCTTCCGCACCCATTTCCCTCCAGGCATCTTGAACCCCTTCATTTCTCGGCCCCTTTCCCGCCTTCCTCTGCTTCGCCCCACCCCACCACCCCCTCCCCGGACCCATCTTACCTCCCTTCTGTCTTCATCTGGTCGTTTCTTGTGGAACACGGACAACTTTAATGGAATAATTAAATGAAGAGAGGAAGAGAGCGATGATTGCTCCGCGTTTATCACCATCTTCCAACGCCGCGCCGCCCTCGGGCCCCCGCAACCTCCTCCTCGTTTCCTTCCCGCGCCTCCTCTCTCCCACTGTTCCCTCCCCCCGCGCGTCCCGCAGAAAGATCTGCTTCCCCCTCCCGACCCCCATACCATCCGTCTGCAGGACTTGCGTCCTCCTAGCCAGACTCGCATTTCCTCCCTATCGTATCTACTCAGTCCCCCCTCCGTCCCTCCCCCTACCCTCATCTCCACACCTCCTCACCTCCTTGGGTCGTTCGGGTGCCCATGGGTCTTTCTGGCTGATCCTCGGAACGGTCCAGGACTTCTCGAGGCGGCTCTGATTGGCGACCAGGGACATCCCACTCGAGTGTTGGAGGGAGGTGGGAAGATAAGTGAACTTGCTGAAGAATGCTCCTGCGAGTCCGTTTCCAAGGAGGTAATTCTAGGAACTTCGACGATGATCAACCCTTGTCCTGTGACTTCCATTACGGCACTCACTTTCGAATAAACTTTATTTATTGGAAGCCTCGACATATCTGATATTTTTAAGCAATTTCAAATTCGAGAAGAAGTAACCAAAATTATTTTCGTTTTTAAAGTAGAAGCGCAGATAATTACTTGAAGAAAACTTGAGCATTATTTCAATTTCATCGAAACTCACTCTTGTTGACTGTATCCAACCGAAAGTGTTTCAATATTCTTGTTCATTCATTTAAACTTATTGGTATTTGCTGTTTTATAACTCACATTATTCAACCTCGAAGATCAACAGCTGTTCTGAAGAATTTCGCATCCAAGCTATGATCATATAGGTTTAAACATGAAATAAATGAAATTTTAATTTTTTTAATATTCAAATTTTATATTTTGGTTGGTAAATAAATACATAACAACGGCAACAGAATTCGTCGATCGGCTCATTTCCTGTTTATAATGAATCTGTGGGATAAGCATTCATTCGGTTAATCCATTAACCAATAAAAGCCCCCATCTCATCCTAAGCAACCAATGCCTGTGCGGCTGTAATGAAATGCCATTCGAGACGCCATTCTCTCGTGACGCACTTGTGCTTTGTTCAGTGACACGACACTTTTTACGCGTGACTCCCAGAGCTAGTTACACCGTATTATTCGGCCGTTAAAGCACGCCTAACAATAACTGCTAGCAAAAGAGAAAATGTTAATTTTTCCATCCAGGGGTCGAACCCCCGTCGGTCTTAATACAAACGCCTCTCGGGAGCATGTTATTTTTTCTCCGCTCTCCCTAGATAAAAACTCATTCCTAATCTACATAATCTTTTCTCCCCCTCCCCTCCCTCCCTTTCGTCTCCGGGTCACCCACCTCCCCTTGTCTATCAACTCGCTCCTCGTGCGCGCCCTCCTCCCCACCTCCCAACTTCTCCTACGCTGCTATTTATACATTTTTTTCTCCCTTCCATCCTTCTACTTCTCTCCCTCCCCCTCCACCTTCTCCCCTGTCTCATCTCCGCATTTGTAAGCCACCCTCGTAGACGAGTGACAGACCTTCGCTGGGCGCGCTATTTATTTTCCTGACATGCTTTTCAGGGAGCCCGAGCAATAAATCTTATTTCAGGCCCTATCTCACTCGCCTCAACCCTCCCGACACCCTCTCCCTCCCTCCCTCCACCTCATTCCCCCTCCCTCTGGCCCTCCTCCCTTCTTCATTTCCCTCCGCTCATTCCAAACCGTGACGTTTTACCTTCCCTTCGGATGCTTACCGAGGGCGCGAAGTGCGCCGGGCAATACAAGTACTAATAAACGGGCGCACGAGTGAGAGAAAATGGAGGTTTTCCAAAGCAATTTCTCGCCTTTGTCTCTTGAACTAAAGGCACGCACCCTACAGCAAGTATAAGAGAGCGTTAGGATCTTGTTGGAAAGACTTTAAAATAGAAACCTTCAAAGACTGGCTTGAAAATTCCTTGTTTTGGGTTATACTACGTGCACTTGTCTCCTAAGAAAATTTTAAGTTGGTATTGTTTGCTAAAACATGATTCTCAGCGATAAATTCATAATTTCTCTAAAAGACTGTGAAATGTTACATACACCTATGCGATAACATTATCGGTTAATACCTTGATTTTTTGGGCATAGGTATAAGCATAAGAATAAAAGAATAAAATCAATTGGAACACAACTAATTTTACTTTTAAAAATTATTTTACATGAAATTGACTCTTAAAACTATATTCACCAATATTCCCATTTTGCGTAGTACTCCTGGAAATGCCGGTTTTACGGAATGAAACAAATTAGATGGCAGAATGTGAATTTGGTACCCTATAGTTGCAAAATGGGTCCTTACGCGGTACTGACACTTTAACGTACAATATTTGTACAATATTTGTACAATAATGTTGTATTGTTTTCTGTACTATAGTTTTTTAAATCTATCGCCATGATTAAAGGATCGTTACTTTCCAAGGTTATTCATATTTAATGTTTTTCGCAATAACATGGGTACATTACTCAATACCGGTTTTATGGAAAATTCTTTTCTACAGAATGAACTCGGTGCCAAGCCACACTTAGAATTTCAGGCATACTCTATCTGGGAAAGGACAAATTTGATAAAAACAACATGGAACAACAAACACTTGTAAAGATTCCCGTCTCTACTAAAAAAATCAAATTTAATACTTAAAATGAACTGGGTTAACGTTATCTTCAGTTGTTGAAAGGCATCTCTCAAAGAGGGAAAATAAAACTCTTAAACCGACGCGAAAAAAAATTTTAGCGTAAGGATTTAGGCTCCGAGTAATATGCATACAAACTGTAAAACATTCAAAATGGTCGACTACAGGAATAAAAACATCAGCGGCATGGGTTCCACTGGTGGCAGCTATGCAAGAGAACGTTTCTTCCAAAATCTTCAGACCGGGTTCTTTTTTCTCTTCTCTAAGCAACCTCCCTAAGTAACCTCTCCCGACCGCTCCTCCCTCGTCGCACACACTCGCACCCTTAGCCTCTCCTTCTTTCTCTTACTGTCTAGGGACTCACCCTTCCCGCATCCATCCAGGAGGCTGACCTCTCCCTCCGGTAACACCCTCCTCCCTGTGGGCCTCCCCATTCCACCAGATCATCTCCCCTAGCTGCCTTGCAAGGGGGTGATGGAGGTGGAGGGAAAAAGGAAGAAGGGCCCTCACTCTCGGATGGTCCGCCAGAGGGGTTGCTGCCTAGGCGGCGCTCTCCTTCCACCTCTTGGTGTTCTTCTTCGCGGCGGGGGTCCGTGCAAGAAGAGCGTATCTCCCGATCCAGTAGCAGCTCGAGGGTCGCCCAGAGCGAACTGCCTTTTCCACCCTCCTCCTCTTCTTCGCTCCCAGTTGGAAATGGTGACGCAAGAGACTTACCTCGATCTCCGTTAAACTTCAGCTGAAAAATTAATGGCCTAGGAGATGTGGCAGCAAATAAAGCTATAGGTGAAAATAAACCTTGAAAGGCATTAAAGTGCCACTTCCTGCTTTGGTGGCCATTCTGACATGTTTTTCATAATAGTTCGACGAAAACCTACGAAATCATAAACTGGAAGGATAATATTAGTTTGTGTGTATGAGGTTTAAACAAACATGGAACTGTTCTAATAATTATACATCCTCTTTGCTCATAGATTTCTCTTGTCAATGGTTAAAATATAGCATAAGGAACATCAATGTCGTGGGTTAAATGTCATTAATAGTTGGATAGTGCAGTACTGCATGTGGATGAAATCATTCTTTTAAAATCTAAGTAATGGCCGTATTATTAAAAGCAATGTTGAAAATGTCGTAAAAGGTTTCTTATATTTTAATCTCGTACGCTGAGTTGAGAATTTTATTCAGAATAGTGTTCCCAATTTTTATCGATACAGTTGAATGGTTTTGTAAGAATGAATATTTGATGATTTTTTAATTAGTTATGAAAATGGAAGGCAAAAAAGAACGTTAAAAAAACTCAACAAAGATGTAACTGTAAATTGATTAATAATGCTTCTCAGCTTTTTTGACGAGATCTTTTAAGAAATTACATGCATGTAATATGCTTCAACACTAAAATATACATTTTTTATCGATTTAAATTTTTAACTGTTTGACAAATTGGGTGTTTTCACAATAAAAACATCCAAATACAACTGAAACACTGGTTTTGTAAATAAACTACCACCCATTTTTTGTAGCAGTATTTTATAAAATACGCTCAATTTTAAGTTATTCTTTCATCACAGTTTGCGGACTCCAAAATGTAAATAAAAATTTCCTCCCAAAATATTTAATGATTCAAACGTTTAAATGAAAAGGAAAATGTTCACTCTATTAGTTTTCTATATGGGGTTTTATCATTATGGATCACTAAAAATAAATAAAATGAAAAATATTTATAAATACTACTTATATTCCAATTACAATTTCTATATTTGTATATATAATAATTATAAATTTATCTAATATCTATTGTAGCTTTAATATATTATTTTATAAATACTCAAAAATACTTAATTTGACATACGGAACATAAGTACACTATTTGAATTGGCCAGCATTACAAAACATAAATTGCCTAACTAAACGTCAAAGGATATATAATTTAAATTAAATTAAATTCTACTATAAACTAGAAATAGTCAATAGTTCTCAATTCCTTATTAAACGTTTCTCCTAATCATAACCCATTTATAATACATACTTCCACTTAGCATAACTATAATTATTTGTTAACCAATTTTTCATATCCTCTTCCTATTAATGCAGTAAACCATAGAAATATATTGCGCTTGTCGAGGATTTAATAGATATGAATTCGGCACAGTTTTGGTCAAGTCAGATTAAAAATTATTCCGAAGAACTACTTGTAAACATTAACTTTTAATCTCTCCTCTGTCGCTGCGTTTGTTTCGGGAATTCGATGAATTCTTTGTATTGTCGACACTTGATAGAGATAGTTACTTTCTCTTCTTTTCGATTTCGATATTGAACTTACAGGTAACACGACGTTATTTTATTTTCTAATCGCATGAAAATGACGTAAAATGAATGAATGTTTGATCCCGATGATGATGATATTGAAGATTATGTGATAAGTCGGGTTCATGAGCTTGATGATAACAATGCTATGAAGTTTTACATATAATGTGCAACCAAAAATGCCTCTTGAAAAAAATAATTTTTTGCTTATTTTTTCTGATTCGAGCTAATAAACTTATTAAACACAAAATATTGTTTGAGGGATTATTTTATAGAATAAATATTATGGTGTCTGATTGAGCCAACGATAACAGGTATGAATTAAACTGCTTTTCTGTGTTAACCAAAAGTTGGCGTGATAGCATATATATGGAGCCGTATATCCAAAGAACTAAACGAATTCGAGAAAAGCAAATACTTTCCCTGCAATATCATTTTAAATTACGATGAAAAATCTTTAATTTTTAACAAAATGCCCTCATTCGCGGTGGGATCAATCATTTGAGATGAATAGACAGAAACGTGGCCGTTTGTAAAGAAAGTGAAGGAAAGAATCTTGTGGCAGTGGGAAGAGGAAGAGCGGGGGCCTGACGCAAAGGGCACGTGGGCACGAGGGCAAGGCGGCGAGCCGATCAAATTTACGGCCGTGTCCCGGACAACGATCCGATGCGACAAAGGCAGTTAAAAAGCCGTTAAGGAGTAGAGGGTTCCCGAGTTAAGGTCTTTATGGGGTAAGGTGGTGAAAAAACAGCGGCAGCTCCCGCGCAAAGCACTTAGGCCTGGTGTGGGTGCGCGGTAGTAAAAAAAGAACCTGCGAAGCAATATTTACGTCCGGGACGGGAGTGTCGGGAAAACGGAGAAAGCGGAGATGTCGGCCTCTGTCGGCGGGTAAAGGGCCATTCTCACTGCGGTGATGGGAGAGATTCGCCGCTCGGAAAATGGATTCATCAAATGTAATCTCTTTACAATTCGTAATTAATTGAATTTTGCCAAGAATTTATATTTAATTAAAACTAATGAAAACATGTAGGTAAACCTAGGATTTTGAACGTGATTTTACATATTTATGGATTACTTAGTTGCCAAAATTGCTTAACAATCTATTTTAATAAATGAGGGAAAGTAAAAATTGCAAGCTTACAATTTATTTACATTACGCTTGCAGAAATATACACGTCAATACGACCAAGCCATATTTCATGCATAGCCTAAAATAAGAGGTCAGTTAAAACAATTTTACCAGATGGATAACGTGAAGCACATAATGGTATGTTGCATATAAAACTTTATTGCATTCTTTTCAATATGACACTTTTCGAAAAGCTATCGAAAAGTAAAGCATTCTTACAAACATAAAATAACACTTAAGAAGTCAACGTATACAAAATTTTCGTCTATTTGGGAAAATTTTAATAAAAGCGGATTATCCATATAATGCATTTAAACTATGTTTCTGAAAGACTTGGAAAATTCATTCTGAATAGTAAATGCATTTCCTGTTTTATTTTAGCCGCTACTCAACCACAATTCCAAAGACATTTATTTGAATGCAATTGCTAACAAAAATACACGCTAGGATTGATTAATTTTATAAAAATGATAGTGACATTGATTTAGAAGGGAAAGATGATGATCCTGGAACAGTTTTACAAATATTTAGTTGAGCATTCACCAAAACCCTACGGAAAGAATTATTATTGATTTTTACATGCATTTTTCTCATTTCCAAGAGTTCTTATTAAATCCGTCGGAGCTTTCCGCTGTCATCTCGGTTTCCTTAAGTTCGAGAATAAGTTGAGAGAGGGCAGTAGGTTCTTGCAAAGTGCATCTGTGTGCGTGTTCACGGCTACCTCCCCCTCACACTTTCCCATCCCCTCGCCTCTTCCTCATCCCGCCCACTACGCCCCTGCCCCTCACCCCTCGTGACGTGAGGACCCCCGCCAAACCCTTCTCACCCCCGCAGCTCCCCGGATCACTCCGCCCCCTAATTTTTACTCCTTATCATATCCTAAGCGGCCCGTCAGGGAGTCCTCCAATGAAGGGGCCCCGTCCCCGTGTTTACGCGGGCGCCGTGCCCTCGCCCCTCCCCCTTCGCCCCGGGGCAGATTTGTAATCCGTCCCGGGGGGCAGGACGGCATCGACGGGCGACGTAGACAGAGCGGGGTTGGGAGGGGCGAAGGCGCCTCGGACCGGCCCCCCGGCCCCTCCCCCTCTTCCGGCCCCTCCCACCGCCCCGCAGCCCCATTGCTCCCGCACCCGTCGTCCCGGAAGCAGCTCTCTCCGCCGCCGCGGTCTCCGCTCCATTCAGCCGCCGAGTCGAAGCCCTCGAATGCCGCCGAGAAATAGGCACCCGGAGCGGTTTAGCTACTTGCGTGGAGAAAACATACTCGTGGTCGATGAAGTGCTGTGGAGTGCACGCGAGTCGTGCGGCTTTTGGAAGTGTTTCACAGCGTCCGTGTATCAACTCAAGATTGTAATTGTATAATTTAAATCTTTAATGACTTAAGGCGTGAAAGAATTGAGTACATAATGTGTTGTCGCCTTTGTTGTTTTGCCATAAGAGCTTAAATAAATGACGCAAATAAGATTAACATTCATTTCCAGGCAATCTTTCCTACTGTCAAGTGATAGAAAATTTTGTGCAAGTCTAAAATAAAAATTCGAAAATATTTTCCGCAACCATGCATAAAAGTCGGTCTTTGGATTTATTCATAACCGCATACTTGCTGAACTGACCGAATGAATTAGCACAGTCTTGGATACAGTTAATTATACATTTTGACAGATCAAATCAAAAGACATTTGGACAAGAAAACGAGAGACTAAAACGATATGAAAAGCCCAGCAATTCTTAAAACGTGACGTTTCATTGGCATCGCCGGCTCAATCTCATCCGAGAGATAGTCGAAATTCTCGAAACGTGCCCTCGCAGTTCAAGTGGCTCATGAAGCCGTGTACGAAACGAGTCTCTGGTATGTTCCCGAAGCAACTCGAGTCGTTGTCATCGGTGTTGTTTTGGTGCGGAAATGTGCGCGCACGAGAGGGAAGGAGCGGATAGCACACGATCCGGAGGCGGTTTTAGCAATCCCACAAGTGGCTGCCGCGGCAGAGAGTGTGCACTTACGCCTCGCCGACCCGCACGGCCGGGAGGCGGGGGTGGATGAAGGGGGGAGATGGAGGGTGGAATGGGGAGGGGGCGCAAAGAGATTTGATGGAAATTGGGGTGAGGGAGGAGAGGGGAGGGGAGGGCCGTGGAAGTCTGCAGCGGCGTGGAAGGGAGCGAGAGGGCTCTGGGTGAGTCCATAAACGTGTCCTCGGGTGATAAAAGAGCCATAAATTCCTGCATCCAGGCGGCGGCGGTGGCAGAAACCCCTTTCCATTTCAAAAGCCCCCTCCGTCCTTCCCTTTATCCGCGTGCCTCCCCCGCCCCCTCCTGCGCCTCTCCTGCCCCCTCCCGTTGCACTCTCTCCCCACCTTCTTCCTCTTTTCGCTCTCCTCCCCTTAACCCGCGAATACGTCCCGCTATATACTTTTATCTCTCTCTCCCTTCCCATTCCTCCATTCATTCTCGGTCCGCTTGGCAGAAGAAATATTCAGGAGAGGCGCTTTGGGAGTGAGCGTATTTGGGAGAGAGAGAGAGAGAGAGGGAGATTACGGAGGGAGGGGTTGGATGTTCCGGTAGCGTGTGTGTGTGGGTGGGCGCAGAGTCCGCGCAAAAGGTAACCTCCCGCTCCTCTTTCTTCTCCTCCTTTCAGGACGGAGAGCAATATGGATATGATCCCAAAATTGATAGCACCAGCTCATGGAAGGAATTATGTGCGGCTCCGAGGCCTCAGCTTCTCGCACCTATTCAAACAGGTTGCCTTTCAGCGGATACTTCGGGAGATCAATTTAGCGAGGGTTAAAATTTCAATTTCCAAACCTGGCGAAAGAAATGGGCCTTTTTTGCTATTTTTGTGGGCGAAGAAAATTTTATTAAGGTCGCTTTTCATTGTGTGTGGGCTCTCATACCCATGTCAAAATAAATGGCAACTAACTAAAAACGTGGTTTATTATGTGTAGAGATTTGTTGAATGATGGTAGTCTATTTCTAGTCGAGCTCTTAAGCACTTAACTTCATGAATAGAAATTCCACTTTGGTTTGAGGAATATCAGTGAATAAAGTAGGATTTTTAGATCAAGAATAAATGTTCTCGATGAAAGTGTTGCGCGAAAAACATATTAATTGTTAATGCCAAAATTATAGCTATTACTTTTCCATTCTATGTTGTCCTAAAATTTACAAATTCCATTAATTTTCTGATGGTGAAATTGAAAGATTCGTGTTAGCTCTGGCGTTAGTAATTTTATGAAGGTGGAGGCAGGACCGGCCCGAGCCCGGGGCGCCAAAGTTTTGGGGGCGCTATCCCCCGGGGAGCCAAAGTTTTTGGGGTGCTATCCCGAGTGAATAAATATTGGATACAAATTTATATCGAGGAACAGGCTAGAATCTTGATGGTATTCCTTTTAATTCTTCATTATGAATAATTTTCACAGAGCGATGAATAAATTAACAAGTACTTTGTAAATATCTCAATAAACATTAGCGTAGGGGGGCGCTGGAGTGCTATCTCGCCCGGGGCGCCAAAATACCTCGGGCCGCCCCTGGTTGGAGGTTCGGCAGCTTCCTCTTTAACGCGATCAATCGATTCCTTGAGCTCCATTCTTCCTGCAGTGGATGATTCTCTCCTCAAAATCTCATTCCCTTATTTCTCCATATTCCACGAACAGCCTCCTCTCTTCCTCGCTCCCCTCCCTCCAAGAACAATGCCAGACTCTGGAGGGAGGCCTCTTTAAAAGCTCGTAAAGTACTCCTGTGAAGGCTGAGCGGGGAAAGGTTACGGGTGGGTGGGGGGAGAGAGATTTGGGAAGGGGGAGTGGGCTCGCTTTAAAGGGCGAGAGGAGGAGAAAAGTGAAGGAGAAATTGAGGGAGTTGTTGAACGGGCGAGGCAACACCTGTTCTTTACGGAGAAGGAGTGGAAACTCTTCATAAAAATATCAAGCCCATCCTCAAAAAGAGGGAAAATTGTCACGTGAGAGAAAAAGGAAGACTGGAGTCGGGAAAGGGATTCTCTTTTGGTGACGAGCGCCGAGAAAGACTCGTAAAAAGCAAGGAAAACGGTGGCCGACATGATCGCGAACGTGAAACTGGTGGAAGGTGGTGTTAGTTCACAAATCTTCCGCCGACCTCGTCTCGGCAGCACCGAAACACCCACAGAGCAGTTTGACACTTAAAGCTTTTCATAGCCGTATTTCAGGTTCAATCGATACATCATTCCGTCAAGAGCCAGCCCTAAGGCGGGGCCACTGACACGGTGTAAGCCAATAATTTTCTGTGCCGGGAAAGGTTGCAGCCATCTTTGCCGAGGTATGAGAATTATTCTGGTTCAAAATATTCAGAATTCTAAAATAGCCGATAGTGGCTCTGAGCTTCTTCTGGCTAAATTCCGGAGTAGGACGAAAGATGGAGCCGACTACAGTGCTCGCTGTTGAAGCAAGAGGGAAAGGACATCCAGTGAATATTAAACAATTTCCAGGCCACTTCTTGATTTCGTAGTTTACAATGTCGAAAATGTTAAGGCTGATGTCCTTTCTCTCGATGGCATTTTAAAAAATAACGAAAAGATAGTATTCAAAACTCTATATTGAGTGGACTGTTTACTTTGTACAGAAATTTTTGTGACACACAAAAAATAAAACAATAACAAAAACTCAACTTATCACAATCTTATGAAATAAACAAAAAGAAATATATATTTACAAATATAGGTTGGGTTAAAATTAACATAAAATGCATATTTTTACATTTGAAACTAAGAATACTGACTATAAATATCAAAAATCGTGTCAGTTCGATTCTTTTCGTGTAAGTCACATTGTACATAATTGGAGGAGATAAGCTTAATTACCTCATTGCAATTCGTTAATTTGGATCGATAAAAGTATCCGATGAGTGAATAGTGGACATAATTAATTTAACTGTTCTGAGTTTACATTTTCTCTAGACAGCCGTGGGTATCTTTATGCTCTGACACCGAACTTGACAATAGATTTATTCGAAGATGTCGCAAAAAAATAAGAAATAAAAAGGAGAGGTTTTTGAGAGCGTAAGACAGATAAAGGCTTGTTATTCAACCACAACTTTTTATTGTTTTCTTTTTTCAAACACATTTGGACAGGCTCATCATGCACACTAGAACTGGATCACTACATGTACGATATCTATGCTACCAATAAGAAATTTTTAAATTTGCACTTTGACAATTCAGACTAAACGTTAAAAACAACATACCACGAAGGAACGATGAGGTATTTCAATGTCTATATAAGCCTACGACCTACTCTTGTATGTAAACGAGACAGATTTCCACGAGGAGAGGTTTCTTTTATGCACAGGTGGGCAACATGCCATTCAAACATTTCCGTTAATGTTTTTGGTTAGACTCCGAGTCGGAATAAATTACGCAAAAAAATATATATTGTATGAAGGATTAAGATTTCAAAGTAATGATTTCGTATACAATTTACATTTGATGAAAGACATAAGGATTTTATTTCCAATGGCAGGTACCCTCAACCAAATTCCTCATGGAGATCTTATGAGAATACTTCAAAATCTTGTGTACAGTTTTTAAAATTAACGCATCGTTTTCTGACATCTCGAGTGGCTTTCCACGGTTTTCTGTTGGAATTTTAGATATTTTCTATCCAAATTTCGACAAATTTTAGAAGATAAAAAATAAACTAGGTGAAAACAAACGTTTAAAAGTTATGGTGGAGATAAATTCACGAATAACAAACAAAAAAATGTAATTATAAAGAATTGTATACGACTCAGCTGTTTTTGATAGCGAGAAAATTTGCAATTGGAAGAAATCGTTCTGCATTGTCAAAAAAATTGCAAAAAATTACAAAATTTCAACCCGCTGGCCGGATCATAGGAAGTTATAAAATTATATTGGCCATTTTGATTCTCCTAGTGTCGGTCAAATATTTTTAAGGACGTATGACACGCAATTTTGCAAAATTCAACTGTTTTGAAAATAAGTCCTAACTTTACAGTCTTGATCAAAGACCATTTTACGTATACTTTCAGAGAAGGTATTGTTACCATGGATACAGAAAAAGGGTCGAAATTCCTTTCCATTTTTATGGAACGCATTTCCACCTCCTATATGGTCCTCCATTAAAGTACACAGGCATTTATTTTACGTATATTAGGTATTTCACGTATAACAAATTAATGACGAGATCTCAGTCTTTACTTTAGCGCTAAAAATAAAAAAACTTGAAGATTTATGTGCTTCAGTGGCAACTCTCCGCCAGCATACGTGATGTGATGTTTTTCGCTAAGCTCTTGAGAGCCGAAATTTAACTAAATTGGAAAATAAACAGAATTATAGTAAAAGCTTCCAGAAGTAAAATATTAGCTGGCATTCTTTGGATATATACTGAATTACACAGAAACAGAGTAAAAATCTTCGTTGCTCCAAAGTAACCATTATAGATTCATATTCATGATGCATCAATATTTCAGGCTGGTCGCGTTTGCCTCTTCTCTCTAACACCAACACCAATGAACTTAGTGAGATTTCATTTCAAACTGAAGGTAAAACAAATTATATGACACCAAGCAGACTGTTTGTAGACCGAAAGTATTTTTAGGTAATTCTTACGCTTACATTCTATATAACACAGCACAAAATCATTTTCTTTCTCATACATATATTAATACATCATTAAAAATCTATTCATTGGTGTATAAATTACAATCCGTCTGTACATATTTACGTATACAACTTCAGAGGAACGGCAGCTGGGAGCAGTACGTTTTATATTCTAATTGTTTTCCGAAAAAAATTGAACGTCAGCCTCTGTTAACTATTCTGAACATTTGATTAGCGAGAGCACGTATATGTCGAATTTCGCGTTCTGTCTCGCCTCGATCAAAATTTCTCGTCGACCCACTTTTTCTGCAACGATTAGACACGTCATAGAATTCAAAATGGTTTAACTTTCTTATACTTCCTTTTCTTTGCAAATTTCTTTCACAAAAATATTCATTTTCAGTAGGAGTTAAAACTAAGAAGTTTATGGCCCTTCTTTAGCATTCGTATCATAATCGGACGAACAATTTCGCGGTTGCTGCGGCCTAAACTAACAGATAAGGTGGCAAAAAGGATCAGGGGAATTCAAACGTGTACTTTGGTATCCATGTTTAACCGCCTCTCAGAAAAGGGGGAGAATGTTCGCTTCCTTGGCGCCCCGACCATCGTCTCTCTCGTTACAAATAAATGGAGATGACAACCCGCAGGCCCGACCCCTGACGTCGACCGCAACCTACAGCTTTCACTATATCGCTTTCAATGCAATAATAAATCAATATTAATTATATAATATTATGAATATCAATCGACTCGAGTTAAAAATATATTTATATATAATATATATTAATATACACATGGTATGGAGCGAGATTACGCCCCGCCAAAGGCGTAGAAGCAAGGTTCCCTCTTCACAAACTACACGACACTTTGGACCTAGAAAACCACGGTATCTTTTTGTTTTATCTCTTCCTCTGTCCGCGATTGAAAAACGCCGCTCAGAAGATAGTGAGTGAGTGAGAGAGAGAAAGTCGATCGAATCGACCGCGGCTCGCCCCGTTTCTGTTTAGTTTTTTTATTACATCTGTTCCCTCGCCAGCAAGGGCGACTGCGCCGCGCCGAACTCTTTCCGTCCCTCGGGGACGAACCGCGAATAATTATCCGCACCCCCGCCACAACGATTACGTGTCTCGGCGAGTCACCGATCGTGTTTTTTTTTCTTCGGGTGCCCAACGGAAAAAGCGATCAAAATTAACTGCTAAAATACCGTGTCTCACACATACGTATGTACAGAGCGGACGCCCCCGCGTAAAACTTTTTCGACCGCCCTCCGTTCCTCCAGCTGCTCGCTCGACCCCGTGTAAAGCGAGCACCGCGAAAGAGGCCCTCCGAAAGATCCCATCGGTGGCGATGCGGGCCTCCTCCGAGACGACCTTCGCCCTCGCCTCTTTCGCGGCGACGCCCGGAAAAGCGCAACCGCGGTCACTCACGCCACGATTCTTGCGCATGCTCAGAAGAAGAAAGAGACGAACCACGCACGCACTCGTGCCAGCGAATAGTGTTTTAAAGAGAGAAAGATAGTGTATAAAAAAAGGAACAGCAGGTAGTACATGTTATCACCGTCACTTATACAAATCTCATAACTTGGCACTCAAAAGTTCTTTTGTAAATGTTTTTTTTTAATGTCTCTTTTCCCCACCGGAAAAACCACGTCGTCGCACCAACAGTGCATTTGTATTTTTTTTTCTTTTTTCCCCATCCCGCGTTCACTTCCGAGTCCACACACGAATCGTCCGCGGTCCCTCTGCTCTCCTTTTTAAAGCTATGTTTTAAGTGATGACGCCTGCGCGGAATTTCATCGCGTCGGCCGAGCGCCCATCGTCTGCATACGGAGAGGGCGAAGAGGACGTTAAAGGGTAGGGGAAAGAAGGGGGGTTTGGGGAGGGCGCGCGTAGAGAGAGAGAGAGAACTGGGCGTGTATCAGAAAACTGACCTTGCGTCGATGCCGGTTCGCTGGCCTTTCGTTCCTTCCGCGAGAGAGAGAATCCTCTTCCCCTGCTATTCTCCTCCCCTCCATTCCGCCTCCTCCCCCCCCTGCTACCTCCCCCTCGAACCCTCCCGCTAGCTCCACGGGTTGGCGCGGGAGGCCGAGGGAAAGGAGAGGGGGTGGTGGATGGGTGACGTTCGTGCTAACGGGAACCACTGCACTGCACTCTTGGTGTAGTCACCACACAAACACACACATATATTTATGTATATATACACAATCCGTGCTCACCTCCTAACATGCTTCCCGCTCCGAACGTTGCAAGGTCGGGCTTCCAAAAAAAATATATACTTATATATTTTATATATATATATTCCAACACACTGGATTTAGGGAGGAGGGAAAATTCACTAATACACATAAAAGCTACTCTTGTTCGAAATTACATTGCACTCGTTACATGTCCACCGGTGAAATAGGCGTATCTCGAGGAACCGATGCTCTTTGGGGATCTTCTGGGGGCCAAAGGTTATGGAAAAGGCTCAAGCTAATACACGCAGGCTTCAGCGTTGGGTACAATCATGATAAACAGGTACACAGACACACCTTTTTCTTTCATCTTTATACAGCAGCCAAACACACGAGAGCACACACGAGCGGAAACAGTGAAACCTAAGAGAAAAAGAGGTCTTTGGAAATATCTGCAGTGGTGTTACTTTTGATCGGGCGTGCGGTAGGAAAAAATATAAAATACAAAGGGATCCATTTACTTCTGGAGTCTCGAAATCCGCACTCATCTAGTCTCTCGGGTGACGACGCCAATGAAGCGACGTTCCGATGCTGAGATTGACAAGAGAAGAGAGATGGAGAAAGCAGCCGATGGATGTCCGATCCGAAGGGTCTCCTATTCTCTCCCGATCGCTTCCCATTCTCGGTCCTCTAGAAATGGATGAAGCTTTGATGATGATGGATGATGGTGATGAGAGGGTCGCCGGGGAGGGAGGAAAGTGCTCTCGCGAGGTGCACGAGGGCGCCAGAAGCAATACCTTTGAGGAGGGTGGTCACTCCTCCACAACAGAGACTAGCCTCGACGATGCAAAGGATCCAGGGTGCCACATGCACCTGAACCCCTTTCTATATTTTACTTTACACGACTAAATGAAAATACTATATGTAAACGCATGCATCCCTTCGCCCCTCTTTCCTCGCCATCCTCTCGTTTCCTTCCATTGCCATCTGATTCTCTTTTGATGAGAGGGCGTCATCCCTTCTCTCCACATATGGAAGTATGTGTACAATATCTTCAGTTTTGCTCCGCGGCGTTCATCCGCGGAGAAACCAGTAGAGGAGCGAAGGTGGCCCATTGTGAGGTTTTATATTTGGGAATGGGTTGAGGTGAGTGGGATGGAAGAGGGCGCGTGGCTGGTCGGCAGGTTCTTTCGGAACACTCGTAAACGACCCGTATCTCTTGTTTTTTTGGAAGTTGGAGCCCAAAATGCATTCATCCATTCGTCATACTTGCTTTGCCAATCGGAGTTTGTTTTTCTCAGCAATCAGAACTATTCCATCGCATTGCATTGCTCGCATACGGAAGTAAACAAAGATGTCTGGCCGATTTAATCATACGGACGCAAAAAAGGGAACGGAAAATTGTTTACTCGATCGGTAGCGGAGACAAAAACAAAATTTGGGCCGAGGGTTTTTCACTCTTTTTTCCTGTGACTGCTCTTCTCATCCCTTTCGGACGTTTGATCCGGTCGGTGACGTGCGCTTCTCCGTGACGCGCGACTCGGCAAGCGGGCACGCTCCTTCTCTTTCTCTCTCTCAGCCGTCGCCTTCCTCTTGCTTCCCCCTCCCCTTACACCTCTCCCTCACCCTCGTCGCTCCTGACGTGACTCGGGGAGAGAGTGACAGAGGACGAAGACAGGAGCAGGGATAGGAACGAATCCGGGGCGTTTTCCTCTTTCTCATAGGAGCGAATAAACGAGGGTTCCGGTGTGCACAGCTATTGCGGGGGCGTTGGCGGAGAATCCGGCTGCATTCCGTCCGGAGTCTGTCCCGACTCCAGCTTCGCTTTGTTCTCCTTCTTCCACTTCATCCTCCTGTTCTGGAACCAGATCTTTATCTGTCGCTCCGTGAGGCAGAGGGCGTGCGCGATCTCGATCCTCCTCCTCCGCGTCAGGTACCGGTTGAAGTGGAACTCCTTCTCCAGCTCCAGCGTCTGGTACCGCGTGTACGTCTGACGACCACGCTTCCTCTCTGCATGAAGTAACAGAGAGAGAGAGAAAGATGGATTAGAGGTGGATTTATGCAGCTTAATGTGACAGCAATGCTCACGATGCCTTCCCATTAATTCTTCATAAATGTATTCTTTGATAAAAAATATCGAATGAGCATTTCAAGCAAGAAAATATTAGTATTTGTTATGGATCTCCGAAAATAAAATTGAATACCGTCTCAAATAAGCTAGAGAGCTGCCAGTATATTCCTACAGACATTTGAAGTATTATCGCGGAAAGCTTTGAACATTTTAAGGTCCTAGAAAATAATTTATAGTCCTCAAAACAGGAATTAATCCTTCGAAGCAACATATTTACTTTTTCATTCACGTTTCTTTATCATTTATACGATAGGTAAAGTCATAGGTGCATATCAATATTTTTTCTTACCATGATAAAGCAATAAAAAAATTCTATTGCCTTATGATTGTAAAGATAAATATAACAAAAACGAAAGAATGGAGAAATAAAATTGTAAAAAGCTTCACTTTATTAAACAAAAATACGACCCAGGTTTCAATGATTAAACGTGGTATTTTACAACGTTATTTTTGTTTTCTTTCGTTTTAAGAAATGGAACATCACAAAGTTACGGCTAAACAAATAAATTTTATATAAATATCACAAACTAGTGTGAAATATTTTAAGTGAAATAAATAATACGTGTTTTTTCTCTGATAAGAATTTCGTGTTGGACCTAAACGAACGGAGTTTCACTTATTTTTAGCTGACAATAAAAATTAGGGGCTCGCCCAAAATCGGGAGCCGAGTTGCCCGGGAGGGGAGCCGGATATGCCGAGGTCTTGCGGGTACAAGCTCGGCACAAACGACGGACTCGAGGAATGAATTGTGTAAAGATTTATTTATATGTAGATACTCAGGTAAATACACGTCGGCATTAACATGTTAAACAAATTTAAATTTTGAGTGCTTACACTGGTTTATATAGTTTGACAAAACCTTAATTTAGTAGGATTTATATCTATACAGTTTCAATAACCAATTCAGAGAAATTCAAACTTCACCTATAATGATCGAAAAGATTACAATGTATACGCGAATATTAGTATCAACCCCAATATTGAGGGAGGAATCTCTAAATGAGAGTGCTGAATTTAGTTCTTTGCTCGATATAGTCAGATGTAGGTTTTTGCTTTGGAAGGGCAAAGTTTTGTCTTCCAATAAACATTCTACATGAAAATCTATTTCTCAATGAAAGAAATGCTGGTATGAGCGATTTGCGCAAAAACATAATAAACAACGTGCATATCACTTTTAAGGCTGGTTTATATTTTTAGCAGAAATTGCTTTAAAAACTTAAAATTATAAAAATTTCATTTAATTGTTCCATTATTGTCAATACACGCCTTTTTCTTCAAAAGGCCAATGAAAATATTTTAGATTTCCATTCCTATCTAACTTTATCCTCGAGTGAACCTTATTCTTTTCAAACTCAGCCTCTTTGCCATGCTCAAAACGGTTGGCATATTAAATTAGATCCACATCCTCCGAGGGAAGTAGAGAGAGAGAGAGATGAGAGGAGGAAGGAGTGGGTATCGGAGTGGAGTGAGGAAGGAGGGAGAGGCTGGAGGATAGGAGGGGGAGTGGAACTTGGCGGTTAATTATCTTCCCATCAAAGTCACGGAGAAGGGAAAAGGAGGGACGGAGTGGGAGTAAATGGGAAGTATGAAGTGGAGGAGACGGGAGAGGAGAGTGAGAGGGAAGAAGCGGGAGAGGAGAGAGAGAGAGCGGGAGGAGGCGGAAAGAAGAGGACGGGAGGAGCACAATGATGAATGGGATTCGTCCCTCCTCCAGCAAGAAAACTAATTTTTCTTCCATAGGGGCGTGCACCTTAATACTGACCTTAATTTTATTCCTACATGGACTTGGACCCAATGTGTAATCTAAGTTAAAAGGCATTAGAACTAGATGGCGCACTTATGACCGAGAGCAAAATCCATCTTAAGGGAATTGAACTTGAGTCCGCTTCTTGAAAAAATAGGTTCCAAGACTGGATGAAATGCTATTGGATTGGTTATGCTACGATGGGTGCTTTGTAGTGAATGCGGAATATAATCCCGTGTCACACATTTCTGTAAGATGTGGAATTTTAAGAAAAATCCATATCAAAGAGCAGTTGGGCAAATATACAAAAATATGAATTTTAATAATCAGGGAACTTTATTATCAATTTTGAAAATAAATACATTCATAGAAACAAGGATTTCGAGAGAAAATTTTTAAAAAATATCGTGTGTATAGTATATCATAGAGTATATCATACACACGACCCATTTTGATTCCGACATTTCCCGGGGCAAGACCCCGGGCTCGACACTGTCAAGCATTTATATCTAGTAACTAAAAAGGAGCATCTTAAAAAAGAGATTATTTAAGTGCTGTATTTTTTAATGATCAACATCATTCTGATGAAAATTATGTCAAAACAGAATATCCCTCCTTTATGAACTAGATCGGTATATGTAACTGATAATACATAAGTAAAATCAGAACGTTTATTATTACCTACGTTAAGGGAAGTTTTCGATATCCCATCTCCAAAGTAGAATAACTCTCAGATCACTAAAATAAAACAAATCAGGGTGTAGAAAATTAACAGCATAATCTTAGCGTCCGTTGTGTGAAATAGATGGCCCTTTATATTTTATATACATGAGAGTAAATGATGAATGACATTCATAACTCTATAAAAGTCCAAGAGGCTGATTATTATTTTTAGGACCTACCGATTCCCTCTGGCCTACGCGCAATGGGTATCTGAGAGGTAGTGCAATGAATAGCTGGCCAGTTAAAAAATTTTAGGAAGAAAGGTAACTTCCCAATTATTGACTTTACCTTACCCTAGGCTAATTAGCCAGAAATACAAACAAACAATACAAACATTGATGACCATTTCGTAATATTCTTGTAAAAGAATAAATAACACAAGCGACATAAATACAAAGATAAAAATAATACTGAAGTTTTTTCATCCAAAGTAATGTTATTTTTAGGTCACACTATTGTCAATAACCGGGAAAACTCCGTATTTTCACAACCAGAATAAATTTCCTTCTACTATTCCTTGAAACATTGCACCTAACACCATCTATCTGTGGAATCTGTAACCAAGAAGACCCCAGACCGGCAACCATCGCCCTTCCTCCCTCCTTTCTCCTTCCCACTCCGCAAGAATGGAGGGCGGGAGAGAGGCTTAAGCCAGCCGACGGATACAAATGAAGGGCACGGAGCGCTCCAATGGCGTGGTCCGGGGGGAAGGACGCCTTCGACGCCGCCGACGCCCCCCGAAGGGACAGTTGGGCGCCGAAGCGACGCATCAGCGTCGAATGGGACCGCCCACCTTCGCCTTCTGCGCTAAAGACGCGAGTATATGTTACATATTGCCGTTAACCTTCGATAATGTCATAGAGGCCTCAGCGTCGCACGCAATCGCTCGCTCGGAACGCATTCGCACCTTTTATAGCGTTCTTCGCTGTCTTTAATTTCGCGGAACCGAAAAATTCGCCACCTGTGTCCCATTTGCCCCGCACCAAATTGTAACTACCGCGAGCGGCCAATTAGGTGTGCCTAGACGCGTTACCGGATCAAATTGGGCGTAAAATTAATGTTCCATATTTTGAGTGCTCGTAAGCGACGCTGCTTCTTCGCACGCGAAAGGATCTTAGAAAAATAAAGAACGGAGAGGTCGACGGAGCGGGAAGTTTTTTAATGGGCGATTTCATTCCTTCCCGCGAGAGTCAAAGGAAGACGCGTGCAAATATGAACCGAAACTGATTACCGAGCCGACGGCTAGTATCCGTGAGGCTAATTTGCGAGAAGGGGAATCCCCTGTTAAAATGATTGCTCAAGTTTGCGAAGTGGCACTGGAGTAATAAAAAAAAGAGAGGGAGGAGATGGCGGCGGCAGCAGCATCCAAGAGACATTTTCCTACGTAAAGCACTTTTCAAAATGACCCGACTACGCGGTGGAGGCAATTCCACTAATGTACTTTTCACTGGGGATGAGGGGGGAGAGAAAAGAGAGGGAGAGAGAGGATGAGAAGAGGATAGAGACACGGAAGGGAGGAAAAGGGAGGAGTTGGCTCGCAAAAGAGAAACCCGAGGGTCCAGCACGTGTACGAGACGTAGCACAAAGGAGACATGCGGTCTGCAAACGACCAAATGAGTTACTTTACAACTCTTTCTATAAAAGCTCTTCCGAAATGACTACACGTGGACGTTCTATTCACATCGAAACTTCGGATTCCTTGAAAAGCGACGAATTGCGATATGAAAATAATTTGCGCCAGGAAATTCATTATGTCCATATCCGAAAAAATCATATTATTTAATTGATGACGATGTTCTAGTGGTTGCTTGGCGGCGTTTTTGCCGTAACGCGTGACTTGGCTACTTTTAATAACCATTAATTTTTGAGTGATTCTGCGCTCGCTGAATATTTACCAACGAGAATTAATTTCTCAAGATAATTTATCGTTCTCCGCCAACTGGTTTCGCCAATATTTTTACGTTTTAACTAAAACTGAATTGGCAGCATAAAAACAACACGATAATTGGAGCATCTTAACCTTAGATTACTAACCATTCGTTTGGCAGACGACGACCAGAACAAATACTCCATATTTTTAGTTCTAGGTTTGGCTTTTTTATAGCCTCAATTTAGCTTGTGTTCTTCTAGTGTGACTGTTTAGACAAGGAATTATTTACTTTGATTTTGTGCCACGCAACTGAGGTCGCCTCACAGACGAATGGTTAGCCTTAACGTTACTTGGTGATCCTAAAATTAAGTCGTACTCTTAAGTCGATAATGTTTCACAAATAGAGCTGCCTCAGGAGAGCCAGAATAAGGGTGAACTGAGTAAACGTTCGATATGTGCATTTTGTCCTAAGAAGAGGAGAATTACAAGATTTCACTGCAGTGCCTGTTCACGTGCTATTTGTGGAGAACATAGTGTAAACGCGTTTGGAATGCTGTGATCCAAATCCAAATCGTTTTAAAACGGTCTGAAGGACCAAGCGTATGCCGTCTTTGTGAGTGTGCCTCACTTTACCGTCAGTAAAAGCAGTGGGATGATTGGAACTTAAGTAAAATTTAATACAGTATTGTATGTTTAAATGCACCATAGAGTGTTAAAGTGTTGTTAAGTATTTAAAAAATTTAAGTGTATCTATTTTTTCTTTTATTAAAAAATATTAGTATGAGGTAGTCTATTAGATGAATACCGTAATACCGTTTGTCAAACGAAGGTTAGTAATCTAGGATTAAAGAGCATTTAGTGATGTGATTTTTTCATAATAATTATAAATTAACTATCCATCATTAAAGGTGAAATAAACGCCTTCAATTCGCGGTGAAAATTATATCTATTTTAAGACCCATTAAAATACAAATTACCTTGTTTAAATGATTCACTTTGTAATTAGCTGAGTCTTCTCGTATAGATATTTTATAAATTAAATGAATCGCAATCCAAGGTACGCTCCTATGATATAACTAAGCTTATTTTAGTAAAACTATCTAAATAAGTAGGCGAAGTGTATTACTAAAAATACCTCTCTAATTAATATCTCATAAATTAAGTGGGAGTGGATCTCGTCTATGTGTAACAGGGATAAGAGAGAGACAGTGTTGTGGGGTAAAAAAGCTTCTGGAGGGAATAAAAGGGACAATTCTCTTTTGCAATGAAGCAAAGAGGGCTTACAGGAGAAAGAGAAAGAAAAGGCAGAGAGGAAAGACAAGAGGGAGAGGGGAGGAAGTCTCAGGTGGCTAGCGAGGAGATTGGAAAAAGAGGGAGGCGGTTCGGAGGAAGGAAAGGAGAAAGAAGCGGGGCCTAAGTAAGGAGAGTGAAGGAATCACAGGGAGGAAGAGGGGACGCGTTAATTATTCGCTCGAGTGAGTCGCACTAATCAAAAAGTCCATAGGGCGACCGAGATGGGGCAGGGAAGGGGGGGGGGGGTGGGGATTTTGGGAAGAAGGAAGGGTTATTACTGGAGGGGAAGAGGTCGGATGGGGAGGAGGGGAGGGGTGGGAGGGGACGGAGGAGAAGGGGGAGTAGTCGGAGGAGTGGGAGAGATGGGAGGAGGGGGAGTGGTGGGAGGAGGAGAAGTGGTGGGAGGAGGAAGAGAGGTGGGAGGAGGGAGAGAGGTGGGAGGAGGGAGAGAGGTGGGAGAAGGGAGAGAGGTGGGAGGAGGGAGAGAGGTGGGAGGAGGGAGAGAGGTGGGAGGAAGGAGAGAGGTGGGAGGAGGGAGAGAGGTGGGAGGAGGGAGAGAGGTGGGAGGAGGGAGAGAGGTGGGAGGAGGGGGAGAGGTGGGAGGGGACGGGAGGGTTCGGGGAGAAGAGGGGTGGAGGGAGTTTCTTCCGGAACTGATTGCCACGCGTCTCCGACCGTAGAGCGTCTCAAAGTGGGTGACAACTCCTTCTCTCTCCTCCTTCTACCTCCCTCCCTCTCTTTCTCAGAGGCTTCCCGATTCCTCCCCCCTCTCCCTGCTACCTCTTTCCCCTCGGGCATTTTCCCACGTCGCTGCGTTCCCGGCTTTTGAAATCCTGTCTCGTTCTCATTCTCGGTTCTGCCGCGGGTGGCGCTGCCTTCTCTCCCCTCTCGATTATAGGATTCGCGTCCGTTCTTGCTCCTTAATTTCGCACCACGGGATCAAATGGATTGCTTGCTCTTTAGGATTCTTTTCTGGAAATAAACATTCCCTCTCTCAATGCATAGCTCCACCTGAGATTTTTACAACTGTCACTTACAAATAGTTCTCTTTCTTGGTTATTATCTGAACTTATCAAACTTGTCTTCAATTATTTCGCTTTTCAAAGGCAAGAAATAGGATTATAAAAAACTCACTGGATGGATAGTGGCATGAAGAGATATTAATACGGATAAGCAGATTACTCATTAATTGCAGGGAACCGCTCTCATAACGAATGATATAAAGAGAACTTCATAGGATATAGAAATTTTAACGTAAAACGTAAATTTTAACAGGTTACACGGGATTTTCATCAAAATAATTCTCCGACCAAATTTTATCTCCAGATGTTGAAAATGATTCAATAAGCTGGACTTTAGACCGAATGCTGGGACCGACAGGAAACAGAAATGGCTTCGTTTACAAAGCGCTTGACGGAAAATGCTAGAAATCTCTTGTTGAATATACTACAATAATATCAGTGCATTTCATCTAAAAATGTTCCAATATCTGCACTATATTATGAAAGTAGTATATCCAAGTGAAAAGAAACGTAATGAGTAAACAAGTTACAAAGGTGTAGAAATTACATATTATGTATGAATGTTCACATAAAGCTCAATTCGAAAAAGGAGGATCAGGCTGACTTGATAGCCTAGTTGGTTAAAGCAACTATCCGTCAAGTGGGAAGACCCGAGTTTGATTCCCGGTCAAGTATAGAATTTTTCTTCTTCTAAAATGTCAAAACGTAATGAGTAAACGTTACATTCGTGAAACACAATAGCGTTAAGTAAACGATAATAGTTTTACTATAATTAAAAAGTCTCATAGGGTAGCAAGAATGCTTAGAAAAATGAATAATATAATGCGCGTGCACGACTCTATTCCTCCCTTTTCTCCACGACTCCCTCTGCACACGCTCCTTCTTGCCGACACGAGTAATTCCAGCGCTTTACAAGAGACGCCACTCCCCGGATATGTGTCCTCCCCTTAGCGATCACCTTCTCCTTCCCTCCCTCTCCCTCCTCCCCCCCCCCTCTCTCTCTCTCCTACCGACTCTCTGAAGACTGCTCTCGCAAAACGCAAACGGGGGTCTCCGCCTCCATAAATCGCGACTCAACAAGTTCGTGGGGCCGAGGAGCGTGGGAGTAAGGACGAGAATGGATATGGGGAGTAGATGGATATAGGGAGGAGATGGAGAGAGAGAGAGAGAGGGGGGGGGAGAGGGTTAGAATGAAAGTTGGAAGACTGGTAAGGAATGGGAGTAATGGAGTGAGGTAGGCGGACGGCACCGTGAGTGAGGAAGGGGTCCGAAACCACGGATGTACTTCATAAAACTGGGATTTTGATAGCGGAGGGGAACGAGATTTCGGAAAAAAACTAAAATAAGATGAAAGGTTGAAACAGAAAAATAATGAACGGGGTGAAATTGTGATTACAAATTTGTTTAAATGAAATGACTCTAATGTGTGGTCTCGCGTTATTATATTATTTAGAAATATGAAATTGCCATGTAATACATAATATAAAAATTAAACGGAAAAAAATCTGACGTGGCCACCACATGATTTTCTCCATATCTGTAATATTTCTAAAAATTCCAAAGAAACTGCGAGAAAATTTTAGATTTTACAAAGAACGGAAATAAACTCCAACCATAATCCTGATATTGGATATAGCCACAAAGCTCCAACAATATAAGAAAAGACAACTAAGCGTGAATTGTCAACAATAGTCATCGCTAGGTGGAAGCTAAAAATATAAGATATCTCTTAAGCAATGCATTATATGGAAAAGCGTTTCACTAAAAGGTTGTAGAAAATTAAATTTCCTACAACTTTTATTCTAGTACATTTTTACATTTATCAAGTATTAAAGCAAATATTTCAAAATAGCGGATAAATAACAAGAGTCAACAGCCACTTCCGGTGGACCGATTTTTACCAAAATAAAATTTTGCGTCAACCTAATTAATACTTTTTAAGTTAGAGCACCCACAAAAAAGCTATCGCATCCACACACACACAGACATCATCGAGAAAATCGTCAAAACGTGTTCAGGGGATCGCAAAACGATTATTTCCGTTGAAATCTCTAAGTCGATTTTTTTCATGAAAACAATACTTTCCCCTATACTATGAACGGAGAAAGTGAAAACTGCCATTCCTAAATAACAGAAGCAGAAATGTTTTAAATAGCATAATTGCACTCACAGGGAAGAATGAACATGAATGAAAAATTGCTATTCATGAATACGTTTAATTTGATTACCTCAAGTACGCATAATTTAGTCTCCTTTTTTCACTTCTCGCAAGTTCGTACATTTTTCCTTTCTCCACACGTAGCCTAGGCGAAAGTAATGTTTTCATGAAAAAATTTGACTTCGAGATTTCAACGGAAATACACGTTATGTGGTCCCCTGAACACGTTTTGACCATTTTATCGATGATGTCTGTTTGTGTATGTAGCACTGTTTTGGTGGGTGATCTAACTCATAACTATTAATCAGGTCAACGCAAAATTTTTTATTTAACATTTTTATAAAAGTCACAAGAACTGATTAGTTTTTGGTAAAAATCGGTCAATCGAAAGTGGGTGTTTACTCTTTCCACATCCGTTATTTTGAAATATTTGCTTTGATATTTAATAAATGTAAAAATGCACTGGAATAAAAGTTATAGGCAATGTAATTTTGTACCTTTGTTTGAAATAATTTCCCATATAGTGTATTGTTTAAGAGATATCTTATATTTTTAAGTTCCACCACCACGCCACCTAACGACGACTATTGTTATCAATTGACGCTTAGTTACGTCTTAGTAACGCTCCTTTTTATTTTCTTAATTGTTGGAGCTTTGTGGCTCTATCCAATATCAGAAGGCTGTATGAGTTTATTTCCGTTCTTTGTAAAGTCTAAAATTTTCTCGCAGTCTCTTAAAATATTTATTACTAGCTTTAAGTACCCGGCGTTGCTCGGGCTTCTAATAACAGTTTATAGAAACTTAGAGCATGGCGATTTCTGAAAATTTAAAAATCAAGCTACGATATTATGATTAATTCATATTGTTTATTATTTTAATTCCCATAAGTTAAAGAAAACATATCGATATATGAGGACCCGCTGTATATCAGTCTGTCTGTCTGTGCTGTGTGGTTTTCGGGGTTCCCGGGCACACTATGTTACCCGTAGGGTCATAGGACGTCACTTTGCAAAGTTTGGACCCGATAGGTCAAAGGGTGTAGGAATGTATAGGAAACAGGCAGACAAACAGACATTCAATTTCATATATTAGATTATGTAACCCATTTGGAATTTGTAGAAATGTTACAGATATGGGGAAAGTCATGTGGTGGCCACATCAGATTTTTTCAGTTTAGATATTAATTGATATGGCTGTAAAAACAGATGTTAGCACAGGTAGATCCCTAAGTGAATATACGACTACGACCTAGAACAACAAAAGGCGAATTAATCTGTCGCCACCGCGCTACAGCCTGCGGCGTTTATGGGAAATTGCGGCCGGGTAATAAAGGGGCTAGAGGGAGCGAAATGGGTCCCAGCGGTGCGCAGAGAGCCATAACCTCACAGGTCCCTCAAGCACCCCCCTCCCTCTTCTCCCCTCTCCCCCATTCACCGCAGACTCCTAATGGCTGGCGCCGGAAGAGGCTCAACTGGCATCCGATTGCTGCATCATTCCACGACCGTAGAGCCCCACGCATTAAAAACGTCACATCGGCCACGAGACCCCCTCGATCAGTCCTCCTTTGCCCCCTCGCACCCCTTTAAAGCAATTTGCCGCCCCTCCCGCGACCGAACCCTCCACTCCCATCTCCGCCGCCCGACTCCACTCTACCGGGGCACTCCACCGGGGCCATACATCTCTGCACCACATTCACACCCTCGATTCCCGCGCCCCCTGCACTCGGGCGCCCTCGATCTCCCGCCCCCTCCTCCACCTGCGGGGCGGGATGGGGTTCGGAAGCAACAGGAGGTTCTGCGGCTTAACCCCCTTCCCCTCGCCCTCCTACGCGAATCTCTTCCTCCCTTATCCTCGGCCCCTCTCTGCCGCCCTGCCGCCTCCGCCGCACACTTCGCCCCCACGCTAACCCCAACTTGCTCATCCCTGTAAATCGTTTTCCGCGACCTCTCACATGAAACACACGATCCCTTGGACTCCGTGAAGGCTTACTTAAATGCTTCTCGCGCGGGTCCTTTATCAACCGAGAGAGGAAACCCTCATTTGCCCACTTATCCCAATTCTGATTCTGAATTGTATCGTAGCATTCGTTGTTTTGCTGTTGTACAGTTACCACCTATTAAAAGTTGAAATTCGAAGATTGGCGTGCCTTCAACTAACATAGTATTTCCATAACTATTAAAACATTTTACCAAAAGAATTCAAAAATTAAATTAGAATTTGTCTTGCTTTTCGACGCTTGATTTGTTAAAGAGTCCTAATTACACTTATGTGATCAAATAATGACTCGAGGAAGTATCCGCCTGAGTAAAAGTTTCTCGTTCAGTAATTGATGAAAAATGTTAACTACATATTTAAAGGACAAAACGAACCAATAAATATTGTCGGGCTCCCACTGATTTCTTTGTAAATACTATTCACCTTGGGTAAAGATTAATTTTAAAATGTTATTTGTCTCCTACCTTTCGAAACGAGTTGCGAAATCAAATCCATTGTAAAGATAACTGAATGCGTCTCTTCGTCGAATCCTTCGACCACTTCGCGGATTCGAGCGAGTATGAGGAGGTTGCCTTTGGCTCGGTACAACTTCCGCGACAAAAAAACGTCGCAATGTGCACACGAAGGACCGAACGTCCGAGAGGTGACCTCACCATGTTCAAAGTCATCCGGCCCTCGCTCACGGTTATTTTGGGGCTGGGCAAAAGAGCCAATCCGATCTTCTTTACCCGCCCTGCGTCGGCGGTCACTCCACTCTGTCACGGGGGCCACGTGGTCCTCGCTCAACCGCGATAAATAAGCCATTGCGACGGTGCGATACGTGAGATAGAAGGAGGCGATGGGCGGAGATTGAGGCGCGCGGATGGAATGTTAAGAGGCAATTTTAAGCGGAGGCGAGAGGATGAAACGTCTTCGGAATTTGATGAGGCAGAATGTAGCTGCCATAAACAGATTCCACTGAATGATCGATGGCCTGTCGAGAAACGCGAAACGCGCCTACAAATAGGTGAGATGCCTCCGAAATGGATTCGGATTTTTTATTAATTTTTTTACGAAAATCTCTCGAACGCTATTTTTTATAAGTATTGTGATTGGGTTTTCATTTCTCAGAAGCATGGACGATTTTTTATGATTGGTCAATTTTAATTGCATAGACGATTTCAATTTTTTAGACAAAATGGAAATTACAAATGAAAATATAAACATAAATAACGACCTGTTTCAATATATTCTCCTAAAATCTTATTATGGGGTCAGATAACTCTAACAATTTAAAATATTTCATTTTTATTGACTCTATTATTAATCATTCAGTTCTCCTAATGGCCAGATCAAAAACATGCGTAATGTTTTATCAATTGTCATGTTAGACGCAGAGGACGAAAATCAAATTATCTGGCCTGCGATTCTTCTCGAGAAAGCGAAGATCATATGATAAAATATCAATGTCGTACAATGAAACTGGATCGCCAACTATCATACCAAATTTCATGCTCTGTACACCCCAAATTTTACAGAATGAAATTCAATCAACCTTACTGTGATAAGAGAAATATCTCATTTTAATATAACCCAAGTGAAAGTGTGGAAACGTCCGAATGGATCGTTTGCTCCCGGTCTGAGTTGAGCATATGAGTTAGGTCCCATCAACCATGGACTGCCAATTGCTATAATCGTGGCTTAACGGGGAAGGATGAAACCTCCACGTCCAAACTACTGTCCCAATAGACGAAGCGAAATAACCTCCAGCCACTTGTTCCCATTCAAAACAGCCTCCATTACTCCCATCTCCCGCTATCAAACATTCTCCCTCACACTCTTCATCAGCATCCACTGAGAATATCAAAGTTTACATCTTTTAAATGCTTCTGTCTTTATGCGACAGGATGCATCATCTTTTCCTCGAAATTAGATCTGATGGAGAGAATCGTGAAAGTAATTACCAAGGAGACATGTATGATACAAGCACCTTTTAAGTGAAATCGGATATTACTTAGGCAGTTGAAATTAATTAACGATGAAAATAGACATTTTATAAAACATATTTTTCAAATTTAACTATTAAAATAATTCTTGCATCTTTAAAGAATTATGGTTAATTTAGTTAATATTATAGAGATATATCCTATTTCAACGAAAGGCGCCTTTATGGAAGCCGAACTGTAGATGAGTAATCAATATATTAAAGATAAAAAGCATTCTAATTAGTAGTTTTTTGGCTTAAACGCATACAAAAACATTATTCTATAGTTATCGCTTATTACGCAAGCGGTTATTGGGTTTTAACACAAAGTAAATTCTGACGAAGAGCACTTTAGTTCAGAACCACTTCCGCTTCCTACACACAAAACAATGACCTTTCCCGAAAGCACTCTGCCCCTTCAAGGGCTACAGCCCCCAATACCCGCTTCTGACACAAGATCCAATAAACATGTCAGAAGAAAAAGCCTTGCGCTAGACATGGGCAATTCGACAGCGACACCACTAGCATGCATCTATTGTTAGGATGGGCAGACCCGTGGAAGGAATGGTTCAAGGAGAAATGAGACTCTTGCGTAAGGTAACATGACTCTCAGAAAAGCTGAGCTCTTACAAGGTGTTAAATGACACGAGCAGGAAAAAAATAAATTAACTCAATGCTTATTTTAACAATGCATAAATTTATAATATTGGAAAGTATTTCCATCTTGTTTGTAATATATGAAAACCATCGATTCAAGCTATAGATTTAAACCGATCGTTTAGACTCCTAATGCTTTGTTTCAAATATGATACTTTTCTATCATACGCGTAAATATGCTCCAAGAGACACGCAAACATTAAAGAAAGCATAGCGTGGACTTACCAAACTGACTCCGCATCCAAGGGTAGAGTGGACTAGGAAGATTGGCGCTGGGGTTGTTGGCTTGCGGAGGCGTGTGTTGCTGTTGGGGGTGGGGTGGCGGGGGCTGCTGCTGCTGGACTATAGGCTGGGACTGCTGCTGTTGGTGGTGCTGACTCACCACTTGGTTTTGGTGGTGCTGCTGGGGATTCACGTTGTTGTACATGAGGTGTGTCTGCTGATGGTGGTTCGGGGGAGCTCCGTTGCCCACCATGTGGTGGTGCTGCTGTTGCTGCGGATTCTGCTGTTGGATGGAGATCTGCTGGTGGTTGGGGGGCGGACTCACACCCCCGCCCATCACGGCCCCGGCGCCTCCCGCCACCACCACCGCGCTCGCCTGCATCTTGCACGTCGCGTACTGTGGCGGGGGCTGCTGCTGCTGCTGTTGCTGAACGCCCACCGGACTGTGGTGGTTGTGGTTGAGCGTGTGGTTATGGGTGTGGTTGTGCGTGTGGGTGGGGGGAGCTTGCTGCTGCTGTTGGGGCGGCGGCCCGTGCTGCGGGGGCATGTGACCCGCTGCCGCCATCGCCCCGGGCGAGTTGGGGCGGTATCCACCGCCTCCTCCGACCCCCACTCCCTGACTGTCCACCATCGGATTGACGACACCCCCTCCGCCTCCTCCGCTCCCCGGACCCTGAGTTCCGTAGTAACCGAGCCGATCGTAAGGTGGAAACCTTGGGTAAGGGGGCATGCCCGGCGGGGGCTGCCCGGCCGCCGGAGGACCTCCGTAGTGGTGCGGGATCCCCTGTCGCAGACTGGGGTCCCCGCAAGAGGGGTCCGGGCTGTTGACCTGTGCGGCGGCATAGTGATCTGGGGTGCCGTTCCGCAGGTCGGGGATGTAGGAGTTAGCGAAATATGAACTCATGCTCTCCAGCTTGGACCGGTTATTTGTGACACTCCTGAGGCGAAGAAACCCGGTCCACAGAGGAACCTTATTAGAAGAGCCTTCGGCTAGACGTTCCCTCGCGAATCACTCGGGTGGCGTCTCGAATGAGCGCTCCCTCCCGTTGGCGAGCACCTTCTTCTTTATACGATATTGCACACACTCCCGGACCCACGCCCTCAACAACAAACTTTTACGTATGTATCGGGGGCGAGTGTTAACAAAACAATTACAATTTCTCTTGAAATTCGAGGTAACGCCCTATTTGGGAGAAAAATAAAGTCTATCTTTAAAGAATGCTTTTACAAAATGATCACTTAAATGAACACATCAAACGGATTGATCGCTCACTAAAACGTGATTGGCCGTCACTGTTTTTTTCTCTCCTCGAATTTCCCGCCGGAATCAAATTAGTCTGTTATCAAGAAACGCAATGGGGACGCGCACTTCACAGCACCACGGGTGGAAGGAGAGACGCGAGCAACGGAGGGGGTCCAAGGAGACCTCGAAGGGCCCTCCCCCGCCGGTGGTGCCGGACGACCGATCCGGCGCTCTGTCCGCCGCCTCCTCTTCGCCTTACCTCCTCGCGTCAACGGACTCCGGGACAGCGGGGACGACGAATGGGGACGAGGAGCGGAGGCGAGCGACAATTCCTCCTGCTGTCGAAGTGCCCGTTGCATCCGCCCCTGTTCGTGGAGAGAGAGAGAAAAAAGAGTGGGTTTTAGCAGAGGAAGCAATAACGAGCAATAACCGGCGGGGACGCGACGATCACCGCCCTCAGTCCATCCTTTCCCCTTCCCGCCCATCCCGCCACCTCTTCCTCCTCCCTTGCCCCTCCCACAAACACACACACTTCTCTACCCATACGAAAAGCCGCCTCTTTACTAGCCGGCACGCGGAGGCGATTCGAGTTTTTTTTTTGTTGCATTGGACGGCGCAGCGCCTTCGTCGTGAATGGGTTTCGCGGAGGGGTGACGGTGGGCGCGGTAAAAAAATATCACAAAACGAACGAATCCTTTTGGGAAATATTCGGACCTCTCTTGTCTGCAAAAACCGCAAGGAACCGCGTGCGTGCTTCCTCGCCTCCGGTGCCTTCAAAAGGACCGCCGCGCGTCGCTTCCCATCCTGACCTCCCCGTTCCATCCCCAAACACTTCATCGCCTTTGTACTCCTCTCACCGGAAATATCGGCGACGACAAATACATATCGCTCTCTTCCGTTTGCGGGCCAGGGTCGATTGTACTGCGGAGTAGAGCTGAAGTGTCAATAATCAGCCCTCATTCTTCCCCTTTTTTTGGTCCACTTGGGCCGTGACGGAGATAATATCTGCGGTCATATTCGCTTACACTGTCCCTTTTCAGAGTAACCGATGGAGTATGGAGCTACTTCCGCCAATTCGCAAATTGAAATCCGCCATTCACGCAAGTACTTTAGTTGAAAATTCTCTAATATCGTACGAATGCATAGATAGCGGTACTCAGGTGAATATAGGATGAAAGTTCACGACGGAGGGCTAAGGAATGTTGCATTACGATTATTGCTTTCCCAGTGAAATGAAAATGCGCTCTTTAAAAAATGATAAACTTAAATGTTGATATTTATTAATTAATTATTCTCATGTAGAAAAGATAAAAGATAAGGATTAGGTGCTACTTCAAGAGCGAGATGAAATTTCTCAATTTCTCATTACTCACGAGCTCACCTAATTATCTATTTTAATGCCAATTAAATGCGTCATAACGCTTCCTTATTAGTCGTCGAATTGAACAGAACTGATTATCTCAATCAATTTAAAAACCACGCTGACATACATCCGTTAAAATTAAATTTCAATTGGAAAGAAGAGATGTTTGTATTTCCTAGTTCAACAAATATGTGTTGAATATTTTCCTTGGTCACGGATAGCACAATTGATAATGACTCGTTCTTTTTAAGCGTATGGAACTGGGAAGAGTCAACATCACTAGAAATCTATCGAGAGAATTTCCCACAGTAGCATCAATTTATTAATCATGCGTTCTCTCCTCGTTTTCCCTTTCCTCCTTCTCCCCCCTCCCCTCTCTCCTTTTGTCGGTTTACTCTCGGCCGAATAACAAATTGCTCGGATTGCGCACCCTTCGGACCTCCCAACAATGGCCGGAAGGTTTGGGATAATCCACCTCGACGCGTAGCCTGTAAGAGGGGAAGAGGTGGAAGAGTGGGTGGGGCCGTCGAAGGGAAGGAGGCGAAGAGCCGGGGGCGGAATTTAGAATCGGCGAATCGATGAGACACGGAGAGAAAGGCGATTCCACGAGGAAGCGAAGGGATTCAGGGGGGAAGGGGGACGGGTGTGGAAACAGAGGCGCACCCTGGGAACGGGGGAGGGAACCGGGACGGTGAGCGGAAGTATGGAAGGCGTAGTGAATGAGATTTAAAAGAAAAATTGTGAACCATTTGAACGAGGAGTTAGGAAATGGATCGCGGGAGAGCGGATGTGACGAGGTGGCGGAAAAAAGAGAAGAACATGACTTCGAGATGGCGCCTCGGCGTGTTATCGAATGTTAACCAGTAAAATATCTCAGAATGATCAAAATAAATTACTTAATGCTCAAAGGTGATACGGAGATGTAAATATACGCATCTAAAATTAGAAACAAGTAGAGAATTTTATTACGTTTTAATTAACTTGGCATTTTCGTTCGTTGTTATAGGTATTTAAAAGAATTCCACGTTAATTCTCGTTGAAATGGAATTACTGTTAGCTAATGATATCAAAGGTTGTTTGTCTAATAAGACCGTAGAAACGGAGAAAATCTGGAAGGAAAGGCAAAAAGTGAGGAGATGGGAAGTTAAGCGATAAGCGGCGATGGGATCAGAAGGGTCGAAAGAGCAATGCAGTACGGTGGGATGAGAAGTAATGAATTCGCTTTAGGAACTGGCTGTTATAGCGAGGTCTGGCAATGAATCTCTCTCTAACCTCCCCCACTCTACTCTTAAGCCGTCAGCACGAGAGCTTCCCCTCCCTCTCTCTGTGTCCCTGTCCGATCTCGCCCACGCCCACGAACGACCCCCGCAGAGAGAGAGAGAGAGAGAGACCCTTATACGCTCCAACTCTCCTCACTACTCGCCAATCGCATCCCGGCATAGAGGAATAATGAAATACGAAAGAAGTGTTGTCTCGAGAGAAACATTTGGAATACATCGGTAGCCATATTGTTAGATAAATTTAATAATATTATTTTTATATATTTTTATAATAAAATGAACTATTGAGTATGTATCTCAAAATGCCTTCATTTATTTTCAAGGATGACCTTCAGCCGACATGGAGTGGCCCCTTAAATCACTGTTTCTAAAACAAGTCACATATCTATTTAAAGGTGCTTAAATGTGGATAAATTTTATGTACTATCTGTTAGATCGTAATGAGTAGGAAGTTTTTCATTCCAACTTACGGATGATTAATTGCGGTCTGCAAAATTTAAATATATGTATAATCTGTGATGGATTTTGAATGCAGCGTACCCAAGGAGGCGTGACCAATTCGCCCGTGGGCTTTATTGTACACAACGATTCCGAAGACTCCTGAGGCACAATGGGAATGCACAGCCCGCAAGGGAAGGCAGAATCAACCGATGCCTCTTAAAACGGATTGAGTGTTAAAAAACGACCGGTGTCTCATGAATATGTGTGTGTGCGTGGAATAGAAGGCGAACCTAAAAAGCCATTGGCAGGTTGGTTCGAAACGAAACTCCGCGAAGGGATTCACTCGCAAGAGAGCGTGGATATCGAACCGTTGTAAGGGCCCCACCATTCCCACGGACCGACAAACATGTGCGCGTACACACACACATATGCGCACACACACAGAAAAAACACGCTCCTCCCCATATTTTGCCCTAATCTGAGATCTACCGGTACCCTATGGCAAATTCATCCAGATGAGAGAAAGATGTGAAAAAGTACGAGTACGTTCGCCTCTTAGGTGCCTCCAAAGGGGTGTCATCCGACCTACGAGTATCTATCCTCCGGGTATATATGAATCCTTGATTCATGAAACGGTCGAGTGAATGCAATGAGCATTTCGATAACCGACCTCGATGACAACGCATTGATTATGTTTAGAGGAGCAGATTGGCACCAATCTCCCCTTTGAACCGATCGCGGAAACAAGAGAACATCGCTTCCGGGGATGGCCATTTGCGGCGCGTCACGATGGCATGCAAAATAGCGCAATATCCGAATGATAAGTATACATTGAAGTAAGCAAAAGAGGAGAGAGCCTGGTGGAGGCGCGTTCAAAATGCGCCGAAAACGGAAGAGGGAGAATGGGGAGGAAGAGGATAAGCGGGCGCGAGTGACTCCAGGCGATCACATGCCGAGCGAGATTGCGCGCGCATCACGACAAATAGATGGCGGTCCATTCAAGCGTGTCGCTCCGAGAATCAAAGGCGGCGCCGCGAAGATACCGAGAAAGGCGCCCCCTTTAAGAGACTCGCGAAGGAGGGAAGGGTTGAGGAGGGGAAGAAAGGATGAGGGGGAGGGGAGGATGAATCGCTCCAGATTTATCCCCGGCGCGCCACCTACCTGCATTAAGAAGCGCTCCACCTCCGGAAGGGATTTCCCCTCGCAACTCCATAAATCCTGCCAAAAAGGCCGTTCTCGCAGATTCGATCTTATCGCGACCCCGCGCCGACCTCTCTCGAGCAGGAGAAAGCTTTGCAAAAACTCGCCAACTGACGCAAACGAATTAACACCATCGCGGCATCGGTATCAAGAGAAGAAAGTCGCACACTCCTTCCCAGATAGAATCCCTAGCTTCCGCAAGCGCACCATGTAAGCCACTGAGTCAGAGGAGAGAAAGAGAGAGAGAAGAGAAGCGAGAGAGTGGTGGTTAAGAAAAGGAGAGAGAGAGAGGAGATGACGGAGTCTGTCTATCGCCAGCCTCCCCCTCGAATCCGCTTGAGCGACAGTCGAGGAAATGCGTGAAGGAGGGAGAAAAGAGTGGTGGGAGAAGGGGGTGGAAAGGAGAAGGGGAGGAGGGGAGAAGGGGTGGAAGGGAGAAGGGGGTGGAGGGGAGAAGAGGGTTTAGTGGAGAGGGGGTGGAGGGGAGATGGGGGTGGAGAGGAGAAGGGGGTGGAGGGAAGAAGGGAGTTGGGCGAAAGATAGGGGAGAGGGGGTGGAGAGAAGGGTTTGGATATGCTTTGCGAAAGGGAGGAGGAGGAGGCGAGGGAGGGAGAGAAGAAGAGGCAGGAAGGAAGGAGCGGGAGGAGGGTGGAGCACACAAGGAGAGAAAAGGAGAGCACGGGGGGCGTTGGGTTTTTCGAGGGAAGAGCAGAAGATGGAGGAGGGGCGGAGGAGAGCGAGCGAAAGTCGTGGTGTGACTGAGACAGATGGAATGGAGTAGGAAGGATTCGGGAACAAAAGATGCTCGCCTCTAAGCAAAGTTTACAAATATAAAGTTTTGTGATTAAGTTGCTATTAATTAACCCTTTATTCGAGATAATAAGTATGAATGCAAAAATATTGAAAAACAAGGATATTTTCTCGCTCTTCATTTGAGAAAATGTGTGGCTTCGTGATTAATGTGTAAAACTTGCAACTTTGCGGAGGGAGAACCTTATATTCTGCTACTGCTTTTTCAGGAATTTCTGGAAAATGATTATTTCCGCTAGCTGCAATGTATTATTCGTAGATCTAACAATAGTTTAGAATTTGTCATTGACTGCAAACCTTCTTCTCCAAATCCCTTTTGCTTTTCCTCTACCAAGGCGTGTTACACGAGACTTTGTCCCTCAAGTTCTTTGACAGGCTTAGAAAAATTGGTAACAGGACGCATGCACATATCAAAGGAGTGGTAGAATGTGGAGAGAATGGTTGGCTTGCGTCTGACCTCTGGGTGCTTTCTGGCCAGAAGGCATCTTCTAGCGAGGTCACTCTTCAAAGAGAGGGAGAGTGAGGGCGTTGCTTACTAGGAACATTTGAGTGTACAAAGGGAACAAAGACTAGGGTACGGCAGATGTGAAAACCTTAGAGAGTCACTCTTCTCCTCTTGTCGTAGATATTCCGTAGCAAGTATGCGTTGTTTTTAGTTGCACTGATTTTTTTCAAGAAAATTATATTTCTTTTGACTTTATAATTTTATCGTCACAAAATCATGTTGCATAAACGATAATTTAAATTAAAAGTTGTTTCAAGCAATCTAATGTATTACGCATTCGAAATTTTTTTTAAAGATGGAGCATCTTAATTTTCTCTATTAACATTTCGAGTGGGTGATTGAGCATTTGAGTCTCAAGACTAATCCCCGAATAAAACATATATTCGAGATAAAATAAATGTTTTCAAAACATTTTATAATTTCAAAATCTCTTCTCATACACATAAGATGAAGCCATTAGCGTACGCATTTTAGGGTAAAAGATGCTATGAAACAATTTATAAATAAATCTCATATATTACAAGTGCAATATGAAACATTCAATTTCCACAATTTTCTGACTATTTACGTTTACCGTCGAGCCAACACGTTCTCCTTTTGTGTCATTTCGCTAATCGACTATGTAATTTCGAGAGGGACTACGTGAAAACACCAGATTTCGGATTATCATATTGAAAGTTTCATCCATTTAGCTTTTGGTAGAGTAAAAGTGCTAATTTTTGCGGCTTATAAATTGGGTTTCAGTTTTCCTTGCGAAGTTAGCATGTTGAGCTTTAAGATGCACTGAGGAGGGTATGTGCAAGGAAGGAGGAAGAGGGGGGGAAGGGGTGCGGAGAGAGGGGATGGGACTCTGGAGAACCCTCTCAAACACCGCGTTAAACGAACCGCAGTACCCGAGTCGGAGCTAGGAACAAGGTACCACCGGCGTCTGTGGCAAATAGCCCCGAGAGACGGAGGGATGTAGAGAGAGAGAGAGAGATGGGAATGGAATGCAAGGAAGAGGAGCGAGGGAGGGAGGGAATGAACCGTGCAGCCAGGAGATGCGCCGCTTTAACTACTGCCAATCACAAGGCGTTCGACCTTCGGGTTGCCTATAGATACCTCCTCCAGAAAATATTTCCTTACAACGAACGAATATTACAAGGGCGAACAATCATTTCGCATAATATTCCACCATTATCCGTCTTAGATAGCGAAAAATAAGTTCGAGAGACTTTAGGGGGTCGGGAAGACTGAAAAAAATGACCTCTACCCAACCAAATGTCTTGAAAATATCGCGCCTTTTAGCTCCACGACCATAGCTCATTACCACTTCTTCGTCCTCCCCTCATCCTCCTCCTCCTCCTGCGCCCTTCCCACAGTCATTTCTCATCGCCGCCGGGGTATCCCTTCCGTGTTAGAGCATCGATGGCTATGCACAAGAGTATGTCTAAAGGGAACGGGGCCACTTGAGGAGAATGAAGTGGAGGAGGGATGGAGAGAGTTTGGAACACCCCCCACCCACCTCGCTGCAACCGAGGCAGATGTTCAACACGTTTTCGCTAACAGCGGAGATTCCTCGCAGCGAGCCTCATGTGCGGTTGGGATTCTGGTCGGCGGTGGGATAGATGGAGGGGCGTGGGGAGAGATGGAACGGCTGGGGGAGGGAGGGGAGAAGGGGGTGAGGAGGAGAAATTGAGTGAAAGAGGCTGGGCGTCTTACGAACACCAGATATATTAAGCAGTGAGGATGAGGGAAATATCCTTCGGTGAATACAACGGGATGATCTTTCATCGGACATCTTCAAATAAATAGACAACTGCGTTACATTTTGATTAGAAATTAAACAAGGCAAGATTTCTGATCAAAATTTCCCATAAACGGTGATTCCCTCAGCGTTAAAGCGATGGATTCTTTTTTGGGCATGAGTTGTTTGTTGAGTCATTGTTTAGTACCACCAAATTAATCATTGGTTAAATAAAATTTTTTAATGAAAATTAAAGGCAAAGAATCACACTAAAAATTAACGTTCACCTCAATTCCAATATGTTAAGATAAATTTGTAAATTTTAAAATTTTCCATTTAATATAATTTTGCAATTCATATTACATTAAATAATTATGTTATACGACAAATATTGCAATAATATATATATATATATATATATATATATATATATATATATATTTATATATGAATTTTTAGCGTACGAATTTTAAAATTATTGCAGTATCACAATGATATTTTAAAAATTAATATCCAAAAGATTAATTTCTTAAAAAGGAGATGAAATTACAAAATTGATTAGAAATTATCCTGACTTAATTTGTTTTTTTTTTCAGAAAAATAAACAGCTTTCAAAAAAGTAAAAAATCAATCCAAATCTTCTTTTCCATTTTTGGAAAATATTTTGTTCTATAACGATACATCACCATGCGATGTCCGTCGTCGGCGATCTTGTAATATGGAAAACCTCTTTCGAACCTAGCGAGGCCCCTCTCGAACTCTCGCTTTATAAATTGCTCACGTCCTTTAGGTTATTCTGGCATGGTTTTGTTGGTTGAAGGCCAAGATTCCTCTGCCGCTGAGCCTTCACATCAGCATTACAAGAGGCGAGAGAATGGCCGATCCTGCGATGATTAAGATAGAGAAAAAGAGTTGAAGATATCGAGCTGTTCTCCACGCGCCCTTAATACAACGTGAAAAGATCCTCGGGTAGACTTTGAGAGATCGCCAAACGCGTTATTAAAGATCGGCGCGAGGCGTGTCATTCTCTCGTCACACGCACAGCAGTAACAACCGTACATTGCGATTCCCCATAAGGAGCGCGCGTGAACCTCCCGACCTACTTCAACGGTTCCCCGAGAGAGGTCCTTACGTGTTCCTTTCATCATACGGTCACCCGGCCAAAGATAAGAGCGGCAGAGCTACCGTCCCTCTACGCAGAAAAGGTGTTGAGGACACGGTTTACAGTGCTTACATCTATCGTCGAAAGCGTGAACAGCGAAGAGGACGGGAAAGTTAATTGTGTCGTGGGTCAATCGCTGGCATGTGATTTTCTTTAACGACGAATTACTGCGTGGTATTTTCGCTTAGTACAAATTCAGTTCATTTACAGTAGAAATTACTGAAAGTGGATACAAAACTCAAAAATTTATCGTGGGATTTTAGAATTTTCAGTTTTAACTCAAATTAACTCCACAGGGGTTATAAACGACCAAGGAGCGTGCCACTCGTAAATATTTTCCCAGATAAGTCACTTTCCCGGAGAAGGAAGACTGGCGATCGTCATAACTCAAGTCTTTTGCTTCGCCCCGAGACATTATTAATCGCTTCCTGACTTCTCCCTTCCGGTCGGAGCAATTAAATTGTGTCCAAGACCACCAGCACTCGCCCAGGCCAACTCAAACAAATGACCCGAGGGTGCAAGTGGCGATTGGAAGGAAAGGACAGCAGCGCCAGTAACGAAGTCCAATTGTACTGTTAAATTCACATTTAATGCTTGTTTTGAGGAACGGAGTGATTCCATCAATGAGGTGCGCGAGTTTGATTGTGTTTCTATTTCGTCGCACGGGTTTCCATCACAGAATGAGTGGAATGGCTTTCATCCTTCAGATAAGTAACATAATTCCAGGATTAGTCACTTCTTCTTTTAAATAATGTATTACTACGTAAGTAAAACTGCATAAGATATATTGAACTAATGAGTTACCAGTTGCTACGGAACTTGAAAATTTGAAAGCAATTGATTATACTTTGTTTATAAAAAATGACGGAAAAATATACATCATAAAATAATCACGTTAAAATGCAAATTAAAATGCCTTACACTCATTCCAGAGTTAACGAAATGTGAATCGCTGGAAATCCTAAAGAAACTTAATAAACTCATCAATATTTATTAAATAAGTACTAATTTTAACCTCCAGTTGCTATAAGAAATGTTAAAATTTATCCTTGATCGGTAAGGCAACATCTCATTAAAAAGCTAATATTTGTTCAGTGTAATTTAATTGTTAAATTTCAGCGATTTCGAATTGAAGGCTGAAATGGAAGATAATAATAAGAAAATTTATTTATTTTCCTTTAAAACAGTCCAAGTTTGAAGATTATAGGTTAATTATTTCTCATTTAAATCAGCAAAATATTAAAAGCTTGCGCGTGAATAAATCTATGTTTACATGATATCTTATGAGAAAAAAATTATACCTTGGAGTTGAACTAAGGTCTATATACAGAATTTCTCTTCATTTTCTTTTAATATCTAAATTAAGCATTCCTACCATATTTCATTCTTCTACCTAGTCGGGAAATTTGTTAATATGTGTGTGTTAAAAAGTGATACCAGAGACGACGACGTCAGCAATTTCGACAAATTATATTAGGTATTCAAAATTAATGCGTTAAACAAATTTATTTAAATTTAAACTCGAATTTCGCTTTAATAAAGCCGAATATCCAATAATTATATATGATCAGAATATATTGCTATCTCGAAAGAAAAGGAAATAAATAAATAAAGCTGCAGGTAAAATCATACATCAAGTAGTACTTATATTTATCGTGCACTAAACATAACCAGCAATTCACGGGAAATTATATTGTCGGGTTTATTGACGCCATTGCTGAGACATGGCTGGCATTAGTTAAGGGCGAACCTTAGACCACAATATAAGCTTGTGTTCCGCATTTGTACGCAGCAGACAAGTGTTTTCGCTCGAAACACGCGTGCACAAACTTAAAGAGTGGCAACTCACGCAATACGGTTGGAGGACGAGAGGACAGCGCCATCGGCACACGGTGTCGAATCTCCGAACCACGTGAGCAAAGGACAAATTCTTCGGTTTGCCCTTTCTAGCCTTGACCGAGAGAAAGGGAAAGATAATAGGAGATAGCCCAAAAGAGGGCAAATGAGGAAGAGGACACCGGGAAGGTGGAATGTGCAGAGGGACACGAAGAAAAGGGAAGGGCTCGACCGCCTTTTACGACACTATCCAGTCACAGACCTCCCCCGCCCCTCGGCCGACCCCCGCACCTCATCCCTCCGGCCCACCCGCGCTCCCCGTACCATCAGTTTCCACGTAACATGAGGGGATGACAATAAGTAACGCTGAAAATGCTGCCTTGCGACGCGGGACGACCCCACTCTACTTTCCGACTTTCACTCAGGGTGTGTCCGGCGTGTTTTGAGGTATTGAACTCTCCCTCTGTTGACACCTCTCTTCACCGCCTTTCTCTTTCTCCCGGGGAAGGTTGTCACTTGGTTTATTCATCGTATTCTCTAAAAGCATACTTTTTCGATCGGGAAAATATTTCGTTATTTCTCTTAAACGTCCTATTTGAGGTAACTCGTTTTTTACCTCGACTTTCCACGTCGGAGGAAAGCATTTCTTCTAAATCACGAGTAACCCCGTAACTATAAAAAAATTCAGTACTTTTCTCACGTACATACAGTAGTCATAACAAAGGTATGGGAAACCAGATGCACATTTCGGTTACGATATAGACATTTTTAATAGTGATTAGCCAAAAAAAGATTCTAAAGAATAATTCTCTAGTGAATATTTCTAACGAGTTGAAAGAAACGTTATTCCTAACCATTTATAACAAATAGAATGCACTAAAGCTATTGAAAGGAGTCCTTAGAAATTTTAATATTTATCGATTAACTTTATTTGTGAATTAAAAGTGAATCATTTTAATTTTATAAGCATGGAACCATGTTCCAAACAACGAAGAAGTGATTTACTCTTATACTGCTCTCTTTTTTCTCATCACCCGTCATTTCAACGAGTATTCAACTTGAAATTTTTATAAAGACTAACTTCCAAAATATATTTTTTAAATGGAAGCATCATTTACTGATGCAATGTGTAAAAGCCCGTTTTATTTATTGAGGTAGGTAAATTTATAATTCTAAACTTAAAATTCTTCATTAACTTAGAAATATAATAATATGACAAAGTAACTCATTCAAGTACTAATTAAAAGAGTATATTCATGCTCTTACACAGGTTAGGTTTCTAATTTAATGGCTATTGATATAAACATATGTACTACACTACTAAAAAGGCTTCCCGATTTTTCAAAAAAATTCTTCTGCAGTGTAATAGATGGTATTACATGTGACACTAAGAGTGAAAATTTTAAACTTTCGATCTACATATAAAAATTTTGCTCAGAATATTATTTTGAAATTTTTTAAAGTACTCACTGCCGCCCACCGATTTCTCCAAAGCATTCCTTTGGCAGTGCAATAAATGGAATCATACGCCCGCTAATTTCAGCTTTATGTCTCTTACCGTTTACTCGATATTTTAATTTAATTGACTGCACAGACAGCGAAAACATAAGCACGTTTATGAAATAAAACGCTCTAACAAAAACGTCTATTTAAGGCGAACTTTGTCAATACAACTGTTTATTGGTAGATTACGTATTTATAAATCACGTATGTGGACAAATTTCATACCAACAGTTAAAAAAGTGTCCCTTAAAAAAGGAAAAATGTTCACTTCCGCAAGACGTTCCAAAGACTATTTTCGCACGAACACTAAGGCTCCAAGAGTCCCTCCGAAGAAGAGTGGAAGAGAGTCAGTCCCCTCGCTCCGTTTAATGCCCCCCACTTTACGACCCTTTTTTAAAGGCAATCCCTATACTTTCACTCCACTTTTACACAACGCCGCCACCAACCTATTCCCCTTGACCGAGGGTCAATTGGTCACGGTCTTGTTCAGCAAAAACAAACTCGAGTATTGTCGAGAAGCGCACTTTCTTTTTCCTTTTTCTCTCTTCCGCATAAACTACAAACACGCATTTCTCTTCTTTTTCCGCGGCAAGAGATTTTCGTTTGTTTGCACCTTCGACCATAAAGCCGACAAGTGCAACGCGTCCTCTCTGAATGTTTCCAACTTTCTAAATTTTCTCCAACGCTCAAACACTCTTCTTCTCCTGCTTCAGTCAATTTCCGAGACACGCAGAGAGAGCAGCGCAGATACTGCAGAGGATAACTTTTAAGAGGTAAGTTTTTTCGTTACAAATGGGTCTGGCTTTTTTGTGCTCTTATGTATCGTGGTTTTCTTGTAATAATGTGAAAGAAGATACCTTGCGTTTAGGTGACTGTTTACGGTTTTCTCTCTGCGTAAAATAAGTGGCTGATATTCTTCAGAAGTTCTAAATACCCAAAGGGAAAATAGTAGCGATAAGGAATAGAGGATGTGGGCTGATCGATTTTTAAGGGGTATGAATGATGTCATCAAATCAAGAGATGGGAAAGTGAATCTTTTGAGTTACGATAGCATAGACCTATAGAGATATGGAAAAATTATAAAGATGAGATTTCCAGTGCGTATGAAAAACCCATTTTCTTCCGATTTAATTATTCTAGCCTAAAGCGAAAATTGCATACATTTTGTTGGTCGATAAAAGAGCATGAAAATTTTCAAAGCTTTTTCGGGTTGTCGGAGGTGTTTACGAAAGGAAATTAGAAGCAGCGGGAAAATAAATGAGAAAATCGAGGATGTGAGGAAGCGAGCGGAGAGAGGCGCCGAAGAAATCCTTAAGGGCGAAGGGAAAGGGCGAGAATAGAAGGGGCAGCGGAAAGATCGCGGGATCAAGAGGGAGGCAAAGGTGAGCGTCTGCGGGAAGATAGCCAGTCTGGCTCTCTTGAGCTTCGGGCGGAGACGTCTCCGAGTTACCATTCGTCATCTAAATATAGGCTTTGGGGAGGAGGAACTGTGGAGGAAAGGGGGAGGAGAAGGGGTGGCGGAAAGGGGGCGGGAATAGAGGTCGGCCAGGAGTCGTCCCCATGAAACTCTCCTCCCCCGAGGTGGGCGGGACCGGGGGAGGAAAGGGTTGCTCGCGGAAAAAGGGGTTGGGGAACAGTTTTCGGACGCGCCCACGAAAAGGTATCGACGTCAGAGCGAAGCCGAGCGGAGGAGCGGAAAGGCAACGGGGGAGAGGAGATTGTTCACGCCGTTTCACAATAATTGGAATTCCTGGAGGATCGATTCGGGGACCTTTTTCGTTTTTCTTTCATTCTTCTCTACTCGATAATGATGACGGATCCGTGACAGAAGGCCAAGGGCAAATCGCGCACTTTTGTTTCATCCGCGATCAACAGATTGAAATGGCAGGTGCCCTACAAATGACTGCAGAAATTTCTCCTATGTCTGAAAAAGGGGTGGCGGATTGGTTAGAGCGTTGGCCTTCCACTCAGCGGACCCAGCTTCGAATCCGGCGGAGATCGGATTTTTCAACCTGGGATCGTCCCGTCCCCTACTTGTGTGCTTTGAGGAGACCGCGCAAAGCCAGTGTTCCATCCTTCGGAAGGGATGTTAAGCCATTGGCCCCCTTGGTGCTCTTCGTTAAGTGTAGGCAAATGCCGGCACCGGGTTTCCCTCCTCCCTTGTGAATGTGTTCGTTGCGGAAGGAGTAATGGCTATAATAATCCAAGAGGTCGATTAGCCATAAAAATAAAAACCAAAGCAACAACCACCATGGAAAAATCCTCATCTAATGTGTGGTTTATTTAATAACGAAGATATCGCACAAACGGCCTCGCCCTCAGCACCTTCCTTAACTGCGCCAATTCACAAATTCTTGCCCTTCCGGCATCTAAGGAGAATCGCCGTTTTAATTTTACCGTTACATTGACTTGATGAGAAAAGTGGGAATCCAGGATAAGAGAATTCGTCGTTTTCAAGAATTGTTTGTCCGAACTAGATATTAAAGGTCAAATGAGTGTAATCGGTGAACAAACATCGAGCGTTGCCGTAATCCATTTATGGCAATAACAATATTCACGTAGGTATGCGCATTTTCGTCTCGATATTTTCATTCCATCTGAAGGGAGTAGTGCAATAGTCCCTGTGAATCTATTGCTCTATTTAATTACGGCTCTCCTTCTATCTGCTTCTCCTTACCTCCCCTTCCTCCCTCCACCTACAGTCTCCCACCACCTCTCTCTCACCCCCTCTCTCCCACCCCCTCTCTCCCACCCCCTCTCTCCCACCTCCTCTCTCCCACCTCCTCTCTCCCACCCCCTCTCTTCCACTCCCTATCTTCCACCCCCTCTCTCCCACTCCCTATCTTCCACCCCCTCTCTCCCACTCCCTATCTTCCACCCCTCTCCCCCACTCCCTCTCTCCCACCCCTCTCCAAATTCTCCCTTCGCCCCCCAACTCATCGATCTGATCAAAAGGACGCTCGACCTTTTTCGTGCAACTCAGCGCATACACAGCCTCCTCAATGCTTCCCTCACACACAATGGCCGCACCTCGTTCAAAATGACGCTATCAACGACCTTAAGACTATTCAGTCCCTGCCGACGAGTACATATTCTCTCAAAACCACAACAATTTCAGAGTGTTGACTCAAACTCGATCACTCAGCAGGAACATCAGCCTGAAACCCGTTTGTGCATGTTCGTGTATATACAGATGCAAACGCATACTCATACATACATAATTATTTTTTGCGAATCCATCCCCATTGAAACACAGAAGGGAGGTAGGTGTCAACGCTGCATCCGACACTCTTTCGCAGGCAAACATGGCGTGTGCATGAATATTCAGGTCGAACCGATATGTAGAGTTTGGGAAAAGGGGGAGCGAGAAAGGGGGGAGCGAGAAAGAGGGAGAAAGAGGGAGGGAGAAAGAGGGAGAGAGAAAGGGGGAGAGAAAAAGGGCTGTGTTATCTTAAGAGTCGTATCGATCGCTTACTGTGGCCATGGAAAAACTGTTTGGACGGATTTCTCTCCAGGATGTGGAGGATCTCGAGCAGCGGTGTAGGAAGAGGTGGGGAATGTGGAGGAGAAGAGGGAGGTGGGGAAAATGTTGGGAGGAGGAGGGGATGATGGTGGCAAGGGAAGATGGTGGAAGGAGAAGATGGTGGAAGGGGGGAGATGTTAAAAGGGGGGAGGGGAAGATGGTGGAAGGGGGAGGGGAAGATGATGTAAGGGGGAGGGGAAGATGATGTAAGGGGGAGGGGAAGATGGTGTAAGGGGGAGGGGAAGATGGTGGAAGATGAGGGGGAGATGGTGGAAGGGGAGGGGGAGATGGTGGAAGGAGGAGATGGTGGGGGAACGAATGAAGAGCTGCATCGCGAGGGAAGAGAACCAATGCGAAGGTGAGCTAGGGGAATATTCGCGTGGTTTTATTTTCAAGTCTTATGCTTGTTACTGACGTAGCCTTCGCAGAAATATTTCGTGGCAAGGTTTTTCGAGAGCCACACTCAGACACGATAGTCGCTGGGTTTCAAGTGCGTGATCTTAGATTTTCTTTTTCGATCCTGTTAATTATAGAAAATAATATCTCACGCGAGATACTAGGATTGTACGGAAACGATAATTTTATTTTGAAAAATGAAGCCAGAAAATGATAAAATAAAATTTAAAATAGCAAAGTTACCGAAATTTATGTTCTGCAATTCAATAACTTGAAAAGATGAACTATGAAAATATACAAGTGGATGGGCGCATCAAAAAATAGGCTAAATCGCTATTTAGTGCGAACACTTTAATTTCCAGCCTTATAAATCAATATTTATTTATTTCAAGAGTTTATCCCCATGAAAATGTCATGTTTGTATATGAAATCTTTCAGACTGATTTGATACACATTTGTTTACGTACCATCGTTCAATTGCCAAGAATTCCTATCTCATTTTAGCATAAACAGAGAAATAATGTCTCATTGCTTACAGATTTGGTAATTTTAAATTGTTATTATAATCAAATAAAAAGGAGCATAACTTAAGTTTTCTTAAGGAAAGGAGTCGGGTGAAGGAAATCTTTTGAGAGCGCCTCTAGCGGTCTTCGGTCAAACTTTGTGCAGCGAGCGATTCCGACGTTCCCGCGCAAGGAGAAAAAGAGAGAGGGGAGCGGAGGGGAGGGCGCTCCCGTGTGGCGAGACGGCGGGAACACAGAAAGAGAGAGAAAGAGATAGGCTCATGCCCCACCCAAACAGTGGAAAATATTTATGGCCGGCCATTACAATTCATCTCGCGCGAGGACGGAGGGGCGAGGAACTGGTGATCTTCGAGAATGTTCAGGCGGAAGTGGAGGTCAGTAAATGTTGTTTTGAACTACTTCCGTTATGGAGTACTGATCAGGTTAGCAAAATAAAAGTTTTTCTGCTTGCTCGGGTGTCATTTTGTTCTAAAAACTAAATTGAATTAGCTACCATATATGCAATTTGAATCAATAACTTTTCCACAAGAGCGAAAGGACTTCCGAAAAGATTTTACTGCGAATTCTGCGTCAGAGAGCTATCATCGAATCAAGTTTCCCGTATTTCTCTTTTAATTTTTAACTTGTTCGTCTACGAAGAAATAGATACCATTCATGTAGAAGTTATGTGCTATACGTCTGTTATATATATTTAATTTGGTTCGTGTGATTTATTTAGTATTTAAAACTTCATCTTTAATATTTGCAAAGTTGGAATTAACACCCGAGGTTTTAAAAGAATGATTGCGTATCATTATCTTTAAGGCTTTTAAAATTTACCGCTCGAACAACACCACAATATTTACCAAATAATTTCGACTTCTTTCAGTAAAACGTAGAATTCTTCGCTAGTTTTAAGGTACAGCTCTCAGTAGGTGGCATAAGTGCGGCATTCCTTTTCTAGCCGCTAATTAGGCGAGAAAAAACGGTGGTGGTTAAAGATGCCATCGCAGATTTGGGGCGAATTGCTCAAGTGGGTACGATTACTGTGCTGTACAACGCATAACTTCGGGAGTGGGCGGGATTTTCCGTAACCGAGATATGAAAGAGAAGAAAACTTAGCGAAACGAGAGATAGAGAGAGATGGATAGATTAAGACGATGATGAAGGAGGGAGAAATATTGAGTGGGAAATGTTGGAAGGAGTCGAGGCGCCGGATCAACTCCTACTGCGCCCTGCAGTCTACGCCGACTCTTTGGCCAGCAGCTGTTGAACCAGTTCGGGAAGTAATTTATGGAAATTTAAGTGGTCGTTCCGTTACGGGGAAGAGGAACTGGAAACGAGGCGCTTGTTCGGTTGATTCGGCATTGCGAGAGTGGGAGAGAAAAGGACAGTAAATGGAGAGAGAGAGAAAGAGTATAGAGAGAGTGGAGGAGGAGCGAAGTAGAGAGAGAGAGATAGGGGTTTTTTATTTATGGCTCTTCCACCGTTTAAAAAATGAAGGAAGTGAGTTTATTTCGGCAAGCGCCGTTTAATACACTGTTAGGGAAGGAAAGGAGAAAAAGGAACGTAATGAATCAAATCGGCGTCGAGAAGTTTTGGAACTCGCCTCTGGAAAAGATGATGCGCAATAAATAAGATTTGCGAGGAGTTCGACGTTTTAGTGTGCTACGTAATGGCACTTGTTCAATAGTAGCAAGAGCTATATTTCTCTTTTTTTGAGCATGGATTTACAGAGTGACACGTGGTCGAGCCTTCTTTTCTCACTCAAATAACTATTACATTCTGAATGCAAGTGTGTATAATTGGAGGGAAATTGTTGCGAAAAAATTAGAAGTCATTGAGTGAATCGGATGCTGCAGACAAGTCAATTTTTATTCTTATTTTACTTATGAGTACAGGCGAAAGTACGGTTTTGATGATTCCAGCGTCGGTCTTACATAGAATCGAGTTAATTTACCAAACGTATGTTAGAAGTACATATGCATATTCTCCTTTATTCGAGTTATGAGTAACCCTCAGCCTAATTATGTAACTGAACATTACGCCTTATACAAAAAATGTCGGAAACAGTAAGGAAGAAACATAGCTGCTCCACCTGCTATCCCTTTTGGGTCCATAAAACCTTTATTTCTATCTTCTCGACGATAAAACAAGTAAAGGGATGATGTTTTCGATAAAATTCAGGAGGGTGAAATTTTAAGTCTCAAACATCACAATAGTTGTCATAATAAGGCGAATGGATACTATTATATATGAGAAAATGGAAATTCCAACGGAAGCGATGCATCACTGAGACATAATGTGTCGTCGCTGAGGACGCCAGTTCCCAAGGACGATTAACGCGCACACAACCAATCTCGAATGAAAACACATTGATCAAAACTAGAAAAGAGATTGTTTCTTTTCCCTCTCGACAAGTCCGTTATAAAGCTCGGCGGAAAAAAACTAGGAAAGTAGACAAAATGGAGCGGACGGCGACAAAAACTGAAAAACTTTCCCAACCACCCTCTCTCTCTCTCCCAATGTCAATTCCAATCCTCTCTCTTTCATTCTTCCTCCCCCATTTCCTCCGGAAACTGCCCCACCTCTTCCACATCGGCCCCCACGGCATACTCCATCATGCCCCATCTCTCTCTCTCTATCTTTCGCTCATTTCATTTCCCGGCCGATCGGAGAAACTCCTCTTCCCTCCCCCCGGCCCAGATTTCGCCCCCGCTTTGATGGATAGTCTCCTCTGATACCGTCTCACCGACTCGGTCCCGCTATAAACTCCCTTCCTCCCCTCCCCTCTTCCCCTTCTCCTCCCCGTACTACTCGTCCACTATCCGCTTTTCTAAATTCCTCCGTTTTAGCGCTCGGCTGAAAAATAACAACGCAACAGTTGAAATCCCCTCCATTCTCCCCTGCTCGCCTCATCCTCTGCGATAGCCGCCGCGATGACCCCATAAGATGGCCTTCGCGTGCCGCTTTCGCACCGAGTCTCTTCTGTCCTCTCCTCCTCCCGCTGACTCCGGGGACCGTCCGGTCGCTAACGGCCGTCCGTCCGTCCGAAGGCATCGCGGGTGCCATAAAAACAGAAAATCGCTTTTGGGAGTCGCGAGGACGACGCGCTGATATTGCTCCCGGGACGATTATTTGCTCGGGAAAGCGGGGAGGTTTATTTTTATTTTTAACGCGTCGAATTCCACATAGGGTCGTCAAATTTTTGCGAAAGCATACTTTTACCGACTGCGAGCCTTTCAATATTTTTCCGAACGAGACAAATATTACAACTGCTTTCGACGGCGGTGAGATTTTTTAACCGAGGTTAAACTTTTTTCGACGTTGCTTTAATCGCTACCTACTTATAACTTTGGAGTTACCTTCTCCCAGATTAAAAGAGCGATATCTTTAGTCTTGTTGTAGCACAAGATTGTTCCGGCGATTTATCCAAGAGTTTGAAAATTCTCATAATCAAAATGTTGAGAACGGAATTTATATCTCAATAGAATAGAATATGTTTAGGAAGGTCGACCTAATTACCGTATTTACTAACTTTGACTTCGACGAAAGTCGTAGAGGGAGAGAGAGAATGCATAAAATTCACCTATAGTTGCCCCGTCTATAAACATTTTTGTTAATTTTTCCTCTCTCTTCCTTTCATTCTTTACTGTTTATTTTCTCTCTTTCCTTCTCCCTCGCCAGCTCCCACCCACACTTCCCGGCGAGAAATTAACGCGAGAGGCGCCTCTCGGGTCCCACGGGCGTCGTTGGGGGAAACCGCCATAAAGAGGGAGTAGGGGCACGGATTCCGCGTCCCTCTTCCCCTCGACCGCCCTGCCTCCCTCCCCTCCCCCTCCCCCCCCCCCCGATTCCCCACCTCCGCCGTCATCACGCGGAGAGGCGACCCTCGAGAGACTGGGTTCGGCGGCTCGGTTATGGCGAGAAAACGTGCGAAGAGGTTATAACGTGTTAGGTTTCATATACTACCATTTTTCGCTCGTCAACTCCATCAAAAGCAGCTCATCTATCTGCCGGGTGAAAACTAATGACTCCGCCGAAGCGCTAGGTGGAGAGACACTTGGTACAAACTTTTTAACTTTAGAAAGATAACTTTTTCTGATGACATGCCGAAAATTATTATAATTTCCCGTTTTAAAAAAGAAAGTTATTTTTCGCACGTGCTAATATCTTTGGAAAGGGATGTATAAGTAGGTCGCAGGTTTTGAACCGTATTCATAGAGAATAGAATACATAAAACGTAGTAATACTCTAAATATATTAGTTAGCATCGATATCTTTGCTTATATTGGTATTATATATCTCGGTTCTTACCTAATTCCTAATCACTTCTTACTTTTGGGGTAGGTTAAACACGTGGGTAATATCAATAAAATCTAATTTATACATCTGTTACTGCTTTCTTCCCCAATTTTATAATAATATTTGCATGAAAGATTTCTAAAAATACTTTATAAAATTAGAAGGGAAGTAATGAAGCAAAAATAACATACTAACGTTGTGATTGATGAAACAATATTTAATTCCTGCTTTCTCCAACTTTAAACGAATGCTTTCTTTCTGATGAGCACAACAGGCCCTCTTATAACACAGAAGATGCGTTCAAAAAAAGTGCCGTGAGATGTGAATCCGTGTTATGTAAACCTAGCTTTCTATCGTGCAAATGGGGCTGTATTCCACACAACGTCAGGAACCCGACTCCACTCCTTGAATTCCCAAATCTCTCTCAGATGCACATATATGTACAAATAGAGTGTTGTGTTCGGCAGCACGTGGGTCCCCCTACACGTCTGTTCTTCACTCAGCTATCTCAAATTCCGCACCCGAAGTCCGACCAAACTGCGTTAATGCAAGATATAACCGCGCTGCATGAATTTCTTGCTTTAAATACAAATCGTGTTACAGCGAACCTGTGCTATAAGAACCTGTACAGTAAGAGAACCGTGTGTATGAAGCTATAATCAATATAAGTGTCGAATGAAGCTCTTCACACTCCTATTGTCAGCAATCTACTGCCCGCGGGCCGAATGCGGCCCCCGGGAGCGTACTATGTGCCTCGCTAATCTGTTATGAAAAGGTGGCCCTTAAAAATATCATGCGGATAGTTTCATATTCATAGTTTATTATTTTATAAAATTCAGTTCGTAGCATCTAAGATGTTGATATTTTAACGCTAATAAAAGTTTGGACATGATTTTCACTTTCATCACACAGTAGAATTTATAGGTTGCCTGACGAATAGACAACTTCCACCGTGGTCCGCCATGTATAATAAACGGCGCAATATACGTTGCACAAACTTTCTTATATACGTATTTACGTTTGGTCGACTGTACGCTCGTAAAAGAAAAACGCTTATAATTCAAAGTTAATCGTAGTTTAGCGTATATTTTAATGCCACTGATCGATATTTATAACTTTTTGGGATATATGGCTTAGTTAATACTATTTGTGACATCAAGCTGTAAGATTGGATGGATTTCAATCAAAATCCTTATAGCCATTTTTGAGTAAATCGAATTTCGTTTCAAAATATCCACAAACGAAGTACCCTTAATTGTTGCGAAATATCGTTCATCTCTTCGGAATGTCTTTTATGAATGATATTATCCTCAAATATGACATATCATTCGATTTAGTTTAACAGGGCTTAGGTAAGGTAGCTTAGCGTACATTGTAATGCCACTGGACGCCATATGGTGATTTTTTGAGAAATATGGCTTACGCAGTATTATTTGTGACACCAGGCTCGACGATTGGATTTATTGTAATCAATTTCTAAGGAACCAGTTTTGAGCAAACAAAAATTTTCTAAAAGTCGCCAAGAATAAACTACCCTTAATTTTTATGAAAAAAAGGTCTGCAAAAGATAATATATTGCGTAAATACGAGATATCATTCAATTTAATGTACGCGTTTGGGCCCTAGAATGGCGAACAGACAGACGGTATGGCGAAAACCACTTTTATAGGGGCACCTAAAACGTGAATTTCCATCAAAATCTCGAAGTCGATTTCACGATTACAATACTTTCTCAATATACTACCGATATGAGAAAGTAAAAGGTTGCTGAAGATTGGTCAAAAATAATACACAAACCTTAGCCGAAATTGTTGCACCTAAAATGAATCGATATAACAAATCAGTGACCTACTCTCAGCCATGTTACCACTGTGACACACTATGGCGGGGATGGTCGAGTCCCCTTGCCTTGGGACGGGTATTGGCTGGATCTGTGGAGGGGAGCAGGCGGAGGGAGTTAGTCTGCGTGGCAGAGACTAATGACAATGGGACGGGACACAGGGTTCGGGGGAGGAGCGTAAGGGGGATTTGAGCAAGGGTCGGCACCCTGTGTTGAGGCTAGGGTTGCGAGGCAGCGGAGGGGAGCGGAAACGAATGGTTGGGAAAACTCATGGGTTACCGGCCGTAATGGAAGCCTTGGAAAGCATAAATACTGTACTTTATGCCTTGTGCAAGAACAAAGAAATCAGCGGAGGAGTTTTGAGAAATTTAAGGGATTGTCAGCGAGAAGTTGTTTTATTTACAAGCCCACAAATGATAGCAAGGGGTAAGTGTTATGCATTAACGTGACAGAAACCAAACTTTTGTAGAAGGGAAATTGTCTTATCAAAAAAGTGCTAGGCAGATGAAACAGTTATGAACAGATGTTAAATGCGTTATTCCTAAATTGCCAATAACCCATTCCTCCGCTAACAATATTAAAATTATTAAATTAGTAATTTTATTTCAAAAATTTATAACGCTAGGTGGGAAGCTTCTCTTTCTTTCTAAGTCAATTTTCAAAATATAGATCAGGGGTGGCCAAACCGCAGCTCGCGAGCCGCATGCGGCTCTTTTAACTTAACGAGCGGCTCTTATTCACTTACAGTCAAAGGCGTAACAAAGCTTATCACGTCAGAATACGATAACGCTGTGCGAGTAAGACATTTTGGGGATGATTAATGGGCATGCAGTCTCTCTGTATTGCATCAAATGCAAGTTATGTTTACTGTTCATACATACGTATTTGTGCTTATAATGCGTGTCTTGCGGTTCTCAAACTTAGGAAGATTATCATAGGTTAGTAATCTTTCTTTTTTATAGGACTCGCGCCACCAAGTGGCGTTAATTATTGTAAATAAACATAGTAGGGTTAGAATTTAATCACAATACTCCAAATAACTATCTAATGTCAAATTATGGTAGACTTTTCATAAATTCATGAAGATGATTATTTATTTACTCATTCTAAATTTTTGTAATTATATGGACAAATAACAAATGAAACATGTTGAAGTTTGTAGCTAAGCTGTTGTGACGAGATTTCCTGTAACTGGAAGTCAAGAAGTTGTATATAGTGTATAGGAAATAGTATCAAAAAAGGTTATATTTTTGTATTAAGTAAACTCAATTTTTATTATGTAATTTGGGTATTATGCATTGAGTTGTGATGGGGACCCGCTGCCACCGGGACCTGCTCCCAATTATGGGGACCCGCTGCCACCGGGACCTGCTCCCAATTGTAGCGTTTATGTGAATAATAATAATAATAATAATATGCGGCTCTGAGGGTAAGCAAGCTTAGCCACCACTGATAAAGATATTTTAACGTTTTCCTTTCTCACATTATTTTTTCTTTCGAGTCATGAGTATTTTTCTCAAAATTTAGTCGTAAAAAATTATAAACGGGATTTAAAAATTCAAAAGAGATCTTAGAAGGATTTACATATCTCAAAATGTTACAGCTGTTCCTTGAGTAGAGAAGGGAAAGAGATTTTTCAATATGCAAATTTTTCTGCATTGCCGGGTCGTTTGTTTTCGCCTTAATTTCGCGAGTGTTGAAGGGAGGGCCTAGTGCGAAGTAGGGACAAGAATAGAGACAGCGGGCTGGGCTGCCGGGCGTCATAGGTTGGCACTTCCCGTCAAAGCCCGATCACGAAGAGTAATGGCTCCTGTTTATCGGAAACGCTGGTGCGAACTGTGGAACTCGCACCGCAACACATGATTAATCACGCCGTGATTGACGATGGAATCAAAGTCATGGCGGCAGAAGGGAAGGGGATGCAAAGTGAGCGGGGTTGAGAGAAATGGGGATAGGGGCGGAGAAAAGGGGGGGAGTGGCGGGGAAAAGGGGGGAGTGGCGGGGAAAGGGGGGGGAGTGGCGGGAAAAAGGGGGGAGGGGCGGGGAAAGGGGAGGAGGCGGATGCGAAAAGGGAGTCGGGCGAAGCGAGATGGACCGAATGGGGTTATGGCAGTAACGTTTAATAATAGTGGAGCCAGGAGTCGGAGGGAATATCGGCGGAAAGAACGAAAGAGAAGATTTGAAGGGTAATCGATAGAAAGAGCGTGATTTGTTACTTTAATGAAAAATATTCGACCTTTAAAGCCGCAACAACAACGATCTGAAAATGCAAATACAATTATCTATCAACCTTTTAATCGGGTACTATCGTATTGATAACTGCAAAAATATTGCACAAATGACTTATTTTGTATAATTTGGACCTCTAATGCTATATAGATTTAATATTTTTAAAAGCAAATGATATATATTCGTTCAATTTCCTCTAAATGTCACTTAATTAAATCGAAAAGATAAGATTGAAACTATATCAGTTATAACAAACTTTTTCTATAACCTACCATCCAAGTAAGTACTCAAAATTCCTCTGCTAAATGAAAAGCGACGAAGCGATCATTTCCTCCATAAGCGAACAAAAGCATATATTTTATATTTACGGCACCAAAATTTTCGTCGAGGTCAAAATGTCATTTTAATCCATGCCATGCGCTTGCAGAACAATTCATAAAAAGCATCAAATGGAGAATTCGGTCCGAAAACGCTCTTTTAGGTGGAGTACGCGCGGCTTTTTGTGTAACATTCCGTCCGTTGATGAACTGGGGGAAAACAGAGCGGGGATCATTCATTGTACGCGGATTAGGGCTCTCTCCTCATCGCGTCCCATATTCCCCGTGCAGCCCTTCAAAATCGCAACCAAATCCGACGGACGAATATCACGGTAGCGCCTCTCCCCCTCTGCCCACTCGTCTCTCCCCACCACCGCCCCTCCCCCCTCACTCCCTTACCCCCGTAGCGGTGTCCTCCCGCTTTCATTTATCCTTCGAGACTCATCACGCGTAGCTGTAGTGATGTCCCGCCTCCCGTGAAAGCCCAAAAGCAAACTTTTTTTCGGGAAAAACACCATCCACCGCTCCTCGTAAAAAAAGGCGCGCCCTCTCCGTCCCCTTCCAATCTCCACCTCCCCGGCATGCATTTGACGTTTGGAAAAAAGATGGGTAAACTAATAACTTTTAATCCCATTCATCCCCAGAGTGACGTGCACATCACCGCAAAAAAAAAGTTTGCCAGATAGACCGGGAAGGGTAGTGGAGTGGGTGAGAGTAGTGGAGGGAGAGTGGAGAGAGAGAGAGAAAGAGAGGAGAGGCGGGGGGAGTTGAGGTGAGGGTTGAAGGGAAAATAAACAAGAATTGAAGGCACGGAATAAAAGGGGTGTATGTGTGCGTGTGTGTGCCTTCCGTAATGTTGAGCTCGGAGTGTCGCAGAGGGCGCTTCATTGACAGCGCTTGAGATAAGACATGACAGCGAAACCCGCGATGGAATTTTATTTTCTGGCGGATTACGTTTGCAAGTTTTTTTTCGAGTGACGCACTGGGAGTGGAAACAAAACGCTGGGTTTTCACTTTCGAGCGAATAACAGGGAAGAGCGCAAAACCAACTCTCTCTCTCTCTTTCCTCTTTATTGAAACGTTCTTTATAGTTCCGTGAGTCGGTCGCGCATTTCGACCGAGTTTTGAAAATGGCGATTTTTCCATCCAGAAACATTTTCTAAATTGTAGAATGAATAAAGGTAAAAATGTGAAACGATGAACGCATCCGACCGCGTGATATCCTCCGTTCAAATTTCCTTACAGTTTGTGCATCGAAGGAAAAATTAGGCAATAAATAAAACTGCTCTCTTCTACCGATTAAGCGTTACGAATAAAATGTTAAAGGCTATAAAATGGATTCATTAAAATTATGCATTCCACGCATCTATGTTTCAATTTTACAAATCATTATAAACAACGCCCGCCTTTGAGTTGGGCTTCTTCATTGCTGCATTCCAAGGAATAATTTTGCAGATTTTTCTTATCCGCCTCAATTATTTCCTATATTGCTAAAAATCATTAACAAACAGTGGATTTCAGTTAAATGGACAGGCTGCACTCTCTCTCAGATTGACAATGCCGTCTGTAAAGACCGTTATCTAGCCTCCACGAGTGAAATGGGAGGATTCGCTCGCTAAAGACATCGTTGCGTGCCTCTCACGCAATTGTACGTGTTGTCCGATGCGGTTGCCATCCGCGCCGCCTAGGGTGGGGTGGGGCACGGCCGCGCCGGGGGCTCACGGCCTCCGCAGCGGGGCGAGTGAACGCTGCCGCCTCCCTTTGCACTCCGAGGAGCTTATATGTGGAGCGCACGTGTCCCTCGGCGTTTCGAACGTTATCTCATTCCACTATCATGAAGGACGTTAGTTTTGCATTCGTGGCACAAAACGAAAAATTTGAGAATGTAATCAATGCAAATATCGATTTAGCACACCAGATTGCTATTCGTATAGCGCTCACATTTTGATTTTTATTATTAGTTTACCATTCAGATATTGTGTACATATTATGTATATATCATGGAAATACGTATTATATGTTTACTTTAGGAATATATTATGTATTCGTTAGGTATACATTATGTATAGATTATGTACCTATATATTATTAATATATTAACATGTGTGTCTTCGATAAATAAGGCTCTCTTTGCACAAAAGTTGCATATATTTTGAAAAGTTCGAATAATTCCGTTCATTACAACGGAAATCGTTCTCAGTTCACATATGAACCACTCAATTTGTTACGGCAGTCGACATTTACCTCCAGTAATTTCCTCCGTTGGGTAAAACTTCTTTGGAACTTAGCTAACGTCATTTTGCAGTAATTTTCGAGTGCATGTAACGCACATTCTGAGCTTATTCGTGAAACCGTATGTTCACCGGTCAAACGGACGATGGGAATTTGAGAGAGATGGCAGTGTTGGTTTTTCTTGGTCCAACTCGCTCGCTGGCACACGCCACCAGGTGCGTTATTTATGCCTGGTCCGTTTCCCTTTGAGATTACGCCCATTTTCGAATGGGGGATCGATTCCGCCCGATCGCCTGTGCATACGCATCCGCCCGTCTCCCGCTTGAGCATCATCTGCGTCCCGACCTAAGTAATTACTCTAATTGGCCACGACCAATCTTCTTCGATAGCGCCTCTCTCTCTCTCTGGGTGCGGCTGTTATGCAGGGCCATGCTACGCTACTCGAGGCACGCGACGGCCATTTTATCCTTCGCACGGCAGTTGTAGTACGAACGTGGGTCGATCATAAAGTGCGATATAGACGCGAAACTTTATTACGAAAGAACCGGTCTGATTCATTCTAGATCCGGATCACGAAGGCATACTTAGATAAAGATTTGACTTACATTCAAAGCCTATATTTCACCTTTTAGAGACAAAAACATGCGTCATTTTTAAAAGTTTGCTGGGTGGTAGGTGCTCGAAGGGTGAGAACAAACAAGGTTTTATCCGTACTCGTAAATAAAGTTGATTCCATACACATGCGGCGAATTGCGAAATAGTTTTCTGGGATTCCATTTGAGGAATGGATCATTGCTTTGCTGTATGTTAGCCTGGATCAGGATGACCTTCATCGCTGGGGTCACGTGGCTATGAGAAAGGAAAAGGAGAGAGCGAGAGAGGGTGGGAGTGGCCGGGAAAAAACGGACAAAAAGGACTCGCATTTTCCGACCGGCATTCCAGAAGGCTTTCTTGTTGTAACGGTTAGGGCTTCGAGGTTAGGGAAGAGAGGAAGAGAGAGAAAAGAGGGAGAGAGATTGTATTTAGAAGAACCAGCGTAAAGGATGATAACACTGGGAATCACCTTCGCCAAAATTCAAAATCACCTCACGGCTATTATGCGAGCGACCTAATCCTCGTTTTTACTCTTCCAGGTCATAGAAGAAAACAACACGCGCTCTCGCGGCAAAAACATGAAATGCTGCCAAAGAGAGAATTTTAAGCAACGCTTTGCACCGTCATTTGCCCAATGGTTTCTTGTCCGAGCTAAAGAAGATGTATTTCGGAATGGCCATTTTTCAGCTTAATTAAAGAGGAACTAAATGATGCTATCCTTCTCTCTCTCTCTCTTCCTCATTTCAAAGAGATGTTCCGGATTCTTAGTCGAAATGAACAAAAAGGATCTCGATTGAAAAAATGATTATTTTAATCGTCTGAAGCAAGCAAAAGGGGTTTGTGAAAAAATAAAAGACCCGAACTGGGGATCGCTCCTCCTTTCATTGCTAATGGATTTCCTGGACGGATGGAAGTTTCGGAGGAGGAGAGGAAAGCCGGCGGAGAAGTTTATTTCGTCAAGATGGAAGGAGAGGAAAATGGAGGGAGGTTGGGTGGAGGAGGCGCTCTTGGGCCAACTCTTTCTATCCCCCTCGCCAATGCCCTTCTCACAAATTACTTTTTTGACATTTTACTTAGGAGATAAAAAGCGGGAGGAGGGAGAGAGGGTGAAGCGGGCGGTGGGGGGGGGGGCAAGAGGTCGCGGGAGAGGTCACAAGAGAAGACAAAAACCGGAGGTCTAGGAAAAAGAAGAGTGTAGGGGATGGAATGGAGTCGAAGGAGGAGGTGGAGGAGATACTGAGGAGAGAAGAGGAGAGAGAGAGAGAGAGAGAGAAAGAGGAGTTAGGGTGGCAGGTAGGAATTCGAGAGGAGAGCGAAAAGTTGGCGAACTAGGAATTGCGGATGAAATGATGGAGCGGGTGTAGAGAAGGCGAGAATCGGAATCAAATGTGTGTCGTCGGCGGAGGACATGATTTAGGAGTGCGAGAGAGTCGCAGGGGGTGTTACGATGCGACTCGGTTTCCGCTCTTATGGAGGAAAGGAACGAACGGTATAGTATCGGGGACGGGATGACCTCTCTCTTTTCCTCTATGGTTCGTTTACGGCCGCCGTCGCCATGAGAGCTCACTCTCATGCGAAAGGAGGACCTTAGTTGATACCGCTTAGAAAACCATTCCTAAACTTTTAATCATTCTTCCGGTGCGGCCACACACCTTGCGATTCGAGACACTTGCGGAAGCGAGAAAAGGCTGCCAAAATAACCTCAGTCGTCTGTCTTACGGGAGAGACATCCGTTCTTCGCAGCTGTCCTTCAGTTTAGCGTCAAAGAGGCGACAGGCGAAAAAGATATACGATGAACGCGGCCCAAGAATAAAATTAGTTGTATATGGCCGTTTTTATGCAGTGAAGGTGTATGCGAAACCTTTTACGCGCATGTACTATGAATTAGCCTTACGAGTAAAACTTTTTGCAATGCAGATGTAATATTTACACAAAATCAATATTTTACATTTTTAATCTCGAAGCGCCGGAAAGGTTGCTATTATCGTATACGGAAAACTATGAATGCATTCTATAAATAACATAAAGATTGTTTTATAGCTTGATATTGAACTAGAAAAGTCTGTGTATAAGACGGCCACAATTTATTAAGTGCTGAAAACAGATAAATTAACGCTTACAGTTTCCTTGTAAAACATTATTCGCCAGAAATGTATATTATTGCGAATAAAGTATCTTTTAGTAATCATATATCTCCGAACAATCCAGATCACACGGAGATGATAGGAATTTATATTTCACTCCAGTTCATTTTCATAATTAAATTCGTAGAAATGGCTGAATTTTGCTTGGACATTGTTAAAATGTGAAAGCAATATTTTTGTCGATCCAAAAATAGTTTTTTACTCGAAGGAATGCTACTCACTACACATGCTTTCCAATATGTTCTTTTAAGAAAATAAAACATTTGGAATTGCTACATTTAAAGTAAAAATGCGCTCTCAATACTGTGAAGTTCAGTGTGTAACATATGACGGATATTATTAACACAAAAGGTAAACGCTCTGAGCTCGATTTCGGCCCCAAATTAATTTTAGAATAATCAATCCCGGGATTCATGGCGCTGAAGGCCGGAGAGGCGGCCATCGCGGCCCCGGCTAAGCGTGCCCGCTCTTGCCGAGACAATGGGAGCCCGTCTTACGGTTCCTCCAACCGCGTGCGACCTTCGCTTCCCTTCCACAAAATGGCACGCCTTTAAACGCAAACGCAGTCTCTTCTGCCATCTGTAGCTGCTTTTATGTATCCAAAAAGCACTAACACGATAAGCAGCACCCAAAATGTTTCTTCTTTTCATTAGACGAAGTAAAATTACATAAAACGAAAGAGACAGAGCAAGAAGAGAATAGAATGCTCCCATTGCGGTGCAGGGGAAGCAGACGCGGGGCGGAACAGGGCCGAGACAGTCTGGGGATGGAGGCTGGCAGCTGGTTGGCTAAGCTCGGTCAATGGCCGCTGGAAGACACGCCAGCATCAAAATGGTGGTCACGTAGACTATCAAATATTACTATTTCTCAAATTGATGCAATTAGTCCTCCAAGTCCTTTCTCTATTCAAATTGGGATTGAATCATTCTTATATACATAATAACGTTCTTAGTGAGATCTATGGAAATGAATGACCTTGGATTGTGGTGTTTTAATTCCCTAAATATACATTACGGTGTTCGTAAAACGCTCTATATTCAACAGCAATTAAATTAATAATGAATTTGACTATTTATACGGTAAAACGGTGATAAATATAAATACTATTATATTTTAAGGTAAGATAGCTTCTGATTAATTACTACATAAGAGTTTCTGTTGATGTGTGTAGTATAACTCATTTAAATCTACTTAGCTATGGTCATTTTGAATGATATAAATACAAGATTAACGCTAATGCTCTCACACAATATTTAAAAAATTAAGTTATCTTATGTATCAAATTGTAAGAAGTGTTCCTTATTTGCATTTAACAATCAGACTAAGCAATGCAAACTATAATGATGAATAAGTTGGTATTACCAATCACTATTTTGTACAACTACTTTTTCAATGATCTCTTTCCAACTTGAATGGAGAAATATCTATTTACATGTTTAAATTAGAACTTGTAAAACGAATTAATAAACTTAAAAAGATCGATAGGATACATGAAAATATGGATATTGCTGAAATTCCTATCAATATAATAGTTTAAAAAAATGTTATTCGATTTTGAGCAAATTATTTATCGAGTTGAAACACGTATATTGTTTATTATGTGGTGATTACAGTCCAACAGGACTGATAATATGGCAGCAAGATTTATTAAGGATTTCAGTAAAGCACCACGTTTTATTTTATCATTGCCCTTCGTCAGAAACGCTTTTATCTTCTTTTAGCGGCCATCGAGTTGAAGTATATCTCTACAATAAAACAACATTAACGGCGCAAAAAAAAGAATAGGGTCACACGGCAGTACATCAGTTCAGCAATAAATGAAAAATAAAAAAACATTCCTCCCGTGCGAAACCGTATCCGTACAAAAAAGGCGTTAATGGAAGCGAATTGAGACAAATGCCACAGATAAAAAGGGCGAAAAAAATCTCCCGGGGGCGATTAGTTACCACTATTTCTGCGCCAAGAAGGAACTTGCTCGTCTTCGATTAAAACCGTTCCAAAACAAGAGAATGAGCCATTCGCCGATGCACCGGGCGAGATCAAACTCGAAATAAGCAACGGGACTTGCGCCTCGTCGAAGCGGATGTGATGTAACAAGGGTCCCCGAGGTAATACGCGAGCCGCGGGAGTTCCGTGGGTGGAGGAGGCAAAGAGGGAATGAGAGAGAGAGAGAGAGAGAACGATAGAAGAGGATAGATATATAGAGAGAGAAATGGTGGGTTGCGCCGAGGAGGAGGGAATAATGAGAGCCGTGGGCGGCGGCAGCTGACGTTGGAGGCCGAGTTTTCCACGCTGGCGTGACCGGGCACAGTCTCCTTTCCCCGGCGCCCCCGCCCGGTGAGACGTGGAACTAGCGTGCGGCGGAGCAGGGCTGGGAGGAGGAGGAGGAATGCGGCCCGAGGAAGAGACTGAGTGGCAGGTGAGGGGGAGGTGAGGAGGGAAGAGGTGAGGCGGGGAGAGAGAGGGAGAGAGCGGTCTGAAGGAAATGCCGACTAGAGAGAGAGAGGAGTTGGAAGGAGGAATGTCGGCAAGAAGGCCGGATTCCATTTTGCTCTTCCGTGTGATGGTTATAGGGCTTCATTTCGCATCTCACGTCATGTACAATCATCTTTTCTTTATTTAAAAGCGACTATATCGGCACGTTTGCGAACAATCTTGCGAGGCCAGATGAGTTACTGGTCAACGACCAGTCATGAATCCCGAAATTACCGATCTGGTCTACGGCAGAGGATGACTCGTCGATGAAAACTTATGGCAAATGGCGAGCGACAATACAAAATGACTTTTTGTAAAAAAAAGGCTTTATCGGAAAGAGAAATTGTTACGCATCTGCGGGTTAAAGTCTGACCACACATCTTGCCAAGAAAACATCCCATCGTCACTCACAGCTGACAGTAAATGCTTATCATTCAAATTAAAAATTAATATGTAATTAAGTAGGCAAACAAGGGCGAGACTGTGGGAATTGAATCATGTTTTCCTCGCCTTAATGTGCGATTTAAATGTGTACTTTCATTTCATTCACGTCTTTTTTCTATTGCGCCGATAAAATACAGAATCGTAAAATAAACTTATACGTCAGACAGCAAATGCAGAGAGATGCTAGTAAGAATGACAAAGTGGATAAAACTCCTCAGACGTAACATACACTCGTGGTATTATCTTCAACATAACTCGAACAGAACGGATGGTAAATATTTGTTCTGAATTTCAAATGCTATATCCTATTACAGAAAATTCATCGACTTCTATATAAGATCAAAATCCCTCCATCTTAAATACAAGTCGTCAAATTTGAATGCAGATATTTCGATGACATGTACCAGTCCTAGAAAACGAGTTGTTTAAAAAGAGGATCATACCAACCACTTCGCGAAAAGATGGCAAAAAATTCACAAGAACGAGTTTGGGCATGAAGTTCTTCGTCGATGAAAGAAAAGAGCTTGGTTTTCGAGGAAACGTTTTTTCTGTTATTCCACAAAAAAACAAGGGAAAGTCACGACGCCGATCCATGGCACCGAAAACAAACGAAGCGAAAGTAGACAGAATTTGTTGTTTCTTTGTTTCTCTTTTGCAATTCTTGGTCGATTCTGGAGGCGTTGAGCTGGAAAAAGTCGGAATGGAAAAGGAAGAGAGAGAATGGAGATGGAGAGAGAGAGAAAAAATAAATAAATAACAGGTTTTTCGGTAGCACACACTTTTATGAGGCACTCAAAATTAGAAAATAAATTTTTGTTGCCTCAAAATTTTCATCGAAATCTTCATTTTGTGAATTTGGTGTGAAGAGTAAAAGTGGGTGGCCAAGAAGAAAATTACGTATGCAAACTACTTATTTGCGTTAAAAGTAAATTTGTTTTAAGTTTTTAATTACTTTTTGCCAAATTTGAAATCGTATGAAACGCTTGATTAACTGAGAAAGATTGTGCTCCAGTTGACTTATCTGCTATTTTTTATTTAAACCATGCAAAGGCCACCCACTGTTATTCTTCACACCAAATTTACAAAATGAAAATTTTGAGGCAACAAAAATTTATTTTCTAATATTGACTGCATCATAAAAGTGTGTGCTATTGAAAAACCTGTTTTTTGTTTATTTTACTATTTACTTTTGAGTCTTCAAGCTTTTTAAAATTTTCGAAGTTAATTCTTTATTTGCATAGTCCATATTTATTTATATGTTGTATTCCCAAGTGAAATTGTTGAAACAAAATCGGAAAATTTTATTACCGATAATCGGGAAGTTGTCTCAGACGGTCCGTAGTTATTTACAGTGCAAATTCGTATTATTTGTGGATGTAAATCTAAAATATTAAAAAGCACTTTAACCGCTACGTCCCTGCGTACGAAGTATAAGACGTGTCACGCTAGACTTTCAAGAGAGAACTGAGCCTTGTATGTAAAGATAAGACCACACACGGTAACTTACTATCCACAGCGAGAAAAGGTTCGCTGTAGTATCGGGTCAGGAGAAGAAGCTGACCCTCGACGCTCGAATTTCCTATGTCATCCTATTGACCGCTGTCACACTGTCCTTTTCTGTCAAATAGCATATGATAAGTTCGGTGAGGATCCTTCTATGGAGGGTCCAGAATCGGAAAGACCGATGTGTACTAAAACCTAATAGATTAAAATGTACTACGAATGTGGATTGTGCAAAATTTCAGCTCTGTAGCGTTTGTGGATCCAGCGATATAACGCATAAAAGATATTGAACGATGGCAGCGCTCAAGTCAACTTCAATAAAAGTGTGTAAAAAAGGAAGGAAGGAAGAAGAGGAGAAAGAAAATAAGGCCGCGATTCGAGGGCGATTTAAACTTTGCTATTTCTTGTACGAATAGTGGAAGATAGAGGCGGAGAATTAAAGAGAGGAATGGTAAGAGAAAGGGAAAAGAAATAGAGAGAGAGGGGGGAGCATGGAGGAGAGTCGAGGGAAGTTCTACTAATTGGAGCGAGCTGTTTCTTACCCAAAGAGAGATGAGGAGAAGAAATGAGTAAAGTAGAATGGAGAGGAGAAGCACGTGAGTAAGAGAGGCAGAAGGGTGAGAGGGAGGGAGGAGGGAGAAAGAAAGAGTGGAGATGAAGGGAAGTCGGTACGAGGGAGCAAACTCTCCAATAGAACGAGAAACTCGTGCGGTGCATGTTCTCTCAGCACGGAACTCGGAAGGGTTTCTTTAATGGAGGAAATAGAATCGAATCGTTTTGATCGAGGTTGTTGGGGCGGAGTTGGACACACTATCTCCATGAATACGGAATCGGTGTCAGTCAGAGCGAGTCTTCGGAATAGGAGCACCTTCTAAACCAGCCAAAGGATTTCCTATCGCCCACAGCCAATGGAAAATTTATTTTCATCTATGCTTTAGATATGTTCCGACAAACGCTGTGCGATACATATCAAAACGGTGATAGTATTTTCAAATATTTTTACTACTCAATAATACGATAGGATAAACAATACAACACAATTGAATATCAAAAGCTACTTAGAATTCACGGAATTATAATAGTTAGGTGTTAGGTGAACTGAATTACAGCAGTGTCAAAATAAAGTCAACATAAAAGTTAACCATAATAACACCAGTAAAACATTATTTTTCAAGATTACCAAACATAGACACGTCATAAATATTTTTTACCCTTTGCTGCGTTCATCTTAAGATTTAATGAAGTCTCCTCCTTATTTATCGATAACGAACATCGTTTTAAGAAAACGGGAATATCTTTTTGGCTCTCTAGTATTTTTTCCTGTTTAATAATTCATCGCTTCCAATCGCCTTTCTCTGGTGCTGTGAAATTGTACGCCATTGGCATCGCAATGAAATAAGAGCTTTGTGGCGGCATTTGTTCGATCGATTAAACTCATAAAAACTTGAATTTTAATTATCAATCCCCAGAAATAAGCTCTTTGACGTACCCAACACCTGATTTTCATTTACAGCGATCAAGTTAATATTCTACTCATTCCACAGTTTTTGTGTTCGCAAACTGTAGTAATTACCAATCGGTGCTGCATTCATGGAACTAAATGTATTTCTTAGAAAGCCCAATAAAACAAATCTATAATTTCATTATAAAGTAAAATTTTACTTTATTTTGACCTAAGCCCTAAGTAAATTTACAACGAAACGATTACAAATTGAAGCTGTGTGAAGCTTAAAATTCAAATAATTTCAAAAAATTTAATAGTAGCATAAGAGAATGGTGAAAACTGATGTTCGAGAAAACTGGAATTACTTCATCTCGCGTCATTACGTATAAATCCCTTCTATAAGTTTATCATTCATAAAATGTAAATATTTTAAAGAATAGGAAAAGATAGGATGATTTCCTAATAGTAAATCATCGATACGCCCGTTGAATGCATTTTAACAACTTCTAGATTGCGGTCGATTGATCTTCATCCCAATTAGTTTCCTGTCTCTTTTGTCCCTACTAAGTACAACCTTACAAATCTCATTGAAGCAATTCGATCGCAATTAGTCGAGAGAGAGAGAGAATGCGTATTCCTGGGAGAACGATTGTTGTACGGGAGAGAGGGAGGGGGGGGGGGAGAGGCAAACCGCGTGACGCCACGCAAAGCCGGGGACCAGAAAATGAAGTCATTTCACGGAGGTTGGCATGGGAGGAGATAAATCGGTGAGAGAAGAATAAGAAGGGGAGCGAGAGGGAGGGAGTGAGGAGAGGAGGAGTGGGCGGCCCAGGTGTAGTAAGGCTGTGGGGGCGGACGGAATCGAATGGGAGAGAAAGGGAACCGGAGAAAGGTATGAGACTAGGAGAGAATGAAAAGACGGTAGGAAATCATCATCGGAGGGAATCAGTCTCGCGAAGGAGGCAGGTGGGGGAGAAAAGGAGGTGGGGGAGAGGGGGGGAGGGAGGAAGGATACTCTAAGACGGATGACATTTAAGGCAAGCGGAATTTGCGGACGTGGAACCTTGCCTCCTCCTCCCCCGGGGGCGTTTACTCTCCTCTTCCCGTCCGCAACCTCTGCGGCCCTTTCTCCCGCTCCTCCCTTCCCATCAACCCCTTCGGCGCCAATGCGCGAAAGACGCTCTCCTCTCGAGCAGACTAACAGTGTTCTCATTCCCCCGTTCCACTCCACCTCGGCTTCGGGTAAGGTTGATGGACAAGCGGTCCTCAGTGAGGATCCTATTCCCTCTGTCCACGACCACCTTCCTTCCTTCCAAGTGCCATGTGCCTTAAAAACTGGCGGCGTAGATCGCTTGCGTTATGGAGGAGGATCCTCACGCCTCCTGTGGCGCGCGGAGGGGGAGAGGTTTGCTGGAGAGAAGACGGCTATCGTGGCGGCGAGCATCTCAATTACCGTGGACGAAATCTTGGAGACGGGGAGCGAAAGTACAAGTCGGGAATTGACATTTAGTACGCCACTAATGTTACGATACACAGGATGGTACGGAGGAACCTTTCGCTTAATACCGTGGTCAACCTTGAGATTTTTAATCTACTTTCCAGAATGGAAATAAGCTTATATCGTAGTTTTGTCGTTGTATATGTCTGTCTGTCCGTCCCTCCGTATTAACTTTTGAACCAATAGACCGATTTTCATGAAACTTAGTGGAAATGTCTTACTACACGGGCCGAGTTTATGTTGCGAAGATTGAAGTCCCGGGTTCGATTCCAGGAACTATTTTTTCCATTTGATTTGTTTTGGAAATCTGAAATCCAACGTGTAGGGTAATTTTATCTTGCACATTAAAATATCTTAGAATTGTAATATCGGAGCGTTTTATACTATTCTTGGAGGAAAGGAATGAAGATTCTAATTTTTCCCCGTAGAACTTTGCTTATCGATTGTATTTCTTATAATTTCGCGTAAATACTGACGATTTTGCTGGTTTTATCACTCATTACGAGAGTGTTGCCATAGCAACAACTATTATTGAGCTCAGATTCGGTATATTCTAATACGCACACACGTTATTTTTGCCGCACAAATACGCGTGATCAATTTAATATTCCGTTCGAATGTATTTATAGTATTTTACAACGCTAACTTACGAAATTTGGGAACACAAAGACCTATATATCTGCGATGACTTTAAAGCTATTAAAGACAATATAAGTATTAAATAAATTATTAAATGGAAAGTAGGCATCATAAGTTCTGTTCGGATCATCTCGTTCTAAATCCAAACGCAATTGTAAGATATTTTTACTTTTATTTTCATTTCGATTTAATTACCTCACAGAAATCTCTTAATGGCCTTGTAAAATTAGCATTTCAACCTTTGAAAACGAGAGCAAAAACCATTATCACAGTCGGGGACAAGACAAACAAGCCGAAAGCCTGTATACAAAGTATTCACTCTCGCAGGTGTTACACACAGTGATCTTTTGTTGAATTGCATATCTGAATTGATCAGTCGTTTTATGTTTGTGGGAAATATTCGAAAGAGATTTGGCCAATATTTTCTTGTAGAGAGACAGATTTTCCGAAATGATATAAGAATGAAAAGAGCCGCTCTCAAATAGACTAATGACTACTTAAATATCACGATGATGATGACGCTACGCATCTAAACCCGGGTCGTGTTTTTTCATCAAAGATTTTTTGGGTTTAGTACTAAGTATATATGTCATTTTTGTGATTTTTAAGATGGAATACCACAAAGTAAAGACCAATACAGTGAAGTGATTATTACTAAATGGATTAACATATTATGAATATAAAAATAATAGTAAGCAGTTAAGGGAAAATTTCGAACTTTGGCAGCTGTAAAGGTTCGTGCAAGCAGAGGACAGCAATTGTCCGTACAGTAGAACTCCCATTATCCGAACTAATTGGCACTAAGGGTAATTCGGATAATTAAAAATGAAAGAGCAACTGAGAGTTAAAAAATAAACACGATCTTGGGCTTCAAGCTGACTCGAGGTACATTTATTCCATAATACGAATAGACGCGCTAGTCGTGTGAAATTTTTCCGCTAGTGGTCGGTAGGCGCATCCTATTTTCAGTCGAGGTATTTTGAGAAAAATGTGAGAGAATTAGCCGATGGAATTTGGTATTAGAATTATTCAAATAATAACACCGTCATTTATAGAGAAATACGCAACCCGGAAGGCTATCAGTACATCCGGAATGATCTAGAAACGATATCTGCGTGGTGTAAGGAATGGCAGTTAGTCAACCAAATGAAAACCTGCGTCATCAATTTCTGGAGAACCAAAAACAGCTAGCTAGATGTTAATTATTCGTTCGACGGAGTAAGGATTCCAATTTCAGATTCGGTTAAATAGCTGAGTCACAATTCACCGTTATCTCTCGTGTGACACCCACATTCGCTGAGTGATAGGATATGGCCTTTTTAGGAGTAATGGTTCGAAGCAGCTCCAAAAAAGTAAATGAATTATGTCATATATGCTTGGTATGTGGGATCCTTACGAAAAGGGACTCACTAAAGAGATAGATAAGGTGCAGCGCAGGGCTGCTAGATTCGTAATGAAAAATTACGGCAGAAAACAAAACGCAACGTCATTAATAGAAAATCTGAAATGGAATTCGTTAGAGGGATGTAGACTGCAGGCTAGATTTAAACTGCTGAAAAAATATAGGTCGGAGGGACTAGCGAATGCGATAGTAGATCATATCAGAAACCCGACGTATTTCGGAAGGCAGGACAGCGAGGATAAAATTCGCGAGATCGATTGTAGGACGGAGTGACAGATAGGATCGGGTTTTACTAGGACGATAAGAGAACAATAAGAGGTGACGTAGGAAACTGGGGACTTTTGGTGCACTGCAGCCCCTGCCATCAACCAATAATGAAACTTACAGGTTATCATGTAGATGTAGATGTACCTTATAATACGCCAAAAATATCCAAGATGGTTGCTGATGGATATGTATGAAAAATCGAGAAGAAACACACGTTTGATAACAAAGATGTACCTATAATAACTCCCCGACGGATTTCTCTAAAATGCCTTTCAAACCATCGCCAAGGCCATAACATTTTCCCTAATCTCTTCAAAAGAATGGAAATACCATCAAAAAAAGCATTTATAACCATCGAACACGTGCCCTTCCACTCAGGGGAGTGAAATCAAAATCAGTGGGACACATTGTCGCTATTTATACGTCAGAAGGTGTCTGGAGAGTATTTTAATGCAAAGAGGGTATCCCGAATATTGGAGTAATGAATGAAAGTTTTTCAGTGCGATGGGGTAATCCGAATGTCGCGAGAAAGTGTCATAAATGCGTATTCGGATATATCCGAATGTCACAGCGTAAGAGTTAAGAGTCACGCAGCAGTGTAGCAATGGTTCGGATAACTGGACATTCGATTATCGGCGTTCTATTATATTGCATTTCAGAATTGTAGTTTGTGTTGCAAAGATCAAATAATTTTCACTACAAGTGATATGCCCATTCAACTTTTTTCTAAGTGAGAAATAACTAAAATCGTTAGCAGTATATTAAAAATGAAGCATTTTCAGTCTGTCCTTTCAAAATTAGCCAAAAATAATTCTTGCCAACGCCTCGCTAGCCGTGGATTACGCCTAAGTCTACAGAAAATTTTAATATCTCTTTATTAGTTAATCAATTTCAGTAATTGTATATTTTTTCTTAAGTATTCTACTTCAACACAAGCGTCATAACTAAGTAAAAAAGCAAATGATATGCAAGTAGGTGTACTCAATATACCATTCCAAGAGAGTAATACCACTAATCTTGATTTTTAATATACTTTATTGCTGTAGGCATTATTCTTAACCCGGGAGGACGCGCGTCTGGGTAAATAATACCCAAGCAGAAAATATGTGTTTATCTTTTGACTCATCGGCATTATTTGAGCCTAACCACAATACCTTCCACTTGAACTCTCCCTGTTAGTTCTAGAATGTTTTGTTATTCTTACGACCAGTTACTTATGAGTAATCAAGACTGAAAGCTGAGAGCGGGCATTTTTCGCATGCGCGTCCGTGCGCAACAAAATTAATACAGGAGAGACTTGGTAAAATATAATTAATTATTTGTAACACTGTACAACATATGTGTAATGTAAACGAGATTTACTGGATTACCCGTTGATGAGATTTAGCTTTATTACTTTTTATAACGGAAGTAAAGAGGGAGTAGATATCAGTAGATCAGTTGTGTGAAACATTCATTGTCCAGAAAATCGTCACGTTGGCCGCTGAGGACGTTTTATGGATTTCTAACCCTTGCAGGAATTAATTCGTCAGTGATCTACAATGTTAACAATTCATTTGACGAATATATATATATATATATATATACATATTTATAAAAATTTAAAGCACCTACTAGGTGCTTGCAATAGTTTCGTTTTATTTGGCTGACCTAAGTCAAATATTTTTTCGAAAACCCTCGACATCAAAATCGATCTTAACTACACGTTGTTATGACCACGCCCATTACGTGTTTATATAGCGACAGGTTCATAAATATCGAATGAATAATATCGAGGTGATTTTTGGAGCATAAATAATGCGCTTTTTGTCCATTACGGTGGCACGATGAAATTGACAATAGGCATTTGGCCGCATTTACGTCGGTTTGAAAAGTCAACTTTATATCAGTCATTGCCTAATATATATATATATATATATATATATATATATATATATATGACAACCAAATGCCTTGAGCCTAATTACCATGTAAACACACGTGGGTACAATTCCATCAGACTGAAAAATGGCTCTCCACCTCGCCGCTTCCGAGAGACTCATCCCTTAACTCGAGCCACGCACTCCCTCTCATCAATCGGCCGTCTATCTAATCGACGCCTTTTGAGTCCCGAAGGATCATTCCCATCCCTATCTCTCCATTCCCCAGGCCCCCCCCACTCCCCTCTTCTCTCTCCTTCAAATGCTTCGCCGTTCCATCCCACGGCAATGCCCTTCATCCATGCCACCGCTCAAGACAATTTTCTGGGTAGTTAACTAATTAGAGTCCTTTAATTACGGCCATTGTCCCCACTCCCTCCGCGCCCTGCATCCTCCCCCTCCGATCCCATCCGTCCTCTCTTCCTCCATTCCTCCTCTTCCCGCCCGGCGAAACCATTTTCATTTAATTACGGGTCAGGGCAATAGAGACCGCATCTTCACTTGGTTCTCTCGAGTCGTGTGAAGAGGTCACAGAGGGAACGGAGCAAAAGTAAGAACGATGGCTACCAATTTAGAGAGGAATTTAGAAGCGAGAGAGAGATAAGTCAGCGCTAATAATGATAATAGGTCGGTTTGGTCGAAAAGAGAATGCAGCGGACAATAAAAAAGATGCTGATGCTCCAGGAAACGGTGGCTAGATCTATCGAACCAGTAAGATTTCGTTTGCCACACACACATATCATTATATATAGACGTTTCTTGCAGAGGAGGAGGATATAACTTTAAAACTTTGCAGAAATGTGTGGCATTATTAACCCAATATGGGAAAAATATAATATTCCTATAATTGCAAAAATTATTGTTTGTTTTACTCCATTATTGTTCCATAATGAAAAAACGAAAAGCGGTCCAGAGGAGAAATCTTTAGAATTAAAGAAATATTTCTCATGATGAAATATCTCTCTGAAAAATTAATGTTTTTTCAAGGTGAGATGAAATGCTTGCAGTATGTAAGCATCTTCTACTAGTATATATATATATATATATATATATATATATATATATATATATATATATATATTCCTCGCGGACACATTTCTAATTATATATCATTTGCTGAAATTTTACGTCCTCAGCATCCTATCAGCGAATATCTAATATATTTTAATTATACCCTACGAATAACAGTCCTTTATAGCGTACTAAAATACAGTGTAACTAATAAAGTATTAATCAGATGTTAAATCCGGAGATATAAAAGATGATAGATATCCCAAACAATTATACAAGGCAGTTTTCTTACAAAATTGCTACCAACGTGAAGGTATACTCTAATGGGTTTTTATCCTGGTAAGAGTCTTATAGAAATAAGTAAGAGCGTTTCCTGTTCGTCTTTTTGGCGGAGGCACACTAGATTATTCCGAATGCTATGGAGAAAGCGAGGAAAAGAGCGAAGACAGGTGGTGGCGGCAAGGCAGAGAGGTACCGGGTTGCGTTTCTGTAGGTGTCCAGGACAAAAGAAGAGTACGCAACGCGTCCTCGCCCTTAAGGAATTAAAGAATAGACGAATGTCTCTCACCGGTAGAAAGTTGCGCGGAAGAAGCGACAGGAAAAAGGAAAAGAGAAAGTTTGGGATGACACCCGAAAAAAGGACGAGCTTACCTGGAAGTTTAAGAGGAAAGCAATGCAGTGGTAAATGTGTGTCCTTCGGAAATCGGAGCAAGATTTGAAATTTTCTCCTAGCAGAATTCGTTTTCTTTTTCTACAGCCATTTCAAGCTACATCGCAGCGAACTGATGCGGCTCGCTTATTTACTTCCGTATTTAAATTGGAAAGCCTGAGCCCAACGATCGATTTAGTAAGTCGGTTTTGGATAAATATTTAATGGCAGTTATAATACAGAGGAACATGGAACTGATTCAGTGTGTAAGGGGTCTTGCAGATCGTTTTTGGCAAATAAAAATGATGCTTTTAATAATCTTCGCTATACAGCTCTTCAGTGAACGCAGAATAATATAGAGAGAAATGGCCATATTAACTACATCATACCTCAAAATCAATCCATACATAACTGCAAAAACTAATGTATTTTCCCACCGGTATTTTTAATAGCATAACAATTGCACCAGGAAATTCTAGGCAGTGGGAGAGGAGGACAAACAAGGTTTTACAAGAGACCTGATAGTTCTCCATTTACCTTTCGACCCCATGAGAAAGGTGCGTTGTTCAATCTGCCTCGGACCCCTGTTGGGTTGATCGCCCTTGTCGTTCGAAGGCACGGGAAATGCGGAGTGAAATCAGACCGTGGGAGGAGCGGTTTAAGGGATGGGTTTGATGGGAACACGGCAGCGCAGCACGGCGAGGGCTAGCGAGCAGAGACGGGGGCGGCGAGGGAGAGAAAGGGGCGTTGGAGGATGGGGGGAGGAGATGAGGCGGCTGGGAGAATAGAGGGCGCCTGAAATTGCCACCAGCACATCGAGCGACATCCCACAACTCACTCGAGCAGCACGGGGAGGAAGGGGTCGCGGCGTGGGAGAGGAGGTCGGGGGGGAGGCAAACACACGCGGGCGGCGCACGCTTGGCGTCAAACCGCCTCCCTCCCGCTTCATCCCTCTTCCTCCCACTCCCCTTCTCCCGCAGCCCCCGTCCCCCGCGGATGAAGCAGGTGTGAATCAATCGACGATCGCGCGGCGCACTCGATGATATTGCCGTCACCGAAGGGAGTTCCGTTGCCGGCTTCCCCTTCCGCCCCTCCTCCACCCACTCCGCGATACCTCAGCCGCGGCGTACCAGGTGGCGCCCTCTCCGCCCCTTCCCCCCTCCCTCGCTCTCTTCTCCTCTCCTATCTCTCCCAACGACCCCAAAGGACGCTTACGAAAACCTAAACATGACCTCCCAACAGTCCCTCCTGCCGACACCACCCCACGGGAAATACCAAGAATCATTCCGAGCGTCCCCGTGCGAGTGTGCAACTCGATGCACGACACGGCTAACGCGGTCGCCAGAATAGCGAAATGGAGACGAAAAGGAAGAAAATGATTTTGGCTGGAATGGCGGCGACGAAACGCATGCACCACCTTCGCGTCCATTGCGCTCGCCCTTGGCGAGTTCCCTTATACTCTCCATGGTTACGGCCAATTCCCCTTCTAAGAGAAAACGGAGTTAGCGACAAGGGGATCTCTGTGGGACAAACGACCGAGGTTGTTATTACGCGGAAAAACCAACGTCGGACGGTTTATTATTTATTTTTTCGTTAATGCGTTGGCTGCTGCCACGAGATAGATGGGGGGAGGAAGAAAAGAGTTGCGATGAGAAAAAAGAGCGGACGAATGCGACTCGTGGAAGTGAAAGGCAGGGGCGCTCAGAGAACCCTATGAATGCGGGAATTAATTTTGTGTGTTCCGCGTCGCGCACGCACACACACACACGTACTCAGAAAGAGAGCGGGCGGTCGTCATTGCGGGTGCCATTATGGAGGAGCAGAGGCCGTGGGTCTCGCGTGGAATCGCCTTCCGGATGTTCTTTCTGTCGCTGCATCCCTGCGATGCAAAAGCGCCTCGGCCAGTTTCTATGCCAACGGACGTATGGAAAAAAGTCGCCTATTGCACGGTTGGACTGGTTTCAATGCGGTCCAGGATACTCTGTTGGCTGATGTGTCGTAAATATGAATGCGCGGTCGCGTCAAAGAGTCGAATTCGGACACGCAAACGAATGGAAATCGTGAGGAATGGTCTCTGTTCGACCGCAATACAGAATCCGCGGCACGCCACTGACAACACGGCGAAATGATACGGTAATTTCAATGGCGGAAGTCGAGTGACAAAAGGCATAACGTAAAAATCGGTTTTATTGATCGCCGAAACGATGAAAGGCACATCCTATATCATCCATCGATCCTGGGTGCCTTTTGTGAACCGATACGCAAGATTCACACCAATTTTCAATTACAAAAGACTTAGTCTTGGAAAAGACGATCGCAAAATGTTTTTTAAAAATTGGGATTTGGATCAGCACGTAACGAAAAGCAACAATCTTTTTAAAATGGATGAATTCAAGATGGCCCCAAAATGTGAATATATAATAAACTTAATAAGAATTCATTCTACTTATAAAAAATATATCCAAATATGTGACATTGTCGTTTCTGTTGAATAGCAGCTGCTATAAATATTGATTTAATTTCGATAAATAATTGGTTCTACATTAAAAGGTCAGCAGCAAATAGGTCTTAAAAAATAAGCCTACAAATAAATACAAAGATATATGTAGTAATAACGCATACGCGTAATAATTTTGAGTAGTTGTGTATCTTAAGTTTCATAATAAATTTAGCTGGATCAAATCAGTTGCCAATAGTCCACAATAGTTCTAATAAAATTCCATTTCGACTGATTATTAAAATTTTTTTTTATTCGGGCTGAAAAAATACGATTTTACCGTCCGGAGCACGTAAACAACTTTTCCCTTCCGATCATATCGCCCCAGAGGCACTCATTTCATGTCGTACGTGTAAGTGCAAAGAGAGAGAGCGAGAAAGGCATGTGAAGGAAGAGAGAGAGAAGAGAAGAGGGAGCGAGAGAGCGAGGGAGAAAGGAATTCTGTCGGCGGTAAACCTATGGGAACTGCCGTCCTTGTGTGTTGTGCTGTGTTCCGTGCGGGCTGACGCCATGACAGCTCGGCGTTTGGGAGTTTGAGGGAGGGTGGTTGGTTAGGAAGGTTCGGTTGGGGATAGAAGAAAAGGGGAAAGAGGGGAGCACATACACACACAATCTGCTCCCCACCCCCTCTTCTCCGAATCCCTCCATCTCTCAGCGAAAGATAGAGAGGGAAGACCGAAATCATAGTCCAAAAAACACCAAAAATTCTCAACGCGGCTCGCGATTCCATTCTGAATTACTTTAGGTAAAGCATTTAAAAAAATTCAATTCAAAGGATATTCGTAGCTGAAGGAATTCGCCGATTGATTTAATTGTTTAAAGGAACGAACATTGCGCTCGGCTACCTCTCAGCATGGTCAGCAAACAATGGCGAGATAGGGTTGCTGCAAGAGGGGGGCCTTGAGTGACAGGCGGGCGTAAAGAGAAGGGGAGGAGGGTTTTAAGGGAAGCTGGGAGGAGGGGCCAGGGCGCTCTCTTCTGGAAGGGGAGAGGAACGCTCACCGAATTAAGGGGGGAGGAGAGGGAGGGAAAAAGGAAAGAGGAAAGCGGCGTGTCGGAAGGGTAAGTGGAAGGGGATGGGGAGAAAAGTAGAGAGATGAAAAGAGAGAGAAAAGTGTCGGAGGGAAAGAGAGAGAGGATGAAGGACTAAGGGGGGGGGGGGGGGGTATGGCCGGGGGCGAAGGAGTGCGTCAAAAGGCATGCCGGGAACGGGAGCAGCCATTTTAGAAAAATAGTCGCCAGAATCACAAACAACTCTCGCTCAATTATAGCGGTGATCATACATGTTAACTCATTGCGCGACAAGTTATTACGTTGTTTTCGCGAAGGTTACCTCTGATTCTGTTATGTTTTATCCGACAACATTAAAAAGGTCATCAACAAACGATTAAAATATTACTCGGAAAACTATTAAAACGAAAACATATTTTTATACTGAGCTCAAAATTAATAGAATTCTTAACCCATTTCTATCTTTCATACCGAGGGAAATGTGACAGAAAATATAACCAGCAATGATATAAATTAGTCAATTCCATCGTTCTATATTTTATTCATGTCAAAAATAAATAGCTACATTGTTTATAAGGTTCCGTTTTTATTTGAGCGGTTAATATATTTCAATGACTAAACAAATTTTAAGTTACATAATTTCGTGCCAAAAATATTCGACCGAAAAGTGCACTTAAACCACACTTAAAGAACTAACGTTACTCTCTAAAACGAATATATAGCTCGAGCAGAACAGAAACGCCAAGCTTTTAACAAAATTCGAATCTCTTAAATGGATAAAAAAGAAATTCTCGTTTAGAATTGGACGCGTCCTCGGTGCCCCTGTAACCCGTCTTTTTCCCGCTCCATCCAAGGGATATTTTGGATTGCGTCCAGATCCTTCTTTCCGCCCTCCCCCTCCTTGCCCACCCCCTCCTTCCTCACCGTTCCTTTGGTGTCGGAGGAGTAAATTACACATTGCTCACGGTGGCACCATCCTGCGATATAAAACTGTCCAGGGGTCTCTGCCTCTTATCTCATAACGTGTAAAATGTCATCATTTGCGGGATTCACCTTGAGCTGCGGCCAGGAAGGAGGAGGAAAAGGGAGAAAGGAGGAATGGGGGAGGGGGCGGGGCAAGGTGGTGCGGTGGGTGGGATAAGAGAGGGAAGAGAGAATTACGGTCGTATCGCGTCGGAAGGAGGATGGGGAACGAAGGAGTCAGCCGCTGCTCCGATGACCCCTTGAGGAGCTCCGAGTTCCTCTTCCATTAGAAGGGAGGGCGCAACGAAAGAGGTGAGCGAGTTGGAAGTGGAAATGGCTATTTAGAGGGATCCGACGGAATAACTTATGCTCTTAAGATTCCGTTCCGTTTTGATGGAGTCAGTTTTACTAGACTGCTCCTCATTATAAGCCTGTACAGTTTTGGAATTGAGAATAATACCTTAATGCAATCAGGAAAACATGATAATTAGTAAGTAGTAATTTTCTTGCTTTATGTCAATTACCATTTTCGCTATGCATCAATAACTCAAAAACGGATGAAGTTAAAATTATTTGCATCTCTGCTTAATCTTTGATAGGCAAAAAACGAAAGATTAATACTGTCAATGAAATAGAATTTAAGCTTATGATAAAAAATACTAGATCACGAAAATACCATTAAAAATATGTCATAGCGACGCCAGCGCATTCTTATATCCCTGTAACATAAAGCTATCGAAAGGGACCATAGAAGATACAAAATGAATGCATTAGGAGTGTTATATCGTATAGTTGCAGATCGTAGCTAACGCAGTCGAGAATTCACGTAGCGTTTTCCTTTTCCTTCGGGACATCGCGCAACGAAGTCTTATCCTACGCTGTCATCCTTTGGGTGTCACGAAGCATTCTTTCTATCTCTTCTTCTCTCTCTCTCCGCCTCCTCCCGACGTCCATCTGAGTTACTTATTCAACCCTCCTCCTCCGACCACCACTCCCTTCGCTCCCCTTACGCGTCCTCTTCCCATCTCCATTCCTTCGTCCGCTCCTCCTCGTCTCCCTTCCTTCGCCCACCGCCGCATCGCTCTCCCCCATCCCTCGCAGTGTTAAGCGGTACCTGACTGGAATGGCCAACGACCTCCCAACAGCTACGGACAGACGTGTACTAAAAACACGGTAAAGGATAGGGAGATAGGATTAGAATGGAAGGGGAATGAAGGGAGAGGAGGTGCAAGAGTAGATGCAAAAAATAAAAGCGGGAGTGCGCGATAAAAAGAGGAATTTTGCAGTACTCATTACGTGGCAAACGTGCTCCTCGTATCGATGAGGAAGAAGTCGAATGCAAATGTGTTTATTCAGAACTTAAGGCTGCCTCCTTTTCGCACGACTTGAGAGTGGGTTCGGTGAGGGAGAGGAAGGGATCTGGAGTGGATGGTTGAGAGAGGAGGGAAGAGTGGAAGGAGAGGGTGGAAGAGGGGAAAAGAGGAGGAAGAGCAAGAGCTGAAAGGATTAGCGTCTCATAGAATATAGCGAAAGGAAACAAGCGATATTTAAGGAATTTTTTAATAGTTTTCTTTTAAACAGAGTTTACTGAGCCGGTTAGTAGATTGGCGATAGTCCACTTTTTATCGGATTCTAGGCGCCTACTAAATATTACGTTTGATTTTCAAACCCTTTGTATGCAAATTTACCATAGCGTAGTGAAATATACTCGAAGAACCGAGAAAGATTAATCAACCGATAGTCATCAGGTATCAATAGTGGATTTAAGTAGACAGCTTTGATAGATGCGAAGTTCCGCGAGGCAGCTTTAAATGAATTCACGCAGAGAGAAATCGCAAACAAGCTCACGCGCGGCAACGAGTCATCCATCCATCGAGAGCGGCCCACTTTGGAGGGAGATTTACAAAGCAATTAGTCGCACACAAAGGCGACGAGGTTGCCACGATCCGCACCCAAAGAAATTAGCGGCAACACATGACTGGATCTCGCCGAGGACTGTAAAGGACAAAGAATTGGTCTCCGGGAAAGAAAAGATGTGTGCGGAAGAGTCGAAGCATTTGAAAGGGACGAGTGGGGAATACCATTGAAAAAGGTAAAGAGATAGTGAAGGAGGCGAGAAAGGGGGATGCTAATTGACAAGAGGTAGATATATGGAAGGGGACGGGCGTGTAAGTTATGGAGGACGGATGAGGCGAGCTGCAGAGAGATGGGGGGGGGAGAAGGGTTTGGAGGGATATTGTAATCCGTCCCAGGAGACACAGGAAACAGATTGTGGCCTCTCTGAGGAACGGCAGAATGGCTAAAAGAAAGAATGGCAGGGATTATCGAATCCCCGCTCTTAGAGACCCTTTCGGATACGCCTATTTTCCAGGCATGATTTAGGAACGGGAAAAGGTGATGCGATGATCGCTGAGGAGCATATCTGTGACCAAATATGTGTAATGGCTAATGAAATGTTTGATTAGCGCTTGAAGGAAACATTAGGATATAAAACTACGAGTGGAATAAGTAGAACTATGTATCTTTTGTCACTTGAAATTCCTGGTTTGCAATTGATCATATGAGGTTCTATATCAACGAAAAGGTATTCATTAATTTGCTTTAAAATGAATCTGCTAATAAGATCGTCCATTTCGAAATGGAAGTATTAATCAAATCGAAGAAAATTATTACAAATACAGAAACAAAGGTCATCAAAAAATACCTGATGAAGGCTATTTTAAGTTGAAAAGATTTTGAGTTTGTTAGAATGTATAAACAAATTTTACACATGCTATATTTGCGTATTGATTCAGGAAATTTTTCAAAATGAGATTAATCATTCTGAGTTCTTAGACTGTATAAGACAGCCACAAACGTAATCAATAATCTTGAAACGACCATTTAGTCTAAATAGTGTTTTCATTAAAATTAATTTAGAATGACTTTGTAGTTATTTTCCATTTTACAAAAATAAGACATCTTAATGCCTCCATATTAAATCCAAATAATGAACAACTTCTCGTAAATGACATAAAATACTATTTATATTATTGCGTAATAATATAAACGGAAAAACTACACTACAGCTATCATTGTACGATATTTATGGATAATAATCGAGATAGCAATATTATTAATATAATTAAGACGCAAGTTTGTATTGTAATAATATTTCAGTGCCAAACCTGATTTTTAGCATAGCAAAAAGAATGTTATACAAAGAGTTCTTCTCGCGAAAATACAAAAGAAAATGCAAAATATTGGCATAAATCTAATCAAAGTTTATGCAAGACTTTTAAAATCCTCTACACAGTATTTAATTTACTACGCAAGAGTGCAACGGTATTCTAATACAAATATTAATGCATTGAGATATATGGCGAAGACAAAATTCCCAAATATCTATCTCATTTTAGAAAATTCGATATGAGAGACAATATTTTAAGGAAAATAAGTTTTCTGGGTGCAGAAATTTGGCGCTTTAATATTCATTTAACATAACTTTCATGCTTGAATGTGTTAAAATGCACCATACAGACTATACTATTCGAGAAGCGGTCATAAATTTATGGAAAAATATCACAGACTATAAACTATTTGCCTACTTCAATTTCGCATAATGGGGCAGAAGCGACTTCGCAATTTGGGACAAGAATAATAAAGAGGGGAATAAAGACCCATTGTCCGTCCTGGAAAACAGTCCTCCGAAATAGTGCTAATGAATGGGGTATACCGTGGCACCCGAACATGCATTTCCAAACAAATATTATCACTAATTGCTGGACGCGTGTGAGAGCGACACAGTCCGAAAGATAACCTCCGCGGCATCATTACGAAAATCTATGGAGCTAGGGAATCTGCAAATTGAAAGAGAGGAAATTAAGCCAGGAGAATACATTACACGCATGGAAAACGTTAAACAAACTGATGGTAGGAGGAGGAATGGAGGATGGAAGGGGAGGAACGAGCCCTGGCAAGGCCGACCGGATGACCACCGGTCGCTTAGATGAGAAAAGGAGTGCGGCAGAACGAGAGCAACGAGTAAAAAGCTCCTCGTCACGGATTAGTCCTCCCAACAATTGAGTCTCCGAGGGAACGGGTTGCCTCGGTCATCTTTCCCGCCCCGCCCCCTTCTATATGTGACCTCTACCACAGAAACCCACCTCTCTCACTCGATCTAGTTGTTTGTTAAACTCTCCCGTCCTCTCCTTCTCGTCCGGCCCACTCCACTCTCCCTGTCACCTCTCGCACATCCTAATCAAGCGCAGCACGCGAACTCACCCTCTCCGGCGCTGGCGATCCGTATCTCCTCCGCGCCCAAGCCTCGCGTGGTGGCACGGTGGTGCGGGGAGATGCCGCGGGAAGGCGGCATTGTCGCTCGCGATGACCGAGGAGTTTCCCGGAGGATGGGTGCAGCGGGAGCGGGAAATGCCGAATCCTGCGTTTCCCGTCTGCTTCCGATCGCCGCTGGGGAAGCACCGGCAAATCGACACGCACCGAAGAAGAGACTCCCGAGGGTGAATCTTCCCAGTTATGGCTCCGTTCGCGTAATCCCCGAATTACGAAAGAACTTTGAAGATCGCGCAAAGTCGACAGTGAAACGTAAGAAATCACAGTTTATAGGCGTCACATGTTGAACGATGCGAAGATGGAATCGATGGCGGAAACGCGGTGCGAGCGATGCGCGCACCGCCAAACGCCGCCGCACCGAGTGCGCCTCGGAGATCACTCAACAGACAAGCACAAAAGCCACGCACGTGAGCGGAGTCGTGGGGGAGTTCCCCGAGCGTAGTCGATCACGTCCGCCCGCCGAAGGCTTCCCGAGCGACTGTCACTTCTCCGGCCACGCCGCTGTCAGCGTTCGAAACATCACTATAGCGCATGGCAGGGTACACCCTATTTCACCACCACCTCATATTTCTTCTCTTCCCCCCTCCCCCTTTCTCTCTTTCTGCTCTCCCCTGACCTCTCCCTCTCACACACTCACTCTTTCTCCCTCCTCCCAGTTGCCTGTCTCCTCTTCGCTCTCCTCCCCATCCCATCGCTCCAGGATTCCCACCTCCCATCTCCCTCGCAAAGCTTCCCTCCCCCCTCCTCTTTCTCTCTCTCTCTCACCGCCCGCCATCCCTTCGTTCCCTCACTAAACGTGCCCTCCTCCCCCATCAAACGCCTCTCCCCCTCATTCCCGGCTTCGTCTCCTGCCTCCCCATTCTCTCTTTCTCTCTCCACCTCCTCTGCCCTCCCCCTCTCTCTTCTCTACTTCGGCTTCCGCTGTGGGGTGCGGGATGGAACGCCCGGCAGGGGGAGAAGAGGGAGGGAAAAAGGGAGAGTGAGTGGGGAAGAAGAGGATGATGGAGGTAGGAAGTTGAGTGAAGATGAGCGAGGGTGGCAGAAGAGATAATAATGTTGAAGAATGACACCTTCGGACGTAGTGCTTCGGAGGGACGTGCGTCATGAAATGAGAGTTGTTCATCACGACGCTTATTCTATTTTTTTTAGAAGCAGTCAATTTTGTGTCATTACAGAACCTATGATGTCTTTTCTTTCGAGAAACATAAGTATCTAAGAAGACAATTATATCCTTTAACTAGAAAAATGCCGCGTCTGTGATGCAACTGTCACATCGTTTTTATATTGCATTGCTCAATCATTACTTTGACTGCATAAAAAAATATTTTTTAATCTGATTTTAACTTTCGTTTCATACGGCATAATAGACTTAATAAGCACACGTCTATCTACAAATAAGAAGAAGAAGCTTAAAACTAGCGGAGGAAAAAGTTGGATAGGATTTCTCGTAGAGTGGGAGAGAAACGACAGATGAGATATGGAGAGATAACAAACGAATTGAGTATGATATGTAGCTTAAAAAGGTGTTGGAGGAGAGATGGAGTATCGGGGGTCCACGTGACGGCCGAGCCGTCCAATCCGACGTGGGCTCATCTTCGTCACCCTTTGCCCTCCGCCCCCCCCCCCATCTCCTCCCTCCCTCCTCCATCCCCCCTCTCTCCTCCCTCTGGCACTCACTCGCAGTCGCAGGGCGCAGAGTGGGTTGCCGAAACGGGCGGGGACGACGGCTCTCTTAAGGACATCCGAGGAAAAAAGAGGAAGCCTCCGAAGTCAGATCGAACGGGAAAACCTATTGTGACGCACGAGATGAATCGATTTATATGGACTCCGCGTCCAATGAATTACACAAGTAGAATAAATCGGGCGGTGTAATAGTCTTGCGAGAAAACAACCTTGAGAGAGAACCGTTAAGTATTGCTAGAACCCAAAACTCTGATTACGTGTCCACCTATGAGTAAATAAGTACATTCTATCCGACGATGAAATTCCTCGGATTCTCTCCGCCACGGAAAAAAACAACCTTCCGGAAACGAGTCGCTTATTGCCACGTTTGAACAATAGCAGAACTCAACTACGGCGAACTCGACGAGTTTTTTTTACCGATTTTCCATTGAAGTCGTTCCGAAGAGATTTCTCGAAAATGCAAGAGGGATAGTTGTCTAGAGAGAGAGAAAGAATGGGAAGGCGTCTGGAGAGAAAAAAACCGTTCCTCGAAACAGCGTTGATAAATAAAGCGCATGAATAAGCTCTGCTTCCGATCCGAAAACCAATTCTCTGAGATAAAATGAAAGATGGGAGATATTGAGAGGGACCGAGTGACAAATTTCTCCGCCTTCCCTTGAGACTGAACACGTCTTTGAAAGGCGATGACCTCACAAGAGTGGAGATGCCGCCTTGCCCCCTCCTGCGACACGAAACAGAGACAGAGTGACAGTGATTGAGGCGGAGGTGGAGTGGAAGGGGGAGGAGGAGAAAGGGTATGGTAGGGGAGAGAGAGGCGGGTTGGTGCGTGTGTGTGTGTGCGCGCAGGGAGGAGTCCGACTGAGTCTGTGTGTGTGTGGAGAGTGGAGAAGGGGGAGTACAATGGCGAACCAACGAACAGGGTGAGACCAGACACTGATGGAGGAGGGTAGGAGAGGGGGTGGGTAGAAATTCGGGGAGAGATGGGAAGGAGGTAATGGGAGGTTGGGGAGGGGCTACGCTGATGGAGTAAGGAGGAAAAGACGGTGATGGAGATAAGAGGGAGAAGTAGGGAGAGAGCGACTGGGATAGAAGCGTTGGATTCGGGTGGAATTGGCTACTCCACTGTGAAATCGCAGCTAGGGTGGCCAGCCTTTCCACAGACCATATTCCAGTTGGCTTTATCTCTAACGCGATCAATACCATAGCTGGAAGTTGCGCTCACTCATCTAACGCATAATTTGAATACCATCTCTCTTTATAAAAATTTCGGGGCAGGTTTATACACACGCTCTGTTCTTAGAATTTCGCCTAGTTTAATTTCTCATTCGATAATTAATGTCGTAAATTTGAACGGGCATAAAAAACATTTAGACAAACCATTCGAGTCGTGCACCTATTTTTTGTGTAGTTTACATATTTTTATTTTGATGGATTTCCTTCGCATCATCCGCCGCCAACTGTCGGAAACACAAACCTTTCAATGAATTATTTCATCCAATCAAAAACCGCTCCCCCCATCAATTTAAGAGAACACCAAGCGATGCGCAGTCGATTGAAAGTGGGGCAATGAATCCCACGAGATAATCGCCTCTGAAGGATATACCATACAGAATTTTAAAAAAAACGCTGATAGATATGTTTTCTTAATTTTTTCTCGGGGTAACTCGCTTCTTGCTCTTTTTGGGTTCGGCGGAATGATAAGTGGGAGAGTATGAGCACGAGTCAGCGCTGTGATGCCGTCTGATAGATGCGTGTCGCGTCTGATTCGACCGCGGAGATTAAGGGGTGGAATGAGGGGGCGGAGTGGCGAGCCCGAATGTAGCAAGGATTATTGCGGGATGAACTCCTGTCGGGAAGAGGAAGAAGCGGGAGGGGGCGGGAGGAGGCGCAGGAAGCGGATGAGTGAGAGAGGGGTTTTGAGGGAGTGATTGCTCACCGCCCGGGCGGCCCATCCTCCCACGCCTGCTCCGGGATGCGTGCGCATCTGAGAAGGGCTGGGGCGGGTTAGAGGTGGACACCCCCTCCCACCGACGCCCTCTCGCTCTTTCTCGGAGCTCTTCGGTGACGCCAAACAGACAGGATAGAGACAATTGGAGAGCAAAACGACAACACGACTACAATATTCTGGAATGGAATCCCGAAGGCGCGGGAAACTTCAAGAATTTACCGCTTAATTGCGCGAATACTGCGTGCGACACCACCAATCAGATTGTTATAAGAATGGACTACGAAAGATTACCCAACGAATATTTACTGTTGCCTCTTGTCGCGACTATATAAGGTTTATGATGCTCATAACCGCTTTAAAAATTACTATCGTAGTACGTGATTGATCATCTATTCGTTTCCTAAATAATCCGAATTCACGGATTAACTAATTTAAATATTTTAGTTTGCTTAAAGAACCTATAAAGAGACGTGGAATTAAAATAAAAAATCCTGAACCGTAAAATATATTTTACGGTTCAGGAGTTTTTATTTTAATTCCATTCTGTACAATGTAGTCTCCAAATTTCATTTTCAATATAAAGAGACGTGATATGATTATCGAATCCGTTATTTCTATAAAACTAAAGCACATATTGTTTTATACAAAGAGAGCGTTCAGTTCATTAGAGAATAACTTAAGTTGTATATGGAAAATATTTTGTGATAGGAACGAAAGGAATTATTGCAGTGGCGCTGTGTAAGAATTTTAGAGAAACCTGTGGACGCCATTCTCAATAATGGTTACGTGGAGTTGGGGATGGGAGCAGCAGCTGGAAATACTCTGGAGGCAGTCCTCTCCATGGCAAATCGGGATATGAGATACTGAGGTGAAGGGATGGCAGGGAGTGAGAAGGGGGAGAAAGACGGGGAGAAATACATGTGCGTGTGTGTGTGTGTGCGTGCATGCAGTGCGTGGGAGAGATAGAGTGGAGTGGACGGAAGGGGAAAAAATGGACTAAGTACGAAAGGGAAGGAGGGATAGGGATGAGAAATGAGATGGGTTGATTGGTGTTTGTGGGCGATCAGTCACAGTCCAAACAGACAAGTGAAACGCCGCGAAGAGACGCACCCTTCGATAAGAAAGGAGATGGAAGGAGGTGGAAGGAAGAGGAGAGGTTGAACGGGGAGAGAGAGAGGGAAGGTAAAGAAAACGGAAGGAAGGAGGGGGATCGGAATGAGAGGATGAGAAAAATGACGACTGTGAGAAAAGGACGGCGCCGGGGGAGGGGGAATAGGGGAGGTCGGTCGGGGATGCTTGGGGTTAACGGCGGGGGTTGCGAGGTTCGGGCATGGAAGCGGAATGGTCGAAAGAGGGGTTTAAGGTGGCAAATGGGAGTCGGGCGACTTGAGGGATGGACGGGGTTACCCGCGTCCGACGCAGAATCGAAAAGTAAATGGCACCGAAAAAAAATCTGAAAAAATCATCAACACAATGGGATCGTGGCAGAAGATTGATTTGGCACTTTTAGGCTTACAGGGGTAAAAAATAGCTAAAAGTCGGTTTTGATAACGTTAAGACGTTTTATCGGATTATTTATATATTAGGAGACTGTGTTTTTAATAGGGAAACTTCCAGGGACATTCTGTGGAAGAGCTAAAGAAATTTTTACAATTGCAGCAGAAATACTTGGTGTAATTTTTTAGTTGTGCATGAAAATAATGATAATTTGTTCAAACTGTAATTGTAAACGATGCATTTGAAGGAAATGATATTGCGTATAAATGCTAAACAAACATTCTTCATGCACTCGGACAAACGAGCCAAATTTTTAGAATATACGACTCCTCACACTCTTAATGTTATGTTTGAATTTCTACGTATTTATAAAGGACTGACTTCAAGTATTGTTGCTATTTCACGTAAAACGTTTGACAATCCTTCGAACGGCTCAAAAAAAAAGAAACGTTCGTTTCATTGATTTCAGTCCTCTCCTTTCTCTCTCTCTCTTTTCCCCATTTATGTGCTTTCCCTTATCTCTCCTTTCCAAAACACCGATCCACTCACTCTCAACCGCTCTAATACTCTTCCCCGCCCACTCTCTTTCCTTCGCACTTTTCCGCCCTTTTCGGGAAGTTTAATGGAGAAGCGATAAATCTCTCACTCGATCGACGGATGTACCCTTCCTCACCTTTCTCTTCGCTACCACTTCCAACATCCGAGCGAACGCGATTCCACGAGCCACAATCAAAACTGCATTTCCATTCGTCTCAAACGAAATCCGAAATCGATTTACAATGAATCGCACATTAGATCCTCGGCTTACTCATCTCAATTAATGCCGCGAGTAGAGAAGAACAAATAACCATCGCGTAGCAACGGTTGTCTCTCCACAATATACGATCAAGGGGCGTTCTAAATTGCAGCCTTTCTCTGTCGCAACGGCGAAAAATGCCTTACAAAATATTTGGGAAAAGCGGCCTAAAGCTGATATATTGGAGAAGCCTAATAAGCTAGAAATAAAATCGGAGGGAAGATTTTCACCTTAGCGTGCCATAAATGGATAATCCATTGGGAGAGGAAATTCCTCATCTTCGGATAAGCCGTTCCCCCGCAAAAAGAGTCAACTCGAAACAACTCTTCAAACAACGAAGTTCCACGACCTTATTTCAGAGCACGCCATTTCCAATTTCCCCCAAAAAAGCCTTTTTCTCCTCCTTCCCATCATTCCACTTCCGCCTCTGGAAAAAGAGAGGGAGGAAGGATGACGGGGTGGGGAAGAGAGAGGAGATAGTGGATTAAAAATATCGATCGCACTATCAGCAAACTCACCCGTCGCCCCCGCACAGCCCCCTCCTCCTCCCCACTCCCTTTCACTCCTCACTTCCATTTCACCTCACTCCACGGGGGGACTTGGAGCCAGCTGATTGGAAATAGTCCTTTGTTTAGGACTGACTTTCTCATGTAGGATCATTGTAAATAATCTGGGAGAGATATAAACAATTAATTGATGTTTTAAATTATAAAACATTCCTCAAGTTCTCACTTCATAAGCGAAAACAAATGCAAATAAAACGTACAAGATAATCCGCTCCTTATTCATTTAATAGACTTCAATGAATTTATGCTCGAAGCTCCTGACATTAAGGGAAATAAGAATAAAACAGCGTACACGATCAAGTTACCATATTATTGAGAGCCGATAAAAACTACAGAAAATTTTACGGAAAAGCCATATTAAAAATGCAGAGTCGCAACGATTTAAAAAAAAATTGTCGAGCATTAACTCAAACCCTTAACTTCGTAACAATTATCTGAGAAGAGAACGTAACACTAAGCATGGAAGCATTTCACGGATCACTTAACCATAAATATCGGGATTAGATGAGAATCTGTGAAGGATGACGGAGCGGCGAGGGAGGGAGAGAGGGGGCAGAAAGGGACGAAAAGCTAAGGACAGAGCGAGAGGAGGGGGGAGAGGGGCGTGGAGGGGAGAGGACTAGCGCGAGGGAGTTCGAGGAAAGCTAGGGACAGGGAAGAGTGGAGGAGGGAGAATGACAGGGAGGGATGCGAGCGAAGGAGTTTGAGGAAAGCTGGGGAGTTTGGAGACATGTCGTGCGAGTAAATGGAAGGGTGGTAGTCTCGGGAAGTTTAGGAGACCCAGAGAGAGAGAGATGTGAGAGAGAGGGGAGGGAAGGAGGGGGAGATGGCAAGTGAGGGAGCAGCGGGAGATGTCAGAGGATTAGAAGAGAGTGGGGCGAAGGGGAAGAAAGGAGGCGGAGGGGAAGGGGGAGATCTCAGAGAAGGGATCACGGGGCTCTAGAAGAGAGGGAGGAGAATGGGAGAGCCTCGTTTCTCTCCGCCAAGACGCTCGCTCACCACGCCCTCCTCTCCCTCCCCACTCCCTCCGCTCCCTCCCCGTCCTCTCTCTCCCATCTTCTCTCTCCTCTCCTCCTCTTAGCAACTTCTATCACTCTCATTTCGTTTCGACAACACCCGTCCTCCTCAGTTCCGTTTACCTCCTCTGAACCGAATTCCACAAACGCGACACCCGTCTTATAAACCCGACACTTGAACGCCTTACAGAGCCTCCAACTTCCATCTCCATCGTCCAACTATTCGCATAAGTTCCGTGTTATAATAATTTTTGTGACAACGAAGCGCTCCCGAAATTTTGAGCCACACAAACTGTCTTACAACCCCGATGTTCGTCTCATAGCTCTGTCTATCCAATGAGCCGCAAATTGCAGCTAAAGGAGAAGCGAAGGAGCCAACAGAGGCAGCCCCTCCTCCCTCCATCCCTGATCCCCCACCCGCACCCTTCGCAAGAGTCCGCAGCACCACCGCCTAGATCCGATTTGACGGATGGGAGAACTCCTCTTTCTCTCCTTCCAGCCCCATTTCTCCCACTCCGGAAGAACCCTCCACCCTGATCTCTTCTCAGCTCGCAGACACCACTTACCCCGCCTCCGCTCCTTACCTCTCCCTCTTTACAGCAACAACAACAGCCGCACTTAGCTCCCCTCCATCAGAACTCTTTCTAGGGAAGGACGCGAGAGAAAGAGCAGACGGAGGAGCAACATATCGGACTCCCATCTCGCGTCCCTGCCTAGCTCCTGCTCTGCGCTAAGAGCTGCATCCCTAATTGCAATCGTATCAATTTTCCACCTCGATTGGTCCCACCCAATGAACGTACGCATTTGCATCTTAAGTGTTTTTGGTTACACATGTTATGAGGCTATCCAAGATTTCTCTTCCGTTGCGCAAATTTGGAATTCGTCTTTCTCCGACCAAATCATGTTTAGTGATTTTAGAAGTACGCCTGCTTCCACAAAAATGTCACATATCTTCAAAATTAAAATCATAAAATTACATAGCACAGTCTTTATCCGGAAAATAAAAGTATTTGCACTGCCAATGAATGCAATTTATATCTGAAATGTCAGATGTGTAAATTTTATCGAGGAATTGTCCCGATTATCGAATTTAAATGAATTGCTTTCGCTTGTAATGTCAACGAATAAGCGTAGAAATTGGATGGGATTAAGGATGAACAATCGATGAACTTATATTTAGGCACGAGTTGAGCCAAGATGGCGACCTATGTTGACGAAGCCTTCGGTGCACGGCTCTGGATCCGACCCTCCAATCGCATTAATTCCGCATACGTGGATTTAATTGAAAGTCTCCCCTCATCGTCTTAGGTATCTCTTCGAAGGAGGTGGCTGGGGGAGGGGGCACTAGGGAGGTTTGGCGGAAAGGGCGAGTGGGAAAGGGAGAGGGAGGGCCGCGGCATGGCGGGGGAGGTGGGAGGCACGGGGAGGTGGAGGGCCGTAAATCTTGAGCCGTCATTCTCGACGCCGCGGCCGGGGGGAGGGCGTTGCAACGTGGGTGGCTGGGTTTTGGGAGAATGGAGTCGGAGAATGGACGGAAGGGGGAGGGGTGAACGAAGCTGCGTGCGGATGAGAGCTTCTCGGATTCGAAGGAGTGGAAGGGAAAGATGGAGGGAGAGATTGGAAGGATTGAACAAAGGAGGGAGGTGTAGGGGGTGGAGGAGCTGGCGAAGGGCAAGAGAATCGAAGAGGCAAAACAAGGGAATTTCATATAGATTAAACGAGTAGGAAAGAATCAGATAATCGCTTGGAATAGTTTTGATATTTTTGGTGAACATGTAATGCAACAAAATAATAATTTGAGGAGCACCTATAACAGTGATTTTAAGTGTGTGAGTGCACTAAAATATATTTTGAAAATGTAAAACAGATCTTACCTCACGAATTTTAAAATGCATGAGTGCTATTGATAATCGGGAGATGAGGTATGAGAATGAGAGAGGAAGAGAGGAGGGGGGTTTGAGCGGATAATTGGCGGTTTGCGAGGAGAAGATGTTGGACAAGGTGGAGAGATCCAGAGGTGGGTGATAGAAGAACCAAAGTACTGAGTGCAGAGTGGTTCGAAGGTTCCCACGAAATTCAGCGTATCCGAAGTGCCCCGGGGAGGATGGCAAAAGCGAACCAAAGGAACGGTCTTAGAGACCTATTATGGCGTTTCTCTTAAACTTTCCGTGTTGGCCTATTCGAAATATCTGTTGAAAAGTGAAGTTTCACGCCGAGTCTATTGACATAATCTAGTGTGAATTCCAAGACAGAAGTATTAGCAATACCATTAATACAGGGAACATAATTATCACCATATATATTTGGAGGCTGTACTTTTAACTCTCAATAATAATAGTTTGATTCTATTTAAGCTGAAGTTAACGCCATTTATAGCTTTTCAGTTATTCCGCCTAAATATCACGCCCTGCCGCAAATCAATTCATTAAATTTTTTTTAAATGTTTGCAAAAAACCTGGTCTTTAATATAAAAATTAATTTCCTTTTACCCTTATTATAAAATCATGTCTGCGTAAATACTGACATATTTACTTTTTCAAATAGAATCATTACTTTTGACTCGTTTGCTGAATATCTATATCAAATAATGTTCCATTGTCCATTCGCTCGCCTTCGAAATACGAGTTGATCGAGTGCACGTGGAATGAAAATGGCAAGAATGGACAAGGGGGGGGGGAGGATGGGAACGCACGGGACTCGGGCGCGGGTGCCTCTGGATTTGACATCAAGGTTGGTTCCACAGAAAAAGGGACCAACCTCCCTTTTTATTTTCCGGTGCCTTAGTCCTCTCCCCTCGTCATACTCCCTAGCCTCGGTTGGTGCCTTTCATCCTCCCCACCACCCGTGTAGCACCGTCACCCGCACCAGACACCCCCTTCATCTCCCTCTCATTCTATTGACTGTCACAAAACCGGAGGCGGCCATATTGTTCGCGGTGAAGGCGCAAAAGGGCGTCCCTGGTCGGCCATGTTCTCTCTCGCTGTCACTTCTGGCCTTCCCTCTGCACCTAACTCCCCCTTCCATTTCGGCATTCCCGTAAGAACCCTCTTTTCATTACTGCCCGCCGTTCTCTCCGCCGAAATCTCTCTTCTTTTGCTCGAGTTCTCACTTCTTCGCCTGCTCGTCCGCTTCCCGTCTCATTCCTTCTTGTGTCCGCGGAGTTTCGCCGATAAAGGTTTTCCTGCTTTTCCGAGGAAATGACCCGTTTACCTAGTATTGAGATTTTATATGCGTGTACATACGTCTGGGATTTGGTATATTGCGGATAAGCAATAGATACCATATGCCAAAATATTCCTACTTGATATTCATAATAATCAAGGAAAAACGAAATAAAATATGGAGGCAATTAAAATTGAATTACAGTATAAATTCATAAATTATTACGTCTCCCTTAACAGTATGTTTTAATAAAGTTCTTGTTGAATAAAACATCAACGAATGGAATTAAAAATTATAACTTCCAAAATGAGATAATTTCATGCTTAATACCGTGCCCAAATGTCGTCTTAAAATCGAAGCGAATAATTATGAGCCATTGGAAGGGATTTCGTAAAGAACGAAAAGTATAATTCTGTCAAATATGAAATGCGAGTATTCCTGTCATCTCATTTGATAATATTGCAATTAGAAAACCGAAAACTGGTCACTACTCGCCGTAGATGGTGTATAATCTACGTTTTAAATTTTGCAAAAATTTCTGAATTTTCGAAATGAAAATGTAGTCTAAATCGTACACCACCCCCTTTTAACGTGCTTTCCTGGCTTCTTTATTATTGTCTTGTTTCCGAGAGCGCACAACCGTCTCAGAAAGTTTGGATATTTCTTACTATATTTATAACTAATGATAAAACTCGACTCAATTTGTATGAGTAAGCATTCCTTGGATTTGTCTAACCAACATTTCCAACATAAAAACTCTCTAGAAGAGCTAAAAAATCCTGCGATTCGTAGGACCGTGTGCTCCGCCAGACCCCGAAGCTTGTGGGAAAAGACCGAACGAAACGTGGGGCCCCAAATCTCTTGTAAAAGGGCGAGAACGAACATTTGAAGGGGTCGTCCACGGGGCGGCAGAGGAACCAGCGACCTTATTCTCTTTCTCTTTTTTTCACCTCCTCACGTTTTTGTGCCTCGTTTTATCCACAGTGGGATGGGAGGAGGGGGCTTAGCGCTCCGCCTCCTCCGTTCTACCCCCGCTCCCCCTTCGCACCCGGCAAAATCACAATATGCCCTCTATCCCTCCCCCTCTCACCCGACCGGGAGACATAATAAGGAAACGTCGCGCGAACTTATTTTTCGAACTGGAGACACGGGCGTCGAGGGATTTGTGTTGGGACCTTCCGGGTGAGAGTCGCCATTGGTTGCCAGAATAGACCCCAGAGATCGGGTGCGCTACGCTGACATTTTTAAGGGGGACTTTCGAACGAATCGGAAGGTTGAGGTTTAAATTTTACATTTGAATTCGGCATCGAGAAATTTCCTGGAGGTGCATCGGTACAGTGGGGCTAAAATGGTAAGTTACATCTGGACATAAAATGACATATTTCAATTTTTAGGATTTATATTGGTGCTATCGGAAGAGAAATACATGAAAATTTGAATTTGGCATAAAAAATTCAATTTCATTGATGAAAAAAGTATAGCAGCAGCATCAACTAAATCCAAATCGATGCGATTACTGCGTCTTTTGTATTGATCGAAAATGAATTTGATGTTAATGGAGAATTTCCTCCAGTATGCGCACGAACCAAATGCCTCGGGTCGGACATGGTTTTGCAAGAAAGGAGTCTGTAAAGAAGCGATTCCACTTACAAGTAACAAAACGTGTTGAAGTGTTCGCGTCGTAACCGGTTCACTTTTAAATCAAGATCCCGTTCCTTCCCTTTGTCCGCTGCGAAAACATGTTTTCGATTGTTGTTACGCTCGGATAATTCAGGCCCCGAGTTCACTCATCCGCCCATCGTCAAAAAGGCTTTTTTGTCGCGTTTTAAGCAAAGGCCTTCGCTAAAACTTTACGCGTATATATAACATGGGAGGTCTCGATAGACAAGAGGTCGAGGTGAAAAAGTTTCCTTCTGGAAAAAACGGCGTGCTCTCTTCTGCAGATTTCGTCGTCCCTTCGCGATGACCCTCGTGGCCTCTTCATTGCCTCAGGCCACGCCCTTAGTATGTCCCGTGAACAATGGTGGGAGATGCTGCGGAACTTCGTTCAAGGTCTATTTTCGAACCGACCACGGTTTGACTCGTCAAAACACACTTTGAAAAAAGAAGATGAACAACGTGCGCATGAGCAGAGGGGTGGAGGGTGGGGGAGAGAAATGCGAAGGAAACCAGTCGGGCGGCAAACCGATATCCCAACTTAGCGAATGATAAATCAAACGTTTCCTTTTGAGCTCCGGTTGTATAGAGGACAATGCGTGCATTAGCCCAGACAAACTAAGGATTTTTCAGAGTCTTTAAATCCACCACCGACATGTGTATTCTCGAGATAAATGCGTGATAACTTTTTGTTGAGGCATAAATAACGGTCGTATGTTAGGATGAAAATTTATTTTAGGTTTGTTACATAAAAAGTGTGGTTCACAAATTCATCATAAAAAACTAAAGTTTGAAGATTTCTCCAAAAACGATCGAAATAGCTCAGAAGTTGTGTTGAAAAGCAATCCCTTAAAAATGCCGCACGTCGTGATAAGGTAAATTTGAAATTTAGGTTGAATTGAATGAACGAGAGAGACCAACGGGATTTAAAAAAATATCTGATGTGTCCACCACATATCTCTCCATACCTATAATATTTCTAAAATTCCAAATAAGTTGAATGATAATAAATATTATAAGGAACTGCGAGAAAATTTTCAAGACTTGACAAACAACAGAAATAAACTCAAACCGTAGTCTTCTGATATTGGATATAGCCAGGAAGCTCCAACAATTAAGAAAATAACAAGTAATAATATAAAAAAGAATTTTTATAACTTTTATATAGATAATGACTTTATATGCGTTAACGTAATGTTATTTTCAATAAATTAGGTTACATCATATAAAATATTTACACTGTACTTGTTTGAAGTACTTATATATTTATTCAGCACTTGTATATTCATACTTATTTCAGTAAAAACATACTATCGGCTGTCACGGGAGTATATTCACAAAATATTTCTCGTTTTTCATATAATCTAATGAAATCATACAATAATGGAGCAAGCGTGAGTTTGTCTGCCTGGATTCTGATTGACTGTCGAGAAGCGATAGCCCTGCCTCTGGTGACAAGGAATCGTAATTTTAAAATAAAAATTTAATGTATTTGTTTTTGAATTTAACCAATTTTGCATGAATTTCTAAGTCAGATGACTCTCTTAGAACATATCCTTACGATCAATCGTCTTTGCAAAATCGAAGATAAAACGTACGATTGGGGGAGACGAATGAAAATTACCGCTACAGAGGATAACCACAAGCCATCTCACAACAAACCGACTTAGACTTGACAAAGAACAGAAATAAACTCAAACCATAGCATTCTAATATTGGATACAGCAAAAAAGCTCCAGCAATTAAGAAAAGAAAAAGGAGCGTTACTAAGACGTAACTAAGCGTCAATTGATAACAATAGCCGTCGGTAGGTGGCGTGGTGGTGGAAGCTAAAAATATAAGATATCTTTTAAACAATGCATTATATGGAAAAATGTTTCAAACAAAGTTTGTAGAAAATTAAGTTCCTACAACATGTATTCCAATACATTTTTACATTTATCAAACATTAAAGCAAATATTTCAAAATAACTGATAAGTGACAAGAGTAAACACCCACTTCCGGTTGACCGAATTTTACCAAAAACTAATCAGTTCTTGTGGCTATCATAAAAATGTTAAATATAAAATTTTACGTTGACCTAATTAATAGTTTTTGAGTTAGAGCACCCACAAAAAGCTATCACACACAGAAATCATCGAGAAAATGGTCGAAACGTGTTTAGGGGACCACAAAACGTCTATTTACGTTGAAATCTCGAAGTCGATTTTTTCATGAATACAATACTTTCCCCTATACTACGTATATGGAGAAAGTAAAAAGTATGAGAACTTTCGGCGAACATTATCGTGTAACCACAGTTATATTCAAAATCAATCGCAACATAAATTATTTTTTTATTATTTCAAATAAATATAAACATTTATGTAGCCTTGGAAATGCCAATCAATAAACAACAGTGAAAGAAAACATCAGTATTGTTGCTAATAAACTGAAATGAAGATAAGCATTTATTTTGCACGGTAAATAAATTGAGGAATATTTGAAGGATTTTGAGGACATTTTCTGGGAAAGATGCGTGTTTTTGTTCTTTAGCTAAAAAGAGAAAAATATATTTAAATATATTTTATGAAATCTCGTTTTGCATCCACTAAAAAGTAAATAAATTGCTATTTCTATTTTTAGGCAAAGGTAGATCCCACCATATTAAGACTCCAATAGAACAGTTCAACCATAAAATAATCTTTTGAAAATTGCCTCCACAGTTTACTGGATATTCCTAGACCACTGATATATTTCGTAAGACTCACAAAGAAGTATCCCGAAAACATATTCAAATCTCTGTATAGAAATACAAATGAAGGATAGCAAACAAAAACAATATTTCTAAATATAATTATTGCATCATGTTTCATTGATACGAAAATGTTTAATAACATAGTATTTTAATAAGTACCTCCACAGTTCATTGAATATTATTTCGTAGGACTTACAAAGGAGTATTCCGAAGAAATATTCCAATCAATTAGAATTGCCAACAATAAATTGCTAAAACCAAATCAGTTCTCAACAGCTCACTGAATAATATTTCGTAGGACTTGCAAAAGAGTAGGTAATCCAAAGAAATATTCAAATCTATGAGAATTGCCAACAATAAGCTGCTAAAACAAAATCAGTCAGACTCACCAACGGATGGCAGATATGTTGCATTTACATTGATATGAAAAAGAGAATTAAATCTTAGTTTATGTGTGTTTTTCATTGAAATACGTGTCTTGGATAATTTTAAAAAAATTCATTCTTTTACACTTATCGTATCAGAAGCTCAATTCGTTTATATTTTATTTTAATATTAAAAAAAGAAGGCTTGCAAAAAATATCCCACTAAGCTACAACTATAAATAGACGAGCGTAATTTCCCGTCAAATATGACAGGTATGCGTAGATTAAGTATTAAATTTAAGGAACTTTCCATTCTTCCTCCTTTTCTCTTTTCTTTTCACTGGAAAAATAAACTTCCTAGCCTATGGAGAAAGTAATAAATCGTTGATTTTGCCGAAGTAATTAAGTTGAACGACATTCCAGAAAGACGTCAGCCAAATGCGACACCCACTCACCAATATAATAGAACTGACAGCGGCAGCGGAAAATTCCGAATTATTTGGATAACACGCCATGAAATCTCACGCTGCACGCGTGAAGGTAATTGTAGCTCGCCCCCGTGTCTCTCTAATCCACTCGCACGATATCTCCTTTTTACCCCTTTCCCTCCGCCCCCTCTCCCCCACTGCTCCCTCTCGTCCCTCCCCATCTCTTCACCGACCATTCCTCACTATCCACGCTCCATGTTATCCTCTCCATATTCCCTTTCATACGCCCCATGCAAATGAGGCTCCTTGCCGCCCCACCGTAGCTTAGTGGCAAAAAGCACGAAAGTATAAGCCTTATTTCGAGAAAAAACGTAACCTGGCGCTATCTAACGTTAGGAAAGAACACCTCGACTGAAAAAAACGAGCATCTGAATCCTAAAACGGAGACGTTCCAAAAGCCGTTCGCATCCGGTCAATCGACTACACTGCCCTCTGCAATTGGGGGGAGGAGGTCTTGTTGTCGTATCTCTCTCATCGTAATTTGCATGCACCAAATTGAAGTGGTGCCATTGTACCCTTATTCTCCTCTCCGAGAGCATCCCCGAGCTACCTCTATCGCTCCTTCCCCTCTCTCCTCGTGCCTCAAAGTTTGGCATTACCATTCATACATTAGCAGCCAGATGGCGAGAGGCGCTTCGACCTCCTTCTCCCCCCCCCCCCCCCTGTTTCTCAGCACTTTGCTCCTCCGTGGTGCTCCTCGCTAACCCTCTTATTTCCCTCTCTCTCTCCCATTTAAATCTACTCCCACAGGTTGCCTCTATAATGTCACCCCTCCCCACCTCACCATCTTTCGTCCTCTTTGGTTCCTCCTCCTCCGCCACTTCTCCTTCAGAGATTGCTATCTTCATCTTTATGGCTCGCCCAATCCGCTGATAACTCAATTGGAGCTGCGCAGGCCGGGAGAAAATGTGCACGAAAAGACATTTGTGTGAAATTATCCTCACTTAGATAGGAGGCGGTAACCTAAATCTCACAAAAAACAAGAATGTTTACGGCAGATTCGATTTTTTTATGGCCGTCTGAAATTGCCGGTTAATGAACTGTTTCATTGGTTGGCGTGGATGAAATGACGCCACTTTAGCTGATAAGGGCAGAGTTGGATGGGATTTTATTAACTTCTTTTCTTGAAGTGCACTGAAACTAGTCATGTTTCACACCTTATTATGTGGTTCTGGAGAAAAATTAAGACGATATGTTAATTATATTTTTTTTAAATGCCAATCAATCCAAATAAGTGTTTATAGAATAAACAAGTAGAGTGTTATCTATGAACTCGGATGAAATTAACGCGTAATTCGTCTATTATTAAATTCGGAAATATTTGGGTTATATATATCCAGTTAATGTAAATGACGAACTTAGGAGAATTCGAATTTTGATCTCCTTTTATATACGTAAGTTTAGATTATATTATTTTTTAAATGTGATTAGACCGCCCATATTCGGTCATTGGAACCTCGTTTATCTGTGGCATCAATGTGGAAATGTGCGCTTAAAATATCAGCTTTACATCTTTCATATATTCGGAGATATTAAGAAAAATAATAATGAGCCCCTATCCGAAACTCAATCCTATTAAAAGTCAAATCTAAAGAAAAAAATTGTAGCAGTACATAAATCTACCATCCAAGTTTTAGCTCTCTATCATTTATGGTTTCGTATTAATTTCAATTTAATCAAGTGCACAGGCATACAGACAGACGCCAAAGTGAAACTGCCAGCGTATTTAACAAAGCGCGCTAAAAATAACACAAAAGTTCATTAAGTAATGTCAGAAACAGAAACAATGTTCTCCTGGTTCCAAAATCGTATTATTCAATGAATTATTTGCCTGTACCTCGGTAAACACCTTTTGAGGAAAATTATCATTGTTGCAATGAAATGATTAAGGTATAGCTTGGTTAAAGCAATCTTTTGTCCTCGTTAAATTTATTGACCGACATTCGAATGCTTGAATATGAGGCAACGGTGTTCAAGATCTCAGCGCACCATATAAAGCGTACATGGACAGAGGGAGAGGGCGTGCAAAAAAGCCACGTGCGAGGCGAAGAAAAAACAAGTGAGCGCGTTTAGAGGGGTTGATTCGAGGGCAGCGGAACGATGGAGTGCGCGGGCGGAGGGCACTCTACCTCTCTCCATCCCCTCCCCTCCTCTCTCTCTCTCGTAATCCTTCCCTTCCATGCCACCAGATAGCAGCATGCTCGGGAGGGGAAGCCAAACACCGCAGGTTTGGTTTACGAGCGCCACGACAGTTAGTACACGGCCATAAACTTTCTACTCCATTCGAGTCGACGTATTCTCTCTTTTCCTCCGCTTCTCTTTCCTTCGTCGCCCCCTTCTCTCTGCGCCTCTTCTTCCGAGAGCACAAGTCCTTTCATGAAGCTCTCTCACTCTCCCCATTCTCTCTTTATCTCCCCCTCTCTCTCTCTCGTTCGCTACTCTCCCGCCACCTCAAGGCACCTCGCACCACATAAAACACCACGGATCCCACCTCCGTCCCCTCCCACACCCATTCCTTCCGAGGGTTGCTCATTCATCTCGAATTCCGCCGCTAAATACTATTAAGGCATAAGGAGGGGACATCTGCGAGTGTGCTCGCGTATAATCAAAGGCGTGAACAGGGCGGCATATAAACGGGGTGGCATGAAAATGAGCGAGTCTCGAATGTCTTAAGTACTTCCGTCACGGAGCCACCTCCGTCTCCTTCCCACAACGTCCCCCCTTCTCCTCATCCCTCACCTTTTCCTCCCCCGTCCCTCTGCTGGGTAACAGCATTCTCCATAGCAGACCTTCCTCAACAGCCAAGAATATCATTACGGCGATTAACTAAGTCGTAAATCGATAATTAGAACCTTTTCTTCTTAAAGTAAAGAGGATATTAGGTCTTGAGAGAGAGAGAGAGGGAAGGAAAGAAAATTTAGTAACTTCTTCTCGAGGCATCAGGGACGAAGAAAGAGAAAGAGAGAAGGCTCTTTTTCGGGCCAAGTAGCGTTAGTCACGCCTATGGCTCGAGGCTTTCCTCTTAATGGCGGCGGGCGATTGAAGCGGAGTAGATAAACAAACAAGTGGTTTCCGTGGTAATGGACTGTGTTGGGAAGTTGAAGAGCGGCGTTTTATGAGTGAGGTGTTCGCTTGCAATAAAGATCGTGATAAATGCCGCCGATAAAACGAGGATTCATGGCGGAAACAAAACATTATTTTCCACTTAAATTCAATGATCCGCAACAGAATTTTTATTGCCATTTTAAAATTTATGGGAGCTACGTCGTTAAGATGTAATCTTTACTTTCACCTGTGTACCGCTTGTTATGATGTTTATCTCCTGAACTGTTATTTGTTTTGACGCGCGGTTTTTATTACGTTTCGAGCGAATTAAATTTTTTTAAACGTGAAAGTAAGTGGTCGCGACTTTCGCTGAATTGTTATTTTATGCATGACCTCCGCCAATCTAGGAAACAAACAAGTCATTCCCCATAATAACACGCGTATTCTATTTTTTTAATTTGGAGGCTGTGATTTTCTATTTCGCGCACGTCCTAGCACATTTTCGGGCATGATACAAGTGGTAATATCACTTTTGCGCATCTAAAAATTTCAATTTCTAATATTAAAAATTCACTTTTCATTTGTCGTAAACTTAATAGCGAATAAATTTCCTTTGACAATTAAATACAATTCCTACTAATAATACAATGAAAGAAACTAAATTATATTTTTTTCTTAACAGGAAGACGGGGGCTATGGCGGCGGCTCTCGGGCCAGACGGGAGGGAATCCGGCAAAAGAGAGAGATAGGGCTCACGCGTGCATTTTTCGCATCGGTTGGAGGCTGCGCGTGTTCCGGAGCCAACGGGGCGACGCTGTGCCCTCCGCTCTCTCTCCCTCTTATAAATATATCCTAGGGGGCGGAGCGGGAGAAGAACCGGAGGCCGTTCTAAGAGCGTGATATAGTGTGCCCTTCCGCGCGCCTGACTGATTCCCCTCCTATTAGGTTGCTCCGTTTTAACCCGGACCTCTTTTTACTTCCCTCGCCGCGAGCGAAGCAACGCCGAAACGGATTGTCTTTTTTTTTAAGGGAGTTCAACTACTTTTAAAATAGATGTTACGTATTACTCATGCATGCCGCTGCCGTGAATCATTCCAACGCAGTGTTTACTTTATCGTTTGTATATCAAAATAACTTTTCCCACTTTGGTCGACACGGTAACATTGCGCGTTTAAAAGCCCAACCTCTCAGAATACTGAGCTTCAATTTTCATCTTTTCCTCTGCTTAGAGTTTTGCGGCTTTTCCTCGCGCCGTTTCCGAGTGGAGCAGAGGATGGGCAGCGAAGATGGTGCGTGGGAGAACTGGAAGAGACGGGCGGAATTATGAAGGGAAGAGGACGGAATTAAATTCCACCGGGAATTAAATGAGCGAAAGATTAAAAGGACGGCGGTGTGTGTTGTTTGGAAAAAGATATCCCAATTTAAGCCCGGTGAAGAAATAAGCGTGAAATATTGATCGCGTGATGAGATGTCGTGGAAATGCCTTTCTACATCAGCATTTAAAAATGAAGCGAATAAGAATATCCTTTTAATCGAGTACATTTAAAAAAAAGACTACTTCTATTGGTTTGGAATGATAACTGTGAAACTCGAGTAGTGCGAGAGCATAGCAATAAGAGTGTATCCCTCTAGTCGGCAGAAACACGTGCCCGGCTTGGACCATTAATTAATATCAAAATTAATTACGCGAGGAGTCCTTTTCAAACAGTGCTTAATTTTTGACGGCGTGGTTTTCACAAGTTGCCAAGACATGGGTTTAAAATAATCTGAATAACAGCAGATAAAAATAAACACCTTGCGCATAAAACCTTTCAAGTATAATTCTGCTTCTAAGATATTTATTTCTATTTACAGAGATAAAAATGTTTACCGCCTCTCCTTTACTACCGCCGGCGATCGGTCACGTTGCCTTCAGCTCGGTCGCAATCGAGGGTGCCAGCTCGACATTTACGCGAGACATTCAACTGCGGTATATAAATTTTGGAAATAAAAACGGATCAAGTCGATATGGCGGAAGATACGCAAAAGGGAGAACGAATGGGCCGCATTAAGTGTAACGCGGCGTCGAGATTGCTAGGTGCGGGAGTCGCTAAGCGACGTTAGCTTTATTCTCGCAGAGTGGGGTTACCGAAGTGGGAGGGAGGGAGGAGGGGAGGGGTAGGAAGAAAGGGGAGGAGCCAGGGAGGGGCGGAGGAAGGGGGGGAGTAGGAAGGGAGGGGAGGAGGAAGGGGGAGGAGGAAGGGGGAGGAGGAAGGAAGAGGAGCAGAAAGGGAGGTGAGGAGGAAGGGAGGGGAGGAGGAAGGGAGGGGAGGAGGAAGGGAGGGGAGAAGGAAGGGAGGGGAGAAGGAAGGGAGGGGAGGAGGAAGGGAGGGGAGGAGGAAGGGAGGGGAGGAGGAAGGGAGGGGAGGAGGAAGGGAGGGGAGGAGGAAGGGAGGGGAGGAGGAAGGGAGGGGAGGAGAAAGGGAAGGAGAGGGGGGGAAGGAGGAATGGAGCCACCGCCTCACTTGATTTAGCGTCCGTGGAACATCCGTCTTTGAGGGCTTCACGCGCTGGTCAAAACCGCGCCATTCATCCGACCCACGATACAACAAGTCCTCCCCAACCAAACGACCAAAAGCCACCGCACGAGGAGTCTCCCCCTCCCACGGCTAGCTCTCCTTCCCCCGCCTTTTTCCAGCGCCCTCCTCACTTCAAGTGAGGGTATAAATTAAGTTAGAGGCCGTATTTATAACGCGGCTTCCCTTTTTATTCAAGTTTATTTCATCCCTCGCCGCTCCTCTTCCTCTTTCTCCTCCATATCATCCCGAAACTACGACTCTACCCATCTCTAATTTTTCCACCGTTTTCGGTGCTCGTGTCTCACGGAACGGAGAGGGAGGGACGAGACCTTTTATTTCGCGCAACCATAACCCCCACCCTACCTCCTTCACCTTCTCCCATTCTCTCTCTCTCTATTCCCTCCTCCCTCCCACGCTCCCTTTCTCCCGGCCCTGTCCGCCTCGGCCGCAACCGTGGAATCCACGACGCCCGGACAACGGTGGACACAGGGGCGAGTTCCGCAATTAACGGATGGCCGGCGGCGCGCGGGTGCAGGACTCCGCGGCTGGTTCCACGCATAAATCACGCCCACCCCTCAGCCTCCGAACCCTCTCCGCCCCGCCGCCGCAGCACCTTCTCCTGCACCACTCGCCACCCGCTCGCCACTCAACCCATGCTACTGTTAGGAAAGCGCCTTGGAACTCCTCCATCACTCAAAACTCGTTGTCGCACTTTTAAGAGAGATTTGGCTCTAGCTAAGAAACGATTTCATAGTTCACAAGCACGTTCGCGATTTTATACCTGGTTATCTTAATGTTTGTGTGCACGATTTTAAGATTTCTAATGGAGCACTACAAAGAATTTCGAACCCAACAACGCCTAGTGGAACATTTGAGTTCAATTAGTTGGGAAAATATAGAGATCACAAACTCAAAAGTTAAAACGTTTATCAGGGCAAGATAACACTAACCCAAGCCTGTGAAACATTAATTTTAAAAAATAAAATTATTAGGCACTTAAGATTGCAAAATATTTTCCAGAATGTGTGCCTTTTCAACTTAACCTTTAACTACTGAGGTGCGGTCTGTGAGACACCACAGAAGTTATAGTGAAAATTACCCTTCTACATTGTACAAATATCTAAATTGAACGTTATTATTTTTTAATCTTTTATTTGCTTCTCAACTCTCGCGACATATTATTAAACACGGTTAATCCAATTTTAAATATAACTAGTGAATAAATAATAATCAAATGCGGTCTGAAAGACAGCACCTTAGTTAAAACGTGATCATAATTTCACCTTACCAGTAAAGGATTCAGAGGTGATATTGAATTATCGACCTCTATAACTGTATGCAATAAAAAGCGCCCATTCGACAGGATTAATTACAATCAATCAAACAGAATTTTCTCTTCGTTTTTACTGGAGATATTAGTAATTTAGCGAATGCGGTGACTTTTGAGAAAGAGTCGGAGGCGTCTAAATTTATCGGCTGTGTCGTAACGGCTCAGTTTTCAACTCGAGTGTGACTCACCAACTCTCTCTCTCCCTCTCTCGCTCCTCCTTTCTCCCTCTCTTTCTCTAGTGATCCACGCCGTCCATTTTTAGAGACTATTTGGCAGGGGTCGAGGTGTTGAAATCCATATCTTACCTGCGAACGAAAAGAAGAAACACAAATTAATTCACTTGCCGGAAAGTGGGCAGAAGCAAAAAACATGCGCCATTATCAGATGGAAATCGTCCAAAGTCGCCGAAGGAAATCCGATGATCGGTGCCGGCGCGCACTTTCCGAGCGACACGCGCACGTTTCCTTAACAACGCTCTAAAATATAGTTTCGGTTCTGGCTGGCGGAGGAGTTATTAAGAGCTCGTCCGAGCCAAAGGAGGTTTGTTCGTTTGATGAATGGCCGCGTGAGAGATATCAGTGGCACCTCATAATCTCGTGAAACGTAAAATGGCCTGAGCGAGAATGCGACTGCGGCAGAAACGTCACAAAAGGATTAAGGAAAATGAGGCGGAACGGAGACAGTCTCTATCCGAGGGGAGGGTTTTTTATCTGATGTCAGAGGCACATAAAAGTGCAGACGAGGGGATAATTTTACAGTCCAATTTATCCGGTAAGTAAGATCACTCTAGCTCCTGGCTCTCGCATTGCAATCCCTCAAAACTCTATGGAAAAACGAACCTCTGTATTGCTCGACCCTAAATACGCTGGAAGGTATTTTTTCTGTATCTCTGCCTCATACTTATCTAGAGGCTTTATTCCATTATTAAGTTTACATTCTATTGGAAATATCTCATTTAAACACCTTAATAATGACTAGGTTCTGTCTTATGTCGTATTTGTACTTAAAATCCACCTACCCTTGGATGAACTTCTTGACTCAAACCCATTTGTTTTATCCGAAAGCTGAGGAAACCGATCCCGCCATCGCTAGATTGCGTCTGGATGCGGAGGACGAAGGATGGAGTGAAAGGCGAGAATAAAGGAAGTGTAAATAAATAGAGCGCACAAAGCAGGAGGGGGATTCAGAGAGAATAGCGAGTAGCCGAGATATAAAAAGTACTGGGCCGACATTGTTGTGAGGGAGAGAATCCTTTCGTAACACTTGGAAAAAAAGAGTGCGGCGGCGACGTTGGATCGTTCGAGACGGGGAGAGAAAAATGGATGAGAGGCGAGAAGGAAGGGAGGTTGGAGCAAAGGAGAGATAGAGAGGCGGAGTGGGGAGGGAGAGCGGTGGAATCGGAAGTGTGGAAGGGGGTGGTGCGTCCGTGTGTGTTGGGAGGGTGGTATGGAGAGAGAGAGAGAGATAAAAAAGGGGTCCTCTGGATGAGAGCGCCTCTCTCTTTTCCCATTCGCTGGGAGCCGAAAGCGGCGTCGGAAGGCTCTTCCAGGGAACTGTCAACACACGACCCACACAAGGGAGAGGGAGATAGGAGAGAGGGAGAGAAGGGATAGCAAAAGGGAGACGGGTGGAATGGCTGCTGTCGGGTGGGCACGCGGGGAAACACGGCGTCCGCACGTGAGTTTGAGTGTAGGCTGTGTGTTTTTGAGGGAAGGAAAGGTGAAGGGTTGATGGAGTGAGGGGAAGAGGGAATGGCTGAGGGGAAGAGGGAATGGCGGAGGGAAAGAGAGAGAGAGGTGTGCGGTGGCGAGGGAAAAGCCGAGCACAGGGAAATTGCTAAAATGAAGGAGGGCAGAATAGAGGCGATTTGTAACACGTTAAAGAAAATGTTGAGCGTAGAAAATATCCAGATGAGTTTGTAATTTTTAATATCTCGGTTTTACGCGTCTTAATAATTACAATTCCGTAGAAATATTTTTTGTAAAATAAACTAATTATTTGTTGGTATGAACAACTTCTTAGGAAAGAGCGACACTGAGGCTCGAATACAGGAATCACCAATGGCGGATTAATACTCTTTGGGGTCCCTGGCAGTACAAAATCTGGGGCCATATAAGGGTATTAAAGCACTTAAATCTAAGTATTGTTTAATGAGCTTCTATAAAACACTCTAATAATAAAAACAGTATAGAAAATTTTAATATAAAAATGAATAAATAGAAAATACATAAAAACATATTATATTAACGAGGCCTCTGGCGGCGACCCCTCTTAAATCCGCCACTGAGAATCACAACAAATGAATCGAAATTGTGATATAGTTTGGTCAATTTTCCTCATAAGCCAGGATCGGTATGTATCTGCCGAGAATTCGTCATTAATGGCATTGCTCTACTCTAATAAATATTATTTCAATCAACGAACTAGAGAATTCCAATTTTGGCTACTGCATCAACGCGTACAGAGTGTATTCAGTCATTATAAGAGTACACCGAATAATTGCAAATACGGCATTCAACGTTGGTTAATCATTGATTCTAAAGGCCACTGAAGACAATATAATCTCGGTCTAATAAAGTGATGTATTAGAGTTCAGGAATTAATCGCTACATGTTAATTAAGGAACTATGCAAAAATTGTAAAAACAACCCTGTACAGTAGTGGTGGCCAATTTGGGTACCGCAGCACACTGGGATGCCCAAAATAACTTAGTTTAATAAATAAATCAACGATTTGGAAGTGTTGGAAGGTAGTTATAACACTAATTTCTTCTCTAGTAAATTGATTATGGTATAGTTCCAACAAATGAATGCGTACAGAAGTTGTGATACTCGTATTTATAAAAATAAAACCTTGTTTCAATGTAGGCCTGCCGTGAAATTCTGTTTACCTTTAAAAGAGGGCCTCACCTACAAAATTTTTGAGAATCACTGTTGTAGAGTGCACTAGTTAAATGTTCTAAGTTATTGTCGATGCATGCAGAGTTAATGGCGTTACTTTCACAGCCTGAAGAATTAGATTAGGTTTCTAAAATGAATTAATCAATAAATTAGATTGTTTGATAGGTATTCGATGGAGAGAGAGGGCATTTGGCAGGGATGCAAAGGCGCAGAGGAGAATATATATATATATATATATATATATATATATATATATATATATATATGGGAAATGCACGGAAAGCGTGCCGGCAATCATTGGTAAAGTGATTCATTGCGGGCAGTAATTTATTTTATCTATAATATACGACCAATGCAACTAAAACATTTAATTTACGAATAAAAATTAACATTAGAAAAAATCTAATGCAACTGAATATAATAATTCTAAAAAAATTATATATCAAAATGTATTCCAGTGAAAGCCATTAATAAAGGTAATATCAATATAAATAGCTGCTTCTTACATATACAGGATACTGGCTGAAACGCCCGGCTTCGCTCGGGAAAGAGTTTTCTTTTAAGTAGCAAACGATTTTTATTATTTATTATTTTTATTGATATATCACTTTTGTGTCATATTGTAATAAAATAAATGCAATAAATTCTGAAATTTACTTACTTTCGCTGTTGGGTACCCCAAGTTTGCCAAACGTTCCAGAAGCGATGTTTACATTAACATTTATTATTTTATGTATTGTATTGTAAAGTTTTATCATTAATATAATTACGCATTAACGTCTTACTTATTATTCACATGAATAGATGCACCGAAGCCTTTAAAGCAGCAATAAAATGATGTCGATTATGTCAATACTATTAGCCAAAACGTAAACAATCGACAACATCTTGGTTACCGACCAAATGTAAGTAGATGCATCGATTTATCTTGCGATAAATCTTTCAATGTTAATGGTGAAAAGATAACAATGTTTTAATATTCCTTAAAAATCATTTGACTCACTTTAAAAGTATTCATAAACTATATGTAGGCATAAATCCATTTGTACTCTTTATCTTGGCGTTGGCTAGTCCTTTTCCTTGCATTAATCTTTACGTGGCTATCTCCCTTTGAAGAGGACAACAATTAAGAAATTTAGCTTTGTTCCCGTCTGGAAAATGTTAATAAATTTTGCGCTTAAAGGATAATTTCGAGCGATTTAACATGTAATACTCCATACATGAACAGAATTAAAATATTCAGGCTTACATGCGTAAAATATGTCATTTTCCGCTATCGTACGTTAATATTTAGGTATATTTATATCCACATCAGTGAAGGGCTTCATGGCATTTGTGGCTTCTCCACGCCATTTTCCATGCATTCTAATGGAAATAGTATTTTGTTGACCCCATGGGGTATAAGAGACCCCACGGTCTGCGAACCAGGACCAAGTTCTTCCTTTGGTCCATAGGATGACCCATGAAACTTTTGAATTCGATAGCTTCAACATACATACACACATAGATACATATCGTGCATACACACTAAATTATTTATAAGATGGGATATAGGATATATCATATAAAACCTAAGGTACTTCTAGAAGTGCTACAGAGCTGAAATTTAGCATGAATATAGGCCATTGGTTATAACTTCAGGAAAAAATCCGAAATTCCATATATTGTATATTTAAGGTGTGTTTTTGACCCCAATGTCTAATTTTAAACAACCATAAGAAAGGCTTTGAAAATTGTGCCGGGCTATATAAAATTGGTTTTTTAAATTATTTAAAACTAAGATACAGTTTCGGGCATACACCATACTATGGAAGAAAGAAAGAAGTGTATTTTTTAAAGACAAAATTCAAATCCATGCTGAATTTGCGTAAAAAATTGATTTTAATCATAAAATTATGAAAAGTTTTTCGGTTTTCAACAATGAAAAATATGAACTACTATAGCAACGACTCCAATGCCTTACGGTGGGAATTGATTATTTATACTTCAAGAGCATTGATTTAATGCTTATATTACATTATAATCCATTTGATTTCCACCAACGACGTATACATAAATTTATATGATAATTTTAAATTAATTTTTTATCCGGATACGTACTAAAAGGCACGGATGATGACACCATAATCATAACACACAAAATATCCTAATTTTACATAAGTTTTAGGGTAACATATAGACTATTGTCTTAATGATGATTATAGTTATGACCTAAAAAGGGCGATCTGAGCTTGAAATTCGGAAACTTGGACGCGAGCCGATCGCCAGAGAATTTAGAAATTCCGATTCCCTTAATATCTGGGAAAATGAAAATTATTGTCTTATTTAAATGGGCTCTGTGTATTTCAAATGACGTCGCGTTGGCTTATTTACGAGTATTGATCTTGGTGTATGGTGATTTTATATAAGTTCTTGCAGTATGCAAGCACCGACAACTCGTATCATAAAATACCGAAAACATCCTCTCAAATGTACTAATGTAAAAATATTATTACTTCATTCCACTTATGGATAACATACGCAATTCGAATGCATAGCATACTGGACCAAGAAAATACCTGCAGATTAATTTATGCATCCGCCTAATTTTTGGCAGACAGCCTAGTAACTATAAGCCTATAACTTAAGGTATTATTTCCGCCTCTAAGGATTTGCCTCAAGCGATGCCTGAGCGCGTTCTCTTCGGCAACATCACCGAGGCAGAATCCGACCAACCCACCAACCAGCCGAACAGTGCCTCCCCCGCTCTGAAACCCTCATCCGCCCCTCTTTCTCCCTCTTCCCCCCCACTGCCCCGCTTCTCAAATCCTCCCTCGCAGCACCCGACCCGCGCTCCTCCTCTCCCCCTTGACTTCATCCCCCTCTCTCCTCACGTCATGGCGAAGAAGATCAATGAGGAGAGCGAGGGAGGAGGAAAGAGAGGGAGAGGTGCAGGGGAGGGAAAGCGAGAGAGAGAGAGAACAGTAGGGTGACTGAGATGAGGCTGGAAGGGAGAAGTGAAGTCGGCTCAGGGAGACATGGAGCTAGGTGGTGAGGTGAGGCTGGGTGGACGGCGGTGGAGGGAGGAGAGGATGACGGTGGGGGGGGGGGGAGAGGGGAGGTAGGAGAGGCAGCGCTGAGGGATGCAGTATGGCCATTTGAGTACATTAAAGAGAATGCTGGATAAACGCATTAAAAAGTGCCCCCGAGTTCAAACTCGCTTTATATTGAATAGAACGGTGACCTAAAACCGCATCGCTCGCGAGGGACCACATCGAGGCGTAAAAAACGGTAAGGGGAAGAAAGCTTCAAAATACTCTACGTATGTTAAAAGAGAAAAGATCATTAGGGAAGAATTTTCCCAGAAGTGTCGTGTATCATGTAAAAACGCTGTGACGTCACAGAGTAGTCAAGTTTTTATGAATATTGCACAGCAAATATAGCAATGCACGAGAATATATTTGTAACCACCGACTCAAATGAAAACGATGGATCTGCATTTCTGTAAGAATTCTATTTGAAAATTCCACACTACTTTATTTTACAAGTCTCCTTAATGCATGCATTATCTTTCATAGATAGCGCACGACTTCAGAAAGAAGCGATAATATTCATATAACTAACACAGGAGGAATCTTTCTGGAACTGCAATTCGGCGCCGATGGTTGCTTGTCAGAAAGAAACATCGGCAGGAATTAATGGTTCGAGAGACCACTCCGGTCTCGATGTATTCTGGTGCGTTTGATGCGGAGAATATTTTGGCAAATGGAGCGTGAGGTAAAAGGACAGCGAGAGGTCACTTCGGGGCGGAGGCCGCGTGCTTCCCATCTCAACATTTCGCGTGCTAATCCACGACGCAGGTGATTCCAGAATCACAATGCGGTAGTCGTGCGCACGGCCACTGGAAATCCCAATGCATCGCATAGAAAAATGTTTCCCGGAAGGACATTCAATTCCGAGGCATTTATAAGTAGTGCATTCGCGTGTTACAGGAAATCGTGGCGGATTATAGTGTGTGCTGACCAATGAAGCGTTGTACATACAGTAAAAATATATAGAGGTGAGTCGTTTGTCATTTCGGAGACGCAATGATTTTACCACAAATAGGAAGAGAAGGTGGTTTGCAAGGCATTTAGAAAGATTAAAGAGATAAAAACCACATCAAATAAGGCAGCGTTCGAAATCACCTGGTCAGCGAGGTCATGCAAAAGAGTACGAGATAATGCATCACTTTAAAAAAATACTTCACTTTGACGTGGTCATTCCATATGATAACACATTATTTTAGTTTATTATTTCACACACACTTACATACATACATACATACATACACACACACACACACACACACACATATATATATATATATATCTGTAGCTGAAGAAGGAGTAGTTCCGAAAGCTTTACGTTTGTGATGTTTTTGTGTTATTTTACGTGTGTCGCTTCGACATCCCCGGAGCCTCGCCAACCTGAAGTCGTCTGATTGGTGAGTGCTCACTGGGTTTCCTCATCCCAACACCTTGTTGACATCCATATATATATATATATATATATATATATATATATATATATATATATATATATATATGTGTGTGTGTGTGTGTGTGTGTGTGTGTTTTGTACAGAGAAATAATCGTCTGTATAATTATTCCTTCCTATGATGTAAGAAGTATTTGGGAGGAGTTTGTGATTACCTTGCGATGAGTTAAAGGGGCCCATAGACCAGACGAGGATGGGAAATAAGAGATTACGGAAGCTATTTAAAATCTTAATACATTGCACGTATGTTCTGGCCACTTCCAGCTTATTAATCCGCCTGTTCCGCAATGATCCATAGAAATTTGAGAGAGGTCTAAAAGTATTGCGATTGACATTTCGCATTAGTTAGTATATTCCAACACCCTCTATTGCTGCTCTCAAAATAAATGCCGCTCACTTGCTGCCAACGGTTACGTAGGGTTTTACTCGACCCTACCCTTGGCATATCTTGGCTGAGTATCACAACCTGATGAGAGACGCATACTCTAAAGGCCTTTTTATGTCCTTTCTTTCCGACACATTCATGTGTCATTGTCTCTAATGAAGGAACAAGATGTGTCATTGTAAACGGAAAAACAGCTATATATTTCGATGTCGCGTTCTTGAGAGAAAAATAACGAAACAACATGAATTATGCACACACACACACACACATACATATATATATATATATATATATATATATATATATATATATATATATATATGTATGTATGTATGTATGTATGTATGTATGTATTTACACATAATCCTATGATGCGATAAATATATTTGAACTATTAAATTAGGATTAAAAGAAATAATAGATTTTCAAGTGTATTAAATTTTAATATTTTAGCATTTAGGTACATTAAAGATGTAAATATTTCATTAATATTGACATATTTTACAAATATTATCTTTACTTGAAATTTGTGAAATTAAATTTGTAAGAACAGCATTTTTCTCATAGGCTACAATTTTAATATTTTTTATATATTTTTAGCGTGAGGAACAAATTTGATCTTTCAAACTTTCTAGAAAATTTTGATATTTGAAAAAGTAAAATTTACGAAATAATGAAGGATATAATAATTGCTAGAGAGATATAACATTGTCATATCTTCGAGTAAATAATAAATAAAAAGAAATTGAATTTTAAATTTATTTACGTGTATACACGATCAATTTGTCTAGGTAAAACTTCGAACGTACTGCATCATTTTATAAATTTCATTACTATTAGTATGATTAAATAGTTTATAACGTTGTTTTGAAATAATTGAAACTATTTTTTAACGTGCGGGTTATTTTGCTTATTTTTCAAAACACTGGCTTGCAAGCGTAATAATCTAAAATTATAATCACTCTGAAAAATCGTAAAGACAATAATGAAAGATACAGGAATGATGCCTTTTAGCTTGAAATAATGTTTGAAATTATTTCAAAATTAAGATAGTATAACATTTGAAATAGATACGCAAAATTTTGTATGTTAAAAATCATGCTATCTCAGTCCTTTTCCAAAATTGAAACGTCCAATACACCTTATGCTGAGCATAGAGAGAGTGTTTGTGCGTGAACCGGATCACCTATACGTTGCGATGGTGCGTGGCGGTTGGGGAGCCTTTAATCGAAGCTAATGAATGAGGGGGAAGATATGGGAACTGGGACGAAGAATCTGGCGGAAGGGAGACGACGGGGATGAAAGGGTGAGAGAGCGCGATTCGTCAGATTGGAAAACGAGAAAATTTCATTAGGGCAGGCAAAGTGATGAATTGCGGTTAATCATAGATCAGCACGACGTGGCATTTTCGATATGGCCATTAAACGGATGCGTCCCACAAAATATAGCTGCAGCCTGCTCTCCCCCGCCGCCCGTTCTCATCGCTCCCCACACCCGCCGCACCCTCTGCACGCAATCTCGCACCCCCGGCCGCACCTCCATGCCCTCCCCTCGCGACATCGCGTAACAACCCACCCTCGGACCCTTTTCGGGGCCGCCCCATGGCGGGACAGACGTCCCTGACAGGCCCTCGATCGCCGGTCACGGCGAATCCAATCAATTCGTTTTTTTTCCGATCGGAGGAGACGGAAGCAAAGTCGTCGGAAAGAAAAAGGGCAATTAATCTCAAAGATGAAACCACGGTCGAACCCTTTATTTTTTAGACTGGATTCTTACTCTTTGGCTTCTTTTTTCATCCCTCCCCACGTTCTTATTTTCTCCCTGTTTCATTCCTACTGTAAATCGAAAGACGGCGCTGGGGAAGGGAGTGGTCCCTTGCGACCCTAAGTAAGGGCCACGCTTGAATTATGGTCGTCCTGAGCACGCGGTCTCTCTCCCCCCCCTCCCCATTCCCCTCTTTCGTTCTATTCGCCCTCTCTCCCCAATGATCTCTGCGTATTGCCGAGATGCTCGATCAGCAAAGGTCGGCGATGTGTAAGGCTGCAACAACTCGGCTCTTCCTCCCTTCCGAGGCAAAGATCGGGAGTCCGTTGATGGACTTTTATGCATGAGTGGATTGTAGGCAAGAAGGATGCAAGAATTAATTTCCGTGGGACACAGGGTTTTCCTAGGAGATACCTCGTTTCAAAATTTAATCAAGCGAAAAAATGAGTCAGCGAAGAAATTTATGAAATTACTTGCATTAAATGCCGAAATCAATGAGGTGGATAGCAAAAGGTAAAAATCTGCCTTCATGAACATGATTGTTTACACAGTAAAAAATTAAACTGCACATTTTAACTCCTAGAGCAAGTACAAACACGCAAGTACTTAGGCATATTTATTGATGAAAACTTCAAATTCAATGAACATATTAAAAAATAAATAGCAACCTAAGAAAGATCTCATTTCAACTATATCACCTGCAAAATATTTTGCCACAGCATGTTAAACGTATGGTATACTTTTCCATCGTGAAAAGTCTTTTAAGATATGGCATAACCATATGGAGTAATGCAAGCAAAGCTTACTTAAATCTGCTTATTAAAAATCAAAATAGAATTGTAAAACTTATAGTTCCTTACCAATGTGAGACCAAGTGTTATTGTAATAACAATAAGAAATTATACTGTACTAATATGTATAAGAATGCTGGAGTATTGGCAATACCTCTACTGTACAAATATGTGTGCATCACAGATAACTATTTTCTAATAAATATAAAAATGAAATAGTAACAACACACCAAAAATATACGAGAAATAAAATTAAATATGAAATTCCGAAGTACTTTAATAACAGTGGTGGAAGACAATTGGAATTGGGTATTCCTAATATGTTTAACAAACTACCTAAGGATTTGCAAACACTAAATAGCCAAAGCAAAATAAAAATTAAAAATTGGCTCCATAGTCTAGAGCATTCATTGCTCTAATGGTATGTTAGCAGGCATATGTTTATGTGTGTAACTGTATATATCCAAAGATATATATATATATCTATGTGTGTGTGTGTATGTACGATATATATAAGTATGTTGATATATATAAGTATGTTGATATATATGTATGTATGTATATATATATATGGATGTCAACAAGGTGTTGGGATGAGGAAACCCAGTGAGCACTCACCAATCAGACGACTTCAGGTTGGCGAGGCCCCGGGGATGTCGAAGCGACACACGTAAAATAACACAAAAACACAGAAACATCACAAACGTAAAGCTTTCGGAACTACTCCTTCTTCAGCTACAGAGAGAGCTACAGAGTTCTCTCTCTGTAGCTGAAGAAGGAGTAGTTCCGAAAGCTTTACGTTTGTGATGTTTCTGTGTTTTTGTGTTATTTTACGTGTGTCGCTTCGACATCCCCGGGGCCTCGCCAACCTGAAGTCGTCTGATTGGTGAGTGCTCACTGGGTTTCCTCATCCCAACACCTTGTTGACATCCATATATTCATTTTACCTTTCCTTTTCCGTAAGTTGTTATGTATATATATATATATATATATATATATATATATATATAATGTTAAACAAGTTATTAACTATGAGGAATATTATTTAGAGAAATATTGTTTGGTAAAAAGGAAAATATTTATTTGTATGTGTAGAGTATGTAATTATTAAAAAATTAAACACCGGAACCAAAGGGAAAATGGGCACCTACAGACGAGCCTATGGCTATGTAGGACCAGATGAAGTTTCCTCCCTGAAATTTGTAACGAATTCTTTTTTTAATTGTAATAATTTATGTAAATGTATTCCTAATGTATTTCCTAATAATAATAAACAGGACAATAATGGGTTATTTTTACGACTCGTTTTATTTATTTACTGGTGTAATTGCCCGTCAAAAATGACGGGTTTGTATGAATTAACTATTAAATTAAAATAAAATTTATGTGAAACAATTAAGTGAAGTGTACAGTGTATCACAAATTGACGCTCTTTGCGTGATTGAATATTTAAAACTAAGGGATATACTTTGAACGAACGCTCAATATAAAACAGCAAAGCACTATGACCCGATTATGTCTCTCTGCCTACTGAAATTTTCTTCCCTACCCTAAATTGGTGCATTAAACATATTTAAGTAAAATTTGTATAATGATATAATGGTATATCAGAATGTTGCCAGAGAAATACCAAATTTATATTAAGCGATTTTTTTTTCTAATCAGTTTTAATCAAACAATCGAAAACTATTTAATACATTCCTGATTTAAGTAGCAATACAGTCAGACCCCGGTTTAACGGCCCCAAACTACCCCCGCTATCCCCGTAAATCGCCCATCAGTCGTAGTGAAGAGAACTCTCATCTTATAATTCCATAGAGCAAACATATACCTCCATTTCCTGCCACCCCTGCTTTAGTGTAAATGTCAGTGATGGGCAAACAGAGGCGCTAATATCGAGGTCTGACTGTGTTTACGTTCTTTTCATCTTCGTAGATAATCCATTTCCTTGCAATTACAAAATGCTGCATGCACAAAATCCATTGGAGAAGGCTCAACTTTGTGGAAAGATTCCACAATGAAAATGAAAAAAGAAAATTGTATATTTCCATTAACTCAGCGGAAATATACAATTTTCTTTTTTCATTTACACGCTGCATGCACATATAAGGAAATTAAACATATTTCCGTAATTATATCATATCATATTTACTAAGAAGATTGTTTTTGTTTACAACAATTATGTAGCTATTTATGAATTTGTCTAAGTTTAAAGTGAATTACGACTTTGTTTAATTTTCTTGAAAATGGCTACTTCTACAATAATAACGTAAAGAAAAATAAATATTTTATTTAGCTAGTTCTACAAATTTATTCGAAATTTTTTTCGGTATAACTAATATTTTACGAGAAATTAGAGAAAGTTAGTTATTTTGTTTCCAGTAAAGTGGCCTCACTGATTGGGTTTTGTTAATAGTTTATACCATTTTCTTATTGTCTTTGATCGTATGTCCTTAGTGCCAAATTTTACGAAAATCCGTTAAGTAGAAGCCGAGAACGAACATGCGAACGGACTGACGGAACGAAGCTAATATGCGCTGACGTTGAAAACAAGACGCGCTTATTTTTAATGCAAATTATATTTTCGTTTATACGCACAGGTTCATTATTCTACTCAGAATTTTTTGCTGTATTTGTTGTTTTTTATTTATGAAATCGATTTTTCTATCCAAATTTATCACTATAAGTGTGTTAAAATTAAATATATGTTGAAAAAACACAACTCAACCAAACCCGATTCTATTAATGTTATAAATTTAGAATGGAAAACTAATTTCATATACATATAATAAATAGAAAAAAAACATTCCGAGTGTAGGGTATCTACTATTAATGAGACTCAAATATATTATTATCGGTTGAAATTTGGGAACAGATTTTATATCAAACTAGCGTAATTGCCCGTCAAATATGACGGATATGCGTAAATTAAATATTAAGTTAAAATCTAAACAAAATTTAATGAAACTAACTTTAATACGCACTAAAAAGTCAGCAATAAATATAAAATTCACATAATCGAGTGTTCCAGAGAGTCGGCAAGGCAACAAATCGTTAAAAACTTAAAAATTTTAAAATACATATGATTTAAACGTAGAACTTGAGCTTTTGTATCGTAGGCAAAATGTGACAAGCATAAGAAACTTTGTTTATTTTTCTTTATAACGATATAGGCCCGTAGATCGTAGGTCAATTTTTTCTAATTTTAATTTGGAAAAGAGTAAAAGTCTGTAAGTCGGAAAATCGTTTTTTACGTGTAACATGCGTATAAAACGGTATCGAAAGATTGGACAGTACTTGAATTTTTATCTTCGAACCTATATGTAGAAATTATATAGTCTCGCGGACTTTTTTGAGGTTTATGTTGTCCTCAATTCGAATATTTTTTTAAATCTTTTACTCACAGATCATATAAGAGCTAGGGAGAGAAAAATATTGTATTTAATTTTTGCTTTAACGAGATACGACTATGAGTTTAAGTGCTTCAATGAAGTGCAAGTTATAATTGACGGATGCAGCTCATAGCCAAAATTCGTCGGTAAATTTTAATACGGATCACTGATAACTAATTTTATTAGGCGTTCTTTACAAATACTAAACAAAGAACGCCTTATGAGCAGGTCTTGTCCGTCCGTCCGCATGCTTCATCTGCGAAACTACTGGAAGGATATTCATGAAATTTGATATTTAGGACATAAAGAACAAAGAAAAATAAGAAAATTATATGAATGGTTCGCGTGGCCTAATCGGGAGTGCCACTTTACTGGTGACAAAAAGATGAACTTTTCCTTATATCTCATAAAATATTAATTAAAACAAAAAAGTCTTTAATTAAAATTGTAGAACTAGTCGAATAGCATCTGCTTCGTTCAATACATTTTTATCGAAGAAATTGCCGATTTCAAGAAAATCAAACGAGGAAGTCGTAATTCATTTTGAACTTAGAAAAATTTCCCCGTGTTTTTTAATTGTTTTCAACGAAAACAATCGTCGTAGCAGCTGAAGTAATTTTATTTCGTGCGCTTGCAATATTTGGTAAATGAAGGTTAATGGATTATCTACGACGAATAAATGAACGTTAATACGTATATTTTCTTTACGTATACTCAGAGCTTGTAAGTGAAAAACTTGATAATTTATACCCAAGGAATGAACGCGAGCATAAAAATTATATTACTACTGTTCGTGTGATGTATGTTTTAAATAATTGTTGATTTTTTTATCAATTACAACTGATTGGGAAATAGTTCAGTGAATAAAAAATTCGATATTTCCTTCGCATCAATACTGGCATATCAATTTTCAGTTCTTAGACATTATACTACGCCCTAAATATTTATCTTTTTTGACATGATTGCATAAACAGTAAAGAACGCCTCTGCTTTGCACGTATGCACGCATGATGTGTGCATCTTTCCTCTCTAGTCATAATTCGCGAAGTGGTTTCGGAGATTAAACATGCGGACGGACGGACGTGCCCATAAGGCTTCGCTGATAAAGAACGCCTAAAAACCGACGGAAGGAAAATGAAATTTCGTTCTTTCAGGCGCTCTTTGGTTCGATTCCGGACTCCTACAATGATTTTAAGCAATTTTAAAGCGCAAGTGGTTAATGCTACACTCATATCGCAGTGTGACGGATTTCCAAAGTAAGCGTTTTATTGATATAAATATTTTATTTAAAGGGATGTCTGGACAATGTGTGCGCACATCTGACGGTTTGAAACAATCGGCGTGGAGGTTTTCTCTTTGCGGAATATCCATCAAAACCTCTATCATTCTAAAATAAGAATAAAATGTAATTACAAAGGAACTATGGTTTCTTAATATCCGAGTTATAATTGCGATTGTAAAGAAGAGTTCCTAATTCCTTTTCAGAAATTTTCTTTTAAAGTTATATTGCTAACAGTAGTGCTAGTATCTCATCTTATCGTCGTTCTATTTTATTTTGTATTAATGAACAAGAATTTGTGAATTATAAAACATTAACGCAATAATATTGAGTATTCTACGCGATTTCTGTACTATTCAATTTATCTGCATAGTAATGTTCATAAAAATACATATGCGTGCGGCATATGTATATTTATAATGTGTATGAAATTTGCTATTATTCTTGTTTGCAGAAATAAAGTTAACGCTTCCAGGCGTTGGCGTAAATCAAGAAACTCGTCAATAACGTTAACCTGATAAATCGATCCCAGAAACTCGGCAATCCAATCAAAAATGTCAGAAAAGAGGGAGAGAGGGGGGAAACGGTGACTTGACTGATGGCGTTGGTGGAGGGGATGAGGGATTTGGATAGGACACAATGGAGGGAGAGTGGGGCGGAAGGGGGTTCCGCCTCTTTCCGTGGCATCTCCGTAGCCTTCCGCCTCATTTCCACCCCCTGTCCCTCGGGAGGGAGCGAGGGCGTATGACTGGGGTCGACTGCTGCCTCTGGGCGGAGATACAACCTCCCTACCAACCACCGCTCAAGCGAGCTCTATGGCAACCTTATAGCGAGGAGAGCCGGAGGGGGAGTTGGCTGCCATCCTGAGGGCGTAATGAGGGACCGGGGTCGGGTTAAGAATAGTGGGGGAGGGCTGAGGGAGACTTAGGTGCGGCAGAGGGAGGGATCAACTCTCACAGTGAGAGCGGGGTTTGGGGTTCGTCGTGCTTTTAGATAGGGACGAGGAGGATTCGAAAGGGGGTTGATATTTGGGGGTGGTGCTTGTCACAAAGAGGAACTGATGCAGGGAGAGGGGACGGTGTGGGTGCGTGAGAAAGGGAGGCGATTGTATGAGGGAAAAGGGGATGGGGTTGCAGGTTCCACTGATGTGGAAACAAAGGGGAGAGATACGCCGTAAGGGTTTGGCAGAAACGGGCCGGGGTAGGTCCCACCCACCCTCTCAACTGTCCTCCGTCGCCATTTTTTATTCGGCCGAAGTTTGAGCAATGGCTTTCTTCCACCCCCTGCATGTGAAAATCCACGGAAGCGCTATTTGAGGTAATTTTTGAGCGCCTGAAAGTAAATATATTGATTTTTCGCTGCGGAATTTATTGTGAAGTGGAATAGAGGTTAAACGTCGCTACCTTAAGCCAAAGAGCATATATCATCGAGTTAATTCAGTTGGAAATTCTCAGCCAAAACTTTGTGCATGGTAAAAATAAAATAATCTACTTTCATTGTTCCTATTGCTTCAATTAATGCGAAATTTAATTTGTAACAAATTCCTACCACAAATAAATAATGCATAAGAAGTCAGGAATCAATTTTCCGCTATCGACATGCATAAGTAAAGAATTCCTCGCATGATTATCAAATCGACAGATAAAACTACATGTTTTGACAATATGCGAAATAAAGCTTACAGTGGAATATACTCAGCAAACAGTTGACTATATTCTCTATTAATACGCCTCGCTCTATGCCACGATGCCGCATAATTATTGTATTTACAAAAATCACGAATGTTCCTCGATTATTTATAGAATACTTACGACAATTCATATTGCTTAACCATCAATAATACTCGTGATACGATCAAACATCTCGATACTCAAAATCGTTCAGAAAGCGCCGCTCCCAACTCAATATTCGCAAATTCACTAACCGCGGGGAGTGAATAACGAGACCGTTTCCAGCAAAGATGCAACATATTAGAGAGGAGTACATTACATCCATCCTTCAAGAGAGGACGCATTGCCTTCCTTAAGGGCGTAAGGTAGTAATCCCCTCTTTCTCCGCCGCCTACCCTTCAGGGACCTTCCCTCCTCGGAAAACCGCCCTTCTCTTCCCAAACCGCTCCTTAATCGCGCAGTTGAGAGAGGGATTTAGCGAGGGGATTCCGCCTCTCCTTAGTCCCGGCGTGGTGTGGGGGAAAGAGGAGGTCGGGAGGATCTCGTGGGGACTGGAGACGCCGATATGTCGTGGTGTTGGGGAGGGAAGGGGGCGGAAGGGGATTTTTGCGGGAGGGTGGCGGGATTGGATCTTCGTTTTCGATGCGGTAGGGAAGGATCTCGCCCCCTCTCCACCCTCCCCCCTTGCCCTTCCTACCTCTGCCCCTCCGATTCGCCTTAATCTCGGGCACAGTCTTCTTACGCATCGCCGAAATCCAGTTCGACGCATCCTCGGCAGAATCCCATCCTTCCGTCTTATTTGGTCCCACGTTTCCTACGAGTTGGCGTCTTGCATGCGTGAGTTAACGCACGGCCCCGAATGGATCGTTGGGCGTCATCCGCCCGTGCGTACGAGTTTTACAACGCCTACCGACGAAAAAAGATATATTTTCTCCCCTTCGCGCCTCGCGTAACGAGATAGTTTACGCGATTACGAAAATTTCGATAAAAAAATTAAATTTATGTGTCTGAAGGGAAAAATTAGGATACAAATTAATTCTAAGAAATAGGTACCGAAAAGTAAGCATAGCTAAATTAAAACCTCTGTCAACTGAATTAATGACATAATGATTTAATTATATACAGATATTATTTTGCGAGGATAACTATCGTAACCTATAGTGATATGCCAAAAAGGATGACAAATGACGGTTTACGCGTAGATGAACGAAAAGCGAGATTCTTCCGTATAGAATTCTAGAAGACGTTCGTCGATGTCTATTCGTTTTTCGATTAGTTTCGCTCGCTGCCACACCCTTTTAGGCTTATCTCCCCTCCTTTCTGGCGACCTATCCAATCTCCACGCCATCCTAATGCCGAGAATCAAAATCCGGGATATCCGCAACAGAGAGAGAACGCTATTTCTTCATTTGCGATGTCTAGCGAGTGAATACCATTTTGTACACTCGATCGTATTGGCCGCAGCGGGGGATCGAGACTTAAATTCCCAATCGTCCTCTATCCTCCGATTCCACCTGCTTCCTCAGCCCCCCCTCCCTCCACGCACCCCTCGCCGCTTTCCTTCTGTCTCACTCCCCTTTCGATGCCGCATGGCCAAAACACGCTTGGGACTAGCGTACGCAAAGGCCCAACTTCTTTTTGGCTGTCGGACCCTTTGGGGTTAAAGCACAGCCGAGGGAGGTGGCTCTAATTCCAATCAATGTGAATCTATTCCCCCCACGTACTCGCCCTCCTCCTGCTCCACCACCCCACTGCTCCCCTCTCTCCCCGCCTCCGATCCACATCTCCGATTCGTGGGTAGCATTGCGTGATAGGAGTGAGCAATGGAGGTTCATGGGAGTAAACATCGGGAAGTAATGAAAAGAGATTCAATTCCGTCGAACTGATTTACGTTGATTAAAAATGACGCCGACTGTCTGGAGGAAACATGCGGAATCGAGCGGCACAATGGTAAATGGATTGAAAAATTACAGAATTGTATTTTTCCATCTCAGCAAAGCGCATTTAAATATGGAGTTTGCAGCACTAGAACATGGGTTAATATTAATGTCTCTTTCCAAAAACCATTTGACATGCGTCGTACATTTGATTCTCAAAAGGAATTTCAAGGCTCTCACTCATTTTAACGTCTCTATTGATGGAATTTTCCTCAAATTTACCACTCTTCATGGCAAATTATATTTAAAGAGATTGTTATCATTTAAGTAATTAGCTTAGATCTAAAAAGGCATAATTAAGCGTTAGTGTATACTAATCAGTGAAACATAAATTCCATGTTTCGCTTGGAATTAACCTGTTGAGAGGTTATATTTTCGGGGGACTTAAGTAAAAACCGAGAAAAAATATAATTTTTCAAACATCTAATACTATGAAAGGTGTTATTTTGAGGGAAGCTGAAAATATTCCCTGAATCCTAAAGGTTCTCCTCTGAGTCTTTCTAAAATAGAATACTTTTCATCAAATATCTGTCGAAATTATGGTCCATTGTCTCATTGCCGTTAAATTATTGAGGAAAACATAACTAATATGGAAGCAACTCTCTTGCATAGTCATAACGTAATTTTTCTGAATGGTTCGAATATGAACACCTGAACTAATTACGAGAAGAGTTGGCCACCGATATCGTTCCGTACACGTTTAGAATTTACTTTAGTTCAAATTGACTATCTATTGTTTTATGTGTCTCTTCAGCCATTTACTCAAACAAAGGTAATCGATAAGATGGTTCGAGCAGAATCAGTAAAATAATAAAAAAGAACCAAACATCTTAAGCCAATTGCTTCTGGCCTGATAGAAGTCCCTCCTGATTCTGCGGTAAAAGATGTCCCAAGAATGTCTTAATGTCCTTTATAAACCTTATCTTTGCCTATTCAAACCCATCCGGTCTACTTCCACGTTATCTATTCCGCAAAGCTGCATATTATTTAGAGCGTGAAACTTAGGATCAGTTGTCGGAAAGAGTTTTTTTTTCTGTCGAGTGCCACTCAATCTTTGCAACACTCAACTAATGTCACCATTAAATTAATTTTATCCTTTACTTTTACTAAGTGTTAAATTTTTAGTATAATATGCTGAATATGATGTGGGAAGTTACGGCACTTAACTAAGTTAAAGGAAGAGTACATTTTAAAAAAGTACATGCTTTGGTAATTTTCCGTGAATTAGCGTGCCAAGTAAAATCTCTTAGCATGCCATCTTGGGCATGCGTGCTCTAAGTTTCCCGTCCGTGCTTTAGATGAACACACGAATATCGGCGTAGCATCAGCTGATATTGATGTCCACAAAATGTAAGTGAGAGAAGAATTTATTATGTAAGTATTTATTATAAATTACACACAGTCCTGATAAGATTAAACATAAATGTGTAATTTTTCTCCTCATACTTCACATTCGAGAAATATAGTTCCATTCTGCTTCTCAAATTTTACATTCGATAAATATAGTTCCAACGCATTGAAGGTGTGGTAGCGCGACGGCAAGATCAGTTTTTGAGTGTCAAACAACTTTCCTGTCATTTCTTTTGTCATTCGAATGACTATAATAGGTACCATTTTTAATAGTGTTTTTAAAACAAAAAATAATACGTTACAGTGACGGAAATTGAAAAATGTTTCATTGTCCAAGAATTATCACTCATGATAAAAAATTTTAATTTTCGGGTTTCATTAAAATTTAATTAATTAATACAATAGAACGATGATAGGGTAGGTGCCGCTTATTATTGTCACTGGTTAATTTTGTTAGCCGGTTACTGTAATCAAACTGGATTTCCAGAACCACATGTAGTTTTAGGAAGGTTGCCGTTTAATATTATCAACCGCTTAATACTATCAATTAAATTGAATCTAATGTGATTGCATTAAGCGTCATCCACTATATATATTAAAAGAAACGATTTGGCTGGAATAAATACGGTAACGACGGTTTCGGAAATTGTGGTAAATAATGTCAATTTTTTGGAGAAATTGCGAATATGTTGACTTATTCCTTACGAATGAAACTATTTCATATAAGAAAGATTTCCCAATGGAATTAGTTACTTGTACGCAATTTTCCATTAAGATAACATCTTTAGCCACTAAACGGTGAAGAGATATAGATAGTCATTTCAAGTCAATAAAAAGCAGTAGTTCTCAGTAATAATTCAGCTATAGTTGGATGACAAACGAGGAATTAAAACTGTCAATATTCCAGCTATTCGTTCGTCTGGTGTTTTCCTTCTTCATTTCTAAATAGAAAATAGGAGTTAACTTCAGTAATTCGTATCTATCTGCCATACTTAAAACACAACCATAGATATGTAACAGCACAAATATATCCATATGGTATGAATAGTCTCAACATATATTCTCTGTGTGAGCCTCCCCGAAAGTTTAAACTCTATTTTTACTTTAAAATGAAGATAATTTTTCATTTTAATTTTTTATAAACGAATTTTTTTATTATATATAACAATACAATTTTCAATGAAAATAATTGTGATGCAAAAATTGACACTAAAGATAAGATTTGACATCTCTATACTATATATTCATAGATTTAAGAGCAATTACTATTTAGGAAAACTTGACTATTTAAAAGAAAACTATCTCTGGCATTCAATAGTCTTAGTTATTGTCACAAATCAAATTTAAAACCTACGTTTCCGACGCTTTTATCACGAACGATTTAACAAAAGAAGGAAAATTCTCGAACGTGGAAGTAAATTAGTAAAGAAAATAACTTTTCATTAGAGTTTCCTACCTTTTCATTCATTTCTTCCAATGAAACGTACATAATAATAACTAATAATGTTAAAGCAATATGTTTGTCATAAAACGTTAAATATTTCAGGCATGATTTCCTATAAAATCTTTGGGGAACCACTTTTGCAAATAAAATTTAGTAAAAACGCGATCAATTAAAACCAATAGTTCAGGTTGCCGTTTACTCCTTATTCATTGGTTCACATGTATTTAAGATACAAAACATTTATAAGTAAAGATATCCCCTTGAGTACGCATAGATGGAAACTACTTTTGTAAATCTCATTCCGTCAACAGTGCATGTTCGAATGGCGATTCACACGCATCTTTATCTGATTAGGGCAGAGCGAATCGAGCTACTTTTTCTTTCACACACGGAATACGCCGAGAAAGATACACGTGAATGACAACCGATGCGAAGACCCGATTCTACGCATCCTTTAGTTGGAGAAGTGGGAGGAGGCAGGGATTAGTGCCAATATTCCGCTCTCTCTAGCCGGACTTCTTCCTTGCCGCCCGAGGAGTAGGCGTCGCGGGACAGGTGCACCACGAGGGCGTCGCAATCTCAAGAGAGTTATTGCCCGCGGATCGTGCCGAGTCCCGTTATTATTAACCCGTTCGGATGCGCTCCACACCTTTTGGCTTCTGCCGAACGCCCGCGGGGTAACCGTGCATCGCCTCCGGCCCCTTTCGCCTTGCCCCCGACGCATCCTTCGCTGACGCCCGACCGCTGCCGCCGCCTCCTCATCTAAGATTTATCAATCTCATCCACGGGTTTTACTATCGGCGATGGCGCTTTAACGCATACTCTAAACGACCGAACACGCACTTAGGGGACGACGTCGAAGACTACTTACTTATACAATACCACGTCCACGCTCTGTTCGGCCGAACTTTCGGAGGTCATTCAATTTCATCGAGAAGAATTTTTCTCAAGCTTATCCAATGGTCAAAGCGAGGCAAGGAAGATGATAAGTGACGCGAGGAGGGATTTTAGTTTTGCGACCGCACGCCGACCTTCCCGCGCACCTAGCAGAGGGTCCGTATCTCGGCCGCCTTATCTCCGCATCTCTAGCACGCGCTCTCCGCCCACGCCCCCAAAGCGGGGAAGCAAAACAGGCGGGCGAGCGAGTCTCTCTCGACGGCGGCGGGGTTGTTTTCGAGGAGCGACGTCAGCCGGGTGCCCCGTCCGCGCAGAGACGGCCTAAACGTCCGACAGATAAGAGATCGACACGCGGTCGCACGCCGGTCGGAGGCATTCCGACGTAAGTCATGGCGAAGCGTGATGCGAGGGAAGGCTATCCGGCCACCCAACGCCGCTTCCGTGACTCACATGTTGCGGAGGAGGAGAAAAAATAATGAGGTCGCTGGGTGTACGTGTCCTCGTAATTCTCTCTCTCTCTGTCTCTACCACTCGCAGTCCGTAATACTGGTAAATTTATCAGAACAATGGAATGCCGGTTGCATAATTACGGAAATTATATAATCGGCCGAGCAATCAACACCATCACCCGAGATAAAAGACACTCTTACCCGTAATACTTGCAGTTGTCGAGAGACTTACTTAACATGCCAAATAATTGCCTGGTCACAGATAAATCTTTGCACGTTCCTAATTAGGGACGACGCACGATAAGATGGAATGATATGCCACAAGCGCCGCATCTGTACTCGGATCTCTTAAAGTGAGTTCGTCGGAGATAAAATATTTCCATGCTACCACGGGGAACTATCTCACGTTGGAATTATCCATTTCATTTTCGGAAAATGAAGCGATTTCTCACGGCTCGATTCGGCAACAGACACGTCAAGCAACTCGCCGACACGGAGGGTTTCCTTTCGCCCCACCGTCGCCCTTACCTTCTTCTTCCTTTTCCTCCTCCTCCCGCACCACCCTCTCCTCCACCTCTTCGCCGTCGGGGAGCACTCTCCTCTCGGCCTCACAGTGCAGTGGCACGCGGTGGTCTCGCCGGCGGCGGAGGAGGCGGGTCCTCTGCTGCCGGACCCTCCTCCGATCCTCCACTCCGGGCAGGAAGGCGAGGGAGGGAGAGAAGGAGGAGAGGAGGACGCGAAACCTACGATGGCCTCTATGAGAGGTATTCGCGGCACCTCCACCGTCGCCCTTCCAGACACGGCCCCGCACCGCCGCCTCCTCCCCACTGCACCCCCGCCCACGTCCGCCTAACAAACTCTCCGTATCCCACGCCTCCTGCCCACAGGAGGAGGGCGCGGACGGAGGAAGGGGCGGTTTTGCATGCGAAGAGGCAGTTTACGGCGACGAAATGCGAGGTAGCCGCTCACGAGAAGGAGGCGAGTAGGGGGGGGGGGGAGGGGTCGCGTGATGGAGACGAAATAATAATGTGGCGGAGAGCAGGTATGAGGAATAGGAGGAGGCGGAGAGAGGAAGGAGAGAGGTGGTCTCCCAGAAATGAGCTCTCTGCACACTCTGGGAGTCGAGAATAATGGATAAAAAATGAGGCTGGTCGGGACAAAGGGCGTCTCAACAAAGCGAAATGCGAACGTTTCCGCCGCTGACAGCGCTCACTTTTACATCCCCACGCCGCCTCCTCTTTGTGTGAGTCCACTTAAGTTCCCGCGCTCACTCACCATGCTCACTTAATCAAGACGTTTCTCACGAGGTGTTATTCTTTTATACGGCAACGAGATCCGTAGATATATACGTATATATATATATATATATATATGCGTTTCGATGTTTATTTTCACTGTCAAAGGCTCACTCGGAGAGTATTTTTTTTATCACCACTCCACTTTTTTTCACGCCTCCCCTTTACGCACGCATTCCCGAAGAAAGGGTAGCACCTGCTCGCTCGCGGGGAATCCCCTCCCAAGCCGCCTCCGCGGGATAGTTCCTCCAGCACAGAACACGTTCAAGACCGATGACGTTCGCGTGACTCGCGATGCGGCGGCGAGATAGAGGAGAGCGTGCACCGGACTCCCTTCCGGCTCTGCCACTTGTGACGCCGACGACGTCTTCATGAAGGGAAGAGCGGGCGGGAGATCGAAGAGGGTGGGGGGGCGTGTGCGCGCCGGCCGCGTGGTTCCGATCCCAGCGTACGCGGCGCGGGGGAGAGACGGACCGAATTGGCAGACTGCGAGCACGGGCGACCCGAAAGGGAATGAATCACCAGCGGCACCGACGACACCGCTTTCTCGCCCCCACGTCCTCCGCCGCCGCCCCCACCACCGCCGCCACCGTCGACGGCATCGCTCTCCCCCGCGCCTCCTCCCCCGTTCCCATCCCCCTCGTCCGCCTCCCCCTTGCCGATCTACTACCGAAGACCCCTCCTCCTCCTCCTCGTGTTTGGCCTTCCTCCCCCCGCCGAACAACCCCGCCCCCCCACTCCGCCCCCGCCGTGCCGTTCCCCCGCACGCGCACACATGCACGCAAACCGTCAAAAGGGGAAGGCCGTGCGCCCTTCGACGATCGGGAGCGCGCGCAACGCGCGGCTCTGCCCCGGAGGATCCAACGGGAGGGGCGCACGCACACGGGGAGGAAGACACCTCGGCGTGCGGCGTCAGGAGATTCACCAAAGGCCTCTCAGCGAGGGCGCCGCTCGAGATCGGCGGACCGCGACCTAGGGGAGACGGTAGATATTCTCGCAGAATCCTTCGAGCGGCCTTCGGGCGATTTCATGCGAGTCCTCTATGTCCTCGATCTTCGAGATCCGCAGCCAAACTCTGCCGAAGACCACACGTGACGTTATTCTGGCGAGCTGGATTTGCACGACTTAGCACGGCCGTTCTCTCCTTAGGGCCCGAACGAATGAGGTTCGACGCTCGGGTGCGGCACGTTAGCGTACCTGGGTATTTCGGGAGGATTCTCGCGTCGCTCGAGCCTCCCGACGACGACGGCGGCCGCGAACTTGTGGCTCCCCACGGCGTCGCGCCCCGATTGAGCGCCGCTCTTCTCCACCTCGGTTCGGATATCGCGGGGGCGGGCCAGGGAAGCGTTCGGGGAGAGGGGAACGGGACGCGGAGATGGGGCGGAGGGGGCGAGAAAGATCCGGAGGGCGAGGGGGCGCCGTTGGAGTCGTCCCGCGCCGCCGCGTCGCCAGTAGTCGCCGGAGCGGCGTCGGGGGAGAGGCGGCCGAAGGGGGGAGGGGGAGGGGAAGGGAGCTCCCGCATGCTCCGGGGCAGATGCCGGAGATGCTCCGGAGAGATGCGAGTACGTCTCGAGAGGAGAGAGCGGCACACGGATGAGCGAGTCCCACTGAATGCGCCAAGGGTTGGCTTAACGCTAACAAAAATACGAATGTAGGCTAATATTATCTTGACTAACTCATTGGGATTTTTATACCGTCGAATACACTATTTCTAATTTCTATCACTCGAGCCGCAAGAGCAATTAAATGAAATAAGAATGAACCGAATCTATAAAATATCTAGAAAGCAAAGCCTCCGACATCGATTCTGGGATTGTCACACTAAAATCGAGTCGGTAAGGCAGCATGTAGGTAATTGCTGCTGCAAACGCAAATAAAAAAATTAATGACGCTTTCGTTTATCTACGATAAAGGATTAATGAAATTTAAGTATATCAAATAAAAATTTATTCAATCCTTATTCATTCTCCTACGACACAACAATAATATTTGACTTTGAATACAAATATTAAATTGATAAATATAGCAAACGAATTTTATAATAAACTTTAAAAACTTTAAGTCATGAAGTAGAATAATATATTTTATTTTACATGTAAATATTTGAAAATATTCGTCGCTTTCATATGCCTTTAAATGAAAATGTTCTAAATTAAAAATTTATAATAGATAGAAAAAGTATTTAACTTTTCTAAAGATTCTAAATATAGCTGCTAACAAATCCTTGGTCATTCTAGATAATATGTCAAGTCCTTATAAATTCCGAATTAAAAATAAATTGACCAGGGAGGAGAAACCTAATGGCTTAACTTTCTATTTTATTGCTGATTAATTATTTTAGAGCACCGTATATAGCAAGTAGAAATAATGTGTTAATATATCCTCATTCATTAACGACAAAATTTAATCTTAATAACAATGTTACTTTTTTATGGATCCCAGGAAAAATCATATTTTAATACAAATATATTGGCGGAATCAGCATTTACAATCTTACACGTTGGATATCAGTGATTGAAATAAATCTAGGTACCTGAGTTGTAACTATAAAATCTAACGTCATCGCTTCAAGATTAGAGAATGAGAAAACTTTCATGATGTAGAAAATGTGAATTACATAACTTCAAATAAACGTAAGAATGAATTCGAAAATATAAATCTCTTTCGATAAAAAAATAAATTTCAAGTATTTCGAATTTATAAGGTGAATTTAGAGTGAAAGCATATAATTATGCGGCGTGTATATTTAAAATTTACTTTGTTATGCTTTCAAGACATTTCTCTTTTAGATTTGCCAATTACTGATGAATATTTTTTGCAATGTTGTCGATTAAACTTATTTATTAGGCGTTCCTTTGAACAATGGCATCATGAGCACTCAGCACAAAAAATAAATTAAATAGCGGAAATTTTCGAAGCGTTTTACCGTGCCTGCATTTTTTGCAGGTTTTGTTTTCGTTTTGTGACTAATCATTTTATTTTCGGAAAATGTGTTCACATCCGTACCGTTTGAAGCATATTTACCCGTTCGCCGTATGCGCAAATTGCAGGCTCAATTCCGCACCGTCTGGTGTTTGATTTCGCGCCCCTCTGGCGCTCTTTCGCACTGGTGTAATCGCACGTGAGTTTGGAATCTTTTAGCATCACTCAGACCACTCGAGCAGCAATAAACACAGCGAGGCTGTCGAGAGAGAGAGAGAAAGAGAAGGAGATACGGCTCTCTGTTGCTACGAGGAAAGGGAGCGCGGATCTGGCGCACAGGCGCACACTTATTGGGTTGGCAGGGAGAGTTGGGGTGGAGGGAGAAGACGGCGGAATAAGGAGCGAGAGGAGGAGATCGTGGGATGTGCGCATGTCCCATTTATCTCTCGCTCCGTCTCCGGGAAACCAAATTGAAACGGGTGCTACATAGTAAGTGACGACGAGAAAAATCCAACAGAATCGAGTGAAAAACAATAGAGAGATGGACAGGTAATTTTAAGGTATTACCATGGCGTTAATAATGTCGGCCGTTCGCCGTATCCTCCCTCTTCTTCCTTCACCTTTCAGATCTCCTTTCCTACACTCAGCCGGGATCTTACAAAAGTTCGATTTGTTTACTGCGCGGAAGAGGAGGCTGTTGGAGGAGAGAGAGAGAGAGAGGTTCGGAATTTGGCAAGGCGTCCGGGAAGACTTGCTACGCTCCACCTAGCAAAGGGCTCCGCATAGCGCCCTCGATGGCTTGCGCAAGGCGCGCTCTCTATATGTGATGTTCGTGCAGCACGCGCCAGTCAGGAGTATCTTGGGATGAGGGGAAGGGGAAGTATAGGGGAGGGGACAGCGGGGATATGAGGGAGAAAATGGGAGGAGGCGATGGGGGGAGAATGGGGGCAATTGGGAGGGGGGGGGGAGGGAGGAGAAAGGCTTTGTAAAAGAATGAGCTGCGTAGACGAGCGCTCGAGGAATCTGCGTGCGCGGTATGCAGGTGCGGCTGCATGCTAGCGTAAAACAAACAAGGCGATACAATGACCTCGTAGACAAAAGCTTGACGTTAACTTAGTGACAAGCCTCGAAGAATACATCTTGAGCAACTTGGTAACGGGAAAATGTTTCCAGTTAAGGATAATGCGCATTTTTAAATATTTATAACGGTTTGAACTTCAGGAATGGAAGAGTGCACTTCGGATTCTCATCGGGTAATTCCAGAGCAGTGCTCCACAAGTGCGGCCACTGTGGACGCATGAGGCCAGCATAAAATTTTTATGGGGCCTCTAGCAAAATTACATTTTGAATATAGCAATAATTAATATGCAGACTGCGATAAGTACTCTGTTATCGTATTTTTTAAATTAATATTGTTTGTATTGAAGTGTCAATCAGTATTTGAATCGTATAAGCGAGGACAAATGTGCGATACTTACATCTGGTATTATGTTTATCATTTATCACTCTTCATTCCATAAAAAAAACAAATTTCGAAACAACTAACTGATGAGAACCAAAAGGCGGCAATGAGACTTGCTTTGAAATAAAAAGGTTTAGGCGATTTTCCTATTATCAGGACGGAAAAGTATATTCCATAAATGGAATACACAGATATTTCAAAGGTGTTTTTTATGGGAAATACGCATAAATCGACATTGAAAGATCGGGCGGTTCTTGAATTATTAGCTCCGAAATTATAAGTCGTAATTATCTGATCAAGTGGGCCTTTTTGTGGCGAATGTTGTCCTCTATTCGAATAATTTTTTTAATCTATGCCTCAAAAATCATATAAAAGGATGGGAGAGAAAAATATGGATTTTTTTTGTTTCCCAATACAAATGTTTTCGCGATCGATGTAAACAAAATATGCGATGTTATACTTGGGATTTTCTCGAATTTTTATCTCCGAAACTATAAATCTTAATTATTCGGCCATGCAAACTTTTCTGTGGTAAAATCCGAATAAAATTTTTTATCAGTACCTCAGATCATATAAGAGCTAGGGAGAAAAAAATATCGTATTTAATAGGTGCTTGACGGATGCGATTTAACGAGATACGAGGATAAGTTTATTGAAGTACTTATGTAAAGTGGAAGTTATAACTGACGAATGCAGTTCGAAGTCACAACTTGTCAATAAACTTTACTAAAACCCGCGAAGTGATTTCGGGGATTAAATTTGCGGACGGACGGACGGAGGAGACGTGCCCATAAGGCTTTTAACCTCTACGGCTTCGTTGGTAAAGAACGTCTATTAAGTTTACAAATATACAAGGGGTTTCGCCCCTGGCGCCTACGACGCCCAATCTCGAAAATGAGAGTCCTTGAATAACTGTGTTTTGTGAGGACCATAATAAGAGTCTATGTGTAAAATTTCAGGTTGATAGGATTAAAAATGGCTGAGACACAGGCAAAAAGGCAGAGTAAGCATTTTAGGAGCGTGCTTTTGTTTTTGTATAATGTTGTGCATATGTTCAATTTGATAATTGCGATTTTATTTTTGCCATTGTGATGTTTTCAAACGCAAGTTTTACGAAAATTCGTACATATTTCAGTGTTTTGTTATTTTATCCCGTTATAGTACTTCTTGGGTTCCTTACATAGAATACCTAATATGGTCAACTTAACAAGAGATGCCATTTTACTGGGGATAAAAAATGAGCATTCCGTCATCTCGTAAAATATTGGTCATACTAAAAGTCTTCAAATAAAATTTAAAGAATAGTTTTTGAAATATATTTATATCGAAGGAGTAGCCGTTTTCGAGGAAACCCAACAAGATTTTCGTAATTCTTTTTGAACTTATAAAATTTCGTGTGTAATTTTTTAATTGTTGCCAACGAAAATAATCTTCGTTGCAAGTGAGATAAACAGTATCTACTATAATTCCGTAAATACGTTTAATATCCTTCTGTGCCCACGCAGTATTTGGTAAGTGAAAGGAAATAGATTATCTACGATGATGAAATGAACGTAAACGTAGTTAAATTACAACTATTACTTAACTGAAGTGAGACGTCTCAAATAATTTTTGATTGGTTCATCAATTGCAACTGATTAGAAATTAATCAGTAAAGAAAAAATTGCTCAAGAGTTCAAATCTGCCGAAGCATTAATTTTGTCAGTTAATTAATTAAGCCAGGAAGTTTGATTGACCCAATGTTTACTTAAAATATCTGACCCTATGACAAGAAGCATCCTAGGATTTTTTATAGGCAATAGACTCTCACAATGTCGATTTTTAAAATCTTCGATGCGATTCCGTTTGCATTTGTTCATCCAGCTATTAATAAGTTCGAAAAGTAGAGGGAGTCGAAATACTGTAACAAAAAAAATCATTCTTTGATAGGTTTAGAACCAGTATAAATGTAATTTTGGATTGTTTCCTTTTTAATAACCTCTTAAACAGCAGCACTTCGTAGTGGCACAAGGTACAAATTACTGATGTAATTATTCGTGAATTATAATTATGCAAATAAACTAAATTCTGTACTTGAATTGGAATGTGTTGTTGGAAATAGTCGCATTTTCATCTTATATATAACCAACAGAAAAATATTCGTAATTTTTCCCCATTCTGTCGTATGGACGTTGAACTATTTTTACAGGACATACGAGAGTAGCCGCTGCAATGCGCTAATTGATATATAGGTAACTCTTATGTTATTAGAAAATTGTTTTACAAAATTTATTCCATCAATCTTAGTAATGAATTCGCTTCGGTGCCGATGAAACTGATAACTCATCGAGTTGTTTACGGCGCTGTCAAATATCCAGACGAACAAGCTCTCGCAAAACGGAGAAAAGCGTTCATTCGATTAATTACCAGCAAATTAGATTGTGCAGTTTTTTCCTCGTCCACGTTTTAATTCAGGAGAACAATTCGTAACATAGTTATTATCATCGGGATATGGATCGAATCGGTCGATTTGGAGTCGAAAACGGTGTTGGAATACTGGATCGGACGGATTCCTCCATTCTTCATTCGAGGCGTCAATCCATACCCTTCACCAACCGAACGGGTATCGCCTCCGACGCCGCACGGACTCCCACCCCACCCCATTCCCGTCCACCTTCAATCTCGGCCCCTCCTCCTGCACCTCCGTCGAGGGATCCTCCCTCCCCCTTTCCTCTCCGAGCGATCCCTCCCATCACGTCTTCCGTCCGCGCCATTCGTGATTTGTGAGTCTGAAGAGGTTCAATCTGGGAGAAGGGGGCGACCGCGCCGAATACTGATCAGACGACGGCAGAGGATTCCGCCTCCCACGTTGCTGACCGGGAGCCTAGCGGCGGAGACGATGCGACCACCCGGCATCGACCCCTCGGCGATTTCATCTCCGTTCAAAAGGACCAGGAGAGCCATTTGGGGCCCCGGGAGGAGGAACCGGCGCCACCGTCCTTACCGGTGGTGGTGTCGGCGAACTAGATGAAGGCGCAGAATGCGTCCCTCCCGGCCCCGCTTCCCTCCGGCTATCTCCCGACGGACCTCCCTGGATGCTGGATCCGCGGACGTCCCCCTCCGCCCCCACGGAGGAGATCGACCCATTCATACGGTCCCTTGATATGGAGAGGGCCGCACTGCTTCCCTCTCTTACCTTCACTCGTTATTTCGCCCACCCTCATTTCTTCCTTTCTTTCGTTGCGCCTCCTTGGTCACAGACGCGCCTCTCCGTTTCTCTCGCGAGAGGCACCCATAGGCGTGCATCCGTCGTCGTAACCTCCATTTCAGCACCCATCGCTTGATTCAATCCCTATCGTAATCGATAGCATTTAACTTCTTGTCCGACATAATTGCATAAATTGTGGGAGCAGAAGGAAACGAGAATAAAAAACCTTTTGGAACCTCCTCGCTTCCGTTCGCCTCTTCTTCTCCCGAACGCCATCACTCTCTCTTCTTTCCAGTCAACCGTTTCCATCTCGCTTCAAACTTCTTCTCACGACCGCTATCTTTCCACCCGTCCAAAGTTGTTTGGGCAATTCGACCTTGAGAATACATAAGCGAGAAGGAGCCTGGGATTTGACGTTTCAATTTTCGAAAAGTTTCCAATTCATCTTTTCGGATGTTAGACGCCGCCGCCTCAGCGGCGGGGCTTCTGCGTCGCCTCCTCCTCTCCCGCGGCGCGTCCGTCGCCTCCATCCTCTCTCTCTCGCCCTCCTCTCCCCTCCTCCTCCCCAAACCTTGCACTCCGACGCATCGTCGATCGTCGGTGCGTCGTCGTATTCTGAGCGACTCGGCATCCATCAATCACCCTTCCTCTGGGATCCGACTCCCTCCCAATTCGTATTTCTACCGAACCAAAAATGTAACTCTTTTCGCCGATAGAATCGAGAAATAAGAAATGTGAATCACGGATTTTTCTCATCCAAGGGATAATTTCTACATCCGGTGCCATTTCATTAAAATAACAATAAACGAGAGATGCGCAATATTATAATAGCGTAAGTTTACACTTGAAAATTTTATCGTAATCCGTCAGTGCACAGGTATTTGCTTTTAGTTCTATAAATACCAGCAATATGGATAACTATCATGTAAAGCAGTAACAAAATCTTCAATCGAATATTGAAAGTCTGAAGTACACTTTCTATAGTATATTAAGTATATTATTATCGTGGCAAAGAAGAAAATATTAAATATCCCAGCAGGAGAAACATGTACCTGAAAATTTTGGAGAACTTTTTGAAAGCATCTCTGGTAAATATAGTTCATACATTATGGTGAATCGAGAACTTTACGGTCATTGCGTAAACTTAAATTATTATAGCGATCGCGCCAAAATCCTTCCGGCGAAGGAAGAGGGGATCTTCTTAAGTCCTTCTCCTACGCACTAGAAAGAGAAAAACTATGTTATGGGACGACGCCGCCGCGCATCTCCAGATCAACCGATATCCCGCCTACTCCACGCTCTTCCAACTTTATCTCGGTACTTAATCTCACTATCTTTTCTTTAAGCTGTTAACTTCTCCTTTGTCTCTCTATCTTTACCATCTCGATCGGCTCTCTTGCTCCCATTGTCCTCACATCTTACACTTTTTCCCTCTCCTCACTCTCGCTCCAGTATCTCTAACATTCAGCTCACCCCTAACCACCAGCCCAAACCTGACGAAGGCGTTACAGCATCCCCACCGTACGCTTACCTTTTTAAGTAATTTAATAGTCATCACAGAGAGAAATACCACTATCAGCATATACGACAAATCTATCGGAAAATTTTATACTATAAAAATCTTGTTTTTTATGCCATTCAATGTAGTTCCATCAGGTATTGTCTTGCAACATCGATTAAATTCTATCAGATATGCGTGGTATTTCATGCTACTGCTTTTTCGCTGGTGAGTGTGTAGCATTTATAAGGGAAGAGAAACCGCAGCATAAAATATTATATACGCTACAAAATGACCCGAACAATTATACTTAATGAACATTATACGTGTTAAAGAGGAGATTTTGGCTGTGATTTTTCATAATTATAATTAACCGGAATATTTAACGGCAATTAATACACATTATCACGGATTCATATGATCCTTTGATAAAATATTTTCATGTTTCATCTGAAGCATGTCTTTGAGAAGGATTTTATACGCATCGCTTTTATATTCACCTATGACACGAATTTTACAAATATTAAATTCCAATTTCATTGAACATGAAAATGTTAATTTCCTACAATACGCAGTGGAATCAAGTCAACGCCCGCTTAGTGAGTGGAAAAAATATGACCGTTGGCGGTCTCTCCGTCCTTCCGCACTCATTTCCATCTCAAGAGGAGAGGGGATAAAGGAGGAGATCGCGTTAAAGGGAGGAATGGGGGAGGGGTAAGGGGCGGGGGTGAGTAGGTGGTGTGTAAGAGCTCTAGTCTCTCTCTCTCTCTCTTTCTCCTCCCGATTCATGATCTCTCCTCAGTCGTCGTGTGTTGGAGAGGGAAAGAGAGTGAGATAGAGAAAGGAGCAGAGCCTTCCGCCTTCTTATTTATGCGCAGTGTGAGAGATAGAGAGAGAGAGAGAGAGAGAGAGAGAGAGAAAGCGGTAAAACGGCACCTGAGCTTTAAAAGTTGTAACGGAAAGGCTTTTGAGAGGAACCCAAAGAGAGGAGTAGTGCGAGAGATGGAGAGAAGGCTTTGAAGGAAGGGAATGGGAAGGGGAATAAATAGTACGTCCCCCGCCCCCTTCTACTCTCTCTCTCCTCCCCAAACACTCCTCGCCCTTCATCGGAAAATTCCTAACTCCAACGGAAAAGCCAAAAACGTTTTGAAATGTTTGGAATCCGGCAATTAATCTTTAATTCAACACACTGAAGTTTTTGAGACGTATCCTTTTTTATGGGCTTCGTTAACATGCTCTGATTTATAATAAACATTTTCTGTGAAAAAAGCACTTTTAACGATTCCTTCTAACCTGATATTAAGTTAGTAGCAAGATATTATTTATAGTATTTGTTATCTTTAGTGGGAATTCATTGACTATCATATTTAATTTCTTTATGAGTTTTATACAAAATATTTTTTAATTATATAGAATACATAGAAGAAGATATCAACGAAATATGATCTGTCATGAAGGGAGCATAATTACAGGAAAACTTTATTTAATATTTCGGATAAAATTAAAACAACATAATGCTCAAAGTATAACGTTATAAAAATAAATTGGGGATAGTTCCGCGAAAAGTGAAAGTCAGGGCTAAGTTAAAACAGAAAAAATATTTGAGAGAGCTCAGTGCGATTAACTCCCAGACACGGACCCCGTAATCCTAACCTTTCGCCAAAGAGGGAGAGAGCGGGCGCACGGACGAAGAGAAGAGAGAGAGGAAGAGTGCTGCGTTATCTTCTCTCAACCAACCCCTTTTTCATTCCCCATTCCTCCTCCCTCTCCCCCCTTCTCCTCCTTCCACGTTGACGGGCGAACATCTCCCGGTGCTATTCCCGAACGGAGCAGGAGGAGGATTTATGGGCGAGGCGGGAAGAGGAGGCAGGAACGAGAGGGAGGGAGGGAGAGCGAAGGAGGCGTAAGAGTCAAGAGGGAAGACGGGGGCGCCCTTCTCCCCCCCCCCCGCCTCCCTTTCTCATCTCCCATCCTCCTCAATGCTCCCTTCCTCGGGGGCCGGAAACTCGAGGTGAATTTACGATGCCGGAAACCCCCGGAAATCGGGTCCTCTTCAACTAGACACCTCTCTTCTCCTCCTCCTCATCTACGCCCTGTCCTTTTCTCTCTCTCTCTCTCTCTCTGGCGTCTTTTAGGAGGATACCCATCATCCCTTTCGCTAACTCATCCTCATTCACACCATTCCCATCCAACGGTCTAGCCGAATGCTCCGACGGAAGACCCACCTTCTCCCCCTCACTTCTCCCTCTCTCTCTCCCCCTCACTTCTCCCTCCCTCTCCCCCTCACTTCTCCCTCCCTCTCCTCCTCACTTATCCCTCCCTCTCCCCCTCACTTCTCCCTCCCTCTCCCCCTCACTTCTCCCTCCCTCTCCCCATCACTTCTCCCTCCCTCTCCCCCTCACTTCTCCCTCCCCTCTTGGAAGCTCCTCGCCCTCGCACTCACCCTTTCCCCACCTTCCCCAACTCTCCCCGCCGAGCTAATCTGCTCGCGGGGAGATACGGAGCGAGAGGGAGAGAGAGAGAAATGGAGAGAGAGGTGAGGAAGTTGGGATGTGTGTGCGCGCGCGCGTAAGAGAGTGAGGCGACAAAGACGGATAAGCCTTTCACTCTCCATTCCCGAAATTAGTATTTTGATCCTCCTCCCACCCACCGTCTGCCTTCCCACATTCCCCCCACACCACTCCACCTACTCGTTCCCCGTCAGCGGATTCGAACTCAACTCTCTCCTCCGTTTTGCCTCCATCCCGTTCTCTCTCTTTCTCTCTCTCTTCCTATCACCCCCCGCCCTACATCCTCTCCCTCCCTCTTAGCCCGATTCGCCCTCTTTAGCGATCAGACCGAATTGGTCTTGATTTTAAATTAAGGGCGACATTTCGGTAAAAGGACTCACCTGAACTTGAGATTGCTATCTCACTAATGAGTCGAGTTCTCTTTCTCTCTCTCTCTCTTTTTCCGTCTCACCGCAGAGCAAAAACGTCTGCTTGGAATTGAGATGCTTTAACCGAATTTTGATATATCGAGAAATTAAAGTGTTCGGCGGCGCGATAATTTTAATCTTTCCCTCTGTAATGTATCCGGCACTCCTGTCGCGCATATTTGATGTGATAATCAGCCTCATGGTATCAAAAAAACTATAAAATTTAATTTAGGGCAATTTATATAGTTAAGATTTATGATACGACATATTGTGATCAACGAAGGTAATATTACCATATAAAGGTAGGAGTTTATAAATTTTCTCAAAAAATTTTGGGATGCTTAATAGTTAGAAGAAAACAAAATTAAACGTCGATTTAAAATTATTGATCTGATTTTAAAGTTTTTGGGCGTATAATATGTTTCGTTTCAGTAAAATCTCTTATTCGTAAAACCGAGTTTATTGCATTAAGCTAATCGTGAAATGGTATTCCTAAAACTCCATCTGTACATATTACAGCATCCATTTTGTCCGTGGGAGAGAACTCATCAGTGTCTCAGAGTGCTGGCGGAAAGGAGCGGGTTCGGTTGGTGGAGAGGAGAGCAGAGGGATAGAGAGAGATGGAGAGAGAGAGAGAGAGAGAGAGATGGAGAGAGAGAGAAAAGCGGAGGGAGGAGGGGCGAGGTAGAGCTGGAGGAAGAGAGGAAGAGAAGAGAAGTGTTTCGTGAGATGAGAGACAGGGCCAGAAGGTTGGAAGGAAGATGTGAGGAGATGGGGGAGGGAGGGAATTGGAGAGAAGTGCGAGGAATGCGTGGGAGGGTGACAAGGGGGAGAAATGAAAGTGGGGAAGGGACTGCGTATTGAAGTGAGAAAGGGGAGTGGGAGGAGAGAGCAGCTGCGGGAGATATGAGTGGGCTCTACACCGCTCCTCCGTGGCTCTGCAAAACAACACAGAGGGAGCCGCTGACACCCAAGGCGATGGTTATAACAGGCCGTCTAACACCCCTTCGTATCCACAGGACCATTACCAGATATTCGTCATTCTAACCACCTAATGTTAAAAAACAGTGAGAAGCTAGGCTCAAGTTTTTCGCATGGTTTTTATTTACGAGGCAATTAAAAGCGATTTATCGCTGCTTTGAGTTGATGGGAGCGCATTGTGGAGACAGCGGTTGACATCATAAAGGAGCAGAGCTATAAATTATATTTTTTAAATCTGCCGTGAATAATGAAAATCACTGTTACTTAGGAATATTCGAGAGTAAATCGTAGTATTTTTATGTTTTGAAATAAAAATTTATGTTAATAAATTTACGGAAATATGTTTCTTATAATTTTGCTTGCAAACGTTAAGTAACGACAAAAAAGTTATAATTCGGAAAAATCATAATGTGGTCTCGTTCATTCCTTTCAATCAAAATAATATTTCATATGGGAGTTATCTGCAATTTAAGATATATATAACATTTAAAACATCATTTAATCTCTAATATATGTATTCGGGCAAATATCCAAATAATTGCAATATAAAGAATTACTTCGGCATGGCCTGAAATATGCTCCTTATATATTTAACGACAACTTGGCGCCCAGCATAAATTACTACCCTTTACATCCCACAGACACGAATTTCACCGGTCAAACAACGTTAACTCAGTTAATGCTAATTTCCTGCCTCGGGCGAGATAATTAGTTTTGACTTATGCGGAGGAAGTGGAGTATGACGTGCCGTGACTCATCTCCCTCGAAATTCGGATACTAAACTTCCGCGACAGTTCAGGCTCCCGGTCGAGCACACACACTCTCCCTCTCCCCCGCCCCCCCTTTTCCCCTCCCCCGTATCTGCCTCGGCCATCGCAACACGCCGCTCTCGCTCAGATGACGGCGCGCGAGTCTTTCCGGGACCCGCGATCCTCGTCTGCGATAGCACGCTCTCCATCCCAATCTCTCTCCCCACCCCACACCTCCACCCCCCAAGTCTGCCGGAATCGCGGGAGGGAGGAAGGGGTGCGGAACACCCAAAACTCCCGGAAACTCGTATGCCGTTCGACACTCGCCCGGCGCGGTGCCTCGCAACCCGCGATGCATGTCAAAAGCCCTTCTAGCGGTCCACTCCGCGCGTTCGGAAAAGCCTTCCGAGCGAATAAATCACGTTCTCTCGAAAGTTTCGCGGAGGTCCCTTCTCCTTCCCCATTCTCCCTCTCCGTTCTAAAGCCCTGGGAAATTGACACCTGTCTCTCCGCTGCTCACGTAACCACCACTCCCCTCCCTCACCTCCCCTCACGCCCCCCGCCCTCCCCACACCACGAAACTTTCCCCGAAACCAAAAAGAGGACTTTATCCTCAGAAGCCCTTCTCCTCGATTCTTCGGAAAATCTCCTCGCGACCCCTCCTCCCCCTTTTCCTTCCACTCCCCCTCCTCCCCCTTTTCCTTCCACTCCCCCTCCTCCTACGCGGCATCCTCTTTATCCTCCCCTATTGGTGGAGCCTCAAAAATGGCAGCCAAAGCCACTTTGCTCTAATCCCGTCGCTGGGGAAGGCAGGGAAAAGGGCTTGGGGCGGAGGGTCGGTTTGTAGCCGAGATATGTAGCCGTGACGCGTGTAGTGGCAACCTAAACTCTGCTCCACTCTTTATCCCCATCGTCTCAACTTACCGGCTAGAGTGGCATATCCCTCTTGGAAATGGTTGCCGAACCCATTAAAGTAATATGATGGGATTTGCTGCATGAACTCATTTGCTAGGGCATGGGGGGAAAGAAGTGGGTCGAGAGATTCTTCGAAAACACCTACTAAAGGATGTTTTACTCGGAAATTGATGGAATCTGAAGTTTTTTAATGCAATGACATCTTGCCTATGCGGACGTTTTAACAGCAACCATTTCAACCTATTCCACAGGGAGTTATCGATGTCAACTTTTGGGCGAAATTTTCAAAAATACTTGTCTCAGGTATCTCCAGTAGTCACAACAAAGTTATTAAATACCAGATGGCTATTTTGGCTAGAATTCTACAATTCAAAAAGACTATTTTTGGTAAATTACCACTGAAGACGGCGGTTTTTTAGTCTAATTGCGCACCTCTTCTTTATAACATTGTTGTTGCTATTGTAAATACCCGAGGAAAGTATTTTTTAAGTACTTGTTCTTGAATTTCAATCTAATTCTAAACAAAAATTTCCATCAACTTTTCAAGTTTTACAATACAAATTCCAACAATTCTTAAATTTATATAGAAAGAAAACAACTACTGTCGTAATTTAATAAATTCACACAAATTAAAAACAGAAGAGCAAAATTTCATTGTATAAATTTTCTTTTAAAAATTTCCTCTGCCATACGTGGACGATTAGATGTTTAATTGGGACCATTTTATATTACTGCATAAATTAAAAAGTCTTGATACCAAATACTACTGAATAGCATGCAAGTCCATGTTCCAAATTTGTAATCTCATCACTCTTAGCCATTTCACAGTAGCAAAAAAATCCCATTTTCCTCAAAGCGCACTTTCCCCACCCCATTCGCCCTCCCACACCCTCTCCTTTTTCAGTCTCTCCCACGCCCTACCTCCGCCCCGCCCCCTTTTATCTGCCCGCCCGGTCCTCCATCAATGGGGTGGAATCCCAACGTCACCGGCAAATCAATATCAATGTTCCGTGCGGAAAGACCAGTGGCTCGAATGGCGAGATTAACGCGGGACGCAAAACCCTTTGATGCTGGATAACCCCCCCCACTCTCTCGCCTTATCGGATGGAAACGGTGTATGCTCACATGTACTGCCTGCTGCAATACACTTCGTCCCGTGCCAGAAAAAAGCACACACGCCACGGGAAGCGGTCGGGACATTTTTATCGCAAAATACTCCCGCCGAACAAGGTCCGTTTGATCGATTCGCCACCCACACTCTCCGAAATGACGCGAGCGTTATCAGTGAAGGGAGGGTGAGGATGGCGTGAAAGAAAACTCGAATATTACTCCGATGTCGTCAATGCCTGTGCGTCGTTCCTGTCGAACGACGTCGATGCGAAATGATTTATAGGCTGTTTAACTGAACTAAAAATACACTACATTGATATATTATTTATATTTCCGGCATAGTCACAGAAAATGATTATTCATAGAAATACATATAAATGGAGGTGTACCTATTTTAAATCTATATAGCCGAAAGTATATATTACCGCTACGAAAGAGGTTCTTGCGAATGCAACATTGATTCTCATCCCATTTGTATAGTACATTAACAAACAATAATGCTTTCGTTTTCATTTATATTACGTCACACATCTGCTCTCAGCATGTTCTTCACGTCAAATAAATAAATCTTCGGGAAAATTTAAAAAGTGAAACAGACGGTGGCATTACTCCCGACGATTTTTTTCTCGTACTTCGGCCCTTATCTGGAATATTTAACTCTCTGAACCCATCGAAAAGAAGTCGGAAACATTTTTGAGTGTGCGATCGCCCCTTTTAGCCCCTCTCTCGCCGCGCACACACATGCCTCGCGATGCCACCTCATTTCCAAACTCAACACTCACGACCCATACACTCGGCCTCGTCCATCATTCCTTCCTCCTCTTATCCTTATTCGCTCCTATTCTACCGTCTCCCTCTCTTTCCTCGCTGATCTATTTTTCCTCTTTTCATAACGAAAGGGCGAATATAAAAAGTAAGCCTTCTCTTTGTCTCTCCTCCCTCGCTCACGGGCGAGAGAATCAACCCACGCCACACGACGCCTCCCCCCTTCTACTCCCCTCCCCCTCCATCCTTTCTCCGCTCTCCTTTTCCCTCTCTCACTCCCTTAACCCCGTCGCTCCCTCCACAATCGCGCAACCACACGTCACTTCCCTCGGAGCATCCCATCTCCCTTTCTCCTCACCCCCTGCCCTTCTACAGAAAAACTCCCCTGCTGAGAGAGACTCCCTCCTGTCCTCCTCCCCACCCCCCTCTCTCTTACTCTCTTCGCCACGCCCGCCTACTCATCCGAGCCCTAAAACCCCTCTCATCCTCTCTTTTCCTCTTCTCCTCTCTCTCTCCCCCTCCCTTCCTCCGCTCTCCCCTCCCTCCATCCCTTTCCTCCCTCCACCCCCCTTTCCCTTACACGGCGCCTCTAAATCAATACTCGCCGGCAGGGGCCCGTCCGTCTCTCCCTTTTCAGAAATTGAGCTTGGGCGGAATCGCATCTCCAGTGGGGCGGATGGGAACTCTCTCTCTCTCCTCGGGTTACGGGAGGGGAGCGGAGGGTGGAGATAAGGCGGGGGAGGGGGAGCATCAAGGGAGGAGGTAGGGGAGGGCGGAGGTAATGAGAGGGAGGGAGAGGAAGATTTACGACGTATCGGGAGGCTGGATTCGAAGAAAGGGAAGGGGGAAAACGCCGCGATCATGGGAGCAAGTGGGTGGAATCACTGTTCGATGGCGCTCTTACGGATTCGCCCTTTTTACGGATTATGAGGGAAATTTTGTATTCGGCGGGGTCGGTGGGAATTTGAATTATTTATTTGTTTACGAGAGGACACAATCATCGCGCGCCGAATGAATCAAACTCTAATCCACACGTAGAGGAGAAGGAATACGCTGCTAAGAAATCGATGATCGGTGGGTGCGTTTTCTCCAGTGCTGCAGCGGTAGAAAATCATCTTAAGAAGAAGCTTCGGATTGGAATACAGAGTTGGTAAAATTTATTCCCAGAAAAATGATTGCAAACTCATCCTCCGCCTACAACTCTAAAAACTTGCTGGTAATGTAATCTTCAAAATAACGATTGTGTGGCAGTTTCGTCCGTTCCATATCAGTATGTATGCGATGCCGACCGAGTGTAGATTACGGTATTATAAAATGGACGAAAAATGAACTGTGTATAATTAAGTGCAATCGTAGTATTATAGGAAAATATCGCATTACTTAAATGGTCTTGGATAATTATATTTGATCTACATATAAAATGCCAGAGGCAATATGGCAAATTATTTGGAGTGATTGAATGCAGAAGTAATGTGCCGTGACGCCTTGGTAAGTGTATTTGTCATCGTTAGAGAGTGTTGGTCAAGTTAAAAATGCTCAATTAATAGCTTGGGATGTTATGAAAAGTGGCATTTCAAATTGTCCGATATGATTAAAATTAATTAATTAAAATTAATTTCATCAAAATCCGTTCTTTCCCAGTGGTGCTGAAATATGAGACGGGCAGGCAGAAATGATGAATATAATATACGTGAAATTAAAATAATGAAATTTCCTCTAATTTGTCAGTTTTTAAAGGTAATTTAAACGGAGAAGAAATGAAATCTTTCGTCCTTTTTAATTCGCATACGTTGCAAAGAGAGAGCGAGAGAGTGAGACGGAAACTCCGAATAGATGTTGTTGGTAAGGAAAAGAGAAGAAAGCGAGGAAGGTTTGCCGTCGAACAAACCGGGAGGATAAGCTATGAAAAGAATGCCACGGGAAGGGTTTGTGAAAGGGAGAGAGGGAGGCAGAGGATGTAAGGGCGACGGGTAGCGTCGCTGAAAAAAATTGAAAAGACGGGAAGAAGAGTGGGGGATAAGTAAAGGTCCAGAGGAGGAGGAAGGTGGAATTCGGAGGGATATATAGCGAGGGCGATTGAAGCGCAGGGACAAAGAAAAGGCGAGAAGGAGCCTTTGACGCGGAGTCCCGAGGGTCGAGGGGAGGAGATGAGGAAGAGGAGAGAGAGGGCCGGGAGGTGGGCCGAGGGAGTTTTGGGATGGAATCGGGAGATTCGTATGGGGGCGGGATTGCAAGAGTCGTCGGACGGCGTGGGATCGAGGGTGGGCGGTGCCAGGAGGAGTCGAGGGCGGCGAGGAGGAGAAGACAAGTGAAGGGCGAAGGAAAGAGGGTGGTGGGCGGGGGAGGAGGGAGGGGGAAGAGGGCCCAGGAGCGCAGGGAACGGCCAATGACGTTGACGGCCGTCGCGGTGGCAAAGTACGATGGGGGGAGGGGGAGAGAGGGGAACCGAAGTAAAAAAGGAGGAAGAATGCGTGCACACAAAAGAAGGGACTTCGTGGCACGGAACAAAGGACATTTGTGGAGTTCTAGGCTGTAAAAACGACTAAAAGTAGTTTACACGATGGTTTGCGAAGTTACTGTAACGGCGCGTAATATATAGCTTTCGCGCAGTTGACAGCCTTTTAACTCTACCAGGTGATAACTGCACAGCGTTCCATTTGTATGAAAATTATTCCCATCGCCAATTCAAAGGAACTTAGATTGAATTCGATTACATAATACTTTTCTCGGGGAACAAATTTTATTAGTATTATTTGAAATTATTAGCATTCTGCTTGTGGAGGTTGAGAAAAAGTGTTGGCCCAAATGAAATATTTATGTATTTCACTCTTATCTACTTTCCAGTGCAATCTAAAATTCTGAATTTCAATAATATGCATAAAACAGTGAATCCATTAAGCTCTCTTAATAAAAACTTACTAATCCATTGTGATAGAATAGATATCAATATAATAAAGGTAATGTGCTACTCAAATTCGAGGCGTATTTTGTCAGCTATGAGAAGCAAAGGTTATTTATGCCTCAGTATTGTTTTGCTCGTCTTCGATAAAGTGGATTCATTCTGAAATAGAGTGTGTGAGCGTGAGGAATATCTTCCTGTGTCGCGTGAGGTAAGGGAGGAGATGGATCCGAAGAGTAGAGAGAAAGAGAGAGAGAGAGAAGAATGAGAGGAATTGTGCATGGTTCGACAAAGAAAGGGAGAGAGAGAGAGGAGGAGGGGGTCACCACGAAGCGTACAACAAAGATCGAATCCTCTCCCTTTCTCTCTTCCCCCGCCCCCGTCAGCCCTCACCTCGCTCTTATTCGCGTCCGCCACCTCTCTCCCGAATCCCGTGGGGAGAGAGGGAGCGGGGGAAGGGAGGGAGAGTGGAGGGAAAGAGGAGGGAGATGGGCGGGAGAGGGGAGGAAGGGAGGGTGAGGGGAGGGAGAGGGGAGGGAGAAGGGAGATTGAGGGGAGGGAAAGGGGAGGGAGAGGGGCGGGAGAGGGGAGGGAGAGGGGCGGGAGAGGGGAGGGAGAGGGGCGGGAGAGGGGGAGGGAGAGGGGCGGGAGAGGGGAGGGAGAGGGGAGGTAGAGGGAGCGAGAAGGGATGGTGAGGGGAGGGAAAGGGGGAGAGAAAGAGGAGGGAAAAGAGGAGGGAGAGGGGGGAGAGGGGAGGGAGAGGTGGGAGAAGGAGAGGGGAGGGGAGAGGGGAGGGAGAGGGGAGGGGAGAAGGGAGGGAAGGTTTTCTGACGGTGCCGAGGGCGGAGGGAGAATCCAGGGGTTAGTTTCCGCTTCCATTAGGGCTTGAAGGTCTTGCAGCCCTTCCCTCCGCCGGAAGGGAGTGGAAGGAAGGGAGAGCAGAAGACACGGCATTGTGGGAGGAAGTGGGTGAAGGGAGTGGGTTGGGGAGGTGACCGGGACGGAAAGAAAGAGGGGAAGAGAAGAGATGGATGAGAGAGAGAGGGTGTAAGAGAGAGAGATTAGGAATAAAGAGAGATAGAGAATAGAGAGAGATCGAAATTAGTGAGAGAGGGAATAGTGAGAGAGAGAGAATAGAGAGAGATAGAGAATAGAGAGGCGTGAGAGACGTAGGAGTGTTACGGGAGAGAGGGAGGGAGAGAGGGGGATTGAGAAAGGAGGGAGGTATAAGGAGTGGCAGGCGAGATGGGAAAGAGAAGCTGAGAGAGGGTAGCACGGATTAGACGTTGGAAGAAACTCTCGGATGAATAGATATTAAAAGCATTTGTGTGTTTTCTAATCTCCGCAAAATATTTAGGGATTCTGTAAAATGACAATGACCCTTGCAATATCGAAAAGGAGTTTTAATTGGATACTTTTGTGAGGCCTTTCCGCGTTTATCTTAAGGTATAAGCAACTCGGATGTACCGTTCAGTAATATAATTTACAAATATGGAAATTACTTTTTCAAAAATTATTGAATTAGGTGCATTGTAACTTTTATCAATCTCTGTTCTTAATACCCGTATCATACATTCTAAGACTCCTTTTATGTGATACGATATGCAAAAATCACTGCCAGTTATTATATGGATAATTTCAATAAAAATGTAGTAGTGCCCTCAATTTCAGATACTTATCGATGGCTCTCATTTCGGAGACAACTTTACATTTTAATGGTACTTCATGCAAAAACCGAATATATAATGCCATTATTTTTCTCGAAATGCTCGTTCCTTTACAATAAAATATTTATAGCAATCCTCAGAAAATTTTGCTTTAGTCACAAATTAGGAAAATGGTTCGGGCGGCGGAATATTAGCATTTGGTCTTACTCGTGCGAAGGGAATTAGGCTCAAATATGACAAGTGACAGTTGCGAGGGAGGAGATTGGTTTTCGGGGAGGCTGGGGGAGAGATATCTGAGGGAGGAGAAGGGGTGTGTGTGTGTGTGTGTGTGTGCGGAGGGAAGGAGAAAAGGGAAATAGGAGTGAAGGGTGAAACAGGAGGTGCGAGAGGAAGCTGCAAAACCCTGGACCTCACTCCCCCTCCCCCGCCCCTTCTACGTTCCCACTTCCCCCTCCTCGTTTCCTACATAGCCGGGTTTCTGTCAGCTTGGCCAGCTGCGTCCAGTGGGAAACGGCGATGAGTGAGTCGGGTGTTGGGCTGCGGAGGGAAGGAAGGGGGTTGGAGAGGAGAAGGATGGCGACTAGGGGAGAGGGGGGGAGGCGAAGCAAAAAGTTGGTTGTGCGAGGGGCACGGGAGGGATGGGAGGAGCCAAAAGTCTGTTGGGAGAGACCCATGGGGGACGGGCGGGTTTCCTGAAGGGGTGGAAGAACATGGTTGGCCGGAGAGAGGCAGGGGGCACGAGGGGGGAAGAGGGAAGAAAAAGAGAGAGGGGAATAGATCGACGGCGGCAGAGAGGAAACGCGGAGGGCGAGGAAAAACTCACCTTCTTCTTGGGTGACTTGGAGGATTTGCTCTTTTCACTCTCTCTCTCCCTTTCAGTTCCTTTTCATCTACGAGCGGCTTTACTCACGCGGTCATCGGTTTACGTTTATATTCTCAGGCAAATATATGAGCACCTTAAATTCAGTTTTAGTTTCGACGGAGGTGAGATATTTTTAAGGTATTAACTAAGTGAGACCGAATTCAGCATATTTCTCTGTTTGCTCAGTATTTCTTACTGAACTACTTGGTTCAAATTAATCATAAGCCACCCAAATTAATATTATTAAAACAACCATCACTTATGATGTCACGTCTCTAAATCCAGGTCTGTACCTAATTTTGCACTTAAATGTGTACTATAGATTTGACTGAATCACAAAGACCTCATAATTGTATGAAAACATGTAAATATATGTTTAGCAATGAAATAGAGCTGCTAAACGTATTAACTCACTTCGCCTGAATTACTTAGGCATAAATCACATGTTGTCTAACAATTTTGAAGTCATCATTACCGTAATGGAGGTTTATCTAAACAACTGCAAAGCTTTACCAACAAATGGCACTGTAAGATGGCGATTTCCAAGCTTCAAAGGTCTGAAAATATTTTCCTTTGAATCTACCACTGATAAAACGTCATAGACTACTCAATCCTCACGACATCCTCGCAAGCTGTGTTGAATAACGCGCGTTGGGATCCAAAGGCGTCGATGACAGATTTAAAGTCACCTGGCCACGCGAATAATCGTGGAAACACGGGCTTCACGATGCGACTTGCCGTAGGTAATTTTAGCATAGAAAGTGAGGTACAAGAGAGCCTTCATGACATGCGCTCCCTCACTACTGTCTCTCTCTCTCTCCTTTTGCCGAACCCATTCCTCCAGCCCTCGGTCTCCCTATAAATAGGGAGCGTGGCATAATGATGGCAGGCGCGAAGGGACCGTTCGCCCTCCTCCCCATCTCTTCTCGTCCTCCGAACCAGCCACGCTCTCCTCCTCTCCCAAACCCTCCGCCACAGAGAGAGAAAACCCATCGTCAGCTTACTCCGAGATAATTGGCATCGAGTTCCGACTTCGCAGGCAGTCCGCTGGCTGGCGCAATTACGTATACCGTTAAAAGAAGATTCTTATCCTTGTACCAGTGTATGGACGTGTATGTCAAAGTAGTCCAAAGAAGTTATTCTGCGTATATCGAGAAAAAAACCGTCGCCTTCCCAAGGAAAACGTAAGTGATCCCGTTTGGTCCTGCTAGAATTAAAAAAAATCTCCATGAAATTTAAAAGTGGATTTAAGTTGAATCTAAAGAAAGAATTGTCTCCCCTCTGTGTCGCGCTAAGTTATGCGAGAAGGCATTTGCTGCCGTGTGAACCTGAAGTTGACAGGAGATACCATTTCCAAGCGCCACAAACGAAAAACCAAGGAAATGAAATAACAGGGAGCGGAAAAATTCCTGTTGGCTGTGCGACGGAGAAAATAGAAAGAGGATGAGATGGGTTGAGATGGAGGGAGGAAAAGAGAGAGACACAGAGAAGGGAGGTGGGTCCCTCCGACGGCCGAGTAGGATAGGTGGCGCTGGGACGGGAATGCAGGGGGAAGGGAAGGGTGACAGCAACTACATCCATCACCGGTGGCGGCGCGGGCGTCGCCCCCGTGCGTGCCGCTCGGAATCTCGGGAACGCGTTTGCGAATCGAGGCGCGAACGTTTCTTTTCCGGAAGGCGCGCGATCCGTGATCCAGCCAGTAGGGCACCCGACAGGTAGCCGCCTCCAGTCCTTTCCCGCCACCCATGCCCATAATTCCCCTTTTCCAGCGACCTCGCAAATCGCGAAAAGCAACGGTTGACGCGCCGGATGCCAAGGGAATGAACGAGAAAAACCCATAATCCGACCTAGTATTTTTATAGCTCACACGGTTTGGTCAAGGATTTTCAAGGCGATTAACATCCTCCCGGGCGATGTGTTTAATGAACGGCATTGTTTTCGTAGATTTTGCACATATGAGACGTTACGTAAATAAAAATATATAGTATAGTAAGGAAAATATGTTGAAAATGAGATTATATTTGAGTTGGAACTGTAAATATGTATTCATAACAAAGAACTGTTAACAAAGTAATGCAACTAAAATGTAAAACAATAACGATAGTTCCTCATAGTCAAGAATTGAAAGTTCATACATCAAAGCTTAAAAATATAGATCCTACATCAAATAATCAACATCGATTTTTCGAGATATCACAGAGACCCTCCTCCAAACGAACCATTATCTAGATTGAGATAGGCGACGAACATAAATCACTCTGCACGTAGAGTGGTTTCATCGCAAGCGCGCGAATTGAGGTATCCGATCCGATGAGGCCATATTGCAGATTCGCCCGTGGGAAAAAACGATGACTCGGACGCCCAAAATCCAAGAGCGGCTGTCATGGCGTCCTTTCCCATCGATGCTCATTTAGATATCAATGCTCCGAAAGGAACGTTTTTCCTAGGCTTCCCGATTCCTTTCGGTTTTTGCAGGCGGCGCAGCTAAGTGAAAAATAAAAACCCGAAATTGAAAAATGATTTCACGCCGGATAAAGCGGAATTTACGACTTCGCCCATTTTTCCAGAGCGAGAGAAAAAAAGGACGAGCCATAATAGTGTGGAGGCGGAGAGAGGGGAGGACAAAAGGGGATGCCTCGGAAGAGCGGGAGAAATGGAGAGGAGAGAGAGAGAAAGGAGGGGGAGGTAGGGAGAGGGGGGGGGAGGGAGAGGGGGAGGGAGAGAGGGAGGAGGAGAGGGGAGAAGGGAATCGGAAGGAAGAAGCGGAAGCAACGCAGCCATGCCGTGCGGAGGGCGCGGGGTCCGACGGCGTGTGCGAGGTACTAATTTGGTGTAGGACGTAGCTTTCTGCGAGAGAGGGGATGGGGAGAAACGAACGTTCGAGTGTGTGTGTGTGTGTGCGCGCGCGTGGGTGGGTGTGTTAGTGGAAGTGGACTGCAGGCGGTGGACACTGGGTCCGACCGAGGAGATCGAACCGATAGCGCCCCTGAGTCAATGAAAGCGGGGGCGAGAAGCCCCGGGGGCGGATTGCGGGGGCGCGAGAGAGGCCCCTGGCGCTGCCGGAGGAAGGTTGGGGGAGGGGGAAGGGAGGAAATGAACGTGGTCGAATAATCGGAAGAGATAAGCCTTGGCGCTTTGTGTTAAACTCAGCGCCCGGACAAAGCGAACGGGGTGAGGAGGGGAGGGTGGCGGGGGAGGCGTAGAGGGACCTGTGGCCACTCGACTTGTACGGAGGGAGGGCGAGCGGAGAGAGGAAGGGAGTGGAGAAAAGGGGATTACCACTGTGGCAAGATGGGCGAATGGTAAGGGGCGCCTCGAGTGCCAGTGGGGCGGGAGGCGGGGGGGGGGGATGAGTGGGAGAGAAAGGGGATGAAGTAGGATACAACAGAACCGTAAGCGGCTCTGTAAGGGCCAGGATAACGGGCGAGGGAGGGAAGGGGAGAATTTTTTGCTAGCTGTGTGTCGACAATATCGCTTTTATTTAGACCAGAGTACTCTTTAACTGAATGATCCTGATTCCAACAGTTCATAGGACAAATCCTTCGACATTAATCACTGCAGCATCCGAGATAAATTCAGGATGTAGCCCAAACATTTAAATTTGTGGAAGATGGGTAGGGAAAATGGCGTATTCAATTGGCGTAGAATATATCTCACTGTCGGCGACGCCAAATAATACTCTTTTTATATATTAAACCTTTATATAAAATTTAATGAACTGGACGACATTCTACCTCCGATTTTACTGGGAGTAAATTTATCTTTAATGTGTATCGCGTTTGGCAAATGTTGTTAGATATCCTGATTAACGAAAAACTATATTTTTATGCGATTAAAATATAAATTGTTGAGTAATAATTAAGTCGTTTTGATGAATATTGAGTTTTTAAGTTAAGTAAAAAATTGCAAAAATGAAAAATTCATTATGAAAAATACTATATTAAATGAAGCATGATTAGATCTCGACATTTACAACAAGTATGCTAATTGATGCATATCATGAAGTTACAATAAAGGTTATTGCGGTCACGCTCCTTATTTATGCATGGAACCAGTAAAGTTTTGCATCAAAATGAGCGCGCTATCATCCATAACTAAAAAAACCTATGTAAGACTGCTTGGTTTGCGCTTAATACGCTACCCAGCACCTCCTGTTCGCCCACGTAAACATTTCACAGGCACATTTATATCAATTCTAAACATTCTCGACTTCGGACAATTCCTGTCTTCCTCCTTATTTTCGCGAGTTGTTTGCTTCCCACGATTCGTTTTTGTTTCAGCGGAGAGAGGTATGAGTTGGAGGCAAAGGGAGATTTGGAGAGAGGGAGGGGAGAGAGAGAAAGAGAGAGAGAGAGTTTGCCGTGTTGGTGGAAACGGATTACCAGAGGGATGGAGGTAAAGTTCGCCGTGCGTGGAGCTTCTCGTGTAGGGTCTGGGAGAGGAAGAGGGCGTGGCGGGAAGGGCGGGGAGGGTCCGAGCGAAATTGCTGTCGTGGAAATGAGCAGGAAGTTGATAGGGGGAGAGAGAGGCAGGGGTGAGGAGGGAAGGGGAGAGGGGGGGGGAAGGGAGGGAGATAGGGAAAGAGAGGGGGTGTGGAGAGAGAGAAGGGGTGTGGAGAGAGTGAAGGGGTGAGGAGGGAGAGGGGGGGTGTGGAAGGAGAGAGGGGGGAGGGAGGTTGCGAGCGTGTACGCCCGTGGGATTCCAAGAAGGGAGGGAATGGAAGGTACCCGCGAAGTGGTGGGCGAGAATGTTTCGCTCTTACGCACGAAACGGTGGGAGGAATGGTGGGGGGGGGGGACCGCGAGGGGCTTTCAGCGCGTTCATCGGAACCACTTCCCACGACTCCGTTCCCAGAATCGCTTTCGTAAAAGACGAGCGTCGATCGCTTTCGGAGGCGGCTACTCCATCCGCCGAGGAGGGGAGGCGGAGACGCACGGTGGTTCCATCTATACCTCCGAAGTGGGATCTTTGGGACGGGGGCGGATGTCGGGAGGGTCGGAGGGGGCGGGAACGTGGCCGAGTGGCATTGCGGGGTGCAAGCGAGGGGGTTGGTATCGGGTGGAACGGGGGGCAGGGGTGGGAAAGGCAACGGGAGGGGCGGAACCGGGGATTTATGAGCCTTAGGCACGAAAGATGGCTGCCAGTTCGCCCTCGGGGAGACTTGCCGATGGCGGGGCCTCTTGCGAGAGGTGCGGATTAGTCTCTTTCTTTCAGATAAATGCCCTTTTTCACTCTCTGCTTCTCGTTACGGCCTGCACGCCAACTCATTACCGAATGCAAACACTATTGAATTACGCAGAAATTATGTTTGTAGCTAAACTGTTTTGTAAACAACGGTTTATTTAAAAAAATACTTTTTCTTATGTTGACTTTTTAAAAGAGCGCCAAGTATAGCGTGTGGATGGTGTCGATAAATAAAGTATGGAGACATGGAGCAATTAAAAAAGTTGTATATAGGAATAATTACATAATAAAGCCATTTAAAAATTCACTATAAGGTCTTGATGGATAATTTATGTAAATCTATAAGAGTGAATTCGAGATATTCACAAGTTATGACAAAAGTTATTTTTAGAATTACTAGGCTACGAAACTCCTACCAATAAGTCAATGAGTGAATATCTAAAGCCAACTTGTATACATTTCTATATTATGGTTCATTACGGGCTCGGATACAAACATTCGTCCTATTGATATTATGATAGTGGTATATGGCCCAATGCTTCTCTTTTTATTAACTAGTTCATGTAATTATTGTAAATTTTCTCCGTTAAGCTTAATACATCGATTAAATATTAAATGATAAATTCTTGTAAGAAGCGAAGAAATGTATATATCGGTTCAACTTTATTCAAGTATGTATTTCTGATGTTGACCCAAAAGTTGGAGGTCGTACTTAAACCGCGTCGTGAAAAGCCGAACTACTTTCCTTAACAAAGACGTTGTTTATGATTCTTTTTGTGGATCGGAGGCGTGAAATCGGAGAAGACGCTAATACACGTGTTGACGCTCGAGTTAAATCGCTGCACATACTCACAGGATCCAAGACAATGGACCATTCCTCACTCTCGGAGAGCGTGACTGGGTTCCATGCGCCTCTCCACGACACGAGAGCGGAACGGTGGGCAAGAGATAGAGAGAGAGAGGGAGAGAGAGAGAGGGAGGGAGAGAGAGAGAGAGAGGAGAGAGAGAGAGAGAGAAGAGGGAGAAGGCAAAGATCGAGTAGGCCGTCGGCAGGGGGAGGGAACTCTTATGGGGCGATTTGGTTCTCGTCAGATACATCAAGTTGGTGAAGGCACCGTGAAAGCGAAAGGTTGAGCGCTGTCGTCGCTCTAATTTGAATGGTAAGACAGCCAATGAGTGAGCGCCAAGCCGAATTTGAAGTGATCATGTTGAGAAGTTGTGACTGTTGAACTAGGTAACTGCGTAACTGAAAGTTTATCCGCCATTACGGGAAATCTTGGGAAAGTGTTATTTTTTAGTACAGGTAAGGATGTTTTGACTATAGAGGAGTATATGAATGAATGGTTAACAACTTCATATATGCTGGTGATACATGTGACTCTCTGTGTGTGTTAATTAAGTTATTTTCTGTACGTTGCAACGTTTCCACTAGCTTGCATAAATGAATCAACCAGAGAAGATGGTGCGTTCACGTAAGTGCTACGCACTAAACTGCAAGCATACGAGGGGAACGACCGGAGATCTAAAGTTGAAATTACATTCGTTTCCTCGCACGGAATCTACGTAAGTACTATTAGCTATATTTGTAAAAATATTTTTGTAAGTCGACAGAATTATATGCAGTAATACCTCGATATACGAAGTAGAAGCGCTCCGTGAGTTGCTTTCGAGTATTGAAACAATATATCGATTAATTAATGTACTTCTGTATTTTATTACCTACAGTACTACATATTGTGTAATAATATTACGTACCGAGAAAAATAAAGAATGAGTTACGTTTCTTTTTGAGATTAATCTTACTATGGTTGTGTTTACGTATGTGAAATTATATCCAGATTGCAATTTGGAACACACGAACCTTGTTCTACCGCCCAACTCAGCTTAGTTGTTATTTTTGATCCTTTAATAAGTGACTGAGAACCTTCTCTCGGATGTGTTTGTTTATTCCTAAGAAAGGCTGTGGCCTTATATCTATTGCATAATAAGTACAGCCAATTTGACATCCTATACATATATGTATATGTCCTGGGATGAATAACAATTATTATTGTTATGGGATTGCAATTTTTAACTTGAAACCTCTCGTTTCGAGATACGGCGAGTATATCGTGGACTACCTGTAGTAAAAAGGTCACTTATTTAGTGTACAGATTATTCGCATATCGAGTTATTACTGTAGTTAGATATGTATCTCAGCATTTTCAACTTTAATAATAGTAACCATTTAACGAGATACTTCACTATGTCTTGTTTTCATGTGATGCATATCTTCACTTTAGGCTCTTTAGGAGCAAAGTTGTATTTGATGCATATGTTGAAGTGTTAATAATTCTGTAATGTTATCATTCCATGTGCCGAGAATGGGTTGCAAGGGCAGGGAACCCCGCTTTATTTGCCTATCCCTTAATTGAGGCTGACTGGCTTATTTCATGCTGGTCCATATGTACTTTATCAGGTGTGCGTTAGTGGTAATATACTTCATATACTTAATGGTTGGTGACTAACTTGAATGTTTCATTGCTATTTCAATCAACATTTGCTTTGATTCCTATGCTTATTGATTCATTGAGACTGGCAAAAGTCATTTCTGTTCATACTTTGTCATGACTTGTTTCTTTATTATTGTTATGATGTTTGTCTGGTGGCTGGCTTCTGCAGCTTTCATATGTTAATTATTCTTTCGTCTGTTACAAACATTCTACTGTATTATTTTTTCAATGTGTGCATGTTTCCTATATTTATTTAACAATAATTGATCTATGTGGTTCAATTCCATCTAATATCTGTTATATGTAAATATGTACAATATTTCTTCTGCAATAAAGATATTTAAATTTAAATTGTTATTCTTTCTATTCTCACCCATTACTCCTCTGGTTACGTTAAAAAGGTTTGATTTGCTAAATAAAAAAATTAGCGTCATTTATTGAAAAATAATGAATAAAACTAAATTGGTGTGTGATTTTTGAAAATTGCGCTCGCCGTCTGTACGAAGCTGCCATTGGCTGCTGAAATTCGTCTGCTAGCTGCCTGTTCTCCGCTTCGATTGGCTGTAAAAATGACGTCATACGTCAACGCAACAGCAGCGCCAGCTAGCCAGTGCCTTCACCAACTTTTTGTACTAGCCAGCTAAGACCACGATTTTAACATGGGAGTTCCCTCCCCCTGCCGTCGGGAAGAGGGGAAAAACGAAAGAAGAAAGAGCGGAGGAGTGGTGGGGGGATAAGACGCGAGATGAGGGAGATATGGTGTGGGAGTGCCAAGTCATCGCGGGAGAAAGAGGGACCGCGGGCCCTAATGATTAAAGAGTGGCGGAGGGAGGTAGAAACGGGAAGGGAGGGAGAGTATAGGGGAGAGGGAGAGGGAAGGGGGAGAAGAGGAAAGGCGGCGGCCGAGGGGGCAGGCAAAAGGAACGTCCATTTTCGTGGGCAATAATAGAGACGTGAGCGGCCGTCCTTACACTCCGAGACATCCCTCAACCCACTTAAATCCTCATCCCCTCGCCAGGCTCCTTATTTTCCTCCTCCGTTCCTCGGATTCCCTCCCTCTCTCACTCAATCTCTCTCGCCGCCTTCTCCCTCCACTCCCTTTCTACTCGCCACATGGTGTAGTGCACGATTCTGATGACGTTGCCCCGCCGAAAATGCTAGAGCAATGCGTGCGTCTCCGACGACGTGACGCTTCCGAGTGATTTGCATCTCCCTTCCTTTAGCGCCTCCACGTGGTTTTACGTTTATTAAACCGCGTGATGTGGATTTCTGTTGCTAGGCTACACCGTCGCTCGGGTGGCGAGGGAAAGGAATGCTCTCAGCAGGTTAGGTGCTTTTGCCCACGTAAATATAGAGAGCGGCGGTTTCCTATGTTTCAGATGCCTCCCCCGGCCGCAGTGACTGGGCCGCCCTCTCATGAGGGTAAGTCCAATCTTTGGTAAGTAATGGGAATCCATCCCCGGGGAGTTTGGAAAGAGAGAGAGAAGGGAGCAGACTGAGCGGTTGGGGCGAGTGCGGAAGAGGGTTCGGTAACGCTGTACGTCATTGCTGGAGGTCGGGAGTGAGGGATGCGTTAAGATGGCAATGGAACGCCCTTGGAAGAACTTCGAGCCGAGAGCGGGAGTAAATCAATGGATAGGGAAATCGAACGAAACCGTGTAGGGAGTTTTCCAATGCGACAATAATACAATATACAAGACACTTATCTCTTCGTATTAATGAATTCCAACGACATACCGGCTCTCACAGTCTGCGAAGTAAACCATTTTCCTTAATCCAACAGAAATCACTACTGCAAATCAACAAATAACAAACTGAGACGAGTTAATTGTCTAAGACCAGCACATTATATTTTAAATTTTTGAACAAATTCTTGCAAAGAATTATACTTAAAACTGCGCTATGATTAACATCTATGCAATTAGGTATCAAAATGTGCGAAGTAAAATAAAATTTATTGCAGAGCACAATATTTTGATATAATAATGTTATGGAAGTCAATATGTTCACTAGAGCTATTGTATCTGAAAATATATTCCTAATTAAATTTTATTTAGATAGATTTAAGGGACCCTGCAGGACCATATATATCTACCTATATATTTTATTAAACAAAGAATTGCGAAGGAACTCAAAAATTATTTCCGTGAAGAGGGAGGGAAGGAGTTCAAAAACTGGTTCCAACTAGGAATATATTGTCTGAGACGCGCTAAGGAATGCAATTCTTTCTGTAAGTCAAAAGTTTAGTTAATGGATATGCTCAGGATTTATAACGGGACAATTGCTCACTGTTATTGAGTGACGTGGAAATGATTTAGAAAGTAGCTAAGGCTACAGCATTAATTTCAAAATTAAGCGAGATTAAAAAATTTCGATTATTCAGAGATAAGGGGCTATTTTATTTTCTCAAAGAATTCTGCCTAAGTGATAGAATTTGTCAAAGGACGTTTTTAAAAATGCTTATTGCAAATATAGAATAACATCATAATTTAAGCATTCATATAGAGAATTTAAACTCCAATTATACTCTGACACGCATAATGTTACACCTCTATGTTTTCAAGCGTGAGACAAATTTACTTTCTCATCAATTTCTTAACATTTTGGTCGAAATACTTTAAACCGTCTGGTAATTGCAGCACCCCCTGCCACCCTGAAAATGACTGCACTCTCCCAATACAGTCTATTCAAAATACTGGATTGTGCCTTGAAACTTCAGATTTGTTATAGCATATTTATTTAGTACTATAAATTATTACAGATTCATGTGATTCGTTAAATTTTTATGGTGTGTAAATATAGTTAAAAGTCGATTTGTGAAAAAATTTAGAGTAAATGAGTTAGAGGAATTTTCTATTTAAGTTGCACAGCATTTTTATAATTTTTACTATTGTTTCTTTATTTAAACAAAAAATGCAGCCAGTAAAGAAAGATAATTGCTCAAGATTGGGCTTAAAATTAATGCAACAATTTTTCACTCAACTACTACTTATTTGTAGATTACGAACATTCTCAGGTATAGTTTTTTAGAGAGCAACTTCGTTTCTATAGACTCAGGATTATGAGTTACATCGCCAAAAATGCTTAAGATAAGTAGTTTGCATGAAACATGTAGACACATTAATAGCTACCTGATTTGTTCAAACAAATAGTGAGAATTTATTATTAATTTATAATTAACTTATTACGTCGAAACCTTTCTACTATTATCATTTATTTTTACTAGCACGAAACTGGTTTACATACAATATTCTAAGGAATGATTATATCAATGTAATTAATGAATGAGCGTAAAATAGCTTGAGCGTCGTAATCCTTGTATTTCACATACAGTCTTGTAGACAAGTGGAAATCTACGAGGATGGTTCAAATAAAAACAGCAAAAGTGAATAATTCTTTATAAATATGAATTTAATTTAAATATTTTATATAGATAAATGATTTGCTGTAGTTGGCACCACTGATTGCGTTTTTAAGCTGGATGCCCAGAAGATAATTAAAATATTGATGATTCACAATGGTTACTAATGAAAGTTGTTCCAAGATTGTGTTGAGAGCAGTTATCAGATTTTTAATGCAAGAGTTCAATCTAGTGAAATACAACAGAATAGTTCAAGTATATGGTGAGAAATGTTTGTAACAAAGGAGTGTATGAATGGGTCGAAAAGTTAAAAATGACGTTAATGACGTTGAAGATGCTGCATGGCCTGGCCAGGCTAACTGCTGTCAGGCCTGAAAACATTTTCTCCGTTCGAGAAACCCGGCGTGTTAAGCGAAATAATTGAGCAAGTCTGTCAATATGAGCATCACATAGTCTCTAAAGGGCTGGGACTCAGTACTGTGTGGAAGTTGTGTTCCTCGTTACCGTACAGATGATTTGAAAAAAACGACGAGTTGATAGCTCGAGGGGACGATTTCCTAGACCATATAGTGACTTGAGATGAGTCATGGGTGCATAACGTACACCCTGAAAGTATGCAAGCCAGTAAAAAATGACGTCATTCTAGGTCTCTGAATACGTAAGAATTAAGAGCAACACCGTCTGTAAGAAAGGTGATGCTGGACAAAACCTCGGGGGTTGATCTCAAAAGGGTTTTCCTGACAGTACAAAAACACTCCTTAAAATGCCCGGACAACAGTGGATATCATTATAGCGGCATTTTTAAATGATACCTACCACTCCCCCTTATTCTCCTACCTTAGCTCATAGTGACTATAATCTTTTTGGGCAAATCAAAGAAGCATTAGAAGAAAACAACTTCAGTTTGGCGATGAACTTCGATCAGCAGTGCAGGAAAAGCTCGGAAAGAAATCGAAGAATTACTACTAGGACAAAATATAGGCACTTGTTTCGTGAAGGAAGCGGTGTATTGATATAGCAAGGGACTATGATGAAAAGGAAAGAGATTTCTTGACGTAGGTTTCAATAAATAATTTTTTATTTAACTTTTGCTGTTTTCATTTGAACCACCCTCGTACTTCTCCTGACGCATCCTGGGGATTGCTTGTTGGGAACTTTAGGTAACCTTTCACTAAGGTCGAATGACGGTGAGAAACTATTTAGCATTGCTCATTAATTTCTTCTACCTCGAAATATCATACCGATCATACACAAGGAAATTGTTTTCTATCCAGTGTGTTATCATTTGACAGTCATTCCCGCGATTCAATGTCTTGGAGTAACACCTCCATCATTTCTCGTGACCCCTGCCATCATCTAGTGCCCCCTCCCCCCACCCCTATCTTACCCCGAGCAACCCCGCACCTCGCCAACTGTCCCTATTCTTCGGATATGAGTCATGCATCATCTCCCAGCTTCCCCGGAGACTTATTCTGATGGACCGCGCTTATCACCCGCCGCGTTTTCCTCCGGGGGGCCATGCTCTCTTATGAGTGCCCAAGGGTCCACCCTCCACACGACAATCTACCCGTTGCACCATCTTTCTTTTTTCCCATTGCTTCAAATAATTTATGGAAGTTTCCTTGATGGAGAGATCGTAGCAAGGAAGTGAAGGGACATTTCTTAGATAAATGTCTTTTACAATCGCAATCTAAACGTAGTAATGCCATACTATTTACACTCACGTTCAGTTAAATAGTACAACTGACTGAAACCATTGAGGAGCCGTATTTATAATTTATGCAATTTTTATTTTTATTGTTAATTATAGCAAGAGTTCTCTAAATCCGATTACAAATGCATTAGCCCTTGAACTACCAAGGGGGGAGGGGGGCTCCGAGAGCCACAACTTTTCTTTTCGTCTGTTTCTCAATTCAAAATAAGGGTAAGGTCTTTATATGTAATGACATTGTGAAGAAACATATAGAAAAGAATTACCGGAAGTTTCTCAACAATGTATGCATATCTCAATTTTCTGGAAATTATTTCGTCATTGGCTGCATTGCTGTACACGCGGATAGCCTAACTTATAGGGTGCATTTTCATTTGTTAGTTTTATTCTCGCAACCTCCGTCTCCCATTATTGCAATTTCTAGTCAAATTCTGTTGAATTTCATTCTCTTTCACACCCTCCTTATTAGCAGTTCATTTGGTTTCTCATAGAGCAATGTATCGCCGTGATAAACCGTACATGCAAGCAAAACTGCGGAAGGATTTTCATTTTGTTTCTTTCAATATGAATGTAATGTTTGTTTGGTCCGTACCGATAAGTAACATGGTATAGCTGTCGTTTTATGATGGCAAAAAGGAGGGGCGGACAAACAAAGGAAAATCCACTTTGATATGCTCACAGTGCATCCACCATGTGTGGAAAGGATAGTGTGAAGCGCGCTATTTGTTTAAACTGTTTTATCATAAGATATGCATAGGATCTTTAGATCGCTTTAATCCATCAATTTCTTGCTTGGCAATCTCACTATTTGAGAGGGAGGAGTTTTCTTCGGTGTATATCTTCGAGGGCATCCGTTGGGGCAGTTTGATACTAGCTTGGCTAGTTCCGTCCCAACCAGGAAACATCCGCGTTAAGAAACGAGATAATTCATCTGCTACGATAGTTCAGTGGTAGAATATCCGCCTGGTAAGTGGAAGACTCGAGTTCGATTCCCGGTCATAGCAGACTTTTTTCTCGTTTCAAAAGTATTCCCTGAATCAGATTAAATCGTTTTTCTAATCAAATTGTTATTATTTCTGTAAATACAATCTTACTGCAATATTAATTTGATCTTGAAAACATAACGAGGAAAAATGTAAAAAAAAATGGTTCTAATGTAAATATTTAATTCTTTATAGTATATATTGTTCATACAATTTCAAATAAATTACAAAAATTATATAGTTATATTCCTATGATGTTTTTAAATGTATATCAATAGGTTCCAAATATTACTATGGCTTTCTATTATATTTTAGATGGTGGACCTCTGACACCCCTCACACCCTTGGTAGTGAAAAATTGCTTGGTAGTTCTCGAGCTAAAGAAGAATTTTGCTGAAAAGTTAAAATTGAAGTTTAACTTCATCACTTCTAATTAACCTTGCTCAACAACGCTAATATTTATCTCGATTGATTATTAAGGATAAATTTAAATAAACAAGATTGAAAAGTATATTCCATAAATGGAATACACAGAGATTTCAAAGGCTTTCTTAATGGTAAATACGTATGAAACGTTATCGAAAAATTGGGCGATTCTCGAATTTTTATCTCCGAAACTTTAAGTCGTAATTATATGGTCTCGGGGGCTCTCTTATAGTAAATGTTGTTCTCTATCCAAATAAAGATTTTAATCTATACCTCACAAATCATATAAGAGCATGGAAGAGAAATATATATGTTTTTTTTAATTGTTGTTTGCTGAGAGAACCGTCTTCGCGATCGATGTAAACAAAATATGCAATGTTTTGCTTGCGATTTTCTCGAATTATTATCTCCGAAGCCTTAACTCGTAATTATGCGGTATCGGGGACTATCTTGCTGTAAATGTTGTCCTCTATCCGAATAAATTTTCTCAACTATAACTCAGAGATCATATAAAGGCGTGGGATAGAAAAACATGGATTTTAATTGTTGTTTGCCGAGAGAACCGCCTAAGAGATCGATGTAAACAAAATATGCGATGTTTTGTGCGGAGTTTTTAGAATTTTTATCTCCGAAATAATAACTCTTATGTAGCCTCGCGGACTTTCTTGTAGTAAATGTTGTTCTCTATCCGAATAAATATATTAATCTGTACCTTACAGATCATATAAGATCTAGGGAGAGAAAAGTTTGGTATTTCGTTGTTGCTTGACGGATGCTATTTAACGTGATACGAGTAATATCGTATAAGTTTATTAAAGTAATTATGTCAAGTGGAAGTTCGAATTGACGGATTCAGTTAAAATTCACAATTGGGAGATACATTTTAATAACGATCACTTATACTTAATTCAAATCCGTCCAGCGGTTTAGGTGATGGAAGTTGCGACGGACGGACCAGACGTGCCCATAAAGCGTTCCGCTATCACCGCCTCGCTGGTAAAGAACGCCTAATAATGTACAAGCCGACGTGCTCGACACTTCTTGTCTAAAAAATGGGACGGGCTAGGTGATAGTGCAAACAAGGTGATGAAAAATTGATTTCCTTTACATTAAGTTTTTTTATAATCGCTGACTTTGGAGATCGTCGGGCGCGGAAGCGCAAAATCTCCAATTAAATTTTATTTTTGTGAACTCATTGTTATATAGAGGCGCGGATATAGGGACAGGCGATCTAGGCAACTTCCTAAGGGCCCTTGAGCCTAGTGTCTAGAGCCGCTAGAGAGTTAGTGTTAACAGAGTCAGGAGCTCATTGTGAGAGGGGAAAGATATGTAAACATTGAGTATGGAAAGTCCCAACACAAAGAAGCATTCATATATCCTAAAAAATGACGAAGATTATGGTAAATTATAGTTGACGACCAGTTTCAACTGACGGGAATCGTTAAAAAAGATAATTATTTCTAAAGGTTCCACTCGAAGATCTGAGAACCACGTCGACGTCAGAAACCCACCCACTATGATTTAAATATATATATAAATACATAATGAATAATTTGATACATTGTTTTCCTCCACTAAGTTTAAACATATGTTTTCGCGAATCGTGGGCCCGCAAAACCCGTATCGTCTAGACAGGGATGGCAAATACGTGGCGCCTGTGTCCGAAGTGCCACGCGTGCGATTTCACTTGGCACGCGTAAGCTCGTATTTCTGTATAAAATATGAAGTTTCTTAGAGAAGGAGTGAACTAGTGGCACGCGAAAAATTCTGATGATTCACATTACTTATTTGGCACGAGAAAATAAAACCGTTTGCTATTCCTGACCTAGGCTTTAGGGGCCTCGCAGACCACTATCGCATAAGGCAGGGGTGGGCAAACTTAACAGTTGCAGCTTCTTAGGCGGGCCGCATAAACAGATGAAAATGCTTCGGCGGGCCACGTTAGGGTTCACATCGTAAGTAATTTGAAGTAATGCGAGGGATCCTGTTAGTGAAAATCAATAATAAATAATATGTTATTCCCATAACATCACTGGAGAAGGTTTTCCGGCATTAATTTCAACTACAAATATGAAATTATCTCTATTTTATATTACGGTTCACTTTCATAATGGCATCGCGGACCACATAAAATTCCCTTGCGGGCCGCATGTGGCCCGCGGGCCGCAGTTTGCCCACCCCTGGCCTAGGGGCCTCGTACCCTTCAATCCGCGCCTGGTTCTGTACAAACATACGTATAAAGATAAGGGTTAATTGTCTCGGTAAACACTAATGCTCGAGTATGATTTCTTTCTTAAAAAGTAATTTAAATTTATTGACGAGCTCAGAACTCCTCGTTGAAAGCGTCAGAATACTCCATATAACAAAATTTAAACGTGCCAAATGAGATTGACAAGTATTAATAAACACAAAAATATAATTCCTAAATCATTTATTTCCTCTATTTGATTAAAACGGGTATAAATGTAACATATTCATCATTTACATTCGAAATTGCTGAGAAGCATCTTGGGATAAGGACGGTTCTATCTATACCTGATGAAGCAATGTTTATTTTTATTGAAGAGGGGATTAGAATCCGTGTTGAATTAGCGTAAAAATTAGTATAGAATCAGAAAAAAACATAATTTTTCAGGTTTTTAACAAGGAGAAATGAAAGTTAACATATTTGGGCTTTTAGAGGGGAGATTAAATATAAACCGGTATTGTATTATAAGGATTGAGAAAAGTTGGCCACTTCCAAAGTTGATAACTCTGATAGTTGATCTTGAGTCGCTACAAACTTTAGTCATAGATCCAGTTTCCCTCCCTTACCTAGAGCAGTAGTAATCGAAATGTCTGAGAAAGAGGTGCCGGTTGAATTTGCACAACTTGTAATTATCAAATTTCTCGTAAACGAAAGCATTAAACCGAGATAATTTTTATCGAGACTTCAAGCACAATATGGTGAACAGTGTCTCTAAAAAGTAGTGTGTTCGACTGGTATAAATCATTTAAGGAAGGAGGAACACTTGTCGAGAGTGAATAACATGCTTGCTGACCTCGAACATCGGTTAACTCTGAAAACAAGGAGAAGGTGAACGACCTTGTTCGGGAAGATTAAAATTCATGACATTGCTGACACATTACAAATTAGCATTTGGAACGCTGAAGAGATTATCAAGAAATGGTTGAAGTTCAGAGAATTGAACGCGAGAGGGGTTCCAGGGCTCCTATCCACAGAACACAAACAGAAACGTTTGCTTGCCGTTAAGCAGCTGTTGGGGCGATATGAGAGGGAAGGAGACGAATCCTCCACATCATCCCTACAGTCCTGATTTGGCACCATCTGAATTCCGTCTTTCAGGATCCCTGAAAAACTTTTTAGCGGAAAAAGATGCAATGACGAAGTAATTGAAAGCGTGCAAAGCTGGATTATGGCGCAAACAAAAACTTTTTTGAACAGGCGATAAAGAAGCTTCTCTATTTAGAAAAGAAGTAAATAAGTAAAGGTGGAGACTTCGGCGAAATTGATGTTAAATAGAATTAACTCCTTAACCGTAAAATTCAAAATTAAAGACACACAATGAAAACCTGTGAGTTTATAATTTTTTTGTCTTTTGCCTTTTCCTGCCTTTCCTCCCCCTTTTCCATTGTGTCTCTCTATTTTTGAATTTTACGGTTAAGGAGTTAATTCTATTTAAAATAGAAAAGAAGTATTGGTCAGATTACTCAATTAAATGAATTTTTATAAACATATTCCAGTTTACATTTGATCGGCCGTCGTATATGAGGATATTTTTGACATTATGTATGTTTATATTGTACGTTTTACCATCTTTATTTCTTTATCTAAAAACATACCTATCATTAAATAGTTTATTACGCGTCACATTATACAAATATGAAAATATCTACGCTAACATTGGTTTATTTTTCTTTCATCGTTTTTACTTTTACTTTTTACTTTACGAAGTATAGTTGTTTTCATGAAAAAAATCGAATTCGAGATTTCAACGGAAATACATGTTTTAAGGTCCCCTGAACAAGTTTGGACTATTTTCTCGATGATGTCTGTGTGTCTGTCTGTATGTGATAGATTTTTGTGGGGGCTCTAACACAAAAACTATTAATCAGGTCAACGCAAAATTTTACATTTAACTTTTTTATAAAAGTTAGAAGATCTGAATAGTTTTTGGCAAAAATCGATAGACCGGAAGTGGGTGGTTACTCTTGTCACTTATCCGTTATTTTGAAATATTTGCTTTAATATCTGATAAATGTAAAAATATATTAGAACACAATTTGTAGAAAATTTAATTTTCTACAACCTTTGTTTGAAACATTTTTCCATATAATGCATCGTTTAAGAGATATCTTATATTTTTAACTGCCACCACCACGCCACCTACCGAAGACTATTGTTATCAATTAACGCTTAGTTACGTCTTAGTAACGCTCCTTTTTCTTTTCTTAATTGTCAACCGGAAGTAAATATTGACAACGATCCCAGAGCTAACAACATGTAATTTGCCACATAAATATGGAGAAAGTCATATGTTGCCCACATCAGTTTATTTAAAATGCCATTCAGTATGTAATATTTTTATATATAGTATCACGTTGAGAGAGATAGCTACATTTACGACAAAAGAGTGAAAGAGATAGCGAGAGAGAATGGGAGTGAGAGGGGAAGAGGGAGGGTGAATTGGAAGGAGAGAGCAATGAGAATGGGAAAAAGAGAGTGAAGAGAATGGAAAAGAGAGAGGAGTATGTGAGAGAGTGAGAATGGGAGGGAGAGAGGGAAGAGAATGAAAGAAAGGGACAGAGAGGAGTATGGAAAAAAGAAGAGAGGAATGACAATGGGAGGGGGAGAGGGAAGAGAATGGAAGAAAGGGAGACAGAAGTATGGGTGAAAGAGAGAGAAAATGGAAGACAAGAGTGAATGAGAATAAGAGAGGAGAAGGAAGAATGGGAAGTGTCTTTATTTTAATATTTTATTAATGTATATCAATTTTGAAAGAAAATTACATTAGAAGATTATATTGCATAATTATCGCTATGAACAGCTATAGTTTCCTCATAATCGTTCATTAACTGCTCCGGAAAACTACGACAGTTTATTGCATGGTGAAAAATCCGGCGGTCATTAATTTGGAATGATCCTGAATCCGGACAGCTTACAAAATTATCCCTAAACAAATTATGTGAAATATATAGTTAACAAATTTACTTGAATTCGACAACGGATTATTGTACTATAGTAATATCACAGAACTCTAACTTCTCAACGAAGCACAGTAGTTTGTCAACTATTATTGAAAATTTGATTCCATTGCCATGTATAATTATGGATAGAGTAATCATTTCTAAAATTGATTCCGTTTAACTCTAAGCCGTACTTAACGTCCTAAAACGATTAAAATTGAAAATCTACCGCTCTGTCATTATCTTGAAGGTATAGGAGAAGATTTTTAATATCAGTTTTTAAAAGTTTTTACCATGGAGGACAAAGTTAAAACATCTCGTGTGATGTGTGCGCGTTAAGTAAAAGAAACTGTAGTGGAGGGTACTATCATAACTGAAGCTGGAGAATTTGGTAAAGACTAATATTAACAGAATAGTCTATCGAAAGTAAGGATCAAATTTCTCAAAATCGATATTTAGTGAATTACCTTAGAAGTTATCGATTTCGTTTATTTGACTTAAGAATTTGATTGTTAAAGATTACAATTTACCATAAGTGTAATAATTAATAAAAATATGGCGTTCTATTAAAAGCTTACACCGAATTGGGTTTTTTCAAATATTATAGTTTCTAAGTTATACTAGTTAGATAGGTAAAGGTGGAGACTACGGCGAAATTGATGTTAAATGAGAAAGGAGTTATATTTCTCATTTAACAAGTTATACTAGTTTCAAAAACATCCAAACTTTGGAAAATATGTATTAAATTTACTCATCACTGATGAAAAGTGACGAGGGCTAAGTGAATAAGTTGCCCATTTTGTTAAATTTTCAATAAATATGTTGAAGAGGTGAAATTCGTCATATTGTTATATATTTTTGTTTTAAATTGTCTTTAGAACTAAATCGTGGTCTTTTTGAGAAAGAAGGAACGTTGCAAAAGCCATGATTTTGAAAGGTTTCGCTTACGCTAATTGTTTTTAAGATGCCTCCCCTTTTATTTAAAGTTAAATCACTAGCGATAAGTTTCTTTTCTTTTCCCGTTCCAGATGCGGCGCTCTTGTGAATCCCAGATTTTTCTCCTATTTCCATTATAAAACCTTTTCCATTTATTACATTTCGAAAGTGCTCTTCATTTCTCCCATTTTCTCAGTTTAATCCTGCACGCCCCTGTGAAATGCCCATTCTGTGATGAAGTGCCGTGTGTGTGTTTGAGTGTTTCAAGAGGAATTTCTCTCATCTCGGGAGGATGCAGATATCTTCTTCCGTCGCTGGAACATTTGCACCGCAGCTAAGGTAGGGATACGTCGTTTCCTATGAGCAAATCTTTCCTATACCCCGATCTTTCCAGATTCGTTCCTCGTCAATGGCATTCGTTTGAACCGAGTGTTAGTGTAATCATAATTTGCGATTGTGATATGCCGTCATTAGAGATGAGTTGAAGGAGATGAAAGTGAGCGCAAGCTTTCTGTTAAAAATCGAGGAAATGGTTTTACTGGCTACACTTAGAAGCCGAGTGACCGTTTACATCCTCGCAATAATGTTAATCTTCTATCGCTCTAGTTTTCTTAATCTGAACCGCTCATATTCAAATCGCTTTAACCTTAGCTAAGGATTGGTAATTTTCATGTTTGCTGCTAAACTTAAACCACTAAAGCTTAAGAATTGCGTTACTTTATAAAGTCGTATATCTAAAAACATAAATAAATTATACGACGTGAGAAATTTGATCCTTACTTTCGATAGACTATTCTGTTAATATTAGTCTTTACCAAATTCTCCAGCTTCAGTTATGATAGTACCCTCCATTACAGTTTCTTTTACTTAACGCGCACACATCACACGAGATGTTTTAACTTTGTCCTCCATGGTAAAAACTTTTAAAAACTGATATTAAAAATCTTCTCCTATACCTTCAAGATAATGACAGAGCGGTAGATTTTCAATTTTAATAGTTTTAGGACGTTAAGTACGGCTTAGAGTTAAACGGAATCAATTTTAGAAATGATTACTCTATCCATAATTATACATGGCACTGGAATCAAATTTTCAATAATAGTTGACAAACTACTGTGCCTCGTTGAGAAGCGAGAATGCTGTGATCTTTATATATTACCTACAAAACAAATCCGGTTCCGAATTCAAGTAAACTTATCTTAACTGCTGACTGCGTGATCTTGTGGAGTAATTCCATTATATGAAAGGACAAACTTTAATTTCCACTAATAGTTGAAAATTACGGTGTTGTTATTTCTCATTTTTTTTACAAAGGACGATCTTAGAAGGCAAAATTAGCGAAAGAAGAGGAAGAGAGAGAAAAATAATAGGAATGTTAGAGAATATAAAGCAGGAATATAGTACTTACAGAGGTATAAAAGAGGCTTCTAGGGAGAGAGAGAGAGAGAGATGGAGGCAGCGATTCAGCTGTAACCTGTCTTTGGACAGCAGCATGATGATGATGATTTTTCATACAAGTAAAACGCGAGATAGGTGCTATTACAGACCAAGTAAGGAAAATTTTATTTCTATAGTAATTATTTTTTTATAGGCGCTATATCTTTGGAAGGACTTCGACGTCAGTCAATAGCGATACGAAATCTATATTGAAATTTTTATAATTGTTATCTCTCAGTTTTATATTCAAGTAAACGAAGAAATATAGTGTTAATTTTCTCTACGAAGAGTTATGCTCTACTATGTTTGGTTTAAAAAAAAATATTTTTAATTTAGTGGCAACCTCAGAGATTCTCGTCGAGAGTATCATATTAATTAGGCAACATAAAATGGAAGCGAGACAGGTGATAATGATAAGTATCAATAAACATATAATACAGTGTATAATTATCGAATCGATTGCCCGTCATTCATTCCTTTAGTTTTCTCATACTTGGTAAATGAACCTGCGTCCTTCGAGAATAATAAACAGCGTGTCCAAAATATTTTATTAATAAATACTTTTGTAAAATGCAGATGCTAGGAAAATACACCAAATATCTTTAAGATTTGTGATTAATTTTCTATATATTGTTAACGGTGATCAACTGCGTCGTCAACCTTCTCCGCCAATGTTTAATTTTTTAATATACTTATATCTTTTTTCGGCTTGGAAATGTGACCGCTAAACAAATAAACAAACTGACAAATAAAACGCAATGATTTTTTATTATTTGATAAGATATAATTTAAAAATATAAATCGCGAAAAAATCCGCAAAATTCCAGCATACAAATCTTGATAAGATTCAAACAATACGGTTATTTATTCCTCTGGCATTATTATCTTATGGATAATTAAGTATTCATAAGAAACTCAGCTCAATTTTATTACAACTACGGTTATTAAGCTTTTGCGAGTAATAGGAAACAGCAAAAATCCAAGCTCCTATGGACCTTCGTTTGTAATCGATTTCAGAAAAATATCCTTCACTTTTTGTTTGTATGTTAGAATTATTTTAAATATTATGGAATGACTTGACCCGACGATGTCCTTCACTCTTAAATTCGGCGCATTGCCTTGCCCTTAATTTGGAAAGGGATTTGTAGGGAGAAATCGTGCGGACTGAGAACGTTTTCTGGAAAACGGTTTCTCGGGCTCCTCAAATGCCGGAAAACCTTCAAATGGAAAGGCGCTTCGCACGGAAGACTCCATCTCCGAGATACCAAACATCCCTCGATTAAATTCCATTATTTTTCTCCACCCTCTCCATGATACTCCCTCCCAAAATCCTGTTCTCCCTCATCCCCGATAGCTTCAACCTGAGGCGCATAAATGGCGCCTTTGGAACAGCGGGGGACGCCAACATTCATTAAGCTCGGTCGACTTACGGATAATTAACATGGGAGCGCAGTTCCCTCTCCCCCGCCCTCCATTCCCCTCCTCGCCTCCTTTCTCTATCTCTTCCTCATTCCCTGGACGGGAACCAACGGCGGTTCGCTTTTTCCTTGCGGCCTCTTCCACGCCGCGAGTTCACTTCCCCTCCCCCTGGCACCCGACCTCTCCCCCCTTCCTTTCCTTCCATTCCACCCCCTCCCAAATGTGCGCCCTTTTTTGGGGGAGGGCATCCCGCCGTCCTTTTTCCCTTCCCAGGACTCACTCTCGGATTCGACATCGCACTATTTCAACTCGAAGGAACGACGACCGAGGCTTCCTCTTTCGGCGAAAAAGGGGAATCTCCTAATGAAATTAATCCGGGATGAGTGCGTGTGTTCGTTTTGAGGGGAGAAAAGAAAAGAGTAGAGATGTTCGGAATTAAATGAATGCAAGCGGAAGAAATGTGAAAAGTGTTAATCCTCCGTTATTTACGTATGTTTTCATGAAATAGTTTCGGGACGCAGATTTTTCAATTTCTCGATGAACCTCGTCAATGGTTTCAGCTATGGATGACTTTATAATAGATTCGTCGGAATACTTAATGTTTTCAAAATTAAACTCGTTCATACTCTTGGCTAGCAATAGAAGAGCTACGTAATATTTTTAACACAAACGCATTTAAACGGAATCTGTTAACGTTTACAATGTAAAAATAATATTTCCTGAAATGATGTTTAATATAATTTTATTTACAGTGAGGTGCTGTCCCTATTGGCGTATTTCGCGACAATGAGCCAAATATATTCTCATAGAATTACGATAGATACGTCTATTTTAGGAAGTAATTGGGTACGGACTTACTTTGGATAATCAACTATCTCGGAAAATCGAATAATGACAAAATTAAATGTAAAAATATAATTGCATTTGTTTTTCGAAAATACGCGAATACACATTTTATTGTAATACGATAAATGATAATTAACGATTTGGTTAATTCATAATCAAACTGAAATTGAAATTTATTATTCGCTAATCTAGATGTGTTTATTTTGTCGTCGAACCTCGAAGTCGAAGCATTATTATTATGACGTAATTAATTTCGGATAATTGCTGAGCACTGTAATTTTGGTCCCTTTTGCCAGACTTGCATTTTTATGCTAATGAAAAATTTGAAATAATTTTTTTTTTACAGAGAGAAGGAAACGGGGCGAAAAGGGTGATAAAGCTAAACCTCGCGGGGAAAAATAACAAAAGACTGAAGAGAAGGCATGGAGAAGAAAGCGCAGGAGATGGGGAGTTATGAGATAGAGGGGGGATGAAAATAAAGGAGGGAGCCTCAGTAGGTCCTCAGTTCGGTAAATGGAGAGGGGGATGGTGGGGTGGGGAATGGAAGGAAGCGAGGAGAGAATCGGAGGGGAGTGCACAGCGGGGGGTTGAAGGAGGGGAGGAGACGAAGGAATAGGTTTGGTGAAGGGAGGAGAAGAGGGGAGGAAGTGGGAGAGAGGAAGGTGGGGGAGGGAGAAGGCAGAGGGAGCGGCTAGGAATGAATCAGCGGAGACGGAAGTGACGCACGGCTGCGAGCAAGTGTGCGGGGGAGGGGGAGTGAGGGGTGAGGTAAATTGATTGGTCAGGGTAGCAGAGAGCGGAGTGCGGAGAGGGTGGCGGAAAGGGGGCAGAGAGAACAGTGGGTGGGGGCGGACGAATGAAAAGCGTGCATTTAGCAGTGGCAGGGGGAGGGGAAAAGGGGGAAGTGGAAAAAGGGGAGGCAGATGAGAACGAAAGAATAAGATGGAGTGCGATATAGAGGGCATTACTATGGAAGGGATTGAGGGTTCATCAAAGGAGTCTGGGAGTATTAAATTTATTCATTACTCGCTGGTGAATTCCCAATGATGTTCATTTGGAACAACACAGTATTAAATTCTTCAACTTAATTGTGATAAAAAGAAACTCGTTTTACTAATGTTTATTCAATTAAATCAAAAATATGGAGGGGGAAGTCACATTATTTATCAACAGTGTCAAATAATTGATTGCATAAAGTGATGCTGTTAATTACTTCTATACTCCATTCCAGCCTGAGTTGACCGTATTGCGCATTTGCCAAATTTCCCGTGAATTAGATCTAGCGCCTATCCCTTTAAACATCCTGCTTGATCCAGATTCCATGCTGATTCAGGTGATTTCACAACTGAATTTAAATATTTTAGAACTTCTACCTACAGCAAAAAAATTATTTATAAGATAGGCTGACTCGAAAACAAAAACAGTTAATTGAGTGTAATAACTAACTTGGGAAAAATCACGCTATGCCGATAAAATGGAAACACTTCACTTTTTCACCACAGTTACTATCTATCTATCTATATATATATATATATATATATATATATATATATATATATATATATATATATATATATATATATATATATAACAACTTACGGAAAAGGAAAGGTTCTCTCTCTGTAGCTGAAGAAGGAGTAGTTCCGAAAGCTTTACGTTTGTGATGTTTCTGTGTTTTTGTGTTATTTTACGTGTGTCGCTTCGACATCCCCGGGGCCTCGCCAACCTGAAGTCGTCTGATTGGTGAGTGCTCACTGGGTTTCCTCATCCCAACACCTTGTTGACATCTATATATATATATATATATATATATATATATATATATATATATATATATATCACCAACAACCTGCAAGGCGCACTGAATCGTATAATTAAACATCAAACAAACACTTGCTATGAACTCACGTGCGAAACTGTTTCATTGTGTCAAACACTGGGTCCTTCTATCTTGCAAAAATTCTTCGACACGTGTCCCGTCGGGTCAGTCCATTCCTTCCATTATAAACCGCACATTATACAGAGGAACCAAAAAGCTGGCACCTATTGATCAATTCCTTAGAAATATCTGGGTGCAAACCTCTCGTTTATTCACTAAAGGGTCATACCCCCTCCCTGTTGAGGATTTCCAAACGAATTTGGGTCTGTGTTTACTTCAAACGTAGGCTCTTTCTTCATAGCTTGAGAGGTTTTTATATTTCTTTTGTGTCTCATTTCTGGGAGATATTTTTTGAGGCTTCAAAACTGCTTTTGTGAATAAAGCGGAGGAAACCAGTAAAAACCAGAATTGTGAAGCGTTTTATTTTTAGCTGCCCGCATATACTAAGTTTACATAATCATCCCTTGGTTATAGCCATACTTGCATTCTTTAAAACGTGACATTTCGCGAAAATACGTTAAGCAAGGGAGTCTTCCCACAATAAAAAGCTAAAACAATAAAATATGATTTGATGAACCTTGAACAAGGTCTTGCGTAATCTTTTTTAGAAAGAACATTTGATTTTGTTAAAGATCCGAATACTAATTTTCGTGGAATCCGATTTATTTATTTATTCAATGATTTTAAATTAATTCATTAACCAAATTATACCCAATGCATTGTAAATGAACTTTATATTAGAATTTTACAATTATACGTTCTTTTGCGTAATACTAATTTATTATTACAAATGTCAATGCGTGACCGAAAATGTATGAACGGACAGAAAATTTTTATATAAATTTGACGTAATTATCTAATGAAATTATTAAAATGACTTAGATACAGCTTTTATTAGATAAACTATAAAGCATGGAAATTTATTCAACATGAATGATTTTCACTTCAATTTTTATTTACTTTTGGTGGTGGGTGTCACGAAATATGTTGAATGGTTTTATACAGTCTTTAAAAAGGTTTGGGAGTTACAATGTAAAAATATCTCGATCTGTCGCAGCGTTTCAGCCGCCGGTCTGTTTCTCGGCGCGGTACCGCGCTTTTGCTTAAATGTCCATATAATAATAACTACAAATTTCATTGGATTGGAGTCTTTTTCAAAAATAAATTTCAACATTCTTGCACATTTCCTTTTCTGAATGTATCCTCTAAATTAATTAGGAAAAAGTTTCCCGTAGGTCGACTTTTTCATGTCCCAAGAAATGATTTTGGAGAAATAACAATGTTATTAATTTAAAAAATACATTTGATAAATATTATGTATTTATCATTTATATAAGCGTGATAAACAATCCTTCAAGAGGCTTGATAAAAGAAATTGACATTATTGGATCTGTAGGAGCCGAGATATGACGTTGTATGTTTAAAGATACATAAAAAACTTACCGTGTTCACATTTTTAGTTTTTCTTATTTTTAATAACTTTCTAGAGTTTTTATAAAATTAAGATATACACAATCAGGTTCAGTGTAGCGTTTACTACGATTGAGCGTCATAGTTTTACTTAAACGACAATATCACCAAAATCACAGCAAATTTGGCAACTGAGCGGGATTAGAGGACAGAGCGATAGGCAATGGAAAAGAGAGAGATAGCGATAGCCCATAAGACACCATAGTCTCAACTAAGTGTGGAATGCGCTATAGTACTCGACGGCAGTGGTGCCCAACCTACGGCCCGCGGGCAGGATGCGGTTTTGTGCGGCCCGGGAGGGTATGATGAAAAAGCTACCCAAAAAATTTAACACACAAATTCATACATTTTATGAAAATCTTTATAATAAAACTTTTAATGCTGAAATGTTAACCATAAAAAACTTACTTAGACTTAATTTTCACTTATATGGCTCATTAGAACATATAGATAATTTCCGATTTAATGTCTAATCCGGCCCGCCGAAGAATTGGCAACTTCCAATGCGGCCCGCAGAAGGATTTGCAATCACCGATGAGGCCCGCCAGTAAAAAAAGTTTGGGCACCACTGCTCTAAGGAATTATATCCATAGAAACGGGAGTAAAAAGATTTGACTCATTTTATAGCAACAATAACTGCAGAATTATACTTCTCAACCATAACCATTCACATATTGGTATCATTCCATTAGACACAGAAAAAACAATATTATCGATTCTATATCAATCATATAACAAATAGATACTTCTAGGTGATGTCTACCAACTGTTTGACCAAAGTATGTTTTTATCTTAGTGAAACTCTTTTCTGTTCTCTATGTCAGTGGTTCTTAAACTTTCAATTGCCGCGGCCCCCTTGAATATCATGCGGCCCCCTTTGAATTGAAAATAGCAAAATAAGAAATTTTAATACGAATTTCTTTATTGTATATAACTATTAATAATTTTTATAACATCGAATTTCCTAAAATTCCCTGATAAAAGTTAATTATTCGTGAAATTTTTATTTTTTGACATTTTATCTCTTTCAAAATAATTTTTTCAACTCCCTTGGGGGCCGCGGCCTATAGTTTGAGAAACACTGCTCTATGTGAATAATAGAAAAAAACTCTCTCGAAAACTTTTCACCGAAACAATTTGCGGATGCTATATTAACCTCTCTTCGCCAGATCTCCATCTAGCGTCATCGACACCTCTCGATCCACTCTCCTTCACCTCTTCAGAGCCATTCGTCTCACTCCTCTCCAAAAACATCCTTCTTTGTTTCCGTTCCCTCATTATCTCCGCACGCCTTTTTCCCTTCGCCAGAAAAAACACTCCACCAATCACCCAGCAGTGGAACAAAGAGACTTCACTTCACCAACCCAAAGCAAACTGCGCGCATCGGAAGAAGAAGAAAGAGAGAGGCGAATGGAGGTGGGGTAGAGAGCTGAGATATATACAAGAAAGAAGGGATGGGGGAGTGGGGTATAAGGGCGTCTATTTATGCTTCCTTTGTTGTCGCCGCCATGTTACGAACCTCACAAATCAATCCACCCCCATTCGCAGCCTCTCCATCCCACCCCATTATGTGGACCAACGCAGCAGCAACTCGGCTGCACGCTCTCTCTCTCTCTCTCTCCATCCCAGACGCAGATCGGCGCCCTCGCACCCATCTTAAGTGCCCATGCACGATTTTCATCTCCCTTAAAGACTCCTCTGAACAGGAGGGCACCCTTTGTTCTCCTCCTCTCCTAAACCAAATGTACGCACAATCCTACATCCCAGTACCTCTCCCTCATCTCTGTCTCTTTCCTACCTACCTCCATTTTCGCCACTTATAACCCTCTAAAATTCCCCTTCCACCTTCCCCTCTACATTCATCTCCCTCCCCTCCTCTCTTCCTCCTTCGTCCTCCTCCTAACGTCCTCTTTTCTCTCCCTTCTGAGTGGTGGCCTACCTTTTAAGCGCACTTTCTTCCATCACGACCACATGGGCGAAACATGCGTAATCCACGGAGAGTCGACACATCGGATTTCTTTAGGGGCGGTGTCGGGGGAGAGAGAGGAGATATAGAGAGAGACACCGGGGTGTTCGGAAGATAAAGAGGTGTGCTTGGGAGAAGGTGTTGTTGGGAAAGGGAGAGAGAGAGAGAGAGAAAGAGAACACGAGGCCGTGAAGGATGGACCCTCGGAGCCAGGGAGGCGTGTACACCGAGTGGGAGCATTACGTCCTGGTTCACTCCGCCTCCCGCAGCACGCGGTCGCACCGAGATTAAGCCATCAGAGTCGGTGAAAGTCTCAGGTAGGAAGGGAGGAGAGTGTGAGAGAGAGAGGGAGGTGAAAAAAGGAGGGAAGGCGAGGGAGGGGGCAAGGAAAGGACTCTTATAAGGGGTAAGGGTCCGCGTTCTCTCGTCCCGTCCCATGAGACCCAGGTTTAACAAAAGGACACGCAGGAAGGCCGAGAGGGAGCGAGGGGAAAAGCCCTCTTAAGGGGATACCCTTGATTATTGGACTTACGAAACACGAGTGCGCCATAAAACTTTCTCTCCCCGATAAGGTTTTCTTACTTCTTCTGTTTACGTTTCGCTTCCGCAATGCTTTCGTAGTCGGAGAAGGGACGCTAATATGGTATCCTCCTCTCTCCGAAGAGAATGTTTTTGAAGCTCGCCTCTGGTACACTCTTCTTTTTATCCGGCGGCGAAACATAAAAAAGCAGATGAAACAATTTGAGGAGAGAAACTGGAAATATGAAGTGTCGAGTGGAAAGATGTTGAATGGAAAAATTATCAACTCCTCCTCGGCTTACTTCGAACCGCGTTTTCCTCGTGAAAGTGGCATAAAGCGAGGAAGGGTGTGAGGGATGGAGAGAGGAGAAGAGGGAGGGAGGAGAGATGGAGGGAGAGAGGGAAGGAGGGAGGGAAAGGCATTTTGGGTCCGTTTGAATTGATTTACTGCCGAGAGAGGAACTCCTGCTTCTCCTGCGAAGCTTGCAGTCTCTCTCCTCTGCCATCTCTTTTCCCATCCCTCTCCCTCTCTCTTTCTCCCTTTTTTCGCTTCTGTACGTCCGATTTCTTTCCATTTCCATTCGTTTTCTTTTCTTCTTTCGTAGTTTATCTTTACACGATGCCATCATATGAAGCAGATATGAAATAGCTGAATATATAAAACTTCAACTTCTGCCAATCCTTCATCGGATCTTGTTCGCGGTTTTTATTCACGTCCGAATGCAACATTTATTGATATAAACTCGTTTTTCCATTTCTGAATTTCCTTTCATCCAATCGAAAGGTACTTTTCGACTTTTTGCGGAATTATATTTATTATTTGTCTACAAAATGAAGGGAAAGCGATAAAAAATTTTCTCCGAACTAATGTTAATATGTGTAAGTGTAAACTCGACTCCTTTATTCTTCCGTGTTTCTTTCCACATTGCCCGCCTCCGTTCCTGAAAAATCCCATGCCGACTAGGCCGTGTTGCCCCAACGCCGCCAACCTCCCCTTCTCCCTCCTACCCGCTTTATCCCTAAACTGATTCCAGGTCTCATTCCTCGTGTTCTTTTAGGGCCTCCGTCCCTCGAGCCGAAAAGGACCCTCTCGAAAGGACACTCTCCTGTACTTTCTCTTTCCCGAAAATTCTCTCCCTCTTTCCTCCGAGAAAGACCTTTGTCTCGTCATTGTCTCCTGCCGACTTCCCTTTGTCAACCACGCAATATCCTTCTCTCTCTCTCTCTCTCTCTCTCCAGCTCTCATTCTACGCAAAAGGGGCTCGAAAACAGAATAACCTTCACTTTCTCCCTCGTTCTCTCAAAAATCGCTTCGCTTGGCCCCATCCCCCAGAAAACTTCACCATTCCGACAATCTGCACCCGTGCGACAGGGTGAAAGAGACGTCTTCATCCGACAGTTTGGTACCCGGACGGCGTCAAGGCGCTCTTGCAAGAGGGAGAGAGCGTAGCTCACCGACATCTCCAGAATGGAATCGCGTCGCTGCTAAAGAAGAGGGATTCTCGCGGACGCACTTATTTACCCAAGCATGCTGGTTTACGCGTCCGGCGAAGTGTTTCTGAACGCCATTTCAGGAGGTTGACGTGAGTACGCTTTTACTGGAATTCTTATGGCTTCCCGATCTGTTTTGATACTCATAGCGATTGAATTTTGTTTGAATGGTCTGCCGTAATTTGCGAGAGTTCAAAATGTCTTCTCGAGACCAAATTGACATAGCGGATAGAATTACCGAATTGCATTGAGTGTGTCGGAACTACTATGAGATTAGATATATGCTCCACTTCCATTTACCTCTTCGTTGTGGTTTTAGATTAGTGTTTCGAGTATTAAAATTAGAAGAATAAGGAGACCATTGGATGTTCGTTTAAATCGTATAAATATATACCAGAACCTTAAAATTCAATGAATATTTATCTAGCGAAATTCAACAATTTTCTAACCTGAGATAAATCACTTGTTAAACTCTGTACGTATATCATATTCTTTAGGCTGAAAAACGAATGGTAAATGTTAGAACCGATCGACATTTTTCACGCGATCAGTAGTAATATTGTAAAGCCCTGAGCTATTTTCCTACGTATAAACTATGATTGAGATTGTGAGTTTTATGTTATTCTTACATTGCTTCTCATATAGAACTCTTCGCGTTATTAAGATCCAGAGAAAACTGCTGAAAAATATATTAATGGGTTGTTTATTTTTTCTACATAACATAATACAACATAAGTAGTTGTATTCAAAACATCTTCCCTTTAACATTTTAATTTTGGAATGGTTAGTTTTTATGAAGCATCTAACGCCTAATTCTTAGTTTTCATGGTTAATATGGTGAGCTTTTGAGACAAATCATCAAATTAAAATTGTAATAGGTAACGTATAATAGAGACAAATATGCGTATTAGTAATTTTAAAAAAATATGGTTCTATCATTCATTTTGCTTGCTTTTGTCTTCCGTATAGTCACTTAACAACTTCAGCCGCTGACTTGTATACGTTTCTACACCAGCTAAAACCCAATGTCATAGTATTTGGATAAATTAAATTCCTGCTTTGGAACACTTGGAGTATGTCAAATTTGTACTCCACTTTAGTATTGGCTCAGTATGAAATAAAGTTCGAAAATTTTTAGTGGACACAAAAAATATGCAGGACAATTAGGGACCTTAATAAAACAAATGCAAGGTGATAGTTAATGAAATAACTGATTTAAGATGATTTTTATGTGCACTAGTAATTTATTTGTGAACGTCTACATCTACATTTTCTTGTTTTTCACTTCGTTGCAATTTCTAAATAACAAAGAAAATTCTCAGTCTTTGTTCGCTGAGTGGATGTGGAAATGAATTCAGCTTTTCGAGAAAGAGAACGAAAAATGCAAAAAAATAAAATCCCAGGCACTCTCCGAGATTCTCAGCCCGTTACATCCAATCTACTTTTCGCGCAATCTTCGGTTTTTCCATTCCATATATCCCATGGGTCACCGCAAGGGTATATGGGCCCGAAAGGGGAGGCGAGGAGGACTTCGAGAGCGGGTTCACACGGTCGGTAATCCGCGGTAACCGGGAGTGCATCGATCCCTCGGGGGAGATGCGATCCAAACCCCTTCCTATCCCCCTCCCGACACTCCTCTCCTCCTCCTCCCCTTCCTCATTCCCTCCTCATCTCCGCCCTCGTTTCGCCAGCGGCTTCATTGCAGCCAATTTCCTCCGGCGAACAGAAAGCCCACCCGAAAGGGGGAGTGAAGGGGAGAAGGGGAGGGTGAGTGGTGCGGGAAGAGGAGGTTACGCCTCCCCGCTTCGCCAACGCCCCTCCTTCGAACCGAACTCCAACTCCACCCCAGCTCCAAAATCCCTATTGGAAACTTGACGACCGAAGAGCGAGGGAACATAGTGGGAGGGGAGAGTGGAGAACAGGAGAGAAGAGAGAAAATGGAAGAAAGAGGCCAGGGCGCATGAGTCGCCACCTGGTAGCTGAAGAGGAAATCATTGTCCAATACCGAACGAGAAAACGGGATCTTTCGGCGTGCACGGCATGTAGGAGAATGAGCGAGCGAGCTGACTTTATTATTTGGGCGAGAGGCCAGAATCAAGAAGGAAAATTAACTCGAATTTACCAAGTCTTTCCCCATGGCGTCTTCAAGCCTCCGCTACGCTTTCCGACCGATCAAACGGTGCCCTTCGTGCGGCGCCGATATCGCAGGGCGTTTCGTTCCGTGGCGACTCCCGGCGGATAACCACAGCACTCTCCATCTCCTTCTCTCCTGTTCGCAAGGAGAGGGAGAGGGAGAGAGAGAGAAAGAGAGAGAGAGATAGGGTTCGGTGGGCAACGGAGGGAGAGGCACGGAAATGACCCCAAAGATGCGGAGGAGGGCGGGGGGCGAAGAAATTCAATTAAATCTCCGTCCCTCCACCCCCCTATCCCCCCATCCCTCTCTCCAGCACCCTCGGGGGCCGGGAGATCGGCGCCGCGAAAATCCCCCAGGCCCTTTTCGAGGGCGGAACGAGAGGGGAGGGCGGGGGTGAGGAAGGGGGTGGGGGAACGGGGCGCCACCTATCGGGGATAACCTCTCCCCGAGGCACCGTGTTTGCCGAAGGCTTACAGGAGCGGGAAACGGCAAGTGTCGATCGGGGGAAGAATTTTATGGGTCCCGTCCGACGCTGGGTGTAGGTTCGGGAGTGTGTGCGTGTGTGTGTGCGCGCGCGGGTAGGGTGTGGGGATTAGATTCGATTGGTTGGGAATAAGGTGGGTCTCCGGCGCCCTGAACGGAAGATCATGAAATACGTGGCAAGGGCAAATAGTAGCACGACAGGTTGTTTTGAATTGCGAGTAACCAGGTTAAGATGGATATTTTGTTGGCTTAACAATTCTAGCGATAAATTTACTTGGAAGGGATCGAATAATAAAAAAAAATATACATACGAGGTTCTTGCGAAAGAAACGGCAGGAAATTAATGAAACATTCCATTTTGTCGTTCAAGATCCTTAAATACTTAATTTATATACCTACTAAGCTGCACGTAAGCAATATTCAACGCCAATTACAATAAGACTATTAAGAGAAAAAACTGGCAAAACAATTCATATTCACGGAGAGATTTGAAGTTTTTGAAGAAGCCATTTATTACACATAAGGAAATAAAATCTATTTTATTTCATTAATAATAATATCGGAATTCTCCGATCGAATTATTTTATATAATTCTGAATATTTATTTGAAAATAAAAATAATTATAACTGAATATTTCCATTTCCATGATTAAAATAACTATTAAAAGAAATGGAAAATTTATGTTCACATTATTCTACTTGACTAACCGGACTAATTGGGGCCAAGTGTGTTCCAGATAATTACACAAAAAATTGTTTAAATGGTTAACGATTTACAAGTGTTTTGATCATTTATTTTAAAGTACATGATGTGAAATTCCATATTCCTTCTTTAAAACAGGAACAAAATTAAAATTTGAGCCACTCTTCTTTATCTCGAAGTTCTAACACCATATTTCTCTGTTTAGTTTTTCGCCAAATTCACATTTCTTTCACTTGTACAAGAGATTCATTTCGTCAATCGGCGATATAATCACTATTTTGCGTTTGGTAGACATTTAAACCCAACTATGAGCAATTTTGAGTTTAAAAAAATAACCGCGATTTTAACTTTCAAGGTACCGTACTAATGCTAAAGTCGCTTGTAAAAAAGACAAAGCTGGATTTAAAGGAGCGATTTTATCAGTGACTTTTCCACCATCTCTCTGTCTCCAAGATAGGTCAATTGTTTGATTGGCTATGGTTAGGTCAAATTAGAAACTTTTATGATGCATCAGGACGAGTCTTTTCGCCGTTTCAACAGGCAATATTATTTGAATGACATGATTTACACTATCAAATTTTTCGCCAAAGCGACAGCAGCCAGGCAGTATGCCATGGTTTGCCATATTTTAATGAAAAATATTGATCGCTTAAATTAAAAAATATACATTCCAATTTGATACGGATAAAGGCAAATCCATATAATCCGAGTTCGAAGTTATTGAGTATTTAATATATTTTAACTCCTTCTCTATCGAACGAATTAAAATATGGCGATTGGTATATGTTGAAAAATTTCAACTCGAAAATTTAAAGTTACTTTTATTTGTAAAAGGCCAAAATTAATTTCATATCGTATAGATTCAGGCTGCGTTGGCAACTCCGTGGCTGTGAGTATATTTGATAACATTCCCTGTCTATCACTGGAAAAAGCAAAAATGTTTAATTTTAGGAGAATAAAGTCTCCATTTCGGAATCCATATTACAGCAGATGTAGAAAATTTTCTTCTCAATTTGTCTTCATAAAATTTTTGCCTCCGCTTATAGTATTGGGCTACGCTCTCTTGTTTTAGTCAAACACCATAAATGTAAATCATTAATAATTCTGAAGTTGAATAATCAAGTTAAAACTATCTTCATGATACATTGAAATAAAATCTTTACATCCAATCCCGGTGGCAATGATAACTGACTCAGTTTAATATAACGCAGTCATAATTAGTTCCAATGGTTACACAAATACGCGAGTTTAATTAGATACACCGGAGGAATAAATAAGCTTTAGAGAAAGGCATTAAACATCAACGAAGTGAATGGTTCCGCTTAAAATTCTAAGAGCAAAAAAAAAAACAAAAGGTTTTCAAAGATACGTCAATGATGTTTGCAAGAACGGAACCAATTATCCCTCTTTCACCGCGCATGACGCAAGGCTTCACCTAGCGAACATAATAAAAAAAATCGATTAAAAACCCGGTAACGTTCTTCCCTAACGGAATCATGCGGAGGAGGAATTACTCGAAAGGAGGTGGGGCGCTCGCGGCCGTATTCGTATTGTTGTTGTTGGCCAGCCATATCGATTCTCCAACGACATCGGATGAAATGTCGACTCGGCTCCCAAGGGCAGCCGTCGCATAGGAAACCGCCGTCATTCCGCAGTTCGCAATCGCATTCTCCTCTCGACCTTTCGTCACGTCACTCGCTATTCCATCCCGGAGAGGAATGCGGGTGCGCTGCTGCACTTCATTTATTTTCTTTCCTCGACGCAGAAGAGAAGGCGCACTGAGAGGAGCGAAGAGAGAGAGCAGATTTGATGCGGAGGTGGACGAGGGTGCGACATGCGTACCTGGTGCGTGCCGAGGGCACCACGGGGCGTGGGCAGTGGTGCTTTCATTAGGGCATCCTTCGAGGGAGTGGGAATAGGGAGGGGAGGTAATGGAAGCCGGCGAGGGGGGAAACAGTTAAAGGGACCAGAGTTACAAACAGGAGGCTTTATAGAGAATTTCTGATTCGGCAGAAGGCGCCTCAAATGACGCACGACCGAAAGGTTTCCTCGTGCCATGACGAGTGGAGCACTTAACTGCGGAAAGGTTTACACCTCACACTTGCTAGAAACAGGAAGAAATATGAGCCAATACGGAAAATATTTTTCTGCTCGACCACGGAACATCGAAGGTAGTGAGGTTGTGTTTTCGAGATTCAAAAATTGGGAAGGCATTGCAAAACTAAACCTTGAAGACTTAGCAAAACAATATCTAGAAATTACCTGAAAAACAAACTGCGTTCACGCTAGAAGCAAATGGTTCATTTTTAAAAGGTTTACATTTTCAAGTTGGCATAATATTTTAAGATTTAAAATTTCTTGACTTGCTTAATATATTTTGATGAATTTTTGTGTCAAATAAATAAAGATTCATGATTGAACTGACCTCTTTGAGCTTAAGAACTTTGATGTTAATGAAATGCTAATTAAATATTTCTTTCGGAGTAAGTTCATGATTGTCATACGTTACTAATATTACCTAAATTGTTTGCACGTGTCATTTAAGGCGTTCACATGGTAAATTTACGCTTTACGAAATAATGTAAAATTAATAACCACTAATTCATTACTAATTCATAAAGAATCGTCACCTAAAAACTCAGTATGCCACCCATAGCTAGCCCACAGCATTTCGACTACTATATATCTGTCTTACAAATATTTATTACCTCGGGACATATAAAGAGGATGATTTCAAATCCATATTGACCTTTGTGGAACCCAAACGATCATCAAAGTCAATTCGATTCGACCTCGAGCATAGCATTTGCCTTCCGAGGGGCAAACGCTCTCACAAATAAGGATAAACAGTGAACTCGACGATGGAGAGAGGAAGCCGAGGTGCGGAAGAGGGAGGGAGTGAGTGAAAGAGGAGGGAGAGATAGAGGAGGGAGAGATAGAGGAGGGAGAGAGAGGAGGGAAAGAGAGAGGAAGGGGAGAGAGAGGAGGGGGAGAGAGAGAGAGAGGAAGGAGAGAGGGAATGGACGTGGGCGAGGGTTTTTGTTCAGTCGGAGAGAAGGAGGGAGTCCGAGACGGGGCGAGTAATGAACGAGCCCGGGTCAAAGTTTCCCATTAGTTGGTGCGATAGATATTCTCGCGGTCTTCCGTCCAGGCGATCTTTGGGACACGAAGGGAAGGGTACGACGAGAGCGGCAAGGTGTATGCATAGGAGAGAGAGAGAGAGAATTAGGGAGATGGAGAGAAAGAGACCGCGCGATATTGAGCGCATGCTGTAAGAGAGATTGTGGGTGTGAGTGTTAGACCGGAGAGGACATTTATGTAAAAAATTTAGCTAAAAGAGTAGAAAATGGGTTAAAAATTTAGTCAAGACGATGAATTGAGAGCTTATGCTGCAGATAGGCGTTGAGCATAGGATACTGTAGTGTTCATGCGGAGATGGAGTAAGTTGGGAAACAGGAGTGAGAGGGAGAGAAGCATAGGGGAGAGGATAACCATCTGATAAGGGAGAGCCGCGCTCACGATTCACCGAATCGTCCGAGCGAAGGAGTCTCCCTGCCCCCTCCAGCCCCCACTGCCAGCCTCCCTCCAGCCCCCACTACCAGCCTCCCTCCAGCCCCCACTGCAGCCTCCCTCCAGCCCCCTCTGTCAGAGCCTCCGTCCAGCCCCCACTGCCAGTCTCCCTTCAGTCCTCACTGCCAGAGCCTCCCTCCAGCCCCCACTGCCAGCCTCCACCCTTACCCGCACTCCCACAGCACACGCACACACTCACACATTCGCCCGGTAGAATCGGAAAATGGAAATAAAAAGGAGGAAACCAACACACGCTCGCCTCGTTCCCATCCCAACTTGGCCGCGATCTATCCATCCCAATTTCGTTTCTCGGAACACACGCCTCCACCACTCCCTTCTCCATCTCCCCCTTCACCCCTTCTTACTCCTCCGCCCTCCCTCACACACCCTCGCCGCTTCCTTCTTCCTTTTTGCCGTACGGAACCGTGCACGCCATGGAACAGAACGGAGGGTCACGCTAGTGCGGCGGGGGCGCGCGTGATAGCGCCCCCCCCCCCCTCCCGCCCCTTTCTCTCCTGCCTCCGCCCCCGTTCCCACTCCTTCGCCCAGGCGTGCTGACGCGTGATTGGGACGCGGTACTACTACGTTCCTTCCATTCTATCCTCGTTCGTTTATTTTACTCTCCGTGGGGTCAAAGGGCGAGGTAGGAGGGTGGGGGGGAGTGTCAGGCCGCGGCGGCGAATGTTTTACGAGGAAGGAATGACGACGCGTATCGGTGGTTGCGAGTTTATCTCACTCTTAGTATCAACCACGGCCCGTCGAAAGGGTTTGCCGAATTCTTGGTCTCACGTGCCTGGAAGGACAAGAGCCTAGTTCTTACGAGATTAAGTTCAACCCTCGATTTGTCTCTCCGCTTTACCTTCACTGAACGTGAGATGAGGAATTACGTATGTACATACATATCTCGAGCGTGACAGAAAAATGGGCTGTAATAACTCGTAAGGCTGCTTTCGCCGCTTCGAAATTTTTTACGCGTACGGCATGAATGAGGCTTTGCATCAACGTTTCGATTGTTCATTCTTAACCTTTTGGAAAACGTATTAATATTTGTACTAGGATGAAGTTGCTCATATAGCTGCGTATGTTATTTAATTTCGGCGCACGTGCTTAACTTTGTCTTAAACGTGAATAATTTGACATTTATTTGTTTTGCTTAATTAAAATGTAATCGACAAACGTGTTCGAACTCCTCACGTCGTTTTTATCATATAATCACAGGTAATCTGCCTGCATGCAGGACGATGTTTATCGTTGTAATCCAAATATACTCTTTCTTTCCGCAATCTTCCTCATTTCTCTTTCCCTTTTAAGTCATCTATCAGCTGAAAACTTTTCCTTCCTCTCTCTTTTTCCTTCAAGTTTTCTTTCTGAAAGGTCTTTAATCATGATCTCCGAGGTGATGACTGATCCAGTTCGCCTTCCTCTACCTTAATGTCTTTTTAACCATTCCATTTTCTCCAATTGGTCTTAGCCTTTCCTCGTTTTTCATTTCTTCTGTCCATTTTATTTTCAGCCTTCTTCTTCATGCCCACATTTCGAAGCATCGCCAGTATTTTATTGAATTTTTCATATGTTTCTGCACTATTCCATGAATAGCCATGCTCCATACATATCAGATTACTAATTTCTCCATTTTTCCTGTTAGTAGAAGTTTATTTTTCCTGAGAGCAGCTTTTGATTTCTTTATTCCTTATTTCATTCGTACATTTAGCATCTCTTGTTATGATTATTCAATGGCATTTATAGTCTGAAACTTGTTCTAATGTCTACCCACCAATACTTATGTCCAAAGTTATTTTCTTTTCCTGATATTGCATGACCTTGGATTTATTTCCGCTCCGAATTTTCAAGTACCATACTATTTATCATTTACTTATCAGTTCTTTGTCCTTAGTTACTAGGAACGTATTTCACTGTCCTTGTAATCCTTCCTCCGATCTTGAAATGTGCCTTCTGGCGCTTCTTGTATATTGAAGTGGATTTGATTTAGGCAACAACCTTGTGTTACTTCTCTTGATATACTCCATTACCCTTTATAATATTATTCTCACTACAACGACAACATATTTGATCCCTCTTCCTTTTCTGAAGCCGAATTGATATAAAATATATTTTATATTATAATGGAACTTCCATAACTCGAATCTCAAGGGAAAGTAAAAATTATTCGAGTTATAGAAAAATCGGGTTACGGAAATATATTATCTCATTTTTCTTTGAGTTAACATCCAGTTTATTCCCTTAAGCATATAAGTAAACTTACTCTAATTTTCAATATCACGAATATTATAAAAACATCATCACCTATATTTTCTTCCGATGATGTTTAAGATTTCACTGTATCCAAAACACTAACTGCATCACGCACTGTGATTGAGGGTATCATAAATAACCAGAATTCTAACATAATAGTGAAAGCACAAACACGACGACTGAATTTGGGATATCGACTTTAGGAAATAGTGGATAGGTTTGTTATTCTCTAGGAATATCGGTGATCACAATCTGAGAAGCAACCCTGATATAAGTGACGTTAGGGACTGCCTGATGCACTCTACCCCCTCAAAATCCTATGGTGTTACTTTCGATATGAGCTGAAATGTTTGCAGAACTACTTGTATCATTATAAATAGCTGCTTCTTACATATATATGATATAAGATATAGGATATGTGATATAAAACCTAAGGTACTTTTAGAGGAGCTACAGCGCTGAGATTTAGCATGAAGATAAATCATTGAGTAAAACTTCTGGGAAAAATCTGAAATTCCAGAAAAAAGTTCATATTTAAGTGGTATTTTTGAACGCAGTCTCCAATTTTAAACACCCATATGAAAAGCATTAAAAACGGCGCAGGACTTTATAAAATAGCTGTTTTTAAGTTATTTACAATTAAGATACGAAGTCGAGAAATGAACCGTTCGCTGGATGAAAGACTGAAGTTTATTTTTCTTGAAGACAAAATTGAAATCCATGCTGAATTTGAGTAAAAATTTGATTTTAATCATAAAATTATGAAAAGTTTTTGGTTTACAACATTGGAAATTTTTAACTACCATAGCAACGGCTCCATTGCCTTTCAATGGGAATTGAATTCAAGAGCATTAATTTAACGTTTTTAAGGGAATTAATGGACTATATTAGATAATATCGTTAATGTCAACCTACGAGGTAAACATTTGGTGAAGTCTTAACTCGAACACAAAATATTCCATTTATTTCTATATTACTATTATTTTTAGTGCGATACATATTCATGGAGAAGAAACATGATATTTTCACTTCCACTCTCCATATGCAATATTATTGAGAGTAAATATTTAAATCTTGATACACTAATTGTCTCATATTAATTAAATTATACATTTTGGTTGTGTATGAGACATCTGGAAAAAAATCTGAGACATAATGAGAAAAATAGATGTGTATGAAATATTTGACAAAATTGAGGACTTTTGAAAAATAGTAAAATTATTACAATTGTACTTTTATAAACTTTTATCTATTTATCATATATATCGTATTTATATTTAAAAGTTACTGCAATTTAACCACTTTTTACCAAATTTCATTTTATATTTGGTTGTCGCATTCCAAAAATATATGTTCCTATTTTTGACATAATAGAAATATCGACTTAAGTTTTGTCAAGTTTTAATTTAAAATAAAATTATTAAATATTCTTAAAATATTATGTTTTGTTTCTATTAAATTATATATATATTTGTAATTTTTGTAGACGAATGAACTACATTTGGCATGCATTTTCAATGTAATACATATGGGTTTAAAATCTACCCCGCGCTAGTACTCATGTTTAAAAAACCCGCGCGAGTACTGGAGGTTTAAGCGCTTGCAGTATGCAAGCACCGGCAACTCGTATAATTTCATTTTCGTAAAAATGGAGGACAAAACTCCTTTAAATGTGGTATTGTTGAAAATCATGGACTCCCGTGAGTGTACAGCAGGTGTAAATTTTTTCAAGTTCGTTGGTTCGATTTTATATGCATTTCATTTTTCCATTTGATTACCGTATAATAGGCTGGAATCGATGTGTAGACCTTTTAGTCTTTAACATTTTTAAATGTTTCAGAATTGCACTATTTTACGCAGAAAAGAATACGAATTCTTATTCATATCGTCTATTTACTTATTATTACTATTACGATAGTTAATTTTCTAATACCTAACACAAAAGATGGCATGAAATGCTATACTATTTAGAGTTTCGCGTATTAAAAGACAAATTAAATCAGAATTATAGTTAAGATTGATATTTATATCGCAATTGTTAACAAAAATTGGTGAGAGTGCTTTTATACCACCTATCCCTATTATTCCTAGCGACTATCCTTTTGAATTCAAACATCTTTAATTTCCGGTTGTTTATTTTGCAATGACGAAAAGGTTCAAAGTGATTTGCTAAAAGTTGTCGGGGTCCACTTATGTGCACTTTGCTTTTCTCATGATCACTTTCACATAGCATTTTTAAGAGTAAGTAACCGAAATAATTTGTATATTCTTTTTCAAGTAGCAAGACCGTCAACATAGTTTACGAGGAACTGTAAAAGTGTTTTCATTTTTTTTAATTATACAGGCCGATGAAGATAAAGTTACGACTTCGGAGTTATGAAAGATCATTGGTATCTACTTAAGGAACCTTTTCACGGTATTCATGAACAAGCACTTAAAAATACTTGTCTCAGGTATCTCCAATAGCCATAACAAGGCTATAAAAAATACAGATGTCCATGTCTGCTACAAAGTAGTCATCTTCATGGTAATTCGCAGAAATCAGATTCTAATTTTAAATCTTTTAGAATCTATTTTCGGTGAATTACCACTGAAGACGGCTGCTTTATAGCCGAAATACCCATCTTGTATTTTATAATCTTGTAGTCGCTATTGGTGATAGCAGGGACAAGTATCATTAAAAAGGTTGTTCTTGAAAATTTTCAGCCATAAGACGAGCTTAATAATTCCGTTGATTTTTTCAATGCAATTAATTATCACAGATACTAGGGCAAAGAACGGTATTTTATGATAGCATACATACACACATACATAGATGCATATGTATCTTTATCTTTAACTAAAGGAAAACTGACACTAACAGAAGAAATTCACTGCAGAAATAAATACTACTTTGTAATTTTAATTGAAGGTGATCATTTATTTCTTTTATTCATAAAATGCAACTTCGGAGTATCATTATGTCTACTGCCTCTCGCGAAAAATTAATTTCCATGAATTATTCTCGGTTAATTTTACGGTCCCTTAGACACCATTTGTCTTCGCCTTTTCCGATCGTTGTAAGTGATTTAAGCGCCAAGTAGTATGCTACGCGCTGCCTCAAGTGATATTCCTTCGATACAATGTATGCCGGCGGCAGTAAAATATACTGCCCTCCGTGACACTCTTTTCAACAAGGGATAACTCGTAGGCTAAAGCCGTGAGAAAACTTTCACTTATCTCGAGCACCGTTCGCGATTACGTCGTACTGCGCACACACCCATTTGGATCGGGGGAGAGGGAGGTTAAGGTAGGAGGCGGTTAGCTGGGGGTGGAGAGGGAGAAGGTCGGCGCATGTGTGCGGAGCCGATCCGTGCATGGCTTTTGAGGTGGGCGTATCTATGGTGTGTGAGTCCGCCGGGAAAAGGATTGCCCTCTCCTCCCGTGATCAATGCGCTCCTGATGGTAATGGCGCCCGGCATGAGTGGTGTGGGGTCGGCGAACTAGTTGAAAGTGTTCCAAAACTGATTGTGGTAAATTAAATCGTCAACAGGTGTTTAAAGGGAGCCGCCCATGCAGTGAGTGTGTGTGTGTGTGTGGTTTGCGCTCAAATTGAGTCCTCACCGGAATTCAAGCGAAATAGCAACCGATTAAGCGAGCGCATTAAAACTAAATTCACGCACGAAACTACTACTTCCTTACCGCATGGCTCCTTGGTGATGTTACAAATGTAGTAGGCGTAGAAGGAACAGAATAATTTTTCTCAGATTTTTTAATTGCGAAAGGCGTTCAATACCATAAAATAATAAATCCGAATTGATTTCCATACCTTACTTTCATCGCCGCCTTCGTCATAAAGTTCTACGAACTGAGCGCTTACCTGAAAAGAAAAATATAAAAAGTAAATATATGCAGCTTTTCTCTTTTAAACAAAATTTTAAATTCATAACGAAAATTCACAGAAGTTTATTCGAAGATTGTACAATATTTACATTTCATAGCAATCTGCATTAATTGTTATATTTGTTCAGAAAAAGGTGTCGAATTAAATATGCAAGCAATCAATGAAAATCAAGACAGGAAAATAATTATATCAGAGTGTAAAACCAATATTATAAATTTACATAATTATTTTTCGTGAGTTCACAGTAAAAAAAATTGTTTTACCCGAATAAAACAATACTTCCGTTAACACCATCAAATTCAATTTCTCACTTTATGATATACATTTCTTAAATATACATATAAATGTATACAACGATAGTTAAATTTTTGCTTATTCATGATAATGCATAGTGCACTTCCAAGAGTAGAAAATGGAGCGTGGAATTCTTTCCGCTATTTCCGTTCATTCGCTCCGAATTTGGTTAACATTTTAACAGATCCCAATAACTGTTACAATAATACTATTACAAAGTTTCCGCTTTCCAGAAATGTTTTATATATAATATACTTCCAATCACGTTGTACATAACTGCGGAGAATACTAAAGCCTCATTAATATTAAAGGCTGCTTCAAAAACATCGCATTGACTTTCCACTCCTCCAACAAAGGCTCCACTATAAATATTCATGAAACAATGGCGCACTCGTTATTTCATTTTTCTCTCGCTCCCTATCTCGTGCAACAAGAGATTAGTTTCGTTCCTCGCTGCGCTAACCCACGTGCGAAACCACGGGGCGAAGAGGGAATAGAGAGGAGATCCCAAAGCCTCGCTCGGAGCGAGAGAGAGGGAGTGAGGGAGGGAGGGAGGGAGAGAGAATTGGAAGAGAGAGAGAGAGAGAGAGAGAAGGGGACTCGGAATACATTTTGGCAAGTAAGGCAGGTTTCGGAAGCTCTGAATATTCAATGACTTCCAAATTAACTTAAAATCCTTTTCGTTTCCCTTTCGCGGCTTGCCTATGCTCTCAGATAAAGCAAAAAAATGTACTCTTTCTTCGCGATCTTGCGAGAGAGGAGAACAATTTACATCTCTCTTAGAACTTCCTAGAAATGGACGCAAAAAGAATTAACCACTTATAAATGACTATTAAAATTTTGATCACTTCAAGCAACAGCAGCGGACCGAGCGCTTTTTGATAAAGGCAGAGGATTAGAGATTTACAAGATGTTTATAACATCTAGGGCGACGACAGTCTCGGTTCCCGTAGTGAGTAACGTTGAGTGGGTTCTGGGGATCCAACGCGTAAAATTTACGATACGACCTCGCCCGATAAATGATCCTGATAGTCGTTATTGAGAGCGCGGAAGCGCTCATAACGTATGCGGAAGGCGGAGTGAAATCGTCTGCCTGACGCCCACCCATCTAGTGGCGCTCTCGTGAACTACTGAAACTCGGGGCGTTCTTATTGACCAGCCAGCGCCGCGTCTCCGACAAACGCTGAACTATATGTTCCTCCCTGAGGGAAACGGGAAGCCGCGCCAAATCGCAGGGGCGTTTATTACTGTTATTACGGCAGTTAATGACTCGAAGGGTCGTTCCTTGGCTATAAAATTATGGTCACCAGCATATTGTGTACAAATGAAGGGAAATTTACGATCAGTGAACATCAGCTCTGTGTTAAGTGTTAAATGAGAAGGATAAGTTGTAAATTACATCTTTTTAACACCCTTATAGTAATAAACAACAGTTTATTAGTAGTATCTTTCTGCATTCATTACGATCTGGTATTCCTATTGAATTTCTAATGTCGCTTGTAAATATTAATCATCACCACAATACGCTAAAGCTCTCAAGCTATAAAACACTGCAATTATTTCTTATTCGCTCATTTGTACTGATGTATTTGGTAAAACAAATATTTCCATAAAATTAACGATATTAAAATAAGTTTCTTACTGTAAATTTATCATATCTGAGAAAGGAGATTTAATAAAAAAAGCACAAGATACTAAAATTATTTACCCATTAAGTTCACAATTACATAAATGTTCCATTTTTGCACAAGAATCCAAACTAGTATTTCATTAATCGGTAATGATCATTTTAGTTACTTGATGGTAGAAGAAAAACATTGGTTTTAAAGTGACATTGTTATATCAATGTTCTAATAGAACTTGCTGACATGCGCTGAAAGACTTATATTAACTAGTAAGCTACAAAAATTACAAATTGTGAGAGAAATACTGGTAAGGTAATAATGCTAAGTGATGTCTAATAGATGGATAATAAAACAACTAGATTTGCTACAGTAGAATAATGAAGAACAACATACATATGAATATATATATATAGTCACAATATTTATGCGTTCTTTGGGTTCACTGCAAGAAGCGTACGCAAATAGTTGAGGAAATTTCAACCCATCCGTCTATGCATGAGCGTATTCCACAAGATATGGCATAAGAGATCTAGAATATAAGTTGAGCGAATCCCTTTTTGATAAAAATTGACCAATTAGATTCCCATTTTTAAGAAAAATCGTTGCACAGCTCATTAGGAGCCGCAAAATAGACAAATTTCAGGTTTGTCCTTTTATTTAAATTAAAATTTCAGGTTTAGGCCTTTCTTAAAAATGAAAATTTCCGAGTTTTCATGGTAACTTATTAAAAACATTGGAAAAATATTAGATAGGATTGGATTTAGTGATCAAATCAATATAACAATCAATATAATACAGCAGAACCTCGATTACACATGTGCGGATATACCGTGCGGCGGATAAACCGGGCGTTCTGGAGGGATTTTGATTTTCCTCGGTTATGTGAGAGATGAAGAAGACGCGGACTTCACCGACTAATTATACCTCCATCGATTTATCAGATCAAAGAAAAGTTAGCAAAAGAGACAAATAGAGTTGACAGAGTCGTTTCTCAAAAACTTTCATGTAAACCGATTTACCTAACATTTTTACCCGAAATTGTAGCCTTTCCTTTCATTTTAGAAAGATTCCCATAAAGCGAGGACCATCTTAAATTCGCAGCGACATTAAATTACTGCGTGGGAAAGTGAATTCTTTATTAACATTTATATCTTACTGTCCCATCTTTTTTTTGTGCGCGCATAACGATTATTTGTTGGTCAGAAAAATCGGTCACTGCCAAGAGCGTATTTTAGATTTCTGTTAATTTATTCCATCCTAATTACAGTTTCTGGTTCAATTTATAGCTTCTCATTTATGGAATGCGGACTGTTTATATGTAAATAAATTTGTACAGCATTTAATTGGTATTATAACAAACTTTGCTTTAAAATGTTCCGTGTTATTCAATTATGCATGCTTACCAAGGTCCCAACCAATGGGTACAATCGGTGTTTTACTTAAATCGCAAATACTTCGTTTGGAGAATCTGTACGGTTATGTGAATTAAATCTTCTCTCTCGTGTATTTTATTTAATGCCCCCTTGCCTCAATTTATGAAAATAAGAGCTTCAATTTCCACGTGTTAGTTAAACACGAAAAATAATTTCTAAAGCAAATAAATAAAGTAAAATCTCAATATCAGCATATTAAATATGCTAATTCTACAAATTATACTTAATTACCGGTTTTCTGTCGGAATCCGTTCTCTATTTACCTCAAATTTAACAAATCGGAAAATATGTTTAACTTCCAAAATTGAAAGATTAACGCCTCGCAGCTACTACCTATTTAGTGCAGAATTTTTAGATCAAAATAAACTTCGCCCTTTAACCAGCATTTAGTTCGAGAAGCAAAATAATAAAAAAAACTCTCCCAGCGGCGAAAAAAGGACCGCACAACGTGGCGATAAATATCAAACCGTGAAAACACACCGTTCCTGCTGACGACCGAAAAAATGAGACGGCCGACGTGGGAGAAGGCTATCGATCGATCGCGTGTTTTCAGCCGTCCTCATCGGAACACCCGCATTATGCCCCCCACCCCTTCCCCGAAACGCCTCCCCCACCCCCCTACCCCTCCCCTCTCGCCCTCACCTCCCCCTCCCCTCTCACCACCCCCTCCTTCCACCAACTCCCTCGTCCACGCTCGCTTCTAGCCACCCTCGGCTGATTTGCATGCGAGTCTCAAAATTTGTGAACTCGACGCATGTAAATCGGAATGGCGAGGGTGGGGGTAATAGAACGGGAGGGTTTTCAGAGAGAGAGAGAGAAGGAGGAGGAATGAGGGAGTGAAGGGATATAAGGAGAAAGAGAGAAAAGAGTGAAAGAGAGAGAAAGAGGGAGGGTGGTGAGAAAGGGAGGTGGCGGAGGGCCGAGAGTAATTTACATTTAATGCTTGGCTATCCCTATCTACCATATCGAGGGGTGCGACCTTCCCTTTGACCACCTGATCCCCGCTCAAAAAGCTGCTGCCGAGTATTAGCATGGCTAATTCAGATGAGGTGGGGGAGATAAAACTTTTTATAATTGAGGCGGGAGGAGAAATATGAGCTATTATTGGATGATTGTAATTGTCACTCGATCTTCACGCAATATGGTGGCCAATCACACAATCTCGTGTTATTTTCACCTTTTTAAAAAAATGAACTGCTTTATTGACGCCTCGGTCACGCGTATGGTGCAGAAATTGTATTATTTAATCGTTTGAGGTTTTGGTTTACATTTTTTTAACTTATACAGTTAGTATACGAGTGAGAAATCTGAACTGCTTTAAATGATGTAGGAAATTTTGGAAAAACTACACTCGTTAAAATTGGATCAGAGACTTTACTTTTGTATTGCTGGAATCGACCTCAATGGATAATGTAGGCGGCTTAATGATAGTTTAGTCGGAAACAATTGCATACACGCTTTCCGTGAATAAAAGGCTAATGGGACGAGCGGAAAATTGCAATTTTCATTTGCAAAGAAAATCAAAATAATAATTTTGACATATTTTTCCGTTTATGCAATAGAGACACTACGCCCTAAGACCTCTTTAGTTTTATATTCCGAGTTTTAACTAACAAGAGAATCGTAATCTTTTTTCTCGCCATATTCATAATATGTTTATATAAATTTATTAGACTGCGTATCCGACACCTTTTCCAGACCTCTTATAAATTCATGCGTGATTTTAATGCAATGCAGCGGTGAATGCTACATTTTTTCCTTTTTTACGTACGAAGGGGACAAATGAAATATTCCTTCCATGAATGGTACATCCACGCTTTCTCTTTTCTATTCATAGGATCCTTAGTTAACACTGCGTTAGCTTTTTGTGTATTCTATATCAGTGGTTCTCAACCTTATGCACCTTGCGTTCCACCTATCATTTGTAAAAAAAACCTTGTTCCCATCATGATTAAAAGCAAACTCCACCTTTTCCAAGAAGTGGATATTTGCGAAAATTGCATTTTAGTATTATATTAATCACTAAAATTTTAGCCCGTCAGTATGACGGGAACGAAAATTGTATTATTATACAATTTTGTGGGCCCAATCTTACCATTCGATTTGATTTTAAAAGGTGGAATCGCTCATTTATTTTAACGAATGACAAAATACATCAATTAATAAGCAAAACTATTATGCAAATGAGCTAGGTTTCTAGAGTTTGTTTGTATTCGTTGCTACAACAAATGGTTAGGCCAGGACAAAAATAAATATGTAGGCTTTTATGTATAATATTACGGAAATTTTCAAGGACCTTAAATATTGTAGTAATTTCGTTGAGAAAAGGTTTTATAATAATTGTCTCCGAAACTTCACGTTCCACCGGCTGAGAAACGCTTCTCTATACTATGTTTTTCCTATATATAGAATCACGCTAGGCTCATTTTTTATCAATTATTGAAGTTAATATATACAGGTAGCTCTGGAAATCCGCCTACTTTCCTTTCAATACAATTTTAATATATAACAAGTAGAGGTGTACAGAGTTTTCTCGTGGCACGAAAGTGCTTTTCGTCAAATTCGCCGTAGCATAATCGTATACTAATATATTTGCTTTGAAATCAGAAAATTATTTTTCCTTATATCGTTGTAGATCTGCTTTTTTGATCCGTTCTAAACATATTCATCTCGTTTTCCCATTCTATACTCGCCTTGCAAACGAAATTTCTTTGAAATTCGTTCAGCCAATACCGTTCAAATTCATAGTTAAGGAAAAATTCTAACCTTGATATTGTGGTAGTCCTGTTTATTCGACCCAGTTATAATATTTTGGTTATTTATTTATATGAAAATTAAATAATTTTATTGATTACTATACTTGGATAAAATCCATTACAGTTCTCTAGAAATACGTTTAAAAGAAATATTATTTAACTTTTTAGTGTGGCAACCCTGCTCTATAGCTCAGCTTTAAACATCTTGATTTCATCATGGTATGTTGTAAAAATTTTATACACAAAATTTAATTGAAATCCGTTCAGCCAATGCCTTCCAAATCCTTAATTACTGAAAGTTTAATTTGTAATTGTGGCACTCCTGTTTGACAGATTCGGTTTAAATATGCTAATATGGTTTTGTATATATGTGTTCATTAAAATTATTAAATTTGGTTAAAATTGAAGTTGACAGTTTAACAAAAATACGTTAAAAAGAATTTTTTTATTCCTTGTATTTTGGCAGCCCTGCTTTCTATATCTATACTAAACATCTTGATTTTGTTATTTTATGTTGCACGCCTACTTCATACAACATTTCGCTGAAATCGGTTTTTCCAATTCCTTCCAAATTCATAATTACCGAGAAGATTAACTTTGCAATTGTGACAATTGGTCATTAATATATGTGCATATTCTATGTACCAAATTTAGTTTAAATCGGTTCATTCATGAGTAAGAGGTAAGTGGGACACACGCACACGGACACCATGGCGATCTCATAACACTACTTTCCATTTTTTGGCAAGTAGGCTAAAAATAGCATCTTAATTTCAAGGTTGAAATTTATTCAAAAATTGAATTGTTGCACTATTCTGTACTTTGTTTGGAAGATATATTTCATAAAAACAGATTATATTGGGCTTAATGTAAATGCGCTGAAACTATCATAGAAATGAGCGCACGATCGTTTTTGGAAAAAATATATAAAGCCTTGTTGTAGTAGATTAGAAGATGATATTTATAAAAGCAAATGGAATCAAAATTGCTGGAAGAAAAAAAAGCGAATTAAAAGAAGCATCAAGAGGAATGAATTAAAATTACAGTAAGCATCGAAGAAAAGATACTTATGGAGAGAAACCTTGAATAAGCGTTATCAAGCGTACAATAAATATAAGATTGCTGCAAAGAGAATGGATCCATTGTAGTTACATAAGAAACGAGATTTTTTAAATGCTGTACTTTATATACGTTTATGCGTATTTTGATTTTCATTTTATAGAAATTGTTGCAGTGCTAAAAAACCCGAAGAATGCATCGTCGCGATAATTTCAGAAGTGGGTTCTAATCGAGAGAGTTTTTAGGATGTTTTACTATAGCTAATCCGTACTCAAACATTAATTAATTCGCAAAGTTTGCTCACTGAAAATGATGGTCAACTGTTTTTCTTTAAACTCGAAAAAGGTAAAATTTAGCTAATCAAGAATTACTACAAATATGGTCGATAGTAAAAGAACTTAAATATAGAAAGAAATATAATTTACAGTATTGGAATTTGGTATTTCATTTTACTTCGGAATAAATTAAACAATCTATGTAAAAATTCCACTAGGTATATAGTGGGATTTATATTGTTTGTGGTTTATTTATTCCGAAGTAAAATGAAAAAGAAAGTTAATTTTAACTGTTGTTTTTTCCTGAATAGATGTACTGAATTATAAAAAAAGCTAGTCATAAAAACCTACGGCAATGCAGTTACTTTTGTTGAACCGAACAGTCACAAAATATTAGAGTATCAAACGTAAAACCCGCGCTTCCTATTTTAATAAATAATTACTTGTGTGTGTAAATTCACGTCCTCTCATGGGTTTACAACATTTTATAAAATTTAATCGCCCTCCCGTAACTTTCGCTTAAAAAGTCGACACTCGAGGGAGTTGGCGTATGGGGCGCGGAAATTGATTAAGGACAGCGCGGCGAGGTATTCGAGGGACGCTCTTGTGGCGTACGAACGCGCGCACACACACACGCGCGCTCGCAGTGGCCTATTGTGATTCGGAGGAAATGAGGATGCGATGAGGGTGGAGGCGGTGCGGGGGCGGAGAGAATGGGGGATGACGATGACGGGAGCTGCAGAAAAGGGCGAGGAGGGGGACGGGGGAGGCAGCAACCGAAAGGTAAGGCGGGGAAGGGGAACGTACGGAGAGAGGGGGAGGGGAGGTAGGTGGGGTGAGGTGAGGGGAGGGAGGCTGGGAGGTGGGCGGGAGGGATGAGAGGGGGGCGAGCGAACAAACCCGGGGCCGGAAAGGCGGAGGGCGCGTCAGGAAGAAGGCGAGTGAAGGGGGTTGGTTGGTTGGCTCGCTTTGCAATGGGATGAATTATAACGGTCGTATTTCAAACGAAGAGCGAGGGGAGGGACAAGAGGGTGGCCGGGGGAGGTGGGGGGCAGGAGGGAGGGAGAGTGTAAGGCATGCGTATATAATGGAATGGGAGGAAAGAGCGAGGGGGCAGAGAGAGAGGTGAGGAGGGGCGACACAAAGTTAGCGATGACACCGAGAGGGAGCGTGGGTGGGTGGGTTGGGGGCAGTGCGTTTCGGGGGATGTGGTTCGGGAATGGAGGTGCACGTATTTTCGGGGGATGGAGCCGGGGGCCGAGGGGTGGACCGAGGGCGGATGGAGGTTAAGGGGGAGAGAATTTCTGGGATACGAGGGTGGATTTGGGTTCCAAAGCGCGGGCCATAGTGAAGGGGCCTCGGCGGCGTTCTAAATTCTAAAGCGAAGGAATCCCGATCTCCCACTTCCTCCCTATTCCCCTATGACGCTGGGCGATAATCTGAATGCACGTTTCTATCGTGTAGCGGCATCGGGCGCCTCTTAGTTTAAAACCACACTTCATCGCATTATTTTCGTTCCACTCTTCTTCTCCACTTTTCTCATCCCTTTCTCCATCCTCTTCCTCTCCCTTTCTCTCTCCTCCTGACCATTTCGCTCTGCCTCTCTCTCTCTCCCCTCCACTCCCATTGCTCGTCCAACGGTATCGCTAGAGAATTCGGAACGAATCATCCGATTGTGTTTTATTTTCTAAACTCGTCGCCTATTCCAAATCTCGCATTTTTCGTCCGGGAGAAGGGGAAGGGGGAAAGAAGCATAAAGGAGTGTGGGATGGGAGGGGGATGGGAGGGGAATGGGGGTGGAGGAATGGGAAGAGGGAGAGGAAAGGGGAAGAGGAAGAGGGGAACACCTCTCTCTCTTGCTCTCATCGAGTCGCTTCCCATGGAAAATAATAGCACAAAAAAATAAAGATACATCTTCCTTCGCGACGAAGTGTCAACGGCCCGAGTAATGACACTTCCGATGGCGATTGATAAAAATGGCTCTAATACCTACCACTAATATCAGCTAATTGAAATAAATTGCGTCCAAAAAAATTGAAAGTCTGGATCATAAGTCGTAAATCATTTAAGTGCTTTTGAGAAGTCAGGAGGACAAAATAGAGTAATAGCAATAGTAGAAGGGCGAAATTGAGAGTTTTTTGCCTCTGTAAGCCTTCGCTACAGGGGGAAGATACATTTTTTTAAAATATTAACTAACAGGTTCATCCGTTTTTATCCCGTGCCACGGATTTTACGGTTCTTATTGTTTTTCTATGTTCTAAACTTAAGTGTTGTTTTACCTTAGTTAGTAATCCACAACTTGTCAAACAGTGACAGTTGGGTCGATTGCGGATCGGCATTTATGGAGTTACGAGCGAATAAACACTATGTATAGAAACAGAAAACAAAGACATTACTTTGGCATGAAAATTCTAATTAAGTTCATAATTTAAGACTTTTCATTTTGCGCTATCGTTGCCAAATACTATAGATGGAGGGCTGCAAGAAAAAATACAAAAAGGCAAAAAGATTAACATTTGTGTCTCGTAATTAAATTATTATCAATTAAATACATTTTTACAGTGTTAATCAGTACGTCTATTCTATAATCTCTGATTTGAAGCGATGACATTAACCCGGTAGAGGTATCTGTGAGACCCAGTGCCATATTTTGGTCATGTTTTCAACTAGAAGGAAATAAGTTACGAAATTATCCGTCTGGGTACCTTTCAATTAAACACAGCCTTCCCTATAAGTATTTACATCAGTTCTAGTTGCTACTGTTCGCGTGTTATTTGTAGTGAAACTGTGCCTTGGGTCCATGAGATCCAAGGATACCACTCGTGTTACTTTTACAAAAAAGTTTTTGACCTCCATAATGAAAAAGATATGGAACTATTGCATAAATTATTTAAGACTATTTGTGAAAATTGCTTAAGCAATGACTAATAATGCTGATACTTCAGTAAAATAGACAAAAGAAATGTTTTACAATTTTTCTTAAGTTTCGTCTACTTCAATAGTTACATTGTTTGTATAAATGAGCGTACATAATGTAAGAACATATTTAAATGCATTTTTTAAAGTTTTGAAATGAATTATTTGGAATATTATTACAAATATTAATTGGGTCTCACAGACCTACCATACCACTGGCGGGAGTATTTTTCACAGTACCACTGCCGGGTTATCATCATTTATTGCTAATTGTCTCAAAATGAAAGTTGCTGATCGTAGAATGTTCCCATTGTCCGATTGATTTCTCATTCATCGACAGCCAAGTCCGGGTGTGAGTCACTCGTAAACTCCGAATGATAACAAACGAAGAGTATCACGCTCGCGCCAGAGAACAGACCGTTGGCGTACACAATCAGTGTTTGACTGTCGATGTCAGTTGCAAAATAAACAAGTGCCTGGATCTAGGAAGTCGGAGGTGCTGACAAGTGTGTGGATGGTGGAGCATCAGGATGAGGGGATGAAGGATTCTCGAAGAAACCCGTTCGCCTGGAATAGCAAACAACACGTGACGACTGATTTGATCAGTCATGTCGGACGAAATATATATATAGCTATTTTAAGTTCGTGAGAGATGCATATAATCATCTGAAGGGTTTAAATCAACTGCATCTATAAATTTAGATTTAGCCATCGTAAAGAGAAATATGAAAATTACAACTTTACAATGGGATTAATATTTTTAAATGCCAGTTTGTAAGCCTTTATGATCAACATTTGGTTGAAAATGTTAGTGTAATTGTAGAAAGAAAAAATATATACTTAGTGGCGATAAAACGCGTTAATTTTAATAAACCCAGACTTCTGTGCTTCGGTTGCAAGAGAACACTATAATGATGATGGTGTCATAATGGATAGAAATCCAAACCTACGAAAACTATAATTAATAACTAATGCTTTAGTCATACAGTATCTAAAAGAGAGCGATTAATTGATGCTTTTTTATTTTTTAAACCCGTGGAAATTCGTAAGTTTCCTTCGATGGATGTTGAAAACAGTGCGAATCGTCGCGTATTAATATTGAATTTTTACACTATATATTATGCAGTACAATCCCTCAGAACAGTCATAGACGAGCCAGTGCTTAGAATAGGACCATACGGAAACGTCTTCCTTAGGAACTAAATCAAGTTACGAGTAAACTCCCTGCAATTTTCAAGCATCAAGAAAGCACAAGGACATGTCGGTTGGTTATGTTTGCTAAACTCGGAAAACCTAGTGTGCTCGTTGAAATAAAACATTTGTAATTGCTTATTGCATAGGAAAAAGAAAGTCGAATTTGAAAGTATGAGATGTCCATAAATTAGAACAAGTTGGAAGTTGGGAGAGAGAGAGAGAGAGAGAGAGAGGGAGGGAGCGCCAGAAGACTTGAGGGATTGCAGTTACACGGCGTCATTTATCACTCCATTTCTCCAGAGGGGACAGCTAGCGGGAATCGGGTCGCTACGCTCGTGCAATTGGCGCCACCTATCCGGGGAATCAGGCAATGAGGCGCCGCAGAGTCAGAGGTAAGCGACAAAGGAGGGCTTAGGATGGAAAGGTAGAACATATAGGGAGAGAGGGCACGAGAAGAAGATAGAGAGATGAGGAGAGAAGGGAGAGGAAAGAAGGGGTGCGGAAAACAGAGAGGGACGGAAATGGGAGCCATGTTGTTTGATCGAAACCTCGCAAATGGGAAACCCCTTAAGAGCTGAGGTGGAAATGGAGACGCGGACGGAGTGAATGGTTCGTCTATTTCAATGGAGAAGTGGGAGGGAGAGGAATATCCGAAGCGAGCCGTAAATATATCCTCGGGGATATTGCGACGGCTTTGATGATTCCGGCGAGCCGTGTCCAAAACAGGACGGAACCTAGAAATGATAAAACGGAAACAATAAATATAACTAGGGGCTCCGCCCCTACGCGAATTCGCCCGCTGCCCGTGTGCACCCCTGAAACTCCTCCCTCTGGCCTATACTACCTATTTTAAGGTAGAAAATTTTATATAGCCCCATTTCTGGCTTTTACGTTTCTCATCACCTTCATTTCTCTGCCAATTAAGGGTTTGCCGACCAACTACGACTTTAATGTATAGCGATATATCTGACTTACGTTAGAACTACTCATTAACACAATATCAATGAATAATGAAATATTAATTTATTTATTGCTATCGTCCTATTGTTTAAACTTCAAAACAGCATCGTAATTTCGTGAATATGTCAATAAAGGCGACGCGAAATTATAATCCCTGTCATCATACGCAATTACACGAAACCGGCAAAAATGCCAAGTGCCTAGACCAGAGGTTTTCAACCTTTCACCTTCATTGGGTGCTCACCAAATTCTGGAAGAGGGAGGAGGGCGCGACCAAAAAATCACATACAACAGGATATTTAAAAAAAATTGAATTCTGGAAATTGAATTTTCAGCACTTTTTTTAAATCGCTTATGTTTTCTGTATGTCAGTCCATCAGTGCGCAAAATTCCGAAACAATGAGAAGAGCAGCTAAGCTAAAATTTGGTAAATATTGATTGCTGTGGCGATAATTTAGATTTCAAAGCACTGACTTTCTTTCAACCCAGTTGAAAATTCATAACAAATGATGAATGGCGAGCCTTGAAATGTATTATATTTCAATATTGTGTCTCTTTGGTATTTCCATGCAATTAGAGCAGCGGGTACCTGGAAATACAACGACAGGCACCTATAAATATGTAGACGAGCACCACGTTGAGAACATCTGGCTTAGACGATGAAAGATTTTTGCGTTAAAAAGTAATTTCTAGGCCGATTCGACACGTATTAATAAATCGACGGTAGAAATATGTAATTTCATACTTTTAAGCGTTCGATTTTTTAAGTCTCGAACTCTTACAATAATTCTAGGTGATTTTAAAATGCAAATGATTATTGTGCTCCACTTTTCCCAGTGTTAATCAAATGGAGAATATAAACGCTCCTAGAATCGAACCCATGAGTTCAATGTAGACGGTGAGCAGCTTAAAATTTAAAAAGGAAAAAGTCAAGTAATTCCTGAAAGTATGATAGAAAATGAATGAAATGTTTTTGAGTTATAAGCAGTTTTCTTCGCTTGATTAGGTAACCGACCGAGTACGGCTTTAACATACTGCAAGTGCTTAAAAAATCACCATGCACCAGCATCTAAACTCGTAAACAACGCGACAACATTTAACTACCCATCGTCCTTTATAAGTAATAACTATAATCATCATTATGACAATAGCCCATATGTTACACTATAAGTTGTGTAAAAATTAGGATATTTTGTGTGTTAGACGTCATTATCCGTGTCTTTTAGTACATATCCGGATAAAAAAATAATTTAAAATTGTCACGTCATCATATGTAGACGTCGTTGGCTGAAATCAAATGAATTATAATGCAGTCTAAGCATTAAATCAATGCCCTTAGGTTTTATATGATATTTATATGTATATATATATATATATATATATATATATATATATATATATATATATATATATATATGGCAGTTCTCTCTCTGTAGCTGATGAAGGAATAACTCCGAAAGCTTCTACGTTTGTGATGTTTCTGTGTTTTAGTGTTCTTTTACGTGTGTCGCTTCGACATCCCCAGGGCCTAGCCAACCTGAAGTCGTCCGATTGGTGAGTGTTCACTGGGTTTCCTCATCCCAACACCTTGTTGCCATCCATATATCCATTTTACCTTTCCTTTTCCGTAAGCTGTTATATATATATATATATATATATATATATATATATATATATATATATATATATATATATATATATATATATATATATATATATATCCGATATCCAGTATATATCCTATATCATTATATATCCTATATATGTAAGAAGCAGCTAGTTATAATGATAGAGAGGTCATGTTTTTGAAAGAATTCATTAATTTAACTTGGAGGATGCAATTCACAGTAAGGCGAAACAACTATAAGACCAATACGATATCTCAGGTTCAGAATAATTTTTGAAAAGGGCGCTCTTTTTTTGGTTTCTTAGTATTTTGAACTTGCCAAATTACGATTTGCAATGCCGTAAATTCAAGATTATATGTTGAAGTGATTACAAATTACCGTTAATTTCTATATGAAAGATTATTTGATTTTCATGAAATCGATTAATACCGACTCTCTCTTATTATCAGATAAGATACATTATTGCAGGTAAAAATGAGGTTCGAATATCAAACTCCAATATAAAGAGTGTAAAATTTATAAACTAGTCAAAATAGAGATAAGTGTAGTCTATTTAAAATATTTTCATCAACTCCTCAGGGAATGTTTTAATCATCGGGCGTTATTTTTGTAGCAATCACAGAACTGTCTCCGCGTAAAATCAAACGTTTTCATTAAACCTACAGTAAGTAAAATGCATGCTCGAAAAGCAATTTTTCAACTGTAACCGATACTTACAAATTTTTCTTTTAGTTATTCGATAGTCTTAATGCAAATTAAAAACTTCGGACGGGAGATTGATTGATACAGAATAATGAGAAAGAAAGAGAAGGTAGAGAGGATGCTAGAGGGAGAGCTAGAGTGATATAGGTAGAGAGGGAGGGAGAATGAGTGAGGGAGAAGGAGGAAGGGAGAGAGAGAGAGAGAGAGAGAGAATGAGGCGAAGGGAGAGTAAGATAGATCAAAAGAGAGAGGGAGGCGGAAGAGAATCCTCCTCCAGAATGAGTAACGAGCTCTAGATGGAAACACGAAACGTCCTATAGCATTAATCCCTGGCCTCTCTCTCTCTCTCTTCCTCTTTCTCTCTCTAACTGAACTCTCCCATTTCCTTTCCCTCACTTCCACTTCGCATGCCACATATCATCAACTTCCCATGCATTCATCCCTCAGCAGTCGTCCGATATCCAATGGCTGTGCTCCACAACTGTTGACTCAAAGCCATTCGCTGATCTGCTCTTCAAAGCATTATGTCAGGAAAGGTATGAAGCGCCTCTCTCTTTCTCCCTGCATTATAAATTCTAAATATACTCGCAGATAAAAGCATGCTATCCCTATTATAAAACCAGTCTTTGTGTGTGATTCTGTCAAGCTGAGTAAATGTTCCGTCGATTTGAATATGAGACAGCATTACGTTTTCTCCTAAACAACTAATATGTGGCACAGAATGCTATTTATCGAGTTGCGTAGTTTATAAAGTTAAATCGTAATGAGTGCACGTGTGTAATGTTAAGAGGCGCATCAGCGGTATATTACGTAATTGGCGTAAGTTATAACGAAATAAGTAATCAATATGTTTCCATCGGAAATACAAAAAATATTTACATGCTGTCACGTTATAATATTTTTATTTTAGTTTTTCGTTTATTTTTGCCGCATTTTATAAATAATTCTTAGCTACGATATATTAAGTTCATAATTAAGAGCCCTGACTAAATAACTTCTTATGATACGAAGAAGGGTATTCAAATTTCAAAAATAAAAGGTCGATAATAGCCAATGAATCAACTTAATTATAGTGAAATAAAGGATTATTTTAATTCTCTGAGAATAAGCGATTCAATTCTTCTTCGATTTTGAATCAACGAAGAGTAATATATATGTTTCAGAATGGCATTAGATCAAACATTATAATTATTATATTTCGTTATTTCATCGCAATTATATTGTATTTATTGACATTCTTATTCAATTTCAATGTTTGTCAAAAACTTGTTTGCGTGTTACTGGGAGTAAAATTAAATATATATTATTCCGATGATTTAGCACCTTTAAATTACTAACCTAAGATATAGTTCATTCTACCCGCCATTTCTGACGGGTTCCAACATATTTGATTGGGCATTTTGTGTTCCCGTTTCCATAAAAATACAGTTTTGCAACGTAATTTAACTCAATGGCATTCCACTGCGCTCCAACATAACGATTAGTAATGGCAGAATATCTTCGAAGCTTTAAAGAGGGTTCGGTCTTTTTGCGTGTTTTTCCTCACATTTTCTTCCTTTTTCCCGGGAATGAAAGTTTTTCGACAAAACCAGTTTTATCTTCCGGTCACGTCAGCAGGCAATGGTATGCATACTAAAGGTGGAGAGCAGATCAAATCGTAGGCAGTCGATTGATTAGTGTGTGGCTCGTCCCTTGCATCGGACGCAGATGCACGGATCGCGTGGAAGCATTCATCAATCACACTTTATCCAATCATAAAATAGGATTGAGGCTAGGGAGAACGATCGTTACTTAGGCCCAAACAATGGATAGAAACATTCTTAGGAAGGTTTCGAAAATTGTCTGTCAACATCAGCTACTAACAATTGATACGTTTTTAAAATTCTAATAAATATTTACTCTTCTCTTGCAAAATATATGCTTAGCATATTAAATATTCTATTAAACGGTGTTGTGGAATATTCCTTTATTAAAAGCTAATGGATCTTGTCATGTTTATAGAACAAAAAACATTTAAACAGAAGGAATTTCAAACTCCCTTTAGCAATATCGTCTTTGAAATTAACCATAAAAAACATTTTATCGGAACATTATACTTAAATAGAACGTAAGCGCTAAAAATCATTAAAAAATAAGAAATATTTCATGTTTAACAAAAAAGCTTAATTTTTGTGACTTTCTAAACAATGATGATTAGAATTTTAAGAAATATAACATCTAAATACTTTAAAATTTGATTTTCGATGCAAAAATATATCATTAACATATATCGGTTATTACTCTCGAGTTATTTGTCTCGTAAATAAGAGCACATTTATGAAAAAATTCCTATGATCTATGATAGGTAAAGGCCAATAATAATGACTTAATGGACGAATCATGGAAAAAATATCGATAAATACAGCATTTATTAAACTAAGATACGCAAACCATTTCTGAAATTTCACAAATTATTAATGCTGCAATATTATTTAGCGTAAAAATGTTATAATCAATTTGGAATACTCCATTTAAGTGTTGCCATATCAACAATGAGATTCTATAAATTGCTCGCCGAGTATATTATACGCATTTAAAATGTTTGGTGGCTTTTGTTTGCGCAAGAATGACGATTATTGTCAGTAGGTAAGGTGTACCCTAGAATAGTAAAACAAAGCCAACTGTCACCACCCAGGTACATTATATCCTTTTCTCGCTCGCGCATAATTCATCTCGTTAAGCACACACACTCCCACATTTCTCATGCAAGATGGGAAAAAAATCATGTCAAGTGTTTGCAACATTGTAAGGAAACACGTCCCCGCCGTGGAGTCCGGATGAGTGTTTATGTGATTCCCCAGTCAGCCACCAGGAAAGGGAGCTCGTAATTCAGGGATGAGTTCACCCTCGGCGCTGCAGTCGCTATCCTCTCTCTCTCTTTCTCTCTCTTTCTCCCACCCCCTCATTCCACACTTGGCTCTAAAATCCTCGGGTCCCCCACACTCCAGCGTCCAAATCGCCCTCATCCTACCGTTCGCACTGTATATGCCGCGCAACCCCACCTCCTGCTACGGGAGATAAAAAAAAGGAAGTGGGGAACGAGGCACCGAAAATTCCTCCCGTCCTGGCCGGCGTGTGGCCCGACCCCACCACGTCCCAAACGCCAATGAAGAGGCTACTTGAGTCTAACGCCATCTGTGCGGGAAAAGGGTGAGTTATAGCGGCGGCCATTACAATAAATTTTGTAAACAAACATGGCTGCCACCATTGAAGAGACGTATCGACCGCTTTATGGGATGAATTCTTGGGTGAGGAAGTGAATAACGTGCAAATAGGATTACGTGGTCGATTGAACCGGTGGAAAATGATTTGGGAGCAGATAAACTCTTACCTTTTCAAGAATGTCACCGACTATCTGGGCTCGGATTAAAAAAAAACGAAAAAGTATTAATGCACTTCCATCGATTAATTCAGAGAATTTACAAAAACACCACCATCTAAAAACACATTATGGTGTGAGGTACCATTCAAAAATTGAGATACTAAAATGTAAATGTGTTGGATAACTTATACAACGCAATTTTATTTTTAGCGGTTAACAAACAAGCACTCAAATAATGGAAATCAGATTTTCACGATTTTTCCGAAGTCCAAGTGTTGCATGTTTTACGAGGCTAATATCCCATGAAAAAATGCAAAAAATCTCGTCACTCTGTCAGAACTACATAAATTTATAACTGGAAAAACCTTCACCTTGCGAAGGAATGGAAAATTCCTGATTCAGGATTGCGTCATCGAACGTGACTGAGGAGAGCGACGGGAAAACCGGTCACACAAAATATCTGACCAGATCGCTTTTATTAAGAACCTACTTAATGGGTAGGGGCAAAATTCTGTTTTCTAACGGGTGACCTACTATAAACGAGATGCGATGAATGGCAAAAAGGAATACTTAATTTTCGAATGAGTATGGCCATGTCAATTATTTGCCTTTATGCGCCGTTATCGAGTTTTATCATCGTTTTTGCCTATCTATTTCTCTATAGATTTTTTAACATTGTTAAAATAGCTAATCGTCCAATAAATAATACAATAAATTCACATTCTTTGCTAATTAAGTGCAACCTTCTCAAACTAAGTTTGACTACTTAAATATAATAATGATTTATTTCCGAAAATATTTGCAATTTCTTCAAAGATAGCAATAAACTTTCAAAGACACTTTTTTAAAGCTTTAATAGACTTCGTTAGCCTTCACAGCACTGCTATACGTTTCATAAAAATAATCATCCTTGCTACAGAATAACTAATATTTTCAGTTATATCCTCGGATAAGTTATCCTAATTATTTGGCAAGGAAAATTTCAAATTCCAACGCGAGGAAAGAGTAGTAGCTGTGCCTAGAGGGAATCGCCGGGTATTCTTTCAGTAAGTATAGAATGGAATCTTTCCAGAATACATCGCCTTCCCTTTCGCGGGTCACTCCGCCATACTTTGGGGAGGATTCCACCGCCTCGCATCCCCGCCCCCTCAACGCCAACACAAAACTCTCGTGGCCCTTGCCCACCCCTTCTTCGAACACACTACTCCACCGTCCCTCCCCCATTCCCATCCTCCCATCGTGCCCATCCCTCCGCCCGGAGCTGGCCATAACTCATGGCGAACCATGTTATTAAGGCCCGTGGCAGGGCAATTTGCCCCGTTTCTCTATTAATTCCCGATGCAAGGGGCCCCCACGGCGGCCCTCCTCCGCTCAGCCCTCATGCCTCACCCCGCACTTCCTCAATATCGGCTGGCTCCAAAGTCATGCAGAGGTTCTAGAATCATCTTAAGAGTTAGAGGAACGCTGTCATTGGAGGAGGCGAATGCCGGACAGATGTTAAGTGCGTACCGACTGCGTAATCATGAAACGGCTGCACGGGCGCCTGCCTATCCCCGAAGTCACCTGGCTAAAAACCCTTTTCGTTTAGCCAAAGGGGAGCATGTTGTCAAACATAGGATTCGATTGCTCTATGAATCGCATCGAACAAGATGCTCTTTCGACCAAGTTTTAAATCTAGATAGTCGGATTCGTTACTCCGTATCAATAGATTTATTCCGTGAAATGTCAAATCTCTACGATTTTCGATCTACGTGCCGCAGCATATATACTAGCGTAATTGTCCGTCAAATATGACGGGATTATCATAAACGTATTCCAAATATACATGATTTCGATATGAAAAATCAGTAAGATATGTATGATCTGGTTTGTTTGCATGCACAATCAAATCAGCGCTTTTGAAAGTTATCTTTGTTTTAATTATAATGTTTAAGTAAATATTAGTAGAGAGACCAAATGATTATCCAAATATTTGGTGAAAATAAGAGGAAAATCGAAATAATAAGATATAATACATAAAGAAGTAGCTGAAATTTACTTGAAATATTTGAGCAAATTATAAGTTATTTAAAACGTATAGAATTTAACTTAACCAATGAATTATTTTACTCTTGTTAACTCGTAAAAAAACAGGATAAAATGTGAACGAACTGTCAATTTACCATCAAAGGAAAATTGTATAGTAACTTACTTACTATTAATTAAATACTTATATGAACTGCAATGAGTTTTAACTATATTTTAAGATCGCACTTTTCTTTTAACTATATTAGTTTTGAAATTTTTCCAGAAAAATCACTTTAGTTAAAGAAATTTAAATAAAAGTGATAACATTTTATTTTTTCAATCCTATTTGAAATTAGGTTCGAAAATTTGCTGTAATATCAGTTAAAGAAATCCATTGAAAATTACGTGACCTATATTTAGTTTTATGAATTCCCACCATTTGGTAATGGCGCATGATTCAATAGTACAACATTTTTAATCAATTATAATTTATTATTGTTATTTTTGTACTGGAGCTCCTTTTAATCCTATACAAATGCTACATCCTCTTCCTCTTTCTCAATTTCTGCTCATTCCCATTCTCTTTTCCTTCCTCCCTCTAAGTACTTAATAGATTCAGTAAATAAGTTATACCCATAAAAGTCTCACCCGTGTTAGAGCACTAAATTGGTGCATTTATTATGAGGCAAAGAGTAGAATTCATTAATTGGGACAACAGTGGTCCAACATAAACAAAATGCGTGAAAACGTGAAAAATCGTATTAAAACGTAAGTTTTGGAGATTTACGAATGAGATTTAAATTCTTCTCTTCGCATAACTAAATTAAATGCCTCATCCTTGAAATATTTTAAAATGTAAACGAAAAAAGTCTGCATGTTAAGGAATGGCTTTTTGCGTGATTCATATATGGGATGCGAATTTATAACTCTGGTTAATTATAAGATGCACTGCAAAAAAGATATGAAAATAACTATAAAAATAGTTAATTACCAAAAATTTCAATAGGAAGTTAACTGAAAAGAAATTAAAAAAACACGATTTTAATTATAATTCGGGCGCCTTCTCTCTCTCTCTCTCGTACTAAAGCATTCAAAACACACTTTCCTTACGCATAAAGTATAAGGACGACAATACAATCTCGAGGTTTAACAATGACACGGTCGGCAAGACAACATATCTTTAAAAACCTTAAAATTTTCCAATAAATGTGATTTAAACGTATAACTTGAGCGATTTCGAACCGAATGTAAAAGTCGACGATAAGAATAAAAATTTATGTTTATTTCTCTTTAAAATGGTTCAGGTCCGAAGATCGTAGGTCAATTACTTCTAATTTAATTTTGCAAAAGAAAAAAAGCCTGCGAGTGAAAAAAGGTACTTTTAAGTACTCTTTTATGGGGATTTCTATAGAGCGTTTCGGCAGACCCACGGACCGACGGACGAACGGACCAACGTACTGAATAAGAATATTATGTATATAATTATATATTATAGCGAGACAAGTTATGATAAATACGAAGGAAATTGAAATTATGAGATGCAAATAGCAGGATAATTGATAAAACGTACAGTTGAACTTGGTTAAAGACACAAAACGAGGTTATTTAGAGAAGGAATGAAATATAACCTGAAACATTGTGGTGAAAATGTAACAAGTGTTGCAAAGAGTTATAGATATAGGGAATGAGAGCTTTCCTTTTCTAAGCACTTGACTCTCCTTATTTGTAGTATAAGATATCTAATATGGAGGGCAGGCAACTCAACGCAACGCTACGCCAAATGGAAGATTTCTGAGATGTATGAAGTTGGAAAAGGAAGCTCGCTGGCTGCAAGTTGTCATTTACGTAAATATTCGAGTGACCACCTATTCAAAATGGCAAATATGTACATTCAACTACATAAATTCAAATATGGATTGTCCGTACGAAATATGGACAAGTGGTAGCCGCATCATCTTGAGCCACCTAATAGCCCTTAGGTCTTCATAGGTTTCTCCGCGTCAGTCTCCATATTTGTGACCCACAATTCGTATATTTTTGAGTTTCTGATACTGCCACTGGTCGTTAACTTTTACGTAAACTATTTGACAGCCTACATCTAACGACCCTCTTCGTTTGTAATTTTTTTCCTGGTCGCCTTCTACTCCCTTACAGTCGCTCCTTAAACAAGCATCTAAAAATAATACAAAATAAATAAAATAGATGGTAGAAATAATGGAAAAGCAAAATGAATGATAGTTTTTATAAACGCGGAAATTTCATAAATATAACTCAATGATTGAGCTGTAAATATGAAGACGCTTCCAGTTATTAATTGTCGCCGTTTGGTTTTGGTGAAAACAAATATCAATATTCGGGATGTCGAATACTCTTTAAATTGTTACCCACCTCAATCGGGAGAGTCGATTTGTCAGAAGCGACAGCCACAGAATTGGCTTAAATTCTCGGAAAACAAATAGCAGATGAAAAATATTCAATGAACCAAAAACTGAAATCATTCAAAATTTGAACACCTTTGATGATTTTAAATTTAAAAAGATATTAGCTCCTTATAGAATTGACCAAAACTATTGCACGCGAGACGATTTTGGTGGGTACTAAATAGAAAGAAAATGTTCATTGACTGTCTCCTTAATATTTTTCCATTTCTGACGCCACATAAAAAACTTTCTAGCGATATAATTACTGATTAATAGTAACTTTTTGCTCTATAATTGTCAGTCGGCGAGAAATGATCCGGGACAATGAGACTTTTTAAATGATAAATTGAATTTTACACAACCAACCTATCGTTTTCTGTGTTCCAAGTCTGAGATAAAATGACCATAGTTAAACCATACAATTATTATGCGTTCTTTGCACGAAGTGAACGCATATAGGGGAGGTCGTTTCCGTCCGTCTCTCCGTCCTCATGTTAAAACTCGGAAACCGCTGGACCTATTTTGATGAAATTTGATATTAAGAAGTTTTACTGAAATTTGTCGACTGATTCCAATTTTGGTTAAAATCGGAGAATAATAACGACAACTTTACATAAGGACACATTTATTTTGCAACGTACCTCGCTAGCTTCTCCTTAAATACTCATCTGAGCGAAAAATATTGGGAGCATTGTGAAATCCCAAAGAACGCATTTGCAAACTCGGTGTTTCGACATGGAATACACCTTTCCAATCTTGTTTCTTTTTGGCCGTAAATATTTTAAATTGGAACGTAAGTTAGAAAAGAAAATACAATTTTTGTCTCGCGCGCGATAAAAAAAGGTTTTGCAATCTCCGGTATAGATTATCTCTATGTCCATAAAAATATCTAAAAGATATGGACCAAACCTATCAATTACATTCTGTCCCTACGGATTATGGAATTGTAACAACCTTAATTAGAGATGAAGTTGAAATTTGTTATGAACAATTACCTGAAATATATAAGAATGTCTTTAATACAAGAGTGGCCATATCCATTATTTAACGCTTAAATCTTCCTTTACCTTAAAATGCTAAAGAAAACACGGTAATTTTTATTTTACGGTGTATAATACACCTTAATAAAACGTATTATATTTCATCTCTAACCAGTATTTTTTCCTGCTTTCTTAGATATACGTTAACAAAGATGGTTGTAATTTATGAAATTCAATAAAATATGAATTATTTCTGCAATCGATGAACATCACTGTCGTAGCGATCATATCTTTAAAAGGAAATTTTATCATTTATATTTTATACAAAATTTTCGGACGTAACGACTCCGAAGATTTTCATTTTTAATTAGCCTATGTTATGAATTTTAGGTTGAAATTGTAAATGTCATTAAATGAATTGCTAATAATTTTTGTAAAGCGGTAATTACAGTCGCGAAGCTTAGGATGCACATTGCGGCATCGGATACTAATAATGACAGAATGAAAAAATTACAATCTTAGTGACAAAATATTTTATCACAATAAATATTAAATATTGAAATAAAATATTATGTGCCTGAAATTAATAGTTTACTATTCTATTAAATTTAATAAATATAGCAAGACAAATCTACAAAGAATGCATATCTCTCTAGAAAGTAAATAGTAAGAATGCGTCAACATTGGTTATCGAATGGTTGCGCATAAATGATAAATGATTCGACCGGGTAAAGAGACACGTAAGGCGTGCTTGTGTCTCACGGCATCTGTGACGACATAAAGGCATCGTCGCGTAAACATCGGGTGATCGAGAAGCAAAGATATCGCTCGGAAACGGGGGTCGTGTGTTCGACTCCTGCTGTCGGCACGAGCATTTAACGTGTAAACGTTTCGTAACCTCCAAACAACATGCTCTGGTTACCACGGAGAGGAGGGGAGGGAGGGGGAGGACGTTTAGCTCTCGGTAAAAAAAAACTAAAATGAAATAAACTGAGAAAAATTAAACTTTTACTTTTAAATTGATAGCGTGGCGTAATCGGCCGTGGATGACACGGAATGGATGTTCCAAAAAAAACGAGAAATTAGAATGAGCCCTCTTGCGCACGTCTCTCGCGAGGCGTGGGAAGAGAGCGAAGCAGCGTTGTTCGCTGTGAGATAGCGATGGGGAGAGAAGGGGGAGAGATGGGGGAGGGAGAGATGGGGGAGGGGAAAGAAGGGGGGAGGAGGGGGGGGGAGTAAATGAGGAAGGGTCGTGAGGACGTGAGTTTTGATGGAGGTGGGTTGAAGAGGGAGATCAAGGCGGTCGGGAGGAAGGGGGGCCCTGAGAGAGAGATCCGCTTGATTAGCCGCAGGCACGCAGTCCGGGTGGGCGTGTCATCCCTGGCCCTCAGCTGTCATGTCACCTGCCCTTCCCCACGGCCCCTTTTAAGCCTCCCCCACCTCCATTCCGTCCCTCTTCGGCAACTTCTGCAGCTCCCCCCCACCGCCCCTCCGGTCTTGCTCCGCCGGCCAGACGGACCGGACGGCCCAATCCCACCACCGCACGCCCTCTTGGCTCCCGCCCACTCCCACAGGTAGACATGCGAGCTGGGCTCGACTCTGCTTGCCTCCCCACTCTCTTTGACCTCTTCTCCCGTCTTCCTCCCACCCGTCTCCACGACCCTCATCATCACCAAACCGAATCTTCGAAAAAAATCCCAAACTTATTCCATTGAACCCAATGGCGCAGTGCGGGTACGTATAACAAATTCGTTAGAGGGGCACTTAGAAATTACTCCATGTAAATCAGTTCAAGGCACGTTTGCGCAGACGGAAGACGTCTCGCAAGCACGAAAACATCCTCTTCTTATTTCGGATAGTTAAAAACCTCTTTAATTAACCATCATTTCTGTGCATTTGATCGGCTGTTGATTTTACGCCAAAAAAGTTTCAGAAAGAAGAATTATGTGCATAGGTCGAATGCTATTAAATGTGGTTAAATGATTGTAGAATGTTCCCGAATAAAAATAAATGCTTTATGGGGAAAGAATTATATTAACGAGCGCAAATATAAATGTTTAGCCATAAACGTGATTTAATGTGGTTTCTTAAAATTTCGTGTAATACAGAATTGTGATAAATTTAGCGACAGGGTTTAGGAAACCTACCGCAATATAGGCGACGAATTTTCTATTTTTGGAATCGCGTGATCCCTAAAGGCCGCGAAATTCTAATCAATACTAGATTGGGAATATGAAACGGGCACAACTCTTGTGTACCAATTGATTGGGGCGTGCGTTCTTCGTCGTGTTGCGGTCGCTATTCCCTCGGGCGGAGGATTACGGAGTGTCAAATATTTGAAGCACGGCCACATTAAAGCGCCCCTTCCTCCTTCCTTCTTACGATTTTTTCCCGCGGACACAGGAATGATTAATACACGCGCCATCATTCCGGAGCGCGGCCATGTATCCGCGATCTCCAGAGGTGCTCTCGTTTGAGGGCGTACGAGGGAGGCGGATGTCATCCAGAGGAGGAATGGTTGGGGATGAAGGGTTAAAAGAGGGGGGTGATAGGGGAAAGATGGTTGAGAGGGGAGGGGGAATGGGAGGGAAGAAGGGGAGGGTAGAAGGGGAGGGGAGAAGGGGAGGGGAGAAGGGGAAGGTAGGGGAGAAGAGAAGGGGAGGGGAGGGGTGAAGAGAAGGGGAGGGAAGAACGGAGGGGAGATGGGGAGGGGTGAAGGAGAGGGGAGAAGGGGGAGGGGAGAAGGGGAGGGGAGAAGAGGAGGGGAGAAGAGGAGGGGAGAAGGGGAGGGGAGAAGGGGAGGGGAGAAGGGAGGAGGGTCCAGAGGGGGAGGGGAGATGAATGGCGCGCAAAGGAGGCGATGGAATGAATGATGTCGCTACACACGCGGATACTTCTATCGGCATCTCCAAAGGGAGTGTCAAATATGAATAAAATCCAAAATACTGAATTCTGCGGGGCGGCGCGAGCGAATGTACAAATGAACGCTGACTGCAGCACAGGGGAAAAAACTACCGCGCTCTCAGGCAATTTCAGGAATTTCATTTATTCCTATCATGTGAACAGGTTTTGAATTTTTTGGGAATCAAGCGTTTAATATTGAGAAAAACACGCATATAACCATAGGAATGCTGGCTCGGCAAAATCTAATAAGAAGCATTCGCATTATTCGGAAGCACCATTTTGTGAGAATTTATTTACATTAAATGGGAATTGTTTACATTTTAATGGTGGATTTTAATTTATATTTTTCATCGATTTCCATCAAACGGAAATATATTGTCGTAATTATCATTGAAATCTGAAAGGTCGATAATTTCGTTCCAATTCCGCGATCGTATTTCCTAACGATTCTGACAGCTCGGAGGTCTTTCGAATTCGTGGCGTTTTCGAAAATCTTTTCGTCTATCGCAGATCGTTCGCGAGAGAAATCGCATCAACTCGGCCGCTGTAAGCTTCCGAGTCCGTTGGACGGAAAAACGCGACACCTGATCTCGCCGATAAAATATCCGCGCTCTTCGGCCTGCACGATAGCGCCAAAATAGTACGAGCGTCTCGGCGTCCGGGGCGGCGTGCAGAAGCCCGCGTTTCTCGTCTCGCTCGAGTGGATCCACCGTCCCCTTTGAATTAGGCGAGCGGAATACATGATGATGTGGAACAAGACACTTTCTCTCTCCCCCCTTCTTCCCCCTTCGCTCCATATTACCCTCGGTCGCCGTGACCCACGTGCGAAGCCACACAAAAACCCTCTAGAGAGAGAGAGACGGCCGCGGATGAGTATATTTTTCCGAGGAAGGGCAGTTGGCGTGAGCGAAAAGGGTCGCAGGCAGTTGTGGGGTGCGTGGAGGGGCCGCTGCGGGGCGAGAAAGGGAGCCGGAAGAGGGAGCGGCGTCGCTGGGGGTTGGGGGTGGGGCGGCGCTCGCGCCAGTGTAGACGGCAGGGCGGCGGGCGTCGCACTCCTCCCCGAAAGTCGTAAATCATGCGCGTAATCGCGAGGAGCAATCGCGCCGGCGGAGACTGGACAATGGCGGTCACGTGCGACGTGTCAGTGGAAAGCAAGCGGCCACCCACACCCGTGGGAGGAGAAAAAAGGATGGAGAGGGAGAAAAAGGATGGAGAGGGAGAAAAGAGATGGAGAGGGAGAAAAAGGATGGGAGAAAAAGGATGGAGAGGGAGAAAAGGGATGGAGAGGGAGAAAAAGGATGGAGAGGGAGGAAAAGGAAGGACAGGGAGAAAAAGGAAAGAGAGGGAGAAAGGGAAGCAATGCAACGAAAGAAGAGAAGGGGAAGGAGATGGGGAATATCGAGTGCGTAAGGGGAATAAACATTTCTCTCCACATACCGTAAAAGCAGGAGAAACGGACTTATGAGAGGTGCGAAATAGAATGCACGCCTCCGAGAAACGGAAAATTGAAAATCGTACCGCGAAAATGTTTTACCTTTCCCTATTAAGAAGGCGAGGATGAAAAATGATACACTACATGGGTGTTAACTAATTGGGAGGTTTGATGTAGGGGAAAAAAACACTTTGCCCTATTCTTGGTGTCCGTTTTTGAAATTAGGGAAATTTAAAAGGAAACCGGAGTTGATCGCATATCTTACCGCCGCCTCTCCATTACGTCCGCTATTAAGAAAACCAACCCTCATTTTTCTTTTTATTTCCTCCGCTCCTTTCCGGCTTATCTCCGCCGCAATCCCGTAATGCAACTCCCCCATTGACTCCCCTCCCTAAATTAACCTCTTCCCTCAGAGCGCCGCCTCGTGAGCACGGCGGCACGCAAAAAAAAGAACTTCGCGCCTCGGAAAATTACAAAGACACTCTAAAACGATTCTCATCGGCATTCTCTCGAAACTTATTACGTTCCCTTTTCTTTCGATTCTTCCTTCCACCGCTTTGGGCATTTGGCCTTCTTTCCTAATCCCACCTGCCGCCTATGAGCCTTTTTCTCCAGACCCTCTCGGCCGTGATCGTGAAAATCTTCCACGTATCGCTTCGTCGTCAATCAAAGCTTTCCGTTCGTCACGTGCGACGTGTTTTCCAAGACACGGGAGAGATCCTGCCGCTACGCCTCCGTCCCTTTCGGGAGATACCGGCATTGGACGAGGTGGATCCCAAATGTAGGCGCGTGTAGTGCACGCGAGGACACTCTGAAGCTCGTCCTCGCCAAGGGATTTGGATAGAGGAATAATCAGAGGAAATGGGAGCGGAAGTTTTTGATGCGGCGGAGGAGGTGGAGGGGGAGAGGAAGGGGGAGTGGGAGGGGGAGAGAGGGGGAGAGAGAGGGGGAGAGGGAGGGGAAGAGGGAGGGGGAGAGGGAGGGGGAGAGGAAGGGGGAGGGGAGATGGAGGGGGAGATGGAGGGGGAGATGGAGGGGGAGAGGGAGAGGTGAGGGAGGGGAGAGGGAGAGGTGAGGGAGGGGAGGGGGAGTGGGAGGGAGGGGGGGAGGGAGGGGGAGTGGGAGGGAGGGGGAGAGGGAGGGGGAAGACAACGGGACGGACGGAGGAATAAGGAGGTTGCGTGATCTCCTCGTGCCGATTGCGCTGCGATAACGCTGCCGCAGTTTCATTTTTTTAAAATGATCTTTTGTTAGTTCTTCTCCCTATCGATCTGCCATGCCGTGAGGCGATTTAAAAGGAATATATAGTGAAATCCCAACGCTATCTTAGATGGAGAAGAATCGTAATTATCGTAACCTCTCGGGAAATTTTCACTCGAGTGAATCTCCCGTGACAGTTGATGGACAAAGCGCTTTTTTAAAATTCGCTAATTATAAAAATATAATCAGCGAATTATTAAGAAGGGTATAATTCTTCGGAGAACTCCAAAATAATCTGAAATAAATTTTAAAAAATTAAAAGGCCAATTAATTAAAAGTGCATGCGGTCTTGCTCATACAAGCACACATAAGTCCCTTCGTAGCTTTTGTTATAAAAACAGCAACTTCTAATAAATCTGTAGTATTCGATTTTAGGTTTGAATGAATGATTTCTGGAACAAATGTATTGAAGTTAAACCGGGACTAGCGCGATAAATCCTTTATTAACGACGACTACTGAATTAACCGAAGTGGAAAGATGCTCATATCATGCGTGCATAAATGCGATGCAGAGGCGTTCTTTACGATTTATGCAATCATGTCAAAAACGATAAATATTAATGACTGAGTATAACGTCTACGGACTCAATGCCAGTAATGAAGCCAAGTGAATATCGAATTCTTGATTCAACTACTAATTTCCTAGTCAATTGTATTTAATAAAACAATCGACAATTATTTAAAACACATCTCACTCGAATAGTAGTACTGTAACCTTCATTTTCACCGTCATTCCTTCGTCGTAACTTACTCATTTCTTTTCACTTGCAAACGCTTTGTATACGTAAATAAAATAAACGTATTTACGTTCATTTCTTCGTCGTAGATTATCCATTTCTCTTAATTTTCCAAATGGTGCGCGCGCACGAAAGAAAATTAAATTAATTAGGTATTTACAGCAGTTGTCGTTTAGATCAGTTGTGACGAATATTGTTTACGTTGACAACAATTAAAAAACACGGGAAACGTTTTCAAGTTCAAAGTAAATTACGACATTCTTGTTTGATTTTCTTTAAATCGGCTACTCTTTCGTTAAAAATGTACTAAACAAAACATATGCTATTTGATTAGTTCTACAAAGTTCTTTAATTACTTTTCTGTTATAAGCAATATTGTACGATATATAAAGAAAAGTTCATTTTTTGTCACCAGTAAGGTGGCACTCCCGATTAGATCACGTAAACTATTTAAAAACATCTTCTTAGTTTCTTTGCCCTTGTGTTCTAAATACCAAATTTCATCAACATTCGCCCAGTAGTTTCTGAAATGAATCATGCGGTCAGACGGACGGACACGACCTGACCATAAGGCGTTCTTTTTTTACTTATTGTAAAGGACGCCTAAATAGCATTGTCTTAATATCCTCGCTTAACCTTTTTTAAAAAATACATACTTTATCAGTGAAATAATTTAACTCTCGAGATTCAACGTGGAGTTCTCACACTAGAGTTCGCGCACGGCAATTTTGTGCTCTTGAAAATAAAGTTTAAAGATAATCGTTTTATCATGATTTATATAAAGGGTAAATCGTTTTTACTAGAGTACATTTCAATGGCAGGAAAACAAGATTTCCTTCTTTTAGGCGTTCGTTGTTTCAAGTCTCAAATTCCTACAATGGGTCTAAGTAATTTTAATATGCAAATGGTTAATGTGCTACACATATCTCCGTGTTAATCAAATGAAAAAAATTAACGCTCCTGGAACCGAACACATGACTCTAATATTGACGGAAAGCAGCTTTAAATATAAAAGTAGCGCTGCCAAGTAATTCCTGTAAGTTTGATCGTAAAAGAATGAAAAGTTTTTTAGTTATAAGCAGTTTCCTTATTCTCATATTTAACTCCATTGATAAGGGACAGTAACAAAGATTCAGAGAGAGAGAGAGAAAATGAGGTTATATTCTATTAGTAGAGATGTTGCGTATCTGCCCGACTTCTTCCGCCGCCTACCATGCGCGAATAATATACGGATTTTGCAAGTCGCCATTACCCTTAAGGGAAGTTTTTATTTTCATTTCCACAAATGAAACCGTCATTAAATCGATCCGATCGGCAGTTGTTTGTTTTTTCGCTTTCAGAACCCTCACAAACGCGATCCAATATCTCACGCTTCGTTGGAAGAGTGAAAAATTAATTGGTGCGGAAATAAAAAAAATACATTGCGGCGACGGCCGAGTGGGGCGCTAGTGTTCCGCCATCCGCGACGCGGAAACATCGAGCGGGAATAAAAAAAAGTACGACAAAACGAACGTCGGATAAAAAGACACGATCGCTGAATAAGAGAAGAAAAAATCTGGAATAAAAGTATTCGAAGGCAACGCGAAAGATATGGAGAAAATTGTTTAGCCGGGAGGGCGAATCAATGTTCGCAGCCGACAGCATGCACCACTGCGGAGGCCGAAACGGCAGCGCTGATTGCAAAGAACCGGTGATGAATGGCGCTCATTACTTCCAGCCCCATGCTCCCCCCTCTCTCCCACTCCTGTCCCATTCCACCCCTCCCCCATTTCTCTCCACTTCCCCTCTCGATTTTTTTTATCCTTCTCTTTCCCTCCATCAACACGCGCGCGCACACACACACGGTTTTCTTTTGTTCTCGGCTCACGGAAAAAATTGGTCACTCTTGTCACCTACTCGCGCCTTCCTTATCTCTCCCAAGAGCCGTGCGACGCAATTATGTAATTGCCCCTGTAGAATTCCGATTGGCCCCATGATTGTCCCATGATCGAATACCCTTCCTGCTCGATTTCTTCAATCAACTTGAAACTATTTCGATATTATAGCGATCATTCAGATTCAGTCGTAAATACAGAAAATAATTTAAATCCGTCTTAATAAATATGTAAAGGGGGACAAGATTTCTCATTCTCCTCTAAACCGGTTTCAAATGAATTTGAAAAACTCGTGTAACTTCCTACGCTTGCTTTTCCATGGAATTGAAACTTGATTTTTTTATCCGTCGTCGGCATTAATAAGGGCAAGAAAGTAATTACCCAAAGAATTCTTTTGATTTTCATCGCAGGTAGGACAAACACTTTCTCGCCAGAGCTACAACATTTTTGTCTCACTTTGTGGAGTAATGCGTAACTATCGTACGATAAATTATAGCGAGAAAATGTTACATTTCATATCCATTATTCTTTTCTTAGTGATTAATTATTTTTTCGCCCTTGTAAAAACGCTTTTAAAATAGATCTGAAAAATCCATTTCTGCCATTAATATAAAAATGAAGAAAATAGTTTCCTGTAAAACAGAGCTACTACTTTTCTTATGGTTATCCAGTCAAGATCTACTTTTCTTGCAGTTACCAGAGGAGATCAATTTTTCAATAAATTTAAAAAATAAATGATATACACACGAACTTTATATAATCGTTAATTAGACAAAAAATCAAATTGAAATTTTTAATGCATACCATAGTAATTTGTACAAAATATTCATAATTTTTTCCCTTCCAGCGCTTTGATCATTTGTGGGATGCGCACCCCTTGATGGTGCGACCATGCTCTAAGAGCACAGGGATATCTGCGGTCAAACCAGGTTTGGCCCGTTTTTTTTGTTTGGCACTTGCCTCAAGTCGGCTCTGGAGGCTAGGAATCTATATTATCAATTTTTGCAATGGAAGGCTTTAATTGCTAACTTATATATATATATATAATCGGAAATTGCATATACATTTTTATTTTTATTTTGTGAATGAATTATTTATTACTTCGCTTGAGATCGACCAAAAATGGCTCGGCGATCGACCGATCGATCGAAATCGACGTTATGGGCACCCCTGCTATAAAACATCTAAAACGAGATGCAAAATAGTTTAAATTTCTTTCTTCTTTCTGTATAGCTGTTCTTCTATCTGATGAACTTCCTCATAACGAATGCTTTCAATTTTTCTTGTATTCCCACATTACTTCTTCCATTTCCTTCAGAATCAGTCCTCTGTCTTCTGTATTTCTCATCTTTCCATCGAGCCATCACTTCCTAGGAAGTCTTTTTGAATTAACCTCCTTGTCAATTTTCCTTGATATTCCCTCGTTATCTATTCTCATGATGTGTCATTAGCAACTTAATTACCTTACGATTTCTGTTGTCATTGGTTCTACATCCACTTTCCTTCTAATTTCTTACTCTATCCAGTCTTGTCTTTCATTCTATGCTTATCAATGTCTTCGTGTCTACAACATGTAGTCTGCTTTCATCTTTCGATCTTAATAGCTATTTCTCAGCTCCATATGTTAAAATAAGTTTAAAATCTTCTTTATAAAAAATCCTTTTACATTTCTTCGAGACATTTAAATTACTTTATTTCATAGTGCGGAAAAATACAACGAATAAAAACTAATTTAAATTATATTTTCACTTTACCATGTCTTTAAATATTTATTTATTTTGTTTATATTAACAAAAACAACATTCTTTAAACGTGAATGGATTATGGGTCTGGAAAGTTTACCATTTATGTGAGAATCTTCTGAATTCTACCCGAATCAACTTCAATAATCGCTATTGAAGATTCTTTGATATAAACATATATTTTATGCTGATATCCTATTGCAGTCAGAATGCACACGGTTTTTCTATTGTTATCATCTAATGCAACATATTCAACAAGAATTTCTTATAAAGTATGTATTAACGTTTTAGTATTACTATAAAATTCATATATGCCAATTACCGATAATCCAATTTTGTTGCACAAAATTCAAAATATGAATCAGTTTTCTTAACGCTAACGTCATTCCGCAGCATGGCTACAGCTGAAATAACTTATGAACCTCAATTTCGAATGAGATATCACCATCGTCCCAAATGTCGAGTTAAATCAATTGCAGTATAATGATTAAAAGGATTACTGAGTGAGCGAGAAATGAAGCGCTTTACAAAATTCGCCCAATGTCATGGAGACTCCAACAAGCGAGTATATTCGGGCTATTGCAAACTGTATGCACTTTAATTAAATTTAAATATCGCGCATTAAATAACTAATTTTTGTCGCTTAAATTAATCAATTCGCTTTCTTTTTGTAACATAAGGTTTACTTGTTATTGTTATTTTACAATACAAGTCTTGTATATTTCATTGCGAAGTTTGCAGTTCACTTCAAAATTGAAATTTACATTTATGGAATGAATGGAAAAGGTAGAAATATAGAGGTTTCTTTGCTTTGCGGGATTTTTACATAATAGAAAAATAATTGGAATATCGAACACAATTTTAGCCATAAAAATACACAAAAGTCATTTCTATTCATTCCGGAGAATCTGATATTAATGAGTTATATTTTCATATTCTGAATAATAATTATATAAACTTAGTTCCCAAAAGTACTTTAATAATATACGATCGATATGCTTAGATAATGACTAAATACGGACTTGCTAAGCGATATTACTACACAAAATACATCGAGTTTTTGGGACAATAGACAGAACATAGGCTTCATGCCCACTTTTCTCCGGAATATGCAGTCGGTCGTTGCCTATGGTAGCCGGAGGCGGTGCCTTTTTGGACGGGGGCATTGGTGTGGCGGAAAAGAGGCGGCGGCCTCCTTCTGAGAGTACTTCAAGGTCTCCTCCTATCCCCCTCATCCTTCAGGTTATTTCTCACCCATGAGGACCAAAGGGATAGTGACCGGGAAAAAGCCTTTCCGGGATGAAGGCTGTTCTCTATTCGACCCAACTCACACCCCTCCCACGGTCCCTCTTTTTTCTGGAATGCCTTCCAGGACAGAGGGAGAAAAGTCGAAAGAAATAACAAGCTAAAATAAATGTAAAGGAGAGCATCGGCTAAGCAGCCCCGCCGACCTACTTCTCAACCGGATTGTTGACCGTGGTCGTGAGGGAGGGTGGAGGTGAGAAGAGGATAGAAGAGGATGAAGAGGGAGAAAAGGTCTTGAGGGAAATATAAAGAGAACGGTAGACTTGTGTGGATCGGTGGAAGGAAGAAGTGCAAAAAGAACACCCAAGCGTTGAAGTCTCCATGAGAAAGAGCAATGGTCCAGGGATGGGAATGCCACCCGTAGGCGGCAGCGTGTATATCGAGATTACCTCCTTTTGAAACAGTTGCTGAATCCAGTCCGGTGCTTACTAAGATTCTCACATGAGGCAGCGCGTGGGAATTCAAATATGTATTGCAATGGGCGTGAATGGAATGATATTAATTTGTAATTATAAGAAAAAGTATCTTTCTGGTAACAATTTAATTGACAAAATAGGCATATAAAAAAAACACGATTGAGAAATTTCAAAGGAGGGATGCGAGATCTAAATTAGGTAGATTCAAGAAGGGAGATAGCGTCACTGAAATGGTAAAATTATTAGGTTTGCAAAAACTTGATAGCAGGAGGGGGGTAAGCATAAAAGTTTATACATTCCTGGCAATTAGCAAAAATGAGGCATGGGAAGATCTAAGGAGTATGATACAGTAGTCAGAGTTTATTGGGAAAACCGGACATAAATTTAAAATTATATTGAGACCACAAGAAAAGCAATAATTAAGAAATAATATTATATCGGGAAGTTGCCGTAAGTGCTCTTCGAACCTAAAGCTAAAAAATGTTAATTTGATAACAAATAGTTTAATTGGTTGTAAATGGCAACGGAGTTGGAGGAAGTAAAGGAATGGTTAATGGGGTGAAACATCGTGGGGGCCTCGTGAGTCCCGTGGTCCCTACAGCAGCCGTGAAGGCCCATCTTGAGCCTAAAATACTCAACTATAAGGATCTGTAATAAAGATTTTTTAATAATAACACTGACGAAGTTCTACTCAGAAGAAATACTTTATGTATACCCTGTACATTTTTGTGTGTTCTACGTATTTATCAATGTCTAAGCTTATATGGGATTTATAGGATCAATATTGTAAAAGTTGTCACCTCCTGGCATTAGTCAACTTGCAACGATTTCAGTAAAATAAACATATGTGCATGTGTTCGCATTTGAGTTTTTAATTATGGATATATAGATCTAAAGTTATGTGAACTAGGTGTATCATTGGCGCATAGATACTAATTTATTGGCTTCTTTTCAAACAACTTCTCCGCCTAACAATGCCCAATACATCATTTTAATTTGTATTTATTGAAATAAAATTGTATTAAAATGGTGCATTACACCGCGGTGGAATTTTTAGCTTTTAACAAAAATTGCGAAATGAATTCGTATATAATCTGAACAGTCCTACGTCATATTTGTAGTATTTCTTAAAAATACTCGCCATTTTGTTGGTGGAGCCAAACAATGACAAAAGAAAACTCATTGTTGATGCACGAGAGAAGGGAGAAGTTTAAGCTCATGCCAAAGCGAACAACGACAAAACTTCCTGTTTTATTGCTAAAAAAATAGGAAAAAATTCTCGGTCGCCCATAATCTTTTGTAATTATCTTTTTTCTCTATAAGTTAATGTTTTATTTATATTTATTTTAGGTTATTTTTTTTTGTATGTTCATGTTCATTCAGTGTAATTGGCCTAGTGCTGTTTCTGAAGTTGTTCTAATAAATAAATAAATAATTGTTTAAAAATAGAAATGATTAATTAGTAGTAATCATTTGCCAAATATCTTTTCACTTTTTTCTTCTGATAAAAACAATTTAATAATTCTTACATTAATAAATTTATTAAACAGTAACTATTTTCAACAAAATATTTACCAGTTTCAATAATCTCAAATAGCAAAAAGTTAATACGTTAATACTGTACTGTTATACTTAAAATTGTCTTTTGTAATAGTTATGTAATGGAAAATTCAGAGAGTCGCAATTCTTCAACTGTTTGTTACGCAAGCATCAAAGCTCTCCTAATAACCTTGGCTTCTAATGCAACTCCTCTGTCCTCTGACAAACAGGTAACCAGCAGAGTGAGGAGCGTGGGCGTGAGGGCGCCCATGGGCTGCCACGCGCAGAGACCTCTCACCGAAGAGTAAATGGAACGCGAATCAGAGGCCGCCTTCAATAACATCTACCTGCAAGCGGTAATGACGCAAGAGAACAAGAGGATGGGTTAGCGGATTCACGTCTCGTCTCTCAGGTCCGCCATTCTTGCCAATAGCTCTCTACGGCGATTAATGTAGGTCTATGTGCCCACGGTTTTCTGCAAGAGATCCTTTTATTAGCGATCCCACTACTTCACATCGCCCTTCCACGGCATAAATGAACTGAACCGCACACCAAAGGAGTTACTTGAACATCAATGGTCTTAGGAATTTTCTGTAAGATTTTTGTCATCATTGTTGGATTCTTACAGTCAATCGTTTAAGTCAGAAGAAATGTATTGAACATACGGTTTTGATCGTATTTAAACCTTTCAGAGGTGTTTTCATACAATTACAATAAAATATTAAAAAATCAGACTTTTATTTCAAATTGATGAGCATTTTATTATTTTAAAGTGGCAATGTTAAATTCAATTTAAGTGAATTAAATTTTTTATCAGGGTATGAGAACGCCTTTTTTTCTTTACCAGAATTTACCTAACTAGCTATCATCGATTGTCTCTCTCTCTCTTGCTAATAATTGAAGATCAGCAGCATGTGATCGTCGAAGTGAAACTTATTCGAGATATAAAAGCGACAATCAAGTGCGGAGGATAGAAATATCGATTATTGGATCATTGAAGCATTCCAATTCAATCCTCGGATCTTGGGAGAAACGATCTTTAAGGGTAAAGAGGGTTTCCGAATCATAAACGGAAATCATACTCTATTTTTGCTTTTCCCCCGTAGAGTTAGGAAACGAAGAACGGGTGCCGTCTACTCTAAGGAGGATCGATATTTTGACAAGGGTGCTCTCACGTATAGAGTCGCTGTCCATACCACGCTACGGGTATGGAAGAAAACTTGGACGGGTCATAAAGATTTGGAAAAGGCTTTTAATTGACATCCGCTGAAGAAATTGAGAATGGTTTCTCACAAAAAAAGTATTTTCAATTTAAGCGTTCGTGCGAAGTAATACTAAGATTTTTTAAATACTAATAGATAGATTTTTAATGCATTGAGAAAAAGTTGATTCGTAGGTATGCAGGACACATTTGTCAGCAACTTATTCTTCATTGCAATAAATTTTGTTTTTGTTTTGAAAATATTCCTATAATCCATTTTTGGAAAAATTTCAATAAAAAGATGTCTACAAGATACTTGCATGAATTATGCACTCCGGAATTTCCAGTTACAACCGTTGAAATCCTTTTGAAAGACTAATATGATCTACAACGCACGCATAATTACCTTTGCCAGAATATTTTCCAGTCATTCACGCAATTTCTTACTAAAAACGTTTTTATTATATTCGTTCCTCGGATGAACAAAGAATGCCCTTTTATGGTTCTCACGTGATATAGGAAAAGATGTTTCTTGGAGCAATTCCACGAAAATCTTCCAGTGGCAATGTCGTATGAGTATTGCTTCGAATGAGCAAGTAAGTAGGTTTCCAAGAAAATATCTTTCGAGTGCCGTTCAGACAACCATTTCGCTCCCTACCCCCTGCCCCTCCTCCCTTCCACTATGCCCGCTAGCTGCGAGAATGCTGGTTTGATTCGCGCTACGAGCATCGATGCTCGCGGTCAGCCAAACTATCCCACTCGTCCTTGCTCCAAAAATGGACAAATATGACATAAAAGCCAAGCGACCACTCAATCAACTTTTTGCTCACGATTTCCCTTTCCCTCCTTCCCTCCACTCACCCTTTTCTCTCTTTGTTATTTCCTCTCTCTCTCTCTCTCTCTCTCTCTCCCTATTCCTCTCTCTCCCTGCAAGCATTCCCCACTATGCGCCACCCTCGAGACCGGTTTTCCTCCCCTCCAAACGACTGCCGCCGAACCGCTCTTAATGTTAAACCATTCTCCTCCGATACCGAAACCGCGATATACACCTCCTCTTCTGTTTCTGCCTCCCTTTCTCTCTCTCTCTCTTCTCTCTCTCCTTTGTTTCTTTATCTTCACCGTTTTCCTTCGCTTCTCAACCCGTCGCGGCCCTCGGTTGACATCCACCACAAAAAGGACTGTCTCGCTCCTAAATCGGAAGAAGTTTGATTTCATGAGGTGAATCCGAGTTTCCAGATGCCACCTGTGTTTGCGTCACGAAGCGTTCTCTGTGCCGTGAATCGCATTACTTTATTGATTTTAAGGAGCGATAAATACGCGAGAGGATCGGAGATGAAATCGTCGAGTCGTAATTGGAAAACCATGGAAGCGTTAACATTCTCTCAGGTTATATTATCTCACTGAAAATAATACGATATACCGGAGTAAATTACGTTATAATTGTTTTACAGCAGAAAATCAATTATCGTGCATTAGAATATACTTAATCACTCAGAAAAAACAATTCCCCTTATACGAGTAATCGCTGAAACACTTCTGCATCACTAGTGAAACAACATTTGCTATTCATAGATGCCGTAGCCATAACAGGCGTACTTTTAAAATATATTATGGTATTTTTCCAGTCGTTGGAACTGTGCAGTAAATCTTAGTTTCTGGAAATTAGCATATGTATGTTTTAGTTAGATATATATTACCTTATTAGGAAAATAACAATAAATTGATACACATCACTTCGGATGATTTCCCTGTTCCAACATCTTGCCATAATTTTCAAAATAACCAATTCCTGGATAAATTTATAAGCTCCTTATTATATCGTATATAGGAACACAAAAAAGAAACTTATTACCGAAAAAGAAGTGGAAAATATAATTCAAATAATGATATCCAAGTTAGTATTAAATTCATCATTTCGGTATTCAGAATATTGCAAATGAATGAAATTGCTTCAACTGGATGGATGATAGAAAGGGATATTAAGAAAATTATGAAAGTTCAATTATATTATAAAAATTAAATTCAAGTAGCTGAAACATCAATTACGAAGTTCAAAAAATCATCATTCAGCCCAACTGCTGGGTAAACTAAATATTAACAATGCCTTCGATAGGAGTCTGTCTTATGTTATATTTTAAAGCCTAATAGTTTCTCCATTTCTTCAGTTGTATCTTCAGAAGTTAGCGCAAAATGATGTATTCGAATCATGTGGATGTAAAAGGTTTAGTAGATTTGAGAAAAATCAGAAATTACATTTCACAATCCTTATGTAAATTTAGATAGAATTATGAATGTGGGAAGTTTAACAAACGCCGTTGAGTAACCGGGAAAATATGTAATATCTATCACTGCCATTACTCTGTATATACCGAAGTATTATACACAGAAGATCTGAAGATATATTTACAAAAACATTGCACACTACAGCAATATAACCTTTCAATCATAATTTGGATTTAAATATTCACGACGACTTCCTAAGGAACGTTTTGAGGGTTGCTTTCATGCGAGAATCAACATTGCCATTCTTTTTTACAACGGGCATAACTAACTAAAATACAGGATAAAGAAATATAAATGGATAATTGTAGGATAAGTGTCAAAGTTCGTGTCTTTGTTGTGGAAATATTGGTTTAATTTCAGTATGTGATCACTAATGCTTTGAGAGGTTGGAAACGGCATTCAAATTGAAATGCATGGATAGTGAAAATGGAAGTCTAGGAAAATTGACATTAGTCCCTTAGGGGGCTAAAAGCAGACCAAAAAGGGTTGCTTATATTTGTTTGTCTAGTACGAAGTAAAGGAGGGAAAACATTCTCCCCTTTCCTCGTTCTCACTCACTCTCTGAGAACGAGGGTGGCGTGCATAAGGGTGATCTCTGGCACCGTGTTTTGGGTGCTCCGAGGTTTCGTCTGCTCCTTTTCCATTCGAGGGGTGGAAGGTCTCTTTAGAGAGAATATCGTGGCTTTTCGTACAAGATGCGGGGGTGGATGGGGCGAGAGGGGGCACACTGGGAGGAGGAGGAAGGAAGGAGGGGGAGGCGCCGGGGGCGGAGGCTTGGGGGCGGGTAGAGACGGGACATAATTCATGCGGAGAGTGGTATGGACGGGAAATTCGCGAGGCCCCCGTTAATCAAAAGCTTCGTGAAGTTGACAGAAACGAATGGAAAAGCGAGAGGAGGGGTTTGGCGGAGAAGAGGGAGTGGAGAGAAGAGGGGGTTGTAGTGTAGAGAGTAGAGGTTGGGTGGAAATATGGGGGAGGAGAAGGTGAAAAGAAAGAGCGGAAGGGGGAGAGAAAGAGAGGGGTGGAGGCAAAGAGTGAATGGGAGAGAGGGAATAGGGAGAAGGGAAATGTCAGTGGACGGAGAGGGGATAAATTAGATATTAGTGACGAGAATCGTGGAGAGAGAAAGAGGGACGCCGCCATAGATAGAAAGGCAAAATGAAGCAATAAACACGTTAAATTGTATTTGAAGCATTTTGCCGTTTTACTGCATTCGTCCGTATTTTATTTTATTGACTCGATCGAACAGAAATAACGGATATAATATTATCCGGGAATTCAGTGTGTAAATGATTATGTTGACGAAAATCCAAATTCTAAAAATAGATTTTTGGCGAAGTAAGATGTTTCCTAGTTCTATAGGTGTAGTAATAAACATCCGAATTTCATTCAAGAGTGATAATGACTACGATCTAAAGAATCCTGCATATTTTACGTGGCGGATGAGGTCGTTAACAACGATTCTCAGTTTTAAACGCTCGCCTCAAGCAATTGTCGGCCGTTCCATTTAATTGACAAAGCAGCAAATCAATAGGAGCAAACACAGCATTATTGATTAAACTACAATAAAGTTACTGATTTATTCACTGACTTTATAGAAAACTAAGAATCGCCTCTCATCCATGCCTTTGGCATTAGAAATCGCTTGATATCAAACATTTTCTGAAAAATTAAACAAAAAGTAATGTGGCTCTGGTATGTGGAGAGGCGTCTCGATCGTTAAAATCACTTCCGTCAACCACTATAAATTCCGTCTCGAAATAGTGAGAGGTTAATCCTCTTCAAACCTCACTCGTGTATTTTTTTGATTAACCAAAAGGAGAAAACTGGTCCGAACAACTACGGGGTGACTGCCGGAAGGCTAACAACATTGCGGGAAGGCGAGAAGAACGGTTCTGCCGTGTTCGTTCGGTTACGTTTGAGAGATGGCAGGAGAGTAGAAGAGGAAAGAGGGAGTGGAACGCAGTCCTACGGGCTGCAAGAAGAACTTCGGAGGGCTAGAGAGAAAGAGAGAGAGAGATAGCGGGGAGGGGGAAGCGAGGGGAGAGGGCAAAGAGGGCGGACACGGAGAAGGGTCAGACGGGCGGCTCGGAAGGGACGGCAGTGGTGTTGGTGCCGTTGGTGTTGGCGGCGAAGGGTGTGCGGTGGGATGAGGTGCACCCTGCAGTTGGGTTCGCCCAACCGGCAACCAGCTGTTCCCAGTCGATGGAAGGGGGCAGAGGGGGAGGGGAAATGGTTCAATGGTGGAGGGTCTATGCGAGCCAACAAGGGCAAGACACCATTTTGAGAGGATAAAAATATTTAGAATCTATTCTGATTAAACCAGGCAAATAGAAAAGAACCGGTGATAGTAACTTTAAATGCAAGGAGGATTGTAGCTGCAATTCGATTAATTTATAAAATAAAATCCTAATTACAACAGTTTTTATTTTTTATGTATGCGAAAGTGCGCCCAAAAAAGTACATTTCGATAATTAATTCGGTGGCCTTTTATCGCCCAAATCATTTATCACGTTGTGGAATATTTCAGGAAAACTGATTTACATTTAATTTTTTTAAAATTAGTAAATGATTTCGTTCTAAAAATGAAATATTGTGGACACCTTTGGTTTTAATGCAATTAATGATAAATATAACTAGCATAGCAAAGAAAGGGTTGGAAAATCCAGATCCGTGCTTCATATACAAATGAGCCTTCCTCAGAGGCAAATATAGATTCTAAAATAGAACCTAGGACCAGTGTTATTTGGATCCCAATAACAGCGGCTGCGTCGTTACCGAAACAGGCACCTGGTGTTTTCAATCTTTTTTAGTTATTCGATTTATCTTGATCATAATTAAGATTTATTTGACAAAATTTCGATTGCTATCATAAAGTATATTTTTGGAACAGAATAAATCTTTCTTCCGAAGCAAAAATTTACATAGTTTACCGCTTTGAAGAATTCATTGCTTCCTTAAAATTATTGACTCTTGCTATCATTGCATTTACAAGACTAAGGACATTGAAGCACGCAAAAAAAACTCCGTCGAATATATTCAAATTCAGATATTAGTTTAAAAGGACTTAAATACCGTAGACAGCTACGGGTATTATGAAGGCAGAGTTTATACTAAATTGATAGGGCCGCTATTAATAAACCATTATTTCACACAGCATTTTTAAGGAAACTATGAGCGTCACATGACATTTCGATGCAGAGGCCGATACAATCGTGGCTTCTCCTTTCCGTGGAGGTGATGAGATTCAAATACATTTCCTATGGTTAGGCAACTCGAGACAAATATCGTCTCGAGTCTTTGCCTAAATTTAGAGAATCGGTCGGTTGTGACCATTCAGGTCCTGGGACTTAAAGAGATTTCTTATGATAAGACCTGCGAAGTTATTCCTCTCACGAAAAAACTTCTTTAATTAAATTTCTTGGATTTGCAATTACTAATTGCGTGGATTTTATGAGGATAAAAAAATCACTTATGAAAAGAACAACGAAACCTCGCGTGCACTCCATTTCGACCCGAGTAGCGAAATGAAAAGTTATCGAGCGAGAGGGATAAATAGGCTATCGAAAAAATTCGAAAGTTCCAGCCGGTGACTGACCATTCAAGAGACGTACTACACTGCTCTAAAGCCCAAGTTGTACTGAAAGCCCTTTCATAAGATATTCTTTAATCTTAGCGTTTCAGGCGCCGCCATTTGTAAGGAGTCTTAACCCCTTATCGTTGCACACCACTGGTTTTTCGCAGGATGCTCCATCGGTAATGGATATGATGATTGTTTTGGCGAAGGAATGGAATTGGGGAGGGAGAAAGAGGGAGTGAGTGATTTATAGAGCTGCTGAAGGTATTAAAGGAGTGATGACCTCGGCTGGCCATCGCTCCATTTTTAATCTGCAGGCATTGGACGCCACTGCTGCGGCGGTCGAAGAGGTTTACTCCGCTTGAGTCACCCTCGCCTCATAGCCAATAATTCAAAAGTTGTATAATAAGCGAGCGGCGCCCATCAGACACAGTCACGCCAAAGACTAACCGAATCGACGTTCACATTATGTAGATAATCGAAGCAAGGAGACACCGCATCGAACGCCTTGCTTATATTTCCTATTTATAGGTCATTTATACAAACACCTATCTCAACGTAGATAATTTCTCTTTCGGTTGATATTATCGAATACATTCGAGCGGCGCCAAGTACGTCGTAGGCCGACGAGAAACCCAACATGGGTGATGACGCTTCCAGGATGCCGCGTCGTCACGCCACCTTTGGGCAAGTCGGCGAAACAGGAAATTCCTCGGAGGATAGGAAAACAGCACCCTCGGGCACACAATGAGAAACGAAGGAAGCGGATCTCGCGCAAAAAAAGAAGCCGTGCGTGAGCGCGCTTACGACGCGCTTTTCGAACGGCGGATTTCATTTCTGCCACGCGTGTGGAGCGACGAAGGCGACACGGCGTCGCCCACGTCTGGCGCTGGAAAATAAGAGCGACTGCTCAAGGACTGCAAGAGCGACTCATCTGCATTTCGGCTGCGCTTCACTCGACCGCGTCTGCTCAGCGGCGGGCGGAAAAGACGGCGCAGTAATGGAAAAGTCGCCTCGTTCTCTACGGAAAAGGAGATCTCTTTCTGGCTTCTGTTCATCTACGATGATACTATACTCAGCATCAGGAATTGATGAAGTTATCATGGGCTCTTTGGATATTTAACTAATCTTAAACGTTTTAATGTGAAATTGATATCATTTGGGCATTGCCTGGGATATGAAAAATCATGGCTCATTGAACATTACCTTGGTTTTCTCAGTCACCCTTGAAAATAAATATATTTGCTATACACGTGTCTTGACAAAATCGACGTATAATATTTTTGAAAGACGCTGAGCGCAAGGTTCTTTAAGACCTTCAGAAAATCATTTTCATTAGAGAATTGATATTCATTACACACCAATCCATGAAAATAAGATTCTTTGATAGAATACTATTTTCGGCGATCTCTAAAGGAGTCGTGTGAGAAGTTTCACCCGGCCTAAGTTATGCTTTTAGGACAGCCAAATGGAAGGGCGGGCCGGAGAAGAGGGAGTCGACGCCGAACGGATATCAGTGCCGTGGGTTGCACGCAGAAGGGCGCAGTGGAGGAGGGTGAGGAGTGGAGCGGAGGAGATGGAAAGAGGCGAGGGGGAGTGGAGGCGGATGGAAAGGGGAGGAAATGGAGGAGTGAGGGAGCAGAGTGGATGGAAGGTGAGGGGCTTGTCATTTCCGCCCTTCCGGTCCGAGGCGAGTCCCCGCCGCTGCTGCTCCCTCACCCTCCGCCACACTAACCGCTCCGCTCCCTCCTTCCCGTATTCTTCCCCCTCAACTTCTCTCTCTCCCCCCTCATCTCCTCCATTGCCCCACACTCTCACCCCTCGATCGCCTCCGCTCCCTCCCACCTTTGAGGTTAGAATTGGAAAAGGAATTGGAATCGGAGGAGCGATGGACTCGACCATTAGAAGACATCGGCGCCACTTAATTTTCGTCTCTCCGTTGGCGGAAGCGGCCTTTTCGCTCCCGCGCTGTTTATCCTATACGCTACGATGTGCTGACATTTTTCCACGTTAAGGCCGAACACTACGAAGCGGTTACTATAGCTCACTGGGTGATGATGATCTGCTTCTCAGCACTTGAGAGAAATTTCATTCTGGTTATATTATAAAGCAAAGAACAATGCAAATCGAGTGCAAAAAAATAGATAAGTATCATTATATGCGTTAAAATTCACCAGAAAAATGCATCTATATAGGAAGTGTGACTCAATATATGTAGTAACAATAATTATTATCGAATTTGACGCATAAGATAACACAAAAAGTAACTTTCTATCAGGAGGTTAATTTTTAATAGCAGAAGTGGAAAACTGTATTTATTTTATATTAATTCAGCGCTCTATAATTTCGTGTTTTCTTATTTTTATTTCCTTTTAATATACTTCACGCATGTTATCAGTATACCACCTTAGGTGACAGCATACTTATAACAAAATAAATAACTATCACCTATTTTACTAAAATATTTATGATTTTGACTCATCCAAACATTTAGAAATATTGTTCTACATCTCTCTCCCTCCGATGCGAAGGCTTGCTCATTTCAAGTAAGCAATAATAATTTTTACTTCAGTATTTATCCCATTTGGACAAAGAGCAAAATTTAGTTTCGACACTTAATCCCTTTTTCCGATCCCCTCCTTTCAACCTTTATGTTGGTTATAAGGTCGCACGGAGTGGGACCTCTCATATGGGGAGGGCGAGGAGTGGGTGGGGAAGGCGAGGAGTGGGTGGGGAGGGCGAGGAGTGGGTGGAGAGGGTGAGGAGTGGGTGGGGAGGTGGAAAGTGGAGGGAGCGGAGATAGATCCGCTCTGACATTTCCGTCCCTCTTGCCGCGTGCGTCACCCTCTCGCCCCACCCTCTTTCTCCCCGCCCACCCTCTAATACTCCCACCTCCTCGCCCCCTTACCTATCCCCTTGCCACGCCTGCACCCCCTCACCACCACGCCCTTCCCTTTGCTTGTGCTAACTAAAAAAAAAACATTCTCGCCAAGGCTACGTGCAGTGTTGTTCGACAGCGAGGAAGAGAGAGGAGGAAGGTGTCTTATGACCCGTTTTTAAATCGTAGTATATCAACTAATCGTGTGTAGCTAAGGGCGGCGTGTCTCCTCCAATGCGAATACGCCGCAAAGATACCTGAAAATACTGTTCGTTGGAAATTACGGACAACGTTATCTAAATTGGAGTGGAGAAAATAATGTTCGACTTCGCACGGCTTCGTTTTATGGTACGGGTCTCCTGGAGTGATTGCTTGTTTTCAAGAATTCCAATTTGAAAGCGTGTCTAGTTTCATTATTGGCAACGTGTAAGCCCATCTAATTAGCTTTTGGATGGTTTTATTTATATTAAAAGTATTTCTTGTATATTAGTGAAACGTTTTCGATAATTCTACGAAAATGAGAGCTGCAATAGCGTAAATATCAACTTAATTTTCCAGATAAAAATAGCTTCCGTACAATAGGAAAGGAAACGTCTTGCCTTATGCTAATTGATTACCATCGGTGTATAAATATTTGCATATCGCACTGCTGGGAAGTCATTTAAACTCATAATTTGCTGTCACCGGTTCAATTAAAAATGATTCCGAAATAGTGAGTAACAATATGATAATTCTCCATCTTGTCAATGTTTACATTTAATTAATAACGTTCATATATACTTCAAGAAGTTAACGCGTCGTGCCTCATATGATCCCAGCGCGTGGGTGCATTAATTTTGTTTTGATTTCACGGCTGCTATGGATGCAGTTTACGGCTAATCAAGGCCGTAATGTGACGTTAGTGGGCGATGATGTATGAATTTATAATCCCCTGCGGTCATTACTCTCAGCGGGTGCAGACAGTGCCTTCGAGGAGCAGTCAAGCTACATTCGCCGCCGCTGAGCTCCACAAGGGAGAAAATGAATTGCACACTTGACTATCTCTTGCATGGAACTGACAAAAAGTATAAGGTTGCATTATGGTAAAGCGAAAAGAAGAAAAGCCGTCAACCAGCAGAATCGTTTCTAAGAAGTGAACTGAAAGTTGAATTGCGGCGTGTGTTGCATATCTAACATAACTTAGAAAACTCTTGGAAACATACGATGGAAAATCAGTTGAAATTAATAAATACCAGCAATCGAGTTTGAAAAGTATTTCGAGCAGTATCATATACTACTAATGAATTAAAGAGTAAAGATATCAAAGGCTCTGCATTGTAAAAAAATCAAATTCAAACAGATTTTGAGAGCTTTATTTATATGAGGCATTCGAGGAATCAATCATATATGTTGATTATCGAGATGAATGAGGCAGTTTCACATTACTTCGTGAGTAAGCATGAAAATCAGAAACGATGTAATTTTTTTGCAGCTCATGGCAGAAAAATTATGTATTTCATAAAAGATTATTTGCAACATTATACACAATGTTAACTTTATTAATGCCAAATGTTGTCGAAGGACTAACTAAATATTTTGTACGCATAGCTCGTCAAGGGTTCAAAATCCAATCGAAATACAGGTACACCCCAACGCTGGATTTTGTTTTAAAAGGCTTCAAGACGAATTCATCATTTTCCCAGTATTTTCACGCTTTTCTCTTTCTTTAATTATTCAACATCACAAAGTAGCATCGATTGGCTACAAATTTATTTTCACGGTTAACGGCCTCCATTTTTATAAAATCAGTCATGAAAAGGGCCGAAGAGCGAACACCGCAATTAAAAACAATGCATCGCGGCGAGCGTGACCGCCAAATGATAAAAGAGCGGTGGGAAGAGACCGCCGCCCTCACATAAATCCCAAACGCCGATCAGCATTCAAAGTCCTGTCATATCGGAGCGCCGCTCCAGCTCAGTCCGACGGAGGGTAAGCATCACTTATTCAGGTATGCATTATCGTTATTCATTTTTCCCCGAAACGATCGGCAGCTTTTCAATTCACTTTTTTGGACGCCATAAATCTCGGTCGTCCCTTATTACAGGGAGGGCCGAAACAATGGCCATCCAGAAAAAAATCTCGCACGGCATTTGGTTTTTTTTTGAGTTATGTACGGTCATCAAAAATTTCCACCGTCTTAATTGTTTAATTTCTCCGATTTTTTCAGAAATTTTGAAGACTGAAAATTGCGATCGAGGGGGAAACCTTCCTTTCCTTTCACTTACATCCGCAACTTGGCATCTACGTGAACGAAGACAATGGATGGACTTGCACCGTTGGACTCGGTGGGTAAGGTGAAGACTCGGTGGAAAGGGGAGGGAGGGGAAAGACGGGGAGATAGGAGGGGAAAGAGCCATTGTTTTTACAAATATCGCAAGGGTAAATACAAAGGGAGGGGGGGAGAGAGGTTGACGGAGGGGAAAGGAAGGGTCGGGTGATTAATTGTTGGGCGGGGGAGATGGGAACGGTGGGTGGGGATGGGCAGAGGTGGTCGGAGAAAAAAAGGAGAAGGGCAGAAAGGCGGAGGTTATAATGAGAAAATGGCGGTGGAAGCGCCGAGAGAAAATGGGGACGTGGTAGGCGCGATTTTTGAGAATGTACGTAGGAATAAAACGAGTAAGGGAGAACCGCGAGAGAATCGAAAGGAAGGGAGAGAGAGGGAAGGAGGGGAGTGAAAAAGATAAAGCGGCGAGCGGAGAGAGGCATGGGGAGGGGGAGAGAGAGAGAGAGAGAAGAGGAAGGGAGTGGGAGGGCAAAGGAGGAAGGTGTCTGAGAGGAAATGGGTTTAAAAACGCTCGCGTGAATTCTGTGGGATCGCATGGAGCATAGTGATGCGGTTGGGGAGATTTGGACGCATTGTCGCTTTTCAAGGAAATGTGGAAAGATTAAGGTTATATCTAGCGTCAAGAAAACGTTATTTATAATATTTCGGAAACAAAGAAAGATCGGGTGATATGAGAGTTATTATCTCGTGCTTTTTTCCTTAATTGCTCAACATATCGGAAAACCACATTTACATTTAAGACCTCCGTTATTGCTGAATAATTGGGGACTGTGTTATTCACATAAAACTGCGGTTTGTTCTTAAAATGTTGATGATTAATTAATTATTTGAATAATATACTTCATTCCACCAATGGCATAATTTTTCACTTCTCTCTGCAAAATATGCGATAATTAAAAGAATAAAAATATGTCTCACGAATTTCAACTATTGTCTATTTAATTCCGGAAAGGAGGGCATATTTTTTAGAGGAAATGCTTTGAGTGTAGCGTGGAGTGATATTCGATCTGTTCAATTAATGAATAATTAGTAAAATTAACGGATTTCTATAGATAAAATGGTATCAGAGCACAGCGTTAAGTATTCTCAGAACACAATTAGAAGAAAGAAGTTCGCGATCTGAAAAAGTTGGAGAACTGCTGGTCAACAATCTATAAAGTAACAATTGCTTTTAGCTCAATTCAGTACAACTGAAATTTTCAGCCCATATCAGGAAGAAAATTCGGAAATACTGCCTAGATAAATGAAATAAATCAGTCAAATGTTTTCTGTAAAAATTTGAGTATCATCTTTGTAATCTATAGAACTATTTGTATATATTTTTTACGAAGACTCCATCATAAAAGTTCAATTTATCACTGAATATTTTGAACTACTTAAATAAGTACGAAAAAAGTTTTAAATGATAGGTACAGATATCGAGGATTTCAAAGTACCGACAAATGAGTTAAGTTTACGTTTTAAAGCACTGTAACAAATAATGAATTATATATAGTATCTGTATACTATCGTCAAAATCAGTACAGTACTGAAAAAATCAGTATTGTTGGTCGCTTTATGCATATAGAGCTACGTAGAATAACCTAATGCTTATTTCCCGTGAATTTTGATTTCTGCGAATGCTATCGTGTTTTATCTACGCTACTAGGGTTGCCGCAAATTGGGAGGGGAGGATGGGGAGGGCTTTAGCGGAAGAAAGGCGGAAAAGAGAGGGAGATACGGGGAGTTGCGGGGGCGCGGCGTTCGTCCGCTCCGCGTGAGCGACTGCATTGGAGAGAATAGGAGGGAGGGAGAGAGGGGGAGGGAGGAATCCCGGCAGATTTAATGACGAGTGTCGGCTGGCGTCAGAGGGCGTTTGGGTTGCATATGCCGAGCCGTGTCGTGCCACGTATGGCCGTCGAATTAAAAGCGCACGCCACTGTGTGGCGCTTCCGCGAATCGTGATTTAAGAGTATCACGAAGGAGGGCAGAGAGGAAGGGGAATCTCTGATGATATTGAGTGAACAGCCACATACATGCATAATATAAATAAACACACATCTGATGCGATATGCTATTCCATAAGAGAAAACCTTTTTCGAAGCCTCTGTGAAATAAATGCAATTTGAAAATTCTTTCCCAAGGCTCGAATGTTCAACAATTTTGTACACAAGATACTTGTTTATCGACAAACAGAAAAATATTTCTAATATTAATTTTTAGACGCGCTCTTAAACTCTATTTACATATATTATTATGTATTCTCTGCTGATACAACCAAAGGCATCAATTGAATGGTATATATTTTTGGAGAAACGACAGAGAATTTTAAAAATTGAAAATTTATCTTCTGGAGAGAATTCCACTTCAAAATGCTACCCGTATGTTTACACAAAACTGTCTCTGTGCCGATTTCTATTAAGAAAAACAAAAGCAATTTTAAGCTATGCCGTAGTAAACTGCTCAAAATAATAAATCATGTCACATTTCAATACGGATCGAAGAGGGTTACATGTTGCCAGGAAAACCGTCCTCAGTTGGAAAGGGTGCAAATATCGTGTAACCCATTCGAATGAATCCCGCATGATTCCTGAGACAATTGGTACGTGTTCGCGGAGTTAATTAGACATCCGCACCATGTAAGCGGATCATTGAACTCGCCGTTCGGTGATGTATGTTACGAGAAATCTAAATATTTCAGTTTCGATCAGATGATACTTCCTTTACCAAAGCGGAAATGAACGGTCACGGCAGTAAGAGGATAATGAAAGGAAATGAGAATTCTTGCACGATCTTTGCTAAAAATTAAAGATAATATCTGAGAAAATATCAAATATCCATAAAATGTTTTAATAAAGTCGAATTCCATGAAAATAATAATAATTTTGCAATAACCCATGTGAAAAACGAATTCAAAAATTCACGAAATAACTATTATACAACGTCATTGTACTAATCCGTTGTTCTTATGGCAGTATGTTCTGAATTCACAGTTATCTTGTCTGACTCTAAAACGCTTTTTTCGACCCCTATTTAAAGGTGGTTCCTCTGAATGCGCTATTTCCGAGTTTTTTTTTCTTCTGAAAAACTTAAGACGCGATCTTATTCTTAGAAGAAAACAAGGAAACGTCAAAGAGGTTCAAGGCATATCCAAAAGCTCCCAAAGTGGAACACAAGGTCAGTTCCCTTCTCCAATTTTATTACGGTCGTCGAAAATAAAGGAACTGGATGACCTTCCTTTTTAGGGGTTGCATTTTTTCTGCCACCGCGAAAGAGAGGTCCTTCTATTGCCTTCTCCCCTCCTCCGAAAGAGGCTCGGGGTTTTTAAGATGCCGTAAAGAACAGCGAGGGGGGCAATAAAATCTGCAGAAGAACGTCCTCTCGCTCGCTCCTAGGCGACCCTCTTCCTCTCCCCCAACCCTCCGCACTCCATCCCGCACCCACCTCCCCTCCTCTCTCCGGTTGCCTCTCAAAAAAAGACTTCCTTGTCCCCAAACAACAATCACACGCTCCGAAATGACCCAACCGCCCCCTCCCACGCCCGCATCCCTGAGACGCGCTTCCCCCATCCCCGGTCCCCACTCGCGATTGTCGCTCGCAATTTTATGGCCAAAAACTTTGCAGAAAAACGTGGAGGAGACTGGGCGTTCGCCAATGAGGAGACCTTGTAGGTGACACGCAAGCTTTTTTCGGATCAGTATTTCACGTGAAGTAGTCACCTGAAGGTCTTTCCGCCTTTGCTCTCTTCCCGAGCATCCGAAGTGCATTTTGAGAGTGCGTTGCGTGTGCGCGCGTGTGAATCCTCGCAGGAAGCGGAAAGCGGGCCGTGGGTGTTGGCGAGAGCGGTGTAGCAGAACTAAGGTAGGTGAAGGTCCCCACTTCATCGAGAGAAGTTGTTTATTTTTAAGGGCCGGTTCGCGTCACGAGTGCGTTATCGTCATACGATAGACTGTATAAACAATGGCGTAAGCCACAGCAAAGTGTAACCTTGGGCAATATAAATTTCTAAAAGAGACTTATCTGGCAGAGAAATACATGGAGCAATTTCCAGGAAAATTATTTTACATTCAATGGGAATCTATGAAATGTAAGCAATGCATAAAAGATAATATATAACAACTAGCAAAATAAATATTTCGCCACTTTTATTGCTTTTCTCTTTTCGGGATAAATAGCGCGATATTTTCCATGATAAATCATGAAGCATCTGATAATTCCTGTAAAACTTGCATATCCAAAATATATAAAGGCAAGCATTACCAAGGACGTATCCAGGGGGAGGGGGTCCTGGGGTCAGGACTCCCTCTCCAGTGTACAGACATTTGTGGAATCTGCGATAACCACGCTGCAAACTTGCTACGATGCCTCTTGCTATGCTGCCACTTGCTGCGTTGAATAATGAGAATGAAAACGTTATAAAAGTTTATAATATTTGAATTGTATTTTAATTTACTCAATTGCTGGAAATTGGTTTTCGGCGTAAGACCCCCCTCCCCCCGGAGTAAATTTCTGAGTATGTGCATGGTCATGTTTCCTTATTTCGGATAAGTGTAAAGTAATAAATTAAAGTAATTAATCCTTTCTAGTTCCACATAAAAACCTAGAACTGGTTTTTAATTTAAAAACTATACTTATGACTAATTATAAAAGGCGAACAAAACTCATCTTTCTGTGAAAGAAATCAGAAGAGAAAAATTTTTCTCGCTTTGTCGAATGAAAGTCATCCTCCCTAGGCAGGTCTTCACCAAGTAGGTTTATTATGAAGTGCGAATGAAAGGAAAGAAAATGATCCCGCGATATAAAAGGATGAAATGATGGCAATGAAAAATAAATTTAAATATAGAAAGAGAGAGGGGATGGCTCGAGTGGGGCATTCGACGACGAAGGAGAGGCGAGGGGAGGAGAGAAAAGAGAGAGAGAGAGAAGACGAAGGAGAGGCGAGAGGAGGAGAAAAAAGAGAGAGAAGACGAAGGAGAGGCGAGGGGAGGAGAGAAAAGAGAGAGAAGACGAAGGAGAGGCGAGAGGAGAAAAAAGAGAGAGAAGACGAAGGAGAGGCGAGGGGAGGAGAGAAAAGAGAGAGAGAGAGAAGACGAAGGAGAGGCGAGAGGAGGAGAAAAAAGAGAGAGAAGACGAAGGAGAGGCGAGGGGAGGAGAGAAAAGAGAGAGAGAAGACGAAGGAGAGGCGAGAGGAGGAGAAAAAAGAGAGAAGACGAAGGAGAGGCGAGGGGAGGAGAGAAAAGGGAGAAGACGAAGGAGAGGCGAGGGGAGGAGAGAAAAGAGAGAGAGAGAGAGAAGACGAAGGAGAGGCGAGGGGAGAACAGAAAAGAGAGAGAGGATGGAGACGGGGACAGATGATCGAGCCAGCTGACATTACGACGGGCCGAGAGGCACTGTGAAGCAAACGTGAAGGGGACGGCGATTCCCCGCAAGTGGAAAGGGGATAGGGGGTCTTGCGGGATCACGGGGAGGTTAACAACGCGAAGAGCGACTCTTGCATCGGATGTGCGCCATTCTTCTCTCAGCCAATGCGTGATAGTGAGGTTTGCTTAAGGCGTTTAGTTCCTTAATTTAAGACGGATGTCAAAAACTTACGAAGCCTCTACGTTTCGAACAGGCATTCTATGACTTTGAAATGCGCATAAAATAATTCGGATGGATGAATTGAGCGATAGAAGCATTCTTATTGTTTGGTACATATGAGAATAACATCAACTTTATTTAATCTTTACTTTTTAAATGTAATATGTTTTTAAATTTGCAGATAAGACTTATTTTTACATGATGGTATCGCATCTGCAACCTAATCAGTTATTTTTCATTCACATTTTTACCTTCTCGATGCAAAGATGAAATTAATTCTCACTCAAAAAATATCAATTTTTCGCATATTTAGCAATATTCGACGAAAAGGTTAATTTGGCATTACAACAAGCGAATTAAATCAAGCGCTTCGTGTCTGAACTTTAAATCAATCGAATTTAGCGTGACTGACGGAATACATTTGCGTACAGCCTGTTTCCCAAACAGCGGCGTCCGCGCAAACCGCGAAAAAACTGACGTTTTCCATAAGAGAGAGAGAGAGAGAATGGAACAAAAAACAATCGGGATAGGAGGAACGAGAAGCGCCAAACGTTGAGATCGGAATGGCATTCGGGGAGGAGTAGGAGAGAATCGGGACGGGTAGTAAGAAGAATGAAGGCACGGAGGGGGAGGGGGGGGGGACCCTCTTCCCCGTGCAAAGCGGGGTAGTCCCGCAACTCTCAACGTCACTTTCCAACGTGTCCGTGACGCGAAAATGTCGACGACGACGTCCTCGCCGTAAATTCAAAGAGTGCTCGGCGAATGAAGAAAAGCCGCAAGGTTGACAAAAGGAAGAAGATCCAGGGCGGCTCATGAACCGGGTTGAAAAATGAGTGACACATGAGAGGGAAGGAAGATGTGGAGGGGGAGGTCGTGGGTGGAGAGGGCAGGGGTGGGGTGGGGTTGAGAGAAGGCTCCCTGAGAGAGAGAGAGAGAGAAAAAAGAGGTAACTGGTTTGGAATCGAAGAATTACGTCGAATGTGGACCTTGGAGATACTCGCGTAGAGTTGAACACCCGTCTTTTGAATGGGAAGAGCGGCGCTTGAGTTGACACCGAGCCGCCCACCCGACGAAACCCCAACCGACCCCGCGATCGGAGGAACGCTCCTTTTCGCTCGCGTCAGGTGTTTTTTTCGAGTTTGATCCGCTAAATTCGCCCGTCGCATGTTTCAATGGCTAGTAAACATTTGTTGGCGAGGAAGGAATCTAGGATGCGATCGCGAGGAACGATTCCTCGGCCTCTCCAATCGGCGAACACCCTCGATCCGATCTTCCTCCGTTTCCAAGGCGACCGATTCGAGTGTTTCCCTGCATTCTTTCTCCGAGCTCCTTTGCAACGCTCCCTTTCAGACGTTCCTTTGAGGGTCGGCCGCTTCCTCGGCCGGAGGAGGATCCGGCAGCCTTTCTCGGCCGCCCTCGACGGCAGATCGACGATTCGAGGAACAAAAGCGAAGCATGGACGCTGGAAATGCGTACGTGATTCAAATGCGAATGTAAGCAGCGACTTCGCTTAAATCATTGTTCGGTGGACGTGAAAAGGTGAATCGTGAAAGAGGATCTGTCGTCGGCGCGTATGGTCGATCCGATGATAACAGACCGAAGGATGTATTGTAGGGAAAGCGTTATAAGATTTATTTGCAATTCGCATTGCGATTTATTTTAAGGCTCCAAATTTTTAAATCAATGTTGATTGCCGCAAATCGGCATTAAATCCTTGATAATAAACAGTGCAGCTACATTTACGATATCGAAAAATAATTGTACCATAATTTGCCTTGGAAATAAGCAAAGTCTTCTCAAGACCATTTATTATGGTTCGCCCTGATTGTATCATCTTTTGTTCAGCATAATTACCGGGTTTACAGACAATGATGCCTTAGAACAGTAGTGCCCAACCTACGTTTCGCAAAGGGTTTTAGTGCGGCTCGCGATGAAAAACAATCCGAAATGTTTAACACACAAATTCATACATCTTTATGAAACTTTTGATAGTAAAACTTTTAATATAGAAATTTTAACCATAGAAACTTTATTTAGAATTGATTTTCACTTATATTTCACCTAAGAATATATATGTAACTTCCAATTTAAATCTTAATCTGGCCCGCCGAAGAATTGGCAACTTCCCCCCGTCGAAGGATTGTCAAACCACCGATGCGGCCCGCCATTTAAAAAGGTTGGGCACCCCTGCCATAGAATAACGGAAACGAGTGCAAAAACTAGCTCCCATTCTTTTACGATGGAATTCAGTGCTTACTCCGACAAAAATTTTACCAATTGTCCCAGAGAACTTAACGTGGATATAATAAATAAGCCTTTGTAAAGACTGATGACCTGGCAACGTCGGATGACAGTCGAATAGCAGAGCGCATTAGACAGTTTCTCAGTGAACAGATACACATCGTCCTCAATCCATACCGCCCCTTTCGCCCCTCCTCCCGCCCCATCCGCAACATTTTATCCTCCGTCCGACGATGCCCACGTCTCTTCATCTGCGGCACCATTGATCTCCTCACCGGCCGGCCCATACAATGGCCAGAGAGATGAGCGCCGCGGACTGCCGCCAAGCACTCCTACGCCGACCTGTCGTTCCTCTAGCGACAGCAGCGAGTATTACTCTTGAGAAACGCGTCTCTCCCGCATCCAATGAATCTCGAAAACTTTTTTCTTTTTCCTCGGACGAAGCGAGTTGAGACGAATCCGCGGATCGAAGGGTAGCTTCGATCGGGAGCACCCAAACGGTCGAGATGGAAGGGCTGCGTGCGGAGTGTTGCGTGAGTGGTGCTCCGTGGTGCTGGAGGCGGGGAAGGGACCTATGTATGGACACGCCTCGCGCTTTACGGAGGAAGTGGAGAGAGAGAGAGAGAGGTTGAAGCGTGGGAGGAGTTCTAAGGGATGAGGAGAGTCGAGCGGAGGGAAGAGGGTTGACTGCAACGATACGATCACCGAGTTGGCTGCGGGTCGATCGTCTCGGTGCGTTCTCATTGCCACACTAACGGGAGCCTCGATGCCCTAGAGGGTCGTAATTCTATCGAGGTGCAACTTCAAGTGGTGAAGGGTTATTCGGGAGAGGTTCGCGCTTCTTTTAATCTGCGAAATAAATGCGTAATTTACTCTCCTGGCAAGATGTCTTGAAAGGTATTCGGAAAGTCTAAACAGTCCGAAGAAAAATCTTAGGTTCCTTTGGACGATTTTCTTTTCGCCTGAATTACTTCGGGAGCTCTTCGTAGGAAGGTATACGGGTGTTAGTAAATATAGGAAAGTTGAAATGCGAGGATGTGAGAGGTGGACGGAGGAGGAAGAGGGAAGCGGAGGAGAGGAGGAAAAGGAAATCCTTCGGCTAGAAACAGCTGACATTTGAACTCGGTACAATTCGTTACGCGGCCCGAGGGCGGGTTCTGATTGGCCGGAGCCCATCGTGACCGCCGACGCCGCTTTGAGTTATGGCGCCTTCACCCTCCGCTCGCTCCGGGATGAAAGGGTATGGGCAGGGAACGAGGGGGATGACGGGAACGAGGGAATGGCAGAGAGAGAGGAAGTGGCGGGGAGAGAGATTGAGGAGAGTGAGAGAGCGTTTGAGTCGAGGAGAGTGAGAGAACGTTTGAGTCGAGAAGATTGTCAAAGAATGAGAGAGGTTGAGTAAGAGTGAGAAAGAGAAGGTGGGAGAAGAATGAGGTGGAAATGGCGGGTCCGTGATGAGAACGAAAGAGAGAGAGAGAGAGAGGAAGAGAGGAGTGTGGGAATGCGGATTAAGGGCCGAGTTGGTGTCGGAGTTGAGAGCGCCTCCGGGTGTGTATGTTTAGTAATAACCAACTCGTACACTTATTACCAAAGCACGAGTGTGTCTCTGATACTTTCCGCTAGAGAGCGATATAGTGGGATTATGGATGGATTTCGTAAGGGAGGATACAAATTAGTTTTATAATTCAAATATATGATATTTGCGGCGCGATGAATTTTTTCGAACGTCTGCCAAGTATACTTTTCTAAGTGATGCATCGCGTGAGGGATGCATGAAGCGTTATTACGATAAATTAGAGTGAGTAATTGAAACGACGCGAATTCGATGGTTACTAAGGCATATTTTGCTCTACTAAATTTTGCTTTTTATATTCTTTATCACATTTTCCGTTACATCGTATTATAAGCTAAACGCTGCATTGAATTTATGCCGTAAAATTTCTTTGGAGAATTATAAAGGGCAAATTTATCATTATTAATATATTAATCTTAAATTTTGTACCCTCTAGGTTTCTAAAACATTCGTTGACACTCATTACGCTTGCAAATTTTGATAATAGCCCTTGCAAATTTTACCAGATACATTTATGTAAACCTGGCCGATATAGGTTGGTAATACATGTATTCATGATTTTATAAATTACTCGATTATTTTCTAAATAATGTATTAACTAGTTGCACAACCCATTGAGGATATGCAATCGTTTGATTTTTTGGTGAATATTAATCACAATATTATTTTTCGAATTCTCTGCCAAATAAAAGATTATAACACAATGAACAATCTTTAGCTTTCAATCTTTTAATGGCATATGGTATTAATATAATCATTTTAATCCGTTTTTTATATAATTTAAGTCAGTTAGAGCAACACAATGAAAGATAATATATTTTTGGATAAAATATCAAAACAAATTTCAAGTATAATTCAATATTAAAAGAAAGTAGATATTTCCTACTAAAATATCGATGTAATGAGTTTTGACAATTTAAACTTATCGCTATGATTCATATTTCAAGCATCAAATCAATAGTTTTATTCGCTCTTTATTTGTGATGAGAAAATAATAATGAGACTGAACTACTGAACGTGGAATTTTCTGACATTAGATCTGCAATGGTCAATGTTAAAGCTTTCTTGTAAGCTAACTAGACCCAAAAATAAACAAAACCGCAGAAAAACATTAGACTGAGCATTACCACACACAAACACTGTCCATTCCTTGTTATGCGATGCATTATCCGAAAATAGACTAAGATAAACAATCGCAAACTAATCACAACGTTCCAAATAACGTACAAAGGTGTGAATGGCACATCGTCGAACAACCCATTACGAAAAACAAGAAAAAAAACATTTAAAAAATATGAATCAGTAAGGCACGACCTTTTTGACAGGTGCAGCATGATCGGTGAGAGATTTTCATAAATTGGTTCAAGCATTAACATTTACATTGACTATGCCCAATGATAGATAATGACCGGGCGATTGCGCGATTGGCTCCAATGTATGCTATTACAGGAGAGGTTTCGCGGCGGCTGGGTCCAGAGGAGATGATGGAGGTGTAAGGCCTCGGGAAATGAAGAAGCAACGTCTCAAGAGGGGAAAAGATAGAGACAGAGGGTGAGCTGGGTCGGAGGGAATGAAGAGGAGGATCATCTCGAAGAGTTTTGGAGAGGAGGGATGCGAGCAGAAAGATAGGAGGAGGGAAGTGGTTTCATGCGGCCCTTGTACGTATGTGTGTGTGTGAGGGAGTCAGATGATGGTGGAGAGAGTTGAGAAGCTGGAGGGAGCGAAAAGTAGATGGAAAGGAAGGGGAAGGGGGAGCGGGTGGTTGTGTGAGGGATTTCTCCTTTTCTCATGGAGCGGTCGTAAATCAGTCATAAAGAATCTGATTAATGGACCCAGGTAGAAATCTCTGCAGCAAACTGATAGACAGGCTACAGGTCCGACTTAAATTGCTTTTGGGTGGAGCTAAACGCGAGAAAGAAAAGGAAGGAAATAAGAGGAGGGGGTCGACTGTGGTACCTTGTCGGTGTTCTGGTGAAAAAGCGGGTGGAATTAAAGGGGCGGAGGATTGGGGGGAGGGAGGGGAAGAGGAATGGGTCGGCACGAAGGAGAAATCGTGGGAGGGGGCGTGCAATCAAAAAAGGGGCGAGCAGGGGGGAGGGGGTGGCAGTGTGGGAGGATGAGAGGCGAGGTAAGCCGGGTGATAGGAAGAGTGGGTGCGCATCGAATGCTGGAAATATCGGCGAGGAAGACGTGGGACTGGTGGAGATGGAGAAAGGAGAAAGGGAGAGAGATCAGAATGGAGGCGTAGGAATGGAGGGGACGGGGAAGGGACAAGTGGCATTGAGGTGGTTATAATGGGGACGAAAGGGATTGGGTTCCTCGGCGGACGAGTGGAATGAACATTGAGGGAATAAAGAGATCGTCAGGTCACCTATGACGACAGAACGTTATATCTTAATCGAAGGAACGATATCATGTCCTTGTCCAACGTATTTATTTAAGCATTAAATTTATAATAATATTCGATCTATTAATTTAATAGCTACCCATCAAAACCATAAAGAAGTAAATAATAAATTCCAAAGAAGATCTCGGAGCTAGTTTAATTCCGGGTAATCCGAAATAATTTTACATTTTATGTTGACCTATTACCTGAACATTATAGCCTTGGAAACAAGATTAAAGAAAAGCTAAGCATGTGCAGATGAGAAATAAAAAAAGTTGAAATTAAACAAATCGATTAAATTACGCATAATTTTTACCTTAAATCATCATTATAAGCAGAGACTTGAAACAACATTCGGCAGATCCCTAAAACTACCTCCAGCAGAGTGGTTTCCTTACCTACAAAAAAAGAGAAGAGAAGCAAATTAAAAATTTAATACAGAAAATGCCTTGAACAATATTAATCGACATTATTCATTTAATTCCAACAATAAAAACTTATAAAGATTACCTCACTGACACAAATAAAATAAATCAATCAAATATGAAAATTATGTTGAAAAATATGGAGACTCAGAAATATAAATTTTCTACAATAACAGGAAAAAAGATTTTGAATAGAAAATTTCAAGCACATTATTTTCTCAGAATTTGAAAGGTATTAATTTGAAAAATATAAGAACTTTATTTCTATAAGAGGAAAATAATATCCTAGCATTTATCATTTTGATTCACACCATTTGCCTGTCCAAATTAACGAAACTATTTCAAAACTCATCTAAGATTATACGTAATCTTCCACCAGTGCAGAAAAAGCTTTTAATGACAATTCTATAATTCCGCTACAATTAAAAATGAAACGCTTCCAATATTTCGATTGGCATCTGAACCCTGTATTTAATCATTTAATTTTTCCAAAGAAATTTCTCCCATGCACATTCGCGTAGGTATATTTTTACTCGACTCAAATTCATATTAAACAATTATTAAATAGATAAAATATACTCACCGTAAAATATCAATCAACATTCCAAAATAAATAAAAATAATGATAGCCTTTCATTTTGCATACATAACATGTATAATTAAAAATATTAATTAGCAATTCTTTGATAATGACGTCAATCAATTAATACGAGAACATACCTATCAATGGGTTTAAGTGAAAATGCCGTTAAAAAGCAGGAAACCTCTTATCTACGTAATTCCGATGGAATTTCCTTATCATTTATCAATGGGCGGTGTGGTCATCCAATAAATGATCTCGGCTCTCAAAAAAAAATCTGAGGTGCCCCGCAGTTTGATGTTAAAGTAATGGAGAAACTCGGAGAGAGGTGAGCGGCGGCAGTCATTTGAGAGAAAGAAAGATAAGGAGTCCGTGTTTCGGCACTGCTACGACGACAGCATCGCTTTATAAGCCATAAAAAAACCGGCTGCTGCATGTGGTACGGGACTTGGCCCAACAGAGGGCCACCCGGATGGAGCAAGAGAGAGAGAGAGAAAGAGACGGAGCGGTGGGAAGAGAAATTGGGAGGTAAAGCACGTGAAAGTGGACGGAGAAAAATGAATTCCAGTTCGCCGCGAGGGGGCGAGTGCGTCCCGAGCGGTTATTCACGAAAAGAAAAACAAATCGACAAGAGGCGAGAGAAATCACGCCCAAGGATCAAAGGCGGATTTACCGCGATTACCAAAAAAAAGGAGCGACCCTTTCGGTGGGAAAACCACGCAGGAAAAATCGCTCGTAAAAAAACGTGCTAATTGTCGATTAGCGGTGGTTTTGGACACGTGTTTCTTTTTTTTTTATCAAACGGCCGAAAGTCAGCAAAGAAGGGAAAAAAGAAGTGAGGAGAAAAGGGGAAAGGATCTGGGTAGGGGAGGAAGTAATAAAATGCCAATTGAGGAAGAAATGGAGGGATAAAGAGGGGAAACAAGGACAGCAAAAAATCCGCTTCAGAAAATGAGCATTTTTTGCGCGGATTGTTGAGATGGAGAGAGTGAGAGGGGAGGGGGGAAGAGAGAAAGGTGAAAGGGAGTAGTGGGTGAAGGGGCGAGGAAAGTCATTCGGTGACGTTTTACGACGCTTTCATGGCCGTTTATAAAATAAGTGTGGAAGGATGGCTTGGGGAAAGGGCGGGTGGTGTGGGAAGGACATTTTTACGCGGGGATCGAGAAAGGGGAGGGGTTTTAATGGGTGGGGAAGGGAGAGGCGGAGTGAGGGGGGGGGATCGGAAAGAGGAGGAAAAAGAGCGAGAAGGCGGCCGTAAAACACGAGAGCGGCGGGATTTGTGTGGTTTTACGCCCCATTCACGGCTTCCTAAATGGGTGTCGAGTACCAAAACGTTTGGTAAATAAAACGACACACGACGCGATGGTGTTTCGCAAGGTTAATTTTTTTCACTCGCCTCCTCTTCCATTGGAATCCGCTCCTCTCGCGCCTCTCTTGCGATTAAAATTCTATTTGAATAAAGCGAGTGCGTATGAGAGGGAAGGGGAGTGGGGGGCGTGTCGTATCGTCCATTTCATGAATCGGAGGAATTTATGCCCCGTGTCGCGCTCTCTGTAATGCATTCGAAGATAACAGTCACTTGATAATATGCCAAATGAAACTCGCGATGCGTTAATATTTTCCTTTAGATAAAAGCCGCAATTTATTGAAATACTTTTATGTTTCCTTGGCATTGCTGATGCGTGCATTTTATGCGGTGAACGCCAATGGAAATTTTTACGCACTAGCTAAGTTTTGTCAACTTTTTGCCGTAGTGACTAGGAGGAGGTGAGATCTGCCCATTGTTTCTCAACCTTTTTTGTTTGCGTCACCCCGTTTACTGTTCCATTTCCTTCAAGTCATCTTTAAAGATAAATTAGGCTTTATCTACAACATAAACATCAACATTAATGCATTCAACGAAGCAGAGGCAGGTATTCTTCTGGTTTTATTTATTTTTAAAAGCCAGAATATGATACAATGTGAATTTAACAAATATTTGCGTCACCCTTCAATAACTCTCGCGTCACCCTGGGGTGTGATGTCACCCCGGTTGAGAAACACTGCCGTAGCCACTGATATTGAACACTGTAATTTCAACGCGGGACCTCTGTTTTAATTGAAAATTTGTCGCCGATGACATTATTCTGCATATTCTGGGGTTTTGGCATAGTAGGGAAGATAATCGCAGATTTTCACGACAGAACTCATAAGGAAACCTTTGAAATATACTAACAAACTTAATTTAAATATTTATTTTTTGTCAATGCGTTACCTGTTTTAATTTGCGTCAATGGAAACGGCATTGTTACTTCATTAAAAGAATCGCACTTTAATGGGAACAAAAGAATATTACGAAAAATTCCTTATAATGAAACAAATGTTTCATAATTGAAATTCAACATCGTGGTCGACTGTCAGAAGATGATCATTATTTGGATGCTGCGGCTTAACGTTTCACCATAGGCTACCAACTATATAGCAGCATTTGAAAACGAACTGCTAGATCTTTCGAGTGCCTGCAATGCTGCAAATATTATTGCAGCACTCCAATAGCTATGAGAAAGGAAATTCTTGTGGGAACATCTACATCTACATATTACCCTGCAAGTCACCTTGACGGTGGATGGCAGGGGGTGCCGCGCACCAAGTTCCTAACTAATTATTATTCACAGTTATCTATTGTGGTCACGTATTGTCCTAGGGAAAAAGGACTCCTTATACCTCTCCGGGACATTTTCATCTATTAATACAAGGAAGAAGAGCGTGCATGCGATTTGAAGAAGACTCGAGCCGAAACCCATCTTAGCATAGTTTCAAATGTAACCATGAAAATGATTTCACCTCAACAAATACTAGAAACAACCAAGTCCAGGATAAATCGCGACTACTCGTGATTCCGCGTCCGTTCGTCATACCGCCATTCACCGTCCGGTTTCTAAGATATGTCCGATACGTCGGCACATGGTTACTTGAGATAATCTTAAAAGACACAATTTGGTCGTCGAGACAATTTAAAGGTCTCCGGTGTCTCGATGGTTCCTTTGCATCAACGAGTTCTGATTTTATTAAAACGAAACAAAAAGGCGTGCGCAGAGGCGTCGAGACGAGCGATCGCGGAGGCTCCTCCGCGCCGCAGTCGGTCCGCGATCATGTGTCCGACCGCGCGCGGCAAAGCGTTTTTCGATGCGTTGGACGCTCGGGGATTCCGATCACGGCGTCGGCGGATGGAGTGGCCGTGGGGCCCCGCTAGTGTGCCCTATCCTCTTTCCCCATAACTCACAGCCGTCGCCTCTCTCTCTCTGCCTTTGGCGGGAAGCTGCGCGCCCCGTGGCGGCGAGAACGGGCGGATCGCACGCACGTGCTCTCGGCCGCGCCTCCGTAAAGGCGATCGGAAGAGGTAGGAGAGGGAGAGAAGAAGGGGGTGGGGAGGAGAAGCCATGTTCTTTAACGCGGCGAGAGATTGGAAAAGAAGAGCGAAAGAGGAAGGCGAACAAGGGAGATCGCCATAATTGGTCGCGGCCCTTTTTATTTGTCCTCGCGGCTCCTGCTCGATACATCGAAAGAAGAGCAGAGTCGCGAGGAGAAGAATCGAAAGGAAGGCCTTTTGTTCGTTCCTTTTGGAACCTCCGCTGTTAGATAAATGTTTTATCGGAAGGCGCTAATTGGACTGCAAAACAAAATAGAATGCCATTTCAGACGGAGGTACATAACTACGTCGAATCGCGCCGACCTACTTGCTTAAAATTTCCTTCTGTAACAATCAAGCCTAATTTGATGCATTTAAATGGTTAGAAATGAAGGTTTATGAGCCTCGAGTACTTCAGACGTAGAAGCTTGATGGGACCAAAATATCATCTTACAAATTGTAATAAAAATTGTTGTGTTTGTGTAACTTTTGATGGGATATGTGATGATTCATAAACAAATGTCCTTTATTTTTATTAAAATTAATTTTTTAAATGTAGAATCAATGAAATTAATTAACTTTCCATCATCCCCAAATACTCTGCGTAGGCGCAGATTACTCTCAGCAGGTTATTAAAAAACCTAACCAAACACTTCCGTTTGTCGTTGCTGTTGCTTAATGAAACTAATAGTTAACTTTTAAGATGTCATATTGAGGAAGAATAATATCTGTGAATGTTCAACCAACAGTGCTTTCTCTGTTTGTTTACGGGTGTCATTAACCTTAAGACCAAATATATGACGGGAAATAATGACAATCTGTCGAAAAAATCCATTAATGGACTGCCAGAGATTTGAACATATCCCTCGGCATACTTTCTGTAAAGAGCGAAGGAATAGGGACAAGGCTATGAGTCGGCTGCTTAAAATAGTGCAGCTTTCTCTTGTCTTCACAGGAATATATGTATGGAGAATTATAAGAAACAACATTCTTTTTATATAATCATCACGATGCACCCGCTTTGTTAATCGAATTTTCGCCTACCAAAAGCAATTTCCCGAGTCTTCGAATTTACAGACAAGCGAAATTGACAATTTAACGGAGCTCACGACTATTTTTTTTAACGAAATAAACTCACTTTTTCTCGACTTTCCACGAATCTTCCCGAAAGCACGTGACCTCAGCGGATCCGATGCCTCTTCCTTTTAGGCGCCAATCAGAGTCGTCGTTTTTTTCTGCATTGGTAAGGAGGGAAAAATAACTCACATTCGCGGCGGGGTATGTATCACTCACTCATGTGGATAAACACATATAAAGATCACACGTAATAAATAGGCGATGCTCTTCACCTCTCTCTTCTTCAGTCAAGTTTCTCAACATCTCGGACGGCGGAGTCCGATTAAATCAAATCTGGAAGCAGGGGCGTACGTGAATATCGCCGTCATGGTGCCTTTTACGTGAAAAACAATCCACCACGTCGCCATAAAATCCTCGGCACCGATGATCGATTGACCGCCGAGGGAAGAACGAACCCCTTTCGCCAGCCGAGAGGGCGGTAACGCGGCTTCACCGCACTCAAACATTTGCCGAGTGACGGTAGAACCACATAGTTCACCGCTACTAACTGAAGATGGCAGCAAGCGCCATGCGCCGCGTGCGGAGAAAGACTGAACTGCGTAGTCCCAATGGGACGCGTATCCACGGCTGAAGGAGTCGGCGGAGTTACGAGAAGGGAAAAGAGAGGGCGCGCAGAGAGTTATTATGAGAGAAGAGCGCGGAAGGGTGAGTTACCGACCAGATCCACAAAGCGATGACGACGAAAGGGAAACTAGGCTAAAATTAACTATACTTGAATGAAGGATGTCATGAAAGTTTTAAATTGCATAACTAAAGTGGTTGGATAATTTCAAATGAGCACAGTTAACAGTACCGTAACTAAAAGATAATATTTTTATAATTAACACTTGAGATGGAAAATTACCTTTACTTTGTAAACGTTTAACACTAAAGTCTGGTTAAAGGTCATAATTCCTCAACAAGATGAAACGTATTTATTTTAAATTGTCACAAAGCGTAATCATAACAACCACGTAACCATGAGTCATTGCTTAGTTATTGCTTAGGAAACGCATCAAAGTCAAAGCATAATTTCCGAGTTTTTTTCAAAGCCCATGAAGTTAGTGAACACTTCAAAAAGTTCACTGAGCGAGTTTCATAGCTACTGATTCCGATATAAACTTGAATACGGTCTCACAAACTCGCGCTGAAGACATAATGAAAGAAAATGTTTCCTAATAGGTGTGCAAATGAGGCACACAAGGTCATTGGGTGAGAACGAGGAGGGGGAGGAGTTTGACTTTAAGGGAAGTTTGGGGGTTGGGCCAGGGAGGAGAGAGAGGACGGACCTCCCCCTCCACTCACTCTCGCCCATTCGTGCCATGCCGTTATGGGTTTAGTGAGTGGCAGGGGTGGGGCGGCCAATGCGGTGGTGGAAGGGGAGTGGGGCGGGAGAGAGGGGCAGAGAGGATGATGCAGCCGCACTCAAACTCGTCTAACGACAACTGTTTAAGATGCTAATTAAGGACGACCGTACAATCCGCAGAAGAGGGCGTCGGCAGTAATTTCGCCCGCATTAAGCGCCGATCCTATTCCTTCCTGAAGCCCTTTGGTCTCCGACACTGTTCCCCCCACCCCCACACGCCATCCCTCTGACCACACGCCCCCCCCCCCTCTGCTCCTACACCTCCGTGGCCCCTCCTCCTAAAAGGGCCTCAGACGCGTCGTTCGACCGCTCGCTCATTCTTCCGAAGGCCTCAATTACACGGATTGGGGAGGCGTGGGTGGGATGGGAGGGGTGGCGAGAAAGGGGTGACTTCGGAAGGGTGGCGTTGGAGGGGTGGCGTAGGAGGGTTGGCGTTGGGGGGTGTTGGAGGGGTGTCGGAGGGGTGGCGTTGGAGGGGCGGGAGGGATGGCGTTAGTGGGGTTGGAGGGCTGGAATGGATGGCGTTAGAGGGGCGGGAGGGTTGGGAGGGATGGCGTTGGAGGGGTAGCGTTAGAGGGGTGGCGTTAGAGGGGTGGCGTTAGAGGGGTGGCGTTGGAGGGGTGGCGTTGGAGGGGTGGCGTTGGAGGGGTGGCGTTGGAGGGGTATCGGAGGGGTGGCGTTGGAGGGGTGGGAGGGATGGCGTTAGTGGGGTTGGTTGGAGGGTTGGGATGGATGGCGTTAGAGGGGAGGGAGGGATGTCGTTGGGAGGGATGGCGTTAGAGGGGTGGCGTTGGAGGGGTGGGAGGGTGGCGTGGGAGGGAGGCGGGGGGTGGACCAAGGGGCCGGGAAAAACACGAAGGGATTAAATACCTCTGACCGCCACCTCCGCTCGGAACCACTTCTCCCCCCTCCTCCCTCTCGCCCTCATCTCCCAGCCTTTCTGTCTCCTTGCATGCGACCGTGAGTTTGCGCTCCTCATGTGACACATGAGGAAGTCACGGAGTGGAGTGGGAGGAGGGACTCCGAGTTGGGTGGGGGGGGGGCGAGGGCATTAGAGATGATACTTGTTCGCGTGGATAATAAGACAAAAAGGACGCGATTAAATTAAAACAATTAACAGTGCAATTCTAATGCCTAGAGCAGGGATTCCGACATTTCTTGAGCTCGCGTGTTGTAATGGTTTTCCAGCACGCAAGTTTTTCCGCGCAATGTACTTTTTCCATCGGGAAAGTATATCGAAAGCGCCTAATCAATTCCTTGACTAATAAACCCAGAGTAAAACACCTCATTTATTAGCATCAAGGTATATTCACCTGCTGTGTCATGGACGACATCTGTATGTTTTAGTGGATTTTATTTTGAGAAACTAGGTGCGCTTATAATAGCACGCTCATTGCCATCAGATTTATTTATAGAATCCTATGTTAGGAATATCTTAATCAGTACATCTGATTTATCCGTATTTTAATTTTTGAGAAAATTTAATCAAAGAAAGTTCATAGAAAACAAGTCTGTGTGCCACTGAGGAAAACGTTAATTTTAAGTTATCCTTTTCAAATGCATAGTGCAATTTATTTTAAATATCTAAATTACTTGTATGGTGCATTTATTGCCGCGAGTGATTCTTATTAAAAGTAATAAAATAGTAAGTTTAATTGCTTGTAATATTTTTATAATTCCCTTTAATATCGAATAAAAATTGAATAACATACGCAGTTCTGAATGCAGTAATGCATGGAATAATATTTTAAGTATTATGAATTATATATATATATATATATATATATATATATATATATATATATATATATATATATATATATATATATATATATATATATCCTGAAGCAGGCAACATGCTTCCCCAATACAATGTAACATTTCAAGTTATCCAGCTATAAAAATTATCAACTGAATGAGAATGCATTGGAACACTTCCTAATATATCTTGCCTCGAAACCTTTGTCTGTGGGCATCTTCCACATGGCCAATATAGTCCAACATTTACAAATCGAATCTTAACCTTTATCATAAGCACCTATATTTATCTGCACATCAGATTAATAGATTTTATTAAATGTTAATACTTTTTCTGGATGGAGGAGAGCTACAGTTTATACGAAGCTATAGTTCATATAACTGATGATATGTAGCTGAGCTTATATTAACATCAAATTCAAACGTCTACGTGGTTATACTTGCAAGCATGAAATGAATCATTTTTTCATTCTCCGTTGAAGATTTTAATTCAGGGCGGTAAAGATTAAGGCAACATCATTTTACGGTTATTATTAAAATGATTAAATTTTGGGGATACTGACGTTAAAATAATCTTCTCGAGTCATTGAAGGTTGAGGTAGAGGTTAATATGAAGTAATTATGACCAAACTTGAGTAAAATACATTCTTTTTGAGATGCAAAATTACGATGCGCGGGCTAGTAATAAATAGACCCCCCGCTAAATGTTCATTTTTCGGTCAATCTTCCACAAAAATCAGTATATATGAGGAATCACCAGATAAAAAATAAACTGGCTAATCCTTGTTATTATTAGAATTATACAATTAGCATTTTTTTTATTACAGCGACGTGCGCATAAGACCATCCCATCGGTAAGAGTTAAATGCTAGACACTGATATTGAGATTCAAACACGCAAACAACTGATTAATGATAAAGATAAATCCGATAGACACTACAGGCTTGAAAACACATGATACGCATTTCGGCTCAAAACCAGCCCAAGTTTGACGAATCACTTATTAGAACGGCAGCCGTGTAGTGGAAATGCGCATCTGGTTTTTCCAGCCATTTTGTGTTGACATAAGTTACTTCTCTACCCACCGAGTATTCATTTGGACGGATTCCTTACTTCAAGGAGAAAAGACTAGGCTTTTATCTCGAAATTTTAAGTTAAATAGAATCAATTAAAATTTTCATGCTTATGGGAACATAAATATAAAATCGCATTGTTTTTAATGGGCATAAATGATATTGTAAGTTAATTTATTGTTATATTATTATCTCAAGTCATATATTCCTTGAGAATGATGATCAGATGTTCAGAGTTGATAAAAACTTGTCGATAGAAACTTACTAAGGATTAGACTGAACAATAATAGATAATGGGGATGTAGAAGAAAACAGTAGCATTAAATTTTTTATTACTCGAGGAAGACAACATTTTCCATCATTATTTAATTAGATGAACTTGAATTTCTGTGGTTCGAATTTCATTCTTGTCTTTCTTAGAGTCATATTTATCTCTATCCGTCACACCCCCCTTTTTCTTTTAATTTTTCCTAACCCCTTTGGGCATAACCTTGACCAAAATGCTAACATATTCCAGCGAACCGGTGGATCGTTTTCACCCAGAAACCAAGCCGAAAACAAGCGCAATAATAAAAAATAAAGTTACTTAAGAAGTTATAAAACTTTCCGACTGCACTACGATTCGTAAGGGAACACATATACGTAAGTAAAATAGAGTCCGTCTCGCCTAAACCAATCATCAGGCAGGATGGACTTTAGCCGGCACCGTCTTGCCTGGGCTAGGCAGGGTGGATTCTATGAAATATATATTTTCATTTGTCAAAGTTTTCGTGTATATTTTGATTTTAACGAGCATATCAAGATTCCTCGAGAAATATACAATAACAAAATTTTGATTTTTTAAGTTTTTTATTTATAAACTATTATTACAAACAAATAAGAATTGAACAAAAGTACTTCATGTTAAATAATAAATAATTCATTATATATTTATACAGATATTAAAAATTATTTATTTTGTTTTTCCTTTTTTAATTGAAAAATATTATAGGAAGCGTAAACAATTCACAGATTTATCGCACATACCCATTTTTTGACAAAAAATTCCAGAAATGGAAGCATTTCACCAATTTAGAGTTGATGTTATAATATTTACAAGTGCTTTTTGCTAATTATAGCTTTTATGTAATTTTTTCTGTTGATTGAACATTAATTTGTAATAATATAATAAAATAATATATCTACAAATTTTAAAATTTTGATGATGAACTTTAAGAAAATATTTTAAAATTTTCGTTTTTGTCATGTGGGGCTTTAATTTAGGTTATTAAGTCCACGAATGCTTTTCTACAAATTTATGATGCTAAAACCGTATTCTTCTTCGTAGTTGACGATGGAGATATCAACTATTATTCAATTTTTGCGAAAAACGTTTTAATATATGATTTTTAGGCGCGTTTCGCTTAGAAACTAACAAGATGAAAAAATATACTCTATAAATGTAATACACAGAGATTTTAAAGGCAATCTTTATGAGAAATACGTATAGAGCGGTTCGTGAATTTTTTATTCATAACTATAAGTACTAATTATGTAGTCTCGCGGACATTTACGTTGTTAATAATGTCCTTTATCTGAATAAACTGTTTAATGTATAACTCACCCATTAGCGCGCTTGAAACGCAGAAATAATCAACATTACATAAATTTTTTGAGCAAAGCAAATTCGATAATTGATTATCATGCTTAAATATCAGTTGTACGCAAAATTACACACGATCCGTACACAACATGAGAGAAGATACATTCGGTAATTGAAAACAGTTTTAAAAAACTTTCCTATCTGAATAATACGCATCAAACGAAATTGTGCATAAAATTGCATACAATGTTTCTGACTTAGTTTGAAAGAAACAACATTCCGTAATAGAAAGCAATAAAAAAATGTCTGGAATTCTTACGAATAAATAGGATTATTGGTGTGCTTGGATTATTACGTAATCGTATGCTTAAATAGTGAATGAATGATAGTTCCGTATCGTGTATTTAGTTCAATAAAAACCGTTAATTATATTCTAGTATAGGAAAAATTACCATTTTCCGGATTAAAAGAAATTATTTGAGCTAATACGGCGTGGGTTACTATTTAGTCTTAGACAGAAATCTGCAAATTTTATACGCTTTCTAATTTTTTTAAAATTCTTATTGGTAATGGAAACTTGAATGTTTGGGCCTTCACTTGGTGGTATACCATCTTAAGAAAACACGAGAAAATTTACCTTTACGTTGGACAGACTGGGAGAAAATTCAACATTACGTGCAAAGAACACTAAAAGGGCTTCCAGAATAATTCAACCTCCAACTCCCACTTTTCCAAGCATTTGTTAATTTGTAACCATATTAGTACATAGTTTTAATTTGAAAATTTGTCACTTTGCCGGAAAATGACTGAAACTTAACGCTTTAGAGCAATTGCTCTTGATGTAACAAAGATTACAATGTAACGACGTTAAATGAGTGTTTGCACCTTTCCCCTCTCCTTTCTTACTGGCCACCCTTAATCAGAATGAAACCTCCCCACCTCTATCCAATAGTGTCGTCCTTATCCCTTCTTTTCAAAACTGACTTTACTCTTCCCCTTTCCAGTGCCAATCCTATATATGGCGTGGTTTTGGTCCCTTTGTCACCTGATGATGATTCTAAGCGTCGAAACCAGGGTCGTGAGTTTTTCTAAATAAAAACTTTGGTGCTATGAAAGTTAATTTTCTTGTGTATTTTGTATTTGTAATAGGTTTAAAAAATAAATTGAAAACCCACCTGATCAAAATTTTATCATTGTATATTTCTCAAGAAATCTTGAGATGCTCATTAAAATCAAAATATACACGAAAACTTTGACAAATCAAAATCTACATTTCATAGAGTCTGCCCTGACTAGCCCAGGCAAGACGGAGTCCAAGGTGCCGCCTAGAGTCCATCCTGCCTGACGACTGGTTTAGGCGAGACGAACTCTCGAGTCCATCCTGCCGCCGGGCAGGGTGGACTCTAGGAGTCCATTCTACCTAAGTAAGATAGACTAGAGTCCACTATGCCTATACTCCACCCTGCCTGCCACACCGGCACTAGGGGCGAGCACTTGAGGCACACGCTCGGGGCGCCAATATAAAAAAGTTAGCTGTAGTTAATTCTTAAAAATTCTAATACGCCAGCACAAAAGGGCGCAATGTATGTAAAAACATCCTATCAGTGATGAAATGAGTTACCGGATGTCTACTTTTTCTCTTTTCAAGGCAAAATTTTCATCCCAATTTTCAGCTAGTTTTCGCATTAAAATTTCAAAAATTATCATATTTTCACTTATAGCTAGAAAAACCCTTAGAAAGTAATAAAATTGATCACGAGCAACCTGACGGTACAGATTCGACTGTACCCCGTATCGTTCCATAACGAATATCGATCTTTTTAGTTATCGCTACGTATGTATCGTTATGAAAGTGATTTGGTGAAGCAATTTCTTCTGAAATGGCAATAATAATCTGATTATAATAATTTAAATATAATAATGTGCAAAAATTTTAATAAAGATTATTAAAAATTAAAATTTTGAGACGATAGTTGGCAAGCCTTCGGCTTGTTGTAATTTCCGTTTCTAGAACCGGGTATGTAAGGTGTACTATATCGCTCGGGCAGCTTACGCGCCCCTCGCAATCCCCAAGACAGTATTCCTCACCATGTGTGAAGTGATTGGGTGGGTAAATGTTGATAAAGAAAGTAATATATCGTATGCGACAATGCGCTGGGTAATTCGGCGGATAACCTTGGCGGGAAACAGAAGATCACAATTGGCTATCTAACTCGGTGAACGGGTACGATCGAATCAGAGTCAACCTGACTAACAAGCCTTTGTCGTACCCGAGGACCTCCAGCCCAGGGCTTCCCAACGTGGTGCCTGCGGGCTCCATGACGCCCGTAAAGGTTCGCTGTGGCGCTCGCCTAGGTTTGTTCAGGTGTCCTTAAAACTTTCAGCTCTTGCAAATAATAGTGTCGAGCAGTCACATAATACTGGAAAGTGTCAATCTAAAAAGACTTTATGACTGTCATATAGAATTTACATACAAATTCATACAATGATTCTACTCGCAATCGTAATGTATCTCATTGTAGTGAATGGTGAACAGTTTAAAAATATTAATTAAAAATTAATAACAATTATGTTAGATGCTATAGTAAATTTTGCAATAGCAATGGAAAATGTTGGTGGAGAGGGGCGCAAAAACAAATTTGGTACTCGGGGCGCCAATACACCTTGAGCCGGTCCAGCTCATATTCAGATGAAGTATAAGTATTCCATTTTAAGGATTCCACAGAATGAAAACTTACACGATATGAAAATTTTTGACTAGATTTTTATTTGCGTGTTGTTCGTCGTAAAACACAGGAAACTTTTTTATTTTGTCATTACATATTATGCAAAATCTGAGGACACATACAATTTTAAAGGTCATTAGTATCTTTTGTGGCACAACGATGAATAAAAACGCAAAACTCAGTCAAAAGTCAGCGGTGTCCAACCTATGGCGCATCCGACACTCAAATCTGGCGCAATATATTTTATTATTGTTTATTTACAGAGAAGTTAATTTTCGGACCTTGCGTTCGCGCCCCTTCAGCTTTGCGGCCGGGGGCAACTGGCCCCTTCTGCTCCACCTTCGCTACACCGCTGCGCGTCCCCCTCAGGGGGGCGCGATCGGTTCTTCTGACAAAGTGGAACGCGATTAACAGTAAGTTCACTCGACCGAGACATCTGGTGGCTATTTGGTTTTTCCTTATCGCTTTTACAATTCTCATATTTATAAAAATTTATTACGAACAACACAAACGTGAGATAATATTCGATTAAAATGGGGGGCGCGGCTTGAAGTGTTCGCGCACCGCTGCTCTAACACACAAGAGGAGACATGACCTTAATAGATAATATGCATCGCAGCATAAGAATGAAATAGAAGAAAAATTAAAGCTAATTCCGAAATCAGAGGAATGCAAAGATTACTTAAATAAGCGGAAAGAAGCAAAGAGAAAAATACAAAATTATTTTAAAGCATAAAAGTGATTAAAGTTTAGCAATGGAAGCAGCATCATACGAAATAGCACTTCATTCATTCATCATGCTTATGTCAGCCAAAAAGATGAAACCATTTTGTGATGGAGAAGAAATTATTAAACCTAGCCTGGAAATAGTTGAGAAACATCTTGGAGACTAATAAGTAGAAAGAAAACTGCGTGAAATTGCTCTATTAAGGCATAAAATAACGAGTCGTATTGAAGATCTCGCTACTCCCAATTGCAATGGACGAATCTGTCGACATTAGTGATAAAACGTTAAGTATTTTTATCAGAGAAATTGGCGATAATTTCTGCGTCTTTGAGAAACTTATCGGTCTCGAGAACAAAAGAATATGATCTATTTGATAAGTTTAAAATTATGCTTAGAAAACCTCTAATTTGACTTGAAGATACTTAACAGTTTATGCAGGGACGGATCTCCTGCAATGGTTGGTACAAAGGTTGAATGCTAAACTTTGCTTGAAAATATTATAACTGGTTCTTAACTGAAATACCACTGTATTATAAACCAGGAAATATTGTGTGAAAAAGGTTTAAATCTTAGAAATATTATGCCTACCGTAGTAAAATGTGTGAATAAAATTAGAGAAAGAGAATTATACCGGCGAGAATTCAAAGATTTTTCTGATTTGCTAGACGAGGAATATGTTGATCTAATTCTTTATTCTGATAAATGTTGGCCAGAGAGAATGTTTTGCTTTGGTTCTGGAAATTAATAGGTATTTTTCAATTCTTAGAGGAAAAAGTGAGTTACCTGAGGATTTAGTATCTCTAGTGGACATAAACGGTCATCTCAAAATTTTAAATTGGAAAGTACAGAAGTACATACAAGGAAGGAATAAATTATTTGCTATCCTAGTGAATAACATTTCTTCTTTTAAAATAAAATTACTGTTCTTCGATTCCCATTTACTTAAAAAAGTAAGATCATGTTGAGCATCTGAAAATGCAAAGCGAAAAAAGTAAAATTGATTTTTCAAAATAAATGGCTAAAATAAAACTTCTGTAAGATACATTTAAAGCTTGTTTTAGTGAATTCGCAAATGAGGAAAAGAACATTGTTGTTATTGGACAACAAATAAACAACTTGGATTGTAATATTTAGTTGAAAGTTATTGATTTTATATCAAATTCAAATATTAAAATTAAATTTGATGAACTTCCTCCAATTCCTACGGTTACCGACAGTTCTGGAAATTATTGCCTCGTGGGAAGTTTTTACTTCTTAGATAATTTGTTCAGCGTTACATCTATCGATCTGCAAAAATATACGCGTATAAACAAGTTTTCACATCCATGTCACCTAACAAAAATAAAAAAACGGTCGCGACTCAATGACTCCATTCCATAAAATATGCTGCTGCTGCTTGCAACAACAAATTTATAACCCGATTTAGACATGTTGGCGGGATTGAAACCACACCAAAGATCGCATTAATTGTAAGATTTATTTTTATCACATCCTCGTATTTACTTATTGTTGGCTTAGAGCTAAGTGCCCCATCGACACTTTGGCACTGGAAAAAATGGCGCGCGAAAGGTAAACGTTTGGGCACCAGTTCGAATTTTTCATGCTCATATCACTCGCTAATATTTTCGTTCATACTCAAGGTACTCAAGATAAGTGACCGTAAGCTTTCAAATAAGTGGTTACACACACCTCTGTAGATTTACCCGTTCACTCTCACTTTTAGCTATCGAAAAGTCATGTGCTGGCCACATGAAAATACAAAACTTATGTTTCCCGACGCCAGAGCGATTTAAGCTTTCAAATGAGCAGTCATATACCTTGGTAGGGTCTTCTGTTCGCTCTCAATTTTAGCTATCATGGGCTGGCCACAGGAAATACCAATATTGTTTCAATGTACCACAGTTTATCCATTCAGTGTATCATTGTAAGTCTAAATCCAAAATATGTTTGGATATGAAGCTAAAATGGCAGAGTTATAGCCGCTCAAAGAGCATTACATATGTACAGGCAGATTGAAATTTCGTCCCCAAAACCTAACTACGCTCATCCTTTTGATGATGTTAGATAGCATACCAAGTTTGGTGGCTCTAAGATCAAGCGTGTGGATTTGTATAGCGTAACAGATAGAAAGACAAACACTTTAAATTATAGTATAGATACTATCCCGGAGAACAATCATTTGTCGTATATTGGATAACAAAATTAAATTTCTTTAATATTTGGGTTAGATCTTAAGATGCCTATTTTCAATAATCTTCTCATTAGGAGCGATTATATGTAACTAACTGGTTACATATAGTGTTTCCTAACATATGTAAACACATTTTGAACGTTGATGAAACATTATAATGTTCATAGAATGGCCACAAATGAATATAAATTTGCAAAAGTACTGCTTAGAGGCGTTAGGATAATATCACATGATCGTTCGTAATACTCTATGGATAGTTAGTAGAAATGATAATGGGATCCTCGTTCGAAATTTGTGCAACGTTAGCGGATTTGCAGTGTTATTGGAAAAATAGAAGATGCGAAAGAAGAAGAATAACATTGGCAACATGATTTCAAAGCTAAGCCACCAAAATGTCTAACCACTTCAAGATGACGTGCAATGTGCTTGTGAGACCAGCATCTGCAAACCCTGTGCACACTGGATTCTGCAAGTCCCTTAGAGAAAATCGTCCATACCGAGACTGGTGCATTATATGACTGAAGAGGATTCACACCGTTGTGTTGAATTTTTTGTAAGTGGTCTGTACACGTGTGTTAAAAATAAATTTTTACTCTTACTCGTGAGGTTCTTTGAAGACCACTGAGTACGCTAGAAAACCAACAACACCGAAGGAGTTCAGACATCAGACTGTATTAGCTTGTACTACTATTTAACAAATAACATGTGCACAAGCATTTCTCTATGTTGTTCGTCGTTTTCAACAACATTGCTTTGATGCTCATGATGGAAATTTCGAACATTTTTGCCCCTTAAACTAAGTGCTTTAATGACGCTCCACCACCATTGTTTTCTAAGTAAATGTGTATACATTTTTAGGGGCATCCTTTATTATACTACATCAAACAACGAATTCACCGAAGCGTGAGGCGAGGCAAGAGGCTTTTTTCTCAGTCTATGAAATTGATATCAATATTATTCTATTCCGAGAAAATGCTCTGCTATAAAATATAAAACTTCCGAGATCAAGATTAAGATTCGCGTTTTATTCGTAAAAGACCACGTGCCAAATTAGCCAATGAAAAACTTTCTCTTCTCCGGCGACACCGAATGCGGTGTAGATGCGGAGCAAAAATGAGTTTATTGTTGAAGAGGTCTCGGGACGACGAGAAGAGAAAAAGGGCAAAGGAGGTGGTAAGAGTGTGGAGGGGAGGGAGGCGACGGGTTGAGGAGTGGGAGGGAGGGGTGGAGGTTTTAAGTAAGTCTGTGGCAATTATGCGGTAATGGCGGCTCGGGAGGAGGAGAAAAATCTCCTTGCGGTAGAAGGAGAAGTGAGCTAAGGAAATAAATGAAGCCCAAAGGGATATACGGCAACAGGGATGAATATGCGCCTTGGGTGAGTAGTGAAAACTCCTTCCTTAGGCTTTTCCGTCCTATGCGCCGCCTTACTCTTTCATACGGGTTCTTTCTCCTCTCTCTCTCTCTCTCTCCATTCCAATTATCCTAATAATAACTTTTTTAGTTTTTCTAACCAAGATTTAAAGGAAAGAAGTTTTAAATGCCGCCAAAATACTTTTATAGCTTCAAAAGCCTCGATTATAATATTTTTGCAGTCGAGTACGGATGACGTGAACTGATAAATGGAAAAAGAGCCTCTGAAAAGACGAAGACCTTGCACTTCCAAATACGTTTGAATGCCATATGTTATCGGTAGAAGAATATACCATCGTCACACGTGTCGATAGGGTTTTTACTTTATTCGTTCTTTGTGCAAGATAATTCAATATAACGGAAATTTTTTCTAAGCCATAAAATAAGCAGTGCTTATCCGTTCACACCGCAACGGCTAAATGAATTGATTATCAGGATCGAGAAATATCGGGGCGAGTTCTGGGTAGCAAACAAGGTAATGAACAGATACTACTGTTGTAGTGGTTTGAACGGAAAGGAAACGCTTTGGATCTTGTCGAGAAAAGGAGGGAGAGTTGGAGGAACTAGAGGGAGGAGTGAAAAAGCAGAAGGGAGAGAAAATGAAAGAGAGAAAGAAGAGCAAATGGCCTCGAGGGAGACTCAAATACGATGAAGAGTGGAGTGGGTTAAAGTGGGTGAGGGAAGAGCGAGAGTAGAGTGTGCGTGCGTGTGTGTGTGTGTGTGCGTGTGCGTGTGTGTGTGTGTGTGTGTGTGAGGGAGTTGGAGAAGCGGAGAGGGTCCGACGAGTGGAGGGAGGTTGCGAGGCGGGAGGAAGGCGGAAACCCCTAAGACTTGGAAACAATCCTAAGCAGGAGGAGGCTGAAGGGCCGAAGGCGGAAGGAGTGGAAGAATGGAGGAGTGGGGGGAAATGAAGGAGGCGGACGAGGTCTTGGGGAGGGGAGGGGGGGTGGGAGGAGGCGAAGATAAGAGGGAGAGAAAGAAGGGGACGGGATAGGAGAAGGGAAATAAAGGGAGAGAGGGCGAGCTTGGCGGTGGCGTTGGCGGAAAGGATCCTGGGAGTTGCGTCCAAAGGAATCCCGGTGGTTTAATTAAGCGGAGTATGGGAGCGGGGAGGGGGAGAGGTTGGAAGATATGAACTGGGGGGATGGGGTAGTCTGGAGGAGGTGCGGGGAGGATCGGGTGGGGGAAAGGAGGTTCGAGGAAGAGAGAAGAGAGCTGGCTTTCGCGGTGGAATCAACTTGGAAGAAAAAGGAGCCTAGGGGATTCTGGTCCTCCGGGAGATGGCAAAGTGGATGAAAACCGGGAGAGAGGAAAGCGTGCGTGAGGGGAGGGGGAATAAGCGAGAAGGAGTGTGAGGTCCGGCATGAAGTTAGGGGAGGAGGGCGTGAAGGAGAGAGTTTGCGGTGAAAACACGCCGGGAGGTGAGAAAAGAAGTGAGAAAAAGTCTGGATGCGAGAACGATAGGGAGAGAGAGAGAGAAACGAAGCGATGGGATTGGAAAGGAGGCGGGAGAAAGGATGGAGGAGGAAGAGGATAAGCGCCGCGAATGGCTACGAAGCAAGCAGGAGGCTGGTGGCGAAGATACGGCCGAAAAGAAATATTTTGGGGAGATTCTGAAGGAAAAGAGGTGGACGAATCGGAACAAGAGAAGCACGCCGGAGGAATCTAGAAGCTGCCCAAGAGGACTCAGCCTTTCTCTGTATCAGAGAATGAAGTCATCTTCGTGCCACTTTAAGATCGCCACTCCATGTACTTTCCATCAGAATTTTTCGAACAAAGAATACGTTCGCCCGTGTTTCGCATGGGGAATAGATTCCACGCCGCCGGCTCGAGTCCGTTAAAGGAGCAGTTGGTGGAAGCAGGTGCTATATCTCCCGCGTTCAAGTATGTGTGGAAGCGAACGAGATAGGAGAGCGGAGAAGGAGAGCAGAGGTTAAATAAGGAAGAGGAGGTTCTCGGAAAGAAGACGATCTCTTTTTAAAAAAAGACAGTAATACGATGAAACAACGGCGGTGACCTCCGTCCCCGTTTCGAGCCACGCATTCATCAGCAGAAGGCACGAAAGTTCGAACCCGCGACCGCACCGATTCGAGAGAAGGGAACGCCTCGAAGGACGCGTTTGGTCGGGGGGCGAATTCGGGGAGGCGGAAGGAAAAGGTGTCCGGGAGGACGGCCGAGGGCGAACCTCGGGGCGTGGGGCGAACCCGTTGGTGCGAGAGATAGGGGATGAAGGGAAGAGGTGCGAGGGAATGAGAATTGGCTCCCATCTTCCCTCGCCCTCTCCAGCCCCAACTCACTCATCTCGTCCGCCCTCTCCACCTTTGTTTCGAGCAAGGACGGTCGGACTCTCCATTACCCGCTTGCGCGGAAGAAGGCTCTCGGAGCTGCAAGGAGAGGGAGAGGGGGAGGCACGGGAAGGTGATGGAAGAGGATGCAAAGAGAAAAGAGAGGGAGGGAAGTGAAAAACAGCGCGGACGATATAAGTAGCTTGGCGGGACAAGTGTTCTGCTCATGTCAGTCTGAGAGAGAGAAAGAGAGGGGAAGAGAGTAAAGAAGGAGACAAAAGGAAATTGTATGTGTTGTGTACGAGTACAAGACAGAAGAAGAGAGCGAATGAGAGTGAGGGAGGAACAGGTTAAGGGAGAGAGAGAGAAGGGGCAATGCGATGTAGGGACTGATGCTCGAAAGACGATCGAGGGCTGAATGGAGTAATCATCTCTGTTTATTGGGTTGCGGTGAGGTGAATTGGCGTATGAAAAAGAGATGGCTGAGGTTTTCTGGCGATTTAAATTTATTTACATCTTTCTCCTAATATTTCAAGCACCGTATGGTTTCCAATGAGTCACTTTATATCATAGTTCCAACAAAAATTTAATAAAAAGGAAATTGTAATATTACATTTACTTTTTCCAACGCATGGTGAGTAAAATGTATGACACATTTTCTCTTTTGATTGAAAATAACTGTGGTGTTGGTTTTAAATTGTAACTTATGCGTATTTCATCTTCAACTTTTCAGTTTCAATCTATAAATGTTGATTCCATTTATAGATTGAATGATTACAAAATATTCCTAAAATAAAATACGCATTCAACGAAATGGCTCCGAGGCGAATGAACTAAATGACTTCACTCACATTTATTACGTTCAACTTATATGCTAGAAATCTATTCTCAGAAACTGAAATAAATATTACTCTGTACGCGGTTAATCGCCAAATCGAGGCGAAGATTCATCATGAAAGAAGAAAAGGAATTAAAGAAGGATCCATCAATTTCCCTGGAGGTGAATAACAAAAAAACAATGGACTTTTTGACCGCGCGTTCTGAGGTTGAGAACAAAAAGTGCCGCCTTTAAGTGGAAGGAAAGATCATCCATCTAACTTCATTTCTCCAAAAAAAGGAAAAAGATAAAATTGATATGCGTTTTTTCAATGATGCAATATTTTAATGTCATAATTGTATTGAACTCGGATAAAATTCACAGAATAAAACAAAAATGCAAAAAATAAAATGTTAGTCGGAATGAATAATAAATAAAGTTAACATATTAAGAGAGCGGAAACATTCAAATGGCAAAATTCAAACCTAAAAATCTGACTATCTAACAATATGGAAAAAATTCTTTATGTTACTTTGGTAATGATTATTTTCCATATGTTTCAAGACTACAGATTGAAGATAAACTTTAAAGAGTATCTTGCAACTCTCTGCAATTCAATGACATTCCTTCGTCTTCGCCTATTTTTTCGTCAGAAAACAAATGAAACTTTGTGCATTTAGCAAATGTAAGTATGTTATTTATCAAAAGGCTTCCGTTTCTTTATAACTTCATTGGTATTATATTATCGTAGAAAATTTAAAAAAATTAAAGATGTTATTTATTAAAAATAAAAATGGGGGATTATATGGAATAATTTAAAACTCAGTCATAGTTAACCAAATATCGCATTTCGAAAAATCAATTCAGATTAAGATATCTAGGATAGAAATACTTCTTATAAGTATGCCGCGTTTCTGGCGCAGTTGTTGTAAGACTGACATTTTAAAAATATATAAACGCCTAAGAGAATACTTTTTAGTTGTGGTAAGTTGTAAGGCTGTCTTAACTTTTATTTTCCTTTAATCTTTTGTCTATAAAATGCGACTTCAACAATTAAAAAATTAAAAATGTACACATTCTAACAGATACACCTACCCTAAAGTGTACGATTAGTGTTATGTTTCAAAACGGCGACTAAGCTAGCCTCGACTCAATGAAAGCCGTCTATAAAGAACAGAGCTCTCTTTTGACAATAGGACATTTTGGTACACAGGGCACTAAGGGTTCGCCGTCTTCTCTATTCCCCCCTCCCCCCCCCCCCCCCCCCCCCCACCGTCCCTTCATCTCTCACTCTCTGGTCTAGCGAGCGGGCCCAGGCGTTGAATAATTCACCGGGCGTCGCCGCTGTGCTCTCCGCTACATTGGCCGCCCGATCGTCCCACTCCCGTCCTCCCCCAAGACTCCTCGAAAAGTTTACGACGTGTCGAGTGTACAGAAAGCTGCCGTTGGTAATATCTCCCACTCCGCTTCAAATCTTCCCCACCGGATAGCCAGCCAGCACGGTTCGCCCGGGAGAAATTACAATCCCTTATCGCTCACTCCATCTATATAAAAAGGATTTCATTTCCAGCTTATCTAACCTTTTATAGGCCACGTGTTTATCGATTTAGCGCGTGGGTCGAGAATAAGAAATTAGGGAAGCCCAAAGACGGTTTTATGGACGATGGTTTTTCGCCCATTTTTTGTGGCCGGAGGTGGACTATAGCTCATAAAATCGTTAGCTTGTCTTATTAAGTCAGCCTCTATAAAATAAGTTTAATTCTTCAATACTCCGTGTTATGAATAAAGCATAAGAATTTAGCGATTAAATTTATAGTTTTGGCATCCTTATATAGGTATTTAAAGAGGTGTGATATAAGAAAAATGATTCGATTACTTTAGTAAAGAGCGATTGTGTAATGTCTGTTTTTGGTCCTGCTGTAAGTATGTACCATCCATTATTTAACAGCATTGTCTCATGAATAATTTTTACAGTATTTTCTATTTATGACTTGGCATAATGATAAGTATCATAAAACGAAAGGTTAGCAATTCATAAAACAATAAACATATTCTCTCTTTATGAAGCAGTGTAACGCTATTTGGCGGCATACAGAGCAATCGTGTAAATTTCAATGTGATGTAGCTTTAATTTAATTTATTTTTCGTTACAACTACTCCATAATAATAGTAATAATAATAAAATAATTTTGATGGTATTATAGTATTCTAACTTTCCGAGAGTATGTTTGCCATATTACACCCAGCCCAACGAAAAGGATTTTTTTGCATTTACAATGACCAACTTTCACTTGTTAAAAATATATCTCCATTCTTTTATTTTAAATGCATGTAATTTCGTCAGTTTTTCCACTATGAACCAACGCTAAATGTAATTTTAAGGAAATAAAATAGATACTTCCACGATATAATAATAATATAATATACTTTTTGTCCAAGTATCTGTTTTATTTCCTTAAGATGGAATTCCACAAAAAATAAGGTTTGATTAGTGAATTATATAAATAATTTTGGTAAAAATATTTGGCCGTAAAATTAATAAAACTTTCATCTTATTCGCCCCTATAAAAATTAATATGAACCCATATTTTTACGTATGTTTACATATAAATTACCCATTATGCCCCAAGAAAACATTCGTCGTTAGCCCTTCGCGATGCAAATGAATAAATATTATACTTCCCAGAGAACGGATACTGTTGATTCCTATAGCTACAAAATGACAAACCAATGGGTGTTACGTACATTTGTTTGTTACAAACCATAAGCCGAGATCAAAATTTATTTCTCGAAACTGTTTGTTGCTATCGCACGAATTATATATATGTGTGTGTGTATATGTAGTGTGTATATATCTGCATAGGATATGATTTATTTCCAGTATGGTTAGCCTACATGTGGATACGCGGGGTTTTTAGGGATTCGAGCGCCATGGGAGTGTTGGTTGGGAGAATGGCGCTGAGAGGAGGGAGAAGGAGAGAGGAAGAGAGTAGTAGAAGAGAGGAGGAGAGAGGGATGAGGAAGGATGGCGTTGAGGTTGAGTGGAGGAGCGAAGGGGAGGGAGAGCACTGTGTGTGGAGTCAGGAATGAAGGTTGGGTCGTGGGGTGACCAGAAACCGGATGGGCCCAGTGGAATGCAACCGCCGAACGGGCCGGGCCTCCCGACGTCGAGTAAGGGAAGAGCCTCCTCCCCTCCTTCCATCTTCGGCCCTCCTTCTACCGTTCGCCCCCGACCTCACAAACTCCCTGGAACGCCCTCCCACTCAACCTCAATCTCCCTTTGCTCACTCCCTATCCTCACCATTTTACACCTTAAAGCTCTCTTTCATCTCGCTATCCCGTCCACTCATTATTACAGCGTTCTGACCTCAATTTTCTTACGTGTCTGCATTTTAAGGCGGTGCGTGATATTTGTTCTCAGCATCCAATAAAAACTCCCAAATATGTTTCTCTCGTCCCAATGTCATGATCAGTGGAAGGGCATTTATGGCGAAATAAACGGATGCAAGAAAATATTCATGATTCTATTTAAAGCGACCCATTAAGTGGTATATTTATTTTTATTCTTAACTTCAAAAGATTAAATATGTTTTTGGCAGCTGAGCTATTTAAACCGAAGAAATGATAGACTGAGAATTGACTGTGGTGCAGGAAATGGCGCTATGAAAGTAGGCTTTGAAAAGAAAAGCAGAACTTTGATGAAAAATACAAAAAATCAAATGAAAAAACGCAAATTCCGAAGGAGATAATGACTGCGCATATATATAGGTATATAAATGTACATTGAAACCAGCAATAATCCGTCTGAAACAACAAATATTTTTACATGGAGGATGATGTTAGCTGTTTAGCATGCGCAAATATGAAATGCGGGACTTGTGACCGGAAAAGTATTTCCTCAAAAACCCATCCGTTTCAAGTTGTGGACTAGAAAAATCGTGTGTACTAATGAACGACCAAAGTATATGGATTCCCGACTCACAATGGGATTCGTGCCAATGTTAAGCTCCGTGCTTTAAATTTAGAGTCTCCATAAATCCATTTCTTAGAAGGGTGAGTAATACCAAAAGGCCGTTAATTCACGGAGGGAAAGAAAAATTGTTCCGAAAAAGAAAAAATATTACTAAGATCAAAAGAAGCAGTTGCTTACTCTGAAAACGAGACAGTAATATTGCTCCATTCAACCTAATTTATATTTGTTTTAATTGTTCCCTGTATGAATCGGCTTAAAAAGCGACGTTCATCACATTAAAAGGAGGGAGCCAAAAAATAATCTAGAAGCTCAACTGGCATCGAATTAAAGGGACGGAGAATCTAAGTGCAAGCAAAGTTAATAACATTGAAGTCGAATCAATAATAGCAACGAATCACTTTCGATGAGACATATTCGAGGTCCAATCGCTTAGTCTGGCGGCAGGCCTATCGTATCCCAGCATCAATCTCGGTAATGGCTGCCTTTCGTGGCAAATTTTAGATAGAATAACTCCAAAACGTATACACTCCCAATTGCGGCGATGTATGAGGTCAGGTTCGTTTTCTGGACCTACGCGATTCCTAGGATACATACGACTAATTCTGTATCGCGAGGATAGCTCCCTTTTTTTCCCTCTATCCCCGTTCCTCCCCTCTCGTGTAGTGCCTCCATTTTAACCCTACCAGACCCTCCCCTTTCCTGGGCTAACCCACAACAGGCCCTCCATCACGCGGTCAATAACTCTCGCCACAAGATGGCCGCTGAGCGTAATTCGTCAGCGAGCCAACTCAACAATGGCCCAAAAACACAAAAATAAGCGCTCTGTTGCAAAAAAGAGGCGCTGACGTTTAATTTTGTGGTAAAGTTGAAGTGTTTTTTATAATTGTCACGGCGTTTACGCTTTATTTCCACTATCACTTTTCATTTAAATCACTATTGCTAAACCGTTTAAATTTCATAGCTATTAAATTACAAATATAATGTAATCTAGAAAACTATTTATTTGAGTAAATACATATTTTAAATTTGTATAAACAGATATTATTGGATATTTATTATTATTATTATATTTAAAAATGTCTAAGAATCCATGGTCGCATAGTTTCAACATACTTCATTTTGTAGATGTGAGCCATCAATTTAAGCGCGAAGAGTATTAAGAATATAGTGATAAATTAAACATACATTTTAATACATATAAAAATTAAAATCTATAGGTTGTTTATTACTTTGTTATATTATCTCGCATACAGCAAAATAAATGTCTATTCTCGGAACTAATCCATGACAAAATAAACCACATGAAAGAACGATTAAATACCAGACTCTAAAAGATTTAACAATTTCACGAGGGCAATTTATGAAGATATAAGTGTGGTTTTTATCGGTCTTCCTTGGACAACAATGAAGTATTTTGTTCGAAATACCTATTCCATCTGGGCAAAAAACTTCAGTTCTCTATTATTCATTAAGTCGTTATTCTTTAACTTTGAGCCAACAAGCGTTTTTTTAAGAGAATCGCGTCCTAAAACCTTTTTCTCTAACCACCTCTGTTTATCCACTCCACTCCTCTTTCCCTGTATCCAAATCCTCCCTCATCTACCTTTTACGCTTTCTGTTTCATGCTCTCGCTTCTTCCACTCCTTCCCCTTTCGACCTCTCTCTCTCTTTCTCTCAAACTTCTACCTTTTTTTCGGTCTAAAATCCTCTTCGTACACACACACGCACGAAACACAAACCGCTACGTCTCAAAACGGAGGTAGAGGCTCGAGAGGGACGTATTATAGGCGTGTGAGGTTCCGGACGCCGTCCACAGAGGGCGAGTATAAATCATTTTATCTCGTACTCATCACGAGGCTGCCAATTGAAAGGACCATAAATCCCCATCGGGGTTGACGAGAGAGAGAGAGAGAAAAGGAGCGAGCAGGGTGGAGGTAGGGATATAGGTTGAAAGGGAAGTGGAGGGAGAAGAGAGAGGGTTGGGTCGAATGTAGGAAAGGCAAGCAGGCAGCGAGAGGAAAGGGCACCGCGTGCCTCTCAGAGACGGATTGGCAGATAAGAGAGGAAGCGGATGAAAAGGGAGGGGGTGGAGATAGGAGGGGTGGAGATAGGAGGGGCGGAGGGAGGAAATGGGAAAAGGGAGAGGTATTGAAACGGGTTCGAGCAAAGGAGGAAACGAGATTAATAAGTAAACAGGTAAAATATCGCGTTGGAAGTCGGAATATAATTTTTGGCTGGATGTTTTGATTAGCCTAGGTTAAAAATATGCGCACACACAAATTATATACATATTTTATTTACTTATGAATTTATCAATACCTCAGGTACGCTATGCAAGAAGTTGGTGCATAATTTCAAGTCGACGAAATGTTATAATCAAATTAATTTGCGTTTGTTGTATGGATTGAACATTTAAAATGAAATCATATTACCGGATGCCTTGTGTTCAAGCGCGGTTGAGAGCGACATGAGGGGAGTGGGGATGGTGAGGGAGCCGGATTATCACCGTTAACATTTTTTGTAACGTCTCAGTGTTGACGTAGGAACATGCGCACCCAAGAGACAATCTGACAGCCGACTGGAATGTCCAGGTTCCCTCTCAGCTCCGAGTTGTGCGGAGGGTGGGGCAGCGGGGGCGAGGAGGGCGGGGGGAGGAGGGCAGTCTCTGAGAAGGGCGTATGCTCCTTGTCGAGAGTTGAAAAGGGGAAGAGTTTTTTTGTGTGGGAGTGGAGACCGGTAGGAGGGAAAATAGGGAAAAGTGGAGTCGATGAAGAGAGAGAGAGAGGACGACGAAGGATTCGAACAACAACTCAAACAGATCTCGCAGAACTTTTCCCAAAAATTATAAAATACCAACTTTCATTATTTTCGTTTGAAGGAATAACTAGAGTGGCCTTTCACGCATGGGTCCAATCCATTATAAGTATACTTGTAATTAACGGTTATTGCAACTCGCCAAGTTTCCATTTAATTTTTATGTTGGTTGTATGTACAGTCATTTAATATATTTTTAGATTTAAATAAGTTAATTACCGTAATCTAATGGTTGGTTTCTAGCGGCACACTGCGACTTTTATAAGTTATATGTTGCATTGCTTTCTTTTCCTGTACTGGAGATATTCAGAATGTCAACAAGCGATCCGAGAGAGAGAGAGAAAGAGAGAGATCAAATAATTGGTAGCATACAACCGACTTAAAATAACTTAAAATTTTGCACGGATTTCTTTGAACGTTTTATGAAGCTTTTATTTCCCAACTTCTGAAACTGAGCATTTCAACTGCTCTTATCTAAAGTGATGCAGAGTTACAGAATTAAATTAACGAGTGAGGTATGAAGAAACGGATTTTAAGAATCGTGCTGCAATGTCAAATACAAGAAGAGGAGAACGCTTCGTGTATTCAAACGAGGGAAAAAATGTTTTAACTCGAGACGTCGTTATGCCACATAATCCAAAAGTGATATTTATTTAAGGAATTATTATACTGAGTGAGGTCTGAAGAAACGGATTTTAAGAATTGTGCTGCAATGTCAAAGACAAGAAAAGGAGAACGCTTCGTTTATTCAAACGAGGGAAAAATGTTTTAACTCGAGACGTCGTTGTACCACATAATCAAAAAGTGATATTTATTTGAGGAATTCTTATACTGAGGATTAATACAAACGGTTAAAAAAAAACAAAATTCCTGTAACATTCAATTCCTCGACGGTTTTGATGTTATCCACATAGCGCGGTTGAGCACAGCGCCTTCTGGTCGAAGGCGTTCCCTGGAATGACGGCGGTAAGGTAATGGCTGAGCTGTACATCTTCCAGAGGAAGGATTAGACTGACGCGAAGAGGAGGCGTGGAGCGCTGGAGACTACGTTCTCCTTGAGCCGTCAACAAATAGGACTTCGGCAGGCAAAGGGAACGCGGCCCACGCTGTTTGTTCCACTCCTACCCTCCCACTTCCCCAACTCTCTCATCTCCCTCTCGATTCTACGCCCCGAACCCAGAGAAACAAATGCCTGCGAAGCACAAGACTCGGAGAGAACACCTTTGTCTGTTAGTAATGCATTAACTCATTGCTACGGAACCTAAGCCAACGTCGCACATTAGTAAACTCCATTTTATTATTTTAAATTCGTTGTTACATTTACGGATGGACTATTTATGCAGAAAAACCTTTGTATTGTCCATTCGTATTGAAAATAGCCCGTGCATCGTAATTTCGTTTATAATGGAGGTTTTGTAACCTCGATGTAAGTTATCCCACTGAAAAAATATTTCATGGCAGATATTCATTAAAATTTCGAAAAAATAAATTCATTTCTACCTCTGTCTAATGCTGTTTTATATATTGATATGAAAATTCGACACGCGTAATAGCTTTTTAAAGAACAGTTAAGTTTGCTGAGATAATATGGAGAGCTTGCATAACAAGAGAATGCTAAAAAAAATGAATCGCTCGATGAAAAAATTATTCTCGTCATCATGAAGAGGTATGCAATGAAATACGAGAGAGGAAGTCGTAAAAAAAACAGGGCGGAGGGAAAGAGAGGGTGGAGTGGTGAGGGGAGTGGAGAAAAATACAAATGAATTAAAAGTGTCGTCGAGTGTTTGCCATTCCATTCGCACCTGAAAATGCGGACGAGGAAGAGCGCAGAGAGAGAGAAAGAGACGCAGATATGTAATCTTCACCATCAACACAGTTTTTCACATTTTTGTGCATACAATTGTCCGTTTAAGCCAGGTAGTCGCATAGGTCATCAGTTTGAAGTAGTCAAGCACGCACTTGGTCCAAAGAGGATTTGTCGTGTGAGGGGAAGCGAGGGGTGCAGGAGGCGAGGGAGGAAAAAACACAGCGCGAGGTGTTTTTTCGAGGGAGCTGAAATTTAAGGGTCCCGCACGAAAATGCGGAATTAAGTGAGATGAATATGAAGGGGTACTCGAGGTGGGGAGGGAGAGGCGAAAGAAAGAGGGGAGGGGGAGGGGTAAAAGGAAAAAAATAAAGGTTAAAAAAGGCGAAAAGGACGCTCAAGATATATGGGCCTCGTGCTCGTTACTCCATTTTGCCGCGGGGTGAGGGAACGAGGCATTTTACAAGTCGTTTTACAGCGCCATCTCGCACGCAAGCGCTAAGAGTGAAAATGACAACTAATCTAACAAATTAAATAATTTAAGGGGAAGCTATGAGCCTTTCTTCCTTTTTCCTTCCGTTCCTCTCATTTCAAATCAGACACAACGCTTCTCAAAAGTGACCTGAATGAGTGATTTAACGTTTTTTGCCGGAATCGCAGAGCTATTCAATTTGCTTTCGTGATTTTAATAAGACGCGTGAGATAAACATTAGTTTATGAATGTAGTGATGAAGTTTATTGAAACAAAATTTAATGTCCTTTAAATTATTCAGGTTTTGCGCCCGATATTTGTCACCTAACAATTTAATCGGAAACTTCTAGAAAACCTACTTTCACTTCAATTTTCACTAGTAATACATATGCTATTCTGGTAAAATGTTTCTGTTTGTGTAGGATTTACCGTGAAAGTTGTCATTAAAATGCAGAAAATATTTGATCGTTTCTAATAAATAATTAAGATACAATTTAAATTCTTCTCAAAATTTATTTTCTATCACAACATAAAATTGTTTTTTTTTTATAAATTAAAGCAGTCGGTAAAAAGTTCATAGTTTTAAAATAATTTCAATGCTACGATATTTTCTCAAACAAAATTTATTAAATAATAAAAGCAGTCACACCAAGCCTAAAGCCATAGTTGAGTTAAATCCCTTCGTCAATTTTTTAAAACCCGAAAAGCAAAGATATAAAAACATCAATAAATAATTAGTTTATATTAAGTTACACAGCAATGTCGCTAAAAAGAATCGTATCGGCATTCATCCGCTCTAGGGTTCCGGAATTGATCACTCGCCGTGTCAGATGCGACACTCCAGTTGCCATTTTCCTCGTTAAAGTCTCATCGAACCATTTCCACGGCAACTCATTAACCCCGCCCCCGTCGTGACGAACGCAGTTCCTCATACCAATCTCCCCCTCCCACTCCCAATTCCCAGGAAGGGTGGAAACACCTCGAAAACCTTTCCAACTCAAATCCCTATGCTCATTCCCTCCGTCCTTCTCCTCCGCTTGGCTTCCTCCCTCCTTTCTCTCCCTTTCCCCTCATAGCCTCACTTCCTCGCATCCTCTCACTTTCCATTCCATATTCATACGGGTATTCCGGAGGCACGCCGTGTTCATAAATTTTAAGCAAATATCCGGGTCACCCATCTCGGACCCTGCACTGACCCTCTCACCCCTCGTGCACCTCCCCTATCCACCTCTCCCTCCTCGCAACCCTCCCTCCGCTCCCGTTCGCTCCCGTCCGCTCCCCTTTTCTCATTAGGCGCGCGTGTGCTACCGGTGGCATTTGGCAGGGAAAGGGGCAGGCGGTGGGGGCGGGGAAAGGGGCGGGCGGCGGGGGCGCAGGCGGAGATGGAATGGGGAGGCCGAATTCACCGAATAGGATGAGGCGGGTATATGGCCCCACTCGTGGTTCATTGGTGAATTAACCAACGGATAATTGTCATTTAGAGCGCGTACCAATCTGTCCAAGATTTGAGACTCAAGTATTCATGGAAAGGCTAATTGGATGTGTGACTACACACACTATCTTCCAATCAAGAGCCAATTAATATTTTTGTACTCTTTTTCATGCGCTCGATGGGAACTGGGAAAGGAATAGGGTAAGAAAATATTCGCGTTATTTTCGATAAATCTTTGAAATTAGAGAAAAAGATATTAATGATAGTATTTGTACCTGCCGAAAGAAGATTTATAGCGGAAATTACATTTGAGCAGATATAAGAAAGAGATCACTTGAAAATTTTATTTTGATTAAAAATCCAAAGACAGAAGCTTGATTTTTGACTAGGCATGATTGAAAATTGGGCAAAATTTTCTAGTTTTTGCTCAAATTTTAGTTCTAAAATAAAGGGGTAGAAGATATCACTCTTTTATTTAGCTTATGTTAATTAAGTAATTTATTCATGGCATTAAATTTAATACGAGTTATGCTCAGGGGTTTATTTCTCAATTATGCCTCTCTCTCAAAATTTGATTCTTTCAAATTGAAACGACGGACGCAGAGTGAGCTTTGGGTCGTAACTTTAATGAAGGGCATCCACGACGGCCATTCCTTTTTTCTAATAAAGGTATCAAGTCCACCTTTGGTGTATTCTACGTGTTTATTTACAGATCTCTACCGCAGGCCCAACGCCAAAAGCTGAGGGTTCAACCGAAATAGACAAGAGGCAGGCGTGGTGGGGAAGGAGGTCGTGGAGGGGTTTGAGGGCGAGGCGGGGCGCGGGTGCGTGTGCGCAGCACGGAAGAGCGCGTGCGAGGAGAGGGACTCGACTCGATTCGTCTCCACGTGCTACTGTGCGGATGAGGGGAAGGTATTGACTACATGCATGCTTAACATAGTGCTCACCTTATTTCTATCATTGTCAAAGAACTGTTTCAATACATGTTCCTAGTAACCTAAATGAACAAATAATCTCGGCACATTCTTTCTTCTGTCGCACGATACTCGTGTAAATCTAAGTGTGTAAAATAATAAACTAATGCGATATTGTTAGATGTATAACTACAGTAGGGAGTCGATTACCCGGTGGTAAACACAGATTTTCGACTTGGAGATTCAGCAGCAGACATACTCCGATAAAGTTAAGTATAAAGAATACTCATTATAGTTATTCATCATTATATACAGCATTACACTATATATGTATGTACGTATATAGTAAATATGTATATGTTCTTCTAAAAAGACAATTATGATGACATCTGTTACATTCGTTGCCATAACTGATCGATTATACGAACAAATGGATGATGCGACATTAGTTAGAAAACTCGACTCTCTTACGGACCATATTTTAGCGTTGGAATACAAGTATAAGATGATTAAAAGATAACAGAATGAACTGCCTTTGGTGTGAGAGAAATTGGAAAATAGACGAACTTATACACTAAAATTTAAATTTTGGTGTATTGGGTAAGTCTATTTTTCAATAAGATGTATTGACTCGCACGGCCGTGTGATTGTCCTTGTACGTAAAAAAGCATCTTAACCAAAGTGGTTCTAATCACTATATGAGAACTATCAGAAACGGAACTTTTTCATATGCAGAAGAAATCAAATGCATAACATGTCAAAGATGTATAAAAAAGACTCGTTTCAAGATATAAATACTATAGGACTACCGCAATAAAAAGAACATTTTGGGTGTACTGTGGGTGTGGCCTAATTCCTCACTCCACTTGGCATCCTCTCCTCTCGCCGTTCCTTACCACTGGTACCACTGATATGACTGGCTTAATTCATTTCTTAGGAGAAATCCGGAGTTGAGTCTGCGCCATGCAGAAGGGGTGGCTATAGCAAAAGCTCAGGGTATGAACAGGCAAGACGTTGAAAATTTTTCCAACTCTGGGAAAAGGTTTTAAAAGAAAGTGACCTTATTTACAAGCCTCAGAACATTTTTAATGTTGATGAGTCAGAGCTACAGGCGAATATAAAAGATGGCTCTGTCCTCACAGAAAAAGGAGAGAAGAATGTACATGTTTTGACGTCTGGCGAAAAGGTGAAAAACGTAACCGTGATAGGCTGCTGCAATGCTGGTGGACAATTTTTGCCCCCTGTAGTGATATTCAAAGGTGTAAAAGTTATGGCAGAATACAGTCGAGGTTTACTACCAGGCTCAAGTGTTTACATGAACTCTGAATCATCATACATTAGCATTGACCTTTTTTCGAAATGGTTTAATAAGCACTTTTTGATACATAAACCAGCGGATAAAACAGCGCTAATTCTGGATGGACACGCCTATCATTGCAATTATCCCCATTTATTACAACAAGGTGTTAATAATGACGTCATACTCGTATGTCTACCCAGTCACAGTAAGCATGCACTGCAGCCTTTAGACAAGTGTTTTTTTGGGCCCTTAAAAAGGTATTTTAAGAAGGATGCTAGTGCCTGGATGGCCAAACAAAAAAAATCAAAAACGTACAATTGAACGAAGTGATATGGGATTTTTGATTGGAAACGCTTGGAAAAAGCAGCAACAGTGGGCAATGACATTTGTGGCTTTGAATCAATGAGCATCTTTCCCCTAAACCCAAACAAAGTTCCTGGGAAGTATTTCTCAATCTCAGATGTTGCCACAGCTACTGAAGTTCAAACAGCGAAACCTTTTCACCAGCAACAATCCTTTATCCATCACCGACGAGAATCTGTGAATCGCCAGTTGCGGGCCCGTCTTCAAGGCCTGATCCGGTGCCAGCTACAACACGTACACAATGTGTGACACCCTCAGAAACCCTAAAGAAAATCAGCCCTGTTCCAAAGTTACCAGAAAAGAAGACATCAGCTAGAAGACAGTTGGAATGGTTTTAACAACGGAGTCCAATATTGGCGTAAACAGAAAGAAACAAGAGAGAAAAGCGAGGAAAGAAGAGGAAAAAAGGAAAAACCATGCAAAAGGGGGGATTAAAATATTCTAACCCAAACATAAAACGATGGATAGTATTTAGCCTTCCAGTGTTACAGGAATATCAACTGACGAGCAAAATATCTGCTGTGAGTGCTGGAAGATCTATGAATCACCTCAGAATAATGATGGCTGGGTTCAGTGCAGATCTTGCAAACGCTGGTTTCATGAGACATGATCTCTCTATCCGGAGACATGTATTGACTGTAAAAGAAACGCCATGAGAGAGAAAAATAGACCCATTTTCCGAAAGCCGTAGGCTAATTCTTTATTATTTAATAAATTTTGTTTGGTAAAGAAATTATGAAGACCAAAAAAGACCGTTTTGTATCAACTTGGCCTATTTCAATTATGTTATGTAATTTAGAGTTAATTGTGCAGGTTAGAGTTTTTATGTTATTTTTATAATGTTAAGCTAAGTTTTCAATACATTTTATTAGACCTATTTTCTCTCCTTCACAGCAATATGAACTGAGGGGCCAAATTTAGATTATAGTAATTATTTCTCCAGGTACTTTTGTTATTATTATGTTAGTTTTTAGTATTTTTATTAACTCTAACGGAATGCTTTCCGTTCACCTAACTAGACCTATATTCCACTTTTATTTTGTATTACTGCTACGTAACATTTTATGAGAAGGGATAATCTAGTTTTTACATAATTGATCATTATCATTCAATGATTGTTTTCTTCTTGTTTTCCAATAAAAGTGAAGTCAAGTACATTTTTAAAGAGTGTTGCATCTCTACCTTGCCCGTGGCATCTCTCCCGGTGTGTCCGGGATAGACGCCGCAATGTCAATGTTTTTTATCCTATTGTATTCCAGCAATGGTTATTAATTAAGACGAGTGATTCATGAAGTTAATAGAAGACATAATGAGCTTTGCATACCTAGTCAAATAAACATTTTATGCATCCATATTTTGAAGCTAATTCACTTTTCTGAAAAAGTGGTAGGAATCTCTCCCGGACTTACCCTAAATGTATGTACAACATACAAAATTCCATGAACGCATTGGGATTGAACTCGCTGACGTGCATAGATAAACATTCATAGATACTATGCAATTAATAAATTAACAGTGTTCAACGGCTTTTAACTGCGCTGAGGAATCAATTGATATTTCGTTCACGCTTGAAAAGAAATACTATTTTATTTTGAAACCATTTCCTCGGATGCTTAAATCGCTCTAAATCAAACGTCTTCGATAAAACGCCCTTTGGAAAATAATCAAAACAACCACTCCAAGAGGGAATTCCACGCAATAAACTCTCCAAAATCATTCTTGCTCCTGGTAAGGATCGCAAAAACATCGCCATAAACTGATAACGCCCTCTCGATAAACTCAACCCGCTCGCTGCCTGTTGCTTTGAGGAAAACACGTGATCGGAGTCCAATCTCCCTCCCTCCGATACCTCCCTCCACGACCAGCTTTCCCACATCCTTCCTCCGCCCCACCCCACTCCAAGCCACCTCCTGCCGCTCGCCCCCTCCCGGTGCACTCACCGCCGGAGTCTTAAGGGGCCGAGAGGGAAGAAACGGGCGGAGAATACGCAATGGGATCGAAGGGCCGACGTATGCAATGGCTTTTCAACGGCGGGATATGAGCACGGAGAGCGCAGCGTTGAGAGAGAGGGGGAGTGAGAGGGATCGCACGAGACGAAGGAATGGTCGGGAGGGAAAGATGAAAGCGGACGCTGCTGAGGAGATGAAAGATAGAAGCAACGGTGCGGCCATAAGTAGGGGAGGGAAAAGTATGTGAATGGAGAAAAAACATACTGGGAATAAATGACGAAGAGGATGTAAAAGGGATGCGAGGAGCGAGTGGGGGCGGGAGTGGATGGAGGGAGGAGAGGTAAAAGGGAGAAAGGAGAGGGGGAGGGAGGGGCGTGGGAGGAAAGGGAAAACGAGGAATGACGTCCCGGATTGAGACCGCAAATATGGAACAAAAGCGATATCGGCTCGCCGCAATGAAGACGTGGGTGCTGGGAATTTGCGGCAAACAAGAGAGAGAGAAGCACGCCTTAATAGGATGGCCTGTGAGTTGTCTTCGAGGCATCGCCTTGGGAATTGCATTTTTGTGGAAATCGAAAGGAAGAATTTATTTTTTTAGCTGCTCCGGATGAATTAATCGACGCCGTTACTTTTATATAGACGCATACTTTTTCAGTGTGGGCCGCCGTTCAAAATTTCTGTGATACTAATGATACACAATAAAGTTAAAGATGCTTATAGAAAGGAACATTTCAAGAGAGTTTGTCTCCGCTTCAGCACCTGTTCTAAACCCAGCTAATTGCTTCGAGAAAATTTCCTTCTATCAGAAATTTAAACGATAAGCATTTTCACGTATTTAAAACAATAGTTAATTTGAGATCCGTAAATCTCTATATCCCATGAATTTCGGTGCATTTTCATAAAAACATATTTTCACTTGTAATAAGAAATATATGAATCATTATAGCATCATCGGTGGTACAATATAGCTATTCTGGCGGCATTATATAATAAAGCTTAATGAACCAAAAGCATCTCCAAATAGGTGATAAAGCCAAAAATGATATATTTCTCGGGACTGGTATTTTTCTAGTTGCATAAAGCTGCAAGCCAAATGTTAAAAGGTAATCGAACAATCGAAAACATTGGCCGTGTCGAGTAGGCAAAGGAAAGAGCATGAGAATACCATTGCGTGTGAAAAGGATGAGTAAGCGGCAAGAGAATGCGTGGAGAAGCGGGAGCAAAAGGGGGTGGGGGCGAACGGGGCCGAGTGGGGCAGGAGCAAAGGGAGAGGGGGCAAAGTGGGTGGGGGCGGGAGAAAGAGACGGAGGCAGATCGAGCATCGATTGTACAGAACAAAAGGACAAGCAACACACGCAACCAGGTGGGATAAATACTAGTCTACTTGTCTCTCTCCTCCCTTCCTCCCCATCTCCCTCCCTCCCTCTCACTCTCCCTCTCTCCCTCCTCTCATTCCAGGTCGCATTGTTCTCCTATTTCTACGGTTTACGCCATTACAGACGGACATCCATCCCAGGCTCGAGGATCGGCGAGTTTTCCGATTTATGGAGGAATTCGAGGCGGGAGGTCGAGGAATTTCAAAAATCGCGTTGATTGGAAGAATAAAGAAAATAATGCGAGCTATGATTCCTCGAAAAATTTTCGAATGGGAACAAAAAAAAGCGTCGAATTATAAATCCTTTGCAGCTTTTAACGAATCTCTCGGCCTCTCTTTGTTCCGTTTTTGTTTATAATCCGTTCGCCTGAGAGCATCGATATCGTCTCCCATGCCCACCTAATTAACAGGTCCTTCGAGATTTAATCCAACCGAATCGAGAGAAACTCAGCAGTGCGTGATTCGCAAGTCGATGCATTCATTTTTTGGAACGACGGCGTAGCGAGTGACTTACCAAGAAATTCGACCCAGTCTTTCAGAGAATGCACCTTCGGTGGGTCTAACATCCCCAGTCCGCCTCTCTCTCCCCATCTCTCTTTCTCTCCGCCTCCCTCTCTCCTCCTCTCCATACCCACCTCAACCTCTCTCATACCTGCAAGCAGTTATACCGTTTTACTTTTTTCTTTATTTTTTGCTGCCTTGGATAACAATGGGCGCGAGTGAGTGAGGAATTTCAAAGGGGAGGGAGAAGACGAGTCATCATCGACGGCTCAAGGGCACGAGGAATGGAAGAGAAGGGAGGAGAGAGAGGGAGAGAGAGAGAGAGAGAGAGGGGGAGAAGCGTAGAGGTAAAGCGTGGGCGGCGTGTGAGGAGAGGAGTCTCTCTTTCTCGAGATAATGGCCAGCACGAAAGAGAAGGTAAGCGAAAGAGAATAGGGAGGACAGGTGAAGGTAATGGAGGAAGCGTAGGGGGAGGGGAAAAAGGTGCATGGAGGAATGGAGGATAAGGACGAGTTGTCAGAGTGACGTAAAGGGCCGAACGTGACTGCGACAGGCCAAGTGGCCGGTCAATGTCCAGTACATAATGCCGATTACGGAATACAGCTAGTTGGGAAGAAGAGTGATCGTGGCATTTCGTCTTTTGAGTGATAAGGTGGTAGTTTACGAGCGGAAAATGATTTGTTTGACCAAACTTCCAAGAAAAAATATCAAACTCGGATTTTCAGGCGAAATCCGAAGCTAAATTAACATTTTTTTCAAACAGAAGAGACAGCAAATATTATTTTTAGAACATTAAAAAAACAGCTCCTGTCATGCGAACGTGAAATGCAAGAAGATGAAATCGAAAAATACTTTGAGCAAAGAAAATTATTCTAAAATGATATTACAACATGTGACTGATATGAGTGGTAATCTCGCTTTTATACTTCTTCAAAGAAATAAAAATCGAGAAATAAGAATTGAAGTGTAATTCTTCGAAAATGTTTAATCGGACAGACCTCACGCGAAGGTCGTACAAGGTTGACAACCTTAAGACCGCGTGGCACTGATTTAATCTTCTAGAAGGAAATTCAGAAAGTATCAGCCAAAAATAAAGGGTAACGCCCGCCCTCTACCCATTCCTCGTAGCCTCCCCCTCCTCCCACCATCAAACGCCGCCACCTCTCCTTTCATAAATTCGATCGCACTCTCGTGTCTGCGACGCCGAAAGGTAGCTAAAATTCATGCAGGAAAATGTTTGCAGTACGTCCTCCTCTTCGTACGAAAGAGATGTTTGCATTACCTCCTCCACCTCTTCGTACGAAAGAGGGGGAAAGAAGAAAGGAAAGGAAAAAGGAAAAGATAAGGAAAGAGACGCAAAGGTATTCTTTTTGTGGGGAGATAAAAAAATAATATCCATAAATATTCGAAAGGGAGAACTTCCCTCTCCTTACTCACTCCTAGGAAATAGTATAGGAAAGAGCAAGAGAGAGAGAGAGAGGGAGAAAGAGAGGAAGAGGTGGTAGAACGGGACTTTGGAAGGAAAACAACCGCCTTCTTCTCGGTGGAAAGGAAAAATGACATTCGAAAAAATAATATGCAAAAAAATCTCCGAATCGCATCTCATACACACAGAAGGAGCCCTTTCCGGGAAAAGGGCATCTTTCATTCGGCAGACTCTTCCTCCGTCGCACCTCTCTTCGCCCTTCTTCCTCTCTCTCTCTCTCTCATCCACTTCTCATCACCACGGCGTGGATGCGACGCTCCGTCGCATCCCATCCTCCCTCCCCTCATCGACGCTCGTGTCTCCCCCGCCCAGCACACAAGAGCAAGAATAAAAAGCGACCCCCATTATAAGAGACGCTCCTGCGGTCCGATATTACCCTTGAATGGCGTTTTGCGGAATTAAATTCTTATCGACCCAAAGTGCCAGCGAGATAAGGAGTGCTTCAGAAGAGGAACGAGAAGACATTGGCCGGATGAGGCTGGGATGGGTGGGGGAGAGAGGGGTGGGATTGCGAGGGCTGTTCGGGGGTGGTTGAGCCGGAGCGCGTGAAGGGAGAGAGGGGCGATGTATCACTTGCCCCGCGGGGGAGGGGGAGACGTGTAGAGGAGTGTGAGGTGAAAAGCAGGCGAGAGGGAGGCGGAAGAGGGGGTTACGAATTTGGGAGGACGTATGAGGAGGGAGGCGAGAGAGGGTGGAAATAGCGGGGAAAATGGATGGAAGAGGGCAGGCAGCCGGAGATAGAGCATACGCCAAAGGATGGACGTCTATGTACACAAAAGAACGAGAATAACTTAAAGCCTCTTACGTTACGGAACGTACTTATCTGAGATTTGAGCTTACCCGCGTAACAGAAAAGTATCAAAGTGCACGGGGAAAACTTTATGTATGGATATCGATAGTGTAAGAAAGTAATTATATCTAAAAAGATTCCATTTCAAACTAATATTCCCGAGATAAACATACCGCCAAGAAGATCATGAGCAGCGAACTAAAACAATAATGGCCCTTCTGGTTGGCGTATATTTTGTATAAATAACTTGGATCTATGTTACGATGATCCAATCTGTAGGTGGGAGAATTTAACATCTCTTTGGGCAAAGTCAGAGGGGAAATAATTGGAATTTTTAATAACTTATCACACCAACAAGTTACCGCCTAAGAAAGTTAGCGATATCCTATGATCAAATGATCACTTCAAACTTATCGAAAGACATATCATTTGAAGTGTTAGGAAAATTTTTATCGTTAAATTTCATTGCTGGGATCACTGTAATAATTTAATTTCTGCGTCAAGTTAGATAATGATATTACATTTAGTTTAACAGCTTAACAATAGGATACGTAAAAATTGTTATTGCAGAAAATATTTTTTGAAAGACCCTGTTAAATATAAAATTGAAATTTTTCTATGGGTATGTAGATTATTCTGTGAAAGATTATTTTTAAAAACAGTGATCTGCATGTTGGTTCGTTATTTTAGTTAAAAAATTTCCTTCTATGAACAAAATAGGAGACTTTTATTTAATCGCTATAATTATACAAATATTTAATATTTTACGATAGAATCTCTATTAATAAAAGGCAATGTGTGTGTGAACAGAAGGGGCTGCCCGAGAAATATTGGCGCCCCGGACGAGATAGTACTCCGGCACCCCCCTCCGTTAATGGTTTTTGAGGTATTTACAAAGTATAAATGTTAATTTATTCATCGCTCTGTAAAAATTATTGATAAAGAAAAATTAAAAGGAATGCTGTCAAGATTCTACCCTGTTACTCGATATAAATTTATATCCAGTATTTATTCATTTGAAACTTTGGCGCCCCGAGAAGCCGCCCGGCTCGCCCGTAGCTCGGGCCGACCCTGGTGGGCAGCATATCTCGAAAACCAAGAAACTTAGAGATTTAAAACTTGGTACACTTACTAATGGGACCATGAAGATGTGCACCTAGCGACCAGAATTTTGATTTTTGGAGGCAGGGGGGGGGGGAAGGGGAGGGGGTGCCATTTTCCATAAGATAAAACGTAAAAATCCATTTTTCGACTTTCAGGCTTTTACTCTTTTGCAAATTAAAATTAGAAAAAGTTTACCTACGATATTCGGACTGGGACCGTTTTAAAGAAAAATAAATAAGTTCTTTTATTCTTATCGTCACAATTTGCTTATGATACAAAATAGCTCAAGTTATACGTTTAAATCACATTTATTTGAAAATTTTAAGCTTTTTAACGATATGTTGCCTAGCCGACCGTGTCACTGTTTAAGTTTGAGATTATATTGTCGCCTTAATCCTTAAATATGCGTAAGGAATGCGTGTTTTGAATGCATTAATTCGAGAGAGAGGAAGAAAGAAAGGAGAGAGAGAGAGAGAGAGAGGGAGGGAGTGACAAAATTAAATGTTCCATAAATGTATTAGGTATATATTTTGAAGAGATTGTAGGTTTATGCAAAATAAAATCATACTTCCCGAATAGCTGCAAATACCAAATTTTGAAAAAACAATCAAACCACTAACATTAGCTGAAAGCGCTAATTTTTACACAGAAATATTTTATGTAAAATGTTGTAATAATTATTTTTTTATAATGGGATTCATTTATTGTTGAGCGCCATTATGATATGCATGACAACGCACGTTCATATTTGTTTACTTATTTACTCTTTACGTTCATAATTGTTTCGTTATTTACTTTTAAGATATATATTCGCATATTACCTATTAAATTGGTAATATAATAAAGAACCAGAATTGATTGCTTGACATAATTGTCTAAAAGCTTTTGCAATAGTAACGTATTTAGAGTTTTATTATTTACTTTGATTATTATTTCGGAAAATATTGTTTTTTTCACCCAAAAAGAATACATCTGTTATTATTTGTTGTAGGATTCCTATTTGATGTACGTCGTTATCGTACAAGCGAGCTTAAGGAACATATATAGTGCTTTTGGGATAATTGCAAGGAAGGTAAGATTCTGCACTCACTAAGTAAAAGTTTTGGATTATACTTTTTTGGTCGTTGCGTTACTCAACAATAAAACAATGCCAAAAATATCCGTATCTGAATAATTAGCGTTTTTATTCTATAACAATCTCATTTTAATTTTTATTATTTTCACCAAATCAATGGTTCAAATAAGAATCCATGCCTAAAAGAAGCGGAAGATCATTCTCAGATTTAAAGAAGATCAATTTCAAAAGAATGGTTTTCATCTGAGCAACAGAAAATGTCGATCAAAGAAATTAAAGACTTGAAGAGCAAAGACTAAGGCAGGCGAACGTCAGAGCAACAAAAACTACTGACCAAAGAAATTTAAGACATGAAGAAGAAAGACAAACAGGCGAGTGTAAGAGCAAAGGAAACTTATGACAATAGGAATTTAAGAATTCAAGTACAAAGAAAATGAAAGATATCACAGAAGGAACAATAAGAAAACTTCTGTAACAATTTAATTTGGAGCAAAATATAATCTTTAACTTCTTCCTCCATGAAATACTTATATGTATACTTTGTTTTCTCTTCAACGGAGTATTTTTATCGATCAATTAAGCTAGTTATACTTATAAGATTATAATAACACTTTTAATGTCATAATAACACACTTTTTATCGCTAAATTCGAATTCAATGTCCGGGAATTCATTTTGTTTGGTAGGTTTGACTTGAAAATGTTCAGGTGACAAATTAGACCCACAAAATCAGCCTTTCTATGGGATAACTTATGGTTAAGCTATATTTCAATATCTTCAAACATCTTTCCACCGGCTGCATCCCTAGAACTTGCAATTTCTGCCCAAGGTTTTAATGTTTTTGAGATTCATGAACACATAATATGATGCAGTTTCTTCCACTGAAAATCAATTAGAGTGAAATAACTACAATTTAAAAATTTTTCCATCGATTATTTATTATAATTATTTGATAAAACAGTCGCCAAATTTGTTGTTAAAAGATGAAGGAAATATTTATTTATTTGGGCAAAAGATGGTAAGTCCAAAAATATAGCATTAAGCATTACAATAAAAATTAACCTGGTCTCATTAATTGGTTTTATTCTCAAATCTTCCCCAATATTTTTTGTCTTGGCTTAAAAACCCGAGCAACGCCGGGTACTTTCAGCTAGAGAGTGTATATATATATATATATATATATATATATATATATATATATATATATATATATACTGATAGCGTTAAAATTTTCGCCGTAATTTAAATCACTCTCTGGTTGTAGTTAATATCCGCGAACCACTTTACAAGAAATAATGCAAGTACGATAAGCATGATTTTGCATCAAAAGAGCACCAAAACTAGAGCAGATTCTTGATTGCCGACAGTTCTCCTAAATAAACTCCCAATATTCCATTAAAATTCTAAAAACGAATCTATTCGAAATATGATTCACCGAGTTCTCATAATGGTTTTAACGCAATACATTTGATAGTGGCAACACCTGTTGTCAGAAGGCAGGCAAGTAACAGAAATGATCATAAATCATCTTTTTAGGCTATATATGTATTTCTTAGAAACTCAATTTCCGAGAATGTTTCATTGCATATGCGTACGGACGTATCGCCTGACGAAAACAACAGATAATAAGTATTTTAGTTTCCGGATGGCCATACGAAATATTCTGTAGCTACGAAAGCCAAAAATATCTTCGCCACCATGTAAGCCTTTAACTCTTGGCCGGTCACATCCCATTGGATGGCCGTGTCTTCAGGGGTCTTCCGAGTGGCACTCTCTCGGCCGTCCCCTCTCTCTGTAGGCGGAGGATCTGTGCGCCGTCGTCCCGCTACGGCGCTAAGCACGGAGAGAAGCACAGAGTGAGGGTCGAGTGTGAGCCGGGATAGGCGGGGGCGGCGTGCGAAGGCGAGGTGGAGGGCGGAGGGAAGGTTGGGGCGTGGCGTCTATTCGCGCTCCAAATACCGCGTGCCTTACGCACTCGCGGAGAATTCCTGCAGCCCGTAGACGCCGTGATTAATCAATCGCTCAGGGAGCGATGCACGAGAATCATTCGAAGAATTAAGCTCCCTCGTACCGAAGAATCTCCTCCACCTCTTCCCCTCCCTCTCAACCCTCCCCCAACTTCCCCCACCCGCGGTGCACATACAAACTCGTCGCTTGCACACTATCGCAAAAAAGCGTCTCTTCGAGGAAAAGAATACTTTTTATCACTCAATAGAATGGGAGGGTGAGGGAGAAAGGAATAGAAGAACAAATCAAAGATGGTGTGATGGTTCTTGAATTTATCAAACTTGGAAGCAAATATTTTTGCTGAATGAAATTGTTCAAGGATTATGATTAGAAGCGCAAGAGCTTTTGGTGATGAAAATAAAAATCTGAGGAGTCTAACCTCTCAAGACAATTTATGACCCAAGCCTATAAAATAAAATGGTAAATATTCCAAAGTGTAAAACTTCAAGTAAAGTGGTTCTTAGACATGCTATTAATTTCTCAGTCTGAAAATGTTAACAGAAAAGGATAAGTAAAATTCAAAGACAATTTTTTCCTTTTATGGGACAGTTATAATAAAAATATTTTCTTGGCAAATACGCCCTCTTTAAGAAATACCTTAATAATTTTTTATGGTAAAATAATAATAAATCGTAAATAATGAAAGAGAAATTAATTGGAAATAATGAAAACTTTTAGCTTACAACGATAAATTAACTCTTCCGTATATTTGCTCCTGTGACTCAAAGATCCTAGCGTTATTGCTTTCAATTAAACAATTTATCATAATTTGAATTATTAATAACTTCAGTTGACAATCACCCATAATTTGCATAAATAAAATTTATTGAATTTCCGCATTTGTTTATAAGCTTTCGAATTACATATTGTTTACTTATTTACCATTCCAAGTAGCTTTAGCACTAATATGCTACTCTAATACGGACGTCCATAGATATAAATTCAAGCATTTCTTCCGATAATCTAACAACTACTTTAAAACTGTTCTTCTGAATTTTGTCGAAACGAATTTACAAATAATATCGAAACAGCAAAAAACTTAATTGTCATAGCTAATCGATGTGTCTCTATTGTAAAGCATTGCATTTATGGAATGGATAGAAATCTATATGCATTCGATTCCATTAATGCACATCAATAAAGATTGTTTACTTTGTAAATTACCAGATACCATATTGTGCTATATCTAACAAGAATAGTGGTAAATCATTCGTTGAAACAATGGCCAAAAGCGAAGATGACGGACGCATTAATGAATAATATTTGCACCTAGGCCCAAAATCCAAGACTTGAATAATCATAGCTACATGACAACATTCCAAAGGTGCTTTCATCCCAACTTAAATTATAATAATGTCAAAGGAAGTCGGATACATCCGAAAGAAGTAGAAGTCGTTAATAGACTAACAGCCTCGTGCAGACGAAAAGGAGTCTGCTCTCCCTCTCTCACCTCCGTTCGTCCTCCGAAGACGTCTCTTCCCATTTCTGGTCCAGATTCACTCGCGAAACCGCATGTCCTCTACAGAAAACGTGGGAAAAAACAATCGCCGGGCGATGCCGAGTGCCCACTCGCCGTGGACCGCCTGGCGAGAAGCCTTCATGGCGGACGAGAATTCACAACAAACCGTCTGGCGGATAGCGGCGCCACACCAACGCCCCTCCCCGGGGAACGGCCGAACTACTATCCCCCGATGAGACGGGAAGAGGACGGATGATGAGAGAGAGAGAGAGAAACGACAAAAAAGAAACACGAAGAGCGAAAGAGAATGAGAAATGTAGTATGAGAAGAGAGGGGGGGAAGAAAAGAGGAGTGAGGAGAGACGGGCAGGGGATCGAAACATGTGACTGTCGAGAACTATGCGCGCGCTTCCTTTTCTCTCTCGCTTGGCTCTTGGAACTTAATACGAAGGGTGCGCGAGGGGAAAGGGGCGAAGGGGGCGGAAAACGATCAAAATCGGGGTAAACGAGGAGTGAAGCGAGTGCTTGGCGGAACTTCGCATCACTCAGCGTGCAGTTCGAAGCCAAACTGAGAGCTATGCTGAACGCAATTTCTGCCCCGCACATCCCCGCCCCTCTCGCCGAATGCTTTCCCGCCCCCTCTAACCTTCCTCCTGCCCCTCCCTACCCGCCCTTCTCTTCGTTAGGTGCCGATAGGAGGATCCTCCTCTGGGAACGTGGAATCGGTCAAAGGAACTGCTCCTTTATTCCTGACTACGATGAAGGGCCAAGGAAGGGGAAGCTAAAGGTCTACGGTTTGGAACGACCGCCACATTTGTTCTTATTGCCAAGTGCGACAAATGGCAGTTAGCATTACAAGCAGCGTTGGCAATCCGAGTGGAAAGAAATTTCCTCGCAGCATTAACTAGCGGCTTACAATTCTATTCGAACGTTCATTTTTCATTATCTTTGAAAATTCAAAATAAAAGTTTGTGATAGATAGTGAGAGTGTGATAGTAGTAGGGGCCCCACTATTGCGTCACTGCGGTCGGAAACGGGAAACGTAGTTCACGATAGTATGGATAAAGCAAACCTATTAAATCATCACTTTCAGAAAGCTTTTACTCGTGATGACGATGAATGTGAAACCCCTATTCCTATGCGTCAGGGCGATTCGATGGAAGATTTGGTATTTTCGGAAAATGGCATCGCGCTCCAACTTCATTCAATTAAGCCAAATAAATCTCCTGGACCGGAGGAAATTCCCGCGCGTGTAATGAAAGAATTAGCTGCTGAAATCGCGCCGTATTTGAAAATTATATTCGAGAAATCCATTAGAGAAGGAGTAGTTCCTAAAGATTGGAAGGTGGCACATGTTACGCCCATCCATAAGAGTGGCGACAGAGAGAACCCCGAAAATTATAGGCCGATATCCTTAACTTCATTATCGTGCAAGATACTTGAGCACATAGTCTTTAGCTCTGTAATGCGCTATTTAGATAGTCATTCATTGCTTAGCGGATGCCAACACGGATTCCGGAGAGGTAGATCATGCGAAACGCAGCTCGGCCTGTTCGTGGACGATTTGTTGCGATGCGGAGAGAAAAATACTCAGGTCAATGCCATATTCATTGATTTCAGGAAGGCGTTCGATAAAGTATCTCATAGGAAATTAATTGCGAAGTTAGGACAATGTGGTATCAATTCGAAAGTTGTCGGTTGGGTGAGAGACTTCCTCTCGAATAGGGAACAGATAGTTGTCATCGATGGGAAATACTCGTCCCCCGTTAAAGTTGCTTCGGGTGTTCCTCAGGGAAGTGTATTGGGCCCTCTGCTCTTCTTAATCTATGTAAATGATATGTGCTCGGTTGTTCGTAGTAAAATTAGGCTTTTCGCCGATGACACCGTTCTATATAAAGAAATAAAAAATCAGGAGGACCATCAGTCTCTGTGTGAAGACTTAAGAGCCATTTCAGCGTGGTGCAAAGAATGGCAAATCGAAATTAATTATACTAAATGTGCCGCAGTCACGTTCTGGAAAAGTAAGAACAAAGATTTAGGTTTCGAATATAAAATAGATGAAATGAGTATTCGACAAGCTGAGTATGTAAAATATTTAGGAGTAACCATTTGTCGAGATCTTTCGTGGGACATGCACATTCGTCGAGTTATAGGCGCGGCCAACAAGAAACTGGCATTCATAGGTAGAATAGTACGGAACACTACAGAGAAAGTACGCGAAACATGCTACTTATCACTGGTAAGACCACAAGTGGAATACGCAGCGAGCATATGGGATCCGTACGAGAAGGGACACATAATTCAACTAGAAAGAGTACAGCGCAGAGCAGCCAGATTTGTAAAACAAAAGTACGGACATAAGGAAAGCGTCACCTCTTTATTGAGCGATTTGAACTGGGTATCACTGGAGGACCGTAGATTGGACTCAAGGTTGAAACTTCTAGAGAAATATAGGTCAGAATGTCTAAAAGAGGAGGTAGTGGGAATAATTGTGGCACCGACGTATATAGGTAGAAATGATCGAGACGATAAAATACGTGAGATCGATTGTAGGACGGAGCGTTATCTAGGCTCGTTCTTTCCGAGGACAATAAGAGATCACAATAGGAAATTTCGAATTGCGTTAGACAATCTTTAGGTAGGATTTGGTGCATTGCACCCCCTGCCACCCACCAACTTGGTGAATTGCAGGGTAACTTGTAGATGTAGATGTAGATGTAGATGTAGATGTAGTAATTAAAATGTAAACTTGGAAAGAAGAAGTCTGCCAAAGAAAAAAATACAAGAAAGATGGCAACAGTTAAGATCCGATATTTATCTTGAGAGCTGCTATTTCAACGTTTCTCTAAATGTACCTATATTAGCCGTTAATTCATCTTAGAAACTCAATTCTTCGTGTTTGGGATCAAAATGCTGAAATCTAGCATACTGATGGCGATCCAATAGAATGCTCAAAGGAATTTATGTTCTAAGATCGTTTATGAGTGTTTGAAAGATTTTTCTTCGCTTTCCTATGTTAAAAATTGTTAAAAAAAGTTTATCCAGTTGTATCTGAGAGCTTCCAACTATTTCTGATTCGCTCGACTTATTATAACTTTTTACTCTTCACGCAATTTGTATCCAGTATACAACGGAAAAACTTCAAAATCGTAAAATTATTAAATCCTCATTTTTCCTTCGATCATACCTTCGGCCATCGGTCGGTCCTTCGCAGAATGTTAATTGATAATTTTGTAAACCAACTTTTCGTTAAAAATTTTTTCTTGTTAGGATATATCATGAATTATACACTTCAGATACCGCAACTATTCTAGTTTTAAGGAAGTTTTATTGGACTTCATCAATTTAAGAAGTTTAACAATTACATATATCCATTAATAATATAATCAGATTTGACGGTTCGGGATGCTATTGAGAAAACTCCCGCTTCCATCTTTATTAGTGTTCACCTTTTAGTCCTACTATATTATACAAATTATTCTTTCTACAAAAGCACCCCATATAAAACGCGCTTGTTTCCTAAATAACCCTAACTAATTAACTGTCTTATAACATTTTTAATTACATGTATAAATTTATCAATCTTGGCTAGCATCTTTTCATTCGCAAATTGCATCTTCCAAGATCTCTGAAGTATATTTTAATTGCATTCTTGTAATTCTTTTTTATTTCACTTGCAATTTAAGCTCCTTAAGCACTGGATCAACTTCAACACACATTAAAATGACCTCGTCTAAATTCATTCCGTGACCGCATCGTATCGCTGCACCACGGCTATTTAACATTTGTCACACAAGGCGAATTCACTTAGGAACCACCACATACGACATATTTGAATTTTTATAATTTCAATCTGTTTTCGAATGTCCGAAGCGGCAAAATGGCGAAAATAACCGCGATAATTAAAGGTTTATGTATTTGAATAAGAAACAGTCTGGGCTAGCGTTGATCGCACTTGCTTTAAAGAGATTGAAAATATCCTTGGTTGGAAAATATCTATCATGACGAAGCGGAAAAAAACCCTGCTGAAGGATATTTTACTGTAATCAAACTATCAACTCTCTAAATGGATAAATGAATTTAATTAGCAGCCAAAACTATTCTTTTGGCAACAATATTCAGAAAGATTGTCCTTCATCGGTCTAAAACATTCAAACTATTCTTTTGGCAACAATATTCAGAAAGATTGTCCTTCATCGGTCTAAAACATTCAATATCAACATGTAAGAAGTGAAATATTTCAACTGCCATAGAATTCTTAATATTTTAGTAGCATTCCCGTTGTTGCTACGCTCGCAATTAATTTGTAGTTAAACTATACCAAGTAGTAGTAGTGGAAGGAAAGCGACTTAGTAACTGTGAAGAATTTCGTCATGTTGGAAGGTATTATAATAGAGAGATGTGGAGAGAAGAGACAAGTCCAGCGAAAAGGATTTGCTTTCGTTTTGATGAATTAGCTAATCACAAAACTACTTGTTTTCCATAAAAAACGTTAAGTAGCATGATGTATTTTACCATTATAACATTAACTAGCGTAACACATACACAATTTTTAACAAAAATGAGAGTAAACAATAACCTCATAAAGTAAAGAATAGGATTTGTAGTTATATATAATGAACTGTATCAACAATTCCAATTTATCAAGTATTAGTAGAGGGAGAAAAGCAACCAAGGAGCTGAGGAGAATGTCGTCAGGTGGGAAGACTCGTGTGAAAGGAGAAGAGAGGAGGCTGGGTCTGCGAGAAAGAATTGCAAAATTTTTACTAAAAACAAAGAAATTCATCGCCGTACATATCATCGTGTTATTGTATTATTTAAACACATGCATGAACTTTATAGGAAAATAACATGATATCAAGTTTTACTTTTAAACCTTTATCAACTATTTTAAAGAATACATTTTTGGAAGTATCATTTTCACTTATTTTCGCTTCGATAAACTAAACAATCTGCAGTATCTACTATATTCAATGAAAATTAAGCGCTACTTTACTGAGTGAAGTTTTAAATGTAGTATGTGATCAAGTTTATTCAACTTAAAAAATTTCTGCAACAACGGGAGTACGGAAATATCAGTATTATATTCGAGAGGCGTTAAACTCGAGTCATGCCGATTTTCAATAAAACGAATGTAACTTTTATTTTTTTTAATAGCAAAGAAACGTTTACTCAACTGATAACGTAATCATTCTTCTCGTTTTTCTTCCTTCTCCCGTTTTAGCGGCTGATGATCCTCTACACCAGATGTCCCCAAACTACGGCCCGCGAAAGAGTTTTTTCCGGCCCGCGGAAATTTTATTAAACATCACAAACATCATAAAATCAGTGTTACCAATTTAAAAACAGGCGCATTGTTCGCATTAGAATTTTTTCTTACATTTATTCAGGTTTACTTATAGCTATATATATACTTATATATATACATGTATGCTTAGGTAATTATAGAATAAAATATTTAAAATTTTGAAACTGTTTTGTTTTTTGATCCGACCCGCCCAGCACTTTCAATATTCCTATGTTGTCCTCCTCTCAAAAAGTTTGGGGACCCCTGCTCTACACACTCGACAGTATTTTTCACAACACCGAAACATTTGTTTATTCAACATGGAGGCATTGTGTTGTTACCAAGATTAAGACCACAAAATGTATGATTATATTATTACGTATTTTTTCTCGCTTGAGAATGCAAAATATATTCATAATTATTATAAGGATTTACTTTAAAACATTTTTACCATATACGGAAAAAAGCTATAAACCTTGAAACTTATATGCAAGGTAAGTGAGCCATATTCCGACACGGTCCTAATTACGACACTCGGCTCTATTGGTCATAGCATTGATCGTAACGGGTAGAACGCAGTACTTCCTTAATCTATCTTTAATGACAGCAATGCAGTACTTGTTTCATTTTCCTGGCCGTAACATTGTCGCTGTCAGAGCCCATCTTGATTTAGTTGGAGCTTGGCTTCGATTTTAAGATGTGATATTTTTCTAAATTTATGATATAAAATTGAAAGAAAGTAATTCATCCAATACATCACTTAAAAGATAATTTAATTCTCTTTAATATGGTGTTCATATATTGGGAAAATTATCAATCTTTTTCCTGTAGTAGACCAATTAATAACAAAAAGCAAGGATCCCTAATTCCAAGAGTGTATTTATTTATGTGAGTAACATATTTATTTCTGCATAATTTGAAAATACCGATGAAAATATTGACCTGTTTCTTGAGATTTTTGAATAGTGCTAAACCTCACAATTTTTTTCAGTTTTCAATTTTCACGAGCATTTTCATAAAAATTTTGTGAGCACTTTTTTTCCTAAATGTTTGTTTTAATAAAAATGTTCCGATTTTTTTAATGTTAAAAATATGTACTATTACGGTTCACAATTAACGTTTATTATTTCATTTTGTGTAAGCATTGTCTCCTATTAGTTCTACTAAGTGCCGGAATTTGGATCATAGGGTCTAAATTCCGACTTTGACAATTTTTCCTCGTTACTTGTTACTCTGATTCAACTGAGGATATCAAAGAAATACTTTTTTTCTGAATAGTTCTTTACAGATACTAACTTTATACTAATTTTCAGTTTCATACAAAATGTAAAAAATTATTAAAAATCGCCAGACTTAGTGTCAGAATATGGCTCACTTACCTTCGTATGTAATTAAAACAACAGAAGCGGAAGCTTCATTTGCAGCTAGCCTACGTTTTTAATATATAAGATTTGTATTTGAACATATCTGTATTAATATAAAAAAAATTTAGAGCCGAAATATCTTTATAATGAATGAGAAATTAATACAAAGAGAAGAAATGTAACACTTAGGAAACTGCGTTTGTATACAATGTAGGCTAAACTAAGAAAATTAAATAACTTTAATAAACGATTTAAAAATTCACAGATACGAATGCATAGTACGATGGAAAAGAAGATATATGTTATTATTATTACGGCTTTAAATAAAGTAGTAATTACATTTCTACTGTCGTTTCCTCAGGCTTTAATTTCCTGGTTATTTAGTAAGTCCCGACAAACGCCTTTCCCTCGCTCACGTGATAATCACAGTTTAGTTTTGAAAAGTTTATCTGGCAGTGACATTCTCATTCCAATAACATTTTTGTCCATTCTTTTAGACATGACATTTCGAGATTACGACACACCGCACGCTCCGTTTCGCATTTCAAAACTGAATTCCTAGAAGTCGCTAGTATCATTTCATTTTTCCCCAGTTCCTATCGTGACTGCCGTGTCGTCAGTGTTGCGTTTATCCGTCATATCTTATTACTTGCGTGTCATATCCTTCGCTGCCGCCCTTGAGACTTGGCGCTCGCCTCCTGACGGGCAGAGAGCTGATTTGAATTGATGGGCGCCGTCGTTTGATTGTGTGAATCACTGCTTCGTCTGATGAAGAGTGATGAACTAAAATTGTCGCATTTGTTTATTCAGGGTGCTCATTGTTTTTACATACTTAAAATTCAGTAAATAATAATTTATCTTTTCTTAGAATTAGAGAATGTTTCTAAATTATTTTTCATGTACTACCCGCCCTGTAAAAGTAATAAGCCTTTCCCTCTTTCCATAAAATTTTTTTAATTTCTGGTAGATGAGGATATTAATGTACTCAATGGTCACACACAAATTTATGTTCATCTACATCTACATATTACCCTGCAAGTCACCTTGACGGTGGATGGCAGGGGGTACCGCGCACCAAGTTCCTAACTAATTATTATTCACTTATCTATTGTGGTCACGCATTGTCCTAGGGGAAAATGACTCCTTATACCTCTCAGTCCTACTATCTATTTCGCGAATCTTGTCCTCATTATCCCTCCGTCCGATATACGTTGGTTGTCGAATAATATCTTTCATTTCATTTATGAATATCTCCGACCTATATTTATCTAGAAGTTTAAGTCTCGCCTGTAATCTACTATCTTACAACGATGGCCAACTCAACTCTTCAATGAGTAACGTAACGCTCTGTTTTTTACCGTAATTCTTTTTCACGAATCTAGCTGCTCGCCGCTGTATTTTTTCTAAATCCTTTATGAGTCCCCTCTGATATGGATCCCAAACAGCTGCTGCGTATTCCATTTGAAGGATAAATAACAGGATTCTCTCACCTTTTCCGTGCTTTTCCTGACTATTCTACGCACAAAAGCCAACTTATTTGTCGCACCTATCACTCGTCTTATGTGGGTGTCCCAAGACAGGTCACGATTCAAGGTTACCCCGAGGTATTTCCCAGCTGATTCACCTCTTGCCTACGCGCAATGGGTATCTAAGAGGTAGTTCAATGAATAGCTGAATAGCAAGGGAGAAGAGAAACCCGGTGCCGACATTAGTCTACTCTTAACGAAGAACACCAATGGTAGATGAAACTTCATATTTCGCCATCATATAGCTGCGATCGGCGAAATCTTAAGAACGCGGCTTGGAAGTAAGAGCGACTTCAGGGAATTCTCAGTTGGTGGATTGAGTGGATGGAGTGTGTGTGTGGAGAGGAAGATGTGTGAAGAGGGCGAGAATTGTTACTCATCTCTAAACGAGAGAGCGCGACGCACTCTCGGCCTTAATTATATCGTTTGAAGTAACCGAGAAATAAGATAGGAAAGGCGGATGGAATGGACTTGTAGTCGGGAGAGAAACAGGGGTTTGGAGAAGAAATTCAGGAAAAGGAATGTTAGGAAAAGTGGGAAATAGGCTTCGAGGGAGGAAGAAGATGAGGGAGAGAGTGAGGGAGATGTGTTGGAGGGAGATGGATTGGAGGGAAAAGGATTGGAGGGAGATGGATTGGAGGGAGAAGGATAGGTAAAACGGGCGGAGGAAGTAAATTAGAGAGCAGTGAGGAAATTAAGAGGGAAGGTGATGGATTTGCCACGAGTTACGTGAAAACGGATTAGAAATGAAGAATGGAATACACAAAATCCACGCGGATTGAAATTGCCATAGTTACGCTAGAGGTTCACATTTCCAAAAATTCCCCAGACTGCAATTCCAAGGAAGTTTAAAAAAACAGCAAAATCAGATTCCAAAAGCGGTTTTTTTTTAATGTTTGCGTAAATTTTCGGAATTTTCGACCTCTTCTCTCTCTCTCTGTCCTTGTTATTCAAAACATACCTCACTATAGTTAAGCAGTTGTAACAATCTTTACGATTTTTTAAAAGTAAATTGAATTTATTTACGCTTAGCCTTTATTATTGCAGTAACGTAAAAAAAACGAAACTTTAAACAGTTAAAAAGGGGAATTTAAAATCTTGTTCAAGGGCAAACGAACCAATGAACGTTCCTCAAATCGATCAAGTTTCTTTCTTTTACCAGGCAAAACCACCTTGAAAATATTAACTTCCCAGCTCTTCTCGTTATTTACAAATTTTGCGCACGGACGAACTAAGTGAAAACATAAGCGATTTTAAAAAAAGCGCTGAAAAGTACAAATATCTTAGTATTCCACATACATACTTAATTATTTGAGTTTATTTGAGTAAAAAAAACGCCAGTTTCGCGTTGTCAGTTTTCAATCTCAATCCGGTGGTTAGGAAAAATAAATTTTGTTCCGAATAAGCTGTAAGCGAGTCATGGCCACCAAAAAATAGAAAACAGATTCTACCTTATTGGATGCTAATTACGTGCGATAAGGGGTTCAATCCAATCACCCGAATTAACACAAAAGTCAATCTTCAAATATTAGTAATATTAACATGCTTGGTGGAACTGTTGCATATTAGTGTGCATTTCATGCGAGGCGTGAACTTATACAAAGCAAACACTTCCTAATTATTTTTAAGTAATATGAATTAACAGACGTATCAAAACTATTTTTAAGACCACCTTTAAGTTGACTAATAGCAATATAACCAAACCAATCACCAACAGAAAGATATGAAAATAGCACTCCCTCCAATATATTTCAACATTTGATTTAAATTTACCTGACGATGGTGTTTTCTTCATTCCTTATATTTAATTCTTGCTTTGAAATAAATATGACTTATAATTAAATAACATAAGTACATGCAATCAATCATTTACAATCACTGTTATATATATAGTCATATTAATTCTGAGATACTGCAATTGTTGCGCGTCTATAGCTCTAAAACTCTTCTTACGAGCTGATTTTGCTAGTTTGAAGAGTTTTTTTAATCTGGCGATTTAGCTCGACGCATGACTCGCACATAAATTTTCTTTCAAAAGACAAATGGAACATGTTCTACAGCCAATTCAAATGATTACTTGCGACATGTGACTACCAGAAACAATCCTTCATTTTCCTACAAGAGTCTCCCTCTTTCACAACATGACGCCATCTTGGACACAAGGGTCCAGCTGCCATGGTCACGTGATCACTAGCGTGACAAAACGAGAGACCCTATGGCTGCCATGTTCCCTTTTTTCGGGTCCCTTCCCTTTCAACCCTCGTCCCACAGCCGGCATCCTCGGCCTCCCATTGCCCTTCTCTCAGCCCCTCGACCATAGTGCCCACCCCTACAGAGAATCACAAAGGAAGGAGCGCTCCAGATTGCTTTGCTGCGGACTTTTCAGTTTTGAAAGCAGCGACTCACGTCGATTGGTTGCCTGTCATGCAATGTGCGTCTCAACCTCTCCCTCTCCACTCTCTGTTCTCCACTTGACATTCTCTAACCAAATTCAGTGCGAATTTGGAGCGGCCAGTCGTCGCATATACCCCCGTCCTTAATCTCGTCTCCGACTCGGCTTAGCGTTCCATATGGATATTGCTTGGAGTGTTTAGCCGTCAAGACGCCGCCGCGCTTAGCGATGTCTTCCCTCCGGAGTGAAAATAGCCATTCATCTCGCAGTGAGCTGGTTCCTCTTCGAACAGAAACCGAAGTTAAAATTGAACATTTCCCTCAACGTCTTCCGGTTGCGCATAGTAGTCATGGCATCAGGGATCCCGTAAAGTACGATATGTATTGAAATTTCTTTATCACTTTGTGTTCTATGTATATAATTTTCTTTAATACACGACTTTTAGCGCTGTATGTTTATATTTTAATTTTATGATGTGCACCTATCCCTCGATTTACACGGTACTTGATGTACACGGTTTCGGTTTTACAAGGTCAAGAAAATGCGACCATTTCTTGATCTACGCTGGATCTCTGCTGGTAAATTTGTTTATGACACTGAAGATGACAGTGATTGAGAAGAAGTTTATTGAAGTTTTCGTTAAATTATTATTTTTTTCAATTTCATAATTAAATGTATTTCCTTGCTATACAATTTTTTTATTCCTTCAATTTTGAATTTCCGAGATTGTATGAAGTTTTCATTTAGTTAATATGTATTTCCTCTAATGTTTACTTTATCATTACTTCCGAGTTCAAATTTCTTTTATGAATTTATTTTGTACTTAATGCGAAGGTTGTGTTCTATAATGCTTATATTATTATTTCATCCGAATTCAAATTTCTGATTAATACCTACCTAAATATTTAAAAATCAAATTTCCAAAATAGGCTTTATTTTAAAATAAAGAGAAACCTAACCCACAATTTTATATGAAGTGTTAGTTTCGATTTACACGGCGATATTTGAGAACTCCAATCCCGTGTAAATCGAGGGATGGGTGTATTAGAAATTACACAGTATATTTTTTAGTTGACGACCCTCTAAAAAAGAGCGTTAGATGTATTTTTTCGTATTTCCGTTTACCTGAATTTTGGCATGTTTTTAAATTTTCGCCATTATTCATACCGTATCGCCCTTTTTTAAATTTAAAGAAATTAAATCTTCCGTTTTCTTTAGCTTCGAATTTAAATCATTTTTATTTCCAAGTCGATATATATTTTGTAGTGTGGTCTTGAACTACCTTGTGTTTTGATGCAGAGTGAGAAGAAAGAGCAGCATGCACTCCAAATACGATACTGTGTAGACCACGGAAAAGAGGTGTGATGAAACAGGACTTTGTGTGATTCCCCTTCGATTGGCAGTGCCTTCTCTTCAGTTCCCATTGTTTCATTCCCTTTTGTCGAGAACAGCTTTTGGCGGACGCCTCGTAATGAGCGACGCTGCCTCATTCATTATCCCCTCTCGTGCTGCACACGTCCATCTACGAAGAGAATCTCAAAGAAAGGAAAGAGGGGATTCATCGCACCGACCCTCGATCCCGCTGCACGCCCTCTCCCTCATCCTCGTTGCGATGCGCCGCGTGCACGTGTTGCGAGTGGCTCGCTCGCGCCGTTGGCGTTGGCGACGGCGGCCGCTCGCATCACTGGCGCCGCGATCGCTTGGCATTTCGCGCACACGATTACTCGCACGCACGCACACACGCATGCGTTTCCGCCTTTCGCTGGCCAAGCGTCCGTCGGAATTTTACGGACCATGTCTCCTTGATAGACCACGTGATCGTGCGAGACAAAAGGAAAACTCCGGACGGCTAGACTTTCTTGGAGGAGGGGATATTTTCTTGTGGTTCCGTAGTCGATAGAAAAAAAACTAAAGATTCAAAAATAATAAGTTATAGCTGCCTAGATGTATCAAAAGCTATCTCCAGTAATGTATATCATATGCATTGCGGCATTCATATAAGCAAATAAGTTTTTCTAGGCTCAAATATTATAGTAAGATAAAGAGTACAATAGGAATAGTGATGATTTATATTTTAGCGTATTTTAAAAACAATTATCACATATCATTATTTACTTATATACTCTCTATAGAATATATAACTCCCATCCGGAGGTTCAGTTTTACCTTACACCACTATATTTATTAGTTTGAATTTTCGGAAAATCTAACTGGCGAATTCATATAAATCTTTGGAGGAAGTGAACGGACGACGAAAACCATCACCGTCGTATTTAACGAGCAAAGTCGGAAAAGCACGCAGTACACGACAAAAATCGAAAATTTCATCGCCACGTGTAATTACACTTGAATAAAACCGGTGCCCAGGATGCACATTACATACGTGGAATCTCGCGGCGGGGCACCGCGGAGGTTTTTATACGAAGGGAACGGAATGAATAGCTTTGAAATTGACTCCGAACTGACGACTGCCTCGGGAGCAGGGCTCTTGCATCGAGTTGAATGAGGGAGGGGGTGAATCAGCTCACAGGGGCGAAATTCTCTCCTCCCTTGGGATGGAGAGAGAGAGAGAGGGAGGGAAGGAGGGGGAGGGGAGGGGGCTTTTGCGGGAGGAGGTAGAGGAGGCGATCGCGGCGAGAGAGAAAGAGAGAGATATATATTGGGAGATGAAGGGGTGGGAGGGAGACCTTGGGTGGGTGTCATCATTCGCTTGGTCCGCCCCGCCGCTGTACAGGTGTGGAAGAGAAATGGGAAGGTGAGCGGGGAGGGGGAGGTCGGGAGAGTGAGTGGAATCGGCGGAGGAGAGGGAGTTATGCGGACGGTCATCGCGCACCTTTGGGGCTGGGATTCGCGGTGGTTACCGGACTTCACCCGATTAAAGCACGGCCGTATTGTTTATTATTTCCCTCTCTCTCTTTACCCACACCACTATCTTTCTCTCTCTCTTTCCACTCGCTCGCGACCACACCCACTCGCTCTCTCCCGATTAACCGAGTATCCAGCGTTCGCATTCACCCGGCGTGTCTGGCCCAGCCTCCGGACCGCTTCGCGTCACATCCCCGCTGCCCTTCCATCTCCGCTCCTCTCTCCCCCCCTAGCTCAAACCCTCTGGAATCCGGCGCCCCCTCTCTCCGCCCCACCCCCTCGCCCCCATGTGGTTAAAACCACCGGGAGATTTACGAGTGGCTGCGGGGACATTTCTAATAAAAAGCGTCGCGTCATCAGCCGGCGAGTATGGGGATGACACCAGGGGAAATGATTCACGGACACCAACCGCACCCATCCCACTCCGGCACCCTTGCTCTCCAACTCCTCCCATCGCTGTCTTCCGCACCACTCTCGCACCAGCAGCCCCCTCCCTCCCACCCCAAACCTCCCTTCAGCATCTCCTTTCGCTCTACGCATCCCTCTCTCGAGTTCCTCTCTCTATCTCTCTCTCTCTCTCTCCTTTCCTCTCTCTCTCTCCTTTCCTCTCTCTCTCTCTCTCTCTCCTTTCCTCTCTCTCTCTCTCTCTCCTTTCCTCTCTCTCTCTCCCCCCTTTTCTCCGGGTCTACGATGTCTAAGGTACAGTTAGGACTCCTTCACACGAACCACTTTCGGTGGTCGACGTCAGCAACTGGCGCGTGGTCGAGTCCAACTGCCAAATCGCGCATCGACTCAACCACTAGTGGTTGACTAGTGGTTCGGTCGAACACAAAAAGTGGTCTAGCCAACCACTGACAGATCTCTTCAATCCTCTTCGAGAGATGTGTCTCGAAATGGACTTGGAAGAGGGAAGCACTTCTTCTCTTAACCAAAATATACCTAATGCGCTGTAAATCAGCTTTATATTACAATTTTGCATTTATACGTTCATTTGCGCAATACTTATTTATTATTACAAATACCAATGCGTGACCGAAGACATATGAACGGACAAAAACTTTCTATAAAAGTTTGGTGTTATTTTCTAATGAAATTATTAAAATGACTAATATTCAGCTTTTATTAATTAAATTAGAGAGCATGGGAATTTATTTTTCAATTTTTATTTACTTTTGGTGGTGGGTATCACGAAATATGTTGATTGGTTTTAGACAGCCTTTAAAAAATTTTGGGAGTTACAACGTGATCATGCGCAGCGTCTCAGTGGTGGTGGAACCGTTGCAGTCGCTGACGTCAACCAAAGTTAAAGTGGCTCGTGTGAAAAGGGAAGACGTTGCAATCGGTGGCGGTGATCGACCACCGGCCGACGCCAACGGAACGTACGTCTGAAAAGCTCCATAAGAATACACTGCCGACCACTGGTGGTTGATTTTGACCACTAAAAGTGTTCGACCTTGGCCACCGAAAGTGGTTCGTGTGAAAGGGCCCTTACGGTCCGGTCTTCAAAAATAAAATCGCATCTAATGGAGTGCCGCGTAACGTGGACGTTTATATATATCAAGTCGTCACGCAGAAAAGTGCGATGGATGGCTGCCATTTCAGCAGCCCATGTCCTTATAAGGGTTTATTCGACCACTTAAGAGTAATTTATTACGTCAGGATTGAATCAATCCAGTTTTTTTGCGGTTCACCAATCATTGTAAGGAAAAGATTTTCTTTTGGATGCTTACAATGTGTGAAGTGGAAACTTTGTTCTTCCTGCTGGGAAATATTATCTACGCGCGTATTTCTGATGAAATTTTGTAGAATGATTTTTTGTGCTATTTCTTAAAAGTTAGATATTTTTGTGTTCTTTTCTGTACATTTTTTGGCAGTGATGACCTCATGAACTTTTTAAGAAGTTGAATAAATGATTTACATTCTTATTTTTCTATTAAATTCGTGTCGAGGTAGCTTTAACATGCATGTTGGCAAAATTGCATAGTTGCATCGAAAAACGCTTGCTGTCAATGAATGACAAATACCTAAGCTAAAACACGATTCTTAATAATCACAAAAAAAGTTTTCTGTAGCGTGTTATAGCAGAATTTATTTCATTTTTATCTCATATATATTTTAACACGATAAAAAAAGAGTTTTCGACCTCCTCTCCCTCCAAAACGGAAAAACACAAATCAATCCAAGGTTTCTGATAACATACCTCATCGCAGTTAAGCTGTTGTAATAGGATCTTCATCTCTTTTCGAAAGTTATTTGCATCAGTAGGGTTCATGTCTATCACCAGTCGAAACTATTCTGAAATCTTAGCTTCCCAGTTATACTCGTTGCTTCAAAATTCTACGCACGGTCGAGCAAAGTGAAAAAAAATAAGCAATTTTAAAAAAGCGCTAATAAAAAGCGTAAGTTGAATTCATCTAAAAATACATCAAATTATGTTTAATTTCGTCGTCGCTGCAGACTTTTAAATTATTTAAGAGATAATATGCATTTATGGAACCATAAATGCATTTTTGTTACAAGAGTGAGCTCTTTGTATTAGTACGCAATCCAAGACGATTCAAAACGAAAACCGGTATCGCAATCCATCTCTGCTCTGCTCTGAGAAAATCTGGATCTTTCGCGACCGAGCGAGGATGAATTCCACTGCTAATTGTTCGCCGATATTAAGAAAGGAATTAAAAAAAAGGCTCCTGCCCTTCTATTCCCCTCACCCCTCCTTCCTCGGCTATAAATCCTCTCAATTTCCTTGGCAGTTCAAGCGTTGCATCTCGCCATAGCACTTCCTTTCCTAGTTCCACCTCCTCACTCTCTCTCTCTTTCCCGCACACCCCACCCCCCTCCCGCATCGCTAACGTGGCACCCCCTCATAACCCGCCCACCTCCTCTATTCGCCCATCCACCCTCCTACTCATCAGCGCCATCTAGCCTTTTAAGAATGTCCAACCGAGATGCCTCTTCTGCAGCACCCTCCTCCACTCGCGCTTCTCCTCGCCAATCTCCTTGGCCTCTCTTCTCCCTCTTTATTCTTTCCCTCATTCGATCCCCACTCACTCCACTCTTTCTCTCACTCAACCGGTGCCGTTTTTTTGTGTTCCTCTCCTTGCGACGGAACGGAGCACGGGGTGGCGAGGACGCACTTCTGGAACGGAGGGCGGGGGGGGGGGAGAGGCTTTCTCTTGCAGGAAGGAGAGAGGGGAAGGCAGAAGGAAAGGGGTGGCAGAAGGAAAGTCGGGCCTAAGTTAGGCTGAGGCAGAAGGTACAAAAAAATTCGGAGAAAAGGGACCGAAAGAAGGAGAGAGAGAAAGATGGAAGGAGTGGAGCGAGAGAGAGAGAAAAGGATAGAAACCTATGGCATGAGAGATGGCCCCGAAGTCGTGCACACTAGGCGTCTTATATGAGCGATGGCCCCGCTGGGATTAATAACCCCGACCGCATGGCAAATGCAAGCTCACGGATGCCGGCAGTGAGTTTTGCGTCTTACTCTCGTGACGTGATTAAGTGTGGTAAAAGCCTCGTGCTCCGGGGATACGGTGTAACCTTTTGGTATAAGTCAGCCAAGGAGCGAAAATAAGCTAATAAGAATGCGTCGAGATTTATATTCGTTTGCGTTCCTTTTTTGTAGTGGAAAAAAGAACTATTAGCGTACCCTGGTAATATCGTGTACTTATCCTAGCATGGATTTTTTCATTTGTAATAGGGCTGGGACAAAATACTTTCCGCCTTGAAGGAATTACGTAAGTTTTCAAAATGTTTTCGTGAGTTTCTTGAGTTTTAGAGAAATGCACGTCTCATTTGGAGACTGGCTAAAGGGAACAGAAAAAGGAACATCTATGTATCTCTTCCTGATATACTACAGAAACTAAAAAATATATCTCCATGAAGACAGACCGAAAGTACAATAATAAAATAGAATGCGGGCGAAATAAAAATTTAGGACAATAAATTACTTATCAATCATTTTACACAGGGCCGGCCTGAGCTACGGGCGCCAAAGTTTTGGGGGCGCTATCCCGATCATTTATCTATGCATTACTTGCAAGTGAATAAATATTGGATGCCATATATATCGAGGAACAGACTAGAATCTTGATTGCATTCCTATTAAATTATCATTATCAATAATTTTTACAGAGCGATGAATAAATTAACATGTACTTTGTAAATATCTCAACAAACATTAACGGATGGGGGCACTGGAGTGCTATCTCGCTAGGGGCGCCAATATTCCTCGGGCCGCCCCTGATTTTACATCTGAGTTTAATAATTGGGTTAAAATGGGGTATTTTTGCGCAATGATCATCGAAGTGTAAAGAATTAAAGACAAAGAAACTCTGCCACGCTCTACATAGCGCAAATAAATTCCGTATAAAGGAAAACCTGGTCCAGAGAGTTACCAATGAAAGGAGGTGATGGCTCAAATGATATAATGGTTACCTTTTCTGAAAGAATATGTTGTTAAGCACAGAAAGAGCCCTATTTCATAAATCTCATGTGAATATCGTCAAACCAGGGCGATATATTTGCATGATATTGTATATCCTTTACGGATACGCTAATTTGAAGCAGCGTCTCTATATGACTGATGAAAGTTTAAAGTAAACTCAAATTCTTCAAGCATTAGAAATCTCCATTTTCCAGAAAAAACTATCATGCAGAAACATAAAAAAGGTTCATTTTTACAGATTATCGCAAAAATGTCCAAAGTTCTTCGTGATACCATATTGCAGTAAGACATCGCAAAGGAATAATAAAGGTCTCCCACGGCCCGGTAAGATATCACCAAATCTGAGATAGGAGGAAGAAGGCACTAGAAGAGAAGGTCCAATGAAAGAGGTGAAGATGAAAAATGGGCAAGCTAAGAGGCGTGGGATGATATGGGTCGGGGAAAAGTAAAAGGAAATAAATGGACGGAGAAAGAAAGGAGGGAGAAATAGAGTGCTAGATACAAGAGAAGATGGCGAGAAAGGAGAGGGAGAGAGAGAGAGAGAGAGCTATAACAAGAGGAATATGACTAGAATGAGATTTCTATGCAAGGCTTTCAAGAAACATGCGAGTGGAAGATAGAAATAAAAAAAGTAAAAGAAGCAGAAAAGAGACGGGGCAATGAGAAGTGCAAGTGTAATATTCTCGAAGGGAAAGGATGCGAGATGCGAATAGAGGCGATGCGATGAGGGAGGCGTACGGAATGAGGAAAAGATAATAATATGGACACGTGAGGGATGAAAGAACTAATATTAGCACAATACAGTGTGATAGGCATTTGACATGGACGGAAAAGGGAAATGCTGAATAAACCGAAGAGAGAGAGAGAGATTGGATGGATGGATAAAAAATGGAATGGAGAAAAAAAGAGGAAACGGAATGAAGGGATTCAACATTCGAGTCGAAATAGAAAGAACAAAGAAATGGAAGAGATAGGAGGCGGAGGTTGAGAATGAAGAGGGCGGCCGATTGGAGAGAGAGATGAAGAGAGAGAAAGAGAGAGTGAGGAGGGAGGATGGGAGTGTGGGGAGGGAGAGATGGGAAGGCGAGGGAAGTCTCGGGCCCGGCATTGGCCGCTCAGCTCAGAGGCAATCCATCACTGTCTAGACACCCAGGCGCAGCCTCTTCGTATAAGGCATTGTGGGGGGGCTCACTCCCCTCTCTCGCACCCCCCTCGGCCCCTCCGCCCTCCGGCCTCTTACTCGCCTTATTCCGGAGCTCCCGCCCCCTTCTCCGCCCCCCTTCCTCTCCACACTTCCTTTCCTGTGCCCTCTCTCCCTTTTCTGCTGAGAACTCATCCCATGGCACCCCCCCTTTCTTTTCCGTCTCTCTATCTGCCTCTCTACTCCCCCCTCCGCCCCTATTCCACTCCTATCCCTTGGGTGCCCACAGGATCCTTCTCTCCTAGTTCCCTTTTATGCCTTCCCTGGGACTCGCTCCTCCTCTGCCCTTCTCAATGCACGTATTCTCCCTCTATTCCCCTCATACGTTCTTTTTCGCAAACACTTTCTCATTCACCGGCCATGTGTTACAATCCTACAAGTAGCTCGAAAATTTGTAGAACTTTCGGAGTCGTCAATTAACGTCGATTCGCCACGGAATATTATTTCGGAGGGTCTTAGTTTTACAAAATAATTTTATCGCGGTTGTAGGTTTATTACGTAGCGGTTAGATTACCTTAAAGAATTAATTATCTTCATGCCACATGGGTAAACTGTAATGTTAGGGAGAATTCAAAGAGAAAGGACATTTAATTTATTCTATTTGGGTCTTCCTCCTGGATGTTTATGATAGCGTTAGTGAAATATTGAAAATCTAGGAGGATTAAGTATTATTTGTTAATTATTAGTTTCACATTGACGCATGACGACAAGCGGAAATAAGTACTTTCCAATCACTTATCTCATCTTGTACATCTGAGAAACTGGGAAAAAAATTACACCAAATTAAAGTACCACGCGCATAAATACAAACGATACACTTCAAATGGTTACTTTTTGAAGAGATTAAAACTTCTATAAAAGATTTTCCATTAAATTTATTTAGTATGTACTAGGAGTTGAACCGTTGCAGCTCCGCTAGTAAGAAAGCAAAAAAATAGAAAGAAAAAAATGAAAGAAAAGAGAATAAAGTAAAGAAAGAAAAGAAAATAATAAACGTGACTACGGCAATTATTCAGGAAGATTGTTTTTAGTATGAATCGTTTACTCGTTTGAGAATGCAAAATATATTCACCGTTTATTATGATTTCCTAACCTATTGACCTTGCATGGAAAAGCTCGATTCTTCTCATATTTCTTCCTTCTCCCGTTTTAGCGACTAATGATACTCGACAATATTTTTCAAAACACCGAAGCATTTGTTTATCAACGTGGAAGAATTGTGTTGTCACTAAGATTATAACCATAAATATATATTTATATTATTACCTATTGTTTCTTCGTTTGAGAATGCAATATATATTCTCCATTTATTGTGTGGATTTATTGTTTATTTATTTTTAACTTTATACGGAAAAGTCCCCACATTCATAAATGCTGAAACTGAGAGTTACGTACTAACAGCCTCCTGTTACGTCACCGTAAGCGGAAGCTAAGTTTAAGTTCACAGCAAAAAACCCTTCGTTCCATGTCATGTAATAAGTTATACCAATCTCGTATGTAACCATATTAGGAGGATTACAATTATCGATATGTATCTACAATAACTCAATGAAAAATAATTAAGCAAATGAAAACGGTTGTTCAGAATTGAAAAAATCTGTGTTAACCATTAATGGATTCTATTTTAAAAATAGTCGTCTTCATTGTCAATTCGTACATTTTAATATTATAGGAACTATTTATTTCGTTTACTAAAGTCAATCTTTACACTAAATTCTCTTAACATTGAAAAGATGCTTTATTTTGGACTCAGCTGTCATTTTTTTCACCAGATTTATTGGCGTAAAATGGTTCATTTCAATGGATCGACATTTTGACGAACTTATCGTGAAATTTGGCAATTCGTTATGAGGGAAGAACTCAGATTTCGTAGTTGAAAACACCATTAGTTAATGTGTCAAAATAATATTTCTTCTATCGACATATATGTTTGAATTCGGGAGCAACGAATGCGCCTCAAAAAAGGGAGAAAAAGAAGAGCCGAACGGAAGATTCGAGGTCGGGAGGGGGAGAATAGGTTTGCAGTGAGACCGAGGGAAGGAGGCGAATGATAAGGAGAGAAGGCGCGTGGGTAAGGAGTAGGCGAATGAGGGGATATAAGAACGGGGAGGTGCACGGGCGCTACACGCATAAAAATGGCGAATAGGGAGAGATATGCGCTATCGGGATGATTTGTGTGTTAAGGCGTTCGAGTGGCCGAGAAGGAGCAGAGGAGGGGGGGCTAAGGGCGTGCCGGGAGGTCGAGGGGTGGTGGCGGAGAAGGATATGCGAGGGGATGGGGTGGGAGTGTCGGGAGGTTAAAGGGGGGAGATATCGGAGAGGACCCGTGGGGGCGGGAAGGGAAGGCGAGGAGATGGAACCGAGAGCGCGGCTCCCCCTCGGCCCCTTCCCATTTTTCACCGCCGTCTCCCCCTACCCTCCCCTTTTCTCCATCCTCGCACACACTCGCTCTTCGAGGACGCACGCACACACATACCAACATATTCGTCTTCCTGAAGCACAGAGTTCTTTTGTTCTACTCTCGCTTTTGGTAATCCACTTAACGCCGAGTGACTCGGAAGGATGACTTCGCCACGGACCATCTGGCTTCTTTCATCCGCTGATGGTCGCATCGAGCCAAAACGATTTAACCGGAGTATTTTGATTGGTGACTCTACGCTCAACGCTCTATTTCCAACGTCATCCTATAGCAAAGATATCGAGGGTGTTGACATTTACAAAGAAAAGAGCATTTGGGCTCCAATTCAATGACTAAAAACAGGACCTTATATTTTAGAGAGTGTAAAAATTTATGTGCGGAAAAGCCACCACGCTTTTTGCTGGCCAGTGGAATATTTTGATTAGAGGGACATATTAATAAAAGGGCTCCAAATACGTTTTTTTAATCCCAGATATAAAATTATGAAACATTTTATATCATTTGGTAACCTAATTGGAAAATTTCACGGCCAATATAAGTCAGCGATTAATGAAAATCGTGTGCCAAGGCTTCCTGAACGCTATCCGAGCCTGCCCCACCTCAATTTCTACACAGCTCCTTGCACTTTTTGTGACTCTCCGAAGAAAATTGCGCGGAAGGAGGGTCGTAGAGAGAGAACGAGATGTATTTGCGTGGGAATGCGTCCATATAAAAAAGGGAGGTGCTGAGAATGAGAGGGAAGGAAGTATGGGCCATCCGTTAAGCTTGTCACATAGATCTGAATATTTTAAGGGGTTGGACCCTTTAGCAGTTCGGTGGTGCATGGGCTTGGGTTTCGTGAGGGTAGTCCATTGAAGATGAGAGGAAGATCTTGTCCGTTCGGCCAAAGGATGTCCAGAATACCAGAGCTATTTGCTCAAGAATTTATGTACCAGGGGCAGGGAATTTATCACGCACGCAATAAGATATGGGAAATAAGTCTGCCGTTAATAATGGGACGAAATGCGAGGCCAATAATGCAAATGCGCATATTTTGGAATAAGATTTACAAGTTTATACGCGAAATATAACTTCCTGGAAAACGAAGCTTTTTGCGTAGCAACAAGACGCAATTGATATTGTTAAACCAGCATGAGGAAACCTTAATTCACTAATTTAAGCTCAGTCACTAAACATAATGTCAGAATCATTAACTATCTATCATTAAAAGTGTTTGATGCTGGCATAAAACCAAAATTTTAATAGATATATAAAAGTCCTATCATTAACTTACCCAACTGGAGATTTTCATCCGATTTTCGGAAAGTTTGATGAGAAAGGTGACAATTCTTACCTGAAACAAAAGGAAACTATTTTATTATTAAATTTTGAAATTAAAGGCTCATTCATGCCTTACACTAAAGGATATTCTACACATTTTTAAAGTGCTACTTCTCGTAACTTCATCTTCAATTAAATATAGAGTTAACTTCATAATTTTTTGTGATAATACCAATTTAGCACTTAACTAACATCATGGATATACAATAGGTATCATTGCAATTCAATATTACTCAGTTGTATGCTAAGGTAACAGTTTTAGTACCAGACACAAAGAGTAAATGCCTCTGTATGTTTTTGAAGCAATATAATAATTAGGTTTATACCGTTAAATTTTAAAATTTAAGAGCAGACAATTATTTAATTCCATATTGATTTCAATTTAACTTTGGTGTAAAGTTACTCAAAGTTTCTTCGTTCGCAAACTGCAATAAAAACACTTTTTGACAAATGATTTAATAGTATTGACATCCATTCTCTTTCATAGCGATAATAATTCTCTGGCCTCTTGATTTCATCAAATTAGCCTCTTCTTTCAATAAATGGAATCATAATAAATCGTTCAATTAATCTCAATCATTAACATCGGCATCCATCATGAGCAGAAAAATAAATAATGGACAATATTTATTTCGGAGCCGAATAGAGAGATTAGTAGCGTGTAGACAGAAAGCGGCAAGTAATCGCCCTGTGTACTCGGTTTTAATTGCACACAATGATATGGATGCAGGGGCGAAGGTATGGGCGCTAAATACACGGCGCGGCAAAATAGTGGCGCGGATGGAGTTGGATAGTTAGTAGGAGTATATGAGCAGAGTGAGTCGCGAGATAAGCCCTCCGCCTCTACCCTCCCTCACTCTCTCTCTCTACCTCCCTCCCCTCTCTAACTCCCTCTCCACCTCCTTCCCTCTCTCATTTCCTATCTACCTCCTCACTCTCTCATTTCCTATCTACCTCCCTCCCTCCTCTCTCTCTCTCTCTCCCTCCCTCCCTCTCTCACTCCGACTCACGGCTTCCACGGAGAGCGAACAGGCGAAGGAACGGGGGGGAGAAAGGGGGAGGGAAAGGGGGGAGGGGGGAAAGGGGGGGGAATGGGCGTATTGAAACCAAAGGGGGGAAGAGGTGCCAAGGAACGGAAGTCGAGGGTTCCGTGACGCAGGAACGAATTGCTCCCTCACGCTGACACTCGCCTCCCCCCATCTCCTCCACTCCACATTTCCGACCCCTTTACCCCCTTCTCCCCTTCCAACCCCTCCTCACCATTCACCCCCTCCGCCTCTTCAATCTCCACCTCCCTCTTCCTTCTTATCCTCGTTCTGTCCGAGTGATTCTCCCGAGGCGCTTCGGCCTCGCGTTGAAGAGGGCGTATGGGTGCTGCGAACACACGGACAAGCCTCGGGGCACTCGGCGGGCCTCAAGAAGACCGCGAAGCACCCGGAAGCCGTCCGCAGTTCTCTTTGGAGATGACTCGTATCCTCTTTCCTCTTCTCCCTTACGCCACCCCTCGTCTTGGCGACGGTGCCAAGAGGGTGCAATCCAAACGCACAAAAACACTGTCCGGTCCATTAATTGCGCGTGTATACTATAGGCGAGGGATTTTTGGAGAGGGAATGGAGTGGAAGGAGCGGAATAAAGGAAGTACGATGCCGGATTGTACTGTAATGGTGGAGAAGAGCGAGAAGTGCGTCGTGCGCCTGCCCGACGGCTATTTTTTTTCTCAAATTGTGACGGGAAGATGAAGCTTCAGTCTCAGATTATAAAAAGGGTCTTCCTAATTTTATATGTAACTGACAAAAGAGAATTTTAGTATCCGAGTGGGTAATTATAGCAATGTTAGAGTAAAATATCAGTAATAATGAAATTAACTAGAAAATTGTCGCCCTCGTCTTTTAAACAAATAAAAAAATAAGCTATTATGTATTAAAAATTTAAAGATAAAGTAATTATTTTAGATATCTCAAATAGTGATTTACCATAACTTTCTTATAGAAACTGGAGTATCTATGATAAGTACTAGATATTTTAATTTTTAATACTTGAAGGTTATTTTTGAGTTTAATGAGAAGTTACCATTAATATTCAACGATAGTCTATCTTCAGATATCAATAAATAATATGATTATTCATCTATAATTATATGATATAAATTGTTTAATTTACAGGTAAAAACACACTGGTTAATCAATGACTGAATAATATGGAAGAAACGAAATGAATTAATTAATTCCAACTAAAGCTTATTTGAAAGATCTTAAGATTTGCATATTCAAATAAAATTAATTTTTGTGAATGTATTATCTTATAAACGATACATAATCAATTCCATCCATTTGAAACGCCGTTCGAAGATGAAAGGGATTCTACTTTTTTCTCAAACCTGTGCGTGAACGGCTTTCCAAAACGATTCTTTCACGATCCTCCCTTATTAACGCGGCGTTATAAATTAAACGACGTTTTCGTCTCTTTTGTTGCCTCGGCATTCATATGATAATGACAAAGAGACAAGACGGAATTCCTTCCTTCCAAAACGTATCCGAACAATGTAGCTATTTCTCCATTTAATCCTCCTCTCTCTCCCTCTTTTCTTCTTCTTAGCCATCACTCTTTATCCTCTTCCTCTTTGCCTCCAATTTCTCCTTGAACTCATTTAACGTGCCCAAAAACTCATTCCATTCCGAAATTTCCCTCGCTTCCTCTCCTCTCCCACTCAACCCCACCCACACAGTAAAAAACTCCCGCTTCTGTTCTCTGTCACTTCTCACCCCTTAGTTTCCTATTTCAACTTTCATCCTTCTCCGCCTTCCATTCCTATTTTCGCCCATTTCCCTTCCCACTCTTCCGTCCTCTTTTCTCTCCGTTCTCTCTCCGCTTTCTCCTCTCTCTCTCTCTCCGCTTTCTCCTCTCTCTCTCTCTCTCCGCTTTCTCCCCTCTCTGCTCTCTTCTCTTCCCCCTCCCTACGCTTCCACCCCCGCACAATCTCGCTTCGTTCGCCGCGGTGACTCATGGGAGCGGAAATGCGTTGATTACCTCCGAGTGAGAGGGTTGCGTGCATGCATGCGATATAAGAGGCGAGGGTGAGAGAGGGTGAGAGGGAGGGAGAGGGTGAGAGGGCGAGAGGGAGGGAGAGGGCGAGAGGGAGGGAGAGGGCGAGAAGGAGGGAGAGGGCGAGAAGGATGGAGCGAGGGTTGGCGGAGGGAAATGGAGACAGGGGGAGGTTGCTCGCGTGCAAATGGGGGATGAGTAAAGAAGGCTAGGAGGTTTGAGTGGAGTAAAGGTGTAGAAGGAGTGAACCTAAATTGAGATGAGCATGTTAATGCGACTCTCGTAAAAGAAGCGGGGAATTGCTTCTTGATTCCAAAGCTTAGGACTAGTACCTGTCACAAAATCCGACGCGTCGATTTGACATTTATAAACTCTATTTGCGGTATTTGACTGGGCAAGTTGTAGACAGATAAATATACGAGCACTCGAGGTGGTTACATTCTTTATAGAGGTAATGTTTTGCTAAATTCTTTAAGATATGGAAAATCAAAACCCGCGATAAATTCTTATTTTAACAATTAACTTCGTTTATTTGTAGAATAAGGTTCGCAGTACAGCACAATACGGAAAAACATGATACGACTCAAACATGTAAGTCACACGGATAACGATTAATACAAATATTCAATTGAAAGAACTGTAAATAAACTTAACACCAGTTACGCGATAAATTTATCTTCTCAGTGGAATGAGTTGAGACCACAAATGTTTAAGCGTTTAATCATCACTCAATAACTAAACTTAAGAATTGGGATAAAACTGTTTTCTATTTTCATCTACAATTTTTGTCTGGAGAGTAGCCAGATTCGTCTCAAGCTTAATCGTTTTTGAAGCTCGATACTCGTGATAAGAATCCTAATCTTTATATATTTCTTCATCTCAATTAGTGATATATGTATTTCAATTCTCCATTTCATTGAAAAGAACCATCATTAGACGAGCTCCATATTTTATTTTTGGATAATTCATTTTTGAATGAATCATATAATATCTCCACTGTTTCATCATTTCAGGAGAATTTATGTTGAAAAAACTCATCTCACAATGATACTATACGAATATAGATTATCGTTGAGAGATCAATATTTGGAATTCTTCCTCTGAATTTTTTAATATTAAACGAAAGGTTACTACAAAACAGATTGCTGTTGAATGAGCCTTGCGACATCGTAAAATAAAATGGACCCGAATACAAGACGTTCTAAGCGGGCGGTCCAATAGCGAGCGACCAAGTCTCCCCACCAAAGTTGAACCCTGCGGGGGGTGTCAGACCGGCCCCAGCCGATGCCGACCCCTCCAATCCCACCGCCTGCCACCGGGCCCATGAGGAGGAGAGGCCGTTATATGCAGATGGTGTTATTGGCTCCGAGACACCGACTAATAGGCGGGGAGGTGGTGTTCGATAAGGTGGAGCGATTTTTGGAGTCGAGAATGGAAATCAAATTGGTAATGTGGAGAAGAGATGGAGGTGGGAATGGGGGGAGGGAGTTAGGGTGAGGGTGAGGAAGGAGGAGCGGAGTGAAGAGGGGGAAAAGCAGCGTGAGGGATGGAACGCTGACAACAGATTGGCGGCGGTGAGCTATTCGGAGAATAATTCTGAAGCAATGATACGGGGTGGAGGGAAGGGAAGGGGGGGGGGGGGGGCGTGCGGCTGTACCGAAGAATGCCGAAATTATTCTCGGATTCCGCAGAGGGATAAAAGTGGGGGTTCGGGAGAGAGATAGGGGGAAGGAGCGGAATGTGGGAGATATAGTTATGGAGCATCAACCATTCGAGCGGCGCACTCTCTCGCTCATCGCCATTCCTAAGGCGGGCGATAGCCACCCCGAGAGCCGCGGTGCAATGGCCGCATTCCATCTTTTGCCCTGCCTCACCGAGCAGCCATCCCACCTCCGCCTCTCATTTCGAGCCACCGGCAATCTTGCTTGCTCATCTTCTATGTCGCAGGAATGTGAGCGTGCATATTGCGTGTCCGTCATTTGGTCGCTTGTCGACCCAAATGGCAGCCACGAATACAGACGACCATGATGTTTGAAAATACCTTACACGAATTTCGTCGAAATTTTGCGGCGAAGCAAAGAAAGGAGGAAAATAGGACTAAAGTTGAGGGGTCGATGCAATACTTGCGGAAACAAATATTTTTACACGCTGAACGCGTTTTTACTACATAAAATGCATTATTAGTGAGTGAATAATACAGGATAAATATTAATTAAATGCGTCGCGTAGGATAAGCACATGAGGTAAAACTATTGTATTTGTAACAAAACAGAAGAAGTTATTGACTTAACAATACCGATGCTAGGTAACATAGCACGATTTTACATAGAGTAAATCATATTGTGTAATTTTTATTGTAAAATCAGGTACCATCACTAAATCTAAGGACCTAAAACGCGTTCTACCAAAACGTTATGTATATATCAGCGGTGGCCAAGCCTGCTTATCCTCAGAGCCGCATATGATCTTCCTAAGTTTGAGAGCCGCAAGACACGCATTCTGCTCACAAATATGTATGAACAGTAAACATAACTTGTGTTTGATGCAATACAGAGAGACTGCATGCCCATTAAGCATCCCCAAAAGGTCTTACTCGCACAGCGTTATCGCATTCTGACGTGATAAGCCTTGATACGCCCTTGCCTGTAAGTGAATAAGAGCCATACGTTAAAAGAGCCGCGGTTTGGCCACCCCTGGTATATATTCTAAATATTTAACCAGAGAAGGGTTGCACCTGTCAATATAAAGCTGAGGATTTTTCGATTTCTAATTATTCTCAGTCACAGTCCAGATGCGATTAGAATTAAACGTTTTCTCTAGGGTTATCCTCCGAAAATTCAAAATAAGACGAAGCGGGGTTTGGGATAGGGTAAGAAGAGAAAGGAAGAAGTAGAATAAGGAGGAAAGGGATTGGGGGAGATGAGGGATGTGCGAGATCTAATTCGTTCTTTCTGTCTCTGAGGCATTCCTTAGGGAGCAGTCTCGGCGATCCCTCCATCCAAGAGACGGATGAGGGAGGCGGCAGGAGATTGGGCTGCCGCGGGGGGGGGGGGGGGGGCGTGAGAGAGGTGGGGATAAAAGAATCGGATGTTTGAGGGGGTGGGGTGGGGAAGTCGGAAAGGAACGGGATTGCCTGGGCGGGGGAGGCGGTAATACATGGGTAAGGGAGTAGAGGGGGCAGAAACAGAGAAAAGTGAGGATGGGAGGGGAGGAGGACGGAAGCGATGAGAGGGGAGGCGCGACTCGGTAGGTTGTCAGCGAGTGGCGGTGGGCTCAATTATCCCAGGACCACACCATCGCCTTCTCTCGACAGTGGTTCCATTCATCCGAGGTCGTTATTCGTGGTCCTATTAATAGTAATGCTCCATCAGGTCCCTTAAGGATCAAAGTTCCATTCGGGGAGAGTTTGACGATGAGTGAGACGGGAGAGGAAATTAAGTGGTACCAAAAAGAGTTTGGTGAAGTGGAAGGCATTAATTAGGCAATGGAGGATTCGTTTCAATGCGGAAGAAATTGAGTTTAAAAATTCATCTCAACCCTTTCGGATGTGATTTAATGACACCCCGCCCAACCCGGGAAACGATTTTTAACGTGAATACATGAATGGATTAGCGCAAAACGTAGTTACACTGCGATAAAGCTTGTTTTTACGGCAAAACTATTACTTTACATGAATTTAGCATACGCCGTGGAATCATTATAACTTCAGTGTATTTGACGGATTAAATTTTAGCTACGATTTGTTCAAAACTAAACTAAACAGCTTGAAGCACTTAATTGTTACCATTTTTACATGACTTACAATCATAGAAAATAAGAAAGTCACAAAAATAAATCACGTAAGCCAATCAGGGGTACCACTTTACTGGTGACAAAAAGTGAACTTTTCGTTATATCTCGTACATCTTTGGTCAAATTAAAATAATTTTAAAATCATCTTGTAGAACTAGTAACGTAGAGTATTTCTTTTCCTATACATTTTTATCAAAGGAGTAGCCGTTATCAAGAAAATTGAACAAGAATATCGTAATTCGCTTTGAACTAGAAAAATTCATGCATAGCTAACCTAATTGTTGTCAACGTAAATAATCTTATTGGTTAATAAAGTAAATAAGATCTGCTATAATCACAAGATTCATTTCATTCCTTATGCGTGCTTGACAGATTTTGTAAGCGGAAGGAAATGGAATTCTCTACGGCGAAGAAAAGAACATAAACGTAAATATTACAACTACTGAACTCAGGTGAGGTATGTTTTAAGTAATTTTCGATTGTTCGGTTGATTGAAACTGATTAGAAAATAAATCACTAAATAGAAATTGTATATTTCCCTGGAATCATTTCTGATATATCGTTTTGCAGTATTTAGTCATTAAAATTACGTAATTTTTATTGGTGCACCAACTAAGGGGGAAGAAGAAATTTTTAATAGACAAAGATACAATCGGGTCGTGTTGTTTTGCTGTTTTATGGTATGTTCGGTCAAATTACATCGTATAGCTTCAAATATTCCATCGCACGAAACGCGCCTATTTGTGATACACTGTACACTTTCCGACCTTGTTTATTTCGTTATAGAATTATCCAATTTAAGTGATATGTTCTGAAACCCTATAGGGTAAATTTTCTTTATCTGATCACTAAAACTATTATTTCTCAATACACCCAATATATTTTATTTACACTAATAAAAATAATTAGTAATACCTGCAAAAAAACTTTGCGAAATATGCATGTTTAAAAGTAATAATAGCCCATTTCTCCTGTGAAAATTAGACAACTGACATTTTCAATTTCATGTTTGTTTTTATAATTTATAAGTGTAATTTTAATTGCTTCTCGCATACAAAAAAGGTAACACTCCCAGTACATACTAAAATAAAGAAAGAAGATGTTTCTTTTGGTCAATCGTTAAAAATGCCCACAGTCCACACGGAGATTACTGAATATTAATAATCTGCAATTATTAAAGTTGCAATCTATTAAGGCTGACGTTGCTACAACTATAATTTCGATGCTTCATAGAAATCGCGAAGCGAATAACGATATCCTTTCGTCTATTTGAAGGATTAATCGACGCTGATTGAATCGGATTCAACAATGCGGGTCGACTTGGTAACACACGGAAAGTTTACGAAAAATCCATAAAATTTCGAAAATAAATGCGTCTTTCTGACAATTTTATCCGTGTAACGTCAAAGCATCACAAGAATAAGATATTTTATAGTTATAGCCGTCGAATAACACAAACGTGGAGAAAATTGTTAATATTTACGTATTTTGATGAACGAAAGAAAACAATCTTGCACCTTGAAAAATCGAAACAGCTGTGTAAACTATGGGAACATAATCGTCTCCCGGAGTCGAATCCGGAACACTTCAGTAAACAAAATAGTTTTCCTGGAGTCTCCTAGTTGGGAGAAACAAAACGGCTTTTACAGCATTTCTCTATGATAAGCTGTTTAAGATATAAAAGGAGAGACGGACGAACGGACAGACATTCAGTAATTATATATAAAATATACTTCGCTGCATATTAACTACAATATTCACACTAATATTAAGCAAAGTAAATTAAAATAAACTTCCGGCAGTCCAAAAAAGGTATAATATTTTTAGAAATAACTCAAATTATATTTTTCAATTAGGCAAAATATAAAATACTACTGTTTTGTAATTGTGTACAGTCAGATCCCGATTTATCGCCCTCCTATATGGCGCTACTTACGCATGCCGCCCATTAATTATTGTGAACAGAACTTCCACCTTATGATTACATAGAGCAAGCATATATGCAGTTCTATTTACTGCCACCCCCGCTTTAGCGCCATTATCAGGGATGGGCAAACGGTGGCGCTAAATCGGGATTTGCAGACAATTAATTATTTTTATCGACTAAATTATGAATTGGCGAACATTACGCTTATACTGAATCGTAAATTAAGAAACTTTTTATCTTAAAACAAATTCGCATGTTTGCTTCGCCCATGGCGTCATACCGTTGATATAAAAATGAAACACTGATAGCCATTCGTGAAAGACGAAGAGAGGAGATGGTTGAGAGGGAGGAAGTAGGGGAAGGAAGGAGGAAGAGAGAGGGAGGGAGAGAGATAGAGGTGGGCTGGGCAAGGAAAGATGAGGTAACTTATTGCGTGGAACGAATGACATAGGTTTGGTCCCACACCCCTTTCGCCATCCTCCCCCGAGGCCACAAAAACACAGGAAAAAAAGACTCCAATAAAATGGACGCATTCCCCGCTCCCTTCCGACTCATAATTACGATCTCGTCCCCCCCTCCATGATTGGCTGCAGGCGGGGGCGGAGAGGAGGCAGAAGGGTTCAGGATAACGGGCAGGGGGAGTAGCGAAAGGGAGATGCGGAAGAAGAAGGTTGAGCTGTCGTGGAAGGGGAGTGGGGGAGGCGTGGTGATGGTGTTTTTTAAACGCACCTTTTATGACACTCGCACGCTCCTTATTAGCATTATGATTATGGCCGTCGTAACTCATGCAATCAACACTTTCTCGGTGTCGGACTTTATGAGTTCGAGGGAAGGACGAGGGAAGCGGTTCGGAGGCAGAATAAATGGGCGTCTGTTTGTGCGGTAAGGGAAAGTCGGTGAATGAGTGAGAGAGAGAGAATAAGGGAGAGGGAGGGAGATAGTTGGGCGGGAGGAGCGAAAAAAAAGGTTTTTAAGTGGGAGCTAGCGGGAGGCAGGCAGATAACGGATTTCGATGGCGACACTGGCAATGAGGATAATGAGCGAATAATTGCGGGATTTCAGTTATGTCGCCAAAATATATAGGGCTAAAATTTAAACGACTCATTACTGCGTAAATGGCTACGCGTTTTGCGGTGTTGTAGTAGTCATCGACTTGAGCTTTAGTGCATAATTAAACGTGGGTATTTTTATCGTTCTTCACGCTAATCCATTAAAATGATGTATTAAAAATGAAGATTTGGTAACTGTTGGTAGATTTCTCAGTCCACTCTGTTACGGTTAAATGGAACGTTTCCAACTTCAGTTTGTGCTTAACTCGGTGTGATTAAAGGTTGATTTTTTAGATGTCTTTTTTAAAGATTGTGGAGTCCCTGACTTACTAATATTTTTGGAGTGCATACATTTGTTTTAATCGCCAAAAACTTTGTTTTCATGAATAATTAAATAAAATAATAAATCATATCGAAAATGTGCCCGACGTAATTTTAAACCTGCTGACATGAATTTAATAAAATTGCAAGCACAAATAGGGAAATTATTGACAAACAAAAATATCTAATCTATTCTAACAATTGCTGGTTTGAATAATCTAACTTTCTCTCTCTCTTTCTTTATTTACGCTCACACAAGTTTACATGCACATATCAGGAGATATCTAATACATTCCAGCAAACAAAAGGGAATCGGTTGATTGCGGCCGAAGATGTATGTGAGGTGGAGGTGGGAAGCGACTTTGATAAAAAACAAAGAAAAAGAATCCGGAATAGGAAAAGAATGGATTCGTTTGCGGAGAGAGATAGATAGGGAGGAGGGGTGGGAGATAAGGGAGAGCAGGGAGGGAAAAGAAAGAGTTCCCTCCCTCCCTCTTCGCCAAGGAAATGAGTTCTATTCGTTTACGCCCGAGAGGCAGAAGGGAGCGGGAGTGGTGGGTAGGAGATTCTCCCCAACTTGATTACGTTAGAGTAGTCTCAGAAGAGAGCGGTTGGAATGCAGGAAGGGAGGGTGGGGGTGGGAGGGGGGGGTGGGAGGAGGGGGGGGGAGGAGAAGAGATGGAGAACGGAGTAATAGGTGTAGGAGTGTGGGGATTTGGGAAAAAAGGTGTCGGTTGAGGGATAGGAGAGGGAAGAAGGGAGATTCTTTCAAGTTGGCAAAGGAAGAGATGTGAGAAAGGGGTAAGCAGAGGAAATAAGAGATGGAGTACTTCGCGGTTCTGAAATCTGCACAGAGCATTTCCCTCGTATTCCCTGGGGAGAAATAATACCCCTTCCCAACCCTTTTTTAGGTCTTATATTCTTGATTCTTCCTGAATCCTTTTAAGAAAAGGCCCTTCTCCCGCCCATTTACAAGATTTCAGATTAAGTGCGAGCGCCGGTAAAAATGCCACAGAATATGTTGCATTCCAATTTAATCATGTAAAAACTCAGATTTAACTCGAAGAAACAGATAAACGAACAGAAAATTTTCGCAAATTGCCCAAAACTTCGTCTATTGAATGTCTATTGAAACAAGGACATTTATATAATGCGTAGTTCTCGTTCTTTTTTAAAAACCATTTCCCGAACTTAGGAACAACTTCTAGATGGCGCAATAAAATTACCACTTAGAGCTTGCACAAAGAAATTAAGCTGCAATAATATGGAACGCCGGAAAAACATCTAAAAATACAAACAACTTGTATCAATGCTAGCAGATAACAGTACTGTTGATAAATAAAACGTAGCATGAAAATAAACGGTAATCCTTACCCGCTATCTCAAACTGAAGTATCTTGTCATTCACTCAGATAAACAAAACATAAATAACGAATAAACGCCGGGATCTCAATCTTCCTCTAACAATAAGATATCAGACATCTCGAGTTAAACATTGCACGCAGTGAAATGGGGAGATACGAAATTGTCCTGGAAAGGAGATATCCCTATTGATTACGTTAGCTAGTCCAATCTAAAAACTCCGCGGTCGGATCACGTGGTATCCGGAGCAGTCTTGCCGCAAGACGGCTTAAACTCATGCCGCTCCTCCTCTTCCTCCCCCATTCCCTCCAACAGCGGAAGAAGAACTCCTCCGCCCTCAAAAAACCCCCTCCCCGCCCCACTTCCCTCCCTCGGCTCCATCCCTCTTCCGCCCTACCTTCATCCCCCAGCTTCCGAATCGCCCGCCCGGTAGCACGGCCCCCCTTGGAGATTCGATCCCGCCCTACCAGCCCCATCTCCCTCCTCCCTCCCGCTACCCGAAACATCCCCCTCCCTTCCTGGCCCACAGTCTCCTTCTATCCCCTTTCCCAGAGGTCCCCCCCGCCTCCGACCCCGACCATATTTCACGGAGAATTATTGCCCTCGATACGACAGGGAAATTGCAAGAATGGGGTAATCTATCTTTGTTGGGAAAAGTAAGGAAGATAAAAGAATTTGTCTCAGCGCAGGGAGATTTAATGCCCACCAGATCTGCACGATTCGTGGAGATGGTGGAGGTGCGGGGGCGTAAGAAGGGAGGGATGCAGGGAACTCAGGAGGATTTGGAGTAGGAGGAGGGGGAGGAGGAAAAGGAGGGGAGGAGGAAAAGGAGGGGAGGAGGAAAAGGAGGGGAGGAGGAAAAGGATGGGGAGGAGGAAAAGGAGGGGAGGAGGAAAAGGAGGGGGAGGAGGAAAAGGAGAAAATGGCGGAAGCAGGGAGTCCGAAGGTGGGAATGAGAGGGTTTTTGGGTAGCGTAGAGGTGGGAGGGAAGAGGGTCGGTGCGGAGGGGCGGAAGAGGGGAAGGCCGGAGATTCGGGTGCGTCGAAGGGGGGCTGAGGAATAAGGAGAAGAAGCATCTCTGGGTTCGAGATTACTCCGAGGGTGGCGTGGAATGGGAAAACGGAGTAGGGGTTCGGTGTAGGGTAATTCGAATAAGGAGGTGGATAAAACTAATCACGCTTGTTTCCCTTCACTATTGTATCTTATTAATGGTTTCCAACCATTCGGTGGAGATGGATTTTGCCGTTTCTTGTAAGTGAAAAATTACACGGCAGTGAGAGACTTCTACGTGTTCTATTTTAATTCGTCCATTTTTTTCAAAATGGAGCCTACAGCTATGAGAAACGCCGCAACCAGTTTTACTTTAAATCGAAACAGCGATTGAAACATATGTCATGGTTATTAGTATATGAATTTAAATTTGAGATAAAATTAAAGACAACTATTAATATATGTCAAATACTCCTTTATGATATCCAACTATAGAATGATGGTATACGCATTAATATTGTCGACGATAAAGAAAATGAAACATTGGTTTTAAACTTAAAAATATATTCTCACTTTTTCATTTAGTAAATTTTGTAGGTTTATAATATCAATCGACTATCTAAAGTATTTTTTGTTCAAGTTTATCGAGAAATTATGCAAAAGAATGCCTACATTTGTCGTCTTTTCAAGAATAAAATGAGCTTTGTTGAGATAAGCAGAATATTTAGTAATTTTTACCAACACCATTGTGATAAATTCTTTCTTAGTATGTATCATATTAATTCTTTTTTCTATAATTACCCTTTCCACTGCTAAGCGATTAACTCGAAGAACAGTGCTCGTCGTATAAGAATGACACTTCAAATTCAATGGATACCTTCCCACATTAATTCTGAAATATTTCGAAGACCAAAAACATCTTTGCCGAGAAGGGTAACGATGATCGAGTCAGAGCCATAATGCCTCAGCAGAACGATAAAATCTTCTCCGAAGCCGCGCGAGACAACATATAAGGTTTTATTAAGAATAAGTATGTCGTCCGTTGAGATACGGTAGAAAGCAATGAAAAGGGGGACCGGAAGCAGGAGTTTAACATCGCAGGTGAAACATGAGGACGGAACCAACGAAGGAGAAATGGATATTTACAGTTGGTACCCCTTTTTTCTCGTTTCTTCCCGCTCACTCCCCCCGTTTCAAACGACAAGCACGGTCAGCGAATCCGAACATTTGTCTCTATCCACCGTCTCCGCAAAGCTTCAACACGCACAATTCGCGCGGTCCATCTCTCTTACCTCCCCCTCTCATCCACGCAAACTTCTCTCGGCCCCTCTCGGGGGGGGGGGGGGGAGGTACGCCCAGAAAGAGGGCCGCCCTCCCGACACGCACCTCCAAATCCCGAGGTAGGGCTCATCACCTCGCAAGACGGATGCCTCGAGAAATGAAGGGAAGAGCGCGCCCTTATATTGGCCGACTGCGAAGGGGAGACCAAATTGCTAGCAATGGGGGAAGAAGGGAGGCGGATGAGGTAGAATCCTCATCGGCTACGGCGCGATATTGCGTAGTGATTCGTAGACAATTTTTTCTATAGAATTTATGTATCGGTTCTCACAGTGTAAGATAAAAGGAAACTGTTTTCGGTGATTTACGTATGCGAAATAAAACAAGCTGCTCGTTTGATCTATTTGTTTACAACCTAAGGGGCGTCCATTTTTGATTCTTCCGTCGCAAGCACATCTCACGGATACAGGTCCGTGGAGGGGGTAAAAACAAAAAACGGCCGATTTTTCCTCCCACGTCTGTTCCGCGGAAAGGGGAAGGGGGAAATAAAAAAGGAAGTGATTGTTTTGGCCGGACCGTCAAGTTTGTCTAGCAGTTTGTTATTTGAAGTTTTTGTTTGGGAGAATCCTTTCACCGTCTTAAGGTGAAATATAGAAAGCGATGCCTTAGGATCGAAGGGAGGGACGTGGGAGGGGAGGGGAGAGCAAGAGAGAGGGAGGGAGAAGGGGGAAGAGGGAAGGGAGGGAAGATGGAGGATAAGGGAGGAATATGGTAGGGGTGGCTCTTTTGTAACGCGTACGCAAGCACTTTCTTCATTTTTCTCTTTTTAGCCCTTTCTCCACGCCGGCACTTACGCCCTAAAATCTTCCCTCCCATCGCTTACCCCTTACATCTCCCCCTCCTTCACTATTCTCTATCTCCAAATCCACTCCTTTTATCTCTTCCTTCTTTTTCTCTCCTCCTCTGTCGCCCAGATTCGGCGCCGTTGGCAGCCACTGGACGCATTTCATTCACGCGCCGTTTGGTTGGTAGGTTGATTGTGTGGCTCCCCTCCCCCTCCGCCTCTACCTCCTCATCCTCCCCCTACTTTTTCTTCTTCTCCAGCTCCAGATTTTTATTTCCGTTTTTCCCCCGCTCCCAGCCGGTTTTATTTCCTCGCTTTTACTCGACGTCGCGACGCCCACGGCTATGCGTCACTCCGCAGAAAGAGGGGGCGAGGGGCGGGTGAGGGGGCGAGCAGGGGGCGGCGGTGCAGCCCCAATGTCTGCTGCTGCCAAGGAGACTCCTTACGGGAGCCAAACCGTGGCGATTTATTTCACCGAATGCATCTTCATTAGTCAAAAGGAAACCTAAATGCCGCTCACGTTATGTATCCGAGCCACGCGGATGCTTTGTAGATTTCTGGTTCTCCGTCCAAGTGGCCGTCGGCCGTCGCCAATGCAACGGAAGAGTTGTAAAAGGGAGAAGTACTTGGATTCGTTCGCCCCTGACTTCCTTCCAGCTTTCAGACCTCTTACTGCTACCGTTTATCATTCGTGGACTTTTAAATGATTATATCTGCGTTGCTAGGTGATTTCAAAGTACACATTAAGAGGGCTGCAAGGGATGCATTGGAGTCGAAAAGGATATTTTCTTAGCATTAAAATATTTTATTACTACAGTCAAATACAAGAAATTATAGTATTTGCATCACCTCCAGAATGTATTCGCATTACCTTGATCATTATCTTGGGACTTATTTTTGGAACAGGTGCTGGAAAAAATTCTCGGGCAATTATTTTAAACAGTTCAACTATACGTGGCAGATTGAAGCATTCCGCTAGATCGCTAGAATCTACATCTACAAGTTACCCTGCAATTCACCAAGTTGGTGGGTGGCAGGGGGTGTAATGCACCAAATCCTACCTAAAGATTGTCTAACGCAATTAGAAATTTCCTATTGTGATCTCGTATTGTCCTCGGAAAGAAAGAGCCTAGATAACGCTCCGTCCTACAATCGATCTCACGTATTTTATCGTCTCGATCATTTCTACCTATATACGTTGGTGCCACAATTATTCCCACTACCACCTCTTTTAGACATTCCGACCTATATTTCTCCAGAAGTTTCAACCTTGAGTCCAATCTACGGTCCTCCAGTGATACCCAGTTCAAATCGCTCAATCAAGAGGTGACGCTTTTCTTATGCTCGTACTTATGTTTTACAAATTTGGCTGCTCTGCGCTGTACTCTTTCTAGTTGAATTATGTGTCCCTTCTCGTACGAATCCCATATGCTCGCTGCGTATTCCACTTGCGGTCTTACCAGTGATAAGTAGCATGTTTCACTTATTTTCTCTGTAGTGTTCCGTACTATTCTACCTATGAATGCCAGTTTCTTGTTGGCCGCGCCTATAACTCGACGAATGTGCATGTAATATGGTAACGGACGAAATAGAATTCTATGCTTTTTGAGGTTCGCAAAAGTTCCGTCTTTTTCTGGTTTATCTGACACTAGAATCGAGTAATTAGTGCTCATATTACATGATCCTTGCAACATTTCCTCACTCCTCCTTTAAAATGATAAACAGGAAAAATATGGACTTTCACGAAGTAAGTATAGATTAAATAGCGCGCGTTGATTTAAGGATGTTCAGGAATTGAAATCTCGTTCTCTCTTTCCAGTTATTTGTGAGCCCTGAGAGAGCGACAAAATTCAAATTCTGCTATAGTCTCACCGGATTTAATTTTTTTCTAAATGCCGTTTTCAGTGGAATTCTATAATGAGATTTAATAGTTGAAAGTTAAAATTTTTACTTCCGGTATTGTGGTATTAAGTGACGTAAACGGTGTTACCATTTTCACCTCGTATTTTAACATAAGTAAAAATTAACCAAAATGATTCAGTGATTTGACGCAGATATGACATTTCCATCTCCTACTTCTATGAACGTCTCAAATACATTACACTAACACCGATGCGCTTACATTATACTGGCACGCCATATAAAATGTTTAATCCAAATATCTCAAATAATATGTTTGAAAACAAACGATTTTCTGGGGACAAATTTAAATACTCCGAATTATAAATGTGCCCGGTATTATACCTACGCGTAAGGAAGGGCGAATGAAATGCAACTGAGGATTATTCTTCAAATTCAGTCTCTATGCTATTCGTTTACCTTCTGGAGTTCTTATTTAACTTTAGAGATTTTAAGCTTTAATTTAATTTTGACAGGATTTATAATTAATGCCTCGTTAGCCCGTTAAATGAAGGCTATAATAACAAAAATAATTTAAATTAATACTTTTCAAAACCTTTGCTGTTTATATCTTATTATATTACTTGACTAAAGCGAAACTCGATAAATTATTTATTGGATGAAATATTAAATTTTAAGTTTATTCAAAATAATAAGAAAACAAATTGTCCCTATAGCGCTGGTAGTATTGTAACATTTATTTTTATTAATGCGTAAATATCTAATGTAAAAATGTTTAGTTCAAATCATTTTTTTTGTTGATTTGTTAATATGCTAGCATTTATAATTAATCTGATGTAAATAATTACTTAATGCGAACAATGGAAATATTTTAAAGATGACTATGTTATACAAATAAGTAGAATTTAACGAGTTCCCTTTGAACGAATATAAATAAAGACCCCCAAATATGAGTTCGAGCCAGATATTCGGAGCAGAAAAAAATCTCACGCTTGGAAATAAAATGGAAGGCGAAATAAAAATTCAATCTCACTTCGTCGGGCCGCAGGTGGATTCAAAAAAAGCTTAAGCTGACGCGAAAAAAGAATTACGTCATTTTTTAAACGGAAAAGACAAACATCTTTATGCTGTCACTTTGGAGATTCGGCGGAAGGGAGAGGGGGGGAGGGACTCTCACCCCCCTTTTTCCCTGCCAGGAGCGGTCGTGCATCACTTAACTTTAATGAATCCTCCTTCCCTCGTTTTACGTACATCCCTTATTCGGGTCGCCCCTCGCCCTCTTTATCCTCGGCCCAACGCCTGCGTCCCTCCGTTCCCTCCTCCCCCACGCTCACACTCTCCCATCTCCCTCCACATTCGTTCGCAAACCCCTCTTAACCCATCCCTCCCTCCTTCTCTTCCGTGGACCAAGCTCAGGTGTAATTGCATGCCGGTTCCATTTCCTCCAAACCACTGAAGGTTAATTATTCAAGCAGGTTCTCTTTCGACCCCTTCTCCAGTACGGTCCCTCCCACGCGCCTAGCACACACACATACACGCACGCACACACACAACACTCTCACGTCCGTCCAACGCACAAGCGAGAGGAGTGGGCTTAGTAGGGGAAGCGTGGGAGTATGGAGGAGGGGGTGGGAAGTAGGAGAAGGGGGAAAGGAAAGCGGGGGAAGGCAGAGTGCGTTGGGAATGAAAGGACTGGGGCGCGGCCGTGGACCTCTGTGGGGAAAAGGGCGTATTGGATGCCGGCTCGCACTAATTAAGCAATGCCCGTGGAGCGCGAGGCGAGCGTGGGCGATTTAGCCTCGAGGACGTGGTGGAAGTCAGATGACGCCAGACGGTTTAAAAGGCGGAGGAGGTCGTGAACTTAAGAGACTATTTCTGACTTTCTCGAACGAAGATGATGTCGCGGAAGAATGAGGCGTTCATTTTTCCCTTCTTTTGGAGTTTCGGAGAAATGGCATCGTTTGGAGTCGATTGGATAGGTCTATTGATAGAGTGTAAAGCACAATCCGTTATCCCGACATCGGCGATGAATCAAAGATAATTATTCTCTCAAATGAAAATATTACCACAATGGGGACGAAGCTTTTATTTCTTTCGTATATCTTATGAGCAGTGGTGTGATTCTTAATAGAAATGGATAACATGTTCACAATGTAAAAATGTATAATCATGTTGCTATACGTCATAACTATATCAGTAAATTTTAGTTTATTATAACTGAAGAGTATATAACATAACACATCAATACTTTTAATTAGCTTGACGAAAGAAATCAATAGCGGTAATTGAACTCTATATTCCTCTATTACAAAATAAGTAAAAATATCAACTGAATTAATATCTATGAAGATTTCTAAAATGGTCTCTGCTGAAGGTTAATGCATTTACGACTTTATAGTTAATCAACTTAAGAAAATCATAATCACAGCAAAAATAACAAAATCGTAGCATCATCCGGTGAAAAGAAGTAGTGTGTATGAACTTTCATCCGATGATTGCGGAGCAGTGTATATCGGCAAAACGGGAAGAAATTCCACCAAGAGAATTAATGAAATAAAATATATATAATAAATAATCCTTTAAAATTATTCCTATGTTCCTTCATTTTGAGCCTAAGAGCGTAAATCAGATGATTTAGAATTATTAAAAATTATCAATTGCATCATGAAGGAAACGTTTCTTACTAAAAGTTATTTTTTCAAAACCACTCTCCATTATCATCTTTACCCAAATGAATTTGCAGCCAAACTAATTTTATTACGTTATTTAGCCTTTTCTTTATCGCCTTACTTTCAATCTTTTCAAGCCCCTCTGTTACCTACTTTCTTCCTTCCTATTTATCGAACTGGTTGAATTACTATGCCACGTGATGACGATATTTGTAGCGAAACCATTCGTGTTTTGTAATAAAACCAGTGGCGTACCAGACACCTACGCAACCCCCTCGCGTCAATGGAGGACTAATAATTTTTGGTGAGGGCTATAATTTTTTCCGGGACTTCAAATTTGTTTTCTTGGGGGGGGGGGGAAGGATATACATTTTCCGGCACGCCACAGAATAAAACCTATCAGTGTTTTGATTTTTTCTGCGATTGTGATTAATCACTTCCGCAATGTTGAACCCAAGAAACATCTGGAAAGTGGTCCAAAGAAGGAATTTTGAATACAGGGTTCAAAAATTCATAATGATTTCGTATAAAGCTACACACCTCGTTTTTCCACCACTACCTATCTCCATTGCCCTCTTGCTAGTAATCCTGCCTTTGAATTATACTTTCGACGTTTTATTCCTTAAAATCATTCCTAACCATTTTTTCCGACATTTAATCACGCTTACGCGAAAAAGAAGGAGAAACAGATCTTCGATAAAATACAAATGGTTTATTACATTATTTTTATAGACTAGGAAGTAAATAATTCGTAAAACTGAGTTATTTTAAATAATACTATTCTCATTTTACAGCGAATTATAGCGCACATATTGTACGCAGAAGATGCAATGTTACAGTAAGACAAAAACGTGAGAGACGAAAAATGACACGTGAGAAATTTCCTTCCAAAGTGTCCGTGCATGATGTAGGTGATTCGAGAGAAGGAAGTTTGCGATGTGAAGGAGCGGAAGAGAGAGAGAGAGAGAGAGAGAGAGAGAGAGAGAGAGAGAGAAGGCGCGGTGTGGCTGTAGAAGACGACAAAGGGGAAGAAGAGTTTCCGTGGAGTGGATGTGCGAGATAGTCGTGAAGTTATGGGAGTGGAGAGGGGGAGATCGAGTGGGGGAGGAGGGGGGAAGGAGTGCTCTCGAGAGAGCAGAGAGTGTTACCGTAGGATTGAAGAAGGAAGCAGTATGGGCGGGACTGAAGTGTCCCGAGTGTAGCTGGGGTCTTACACGTACAAGATCTCTCTCTCTCTTTCTCTCTTCCGACAATCCGAAAGCGACCCCTCCCTCTTCAAGGGCGCACATCTTACATCTCCGCTCTCTCCATTCACTCTTACACTCACCTCCACCCCCCACCTTCCTAACCTACCCCTCGCGAAAAACTAACCCTTGCCACATCCCCGCTCCCTCCGTCTAGCAACCCTCCGCCCCCGCACCCCTTCCCGTCATCCCCCGAACACTCCTTCCCTGCCCGCAAATGATTTACGAGGAAGGCATAATGGGGCATATCGATTTTGCATTAGGCGTCCGAGGAATTATGACTGAGGGCGGTGGAGGAGAAGGAAGGAGGAGGCGGGGGATGAACGGGGGGTGGAGGAGGAGGCGGGGAGAGGACGAGAGAAGGAAAAAAAAGCGGTTTCGGAGGAGGGTGTGGCTAGGTGAGGAGTGGGAGGTGATGCAAACAGAGATAGGAGGAGGCGTAGGTCGGGCGGAGGTGGTTACACTCGAGTCGGTTGGAAGGAAGGCAGGAAATATTATTAGGGGGACGGAGGGGGGCAGAAGATTCTCGAGTGTGCATTCGAGGGGATGGAAATAAAAAGAGGAGCTAGGGGTGGGATTTTTTTTGGGGGAGGGAATGTGGAGAAGGTAAGTCGATGAGGGGGTGGGAGATGAGCTATCTTTATTTTATCATTTTATTGCATTTTTCTCGAAACCAAAGCGTTCCCCCTTCAGCCAAACCTGCACCCCCAGCTCACCACCACAACGCTCCGAGGAGTGAAAGCATAGCCGTGGGGATGCGAGGGAAGAAGAGTAACGATCGAGCGGATGCGATGGGACGGTTAAGGGCTTTGAAGCAGATAAAAACGCCGAGAAGGGACTGCGAGGAGCATTCGAGCAGGCACTAAAAATATCAAAAGTGGAGCGCAGATATGAGCATTTATTTACCTATTCGTTCGGAGCGTTTTGTTTTTTTTTCGGTAAAATGATATTTGTATGGATTGAGACGCCATCTATTTTGTTGCGCATGGATGTTGACGTCATCTTTGGATTGATAACTCCAAGAATTTTCATTAATGCAACTAGTAAGAAAGTTTCTAATCCTAGAAGTATCTCTAAAGGAGACATTTGAGCGTCAAATTTAGATTATGCTGAATCCTAGAAGTATCTATAAAGGAGACATTAGAGCGTTAAATTTAGATTTTGCTGCTATTATTACTTTCATTTCATGCATGCAAATATATTCGTAGCATTAATACTAATTTTTCCAAAAGATTATGAAAATATCAATATAATATAAACATCATGAACATTTCGAAATGCGGCAAATATGCGGAATTAAACATGTTGTCGGGAAAGTCTCACAAAATTATCGAGCCTCATTCCAAGTAGTAGCGAGCGAGGCTCGATGCTCAGACTAATAAAAATCCGCTAAGAATATAACACGAAATTTCAACCACCCCATTTGCATAACATTACCAGCACCGATGGTGCCGAGACCGAACTCGAGAAACAGTTAAAACCTCGAGAAAATACTTTTTCCTGCAAATAATTAATTCAGTCGGAGTCGAGGCGCAAAAGAAAATCCACGAAGGAGGAAGGGTAAAAAGGAGATGAAAAAAGAAGGGTTTGAAATAGAGAGGGCTGGAAGGAGGGATGTGGAGTGGAAGGAGGTAGGGGGGAAAGAGGAGAGCCCCTTTTGCTTTGGCTTCGAGAAAGATGAAACTTTGGTTGTTGAGAGAAGAGCCGACGCTCTCTTTTTCCCGAGACACAAATCTTCGCGGCATGAGCGGAAGGGAGATAATTCTAACGCCACGCCTCAAAGACTCCCTTTGCACTCGTTCATTCCTTCCTCGTTTTATTTCAGCCCTCCCCGCGCGCGGCGGCCAGTCTCGCCCTCCCAGCCCCTCCCCCGGAGGCGTGGAGGCGACCGAATGACCCCGGCGCCCCGCAGAGGAGACCACGCCGCCACCACCACCACTGAGAAATGGGCCGAAAGTGGAGATGATGAGAGGGAGAGAGAAAAGGAGGAGGAGCAATCGAGAGGAGAGAAAGGAGTCGAAAACTAGCAAGGGAGATGAAAGGAGCCTTTCGCTGAAAGAGATATGCGGAGCTGAGGCAAAGGAAGTCGTCGGGCGACGAGTAAGTGCGGGTTTTTTTTTATGCCAACGTCACCGAACTTGCTGAAGAGCGGATCGAAAATATTCTACGGGTAAAAAGGAAAGACCGCAACTAATGTCTCTATCCGACATCGTCTAGATTATTTCTTTTCGCAGTGCTACAAACCATTTCTCGTAAATGATAGCGATCTGCGCTCCTGAACTCGAACAAAAAAACCGTTTCTTCTTCAATCAATATAGAGAGTTCCGATATTAAAACAAGGCGCTCGGTTTTTGTAATGAATAAATTGCAGTATTTTATTCTGGAGTTATAATATACGGAGGAAACTGTAATAATGCGTGTCTTCATTCTAGGTAGTTATGATCTTACTACTTTTGTGACTTACAATGAAGCGAAATGATGAGAGGCCGATATACACTCAGATTTATGTTATATGACTTCTTGGTCGATTGAAAACGCAGCGTTGTCGTTAATTTACGCTTACCAATACTGTTATTTTCAATCGAAAATGATTTTGGAACTTATTTGTAAATGCGTCGTATTTTATAATAAGCAAACTGCATTCCGCGATGATCAGATGAGCGGAACTCCATCTCCCTTCCGATCTTCAGTCTCGAATAGATTTCACGTTTAGCCAAATATCTAAAATGCCACACCAATGAATGGAGAGCAAGAAACAAATTAATTGTATTTATTCCTTATTGATCTTATTCTTCATTAATCCTTACTTATATTTACCCACTTGAACAAATTTTTCAATAGCGGCTTTTGCGTGAATACGATTGCTTGTAATTTGCACAGATGCTATCCGATGCTAAATTTCTAAGATGTTGACCTCAAGAGATATAAAAGCGAATTGAATGTACAAAATGGTCATTTGTCATTAAAAATTAATGAAGAAGTAATGATCTTGCCAAAATCCAATAAGCTGTTTCACTGAAACATTCATTATACAGCACCAAGTTCATACACCGGCTGTGTAAATATAGAAGTTATCCGAAAACCGAACGTGTTAAAATGTAACATAAATTCCGTGTTAATTGATGCAAACAAATTCACTTGAATTGGCTGTAAACATAATGGAACCATAATGGAAGATCGCAACGGAATCTTCCTTTTTCGGAAATATAATCTCTATCAATAAGCCCTCGAAGACGTGAAATAAATTGAACGTATATTTCATTATATAGCGGAAAAGTGGGAATGAGCATATATTACTAGCAGAATATCCCCGTTCTTCCACCGGAGTAATTATAATTAATATATTGTAAGTCCTATTGGCAGGTACTTATAATCTTTCATGGTTTTTAATTAATAACTTCTATTCCTTGAGCTCAATTATCTTGAATGACGTTCTCATACGTAAATAATAAATAACGATACACTTCTTCTTTCGAAATTTCTACACAAACTTTCATCAGCGCCATCAAGCATTGAAAACTGAACTAAAATCCATTTTTCAAGATTAAAATTTTGGCCTACTCCAACTAATAAATACGGAGTTTTTGGATTTTTCCCTTCGTTTAATCTCGAAAAGGTACCACATTCAAAATTTCAACCTTCTAGGTAAAGCAGAAGTGCCCTAGACTTTAGTGGACAGACATACTTTCTGCTTTATTAGTATAGATTTGAGTTTTATTCAATATGAACTTTCTTTGATTATTCATGGTTATAGGGCAGAGGTGCACAAATTTGGCCCACCGACACATTTAGCGTGGCCCGGAAGGTTTTAACTCATCTGGTGCTTTCCTTTTCCATAAAAAATACAAGTAAAATTTGTTCTGGATATTTATCGCATGTGTGAACAAAAATTCTCTCTTATGAAATTAAACAAAGCTCCATTACATTAAACACTGACAAATCAGAGTTTAAGGGGCATTCTAAGAACAGCAACTACCAGCATTATTCCGGATATAAGTGGAATGGCGAGAGAAAAACGCTGCAACATCTCCCATTAGCTAAATTACATTTTTGTCGCATAAAAATTGCATGTAAAAGTTGTTACGGTAATTACTGAGTCTAAAATTGTGTATTTCAATGTTTTATATATAAAAATTTCATAGCGTGGCCCGCTCAAAATCAAGATCAAGATCGATTTCGGCCCTTGTGAACTTTTAAGTTTTGCACCCCTGTTATAGGGTGTCCCAAAGGTCTATTTACCCCAGGTGTTAACAGTTACTAGTAAAAATCAACCGTATGTTATGTTTGCTATATTTATACTTAATATATATTGTTATATTTATGGTTTGTCAAGTCGTCACAATTATTTATGATAACCAAGAACATTGGTATGGGTGTCCCTTACCCCTGAGTGAGATGCAAATGCGATTTGTTGAGTCATTTTTTATTCTTGCTTTTTTCAGGCTGTTGATGAAAGACCAGAGCTCGTTTTAAACAGCATAATATCTTTAATTTTTAGCACTCAGCCATAACAAGTATTGGAAAATGGACCTTAAGGCTACCGGAAAATCCAAAAACTGGCAGCTTTTTCAAGTGACAAAGTTGCCGGTGTTTAGACTTTGTAATGTACTTAGATTTCCTCATAAACAAGTTTCCCGTCACCTTAGATCAGATTTAGGGGTGGGGTGATAAAACGGCTAGAAATGTGAAAAACTGGAAACTACCTTATGGAACGTAAAGCTCTTAGAAGGGAATCCCCTCTTCCCCTTCGCCGAAAGCTCAAAACACGCCACGCATGAAGAGACATTGCTCGCTGAGGGTGATCCGGCAGAGGGAGATCCCCGGAGGAGAAGAAAGGAGAGAGAGGAAATAAGGAGGAAGGGAGAGCACAGAGGGAAATGCACAAATTACGCGGCTTACTCTCCCCCTACTCCGCTTAGAGGGACGACCCGCCCTTCGCGAAATCTCTATTCCTCCATCTCCACTTCCCTCTTCTTCTCGCACCCCCGCCGCCCTCTTCCTCCTCCACTGCGCTGCCACGCCCACTCCTCTACCCTCTCAGACAGACTTACCTCTCTTTAAGCACTCCCCTTCCCCAAAGTATAAACCAGGAAGAGAGCCAGAGAGATTCTTTCCATTGCACTTAATCACACCGTCTTTCCTTTTCGGGCAGCAGAAACCTCCGTCATTCCCGAGGGGATACGTTCCTGAGAGAGCCGCGAATAGCGAAAGCGCGAGTATTGATACAGTTTTTATGGGGAAAGGGGGAATAGGTTCAGAGAAACTACCGAATTTATAAAATGATAAATTATGTAAAATGCATGAGCGTTCTCTAAAAACTTCAAAATGATGTCATATAAAGAAACGTGCATTCATCTTCTTGAGGATTGACGTACATTAATAACAAGCTAACTCTTCGATGAAGGATATTTTTTAATCCGCTGGTCGGGGATTGCCATGTGCTTCGTAAAGCGTTTAAATACAATCTAAAGCTTATTCTCTCGCTTTTGTAACAAAAACGCATGCACATTATACTTCAACATAGTGTTTATTTCGTCATTATGAAAGTCAACGATAATCTCTTTTTTTGTTAAGCGTTTATATAAAATGGAAAGTTGGTCCTTTATATTTAGTAATAAATCAAAGCATGTATTGTTTCTAATCTTCCTTTATAGTAAATTTCGGAAAGAAGGCGACTCTGCTCTCTGTTTAAATGAAGACGTTTAGGTAAGGAGCTGCCCGCGAATAGGAGACCGCGAGTTTTGAGGGTTTTCTATATTTCTATTCCGTCAGCTCTAGTCGAAATCTTCACTTTGTGATAGCTTTCTTATTCATTTCTTTGTTTACAGCAATAATATTTCGCATTTAACTATTACTCATATAGCTCGTAGATATGCATTATATATATATATATATATATATATATATATATATATATATATATATATATATATATATATATTATACACACACACACACACACAGGGTGTTTCACGACTGGTCTGCCATACTTCAGGAGGTAAGTTTGAGTAAAAAAAGTTAATACAACATTGGTCCTATTTCCAACCGATGAGGAGCTACGGACGTTTTAAGATTTGCAACGCTATAATGGCAACAATGGTGATGGTTTGAGTAACATTGTCATTACCATTGATTGTTGTTGTTTCTTGCCTCCCTTGCTTCTGATCCATGCTCAGAGTTACACGTGACAGTTTCGATAAGTTCAAAATCGTAATTTCGTCTTGCGTTTTATCACAAAATGAATCAACAGTTCACTCCCAATGAATATACTGATATCCATTACATTATTGTATTCTGTGATGGTAACAGCAGTTGAAGAATACGGTTTGGATAATTTCTACGGTATTCTTCAACTGGTGCCCTGCTGTTGCCATCACAGAATCCATAAATATAATGGATATCGACATATTCACTGGGAGTGAACTGAATTACGATTTTGAACTTATCGAAACAGTGTCACGTGTAACTCTGTGCATGGATCAGAAGCAAGGGAGGCAAGAAACAACAACAATCAATGGTAATGACAATGTTACTCAAACCATCACCATTGTTGCCATTATAGCGTTGCAAATCTTAAAACGACCATAGCTCCTCATCGGTTGGAAATAGGACCACTGTTGTATAAACTTTTTTACTCAAACTTACCTCCTGAATCACCTCCTGAAGTATGGCAGACCAGTCGTGAAACACCCTGAATACAAATAGCGTACTTACCTGACTATAAGACGACTCGAATATAAGATGACACCTCTTGACGGAATCTAATTTGGACAAAATATGTTTTGTTTTATAAAGCATTGTGAAGCAAATAAATTAAACAAAGGTTTCATCACATTGTGCAATACAAATATAAATGTTATTTAACCCATGCTAAAATAGCCATAACTACTGTCATTATTTTTAATTTATTTATTTCTTTGTTTGCAAATATGACGACCCCTAACCTTGGATAAAAAAACACTTCGTCTTCTAATCGGGTAAATAAGATATATTTCGTCCAAAACCGATCATGTTTAAATAAAATTTATGGTACTTCAATGGTCAGTAAACTGCGTTTATCATTTATTTATTCCCACCTCCAATCTTTGAAAGCTTCAGGGGTTAATATTACAAGTATAGAAAGGCAATTTGATGCTACGTTACCAACTTCATAGATATACAATTTTTGTTTCTTGATTATTCAGAAAAAAGTTAGAATGGAAAATTCCTGGCAAATTTATTTAAGTAGGTGCAAGACTCTATCTCTCCTCTCATTGACCTTCACGTGAGACTTAGATCATGACTACAATGAAACTGTTGAAAACTCCACAACTTCCACAAAAAGGATTTATTAAAAACAGGATCGATTGGTTTCAATAAAAGAAATTTATCGTGAGTGTTACATAGTTAATTATTCTGTGATTACGATGAATAAATTCCACAAAGTGGAGCCTACTACGATATCATTTAAAAATTGTGTCTAAATCACATCGCGCTTTATAATTCTTCTAAGAAGTGCGCGGATTTGGTTCAAAGATTGTTTTTCCCCCCCGCGTTAAATTGTGCAGAAATCTAGAATTGAACGTTCGCACGATTGTAAGAAAAATAAAAATGTTTTCTGACCGAATTAAATGCTTTATATGCCCAAAAATTGGATTTGAATACGAAAATAATCGGCATTCTCTAACAGTGGAAAATTTTAATGACCATGAATACCTCGCACATTGTTATCTCATTCGAGTTAGCATTAAAAAATTTCCTTTCGCAATATCGGCGAGCGATGCAATCCTTCAGGAAGAGTTGGTCAGGCGCGGAACAAAAAGTTGCAGAAAACGTACATATATATTTACAAAATCGTCTATTGAAACCTCCTACAAATTATTTTTCTGTTCATCTAATGAATGTAGAGGATCATCTTTGAAGATCTGAAATGCGTGCTTTTTCAGTACATAAAATTTTTATGAGACATGGTACTGATTCAAACGGTGTGCCGTCAGATATGAACTGGTGTATCTCGGAATTTTGGTAGAAACGGGAGAACTGCTCTGGAAAACAGGGAGCGGTGTGTCTCCAATACTTTACTGTGTAAGTGTGCCGTGGAATGAAAATGTCTGGGAAGCACTACCATAGAATGTAAATGCAAAGTCGTTTTCAGACCATGAGTTCAGTTGCCGATTTTTCATAGTTTTACAAGTTCCGTTCGTATAAGTACATGTCGTAGGATAGAAGAAAATTGCACTGACGTAAAAATTTCCCAATTGAAAATAGACTCATTATATTATTAATGTTTTAATTATTCGACGAATAAACTCGATTGAAATTGATGGTAGTTGACAAAATTTAACGAATTTTCATCGAAAATATTACGCACGTTAGTTCAATGGTCTTAACGTGTTTGTTATCCATGATAAATGTTTTCTTATTCTGTATAAAGATGTTTAGATTTAAGTAAATGAATAATTTACCGTATGCAAGAAGATATTGACTGGTGATAATACACAAGGAATACATAATCGGCGAAATGCATCCACCTGTGTTAATATTGAGAAGATGACTCAAGACTTTAGAAAATGAGAAGAGCCAATGAATGCACGCAGTAAATGCGGATCGACGTCATGGTTTCGGCGTCAACAAAACAATAAATGGAACCAAGCATGCGATCATAAATTATACTCTAAAAAGATGAGATCCTCCCCTAGAAATAGTAATTGGCGCTAAAATAGAACTTTTTTTCGAAAGGGAAAGAATGGATGATTGTGGAACGAGGAAAGGAGCTTTTCACGTGGCAAAGGAGTGGGAGGGTGATAAAGGAGAAGGAGAAACATAAATAGAGGCTCATCTCTCTTTCTCACACATATACAAACAGGAAGAAGGAGACACGCACAGATAGATTGGAAGATAGGAAAAAGATACAGAAGGAGAGAGAGAAAGAGAGAAGGCGCAGGAAGAGATGGGCGAGAAACGGAGATAAAAAGATTGAGGTTTTTCGGGTAGGAGAGGAGCGGCGAGAACGCGAGTGGAGGAAAAAAAGATCTGCCAGGAAAGGAGTGGGAAGAGAGAGAAAAGGAGTGTGGGGGGAAAGGAAAGGAGGGAAGAGGTATTCCGCTGGATACCGCCATCCTTCTCTGCGCTAAGCCTCCGGCCTGACAGCGTCTAGAGTGAGCGTAATTCCACGGTAATCGCAAAAGGGGTGGGTCGAAGGGGGAAGGGAGGGGACCGAGAGTGAGGAGGGTAGACTAGTAGGGAGAATAGCCTTGTGGAGGAGGGACGGGCGGGGCGAGGGTGGGGCGGAGGAGCATTCGCTTTCGGGAGAGAGAGGAGGGGAACGAAGAACCTACCGCGCTTAAAACCCAGCTTTATGCATTGTGGATTCAGGCGCGTGGTTGAATGCAGGGTGTGAGGGGACGGACCCTTGCAGCGTGGAAGGCGTGAGGAAGAAAGGAGGGCGATGGGATCGGAAGGGGTATTGCGAGAGAAGGAGAGGATGAGCCCGTTATCTGCATAGCGCACGGCGGCTCTTCGCGGTGGTTTGCCTAGCGCCCAGAGTCGGCGCTGACGTCGGCAACCCTAGGCCCGCTCCCAACGACTTCGGAATGGTCGAAACGATCCGCAGAATGCGCGAGTCCGATTCCCTCCGTATTCGCTTTTTTCCTGCGAGAACTGGATCGACACGTCCGTCGTTCCTCTCTCCCCGAGGCAATCAATCTGGGCTAGAGACTAGAGAATAGTATGGGAGTGATACTCACTAATCTAAGCGCGGTTCAAAGTGGCTCTTGATTTCCACTCGATCCTCTCCAAGTGTTTCGACCGTCTCTCAAACCTCCCGCGGCACACAGTGAATCACTCGTCTCTTCCGAATCACGCCGCTCCTCTTCCCTATCTCTACCTATTCCTATTAAAACTCTCTCATTCTTCTCTCGAAGCTACTTTTAACGATGAAGGCTCTTTTAATGCCCGCTATATTTCTCGATCCATTCAGAATGCTCTTACGAGCAACAGAAAGAAAATCGTTGGGGGTGATAAATCCGCGCATTCAAGTAATGCAAAACGAAGGACAAAGAGATCGAAGAGAGACTGCTTTGTTCGATTCTTGTCGCCACGAGGAGGACGTCGGAGGAAGCAACCTTTAAAAAGTTCGACCCCGTAGATTGATCATTCTTCGCGACGAGAGTATTCCGCGTGGTGCGTGTTTAATCCCCCGCGACCGGAGTGTGTCTTCCGCGGCGCTCCCTTTGCCAAGTGCCGCCAACATTCGTCTCCTGGAATTCCGCATATATCACCCGTTGGGGTTGGTGACCATGATGCGTTCTAAAATAACTTTGCGGACTCAAAAAATTAGCGTAAATGCTACTAAGTGTTTGAAATCTGAAAATATGATTTCAAAATGCGATGCATCAAGAGGGCGACTCGCATAAATTTTGCGCGCTTTAAAAAGACTTTTTGCAGCGTTCGCCTCAGTGTGGACAAACGTATAGAAATGGCCGCATGAAATTTGAGGATTTAAATTCTGCCGGAATTACGAAGCGTCATCAGCTCACGAGCGGGTAAAGCATTTTCTCATCAAATAGTCCATTTTTTCCAAAAGACCGCCCTGCAAATTGAATTAGAGCTAGCGATTAGTAAAATCCGCAAGGTTTTTAACGTCCCATTAAACGCAGCAAGAGGATTTCTAAATCATTCCTTAGTGTTACTCGCTGACTGGCATTAATAGGAGAGGCGGACAAGTTAAGGGCTACCAAACCTCTCTCTTTTAATGAAGGACACCGAGACGCGACGCATCGTTGTTCGCGCTTCCTATACTTTCCTTAAACCTCAGTCAACACAAATAAAAACAAAAACGGAGATCAACCAAAGTACCTTTCTGCACTCGGTTCGCTTCAAAGCAAAGCCATCTTGGTTAAGAGCCGGAAAATGTGACGAAGAGAAGTCGAGGGAAAAGGGCAAAGGGGTGGAGGCAGAGAGAATTGGAGAGAGAATGAGAGAGAAGACGGGTGACACGGAGAGATAGAGAGAGAGAAGGAAGATGAGGGCGCGTGCTTCCATGTCGCGGTCGCCGTGTGTCACAAATCACAGATCGGGGAGATGTTCCGCGCCCAAATTCCCTCCGTGCCAACCACCGGTCCGTGAGTCTCCTCCCTCTTCTCTCTCGCGTTCCTCCCCCGTTTAAAACCGCGCTGTTTTCTCTCCCCCTTCCTTCCCTTTTCCCTCTCTGTTCCTCTGTCCATTTTTCCTCTATTTTCCCCTCCCTTGCTCTCTATCTCTGTTCCCTCTCTATTTCTCCCTACCTTCATCCCTATTTTCCCTCCCTTTTCCTGTATTTTTCCTCTAGATTTTTCTCTCTCCCTCTTTCCCCCTCTATTTTTTTCTCTCTCTCCCCCTCTGTTTCGTCTCTCTCTCTCTTCCCTCTCTCTATTTCTCCCTCCCTCCTCTGCCTCTCTTATTCTCTTCCTCCCATCGTTTCCCTATCTCTATTTCTCCCTCCCTTCCCCCCTCTTTTCCTCGCCATATCCTGTCTTTTCCTCTCTCTATTTCTCCCTCCCTCCCTCCGCGTATTCCTGGGGCGACCGTAAATCAAAAGGGGGAAGTGGTGGGCGGGGGTGAGGCGGAGACCGAGGCAAGGGAGGCGCTCTGACGCCTCTTCCAATTTGTTGCTCGCCCTCGCGCGAAAGCGGGAACCTCGAGATGAAGAGAAATTTCTCGGGCCTACCGACTAAAACTTCCTAACAGTTGCACAAGGCGGTTTCCTTACGTCCCACGCGGCATTAGCAAGCAAAAACATCTCAGGCAATGGAAAGGCTTTTAGTACCTACTTTTAATGCTCACGAGACGCGTGCTAAAGTGCACATATTCGTGGAATTGGTATCGTACATTTTTTTACGAAAAGTAACTATCAACTTGTAATAAAAGTTTTCAAATTGTTCGTGATTTCTAAAGAAGAATACCAGAATACCGTCTTTGTCTCTAGAAAATTCAGTAACTTGTCCCAATATATACTATGATAAACTGCGTGGTAACACATTTCTTAACGATTGACGGTAACAAACGCTCCCACACTAAAATTTCGACTAAATCATGAATAGCTGCGAGGTTCAGCATCTGTATCGCCCATCTGAGAAGTATGACGAAATTTCATGATTGATAACTGTCTTCATTGCCACATATAAGCATGAGCTCTTCTATAGCGTGGATATTTAAATGAAATGCACTATACACATACTGTTTTCCTTTCTATGCTCATATTACATTTATCTAATTGGGTAAAAGAAGAGGATCTAGGATAACTGAAACAAATGCACACATTTCTTGTTTTTATTTCGAAGCACGTCCCAAAATCCCTCGAGTATTGCAATTAATTCCAAATTGATCAGTATAGTGGAACGGCGTTTTCCATTTCGAATACCTAACAATATAGCTCTATTTTGAATTCCATAGAGATAAATGTTCCGTGCAGTCTCTCAATAATTTGTTATTTTTTTACATATTTTTAACTAGCTCATAAATAGCACTTTAAGCCATTTTATAACGAGAGCAAAAGCGCTAACAAAGATGACACACATGACCATGTCCTCGGCAGGTTTAGAACCCGCGACCCTAGAATTTTAAGCGAGACACGCTAGCCACCTATCTACCAAAGAAACAAAACATTTATCACACACTCAAAGAGGATTACGGATCGTGGGCGCTGACAAAATACGTTAGGGTCTTCAGAAAGTTGTATCCAGTGTATTTCGAAGTTGGCGTGTTTTGACCCCTATAATTTCGAAACGAAGAGGTCTATAAAAAGCCGCAAAAGTTATTAGTTTTATTTTTTATTCGTATCATCCTATCATTTGCGTTTTCAGCTGATGGCATGCATAAAACGAAACAAAACTGAAACAAAAATATTTTTTAAGTCATATATTTCCGTGCATAGTATATAACAACATACAAAATTCGCTCGACAGAAACATTGTTTACAAGAAACAGGGAATCCAAATCCGTCACGCGGATACCATCATTAATGGCGTCAAGAGGCAAGACCAAAAAACGAGACGAAAAACAAAAGAGGACATGCCAGCTTATCTCTTTTGTAGCGGCGGATTTATTCAACCGCTCGGGGATTTTGCCCAGAGCACAAGTGCAAAAGCCAAAAAGGAACACGTCCAAAGTGAAAGTGAAGCTGCGGGAGCAGGTGTCTATTTGACAATAACGGATAGAGCGGACAGAAATAAGCTCGCTTCGACTCGCATCAATCTTGGTGCTTTCATCTTGAAACTCCCCTAGAGCTATGGCATTCCTCTCGCTCTTCCTTCGTGTTTTAAACCCCTCTCAGAAGTCACCTATTTTTCTCCAAGATCGGCGGAGGAAGTCCTCCTACCTCAGACCTCCTCCTCGCCCTAACACGCCTCCCCTGCTAATCTCCTCCACGCACCCCTTTGCCTTGATTCTGGCGCTCTTCGCGTTCTCCCGCATCTCCTTTTACTCTCCGATGCCGCATCCTCCTGCCAACTTGTCCCCACACTATAACGCCTCCAGGTCCACTCGTATGTATGTATATAGCGTATAAGGTCACGTTGACCGCGTGTCTCGCAGACCGACTCTCCTATCCTCTAATCTTGGGGTCTAAGATAAACAACCTGCCAGTTTAAAAATGTGATTTATTATTTTGATTCTACTGTATAAATAGGTGGGAGAGAGAGAGAGAGAAAAAGGCAGAGCGTAGACGAAACAATCATGGCATAAAAACATATGAAGAAATAAAAAATATTTACATATAGGAGTTGTATTATTATTTTTAATAACTTTAATATTAACTTGCCTACGTTATGGTTGTTATAGGAACGTATGCATCAAAAAGCGAACATAGTTTACCCAGAAAACCACCTTTCTGATTTGTACCTATATAGCAGACGTGGCCAAACCGCGGCTCTTTTATCCTAATATGCGGCTCTTTTAAATTTCCATTCAGTGGCGTGTCAACGTTTATCTCTACAGAACACAATGACATAATGTGACTTGAGACGTGTCTGGGATGCCTAATGTACATTCATTATATCCGAATTGCTTCGGATACAGGTTATGTTTTACTGTTCGTAAATTTATGAGCGCAGAATGTGTCATGCGGCTCTCGAACTTCTGAATATCATCGTATTCGGCTCCGTGGGCAAGTAGGTTTGGCCACCCTTGCTATATAGGAACCTTAGTCCCTACCTCCTGCCCCAAATCGCCTCTTAAAATTGCAAGGAGAAAAAGATACATATTTCTTTTAGCAAATCGGAACATATTCTTACAAGTTTTTTTCATTATGGTAGATTTGCACTATTCTACGTGTAAAGGAATAACATTTTTTAGGTAATATAAAAGTTATTTATAAAATTTTTGTTTTATGGCCATTACTTATTTATTAAAATACTAGCAGATGTGCCCAGCTTCGCTCGGGATGTTAAAGTGGCACAGTATTAATTTTGTTGAAGGTTAAGATAACATAACTGAAAACGAAGTCCGAGAACGAAATAAAACACAGATACTGGAGGCTGTCTGAAAATAATATAAAATAGTAATATATCATCATTCTTTACCTTTAGTTTATAATACTTCCTTGTAAACAATATTTGTTGTTTTTTCATCCAGGTGTTAGGAAGGTTAATTTATGTGAGCTAAAATCTAAAATAAAAATCTAACCTGGATTTATTCCTCAACTTTGGCACAAATTTAACATTCAAAACGACTGGTGCACTCTACAACTTTTTAAAAAATCCAAAATTTTCTGCCTGCAATAAACACGGATGAACCATACAATCAAACATCTGCAATTAATTGAGTTGCGATCTATTACATTTTACGTTGCCACAACAATAATTTCGATGATTTATAAAAAGCGCGAAGCGAATAACGTAATTCTTTCGTCTATTAGAAAGTTTAATAGACGCTAATTCAATCGGAGGTAACAATGCCTTGGCAACACCCGGAAAGAGTACGAAAAAGCGATAAAATTTACAAAATAAATGCATATTTCTGACAAATTCCTCTGTATAACATCTAAACATTGCAAGAATAAGATATTGTATAGTTTTAGTCGTCGAATAAAGCAAAAATGGAGAAAATTTGTCTATATTTACGTATTTTGATGAATGAGAGAAAAAACCTTGCACCTTGAAAAATCGAAAATCCCATGTAAACTTATGGGAAAATATAATTTTCTCCCGGAGTCGAATCCGGGATATTTTCCAGGATATTTGATTTTTCTAGAGACCACCTCATGGGGGTTTAACGATTGTGAAATTTTAAGCTCATTAGGATTAGTAGATCCGAAGATATTAAGCGAGAAATATTTAAAGGAAACGGTAGACTCCCAGCCAGCCAGACAGGTTGAGTTTTATATAGATAAGGATAGAGAAGAGACTATTGTAAAAAAGGACGGGTATGCGAGAGTTAGTATTATGTTAAAATAAAATTTAAATAAAGTAAAGAAACCAACTTTTATATGCACTACAAAGTAAACAATAAATATAAAAGTCACATAATTTAATGTACCAGAAAGTACAAATGGTTTTGCGCAAATGGAAGATGCGTGACAAGGAAATATTAGTGAAGACTTTTTCGTTAAACATTTTTGCTAAACAACTTTTATATGTCCAAAACTATTTATACTTTCTGTAGAACACAATTATTTGAATTATTTATTTATTTTTTACTTTTTAGTGCTTACACGACGTGATTTCATTAAGTTAAATTTATATAAATTCAAATTTTCTGTTTTAGTTAGAGTCACAACTTAACTTTTGCAGAAAATGCTACAGATTGTTCTTATGATACTGATTGTTTATTAGCCCTATAACTTGAGTCTTCAGATAAAGGGGACGTAAATTTACTTATTTATATTAATTTTTATTATTTAATATTAGTCATTTTTAGCTCATAAGAAGAATTGCTAAAGAGGAGTGAATTATCGCTGCAAAAAGTTATTTATTATATCATCTATTTAAAAATTTTAAAGCAAATATCCGAAGCCCATAGCGTTATAAAATATGTGCAAATGTTTGAATATAACTGCATCAACTTACCATTAAGCACAATAGGGGCGGACCAATGTCTGATAAAAGCGACAAGTTCCAATATGTTGTGATCGATTGAATAATTCTCTACTAGCAGAATTTCGTGTCGATCAATCAGGTGCTGGTGAGAAGCTTGCACATAGAGAACGTCACCAAACTGCATTTAAATTAAAATGAAACCAGACAAAATAAAAAACGCAGTAAATTTCGCATAAATATATTTCACATTTAAGTTATCTCTTCTGTTCCCCCTTACAGCTTCATTTCGAGGTCCCTGCCCTAGTCCTTTCGCGGCGACGGATGAGCGCGTTTTCCTCGATACGTCACCGTGACGAAATCCCCACCACTTCGAAAGGATAAAAAAGGACAGAGGGTAAGGAAGGGATCGAAATGCCAAGGGGGCCACCGCGGCCGAGGACGACTAGCGATCCTATACCAAAGAGTGTGGGGTCTTTGTGGCCCCAACGGGATTGGAACGAATAGGAGACGGCGCTGGGGTGAGATGGTCGAGGCCCTTAAACCTTATCCCCATCTCCGCGTTTCTGCAAACTCCATTCTCCCCTTCTTTGCTCGCGGTTTTAGTAATTAGGCGAGCGAAAACGGAGCCGATGTTCTGTGCGTCGGTGAAATTTTATGTGAGGTGAATGCGGTGCGAGGAGGTTCGCGGAATGGGCGGAAATTTTAATTAGGGCGAGAAGGTCGCCTGCGCAAGTGTATAGTGTTGTAGGAGGCAGCAGAACGAAGCGCAAACAAAATCATTTGGAGCGATAGCGAGAGAGAGAGAAAGAGAGAGGGAGAAAGAGAGAGAGAAAGAGAGAGAGAAAGAGAGAGAGAAAGAGAGAGAGAAAGAGAGAGAAAGAGAGAGAGAAAGAGAGAGAGAGAGAGAGAGAGAGAGAGAGAGAGAGAAAGAGAGATACAGAGAAACAGTAAACAAGAATGTTGGAGAGATAAAGGGAAATCCTGCGGGTCTGTGACAAAACGATGAGCTCTATTAAACTTGGATATCCGTACCAATTTTTTCATTTTGTAAGATTTTAATGCGGCGATTTAAAAACTTAAGATGGACGAAGCGAAGTTTTGTTTAGCTAATTTACAGGAGATGAAAATGGTCGATGGAGTCAAAAGTGATATTAAAAATGTTTATCTAATATTTACACATTATAGCTTGATATATGTAGCTGAAGTAAATTTTCTCTAAATGTTGAATTATATATTATAATTATATTAATAAATCTTCATGAAAAGTTTTATATAATGATAAACACCCAGACCCAGCTTTGCGTCGAGGTTACGTTCTTAAAAAACACGACGCAAATCGAAATACAATTTTCCATTAGAAACCATTGAAATATCGAAGATAAGTACCTGCACTACGATTTTCAAGAAAGAATATTTTAAGAAATTGTAAATTAATCCAAATTTGTCCTTTCAATTATGAAATTAAAGAATCAATTGAAATAAATAGAAAAAACTTTATTTTTTAACATATAAACATAAAAGAACAAATTACATGAAACTCAATTTTATGAGAAACTAATTTGCTCAGACTCTGAATCTGTAGGCTTTGAGGTTGAGACGCTCTTCTTTTAGCTTCAAATATTTACCTAGTCTACTGAACACCTCCTTTTTTTGGCCATGTAAATTTCCTTGTAGTAACTGATATCATGCGCTATCGCCCGTGCTACTTTTGAACTTCTTTCCCTGTCAGGATCGTCATTCGTAAAAATCTCAATAGCTTCGTCGATCAAACTCAGGACTTTGGAAATTCGCTTTAAAGTTAAAGTTGGTTGCATAGGAATTTCTTCCGAACTGTATTGCTCGTTAGCTGTTTGTAAATCCAATTGCGCTAACTCTTCGTTGCTCGTTTATTGTTTATGTGAGGCAAACAATTCATCTGTCACTGTCGTCCATTCCCTCGAAGTTAGATTCTCTAGCTAAGTAAGCTATTTCTTGACGAACCGTGGGCAATTCATCAACCCGTAAAATGGCACCATCGCTGCCTTTCTCTTTGTGCACACATTCTGGCCATATTTTGCACCAAACACCATTCATACATGAAGATTTTACCTCATTCCACGAGTCTGAAATATTTTTATGGCATCCATTATGGTGAATGTTTTCCAAAATTTCTGTGTAGTAGGGTTATCTTGTCCATCAGTAGCATTTAGAAGCTGTTAAAATGTAGGTCGGAGGTAATAACTTTTAAAATTGGAAATTACTCACTGATCCATTGGCTGGATCAATGAAGTGGTATTAGGAGGCAAAAATATAAACTATACGTTTTCTGATAAGTCATCAAGATAAACTGGGTGACCAGGAGCATTATCTAATAGAATTAATGTCTTAAAGTCTAAGATCTCGTTAGTGCAGTAGGCGTTCATTTCAGGAATAGCATGAGTCAAAATATAGTCTTTAAATAAAACTGCTGTAATCCAGGCTTTTTTGTTTGCTCTCCAGTGTACAGGAAGTCGATCCTTTGAATACCCTTTCATAGCTCTGGGATTCTCCGAATGGTAGACAAGAAGTGGCTTAAATTTAAAATCTCCCTCTGTGTTTCCACCTAAAAGAAGAGTAAGTCTATCTTTGCCAGCTTTAACTCCTGGTGCAGATTTCTCCGTTTTGGCGATATAAGTTTTAGTTAGTAGACGTTTCCACAATAAGGCAGTTTCGTCCACATTAAAGATTTGTTTCGAAGTATAGCCACCTTCACGAATTATCGCTTTCAGCTCTTCGGAGAAATGCCCTGCAGCTGCGGTGTCTGCACTAGCTGCTTCACCATTTAGTGAAAAGCTGTGTAGATTTGCGCGAACTTTAAACCGCTCAAACCAACCCTGACTAACTTAAAACTTTTCTTCCTTATCGGTAGCACTACAACCTGCACTATCATTGCAAGTTAACTTTTTTTCAGATCATCAAATAAGCTTTTTGCCTTCACCTGTATTACCATTTGCTTAACGGTATTCTCTGTGCAACCTGATTCTGTATCCAAAAGATTCCATTTTCACCATCAGAGCACTTCTCGCGCTGGTCATCATCTTAGTATCTGAAGGCGTTGCAGATTGCCAGATTTCCTTATTTTATTTTCATCACAATTTCGAATAGTTCTCACCCTCGTAGGAGTTAGAGACCAACGGCTTTTCCTATATCCAGCGTCAAATCTTCGTAACACTTCCAATTTTATCTCTAGTGTAATAGTTTTCTTCGACTTTTTGGTAATTCTATTAGCAGATATGCGCTTTTCACTCATGACTGGGTTAAAAATAAATCAATAAATAATAAAAATGTAAAATCAAAACAATACTCGTATTCATACGTTTATTAATCTAATACATTTTACATACCTTTAACGAATGAATGACAAAGCCACGTCTCAGTATAGTTTCAGTAAAGCCACTTGATCTTTTGGTGATCGGAAAATGTCATAGTCTGTCACACAGCTAGTTGACTGGCTGTTACACGTGTACTAGCTTATCCCTACTCTAGACAGTCCATCCATGAACAGTGTGGGAATCCCCAAACATACCTAGAGTTACCACCCGTTCGGTTTTTGCCCGAACAGTTCGGTAATTAAATTATTTGTCCTTTTTTCGTACGGAACAAAGAAATGTTCTGTAAAATTTATCAAACAAGTTTTTATCAAATTTTAGCTTAAAATTATTCGAAAGTTAGCATTTCGATTATTACCTTAATCGACTAAACATACCACAACGACGCAAATGAAGAATTTTACGACTCAAAGCAAAATTTTGGTTTTAATTGTTCAACGACGCAACTTCGAGAACGACGCAAAGCGAGGTCTGGGTGTATAATAATAATATTAGTAAAACTTAATTAAAAAGTTTTGTAGTGGAAATTTATATTATTATTATTATGTACTCTCGCGTATATTTTTTATGGTGAAGCTATGATAAAAAGCGACGCGCAAAATTCAGCACACAAATTCATTATTTGGTAAAATTATGGTACATAATAAAACGTTCAATTTTGGAATTTTAACCCTAAATTTAGACTTGATTTCCACTTATATCAGTAGATGGTAGCTCGTAATCACTTTGGCTCCAAGTTGAACAGTTGTATAAAACTCCTTAAGCCAAAAAAAAATTGTAGGGTACGCCCTATGCATTTCGCCCACTAAGTGGGCATCTTCAGGGGAGAACCTGCCTTGGCAGTGAACAAGGTTCAACTGCAGTTGAACCTTGTTCACTGCCAAGGCAGGTTCTCCCCTGAAGATGCCCACTTAGTGGGCGAAATGCATAGGGCTTACCCTACAATTTTTTTTTGGCTTAAGGAGTTTTATACAACTGTTCCACATATATGATAACTCAGATTCTCTCAGTAACTTCCGACATAAACTCGGATTTTTCCCACCGTAGCATTGTCAACTTCCAATGCGGCTCGCCGAAGTAACCGTGACCACCGATGCGGCACTCCATGTAGGAAAAATTTCCCACCCCTGCTTGAAGGAAGTCATTGCTGGAAATATTTCTGAAACGAGAAAAATTATACTATGACCGAGAATCTTCAACTTGCCGGGTGGATATTCTAATACCGAACTATCGTAGCAGATAAAATTTTTCGTTTCTGAACGCGGATTTTTTTTGTTCAGTCAAGTAGAATATACGTCCAGCAAGTGGAAGACCCGGATTCGATTCCCGGTCATTGCAGAATTTTTTTCACGTTTCAAAAATATTCCCGACTTTACTTTATACCTGTATGCATGGGATCTTAAGATCGCTTTATTCCATCAATTTCGAGGTCATTGCTGTCAGGTCGCCTAATGGTATTTCTAAAATATTCAAGGTATGAGCTTGTGCAAGGTTAAGATATCTACTGGCAAACCCATGAATTTTACTCCTTTGACACGCTCATTGAAATAAAATTCAATCAGAATCTACAAAAAAAAGAGCGAAAGAAAGCTTGGTAGTATCCTCCGCCTAGTTATGATAGGGCAATAGCGAGAGACTGAGGCGTTTTCTCATTCACCCGACTCTCCTTTCCTCGAAAGACATTCCTTAGAGAGTTTCTTTCATGCAAGGCCGTGTCCTTCCTCAAGCCTTCTAAATGAGACCGGCCTATAGTCCCATTCCCTCAGGAATCCTCTCGCTTCCCCACCCAACCCATAATCCCCTTCCCTCGATTACGGCACGCAAACAATCCCTCCCCACTCCACCGTCAACAAAGAGGGTAGGGGAGAAGCCCACACTAAAGTGACCTTTTTTATTTTTCGATTTCTCAATTCCGCGAAATGGGTCATTTCGCCAATCCCCACCCGTCCCCAGCAAGCCCTCGCGCCTATCTTTCTCTCCCCTCTCCCTCTCTCCCTCCTTTATCTCCCCCTCCCTCCCTTCCCCAATTTCTCCGGAACCGCAAGCTTTCAAGCGATCCTCTCCCCACGGCTTCCCTCCTCATCTTTATGGCCCTCTTCCCTCTCTCTCTCCCATTCTCCCGATCCTCTAAATGTCCTCTCCGTCCCTCTCTCGGCTAACCGCTTTCCCATCTCCATCCTCTCCATCCACTCCATCCCCTCGCCATACCGCGCCGATTCTCCGTCGTCAAAGTCGTACATTTGCGTTACGCGCCTTACAAACGGCGCTATGCCAGTCAGCGAGGGTTTTTTAAGGACCCGTTTTTCGCCCTCCCTTTCCGGACGGTCTCTCTCTCTCTCTCTCTCTCTCCCTCAATTTCCCTCCTCCTCCATCCCCTCCGCTCCACATCTGGCCGTCTCCGCTTTACAAGCAATCTGCGTTATTCACTCCCCGACCTTCCCCAACCAACAAACTCACGCACGCTGGCAAAAGCATACCATCAGATAAGAAGTCATAACGAAAAGACTCTCGCTTGTTTTTCGCCTCTCTCTCTCTCTCTATCTCTGAAGAGTGGCCCGCAAAGAAATGTGAATGCATGGTTCATTAGTGCGTAAGGCAAGGCAAATTACACTTAACTGTCTTCGCGAGCTAAAACAAATGTTAAATAAACTCAAATTCAAAACTCGAGAGAACGCACACTCGAGTCCGGAAGATATAAGGCTGTGGATAGAAATATTTATCTAGCATTTAATATTTAAGAACAAGCAATTAAAAAAATGCCCTGCCTTAGGTATCTCTAATAGACAAAATTTTTTAACCTCGTTGTGGCTATTGGAGATACCTAAGGTAAGTAGAGTTTTTATAAAATTGCTCGTTCTTAACACTTTTTCAGCCATAAGATGAGCTCGATTGTTCCCTGTTGAATTAGCATTTTAGAGCTTGGTTAACTTTGTATTTTACATCTTCATTATTGAAAAACTTTAATTAAAAAAGTAAATTATGAAGTATTTAAGACTTAAAAAATCCTATAATACATTGTAAAGGAATCGTGTAATGGTGTAACGTAAATTGTTAATTGAAACATAGTATCCGTCATTAGAAGACTTTCCTTTATCAGTACGTAATGAATTAACTATCATTTAATTTAATCATAATAATTATAATTTATCTGTTCTCAATTTTTAATATTAGTTATAATAAAATCGGATAATTTTTAGTCGAATAGCATTAAATATATTCCCTAGTTCAGATCATGAAATTAAATGCTTGCAATAAACACTTTTAATAAAGTATAAATTAACAGTATTCTAGAGGTACATTATCGCTTTAAGATCCAAGATGTAATATGGACAAATTACTTATTTAGAAAAAATTGAAAACTTTTTATTCCAGAAGAGATAAAAGATGGATATTTTAAGGATAGATACCTCCACGGGTGGCATTCAATATCTCGCAGATCAAACAGAGGTCGAAAAATTATTCTGCGTGCGGCGGCAGGACAACACAGAAAAGACAAAGCACAATCGGCGAGCGACGATAAGAGCAGTACATCCTCTTTCAGTGGTGCCATCCATTAAAGATTACGTCGCAACCTCCCACCCTCCCAGTCCCTCCAAACCTGTTAAAAAAGACCATCTCCCTCGTCCCCCGACGGACAACTGACATCCATACGTCATGCCGCGTCGAGCAAACCGCCAGCCTCCCGCCGGGGATCCGTCTCTTTCCCTGCCTCCCTTTCCCTCTCTCTCACATTCTCAGCCTTATCCCATAGTTTACTCTCTTACCCCCGAATCCAAGTATTTATGGAAGCATTCCAGCGTATCGAGTGAGGAACATAACCTCCTCAGATGCGCTAGATTTCTTCTCCTATAGCATGCATGATGGTTGTGTATATTTCTTTACTGCAGATTTATTCATTCTTAATACACTACTTTTTGGATAATGAACGTTCTTAGAAATCACTCTGAATTTCTTGAAATATAAAACATGAAAATATATTTTTATTATTGCCGGTAACTTTGATGTAATATATAAAAATATCAAAGAGTAAATTTAAAAAGATTGTAGTTTTTGATTTCGAAAGTTTCTTTTTAATTACTTTTTTACCAACTTAACTACTACATTTTCATCCTTCCAATAGGCTATTATTAATAATGCGACCATAAATTACTCAGAAAAACGTTTTCCACCCTTGGCATTAGACCCAAGAAACCATGGCTCTTCTTTCCGATGCCTTACCCCCTGTGCCAACTCGCCTAGTAACAGATCGAGAAGAAACATAGGTATTTATTTTAGCTAAACGAAAATTTTTCATGCAAGTTTTTCTGCAGTAGGTTTTTAAAGGATGAGAGAGTTAAGCAGCCAAATCTAGATTTGTACTATTCAACGGGCAAAGTTGAACTTTTTATATACTTATTATAAAATTTATTTATACAAAAATTGTTTTTATAACCGTTACCTAATTATAATTATTCAGTTTCTATAGCAAGGTTTTTAATACAAGCATATTCAACGATTTCTCATAAATAAATAGGTGAGTCTCAAGCTGGTCGGTCGTACCGTCCTGAGGTATTTTGGAGGACCTAGGAGAAAAAAATCCAGCTCCCCTTCAAAAACGTTTACGGATGCATTTAATATATTCATAATTGCTTTAATCCATGAAATAACAAGGAGTAGACTATTTTGGTCCAAGCATCAGTTTAGGATTTTTTTTGGGATATCAATGTCATAGATTTGATTTTTTTCCATATATATGCTCATATTACTTTCTCCATATACGAAGTATAGAGAAAGTATTGTTTTCATGAAAAAAAAATCTAATTCGAAATTTCAACGGAAATACATGTTTTAAGATCCCCCGAACACGTTTTGACTATTTTTTCGATGATGTCTGTGTGTCTGTCTGTCAGTCAGTCTGTATGTGATAGATTTTTGTAGGCACTCTAACTCAAAAACCATTAATCAGGTCAACACAAAATTTTATATTTAACATTTCTATAAAAGTTAGAAGATCTGATTAGTTTTTGGTAAAAATCTAGCGACCGGAAGTGGGTGTTTACTCTTGTCACTTATCCGTTGTTTTGAAATATTTGCTTTAATATTTGATAAATGTAAAAATGTATTAGAACACAATTTGTAGGAAATTTAATTTTCTACAACCGTTGTTTGAAACATTTTTCCATATAATGCATCGTTTAAGAGATATCTTATATTTTTAGCTGCCACCACCACGCCACCTACCGAAGACTATTGTTAACAATTGATGCTTAGTTACGTCTTAGTAACGCTCCTTTTTCTTTTCTTAATTGTCAACCGGAAGTAAATACTGACAATGATCCCAGAGCTAACAAGATGTAATTTGCCATATAAATATGGAGAAAATCATGCGTTGCCCACAGTTTATTTTTTCTTTATTTATCCATATTCATATATAGGTCAACGCTGGATCAAAATGTTCACCCCTTGGTCTTAGTTGTCACAATATTTTAAAACTGGAAACATTTATTTTTTTCTTTTTGTGGTTTTTTGCTTTCCGAAACATCTAATGATAACACAGATTATTGATTTGGCTTGACACATATATTATTCGTGTACTAACTTAAATTAAAAGTTTTTTGTTTCAGATCAGGATTTTTCAGACCAGTACCTTTGGGATACTTTCATAGGTTTCTACCTCTCTCATACGGTCATGGCCTTTAATTGTACTTTCGTCACCCCTAAGGTGATGATTGTAGTACGATGATTGTAGTACATGTGTGTGGCGGTAAATTTCTATAAGAACTTAGTATTTTAGACAATGAAGTTTCCAAAAATGAAGAGGGAAGTGAGGCATGCTTTAATTTTCCCAAGAAAACACTCTCTTCCTTGGGTAGGCCACCTCCATTCCTTAGATATTTACCGACAAGTATCGGTAAACTGTGATTAATATATGTCCACATTGCTTTGGCTTTGCCCATTGAGACTGCCGAGCAGCAAAGCCCCGGGATGCGCCTTTAGTGATCTACAGGGGATCTTCCTGAGCAATTTTTAAATAAAATGAATGTTTTGTGAGTAATAAATAGATAGTAAGTGTTTTACTTCATTAATGTCTATAATATTTAGTGAAAACATACAAGTGAAGTATGGAACAAAATGGTCCCCCTTGTTACGTAATGGTAGTTTTAGAACTTGGTACTTCAAAGGTTAAGCAAGTGATAATAATGACGACTAAAAACTAAAGGATGCCATCAAAGATACCCGCCCGTACGCCGATATCCACTGACTGCCAAACGTTTCGCCGGCACTTGGGTCCGGCTCTGTGTGTCGGAACGCTCTATACCTCAGTTTCTATATCTGTGTAAGGGAATCCCCGAAGCGAAAAAAAGTAAAATGTGAACGTCGGAGATGGAAGATTTGAAGAGTGGAGAGAGCCTTCATACGCAATTTGATAAAAAAATCGCACTTCAGTTCGAAAGCTAATATATTCCTTCCTTCCAATCGGAAAATGGGACGAGAAAATGTATTAGGCTTTCACGGGCGAAAATAGCTCAATCAAAATCGTTTAATTGCAGTATAACACAGAATCACTTTACAAACGGACAAATGAGCACGACAATTTATTCCGCCGTCTTTCTCTTGATTATCCTTTCCTTCATTCATTCATGAATATCGAGGCAAGAAACGTTTGAAGCGTGAGAGGCCCGGTTTAAAAGAACGATGCGGAACGATAAGCTGTTTTTAAGAGGAAAATGGAGAGCGCGGGGAGAGAATTGGAGTGGAGGCTGGAGGGGTAGGAGGGGGGGAGAGGATGAAGGGCGGTCCATCTCCTCTCTTTATGACGGGGTTAAATCACAGTAACGGGCCATGTGTTGACGCACTCTCCACTCGCCCAATTGCATAAATAACTTCCTTTCTCTCCGATGGGAGTGCCGCCCCTTCACCCCTCCCTCATCTAGAGCACTAACCGCCCACACCTCTCTCCTCCCCCCCCCCCCCGCGTCCACCGCCGCCGCCAAATCGCTTTCCGTCCACCCAAACCTCTGCTTCCCTCATTCGCTACCATTTTTCCCCATCACTTCACCACCATTTTCCCCATTCCTTCTGCTGGACCCAGGACCATGGCCTTTCAGAAACTGGGTCGCGAGGTAAAAACTCGCATCCATTTCGAGATTAGAACGAAAATAAACCATCTCTCTCAATTTCTTTGGATCATTAAATTGATGTTCGAATGAATGTATCGATTTACACTATTGGTAAATAGAATAACTGCTATTTGTTATTAAAAGGTTCGTTTATTTCTATATTTTTACACAATTTTGGAAAAGAATGAAATGTGGCAGGGTCCGGTTTCGATTCTCCATCCTTCGTCACTCATTTTCGTTCCTATAATAACGCAAGTAAGTGGGAAATTCGGAAAGCTATGCCTGGTAATTTTTATATGGAAATAACGCGTTGCGTAATGAGTGAAGAATCTTGCTCGAATATCAATCAAATTTTAAAATTAATGTGTACAATTTTAATTATTTAAGGGAATACTTTTACAATAGCATAAAATAGCACTTTTTGTGATTGGAATAAAAGCATATCGCGTTCTAATATTTTATTGCATATCAGTTATCTTTAAAGCAAAATAATAGGGTAGAGAGGGATTACTTGGATAGCGTGGATATTCGGATAAAGTTAAGCTTTAACGCTCGCCAGAAATATAGAAAGTGCCCCAAGAGGTCCGTCAGTACACGGTTATGTTCTCACGTTGTGTTTCGAGTCGTGTTAAGCTGGTTTTAACAGGAGATTCTGTGGAATTTATTTAACATATGAAGGTAAGCTAATATGCTACCTGCTTTCTCTGTTATTAATATTGTACGTAACATTTTAGGCCGTACTGATACAAGATTTTCGAGTAACCAACGTTTTTAACTTTCAATGTTATTTCTTGGCTTATCTCTCATGCGTTGCTTGTAGAGTACTGCGCTCTTCCAATGCAATTAGGAACTACGTCGCGTTAATTTTATTTCTTGAAGTGGGGATATTTGAATACTTATTTCTGGGGCTATTCGGATAGCTTTTTGCTTAATGTTCCATACACAAGTCTTTACAGAAGAGTCAACAGAAGAGGAATCAGCAGATGGAGTTCTCGTAGTGGGTCTCGTAAAAATGCAGAAATTCGAAGGAATAGATCTCCCCATAGTGTTCACAAAAGAGATTGAAGTATCCTTGGCAGATCGAGTTATCTATTTAGAACAGGAGTCGGCAACCTTTTCACCTACGAGGGCGCAATTTATATTACTGAGACATGAAGGGCGCATAAGCAAGATCAGTTGATATCTCTCTGTATCAGTGGTCGGCAATCTCTTTATCTATGAGAGCGCAACTTTAATTATTGGGGGCGTGAAGTGAAGCAACAATAGTAGATGTGTACCAATATTTATTAAAATATTTTTGTATATATAAGAGAAAAAACTATTAAAGAATTTATTACAAAAACATTAAAAATAAATCAATGTGAAACCTGGGACTGCATATCTTCAGCCAACTAGCTATAATTTGGCACATAATTCGAGATACTTGATTTTAGGCAGTTGTCTAAATTGTAATCGGTGAGTCTCGATCGGTACTTGGATTTCAAGTGTTTAATGCTTGAAAAAATGGACTCGCAAGTGTATGTTGAAGCACAGTAAGAATATATTTTTAGGGCACATTTTCTTAATAATGGATCGAGATTTTCGTCAACTAAATTCCAAAAGTTTTCATCATTTTTATGTGACCTTAAAATAATATCATTCTGCATATTTATTATTTCCATTTCTAAGTCCTCGGTGTTAACGATATTAAAGTAGGTTCCAATATTAACAGACATATTGTCCATAAAATTGAACGGATTAGCAAAGAATGTTATTATGGGTTCTACTTCAGAAAACTGACGAAACCTAAAATTAAATTCCTTCATGAGAGTTTCAATGTGTTGTGAAAATGGTTCAGTGGTAACATTTTCATCAGTCAGACCCTCAATAATATATTTTAAATTCGGGAAATGTGATAATGAATTTCTCTCCAGGTGAGACTTCCACAATGCCAATTTACATTTGAATGCATCTACTGCACATATCATTTTTGCAATGCGTTGATTTTTCTCTTGCATCTCCATATTCAGTTCGTTCAATTTTATAGTTATATCAACAAGAAATCCGAAATCCATCAATCAAGCTTTGTCATCCAACTGTGCATAATATTCATTTCTTGACGTGAGAAATTCCTTTACCTCCTTGATGAGATTTATAAACCTAACAAGTATTTTTCCTCTGCCGAGCCATCTAACTTCGGTATGTAAAAGGAGATCATCGAATTCGGCATATTCACCTTGCAAAAGCAGTTTAAACAATCGGCGTTGCATTGGTACGACTCTTAAGGAATTTATTATTTTTATTACTGTTTTCATGACATGTTCAAAATGAAGAACTTTTGCGCATAACATTTCTTGGTGTATAATGCAGTGATATGAAATAAATTTTGGAAAGAGAGGGTCTTCTTTACATAGCGCAATAAATCCATTTTTACAACCTGTCATCAAAGGAGCACCATCTGCAGTAAATACGGTCAACTTCATTAAAGGTATATTACATTCTTGGGCATATTTTTTAAAAGCTGAAAAAATGTTTTCACCTCTTGTTCGTCCTTTTAATGGAAGAATTTTAAGAAATTCTTCCTTTCCTGAAAAATCATTAAACACCATCTTCACAACCATAGCCAATTGATAAGTGTCGGATATATCTGTTGACTCATCCAGTTGCAACGAGAAGAAAATACAGATAATCCCATTTTTATTTTTAAAATCTTCGAAAAGGGAGTCAGCAATAGCTAACATGGCTTCTTTTACAATCTCGCCATCTTCAAATGGCTTTTTCCTCTTTGCCAACAAATGCGAAAATTTAAGTGATGCAATCGTTGCTCTTTTTGATTGCTGCACTGGTCTGGTAAAAATGCTCTGCTGTTTAGTTAAAATAGATTTCATATCAGAAATTTTCTTTTTCCTGATCTCAGAGTTTAACGGATAATTAGTATTAAAATTTCCATGGACCGTATTATAATGTCTTTCAACATTACTTTTCTTTGAAAGTGCGACACAAGCATTGCACAATAAACAAACACTTTTCTCTCAAATCAATAAAACAGAATTGTTCTTCCCAATCAACATTCAAGTAATATATCCTTTGCCTCTTATTACTCATGATGGGAATGAAATTTTCTACAAATTAATTAATAAACACAACACACTGAATATCGGGAAAATATCAGAAATATTGTGAACTGTTGGTCAATTTAAATTGATTTATGTTTAACCAATGAAGAGGGAAATGAGTTATCACCGGCTGATATTGTAAGAGACGAAGAAAAATCTCCCAAACCCTGCACATTGTATACTAAGCGAAGAACGGAACTCCGAAACCAACTACTCACAACAATAACTCGAGCCAAGTTATGCTACAAGACGGAGGACAGAACTCCGAAACCAACGACTTTTGACAAGAACTTGGAAGTTTCACGCGACATAGGGAAATAGTTTTCCCGTATCGAGCGCCTACCTCCAAATAACCTGAACCGGCTAACGGAGCTATAGTACACGACGGGTTGAGAACAAGGATCTCAGTTAGCCTTGCACCCATAATAGCGATTGAAGGCGACAGGACACTTTCACCTAGCATAAACTAGGGGCGGAGAATTCCCTATCTTTTCGTACAGTTCGTACGAGAACGTTTGTATGAATTGTCAACACAGGCACGGCAATCACACAAACACGATAGCGGCTTCTCCTACTCTCGGCGAGTAATCTCCGAAAAACGCTGTGAAGGATGTATTTATACTAGGTTAGGGAGAAGGGAAAGGGACATGGATAAACAAGAGAGGAGTAATGGAGAAGTCATTATGAAAAGAACTCTGTTAATGACAACAATGTCTTTATCAAACAATGTATGTCCCCATTCTGTTCGCTTATAAGTCCTGACCTTGGCGATGTTATTTTGTAACAGATATAGGATTCGGCTAGGTGTAATATAAGATTAAGATGTTGGTTACAAAGTTCTATTCTTCATCTTGTTCCGCAAGTTATTGGTCTTCTGAGAGTTTTCCGTAATTGTTTAACTTGAGTTCTCTTTTTGGCTGGCGGGCGACACACAAATGTCTTGCGGGCGCCATGGCGCCCGCGGTCGCCGCGTTGCCGACCTCTGATTTAGAAGAACGCGGATTTGGAGTAACACCTTCAGAATTACGTATGGCCTCCTACAAATACGCTATGGCAAATCATATTTCTTATCCATGGCCTGAAGAACGAAAAATGGCAGGAAAAGACTGGTACCTAGGGTTTGTAAAAAGGAACCACCTAAGTCTACGTAAACCTGAAGGTCTATCACGAACGAGAGTAGCTGGTCTGAATAAAGAAGCGACTACTCATTTTAATTTGCTCAATGAACTTTTCACGGAATTCTCACTCCATGACAATCCAGCGCATATATATAACATGGATGAAAGTGGGCTTCTTATCAACAATAGGCCTCTGAAGATTCTGGCAGAAAAAGGATGTCGTGTCTTTAACCAGCGTTGCAAGGGAATAAAATGTCACGTTTTTACATGCTGCAAGACCGTTGGGACAAACATTCCGCCACTGATTATTTTTAAGAGAGTGCGGCAACGCCCAGGTTTTAAAGACAATCTTCCACATGGATCCGCCGATTGTCTTAGTGAAAGTGGATATGTTAATGAAGATGTGGATCTGTGCTGGCTCCAGCCCTTTCAAGCTAACCGGGTCTCCGGAAAAGCCCTTTTGAATCTGGATGGACATAGCTCTCACGCTTCTCTTCACCGTTTGGAGTTTTGTAGGGACCACGATAAAGAATTGTTATGCATGCCTCCCCATAAAACACACGTCCTGCAGCCGATTGATCAGTGTGTTTTCAAATCTCTGAAAGCAAACTACCATCGGAAAGCTACATCATGGTTGCACATAAACCCAGGTTCAAATATTACAAAAATACAATTTGGAGCCTTGTTCAATGAAGCCTGGAAGCGTACAGCATCTATAGACATACCTGTTAATGGTTTCTCATGCATAGGTATATTTTCATTCCGTCCTCAAGTTATCGACAAATCGCACTTCTTTCCAATACATTTTCAACTACAGCGCAAAGTGTTCAAAATCTGCAGGCGACAACATAAAAAAGAACAAGCCTATACTTCTGATAATGTCCCTAGTACTTCTAAGCCACCTCAAACGCCTTTGATATCAACTTCTTACCTTTTCAAAAGTTGAGGATTTCTTCCTACCCCCGCAAAGGCAATTAGGAAAACAACGTCACGACAGAAACATTTGGCTACTCATTCGAACTCACCAGAAAATATCTCAACGTCGAAAGCTAAAAAAGCGCTAGGCTTCAAGAAAAAAGGCCAGAATAAATTTCTCAAATAAAAAAAACGCTAAAAAAGGAGAATAAATGTAAGTTCTCTTGTCCAATGGTCCAATGCTGTCTTCCAGTGCATACAAAAGTAGCAGCAGCGCTAGTGGTAAAGAGGAGTAAATATGTGGCTTCTGTCAGCTGAGCTACTATTTTAAAAAATCGCTTGTTAAAGGTGACTGGACATAATGCCAGAAATGCAAAGGGTGGTTTCATGAATGGAAAAAACGGTTCACTTGTAGAAGTTGCTTGTAAAAAGACATTTAAAAGTATAAATTAGTGTTATCCGAATTGCCCCACCTAGTTATTCAATTAGCCCCACTATTTTTTGCCTACTTTTCAGAATGGAAATAGGCTTATAGTTTTGTCGTTGTGTCTGTCTGTCTGTCCGTTCCCCCTTATTAACTTTTGAACCAATAGACCGATTTTCATTAAAATAGGTGTAAATCTCTTGCTACATGGGCAGAGCTCCCGAGGATAGTTTTTGTTGCGAAGATTGAAGTCCTGGGTTCCATTCCAAGAACTATCCTTCCCATTTGATTTACATGGGAAATCCGAATTCATAGTGCATGGTAATTTTCCCATGCACATTCAAATATCTTAGAATTGTAATATCGGAGCAAGTTTTGTAATAATCTCTGAGGAAAGGAATGAAAATTCTAATTTTTATCGTAGAATTTTGCTTATCGATTGTATTTCTTAGAATTTCGCGTAAATACTAGCGATTTTGCAGTTTTTATCTCTCATTACGACAGTGTTGCCATAGCAATAACTATTGTTGGACTCGGATTCTGTATATTCTAATACGTACAAGCGTTATTTTGCCGCACAAATACGCGTAATAAATTTAATACTCCGTTCGAATGTATTTGTAGTATTTTATAACGCTCAAAAATGAAATTTGGGAACACAAAGAGCTACATATCCGCGATGACTTTTAAGCTATTAAAGCCAATATAAGTATTAAATAAATGACGAAACGGAAAGTAGGCATCATAAGTTCTGTTTGGATCATCTTGTTTTAAATTGCAATTTTGGAGAGTAAATCGGATAGTCAAGAAAAATATGTTTAGATTCAGTTTTATGCATTCTCATTTTTATGTATTAAAACAATACATTTAGCTATCAGCTGTTATATTAATAAAGTAGTTTATTGATGCTCTTATTTTTTAAATTGCATTTAAGTGTAAAATTATCCAAATTACCCCGCTCTCCCATATTTGCAATATGAGACAGTTCAACAAAACTTTTAGTTCTAAAAATATTAATAATAATTTGGATAGCGATTAAAATTATTGGATTGAGAATGCAACAGCAACTAGAAATTGGTCCAATTAGCGGAAGAATTTAAAAATAAAATCAAAACCGCCAACATATTTTCAATAGAAAATTAAGATGTAAATACCAAATGAAATTAAGTCACAGTTTATTTTTTGGCTAACTACATTGCGATAATTGTACTTATTGGGTGCCCTACCAGAATCTATGTCTATGACGAAGGCTGTTTAGCGGAATGGCCATTTGCCGCATTTCCCTTCCCGCCACCCGCTTTCCGCACCATCTTCAGGACGTACATCATCGAAAGCGGGCAGCAAATCCAGAAGGGAAAGGGACCGCGCGATACGAATCCGCGAATATTTGCGGGTTTGGATGGAAGGACGGGGAAAGGGCGTGTTTTAGAGTTAAAAGCTGATGGGAGAATTGAGTGAGGAGGCGGGGTTGGGGGAGGAGGGAGTGAGAGTGCAGCGAAGCGACGGGGATAGAGAAAGAGAATTCTGCTAGCGTTGCAGCAGCAGCGCCAACGGACAGAGTAAAAGGATGGCAGCGCAGTAAATTATAAAATAATTTTGATGCATCGCCACGCGGGGGTTTCATTATCAACTGAAAGGGGTCACGTGATAGAGAGGAGCATAGGGAAAGGTGATTGGGGGAGATAAATCCCCAAAACGCTGATAGATTGTCGGGAAGTGCAGCGGCCGGGTTTGGAGGGAGGGATTTTGGAGGTTTCCACGCTGACGCGGAAAGAAAGGGGCGGACGCCGAAAAATACGAGCCGCGCGCGAGCGTATGTTGCGTTTTGGGACTGGAAAAAGAAAACAGCCGTTGCACGATTTCACTCCGAAGGATAGCCCAGCAAAATAGAGGAGGCGGGGACGCCTGGGAACGGTAATGCGGGAAGGGGTGAGGGAGGAGGAAGGGAGGGGAAGGCGTGGATTTTGAAGCCCTTGCCGCGAGTCATAAACGCAAAGAGATTTACTCTGCTCCTCCGTTCCATAAGCGACTCGCCGCGCGTCGTCGGACCAATACATCAATCACAATGCGGCTATGCCGAGAGAGGTGGTGGGAGAGGTTGGAGGGAGGATGAGAGTGGACGGGGGGGAGGGATGCGGGAAAAGCGGGTCGGAGCGAGGATTAGGATACCATTACGGAGCGAAAAGATCGCCGTAAATTATTACGCGCTAAACCAAAGAGGCGAGATGGGAAAATTCTCGGACGGCACCGCGCACGATGGACAACGCGCGGTATGGGCACGTGTGGGTGCGTGTGTGCGCGATCCTGAGTGTGTGCATGGTTGTAAGCGCGAAATCCGAAACGCATGATTAGCGGGAGACGGGATTCTGAAAAATAACCGGCAAAATTCCTACTTTATTCGTCGACTTCGATAGTTGTGATACATCAGTTTCATTTATGTGCTAAGTAAATGATTCGGAGAAGTAATATGTGTTCTTTTCAAACACACAGTTACCACATTAAATGTCATAAGTAAAGAGCATTTATGCAAATCAGGTTTTAGTCAATCCGTACATTAACTTCTGTCAACATTAATCTCTAGTTATCTTTATTTATAGTTCATATGGAACAAGAAATGGGATATTTTTCTATCAGTAAATATCGTTTCATTACGAAAACTTATAGAAGAAATATTACAACTATTTTTAAAATTCGCATATCTTCAAATTTACGATTTTAATCAATAAGGATTACCACGAATATCACACGCATCTTATTAAAATTCGTTTTATTTTAGTTAAAAATATGTTCGCGTTGAATATTATCCAACAGGCACAGGATGGAAACGAGTTTTGCCTCTAAACACACTCGAATATTTACTGCACATTTTATTTTTCTCTCGCAGCGGCATTCGTTTCAAAACAAACGACAAACACGTTTTATCCTCCCGAAGTTTGACCAGAAAAGTTAGTAGAGGCCATTGAATCAAATAAACACGTCAGCTAGAAACAAATTACCCAAACGGCTAAAGGACTCCCTTATTTTCGATTTGCGTCACTCGGGGGGGACTTCGCATGCGAGCACTCCGATGCGTTATTATCTGGCGTCGGAGGCTGGGAACACCGGGGAGCGGAGATATCGTTGGTTTATGCGTGGAAATAGAATTAAAGCAAGGGGTGGCTTGATAAAAGGGAACGGGAAGGGAGAGAGAGTGTGTGGAGGCCGAGGTGAGAGGATGAACAAAACGAAATAATCACATCACAACACACACACACACACACACGGGAGGACGGCGTAGAGATATTTACAACAGCCTCCGACGTTATTAACAGCGCGGCAAGCTTGCGTGGCCCTGGCGGAGCCTCGCTAAATGTAGGTACGCGTGCGCCAATGCCGGACCCGTGTTGCACGCGATTTATGGGGGTTTGTAACGGCGAAGGGGTGCACGACCTCGTCTCCCACGCCTCCGTCCTTTCCTCTACCGCCATTTTTGCACCCTCTAACAACCCCCGTTGCACTCCATCCGTGCCTCTTCCCCTCCCCCTTCCTTCCCTCACCCCCGTCTCTCTCTCTCTCTCCCGAGAGCGCCATTACGACTCCTCGTAAAACACGACACGCGTATGCACGCCGAAAACGCGCGAAATATACGCAGAGTTGCACGAGCCGCACGCTTGTTCGGCGCATTTCTGCGGCCAGACTTCTTTTGCCCCAAATTCGATTATTTGTTGCAGAAGATGCGGTGGAGCGTTGTTGGCGGGGCATGCGATCCCCTCTGTTTCCGTAATGACGCCCGTCCTTTTAAAATGGCAGGTATGCACGGCGCCGTAATTCCCGCATCTAATATCGCCCTGGGCATTGGGTTGGGAATATCTCAAATTTACCGAGAATAAAGCAAAATGCTGGTAGATATTTTGACGCCAACGTTGCTAACGGCTGACGATATAATATATTTCAACTAATTTAGACACTCGTTTAGCTTCATTTTAAAAATAACTGCTGGTTTCAGTTTAGTTGAACATTTAATAAAAATATTTAATTTATCTCTATAAAGTTACGTTTATGTTATTATAACATTTTGCGGCTAAATGAAAAGGATTTTATAAAATACCAAATGTATTCATAGCTCTTAACCGTTTTTTGCTCACGGTATAATAACTGGATTAAACTTAAATTTGACTACTTCTGAGCAGACAAAATGTCTCTTGCCCGAAAACAAAATGTCAGTGGAATAGTCGCATGAATGTGGAATTTATATATAATATATATAATATATATATATAATATATATAATTAGTTAGATATATCAGATGGATAAAGATGTAAAACGAATTTATCCTTACATTTGGTTATATTTACAGCACTTTTCTTCGATTCCTGTCACAAATGCTCTCTTCGCGATAATTTAAAATCTAATACTCATCGGTAGAATTAGCTTTTACAGATCCTTTTTATAGCATATTAACGAATGCATATATATTGATGCTTTGCAACAAGTTTAGATCATAAAAAATTTATATTTTGATCCAACTTCAAATAAAAATGGACTTTTCTTTAAAACTTTTACCTCGGATTTGTCATAAAAGCTTTTAGAATAAATGTGTAACACGCTTAGAACCCCAAGAAAAAGAGCACATTAATGTCCTATTATTTATACTCATCACATCTCTTTTATTGCATATTATTTTGTTTAGTTCTTTATAAAGACTAATATTTTCAATAGTTGTGAATCTATTAGATGACCAATGCTCCAAGTGGAGAATGTTTGAAAATTTAAGCATTCTTCTCAGAATTAGATAAATGTTGGCATTTCAAAATTCATTCATTTAGTTACATGTAGTTCACGTGAATGCAATTTTTCAATTTGGGCATGTATGACTACAGTTGAGCATTATGAAGTATTGCCAGGAGAGATCATGATGCACGAACAAGGAAAGCTCGTTGTAAAACCCTGCAAAAATGGGACATAATAGCCTGAATTGAAATAAATGGAGCGTAAACTCTTTATAAAAATAAATGTGTATAATGTGCGAGACTCGTATTTATGATGAAAGAGAATGGTCCCTTACTTATTATCCCTCCCCCGGTTCTTTTCCATCCCTCACCTCTAGTACCTGTTCATAACCTATGAATACCGGTTACAGAAAATAAAAGCTTCTCCCCCTGGGGCGTCTCTCAACTCGCCTTCAAACCTAAATGCCACAATTTTCCAAAAATTCATGTCATAATTAGACAGAAATTCTCTGTATGCAATATCAATTTCGTAAATTTCGTAGATTGGCTTACCAGAAAGGATTAATTCGATAGTCTGAGAGACGTGTAACGATTATTAAACGTATTTTTGTAGTTTTTTAGCTCAAAATCCGCTCTTATTTCCTTTAAATAATATCAATGAATGTGACGTAAATTTGAGAAAAATAACGATGTAAAATTCAAAGGAGGATTAAAAATATTTAAATATTTGTCAAATTCCCAGATTTTAACTTATGCGAAAATTTAGAATATAAATGCAGTAACTTGAATTAACAAAATACCCTGTCGTGTCAAAATATTGAGAATTAACTGAATATTCCCTCAAAAATATCTTCCGTCTCTTATTCTTTGAAGTTCTAAATCTTGGACTGCATCCTGCTCGGGAGAGGGAGGGATAGATAGGAATGGGTAGAGAGGGGACTGGGTTTACGTAGTTTGGGTGGGTTGGGTAGCAGTGGGTGGAGGTTGGAGGCATCGCATTCAACGGTTTTTGTGAAACCGCGACCAGAACTCCGCCACCCCGAGATTAACGAGTCTTTATCTGCAAATTACGAGCGGTTAGTCTGCGGGGACTGGCGTACCAAACAACTGCCGCGTTAAAAAGTATGAAAATGAAGTGGGGCGAGCGTCCCGGCTCAGAGGGAGAGAAAAACGGAGGAAAGTGAACGGGGGTTCCAAAAAATAGTTTTTAATAAATTAAGGCTCGCTAAAACAAAATATAAGTACCATAATTTTGAAGGATACTTGGCCAAGCCTTTTTATTTCTCTCTCTCTCTCTTGGGCCTTAATTTTTCCCCACGCCCCCGTCCTTTCCCTCTCCTCCCTCCATCTCCCCTCCCTTCCCAACTCTATCTCCCTCTCCCTCTCTTTACTAACGATGGTCCATTTCTCACCTTAATCCCGCGTTCTACGGGGGATCCGAACCGCTACACAAATGTACGACACCGAATCTGTTCGTGGAGGCAGATTCATACTTGCTCCAACCATCCCTCTCTCTTTGCCCATTATCCCGCAGGGTCAGAAAAAACGGTGAAAGTTTTACCGACGAATTACTTCCTCGTAAAAACGAAGGGCGGTTCCGAGGAATGCACGTTATTACGAATTTCGAGAAAGAAATTAGCACAACTAAACTTTGAAATATTCTGGGGATTTTATGCTATTCGAAGTATTTGCCACATATTTTTAAATGCTTCCTAAGATAGTAAAAGAATTTCTCAAAGAGAGATCAGTTTGATTTGTAAATCTTGCTAACTCTGTTAATTCACTAAAATTGATCAATTATATGAATATTTTAGAAATTAATGCGCAGAGTAAATAATTGAAAAAGAAAATAATTCATGTCTGCAATCTTAGCTGAACGTTAAATCAAAATAGCAACGCAAATAAACTCATCCATGATTCATTGTCAACATTTAACGAATCTAACGAAATAAGTTTTAATTACAACGTTATTCTGATGATTTTTAGGCGTTCTTTACCAGCAAAGCGGTAATAGCGGAACGCCTTATGGGCACGTCTGGTCCATCCGTCCGTCGTAACTTTCATCTCCTAAGCAGTTTGACGGATTTTAATTTAATTAGGTATGAGTGATCTTTATTAAAATTTATCGCCCAATTGTGATTTTCAAATTAATATGTCAATTGGAACTTCCACTCTACATAATTACTTTAATAAACTTATACTCGTATCTCGTTAAATGGCATCCTTCAAGCCGCAATACAAGTTGCCATGGCCGTGAGAAATTCTCATCGTCAAACGCGTGAAAATTTGCAGTTTTTTTCGATTTCCAAAGTTATTCAGAAGGGATTCGAATTATCTTAGTTAGAGAAATGAAGTTAATTCTACTGTCCGTCCAAAGGTTTGAGTCTCAAGTTTGTATCTTGATTATAACCTACTTCTAAATGAAAATGAAAAATATCATACACTCGCTCCAGTGATAATGAAATGGAAAAATGTAAGGTTTCTGAAATCGAAGCCAGAATTCTATCCGGAAAAATATTTTATTTTTATAGGTCATAACCTATGTTCGCCTTTTGCGTGTTCAATATGTCAGAATTTAATTTCAACGCAGTTTTGAGAAAGTGACTTCCATCGTACAGGCAGAAATCCGGACAGAAACTTCATTAATTATATATGTATTATTAGTCTTCCAGTTGCAGCGCTGCTCGCAATTTAGATGCAATAGTAAAAGGAGATAGGAAAAAATATTAAATTACATTTAATCTACAGGTAATTAATCCACACCAGGGTCTTGGCAAGGGAGTTAAACAGTATTAAAAATTTTTGACAGTGATAGGTCCCAATTATACACACATCGTGTTCGATGGAGTATATTCCACGCTGAACCCCGTATTTCAAGCCAATTTATGTCATTTGACATCGAAAGGATCTTTTTAGACGTCAATAATGACACGCAGTCACCCCAGATATAAAAATCAAAGTTTTTCTTGCCTAAAGCTACTTCTCTCTTCTGTAGGCACACAGCAATCCCTCTCCTTTTCTTTAACTCCTTCCCTAACTCCCGGTGATTATTTTTAATATCGAGGCTTTCACCACTGATAATGCGTGAATTTTTGCTGTTTTAGTTCTATGGTAATTTCTAAATCCACGATTTTCGCGCATTGTCGCTAGGAGACGTTTGACTATCTCAGTTTTTTCCGAATTTTTTCCTGTAGCGCACGGTGAATCATATTGTACGGCGTTCCTCAAAAGTAAAGAATTACTATGTTAACAATAGCGTTGATGCAGATTTTGCAATCAGATTTATGCCACAGTGTGAGTACAGTATGATCTGAATGACAATTCATGGTGGCATGTATGAATTTATTGATAACAGAAAATGTACATATAAATATAAGCAAAACATTCAATTACAGAAATAGAGTTCTTATTTTATGTCTAACCTATTTTAAAGTGCAAAATAACAATGTCTTACACTCGCTCCTGGAATCGAACCTGGGACTATATTCTGAGATATATGATTTTCTGGGTAATACCCGGCAATTGCTTATGCGTGTATAAAATTTCAGCTATTAATTTCAAGTAGAATACAAAAAAACTCGACAGGCGTACGAACGGACGGACACTTATGATAAAATTGAAAATAGCTTTCTCACTCCCGCTCTCCCTGCTTCTCTCTCTCACTCTCCCTCTTTCCTTCACTCTTTCCCTTATAGGCGTTCTTTGCTTCATGTCACGAATTTTTCTGACGGTTATAAATAGTTTAAAATCCTAATCAATAATATGGTGTAGCCATTACCATGCCATTCAAAAGAAGGACTAAATTCTTCTGGAATCGTACTCGGGCCGTTATCGTACGTATTTTTTGTTTGAATACCGAGACACTCCATAACTAATGGTAATCAATCTGTGAAAATTCAGAAACGTTAGCGAAAATAATTTTTTTGAGGGGAAAAGACAACGATAAATATTCAAACGAAGAAAATTATACATAAAGATGACTATTTATGCAAAAATTTTCATTAGAATTAGAGCTTCTCCGAGTTCACTAAGCATTCCAAATTGGATTTTTTGTGGCACTGCACGTTTTCCGTAAAGCATTGCTCTCATTGACGCAAATTTTTTGATTGAAAATACGGAACCAAGATTTTTATTAATTAATTATTAATTAATTTTTATTAATGAGATTTTTTCTAGTTATTCGATCAAAATAAAGTGCACAAGTTTATACTTAAATTGATCACCCTGTAATTAATTTATTTTGCTGTTCAAAAAGAAAGAATGCTTAAAATCCACGTGGACTTACCGTATTAAATCATGTACCGTATAAAAATATTTATGGTAGTTTATTGTTTCGTACATCAATAAAATTAAAATCTCGGTGCTCAAAATTAAATTTAAAGATTTAATGATACACCTTGTTTTTACCTGTTCCCTTTTGATACACAGATTGCTTTATCCGAAAAGCACCCAGTGTTGACGGAAATGGTGAACGTCGCACTCATTATTTTGAGCTGTTATGGACTTATTTTCAAACTACAACTCGAGTGATTTATCACCTGAAGAAGTACGTTCAGATCCGAAAGAATAAGCTATTTTTAAATGTGACGATGACTGATAGGATGTTAGGGAGCGGCATTCCTAGAGAGGTTGGGGGCGTGAGGCTGCTTGGTCGACGTAGGTAGGCAGAGAGAGAGAGAGAGAGAGACAATGTTGGCATGGATATGCGTGACAGTGTCCCGTCAATAGGCGGAGGTGAAAACAATTGGGCATCGCCGTGCTCTTATGCCGGCTGGGGAGAAAGGGGCAGAGGGCGTGCCATGGAAGCATTGTTGTCCTGCTATGTGGACGGATAAATTGGGATGGCGCCTCGAGTGGGCAACGTGCTGGGACTGCGTCTCTCACTGCGGCGAGGGGCTGACTGATTGATTTTGGTGGTCCCATCGGCCGCAAGCGCTCCGATGTGCGTGTGAGGATGGAATATGAGGAAACCTTAAAATTTATGATGTCGGCAAGAATACGCTTCGCCGTTTAGTAGCTTATGTTAATGCAGGCTAAAAGCGCGTCGAATTATTGACCCAGTGACATCCTCGAGAATAAATTTCGAAGCGTTAAATTGCTAGGAATTAGCTCAGCGTGGCTGTTTCCCCATGACGAAATAATCCTACGGTATAACGTTGTCATTCTTCATCGAATCATTATCCTCTTTCTAAACGAGAGAGCCATAGAATTGGATGAAAAAATTGTTCGCAAAGCATTTTTCACGAAAATGTCTTAATAAAAGCCCATTACAAAAGAAATGAAAATTGGTACACGTTTTACAAGAGTCAATAATCACCCTCCGAACACATCACAAGGACCGCCCGCCATTCCGGAAAAGGATCAACAAAAATGCGCGACCGATCAAAAAAAGATCGATCTTGAGAAAGTGGATTTCGGACATAATGCCAAACCACTCTTATGCCTTCAAAAAGACTATTTTTTTTCTCCCCTTCCTCTTACAGTCCCCGTCACTCCGCTAAACGCATTCGAAACGTGGAACCCGAAGTTGGAACAATGATATAAATCACATTTGGAGATTGTTTGGGGGAGAGGGCGGAGGATGAGAGAGACGGGGTTGGGGCGGCTCGTGATGTGGGTTCAAGGTGTGGGGGATGGGGGAGGAGGGGAGACGGGGATGGAATAGGGTAAGGAGGCTGGAAAGAGCGGAGGAGGTTGAAGGGTGATCGGTGGTCGGGAAAAAAAGGGTTGATAGGGGTGACGTGAGGTTCGACCGCTAGAGGGGATGGCGAATAGCCCGTGTCCGGGTCGAGGGAGGGAGCAAGAAGGGGCTACGCTGGCTCGGCGGAGGGGCGGTGGAAAGGGGGGAGGAAAGTTCGGCGAGGCCCTGGTCCAGCGCTTCCGTCGGTCAAGCAGTGCAGTCACGTTGAAGAACGTGAAATGTTTGCTGCGGCCTCGGGGAGGTTGGAGGAGATGGGACGGAGCTGGTGAGGGAGGAGGAGGGGGTGGGAGGGGGATGCGAGGGTGGAGGGGGTGGGGTAGTGTTTGGTGAGGCACACCGTGTGCGGCTACGCGTGTTTGAGTCGTGAGTGGGGATAAAGGACTCGGTAGAGTTAAATTATAGGAGAGGCATACGTACACTGACCACGAGTGATAGATTTGTTAGATTAGATTATTCGGGGAGGATGGCTTGTATTTCTTTTCTCTCTGCACCTAATTGTCACCTTTGGATGCTAAATGCCACGTGGGGCTCGGTTTGGTGGCAATCTCTCAAACATCAAAAGTGTTCGTTCTGTTTTCACGAGAAAATAAATATATATAAACTTGTATTGTTAATGCATTGCCTCGGTTCTTAAACTCAATTGTATCAAAAAATTAATCACCCAACAACCTAGTTACGTTATCATTATTTTGTTTCGATCATAACTTAGGACAACACATTGTAGTAGAAAAAAATTGTTAAGCTTAAGTCGAGTCAAGTCAAAGAATCCTTTATTTTCTTATAATAATTTACATTGCATGTTCTAACTCTAGGTTACATGCTTTGTTTTTCTTATTTGTAGTTTGATGTATTAGCCCATGGGCTACTTTATCACATTACTGTATTGCTTTGCTTTCCGTTTTACAAGAAAAAATTCTTTTATGTTGTCGAGGGAAAAAGTTTCTTAGGGAAAAAACCCTCCTGTTCCTGTTAAGCTTAAGATTATTCCATAGTTACTAAAATAGGTTTACCGTGTTATCTATTCGATGGTCATAAAATTTGAAGTATCCATGCATTGATAATAATTGAGCACCGGGATTCTCACGGGAGTAATACATTTCTTTTTATACAATTTTCTTGCGTTTAATATCTACCTAACTCTAATATTTATTTAATTTCAGAACCTTAACAAAACGAGTATCCTTTATTTCAAATCAATAAAAAATGGAGACCATGCTTGCTATTCTTCTTACAAAAATGATAAGACGTAACGCGCATATCAATCACATAAACCACATAATTGAGTGTTTTAGAAGATACCACCGTATTTTATTGCCTAATTGGAAAACTTCAAATTTCATCGGCGTGATATGAATTTTATGAGCGGAATTTTCCGAGCTAACGACTTGAATAAATAATTTCACCTCCTACAGCCCTCACAAAGAGACGCATACGAATGAAATGTAAGATAAATTAATTTGACCGTTTTTCCTCGACCAATAATCTATATTCATGAATTTCGATTCCCTATCTGTAAGCACAAGTTTCTCACGCCTGAAGGAATTTCTCTAAGACGCAGTTTCTGCGTTTGTCTGCTCGGTGCTTTCTCGTCCCTCGCTGCATCCCCATCCATATCCCTCCTTCGCTTCCCCTTCACTTTTTCTCCTCTTCTCCCATTCCTCGTTCCAACCTCTCCACCAACGCACCCCCAATCTGCGAAGAAACTCCTTATCTCTTCTCCTCCTCCGAATGCTGCATCTCAACCTCCTCGGATCTGCCTCCACCGGCCGTACACAACAGTCCATCCATCCTTCGCTCCACCCGCTCCGCCTGCGGGGGCACGCCAATCCTTTCGCCGCGGTGCCACCCCCTTACCCCCTTCCTTCATTCGTCGGAGGGTTGATTGGTTGACGCGCTGACAGTGAAACACCAGCGTTTATAGTAGGACGTCTGTGCATACAAGCACAGCGCCTTGCATACACACGGAGGATAGCCTTTACTCGGTGGGGCAGAGACCAAATTTGGAGTGAGAGCGACGTCGTTGTGATGCAGAAGGGCATAAAGGAGAAGAAGCTGAGGTAGTTGGGTGGAAGAGGAGAGGGGTGGGGAACGGGGGTGGGATGAAAGAGGAGGGTAGGTGAGAGATGGGGTGAGGAGGAGGGTGCCTCCTTCAAACGGTACCAGGACGGGGAGTAGATGGAGGAGGCGGATAACACGCGGGGACGAGGGAGAGCGGTAAAACGTCGCCGGGATCGTGAGGAGGATGGCAACGTTCTGCGCGAGAGGGTCTCCGCTCTCTCTCCCCCTTCTCTTTCGCTCCCTCCCTCTATCCCTTTCTCTCCCTTTCTCGCTCTCTCCCTCTTCTCATTTTCCGCTCTATTTGCGGGCGCTACCAGTCATATCAGCGGTCAAAAGTTATAGCAGCAAGTAGCACAAAATTCATCAAATTTTAAGATAGAAATTTACAATGAGCGAATGCGTGACTTCTAAGAATGTCATTTTAAGAATTAACGTGTAAATGACATTTATTGAACTTTGAATCTTTATGCTTGTCTATCACAGGGAACACATTATGTCCGTATTGTGCTTGGTTTTACTCGCTGAAACATTGTTTCCGGTCGGATATTGTTTTGTTATACTACCAGCTAACATTTTGATCAATATTCTCAACAGATTGCCAAAATAGTTCAGCTATTTGATCCAAAGCAGCTGTTATATTCGTAAATAATTTGTTCGCAAAGATTTCTACAGCTGAATATTCAGCGATTGCTGCACTATAAATGTTATTTATCATATTTCAACAATTTCTTATTTTGGTTTTTACAAGAATTCATAGGTTATTTCCTAATTAATAATGCATGGCGAATATATTTTTAAGCGTTGGATTGCGCATCTTTAAAGCCTAATTTAATTGATTATAAGTTGCGAAAATTTCCTTTCCAGCACATTATAGTCGTGAGCATTGTATAATAAGATGTTATTCAAACAACATAAATAGGAGGAAAACACCATATGCGACAATTTTATATTATATTTTAAATTGCACCACTTCAGAAACTAGTCACGCAAAATCGATTCCGGACACAATCGTTGGACGTACACAGATAACGATGCACTGAAATGTGTAAGGAGAAAGGTATTCAGGATCCAAACAGGTATAAACCCCTCTTCACTCTTAACGCGCACACATCCCGAGCCCACTGGAGATGAAAATACATAGACGGCAGCGGAGAGGGAGTCTTATACGCAATGTGGTCAAGCACAAAGGGAGGGCGGCGATATTGATAAAGAGTAAACAACACACACACTCCTTCGCGATTCTCTTTTCCCATGTGTGAATCTTGTTTGCCGCAAGCAGCGGCGTCTACAGAAGGGGGAGTGCCGGTCGGAGGGAGCTACGACGGGTTTTCCAGAGGGTCTGTCAGCGTGTGAGAGAGAGAGAGAGAGGCAGAAAGAGAGACGGTCCACAGAGTGCTCCTCTGCACAGTCTCGAACCCAGCCTCCCCCTCCCCCCCAAACGCTAGGCATGCTAAAGGACAGCCCGATTGAAACGCAACAGCCTCTCTACAAGGCTCAACCCAGAGACGACTGAGGGGAGGATCAGGATTATCTGGGATTTGGGTTTTCTGTTTGTCTAATAGAAGTGAATGCAGAATTGCCGCCATTGCTCCTGAAAATTTTTCAGAATAATTTTCTTTGCGAGAGTGATGGTGTTGATAACTATGCAAAAAAAACAACACTATGATATTTAAAAAAAATATTTAATCGTATTCATTGAGATCATAAAGCTAGATTTGAAAATATTTCAGTATTGGATTGGATATGATGTAGCAATAGTGTAGGTAAAGTGAAACTTTTCCAAGTGACCAAACCTACTAAAAAGACCACCTCTTTTAAAGCCAATTTTTTAGAACGGACAGTCAGATCAACGTAATATATCCTCCATTTTACGACTAACTCTCTAAACCAGTGGTTTCCAATCTGGGTGCCGCAGTATATTTTTAGAGATGCCGCGAAAAACTTTCTTTAGTAAATAAATCAACAATTTGGATGTCTTGGCGGGTAGTTAGGGCAATGATTTTTCTTCAAATAAATTGATTATGCAGCAGCATAAACAAATGGATGCGTCCAAAGGTTGAAATACACGTATCTAAAAATATATAAACCGTGCTACAAGGCTGAGGTGGCGCGAAATCCTGTTTAACTTTTAAAGTGTGCCGCGGCTCAAAAATGTTTGGGAACCACAGCTGTAAACGATCGTTTTAGTTTTTGGTATTTAAAGGAAGACGTCAGTAATTTTCTTATATATTTAGTAGATAGAGAAATATTCTGAGCATTAAAATAATATTCTAGTGTTTAACGAGAGTACGGTTATGTTAACATTCAGTCCTATAACGTTGTTTATGTGTTACGATCTGTCTTTAAGCCTAAATAATGTAATTTTTCATACTTTGTTCGCGATTTCTTTCATTTATCATAGAAATTACATATGAACATAAAATATATAGCTTAAAATCATCGTATAAATATTTTAGTGTGTGTGTGTGTGTGTATGTATGTATGTATGTTTATTATACGTTTTACACCGTTGAAGCTATCGAATTCAAAATTTCAAGGGCCATCCTATGGACCAAAGGAAGAACTTGGTCTAGGTTTGCAGACCGTGGGGTCTCTTATATCCCATAGGGTCAACAAACTACTATTTCTATAAGAATGCATGGAAAATGGCGTGGAGAAACCTCAAAATGCCAAGTAGTCCTTCAATTATGTGGATATAAATATATCTAAATATTAACTTACGATCACGGGAAATGATTTATTTTACGCACGAAAGACTGAATATTTTAATTCTGTTCATGTCTTGACGTATTACATTTTAAATCGCTCAAAAATATGTTTTAAGCGAAACATTTATCGGTTTAGATGACCATTTTCTAGGCGACAACAAAGGTAAATTTCTTTGTTGTCCTTTTCAAAGGGAGATAGCCACGTAAAGATTAATTCAAGGAAAATCCACGCCGTGACGCGCTGTAAAGAAAGAATAGCCAACGCCAAGATAAATGGTACAAATGGATTTATGCCTAAATATAGTCTATGAATACTTTTAAAATGAGTCAATTGATTTTTAAGGAATATTATAACATTGTTATCTTTTATCATTAACATTGAAAGATTTATCGCAACATAAATCGATACATCTACTTACATTTGTCCGGTAACCAAGATGTTGTTTATTGTTTACGTTTTGGCTAATAGTATTGACATAATGCAGTTAATTTTATTGGTGTTTTAAAGGCTTCGGTGCATTTATCCATGTGAATATCAAGTAAGATGTTAATGCGCAATTATATTAATGGCAATCCTTACAATACATAAAATAGTAAATGTTAATGTAAACATCGGAGTAATTCCTTAATTATTAAAACCGCTCGATTACGACAAATATTCTTGGAAAAGCAGTATGCCTTGATTATATGACGGATTCGCCATTGTGATACACCCACGAGCACAAGCCTGACTAAAATATTTCAATGGTTTCTTTAGGTGGTAGTTAAAATCCCGTATGAACTTCTTCTCCGAATAGCACATTTGAGAAATTTGTTGGCACCTACAGCGTGGGGCCCCGAGCAATAAAAATCGTTTGCTACTTAAAAGAAAACTCTTTCCCGAGCGATGCCGGGCGTTTCAGCTAGTTAAAGATAATTTGGATAAATTAACACGTAATACGCCCAAAAAATCCAAGTTATACAAATACGAGTATGTGGGACTAGGGATTGCAATACCGGTAAACCGGTTTATTTATTTGTCCCAAAAACAGCACAATGGCTCATTTATATTGGAAACAATAAACAAGTGCGATATAATACAATAAAATACAATATAATAACATAAAATAAAATAGTAAAATAACATCAATAAGGTACACAGCTTAACATTAAGAAAGATAAGAGAAGACAGTCAATTCATTTAAACAATTCAGCTGTTTTTAAAATGATTACCTAAAAATATGTCAACACCTGAGATATGATGCAGTAGGTTATTGTATGCTGTTGGAATCCGGCAGAAGAGAGAGCGCTTTGAAATAGAGAGGCGAAAATTGGGTATATGAAACAAATCCTTCAGACGTGTTGTGCGCGAGGGAATACGGAGGGCAAAGTACGCTAAAATCTCAGGTGAGCGGTAGAAACAGTTAATAATTGAATGAAGGTAGGTAAGATCGAAAAGCTGTCGTCTTATAGGAAGTGAGAGAAGGCTTAAAGTATAGTTAAGAACCTGTGCGTGGTGTCGGATTATGGCTAAGAAAAACCTCTCTAAACGCTTTAGATTTTTTGTGGCAGCAGTACACCAAATTGGAGAACAGTAACTTACCACACAACCATTATAAAATGAAACCATAGCAGAAGGGTCTTTGATTTCTGGGAGTCTATATAATATTCTCAGAAGAGACATTTTTCAATATGCTTGTTAAAGGTGCGTTTACTGTCAAAGATAACTCCTAGATCATTAATGCCGGAAACAATTGGAATGGTATCCCCACTTATCATGTATGAAAAGGGAATAAGGGCGGAATTTAGACTGAAAGGAAGAAGCTTACATTTTGTGGGATTAATTTTGAGTTTCCAAGCTGCGCACCACTCAGCAAAAGAAGTAAGTGCAGCCTGAAGTACGAGGTTGTCCTGAGGAGAATTAATCAATTTGAAGATTTTGCAATCGTCTGCATAGAGTAAAATTTTGCAGGAGTGTAGTGTAGCTATATCAACAACGTCATCAATAAATAAAGCAAAATGCAAGGGACCTAAGACGCTACCCTGGGGTACACCAGAGAGAAGTGGAATAGTTAAAGAAGAAACTCCATCAATTACAACTCTTTGAAGACGAGATTGCAAATAATCTTGAATTAATTTCAAAAGTGGACCATAAATATTGAATCTGTTGGCAAGTCTGTGTATGAGTAGCCTGTGGTTAACAGAATCAAATGCTTTGTTCAAGTCAATATAACAAACGTCAAGTTGTGATCTTTCCTCAAAGGCCGTAGTTACTTCATTGTGTAGTATTGTTAGATTTGTTAAACTTGAACCTCCCGGTAGAAAACCATGTTGTGGGTGGGGAAACATTTTAACAGATAGTAATTAAATAGCAGAATAAAAATAATATTCCCTTTTTTAAACAAACCTCGCCGCACATTGGATCACTCGCACTGCAGTGCCTTTATGATCCCACGAAATCTAATGATGAAGATTAAAGAATTTTTAATAAAACCAGCAAATCCACAATAACGAAGATAATCGTGGATCTAGTTGATCGCGTTTCTAATAAAAAGGAAACAGATAATACAATTAAGTCAACTGAAGTCATTGATTCCGATTCCGAGAAAGTTACAACTTCAGTTCCTTCGACATCGGCTGCGTTGTCGATGAAGGAAAAACTTTAATTAGTGATAAAGAAAAAACTGATGTAGCCTATGAACATCTAACTAAAAAAGAACACGAAAGACCGAACACATGTCGTGAGAAAGGAAATGACGTATTTTCAAGAAGAAAAATGAAGAGGAAAATATTTTTAAATGGCTTTCGATTTCCTAATGGCCGTTTGGCCAACGAGTGCCGAATCAGAAAAAGCGTTTTCTACGGCAGGGTTGAAATGCACAAAAATCAGGTCGCAGTTAGGAGACAAAAGTCTGGATAAATTATGTTTTCTGCGAGCCTATTTTAACAACCAAAGAGAAAACAAATAAAAAAAATCAGTGGCAATAACTTTTGTTTTGAAATAAAATTTTAGTTTATTTCTTGTTTATAATAAAAGGTTTATTTACTATTTTTGTTGAAAGTTTATGTTGTATTTTCCTTTAAGTACTTATCTTTAAAGTTTATAATCTAAGGTTTGTTTACGATTTTTGCTTAAAGTTTATGTTGTTTTTTCCCCAAGTACTTTAGTCTTTAGAGTTTATTTCATGTTTATTTTATCAAAGGTTTATTTACGATTTTTGTTTAAAGTTTATATTGTGTTTTCCTTCATGTAGGTACTTATCTTCAGTTTATTTTTTCATGTTTATTTAATCAAAGGTGTATTTACGATTTTGTTTCAAGTTTATGTTGTGTTTTTCTTCAGGTACTTATCTTGAAATAATTTTTTATTTATTTATATTTATCATTTTATTTTAAAATTTATAATTTTTTGAAAGTGTAGAAAGATACTGACAAATTGCCGGTAAACCGGTATTTATGAAAACATTTATCGAGTTACCGGTAATTGAAAAAGTCGGTAAATTTGCAATCCCTATATGGAACCGGACTTTATCTGTTTCTCTAAAAAATTCACCGATAATATTCTAAATTGAGAGAAATTTCACAACGTATTTTCAGTGTATTTAAAGATATAATAATTTTGCAACTCATTTAATCAGAATTTACTCGTGAACCATAGAGCAAATTCATATGATAAACCTATATAACCTATTAGTTGAAACGCCCGGCTTCGCTCGGGAAAATAATTTTAAGTAGCAAACAATATTTATTGCATATTGTATTGTAAAGTTTTACCATTAATATAATTACGCATTACGTCTTACTTAATATTCGCATGGATAAATGCACCGAAGCCTTTAAAGCAGAAATAAAATTAAGTAAATTAAATTAAGGTAAACAATAAACAACATATTGGTTACCTAACAAATGTAAGTAGATTATCGATTTATGTTGCGATAAAAGATAACAATGTTATAATATCCCTTATAATCAACTGACTCACTTTAAAAGTATTCATAGATTATATTTAGGCATGAATCCATATGTGCCATTTATCATGGCGTTGGCTATTCTTTCTCTACGGCGCGTCACGGCTTGGATTATCCTTGCATTAATCTTTACGTGACTATCTCCCTTCGAAGAGAACAACAATTAAGGAATTGAGCTTTGTAGCCGCCTGGAAAATGTCATCTAAACCGATAACTTAAAGAAATATTTCGAGCGATTTAACATGAACTACTACAAGGCATGAACAAAATTAAAATATTCAGACTTTCTTTCGTAAAATAAACCATTTCCAGTGATCGTAAGTTAATATTTAGATATATTTACATCCACATAATTGAAGGACTGCATGGCATTTTGGGGTTTCTCCACACCATTTCCCATGCATTCTTATGGAAATAGTATTTTATCGACCCCATGGGGTATAAGAGACCCCACGGTCTGCAAACCTAGACCAAGTTCTTCCTTTGGTCCATAGGGTGGCCCATGAAACTTTTGAATTCGATAGCTTCAACGGTGTAAAAACTAATAAAGAACATAAATTCATACATACTATAAACGTATATATATATATATATATATATATACATACACATACATACATACATACACACACACTAAAATATTTATAAGATTTGTTGTACAAAGCTTTTTCGGAATTAATTAAAGGTTAACTTTAAAAAGTTTAACCTTAACTTTTACGCATAATGTTCTAATGTTCTGTTTCGTGTCTCCTTAATATTGAGTAGAATTTTCATAAGTTATTATCGCAAAATATTATCCGACATTTTCTTCGAAAACAAATAAAAATTAAACGGTTTTGCAACAATGCTGAGAGTTTTGTATTCAGTTTACTCTAAATTATCTGTGTAGAACTTGTGACAATGGGAACTTTTAAATCATGTTTCCTCGTTTTATTTTAATTTTAATAATTTCTGCGATATGACAATATTTCCACGCATGCAACCTTTGTAGCTACCTTCGTCAGAACGTGTAGGTACATGAAGCATTTTGTATTATTTTGTCATTGTGCTTTATTAAGCCGTTTTCATCAATCAAAATAATGACGAATAATTTGCATGACAAGTTCTTGCAGATTTTTCTTCTCCGCATATTTTAATGTTATACACTGAGATTGTAATTTATGATCACAGGGATGGGCAGATTTCATAAATTAAGACATCCTATTACATTACTGTGAGTATCGTCTTTGCTTATAGTATACACAATTTTTTGATAGAATTACTGTTATCTCGAGACTTGTAGAGCTCAATTGCTAATTGAATTTTGCATTTTCTTAAAAATAAATATAACGGACTGGATTCTGTCTAAAATGTTTCCGAATCATTTAAACTGCAAGAATATTTAAATAACCGCTATTTTGCAAAGAATGTTAGTAGTTGTGGTAGTCTTACTTAGCTGAACCCTTACGGCAAGAGCTCTAGAAAATGTTTCACAGGGAAGTCATCAATCAAATTTTTCCTTTTCTATAAACTGAAACTATTATAACAAACTTACAGCAAAAGGACTGGAGTTAGACAAATAAAATGTGAGCCAGTGTTTTTTATCACTAAAATGAATGAAGTTTGTCATAATAAAAATTACTTTTTATAACATACAATATGCTTATGCAAATGAGTATGACTACAGATTATTGCCTAACAATGCGCACACACTGAGCAGGAATTTAAAGTTGAACATTTTCTTTGTTAAAGACACTAAACACTATTCCGTGCAGATCAAGATGGCCGTTTCTATTTCTGTCGGACATACCATTACCATTGGCTGAGAACGGGACCAGTCCTGTCCCGATCAGTGCCACCCAATTGAGGCTGAAGCTAACATGAAATGGCGGCTGGTGTTCCTCGCCATGTGACTGCCGTTTTGATTTGTCTGCGACTGTCTATAGACTGCATTATAAGAATATAAATGCATTAACATAAAACCTTACTTCTAACGATTAAAATGACATTAGCAAATTTTATGCTTTCTAAAGTAACTGCAACCAAATAACAATGGAAAAATACATACAATATCCTATATCTCTCTAGAAAATCAATACAATAGTAAGTATGTTTGTATTTAAGTTTATATTAGACTTGGATAAACTATAAATACTTATAACTTACAGGTTATTCGGAAAAATTGTTGCCCTTAAATTGTAATAGGAGAAAGGTTTAATTTTGCTATGAAATATTAAATTATTTTTACGTTCCGTAATGTATCCTAAGGTTCCATAAGGAAGAAGTCTTAATTTAACAAACTTAAGTCTCACTTCCATCCAAATATGTTTCTTTTTTACCGTTCTAATTTAGCGATTTCTAATATAAAATGATTTACTATGAAGCATCGCAACCTACGAATTATCAATATAGATTATTTAAATAAATTTTTTCGAGATGAATCGAGTTTTAAAATTGCTAAAATATCATTGTAAAATTGCCGAGTGTCACAAAAAATGTTATATTTTTATTTTCCACTATAAAATCAAATATAGTTACTAAATTTCTGTTCGTTTAGTGAAACTACCTTATGAAGCATATGAATTTTAAGGGCTAGGTCATCAAATGTCCCCAAAAGGAAGGTCTTGTGGTCTTTGGTCAGACAGGAAATTATGCAAATATCAAGTTTCAAATATAGTTTATATCAATTAATTGCCATTAAATTAATCATTCCTCTGAATGTTTTCTGTCGGTTCAGAAACCATAGTGTATGTGAACGATAATGATAGCATTTAAATTTAAAATAGGCTCGGTAAATTTGCTAACTCATTTCCAGCTATATGAAGAATTCTATCTAGTACATATGGAGGCAACATCTAGCTTCAAATTGCCTTATTTCTGCAGTTAATGGTAATCTCATTCAAATATTCTGCTCCTTAGATTAATGAGAAGAGTATTTCTACGCCTAAGTTTACCGGAATTGATGTAGCTAAATTTAGTAGGATAAATTCAGCAATACCACGTTCTTGATCTTTGCGAGATGACGCAAAAGTGAACGCGCGCTGCGATAACAATACCGGAAGAACGGAGAGACGATCACCGGCAGTTGGAAGCCACAACTCGGGCCATCGTAAATAACCGCGTGGCCCCCAATTCGAGAAGACGATGGTTATTCTCGCCGGAAAAAGAGTCGCGCGAATGAATGCTCAGGATTTCATCGGAATGAAAACCTTCGATTTCCGGCGACTATTTCGACACAAAACAACAAGAAACTCTGTCACCGTAGCAATCAAAAGTAGACAGCAAAAAGGAATAAATAAATAAGCACACAATCGAAGGGAGTGCGAAACGCTACCTTACCTCCAGAGAAGATGGAAAATGTCGTAACACGCATACTGCGAAGAGTTCTTTGTTTTGCGGCTGTTACCCCTCGGGTCCTTCTTTAGAACAGCACTCGGACTCTTCCTAAAAACCGTTTACGACCCCGCGCACAAATGCTCGCACCGTAATCACTTAAAAAAGGCTTTTCTTTCGGACGACCCTCGCCTCGGCAAAAAACTTCGACCTTTATTCTCCTCCGCAGCGGTATTTTGCACTCGGAGACTTTCGCACAAAAAACAAGAGGCCTTCCTTGCAGTGTCGCTCGGTCGTATTAGTTACGGCCGGGCGGACAAGGGCGCTGCCTCCCGGCCGGGCATAAGGCGGGAGAGGGCCACGTGATTGCCCTGCCGCAGGGGGTCGCCAGCGTCCGAACCTTCTCACGGCGTCCTTGGTGGAGGAGTGTGCGGCCGAAGGGTTCCTACGGGCCCACGCAGCGAAAGAGAGAGAGAGCATTCTCTTCTACTCCCTCGGGAACCTCGCCGCTCCTACAGGAAGTATCGAGTAGGAGGCGCAATAATTATCCATCCGACGTGCACGGATAAGGGAGGATGCATCCAACGAGGCGACAGACTGCTGCCTTTAATGCACGCGATATCTCTGGCGCGGAAGATTCATCTACGAGCCTCATCGCGAGAGGCCTCACTCCCGTCCGAGGAGGAAAGCGCCTCGTCGTTGAGAAAAGAGGGCGGTGGCGCATTGGGGGGGAGGGGGAGGGAGAGAAGTCCGACGGAGTGACGGATCTCGGCGGTGCGCGCAAAGAAGCGGCGAAAAGGCGTCCGTCTCTTGGTTTGGCGGCGCGGCGAGTGACTTGAGACGGATGGAAATGAAGGGTGAAGGGGAGAGGGGGTGGAGGCGAGATAAGATTCGATTCGAACCTCGTAGACGACTGATGAACACGTCTTAGATCCGTGTCGCAACTCTTCTTCGAGGGGACTGCGGAGTTCTGCCGGCCCTCAAGCAGTTCCCTCGACACCCACCCTCCCTCCTCACCCACCCTATCAGAGCTCTCCGCTCATTAGGAATCTCTCTTTAATTGAGATGTTTCGACTTCGTTCTTGATCCGCTTTGCCTTTTTTTTCCTCGCCCCCGCCCTGCCCAATCCTAGATAGCAGAGACAAGTACGTAGCTCGTACCTGAAGTAGACATGCCGAGGATAAGTGCTTGTAGCCGTGCTGCGCTCACGACGAAACGCCGCGAGGGAGAGACCAAAAGGACCGACGTTTCGAAAGGGAGGCCGCTGCGAATAAAGTGCACTTTTCCCGAGGACCAAAACCTTTTATGTATGAAAGACCACGTATTTTTTCCGAGAGACTAAGATATGGGTTTAGAATCTCTCTCTCCTTTGTTTCCCCCTTTTTTATTGCCGCTTCCATCGGTTCTCTCATCGCATTGGCTCAGAGGAGGGTCTTGGTGAAGGAATCGCACGACCCCAAGCCTCTCCTTTGCCCTCGCCCTTTGTCCCGTTCCGCCCCTTCCCCAGCCCTTGCTGTCCACCGTCCGGTGCGGCCCAAGGGAGAGTACCTGCGAAACACGCAACTTGGCAATCGAAAAATGGGGCACCCATTCCATCGCCGCAATTATTCCTCACCGAAACATCAGCGGACAAACCGCAGTTACGTTATGAGTGCGAAGGCAAAAGGGGACGGCCAGTGAGAAAAGAAAGAGAGGGAAAGAGGGAGGGAGGAAGGCAACAATGCACAACGAACGGAAGTGGCAATTTAGGCGACGGAGAGGTTTACTTTGGTGGGTGAGCATTCAGGCGCACGCCACCTAGTGCGATACCTCCCCTCCATTAGCGCAGACTCCCCTTTAGTGATCTTCAAAAGAATTATGACGAATGAAGACAACTCCTTCTCTCGATTACCCTTCCTCTCTTCGACGTGTTGTGAGGGAGTGTCAGTTGGAATGAATCATTACAATTAACATGGAGATGGCGAATTCATCATGATCAAATTTTATTTCCTTTTCATTGGGTTTTGATAACTCTGATAATGGTACAGAGAGTGATCGCGGGGGATGGGTAGTCGGTCTGATTATATATATATATATATATATATATGTGAGGCATGCGTCTCCGAAGATGAATTAAGATATTCTGCTTTTTTTAAAAATTGTTAATAGGTAAACAAATCTAGCAAGATTTTGGAGATAGAAAAAAATTATCTTAATGCCACATTTGAAAGCAAGAAATTTTAAAAGGAGTAAACGAAGTTAAGAACGGCATCGAACATAAAATTTAATTTGACCATTATTTCGAATATTATTATGTCGAACGGCATCGTACATAAAATTTAATTTGACCATTATTTTTACTTCTTAATATATAAAGTATATAGTTACTTTCCCATATGCTAAGTATATAGAGAAAGTATTGTAATCGTGAAAAATTCGACTTCGAGATTTTGATGGTAGTACACGTTTTAGGTGTCCCCGAGTCCATAAAAGTGGTTTTCGCCATGCCGTCTGCCTGTCTGTTCACGGTTATAGTGCCCAAACGCGTATATAAAATCGAGTGGTATCTCGTATTTATGCAATATATAATCTTTTCTCTAAACATCACCATATGGCGTCCAGTGACATTACAATGTATGCTAAGCTAACTCTATGACGTCACGCCTTCGCAGCCATCAACTCAAAATCTTATTACAGCCTAGACGATTAAACTAAATCGAATGATATCTCATATTTGTGGATGATATCATTCAGAATAGATACTCTGAAGAGATTAACATTATTGGGCAAAATTAAGGGTACTTTATTCTAGGATATTTTGAAACAAAATTCGTTTTACTCAAAAATGGCTCTAAGGATTTTGATTAAAATACATCAAATCGTACAGCCTGATGTCACAAGTAATACTAACCAAACCATATGCCCCAATATATTACTATATATCGTCCAGTGGCATTAAAATATACGCTAAACTACGGTTAAGTTTGATTTATTAGGGTTTTTCTTTTATAAACGTTCACAGTCGACCAAATGTATATATGTACGTATATGAGAAAGTTTGTGCAATGTATATTGCGCCGTTTATTTTTAATTATAATATTAAATAATTTCTTTCAATATAATTAATGACAATAATGAAAGATTTTGGATCGAGTTGAATATTTAGATAGCCAGTATATATGGTGTGTGACCCTTTAGATTTGAATTGTATATTAGAATGAATAAAACATAAGGTGAAGTCCTAAAAGAGATATGAATCTTTAATAAAATTGAGAGGGCCGGTAAAACTTTTTGCTTGGAAAATTGATTTGGACTTCATGATGCTTGCGATTTGGCATAGAAACGGCGTTCATTATTCCTTTTGATGTGGAAAATAAATACTCGCGGAATTCAATGAAGTAATTACAAAACAATAATTCATATCAAGCCATTTGAAGGAGATTTCTTAGTAGTAAACAACAGATATATAAGTGGTGCAAAGAAGAAAATAAATTGATAGCAATAATTTTTATATAACTCAATCTTGATCAGCAGATTGATTATAGAGAAAATTATATTTGGGCTAAAATATCGTTCGTAAAAATGAAATAAAAAATTTAAAATAAAAATGAAATAAGATATTTAAAAATCAACAACTTAAAAGCAGTGATGAACGTGTGCCTTTTTCTTAATACCACAATGGAGGTATCGTATCTCCATAGCCTAAGTTGAACTGTGACCAGGAATATAAATATAGTGGCCGAGAAATTAATTGGCCTCTCAGATGTTTACACTCGGAAAGTAAAGGGGGAGTAACGTTGTCGAATTTACGCTTACAGGCCACGCCCGCTATGTATTTATGAACGAAACAGTAAATAAAACTTTAAAATTCCGCTAAACAAAATACGATCTTTGGTAAAAATATTCACTTAGAATCAATTTAAGCAATTATTTTTTGAAAAGTCTTAAAATAATTAGCAAAACGAGGATTTCAACATTTAGTCAAAATATCAGGTTATTTTGCAGTTTTTCCTGATGTAATTTTGAAGTAATGGCCAATTCAATTAAAGCAAAATTTTAAACGAACATTCGTCATGCATTGTACTACACAATGAGTATTATTATTTGTATGTATAGGTTACCAATTGAGTGGTATATTTTTTATATGAAGTGAATGACACATTTTTTGGATCGCTGTATTAAAAAATGTAGCATGTAACAAAATCTCGTACTGTTGTTGTTGTACCCAAACATCATGTGTATGAATTGCATAAGAAATGACGAAATTAATTTTAGTGAAGATTTTATTTCAATAAGTCTATTGAGTTGGTAGATATGAATGTTTTAACAAACGATAAAACTGGACATGCGCCCATTAAAGACTCTTATGCACGGGAATTGACCAAGATTTAGTTTTATTTTAATTAGAGAGACGTACTTTATATAAAATTAATGTAATATCAGAAGTAACAAACAGTTTCTGTAAATAAATATATTCGAGTATAAAATAAAGTAAGATCATTAAATGACATTTTGCATAGATAGTAGATTTCTGCTCGGGAATTCTAATAAACCAAAATATATAAATATTTATAAATGGAAACTTTAATATTTTAGTTTCTCAACGAAAATATATGTATTTTATTCTAAATCACAACCTTGGAATTTATTTACAATCTATAAAAAATTCCAGTTCGTAGACATTCATATTGAAAAATTGTTTGAGGATTCCTAATTCCACCTTCTTTTATTATAATAAACTAGTGCAGTAACGCTGCACACAATATATCGGGTTTTCCTTTACACACAATATCCATTGCGTACTGATATTTTTTAACCATATATCGCGAGCCATTTGTGAAAGAACTTGGTAGAATTATTTTTCTGCCGATATTTGCCGGTTCTATATTAAGTATTATTTCTCTCGCTTGTCCTCGGATTGGGATACCGCGCTTAAACCTTCCACGAGAACCACTATCTTCAGCCATTTCAATTAAGGTACAAAACATTTCTTCAATAGAAACCTCTTCAAAAAAACTTAATAAGCAAAACAGCAATAACAAAACTGTATAACAATAACAAAAAAACAAGACTCAGAAAGAACCAGCGAACAATACTCATAGGCTGACAATCCAAAGACTACTGTCTGATAAAACTAATCGACTCTATTAAGGCACAGAATGGCAACGTCTCAAGGCTCTGATAGGCCCAAGTCTGAAAATGACTCGGCTAATACCCACCCTCAACTTTCTCAGGGGTAAACTTGTTTCTCGCCGAATATACTGCGGGATTCTATTTTTTTATCTGTCTTGATGTTCGCGAAAGAATATTATAAATTTGTTAAATATTAATTTGAGCATTAATTTTAGCAATTCTACTGCTGAAATTACTTCTCCTTATTATGTTTGACACCACTTCGATTAATGGTGTGTGGTGTTCATTATTGCTGTCCGTCTCCCGGCATTCCTATTTGAGGCCAGCTTAGTTACAATAGAGATCGATATTGGCCTTAGTGAATTGCGGACCCTTTCTCTAGAAATATGAGAGTGGGCGCAACTCATATTTTTAAGCAATCGAGACAGGAACAATCAAAGCAACGCTCGTTCGAGTCCGCCTCTCCCTCTCACATCTTTCATTCCCAGCATTGTTCGTCATCTCTACGTCCATTATGATAGGCCTCACCCCTCGACCCGCCTCCGACCTGAGAAAACCCTTCAAATCATCTCTCAAAAGACACCGACCGAACGAAAAAAAATAAACGTTTGAAGTTATCCCCTCGTACCTCCTCCGCCTCCTCGTCCCTCACCCGCCCCACGGCAAATACAATCGCCTCTTCCTGTCATCTATTTTGCTCGAACCATGAAACGAGTTCATATAATACTCGGCAGCAGGTTACCGCCTAACAAACGACCCGATTCGGGCCACAAGTCATGAGAGAGGGAAGGGTCGTAGGATGGGCACCCACTGCCTCACACCCCACCACTGCAAACATTATGGAAGTCCGATACACGCGCGCGCGCGCGGGAGTAAGAGGGAGAGAGAAAGAAAAGAGAGCACTTCCCCGTCCGACCTCACAAACCGCCCCACCACACCCGCACGTCCCTCTTCCTAATCAACCCTAATAACAATCATGGGCTAAACAATAGGGAGGCAATTAAATTCCCCTCCATCACCACTTGAGGCGAACGCGAATACATTCTCACCAATGCGGGAGGGTGCGAGAGAGAGAGAGGGTGCAAAGAGGCGCGAGGCGTTTCCTCTTATGTCCGTCTGCTCCCTCTTCCTCTGCCGCGGTGCGAAAGAAGCGCCCCGGCTCTGCGCCCCCAAAGGGAGGGTGCGCCCCCGTCGGGGGCGACGGTCCGTGCAGAGGGGCGCGGATGCGTGGCGGGGAAAGACAGCGGAGGCCGGAAGTCGGGGCTCCCGGCGGGAGGCGACCGCGCCGCCGGGGGCGAGGACGTCCGCCCTCTCGCCCTCCGCAGACGACGGGAGCCGCGGAGAGCGCGGTTCGCAGTTGTGGAACAAGAAACGGGCGGAAATAACTACTCGTGGAAATATGACTTAATTTTCGCGTTACGAAAACCGATGATTTTTACGGCCGGATCATATTTGTAGCGGTCCGAATCGCTATCCAAAATTTCTGCGAGGCACAAAGCATAAATACCGGAATTTTAGGAGTCTATATGTCAACACTAACTCAATATACTTCGAAATATTTGTAAACCATTGTAACAAGCCACTGAGTCAAAATGAATGGATGAAATTGCAAAACTTAATAGAACATAAGAACTCAGAGTAAAATTTATATAAACTCAACTCCGGATTGACCAATTTAGAAGTCTTCATTCAAATATTCCGAAGCAGAAAGCCAGTCAGTAAGACAATCATAAAAATTTAATACCCAGAGCTCGGAAATTTCCCTATCAGAACGAAAACAAAATAAAATCGCAAAATATTTCACTCGACTTTTATGCTACTCGAAAGCACAGAATTAAAATACAAACTCTAATTCAACTCGTAAGATTTACTTTAATGACATTTTGATTGATGAATTACATTTATCTGGTGAACCACGTAGATATAATACAGAATGGCTATTTACTGAGAAATATTTCAAAATATTACTTTCGTAGTGATGACTCATAAAGGAATTGTAAAAAACTAAAAAAATATCTACTAAACAAAATTAGTTTTCCCAGTAATAATTTTCCTACATAAATACTCTACAGAGGTTTTTGCACTGGCTATAAAAAATTAATATTAATGAATTAAAATTACAAAAGAATTGCCGTAGCAGTAATAGGAATTTCTTAATAAGAGCTAAAATAATATATTAAAAGAGCTTTTAAAGAATGAAGTATCAAAAGTGTTATTATAGATATGAGTGATACGTGGGTGCAACAAAATTGAATTTATAATTGATGACCAAAACAAGGAAGCGTAGCTCAATACAGTAAGTGAAGGCAAACTAGTTCTAAAAAGATAAATAAAAATGAACGTTTCATTTGCTGACGCAATATGAAATAGCGCGTTTAATTTATTGAAGTTTATTTAGAATTGAAAACTTAAAATTCTTTATAAACTTATTAATACAATAATAATGTTATGACGTAAAGTAATTCATTCAATAATTAATTAAAAAAGAGTATTCATACTCTTTCATATGTTAGGTTTCTAATCTAATGATTATTGGCTCATCATATGAGCATAATACATTATTAAAAATGGAATCTCTGAAGATCCTTTATTTTTTAAAAAGATTTCCTCTTCAGTGTTATAGATGACATTAAAGGCTACACAAACTGTGAAAATTAAATTTTTTTATCCATAACCATTTGCTCTCTTAATTTGAAAATTCTGAAGAGACCCTCTGCCGCCCACTGAATTTTTCAAAATAATATTTGGCAGTGTAATAACTCGTATTATAGATCACATACACCCTGTAAATTTCAGTCTTATAACTCTTACCGTTTACTTGCTATTTTTATTTAATTGATTGCAAAGACGAACAGACAGAGCAAAAACATTAGCGCACTTATAAAATAAAACGCATTAAAAATATTTCTGTGACAATATTCAGCTGTAATATGGATATCGAAATATAAGATGGAATTTTTCACTTGCACAGAATTAAATATTTTCTTATTTTTTTGCCAAAATGAGAGCGAGGGAATGTTATAACTCTTATTTCCGGACAGCATAGGATCACCAACACAATCTGAACCTAGACGATAGGGAAATAATTTCGGCCTGTTAAAATTTGTTTAAATTTTCGAGTTGAAGAATATCAACTTCCATCAGTCGCTGCAATTTGACTTGTTCGATATATAAGAAATTAAAATACGTTAAATAGTAGAAAACTTTGTTCGAGACTTTTAGAGTCATAGCACGTAAATTCATTTCTAAAAGAAACTATTTCTAAAGTGTCAAATAGCTGAGAATTTGAATTCATTGAGTTATTTGATAACCAATTTATAGAGCTTAAACAAATTATGCCAAAATCCAAAATCTATGAAGCGATAGAGATTTTTTTAAGTAACATAACTCAAAAGCAAAGAATAACTTATAATACTCGTATAACATATAATTTTCCTTTTCTTCCAATCTTTTTCTGTTTTTATAGTCTTCTCTAGCTCATTTTTCTGAGACATCGTGTTTTAGGTGTCCATAACATTTTATAGAACAAGCCGATTCATTCGCATGTCTTGGAAGTCCAATAACATCAGATGGCATAAATGTAGCAGTTATGAAAAATCGCATAACACAAATAAAACAAGGCTTCAATAAAAAGAAGCAACTTCTATTATGTAAAACGTTATTCATTTGAGTAAGTACAGAAAAGAAACGTGCATAATTCGAAAAACGTAAAGATGAAGACTGCAGGCTTTCAAATCCTGTAAGTGGAGAAGGATCCCCAAAATTCCCTGAACGGACAAAGTGACCAACGTGAAAGTGTTCATGAAAATTAACGAAAAAAGATAACAATTGAATGTGATCAAAAGACGAAGAAATCACTGTATAGGACGCATTATACGCCACAACGAATCCGTGAAAACCATTGAAAAACTGGAAGGAAAGATAGCAATAAAATGGCTAAAACATCAATAAATTAAATAACGCAACAGCGTAAAAGTATCAGACTACAAAGATTTGAGGATATTGGCAGCAAATAAGGAACGATTCCTTTTGAAACCAGTCGGAGGATTGTAAAACATGATGATGATGATGAGATCTCAGTAACATAACGGCTAGTTACTTAGCACCTCTTAATCGGGTAACTACATTTTCGAACTCTGTTTGTGTTATGTATCAATTAAAATCGTAATGAGATATACTTAAAGAATAGATTCGCTCATGTCCTTCGAGGAAGGGTGAAGGCAATGGATACATCTACAAAGTGGCATTATCTGACCATGTTCATAAAGATATTTCGATCAAACTGCGCTATTATTATTGTTATTATTTTTGTTGTTGTTGAAAATATTATTTAATGAATCCAAATATTATACTAGTTTCTCTGTTAACCAAAGTTAAGTTGTCCTCAGTGACAAGCCAACCACCATCCGTCTTTGTATTAGTTTAGCTTAGAATAGAATGGCCACCCAATAGCTATTAACGATAAAAAATTCGTAGATACTGAATGAATTACGGATGATGTAGAAATAAACTAGGTAAACTAACGTATTATTCCAAATTTAAGATTAATTGCAAAATTCTGGTTACGTCATTGGGAGTTATTATTTTCTGAGGATGGTCTAAAAGAAAAACAGTTGTATGAAATCGTGATTCACAGAATAAGAAGAGCGGGAAAATTTTACTCCGTAATTATAAGTTCAAAGATATCATCAAACGCTGTTTATGAACCCGAGATGCGAGGATGTTTATTTTTTCTTAAACAATAAAATAAGTCTATACTTGCTCATCGAAGGAGTGAGTGAAATGAAATTATTCCGACGTATGGATAAGATAATTATGGCTACTATTCTGGAAAATCAGTAATCCGTGCATAGTTCGACAGAAAATTACGACTATGTTTGTACTAAGAATCGTCGTTAGGTTTCAAAGAAATACACTTATAAAAATAGAAACAGTGGTGTATATTTGTTGCATTCTGAAATCCATCCGCCTTGCTAGTAGTAATAGTGAAAAATATTTTCCTGGTAGAAAGTTATACTGCCTTATGTAATTTATTTCTAAACTATTTATTTGTAGAGAAGCTTAGAAATGGTAGCTAAAAAGTCTCTTAAGCGTGATTAATGCACGATACATTTGAAATGCAAATAATAGAATGCGTAAGTTTGGTTTAACATTTAGGTGGGACTAGGATCATTTGCTCTGCAACAGACGGTCACCTACTCCACTCTAATAGCGTGGCAATTGTAAAACAAACATATCGATATTCCCAGAATATGGAAAATGAAATTGCACTTAATTAATTTGTTTAAGGCGCAATCAACAAATTAAAACGATCATGTGCATATTTAGTAGACAAACATATATCCGGCGTAGCACGGTAATCATATTCTAGTCGGAGAATGCGCGCTTTTCGTTTTCAGGAAGACTTTTGGACTTTTTCGGAAAACATTTAAGTGATTTTAATATGAAATATGTATGAACATAATGATTACATTAGCTGCTTAATGACTTATGTTGATCTATTTCCAGGACTGAAAGCATGTAAAAGAAGGACCGGCGCCTCGTAAACATCCTAATTAAGTGTTTAATGGTCCAATATGCGCATTTTGAACAGTATTCGCAAACAACGGATAGGTAAGAAAGACTTCAGAGGACACGCACGCACGCTGTTACAGTTGAAATTGAAATATTACTAAATAGAGAAGTTTTCGCTATATTAGCAAACGAATAGTGTTTTAACATAATATTAAAAATGACCGTACATACAGATTAAAGGAATTCCGAAATTCATACATTTGGCACATTTTAAAAAAATGTTACATCGGTTTATTGGTGATGATTCTCCTTTATAGTTAAAATTATTCCATCATCCAGGAAAATTATATTTAGCACCGCAATTTAAAAAACCGAATAAGAGTGGACCAAAAGTGTCTACTCTATTCACACAACATTCATTAAATCCTTAATTTCTTCTTGTCGTTTAAGAATTAATGACAGCTATTACAGTTAAAAAGTCGCGAAATATTATGTGGATCACTATTTCCTTTTTATTTTTGAGGTAATATGTCAAGGTAATAGCTTCTTTTTAACTAGGCTACTTGATAACATTATTCATCACAATTTCATTAAAGACGTAACAAATACCGCCGCAAACAATTTCTCCTTAATTCATTGTATGAAACGTTATGAGATCGAAATATTTATTTTTTATTTCACTAAATGCGCAAAATCTGTTTTCGTAGGATTATTCAAGTTCATCTATTAACGATTTCTTGGATAAGGATGCCACATTTTTCAGGTTTTACTGATAAGAGGCTGTTATTAATGGACAATCAGCCGTTCTCTTATCTCATCTAGTTGCTTCAAAACTTCAAACCCACAAACATATTACAGCTTCAAGCAAATCACCTTAGTTATAGTGATTATTCAATCTTCAACCGAATCATATTTTGAGCGACAGTATCTTTCACGCCACCTGATTAATTATCGTTCCCGTTATCTAAACTGATATAAAGGTAAATAGCGTTCAACGGATATCAGTCACGCCTACTACCAATTATTTTGTGTAAACATATTTAAGTAACATGATCAAATAAATACAGCGCAAGATTTCTGACACAAACTATTGTTTTCATCAAATATACTAAAATAGATCACATCGTGGTGTATTGGTTACATATATTCCATTGAGCAATTGATAAAAATAATCACCATTAAATGCACCATGTAATTTTGTTGCTTATAATGTCTATGCTATAAAAATACTGTTACAATTATTTGATAAATTTGTTTGAATAAAAAATTACTTCCCTCGCGGTGCAGTGGTAATAATCTTAAAACTGAAGCGTTGAAATCAATGTAAATAATTCTCTTTCCAAAAGGAAAATAATGGCTCCCAAATATCTACTTATCAGTGGATTACAATATTTATGAAGAAGTTAAGTATTTTTTTTCATCTGATAAGAGTACGAACTCCGCGTTCCTTTTTTGTAAGGAACTTATCGAGGCGTCGTTTGAAGCGCATCCGCATCACGCCAAAGGATTCTTTTCAATTTCCCTCCCCGCTTTGCATCGCCGACTCAGCCGAGGGAGCCCGCCTCCCGCACCCTCAAAGCACCGCGCCCCGAAGGCGTGCCGCGCTTCCTCCGCCGGAAGGAGGATATGGCTAGGATCCGGGAGGTAGGATGGACTAGGCGGGTAGAGGAGCCCGGGGAGGCCGAAGGGGTTGAATCGCGGGACATGATGCGTGGCATTGCTACGCCGCAATTAGCGGGGGCGGCTTCCGGGGACGGAGGTGCGGCGAAGATTGACGACTATCCGTCCGGCGCGCGTCCGGGATAAGGGATTCGTGCGGCCGTAGAGAGAAGGGGTAGAGTGCGAAAATGGTTGTGAAAGAGTGGAGAATCCTCCCTTCTTCTTTCCATCCCTCTACAATTGGGACGATGTAATAGTTCTTTCATAGAGGGCTTCTCATTTGGAAAAAGGTTTCCTAAGGGTTTTGTGTGCATTCTAATCCAAAGAAGATTCCACGTAAAACAGTATGCACAATAAATTATTTTTTCGAATATATAGTCTCCCAGTTTCTCCATGTGCGTATCTCACGCAGAATTGGTAGTAAGAGAGAGAGAAAAATGGGGATTATAAATTATGGGACGCAATGACTTGGAGGTCTCCCAATTAAACGAATAATGACGACCTTTCAAATCACAGTTTTCTTTTAGTCACACGCAATTTCCAACATTTTATCAACTCCTAAGATACGATAAACTAGACAGTTTGATGCCGAAAACTGCGAAAATAAATTGAAAATAATGTCATAAAATGACTTAACTAAAAGCTGAATTTAATTTTTCTCTGCTTTGTTACACATTTACTGAAAATGTTTTTATACAAAATAATGCTTTTAAAAATTAATATTGGCATGACATTTAATCGATCATGCCAATTAAACATTCTTACGATTCGAACACTAATAATACCGCTTTTCATTGGGTGGCAGACTCTATGGTTTCATCCAAAAGTCATTTGAAAGAGCGCTCGACCTTTGAACTGGAGAGAGATCAGTTACAGCTCACCATTATTTATAGTAAGATGTCGTATGCCTCAAAAATATAATTGGATAGAGTTTTGATATGCCTTATCAAAACCAGCGACTTAAAATCCTTCAAATTGCCATTCAAAATGGTTGATAATTGTGATCTCTATTAACTAATTAAATGATTTATTTGAAGTAAATCTCTTCTTTCCTAATAAAATGCCAATCATACCTTCACAAATAAACTGAAACAACGATCATTAGAATTCCAATACACAGACTGCTGCTTCCAATTTATATAAATTTCTTGTAATGTTGAATATTCGATTAGGCAAAAACAATATCAATATAATCGCATGCATTTTATTTTTAACATAGCGCATCTATTAGTAGTAAAGGTACGCTACAAATAACCAACATGCTGTGTTGTGATTGTAATTAATTCAATTAATAATTTGTTTACAGAAATGCAGCATTGCCACCAAAACCGCATACCGCTACTCCGCGAGCCTCAATAAATATGAAATTGGCATCCAATATATGTATAATAAAATGTTCCGAGCACTAAAAATATTTAACCTCATGCATTAATCGCATTTTCAAGATATCTAAGAAACAGAAAAACATATATTGAACAAATGATTAAGATATAAAATAATTACGCAGATAACAATGTATGAGGTATTCTTTTACTGTCTTGAATACAAATAAATTAAAATAGATTAATAATTTCAAGTAAAAATATTTTTGACGACATAATTTTAACGAACGAAAATTAATTTATTAGGTAGGTAACTCATATGCATATTTAAATGTGGTATTGATTTAAAACAAAAAACAAAGAAATTTCATTCTTATTTTAGCTTAAACAAAGTAATATTTTGTAAAAAAATCATGTGTTCATAGTAAATTTACAGACAGAATAGAACGTGCTCGATCATTTTTACTACCAAATAACCGAGAAAAGGCCGCGGATCGGTAATGAGGTGAAAAAAGAATTATGCCCTGCCAACGAAGTGCGTAAATCCACCGCGGGATTTCAGAGATGACCGAGAAAAGCGCCCGCATGGTCATCGAAGGCAAAGAATCGCTTTTATTTCGGCACCGGACCGAATGACGGACAAACCGTGTGGAAAGGGGGAGAAAGGACGGAGAGAGGGAGAGATGTGTCCAACCGGAGAATCGTCCTCGCAATTACCACCTCATTCCGCGCCCTCCACAGCTTCCGGGCAAAGAGGGAGAGAGAGAGCGGATGGGTAACTTATATATGGGCTTATCGGAAGTGCCACGCGTACATGGAGAATTATGGGACAAATCTGTTAATTTATTGCTCCCCCTTCCAAACACGGAGACTCATCCCCAGAGGCCACCCTTTCTCCCGCCACCCACCCACTGCTCGGTCCAGCCTAAAAAAAGTTCCGCCTCCCGATTTCACCCCACCGCCGCCCCACCTCCCATGCCCCGCTCGACCGCCTCCGGATGGACCTTCGCTAAACCCGCCCCCAATGGGCTCATAAAGGTAATAACGCACCGTGACCTTTTTTTTAAATGCCCTACCGATAGCAATCGCGATAAAATGAGCTCCAGAACCGAGTAACAAAAGCGACAGTCCTTTCGGGGCTCAAAGACGCCATGAGGGGATTCTGCGGTCGTCCCTTTGCCACGCGATACGTAAAAGGGTGGTATTATGTTGGCACCGAGGTAAACTTCCCGGTCTCTCTCGACGCTCTCCTCGTCGCCCCCTCGTAAGGGGCGAGGGCGCCCCCGGGGCCGCAACCCCTCGAAAGGGTCCCTCCGCTCCGAACGCGGGGTCCACGCCCACCTCGCTGGTATTGTTTGCGCGTCGCACGCCTTAATCGCGTGCAGAGGGACGCGGACGAGGATCGGAGGCGTCGTCTCCCTGACACGATCACGCCCATTTTCTCTCCGTTTTAACCCCGACGGCCCACGCAGTACACACGTGCACGCGCACGCAAACAAAACTCCCGACCTCCGCCCACTCCCGAGGTTAAGGTGCCTTCGCGTAAGACGGACGACGGAACGACACCCGCATTATCAGCTTTCCCCCGGAGACGAAGGGCGACACCCCTTTTTACCGCTTTGACGGACGACCGAGGCGGTCAAACGGTCTCGCCGAGGTCACGAACCCGTAAAATAGGATTTAATCGCACGAGTCACGACGGAAAGGATGTCTCCGGAGGTCACGAGGACGAAGGCAGAGAGAGAGAGGTGTCGCACCAGCAGCGGGAGAGGACTCACCAGGAAAGGGAGGAGCCGCGAGAAGAAGGCCTTCCGCAGACTCCGCTGTCGCCAGCTCTCTCTGGGCTTCCGGACTATGGCTCGGAGGAAGCGATGGAGAAATGGACCAGCGTCCCTCGCACCAGGGATGATGGGAGGGGAGGTGACGGTCGTCGTGGGCGTCGTCGGCGCCTCCGCTTCCCGTCTCTCCGCAGTCGGACCTTCTCGATGCCCCCGCTCGAGCTGCTACCACGGCTTCTGCCGCTCCTCGCTTCTTCGGATCCCCACCGCCGCCCGTGGCAGAGAGGACATTGCGCGCGCGGAATCTCTCCGCACTCTCCCACTCTCTCCTTTCCTCTCTCTCTCTCTCGGCGCGTCTCTCTTCCACTAGAACCCCTCTTCTCTCCGCCGGACCCTTCTCTCTCTCTCTCTTTCCCGCCCCCAAAAAACTTCCGAAAAACTTCCCTCGCTCTGCCGTCTCTCCCACTCCCTGCTCCGTCGCACCGTCACACGACAATGAGGTGCGGGGGGAAACCAGACGTGAGAAATTCTGCCCGTCGACTGGCAATACGTGAGTTAAGTATTGACGATGGTTTACTGCCGAAGAGAGAGGAGTGAGAGAGAGAGCACGACGAAGATGGAGGGGTGGAGCTTGTAGTGGTGGGGGGGGAGATCGAGGGGTGGAGTGGGGGTGGTCGTGGATGAACGAAGGGGTGGGGGGTAGGCTTCGGGGGATGGTACCCGCGCCCTGCCTCGGGCTGCGATGCGGAGGGATGGAGAGAAGGGTGGAGAGGAGATTGTGCGCTGCGATGACTAGGAAGGGATGTGTGTGTGTGTACAGTTCAGAGGGAGGACGGAAAAAAGTGCGCGTGAGGAGGGAAGCGTGAGAGGAGGAATGGAAGGAGGAGATAAGCGGTGTGGATGGAATCGTGGGATGGGGTGTTGTGGTTTAGATGGGTTCCGGTCGGTGGACGGGGAAGGGAGGATGAGGGGGGACAACGGGAGCACCGAGAGTCGCATGCCGGGGCCACCCCCCCTCTAAGCCTCTTCTCCTCCTCCTCCCCCCCCTCTCTTTCCCATTCTCTTTCCGCTCCCTCTCGTCTCCCTCCCCTCTGCTACCGCCGCCACCGCCAACACGCCGTCGGGTGACGTAACGGTCACGTGGCCACTACGACCCCCAATCACATTACCTTGCAACAAGACCAAACTCCAGTCTCCTCTCTCTCTCTTTTCTCCCGCCCTCCAGCGAGCTACACGCGGCTTTGCCCTCTCCCCCTTCGCCCACGAGAGGAGTGGGGATCGTCGTAGTAGAGGCGGTTAAGTGTAAAGGGTTAGGAGGGCGTGGCGGGGGAGGGAGGGGGGCGAAAGGCAATCGTAGAGGAGGGAATTACGAACTGGGGTTACGGGAGATCGCCTTCGAGACGACTCTTTTATAGACTTTCGCGGCGCGAGTCCGCTTCCCGTTTGCTCTCTGATCGCTGTAAATGAGTTCGGCGCCGAGTGCTTCGCGACGCGAAAGGAGAACGCATTTTTTCCCACGCGCGGAAATCGCTTTCGCCTGTTTTTTAAATTAATTGCGGCGAAGACCGAAAGAGGGGAGTGCAAGCGCGCGCCTACGCCCACGTGTTCATAGAATTGCCTTTTACGAGTGGCGATGGAGGAGTGGGGGAGAAGGCCTTTGGTACGCGCCTGAATTTCCCTCGATTGGACCAAAACGAAGGGACGAGAAACTGGAGAGAGAAGTACCAATGAAACCCTTTTAGTAGAGCACTTCTTTATTATTTTCAAACGCAGCTTTTTATTACTCAAACGCCTCTGCGCTTGCACGACTCCGTTTCACAACGACTAACTTTATAAGACCGTCATTACCGAGCGATAATAAAACTGATCTCTGCCATATTTAGAACGGCATAGGGAGAGAGAGAGTTAATGGCGTGCAGGAAAAATGTACGCAAGCAAGCTATCTCGTTCTTTTAAAAGGCAATGAAAGTTTTATCTTGAGTAAATTGGTTTCATAACGTCCTTATAAGACAATTTCCGTAAAAGTGTATGCAAAGTGGACAATTTTTGGTCTAATCCAGCAAGGATACGTACTCGGTAATTTTTAAGTGTGAATTCCTTGGAAGCGAAGTGCTGAGAAATCTAGTACTTCAGCCATGAATCGCAAAATATCAATATCAATTTGTTAGCAATAATATTGGAAATGTCACAACAGTATTACCACGCAGTATTTAAAAAAAGTATGAAGAAGCCTCATTTGGGTTCATTGTATTCCCGGGCGAATTTAAGTTGCTGCGTAATTCCTGTTTCCCCGCAAAAAATGTCGCTAAAAAGGAAATCGATTTTTTCCAGTCCTTAATTACCGGAACCTCAATTAACCTACTCTTTTAAATGTCCGTTTAAGTTTCACGAAGCATCGGGGACGACAGACATAGATGGAGGTTGCTACTATCGTCTTGCTATTTGCAACCTAACACCCGTATTTCCCTTTTTGTGTGTGGAATGAGCCAAAAGCTACACGGGGAGAAAGGAGAGGGAGGAGTGGGAAGGATGGACGGTGTCATTGAGCGTGGATGGGGGAAGCAGAGGTGAGAGCAGCCGATGACCAAAGGGAGCGAGTTCTAACGGCCACCGAAGGAGGCGGTGGAAAAATGAAACCCAACCTTGAGGCAATTAAGACTCCGTACGACACAAACGCCAAGTGATGTCTTCACTAAGGTCTAGCAGCCGTGACCAAAAGAGGAAAAGCAGGTTCGAACAAATATCGAAGCGACAGCGGAAGAACAAAGGCCGCCGTACCATTAGAGTCAGGTTGACTGAGACAGTCGTCTAAGGAAATTTTTTCCGATTAAAACTTTTTTATATTTCGAAGTCATATTTTAAGCTCTTTGAAAACAATCTATTACATATTCTTAAAACTAAGTAATCTTCATATTAGTATTACAACAAAACATGAAATTCTCTAGCTTTTAAAATCTGAGGAATTTAAGTCATAAAACGAAAACTCGTATCATCGCGTGTTACCTAAACTATGGACGAATAAATATGAATGAAGAAACCACGATTATAGAAAGACTTGCTTTGTCTGGGGTTAAAATTGCACGAAGTTTTTCCAAGGATCATAATCCTACGGTACGGTAAGCAAATCTAAATTACCAACCAATAATAGTTATAATCGTAATTTCCTATGAAAATAAATGGAAAGGAGATATCTCTGCCATAAAATATTAATGTTCAGAACATATATATGGTAATTAAAAAGCTTAAGTTCAAATCCCGCTTAATTCAGACTTCTTCCATTATTTTTTATGTTCAGTCAATATCTTACTGAACGTCTAGAATAAAATTAGAGGAAAGAGCATTGGGAACAAAATGTATAATATTTACCCAACTTGTATTCTCTCCCAGGGGATGATTGTGACAACAGACGTATCTACCCTAATTTTCTTAAATTTGAACTTTCTTTTCCTATACGTAGGTAGAGCATCGTGACCGTGGTGGTGAATTTGTAATTAAAAATAACACTCGGGATGAATAGTTCGCCTCCATGAGGGAGCTTATGATCTGCTAGAAAGAAAGCAGTTTAAGCATCATATCCCGCCGCTTTCAAGCAGATGTTAGATTAAAACTACAGCAGATGCTCGACGCTTATTCATTTTCTGTCTCTCCCATTATGCTGCAAATGAAAGATAGGTGCGAGAGATCACACACGACTCCCGCAGAAACATTCCGGACGAATTAGAGTTCCATAAAAAAGTACGTGAGCGATAATTAAAATAAATATACTGGCTCACAAGCGCGCGGAGTGCAAATGAGTCGAAATTCCATGCGATAGAGGATATCGCAACGATTCAAATTGCTGAAAATTGCCAACCTGTTAACGACGGAGCGGCGGGGTGGGAATGCATAGAGCGAGAGTGAGAGAGAGGTGAGAGAAGGACGGGAAGCAGGAGAGGAGCGGTGCAGAATTGGATGGAGGCACAGAATGGGTTGAGGAGTGGGGAAAAAGGGAGGGGAGGAGGAGGGAAGGGGAAGAGAAGAGAGAGGTAAGGTGGAGGGGAGGTGAAGGAGTGATCCTCTCAACCATCTGCACGATCGGAAAAGAGAGAACGACCGCGTCGAATCCTTTCGTCATTTCCTTCTGTAGAGTGAAAGAGTAACACCAATGGAATAGCCATCCGCCTCCTGGTGCACGAGGAATAACCAATGCGTGTCTTCTTCCAAAAGGGAGGAGGCTAGAAGCGGGAGTACGTAAATCACGCGGGCGAAAGGAATGGAGGCCCTCAAAGTGGAGACCGCCCGTGGCCGGCTGCGGAATTGCGGGTATTATGTGTCGCGGGCGAAACGAATGCAATTAGGGGAGTGATAGGGAAGAAGGGAAGGGAAAAAGGGAGAAGAATGGAGGAGGAGGGAGAATGGGAAAATAGGAAGGTCGAGGGTGCGTTTCTGCAAAATGCCGACTGGGTTGGAGTGTAGAACTAATGATCAGAATCTGAATGGCGCAATTTAACCACATGTGGATGCATCGCACTTCGCTTGCTTTGGTTTCGATGTATGGTCAGATTCATCCTTTAAAAGTTCTCGAACTAAGATATTCGATTTTCCAGGCGCCACTCTCATCTGAATCACATGCCGTATGCGGTTCGCTCATTGATTTTTCACGCATTTATTGAAAGGAAAATTGTCGATTGAACTAGGCCGGTCCGTGTGCCTGTGTGATTTACCATTGGGTGTATTGCAATAAAATTTGATATTTGAGATTTTCATCATGATAACGGAGAAAAATGATGTACTTACTTGGGTCAAGTCACTTAATCTGGGATGCCATATTGTTACTATTATATATATAGCATTATGATATACTATAGTACTGCATATTACTTATTTTATATAGGTACTATTATTGATAAAATTGGAAATTTCACTTCTATAGCCAAAGACAGAACTTATTTAAATATCGTATTCATGCAGTTTTAAATATTCAACGAATTAAAAAGTGGCGTTTATTAATAGCTCCATACCACCCGGGACGCTACCTTTCTAGAAACAAAACAAGATTGGAAAGGTGTACTTCATGTCGGAGTACACAGAGTTTCCAAATGAGCTCTTTGAGATTTCACAATGTTCTCAATATTTTCCGCTCAGATAAGAATTTAACGAGAAGCAAGCGAGGTACGTTGTAAAATAAATGTACGTCATGAAAAGTAGTCGTAGGTAATTTTATTGTCCGATTTTAACCAAAATTGGAATCGGTCAATTAATCTTAACAAAACTACCCAATACCAAATTTCATCACAATATGTCAAGCGGTTCCCGAGATAAAACAAAGGAACAATGTAAACTACATGTAGGTCTTCATGTAAAGTGGTCGTCATTTTTGTCCGATTTTAACCAAAATTGGAATCGGTGTATCAATTTTAGCAAAACTCCCCAATACGAAATTTTATTAAAATACATCTAGCGGTTCCCGAGTTGAAACGAACATTGTAAACATGTAAGTCCTCATGTAAAGTGGTCGTAATTATTGTCCGATCTTAACCAAAACTGGAATCGGCCAATTAATTTTAGCAAAACTCCCCAATACCAAATTTCATCAAAATACGTCCAGCGGTTTCCGAGTTGAAACAAAAGAACATTGTAGGTCTTCATGTAAAGTGGTCATCATTTTTGTTAGATTTTGACAAAAATTGAAATCGGTCGACCAATTTTAGCAAATCTCCCCATTACCGAATTTAATCATAATACGTCCAGCGGTTTCCGAGTTTCAACATGCGGACGGACGGACGGAATCGACCTCCCATATATGCGTTCACTCCGTGCACTTCATGCAAACAATGCATAAAAATGAACGTTCAACCACTGAACGTCAATGGATAACCGCGCACAATTTTTGCAATGCAATTTATCACTTTTACTCGTTTTTCCAGTACTTGGACCTTTTAAGGAAAAGTTTGGTGACTCTTGTTTTTGAAACAATTAATAACTTCCCACATCATGGGTAAGAAGTTTTCGAGTTATGCTCGAGGGTCGTATCGCCTCTCCCCCTCCCAGTTCTTCATTCTCGTTGTTGAGTGCCGCATGGGCGTGTCCGATGCGATAAGTGCCAACCCTATGTAAGGTAGGGAGGGAGGAAGGGGCGAAAGGGAGGAGGAGGACCGGAGAGAGCGATGGTGCGTGCGCGGGTGGCTCCACCAAGCATCCGCAAATTACTTGCTTCTTGCTCGCTCTCTCTCTCTCTCTCTCACACACACACACATCGATTGTATTCTGAGACCGAGACAGTTAAGAGGTGTCAGGTTGCGTAAAAGATTGGTCTTGCAGGACCATATTAAGTCACCTGCGAGGTCAAATTCGCCGGAGACTTTAAATTTCCTCACAGGAGGATAGAAAAATCATTCTTAATGAAGCCGAGGGTGAAGTGAAAATGTCATTAAATTAGAGAATGAACGGACAATTTACTTTTGCTATTTTTTCGTCCAACTCATTAAATGGTACATTAACATTTATTACAAATGGAAAAGCACATTTTACAGATCTTCACTGCATGATTTTTCGATCACAGTCCTCGTGATAACTCTCAACATTGACGCCATAAAGTTTATTTAAAATTAAGATATCACCGAAATATAGTAGGTTGCATTGACCAGCAAGTGGGCGTAGGTATATGACTGAGCGTATTTAAGTTTATTTTTAGCGCGTTTTATTCATAAACGCGCTAATGTTTTCGCTCTGTCTGTCCGTCGATGCAATCAATTAAGTTAAAATAGCAATTAATCGTTAAGAGAAAGAAGACTGAAATTTGCTGGATGTATGAATGTTGTCTTAGATGCCATTTATTACGTTGCCAAAAATATTTTGGACAAATCTGTGGACGACAGGGGGTCCCTACATAATTTTCAAATTATGGTTCTGAGCAAATGGTAATAGATAAAAAGTTAGAAATTTTCACTATTCGTGTGACCTTTGATGGCATCTATAACACTGCAGAAGAAATCTTTTTGAAAAATCGGGGAGCGTCAGGAGGACCATTATGGTAATGTAGTATGATCCCATCATAAGCCAATTATCATTGTATTAGAAACCTAACATGTGTAAGAATTTTAAGTTTACAATTCTAAACTAGGGACTCCACCCTGTCGCCTATAGCGCCCAAACCCGTGCATCGCTTCGCGGGACTCTTTCACTCGCTCCACGGCCACGCGCGTCAATCCCTCCCTCTGCTCGCTCCATATAGGACGGCGTTACGCAGTTTGATTTTGTCTCGTAATTCTCGGTATAGCCGTTGGAAATGAGAAGTGCTGTGTAATTATTTACAGATCAAAAGTTCAATTAGTAAGCATACCCGCGTCCTGTTTTTATTAAACAGATAAATATTTTTCAACGCGTTCAAAATGACTGCGCGCGACTCTATAAAATACCGCGCGACCTCTTAAGGGTGTTTGTCCGACGCGGCCCATTGAACCATCTGAAACTTTAAATGCGGCCCATCGAAGCAACCGCGATTTTAAAGGATAGGTATTCAGAAATACTAATGCGGCCCAGCATCGGATAAAAGGTTGCACATTCCTACCATAAGGTTGCAGAAGTTATTCCCATCCCTCTCATCATCAACCATACTGACCACGGTAAATACCCTCTCCCCTCTTTTTGTAAAGCGTCTGCCGGTGTAGCGTCTCCAAGAAATCTCAAATATTATAACGCACTTTTTCATATTGTGTCAGCAAACAAAGCTCCCATTTTTAATTATGTTTTAATTATGCTTTTTTCATTCGCCATAAATAAAACTTTTCATTATAATTTGTACTCATTTGAAATATTCCATTACGAATTATAGTAATTTCCTTTCCGTATTATGACGAAATGAGTTACGGAGAGAATGATGGTTTTGGATAACATTTTCTGGTAAATAAATACATGGCATAGACCACTAGTGTCAAAACCTTTCGACTCGAGGGCCATACAACTCACTTCCACTCTCATAATGAGCCACATGCAATCAAAATTTCAATTGAGGAATAATTTGAGGAAACTTAAAGTGCTAGCTGGAGGTTAATATTATCTGATCTTGGTTGAACGCTCAGATAAACACTTATGGCTAGTTGAATTAAGATAAATTGAATATTCCTTCAGCCACAAAATTAACTCAAAGTCACCCAATGCATTTCGCCCACTAAGTGGACATCTTCAGGGGGTATGTTTCTTATGACAGTGACCAAAGTCAACTGTGAGCACAGACAAGAGACCGAGTGCTGAGGAAGCCGAAAAAACATAACTAAATATTTACAGATTATTAAACAGCTTAAGAATAAAGATTGTTTTTACATTAAAGCTGATAAAGGAAATACCATAGTAATCATGGACAAACAACAATATTTTGACAAGGTTCAACTAATGTTAAACAACGGTCCTTATATTAAATTAAATAGAAATCCGATAAATACCATGGCACAAAAAGCCAAAGACTCTATTAAAGCATGCAACACAATTATTAATATGAAACTGAGCTTCAAGCTAAACATCTCTAACCCAAATATACCGAAATTATACTGCCTGATTTGATTGAAAAATTAAAAAACTTAACAATAAAAGACTCAGAGATCATGGTCTCCTTTAATGTATAAAACCTATTTCCAAGCGCATAGCGTATAAGAGAAACTTCCCAAATCTTAACAGATCATTTACAAAAACTAAATATTCCGGATAAAATTGTCCAAGAGTACGTTTTGCTCACCAACCTGTGTATGTCACAAAACGTATTTAAATTTAAACAACAATTTTACAAACAAACCCAAGGCACCTCCATGGGAAACCCTCTATCAACTTCTATTGCCAACTTATTTATGTCATCCTTAGAAAATAAATCCAAAGAAAAATTTAATTATTTCCCAAGAATTTGGTATAGATATGTAAACGACATTTTTGCAATTTTTGTTTTAAATAAACTGAAATTAGAAGAATTCATTAATCACCTTATAATATATGTCCATCCATAAAATTTACCGATGAATTACCACAAAATAATACATTGCCATTCTTGGCCTTACTAATTATGAAAAACATACACCAAATTTATAGAAAAGCTACACATACTGACAATTTCATTCCTAACAACTTCCATCCGATGAGCCAAAAAATAGCTGTTTTTCACCATTTAGTGCATAGATTTTGTAATGTCCCACTAAATAAACACAGGTATCTCAAGGAATTAACACATATAAAATAAAATCCAGGAGCCTTGGGTTTAGTAACCATTTAATTAATAAACTTGTCCGAAAACAAATTAAAAAAAAACATTGAACAACACCACTACTCATAGTATTGAAAATATAAAAGAGAACAATTATATAAAGCTACCGTATTTTCTGTGGTTATACAAAGGCTTAAAGAATATTTTCAAACAAAATAATTATTTTACAGTTTACACTAACCGATACGATTTTTAAAAAATTATTAGGCAACGCGAAAGACAAAACAGAAGATTTAGACAGATCGGGGATTTACAAAATACAATGTTCACATTGTCATAAACAATACATAGGCCAAACAAAAAGGAAAATTGTCATAATAGTCAAAGAACATCTCATCATCATAGGTAGTCTGTCCGTAGACAGGTCCGTGATTATTCATGGTTAAACCTGGTTCTCCATATACTCCTATTTTCCGCTGTCCTCTTCATATCTTGATAACTCTCTTTCCCTTTCAAATCGTCTATCAGCTGATACCTTTTCCTACCTCTTTCCCTTTTCCCATCTAGTTTTCCTTCTAACACATCTTTAATCATACTCTCTCTCCTCATGTAATGTCCAACCCAGTTTGCCTTCCTCTTTCTGATAGTCTGTATAATCATTCGCTTCTCTCCTATTCTTCGTAGCACTTCATCGTTTTTCATCCTATCTGTCCATTTTATCTTCAGCATTCTCCTCCAAGTCCACATTTCAAAGCTTTCCAAGTATTTGATGTCATTTTTCCTTAGCGTCCATGTTTCTGCCCCATACAATGCTATACTCCATACGTAGCATTTTATCAACTTCTTGCGGGTATCTTCCCTTATATTCCCTGTAAGTAGTTGTTTCTTTCTCCTGAAAGCCGCTTTTGCTTTTCCTATTCTAGTTTTGATCTCATCCGTACATTTTGCCTCCCGTGTTATGATACTTCCAAGGTATTTATATTCTGAAACTTGTTCTAATGGCTTTCCCCCAATAGTTATGTTCAGATTCTCTTCTTTACCCGATATTCGAATGACCTTGGATTTTTCTGTATTTATTTCCATACCGTATTTTCTACCTGTTATCACTAGTCTATTTATCATTTTTTGTAGCTCCTCTTCCTTTCTTGCTAGAAGTACTTGATCATCTGCGTATTTTACTGTTCTTATAATCCTTCCTCCAATTTTGAAATCCCCTGTTCCTTCTAAAGCTTCTTGCATTAGACTTTCTCCATATATATTGAATAGGGTTGGTGATAGGCAGCAGCCTTGTCTTACTCCTCTACCGATATTTATTCCGCAGGTGTCCACATTCTCAAACCTAACCTTTACAACTTGATTCTCATATAGATTCCTAATCAGTCTCCTGTCTTTCCAGTCTACACCTATATCCTTTAATATTATCTTCATCAACTTTACCCAATTTACTCTATCAAAGGCCTTCTGCCAGTCTACGAAACATGCGCAGATATCTTGACTGTATTCTATTGCCCTTTCTGATATGATTCTAACTACTCCTATAGCATCTCTAGTTCCTCGTCCTTTTCTGAAACCGAATTGATCTTCCCCTATTATTTCTTCTGCCTTTTTCTCCAGCCTTTTATTAAGAATCCTCGTGATGATCTTCGATGTGTGTGACAGAAGGCTTATAGTTCTGTAATCTTTACACTGCATTGCCTTTGGCTTCTTCTTTAGAGGGATCATTGTTACTTCTAGGAAATCCTGAGGCCACTCTCCCGTGTTGTAAATCTTATTAATTAATTTCGTGATCGCTTTTAGTCCTTCTGATCCTATGATTTTAAGTATCTCAGCCGGTATTCCATCGCTGCCCGTGGCTTTCCCCTTCTTTAGTTCCACTATCGCCTTTTCTACTTCGCTCTCCATAATACTTGGTCCTAAGTTGTCTTCTTCAATGTTTTTCTCATTTTCCAGTTCTATTTTCCCCTCTCCTGCCTGTTTGCCGTATAATTTCTTAATGTATTCTTCCCATACCTGTGCTACATCCTTTGTTTCTGAGACTATCTTCCCATCCGTATTCATAATTCCTTTACCACAAATTCCATTAGACTTCTTATCTTCTAATTCCAGTGCCCTAGCGTACATCATATCGTACCGTCCTAACTTCTCCATTTGTTCTATTTCATCACATTTTCCTTTTATCCAATTTTCTCTAGCTTTATCTGTTACCCTTCTCAACTCATTGTTTATACGCCTATAGTTGGCTCTACCTTCTTCACTGTTAACGTTTTTCCATTTTCGTCTCTCATCCATTTTTCCAGCATTTCCTTCGTGATCCATGGTTTTCTGATTTTCTTCTCTTGCTTTCCAATCTCTTTATCCAAGGTATCCTTGATACTGGTTTTAATTTCATCCCATTCTATATCAACGGTCTTCGGTTTGTTTTCCAACTTTTTTAGGTTATCTTCCAACTTCATGCTGACTACCTCCTGCCTTTCTTTCAGTTTTTCTAGGTCCCAGGTCTGTCTTTCTCTTCTCGTTTTTCTTATTTGTTTGAGCTTTGTACTCACGTCAACTATTAGAAGGCTGTGATCTGAATCAATGTCCGCTCCTTGCAATGCCTTGGCGTTCTTTATGCTGTTCCTGAATCTTTGTTTTACAAGGATGTAATCTATTTGGCATCTCATTCTATCTCCTGGGCTTTTCCATGTGTATAACCTTCGTTTTTGGTTTTTGAACCATGTATTAGTCACTACAAGGTCATTATTGATGCAGAATTCTACGAGTTTCTCCCCTCCTCGATTTCTCTTCCCAAGTCCGTATTGCCCGACAACATTTTCTTCCTGTCCTTCTCCGACTATGCTGTTCCAATCTCCCATTATTATGCAGTTTACCTTTCCTCTTCCATCTTCTTCGTAAATTTCATTAATTTGCTCATAGATCTCATCTATTTCTTCATCGTCATGAGCTGACGTTGGCATATATACCTGGATTATCAGCATGTCCACTGGGACTGCTTTTAGCTTTATTGCCATCAGTCTATCGTTCGTTGCTATTATCTTTGTCACGCTTTTCATCATATCATTCCTAAGTACCAGAGCTACTCCCCTTTCCCCACTATTTCCTCCAGAATAAACTACCGTGAATTCTTCCGAGTCGAACTGTCCTTCTCCCTCCCATCTAGTTTCGCTTAGCCCTATAATGTCAACTCTATTTCTTCTCATTTCTTCTTTCAAGTTCTCTAGCTTTCCTGCCTTTCTCATAGTTCTTACGTTCCAAGTCCCTATTCGTAATTTACTTTCGACAAATGTTTTCCTCAAGGCAGTCCCCGCCCGGAGATCCGATTGGGGGACTATTTTACCTCCGGATTGTTTTACCTCGAGAGAACTCATATTGTCCAACCATATAATCTTTACTAGGGATTGTAATGTGGTAGTTTCCCTCTTGCTTTCCACATCGCAGTACTGTAGCCGTTCAAATCGTCCTGATCACGCCTACAGCTGTATTGGATATAGACCCAACCAACATCATTTGTTTTCGGCTCTATACCATACTGACAGTACTGCTGCCTACTGCCAGGCACTGATGATAGTTTTTTTTTTTTAAATAAAACCTCCATTCGAGGGGTTTGAACCCCCGAACTTTGCAATAGAAAGCCGACACGCTAACCACTACACCACCAGTGCATCTAGCACATTATAAATACAACTGCTTTGAAAAATCTAGTGTAGCCAACCACATATTCGAGACAGGACAAGGAATCAACTTACATGACATCTAATTAATTACTTCAATGCTTTAGAAAATCTACATATTTATAAAAACAAGAAAATAATTATGAACACAGACATTGATTTTAATAAAACTCTATACACACTCATAGACCAACACAACATCGTCTTTGAATAATTATCGTATCTCTTTTGTTTTTTTCGGCTTCCTCAGCACTCGGTCTCTTGTCTGTCCTCGCAGTTGACTTTGGTCACTGTCGTAAGCAACATACCCCCTGAAGATGCCCACTTAGTGGGCGAAATGCATTGGGTGACTTTAAGTTAATTTTATGGCTGAAGGAATATTCAATATAACATAATTATCTGATCTGTTTAAATGTATTTATCAATCATTAGAATATAGAGTAAAAGAGGGTATATTTTGTTTAAAAAATTTTATATTTTCATTTTAGGCTACATTATGCCCTATAATTGTTAAACTCATGCCGAACCGGTTGAAAACACTCGGCGAGAGGTTCGCGGCAGCAGTTTGGGCATCGCTGGGGCACATCATCAGCACTGCCGCGATAGTTCCATTCCTTTGTCGTACTTTTCGTTGCTGATATTTTCAATGTAAAATATTGTTTTAAATAAATAATAAATACACAAGTGATTGAAAACAAGATAATTGAAAATTTTGTTTATTGTCGTTCCAATTCCTTAATCAATAAACTTTCACTACATAAATGATAATATATGTGCATCTGAGGAAAGCGATGGCAATTCATTGGAGAAATGATCACTTTTCAAAATGTTGTTCATGTTTTACAAACAATGAATATTGAAATTAATCCTTTTGCACTGTCTGCCGTCACAACGTGCAGCTCAGCCCAGAGGAAGAGGCTTCTGCCTCGCTCTTCCAGTGATCTCTTTACCTCTCAATCATTTCTCTAATCCGCCACCCCCTCCTCATTCTCCTCTCCACCCCTCCTCCACCTCCTCTCCATCCCTACTCCACCTCTCCACCCCTCCTCCACCTCCTCCATTCTATCTCCCTCCTCCTCCTCCATCTCCTCCACCATCCTCTCCTTCGTCGCCTATCCCACCCCTCCTCCGCCTTTTCCTCCACCCCCTCCTCCACCTTTTCCTCCACCCCTTCCTCCGCCTTTTCCTCCACCCCCTCCTCCGCCTTTTCCTCCACCCCCTCCTCCGCCTTTTCCTCCACCCCCTCCTCCGCCATTTCCTCCACCCCCTCCTCCGCCTTTTCCTCCACTCCTCCTCCGCCTTTTCCTCCACCCCCTCCTCCACCTCCTCCCGCATAACTACATACTTGCTCTGCTAGCCACTAATTCCTCGCAGGTAAGCAAACACTTCATCACGCATCATGACGATCGCCAAAGTATTAGAGGGGAAGGATAAGTAAGGGATGCGAGAGGGAAACTGGGAGACGATGGCTGTGACGCCATGAAGTGGGTGAAGATGGAAAGTCGAGGGTTTATGGACGGTTGTTATAGGAAAAGCGAAGGAAGCAGATGAATAAAATCACTATTGCCTAAAATGCGCGAAGAAGTTTGACGACATAGAGCTTAAACCTGCTCAAGTATATATGAAGAACTAAACTCCTTAAAATAAGAATTATAAGCCAAGTTTAAATGGGCTAGTTGATCTAACGACTAAGAATCTTTTATCACATCCTTATACACATCGGCAATGAAGTTATTATTTACGCAAGAGGCGGAATATATTTAGCGTATCACGACTGACATTACCAATACAAGAGTAAAATAAAGAAACTAAAATGCGAAAATTAATATAATACAATTCTGAGGATGGATTTAATCTGAGGAACTTCACAATGAAATTCTGAATACAATTATTAAATAGAAATAGATTAGTATTAATAAATGTTTTTGTAAAGAAATCCCGTTCGTCAGTTTCAAGAAATATAGACTTTGCTGAATTAATTAAATTTAAATGTTTAATCTCGCACGCAAATAAAATCACCACATTTTCATAAATCTTTAAATCATACTATCATTTCCATAAATGAAAGTGTTTGTGAAGTTTGTACGCAGATTGGCATGTGCTGGACATGAAGATTTCTTTAAAAGCCGGAGAAAATTTTTACCTTGACCGAGAATCGAACCCGGGTCTTCCCCTTGGGCGAAAAATCGAACCACTGAACTACCGATGCAGACTAATTTCCCACTTTTTCAGAGATATTCAGGTGGAATATGCACCTATCTGCAGTTGATATCATTTCGGCTGACCTGGCCTGACCTGAGCACGAGAAATACCCAATTCTGCCTCGTTAGTTCAAGGGGTAGAATATCGGGTTTGATTCCCGGTCAAGGCAGAAGTTTTCTCCCACTTTTTTAGAAAGCTTCATATTGTAAATTTATAAGGAATGCTCGAGCTTTAAAGAGACTTTTTCTTGCACATCGATTCTCCTTTTTGACAAATACATTGTATTGTACCGTAAGACAGAATTAAGACACATTTTTTCGAAAATACTTTTAACAATAACTAATGTCCTTAATTAAAGTTTAGTTATTTTTTATATTTGTCACATCAAACAGCTTAAGAGCTCTCTTACGATTTGGACTTTTAATGTTAAAAAGTGCAATTGGTTTTATGACACAATTATTTCTGTAAACTGAATATTATATAGGGTGTTTTGGAAACGTGCTTCATATTTCAGCGAGTAAAGTCAGATCAAACTGAAGAAATACTTTCCTATCAACATGGATCGATTAATGTTTCCTAGCCGTGCTACCACTACTTTGTCTTATCAATGCTACTGCCACAAATGGAGACCAAATCAGTCAAATGAGACCTTTATTCATAACCATGTTTACAGCAGGCGTTCTACGATACTCTGTATCTCAAAACACGCTTCTGCACGACGTTAAATATTGCCTCGCACGGTGGAATATTTCTGGATAAACACGACATGGTTCACAAGTCTTGCACATGTGATCATAGTATCATCGGCAACATAAAATGGCTGTAGCTCAGCCAGGGAGCGTTTCGAGTTTAATAATATACCATAATTTTCTGTAGGTAGGTAGGTACACAATTTCTCATGAAAATTTAACTCAAAAGTTATGGTGCGTATTACGCATGATAACAAGCGCCAACAATTTTTCACCTGGAATATTATAGTTATTTTCGGACAAATTGTCACTGATAAAGTATGGTTATTATTAATTTTGCGTTTCGAGTGAATTTATTTCTAAGTTTTTTAAAAAGAAAAAATAAATATTATCTTGCACTTTGTCTTTATAAAGATGTTTTTCGAAGAAATGCTAAAGAAAAAGTGGAGTTTTATTATCTTTATATATATATAAACTTAAGGAAAAGGTAAAGGAGGTTTTTCTCGAGCCCATACGAGATGCAGGTCAAAGACTGATTTTATTGAATAGTACGATTTTGAGACAATGTAGAGAAGCATCGGTATCTCCTTAGCAAATCACGTAATTTCCTTAAGTCTATATATATTAACTTAAGGAAAAGAAAAGGTAGTGATGAGGGTGGCAACAAGGTGTTGAGGGAAGCCCAGCGGACACTTACCAAGTTGTCAGGCTGCTGGGGGCGTCGAAGAGACACGTAAAACACACGAACACAAAAAAACACGCAAGCTTATCGGGCCTATGCCCTTCTTCAGCGAAAAAAAAATATACATATATATACTGTAATCGAAGCATAATTAGAAATTCAGGGAACTTGTTTTATATATTATATTAAAGGTTAGTATAAGTCTGCTGCAAATATAAGGGCACGCGCGGACTTCGTCCACGCATGGGGGGAAGCTCCTTCTATCATCTTGACTACCCCCATCCAACCGCTAGCCCATCCTTCTCCTCTTTAGGTTGTCAGTTTTCACTGTTTACAGTTGACTGCCTAGACGAAGTTTTGCGAAATTAGGCATCAGCGTAGTTGGAAAAGAACCGAGACAGCGATAGCCCGTGTGGTAAGGAAGGGCGAGAGGGTAGGATGCCAAGGGGAGTGAGGGATTAGGCCACACCCACAGTAAACCCAACGTGTTCTTTTGATCGCGGTAGACCTATAGTCATCTTCATTAAAAATCTGCACAGGTTAGATCAATCTCACTATACTGCAAAATTTTAGGTGCGTATTTTAAATGGTTACTATAAAATTCTGACATTTAATTCGCGAAAACCCGGGAACGATCGGAAAATTACGATACTTTTTGGAAAACATCGATTGAAAGGAAAAATCAATGTATGATTCAAAATGAAGGGTAATATTTCTCTCTCGATGAGATGAGTTTTTCCTATATGTTTCGTTTTTACTTGCTTTTGAAAACTCTCCCAGCCGTTATAACTAGAGATAAAATAATTAAGGTACGTACTATCGTATTGCAGCACAATTAAAACAAAAGAGATGGATCACTACTAGTAAATAGTTAAAGCGTTCCCTGGCAACAACCCAAAGCAGTGCAATAATATATCGCTTCATAAACGGATGAAAAGTATATAATTCAGTCTGCAGCAATCGCACTTCATAAGCATGGGGCCTTGCCAAGCACTTCTGAGTGACGTTAGGATCGAAGCAAGGTCGTGTATTGACTTACTCCACCGAATGTTAAGGTTGGGTTTATGTGCGGCGATAAAACGGCTTGAGAGCCCATAAAGCCAAGCCCACTGTTAGGGGAGGGAGAGAGATAAAACGGAGTTGGAATCCAAACAGCAGAGGTAGAGATGAGCGAGAGCAGCGGAAGAGGGGGAGGAAATCTCACCGAGAGGCCGAGTGCTGCAGGTCAGGAACCCAAATGAGGTAGAAGTAAGAATCCCATAGAAAGGGGATGGGAAGGAGGAAGAAGGAAGGGGCAGTGTGTGCGCGCGGGAGCGGAGTTGCGAGGCTGTTGATGATGAGAGGATCCGTGGGGAGCTGATCGTACGGAAGGGGAGGAGGACTTACGAAAGACGGACGCGAGTTAAAAGTATGCACTGGAGAGATTAAGAGGAAGAGCGTCGGAAAGAAGTTGTTATCATGAAGTTCAACGGTCGGTCGCACACCCAAGTAGGAATCGCACAGTAGAGAGCAAGCAGAATTAAAAAAATGGAATAAATCCGAGGTGGAGGATAGATCATCAAGCCGGAGAAATGAAGCAAGATGCAATGAGCAAAGAATAAAAGCAGGAGAAGCGACTCGGAGAATATATTCATTGTAAACGTAGGACCCACGAACGCAAATGGTATTTATACTAATACAAACATAAGAAGTCGCTGAATTAGATTGTTATCACATTGTTGAGTAGGTGAAATGTTTTCTCCAATATTCCTGCTTTGTACTAAAACTGGTATGAGAAATAATTGTTGCTGCTACATATTCTTTCTCATACTATTAAAGGTAAAGTACTCCTTTAGCCAAACAATTAGAGGCTAAAGGAGTACTTTACCTTTAATAGTATGAGAAAGAATATGTAGCAGCAACAATATCGATGATAAGATGATCAGGTGTACAATCACCGATGTAGAAGGTAAGTTCAGTAGATTAATTGCTGAATTAAGTTGAATAAAATTAAATAATTTATTTTTTGGGATTTATTTTCCCCTTAAATATGCGTTAAATAGTCATTATTACTATAGGAACTGTGCAATAATCATAATGATTAAAAAAGAAAAATTAACAAATAATCTTTTGTTTTTATCAGCAGCATGTTAAGATATCAGAATTTTTAGTATTTCTTTTACAAAAGGTCGCCAAGTTATTTAATTTCAAATTACGAAGAACATGTAAATTGTTTGTCATTAAAATTCGTCGCCGGAGAAAAAATGTGAAAAATCATAGTAGGGAGGACTGGATAGTCAGAAAGTCACAAGTCCGAGCAACACACAACATTGGATCACGTGTCTCCCAATTTTCTACCGTCTCAAGTTATGATATCTCGAACTCAGCGCTTACGGTGGCTGAAAGGAAGGGTTGAAAAGCCATAAAAGATGGAGGCAAAGCAGACATCGAATACAATTCATATGGCATCAGAATCGCTTTTCCAAAGCCTACGGGAAACAACAGAGCATGTCCTGTATCAAAACGCGGCGACGCCTTTGAAGATTGTTATTGGCATTACGAGTGTTTGAAAGTCAAATCAAAGGGAATCATGTGTATGGTTGTATTTACATCGGTTATTGAAAACAGATCTAAGAGCGCGCTTGTTACAATAAGATTCGTAAATTGAGAGAAACTGAAATCTCTGAAAGATATGGCAGTAGCTAATATTTACTATTACATTATTACATATCTATGAATAGGTAATATCCTTGTACTAATTGAACATTTTTAATTCAGTAGCCGTCAAAATTATATTATGGATGTGAAAAATGTGAATTAATAATAGCTACGAAAAACTGGAAAACCAATTCTCGAATTTATGATATTAAATTCTGTATTTGGCGATAAATAAAAATTGTAAACATAAACACTCATTAAATCATGGATTTACTTTTTTTATATATAAACTCCAATGAGTTAAAAAAATAAGAGAAGAAAAGTTCTTCTTTAATATTATTTCACGTGATTTTTAATAATTAAATAATAATGAGTTATTTAAACCAATTTTTAGGCTTTATCTCATTTCATCAATCCTTTTCACTCAAACGATATTTATACCTCAATTCTCCAAAATGTGAACAGGTATGTGGAGCATTTAGACAACTACGAATGCCTATAAATAAAACATGTAGTTCAAGTTTTTCAAGGATGCTGATGGCGATACCTCATATATTTTCGTCACAAGCTACACTAGGAAAAATACTCCAATTTCCTTTTCCATCCCAATGATTAATTCCACGGATTTATGCTCGAACATGTTTTTAGCGTGTGATAAGATCTTTCATCGCAGTCAGATTAACGCGATATTTTCCTTCGACCCTTCACAGAACGGTAGCACATCGCGACAATTATTTAGAGCCGCTGCCAGCAGTCGGTGGCGATTCAAACCAGCATACACCGAGGAGATTTTAGGAAGAAAACGAACGCGCAAAGGCATATGATCCGATCTCCGGAGGCGATTATCTCCGACGATACCTCCGGCAGAGGAATGAGCACGCCTCGGTCAGGAGAAGGGAATGTGCGAGGGGAGGAGGAGGTAAGGAGTGAGAACGTTGCGGAGGCAAAGGAAAAATGATGCTATCGGGTGGAATATATGCGTACATTGCTATAGATGGGCGAAAATAATCGGTTTGGAATGAACGAGGAGTTTCTTAGCAAAATATTGTCATACTTTTGTTAAGGCGGCAGCAGAGTCAGGGTGGATTGTGTGTATGTGAGAGAGGCAGAAAGAGAGGAGAAGAGTGAGATGGAAAGGGCGGTAGGAAGAGAAAGAGAGTAGAGGTTGAAAGTTGAGGAAGAAAGGATGGAGAGGAGCTGAGGGGAGTGAGAGGGAAAGAGCACGCAACTTGTAGTGGGCGGTTTCGGCAAAGCGGTGTGTGGTTGAGGATGAGCTAGGGTCCTGGGGTCTAGAGGTGATGAGGAAGCGAGAAGGAGGGCTGAAGGGAAATGAAACAGGAGACCCGATAAAACAGGGAGAAGTGCGGATAGAACGGGTTGTGTAGGCGAAGTGACATCGGCGGAAAAGGGAAGAGGGCTCAAAAATCGAGAGAAAGATGTCAGATCGGTCGGGCGGAGGAATTAGTAGTTAATGTATAGATTCTATCTCTGTAGTAAAAATATGGGGATGTCGAGATTCTACCAAGAGAAATTAAAGGTGGCAAATATTAAGCATTCAATATTTATAACCTATCCGTTTGTATATTATTTCGATATTTTGAACTGTCGGCTAGAATTTTAACCTTCAGATAAACACTAATGATATTAATGTGGTAATTAATTCCCTAACACGAATAAATCAAATCGAGTGCTAACATCTTACTATACTTATTCATCCCTAATTAGTCTACCATTACGAATATGCGCACACATTTCTATTTAACGATTTTACCTGCAATAGTGTGTGACATAAAGTTAACAAAATCCCGTAAATAAGAATTTAAAATAACATAAAACATATCTTGGAGGTATTAGCTGTATCAATGATGATAAATCTTTTTATTAGAAACATACGCCTTTACGAGTAAGAATTGCGTTAGTGAACGGCAGAAAACGAAGGAGACATGGGGATGTGACGGGAGGAGGAACACGGGACGAACAAGAGAAGCCAGTTACACGGAGGAGTTAAAAGGGAAGGGTTGGAAGAGAGCGCTTAATAAGTCAAAGAGAGGAAATATGGTGGAGGAGGAAGCTCGGGGGTTGCTGGGTGGGCGTTATACTGGAGAAGCGATGCCGTGGGGGAGGAAGGGGGCGAAGAGAGAAGGCAAGGAGCGAAGAGGAAGGGCGAGGAGGGAGAGGGTGGAGGTAAAGGGGGCGAGTCCTGAGGTGAGATTGCTGGCTGGGGCGAGATAGAGAAGGAACAGGGACAAGTTGGCACGGGAGAGGAGGGGGAAGAGGGTGACATCGAGATGTGGGGGATAGGTGGCAGTGAGTGGTGGGGGAAGGAGTGCACGTGAGGTGTTGGAGGGTTGGGCTGTGGGGTGAACGGGGGACGGCGAGTTAAGAAGCGGGGAATGGGTTTGGAGATAGGAGGTAAGGAGGTTAAGAGTGCGAAAGAGGGGGAGTGAGTAGTGAATCGGTAGCGAAGAAAAGAAGGGGGAGGGGGAGAGAGAGGTAGAGAGGGAGGAAAGGAGAGAACGAAAAGTAAGGGAAGGAGGACGAAGTAAGAACCTCGAAGGCCCCGAGGAAGGCGGTGGGTCGGAGGAAGGAGCTGGGGGCCAAGAGAGGTGGGCAAAGTACATAAATACTTCTCAAGTTTGGAGTAAGTCTGTGCATCTTTCACTATGAAACATGGCGTTGTCTCCCCGCCCGGGCGAGTGCATTAATCCAACGGAGGGGTGTGTGTGTGCCGCGAGAGACGGAAGGAGGAGAGAGGGAGAGAGCAGGAGAGAAATAGAGGGAAAGGGGAGAGGTAGAGGAGGGACGGTTATTTGGGAAGGAGAAGAGAAGCAATAGAGGTATTCCCATAAGATCGTGTGGCCAAATGTGCTTATATGTACACATAGAGAGGCTGAAGAATGGGTTGGTGAACAAGGTCCCTCTAGGAACTTCGTCTGTAGGAGGTCTTGCAATTTTGTTTAAACGTTTATGATGGAAACTTACCTTCATATACTGAAGAAATTTTGAAATGCAATTTGCCGAAGTTTTTATTAATGGTATGCAAACATGTAATCTAAATTATAATGGAGCCTTATATGCATTGCAACATTTTTTTATAATTTCGATAATTTTTCATAATTTTCCTTTTTAGTACAAATTTAACCATTTAAAAAATCATGAATTTATTTGTCTTTATTGAATATATTTACTGCTCTTTAAGTATGGTTATATTATGCACTCGGTATTATATTTATGAAGTTTATTCCATAGCAGCTGGTGAAATCAGCGATCAACAGTCATATGTTTATATCGAGACATATCAATAAAAGTATTTGATGTTAAGCACGAATACCTTATAAAATAAAGATTTATATGACATGAGAGGTACTGGCAGGGCGCCAGAATTTAGGGGCGCTTCCTCAAGGTTTTTAAAAAATATTATTTTAAGGCAGATAAATTATAGAAAGAAGTGGATATTTCTCAATGAGCAGACAATTTCAATTGCATTGCTTTATTTTTTTGTAAAGAGGAAATAAATTAATTAAAATGTTTTTGTAGAAATTTTCTTAAGCAAAGTGCGTGCTTGGGTGGATTATTGGCTGGTGAAAAGAGGTTTTACCGAATTAAAATAAGTACCGATCGTCGGATGGCCTTATGGCAATTTCAAAAGCACCCTGTCATAAAAATTTTTTAATCGATCTTCCGAGAGCTTAGTTTCTTTTGCATTTCTGTCGAAGGAGCATCGTTCTAAGATGGTGGTTCAAATTAAAACAGAAAAAGTGAAAAGAAAATGTTTTATTAAAACCTTTGACAAAATACTCATTTACTTTTCAACATAGTCCCCTCCTCTTGCTATGCACGCTTGCCATCGCGAAACCAACGCATGGATTCCGTCGAAGAAGAACATTTTTGTTTGCTTGCTCAGCCAATCATACACCGCATTTTTAAGATCGCAGTCGGAACGGAAGTGTTTCCCTCGTGATGCCTCTTTGAGTGGGCAAAAAAGATGAAAATCACTCGGAGCCAAGTCTGGGGAATAAGGGGGATGGGGTATCACCTCAAAATGCAGATCCTGAATGGTTTCAAATGTCGCACGGGCACTATGAGGACGGGTATTGTCTTGTTGCAAACCATCCCTTTTTCGGATGAGTCCCCGACGTTTAGACAGGATTGCAGGCTTCAGTCTGTTCTTAAGAAGATCGCGGTAGGAATCACTACTGTCACTTTCCCTGCGGATAGCGTCGCTTTGAATTTTTTTACTTCGGCGAGCTTGGATTCCGCCATTCTTTATTTGCTCGCTTACTCTCAGGCTGAAAGTGATTGACCCATGTCTCATCCTCGGTCACTATGTGGTTCAAGAAATCTTCCCCTTCAGCTTTATGCCGAGAGAGTAGCACAGAGCAGGCGTCAACACGTTGTTGCTTCAGGTCTTCAGTGAGTTTCCGGGGCATCCACCTCGCACAAACTTTATTGAATCCAAGCTCCTTGTGGACAGTATTGTAAACAGATTCAACGCTGTTGTTCAATTTCTTGCTGATTTCTTTCACTTTAATGCGACGGTTTTTGCGAATGAGCCTATCAACGGCAGAAATGTTCTCCGATGTGACTACGCGACCAGCTTGGCCTGGAAGAGCAGCGTCTTCCATGTCTTGTACACCATTTTTAAACTTTTCAACCCATTTATACACTCTCCTCAGTAATAAACAGTTATCCCCATACACATTAAGCATCCTCAACTGTAATTAAATTGATTTCACTCCTTCTGGGTTTAAAAATCATATCATTGATCTCAACTCCAACTTTGTGCAATGTTCTATACGAGATGTCATATTTATATAAAAAGGGGTACCAAATACCACAAAATATCCCACCAAAATAATAATAAAAATTACAACAAAAATAACTAACAACAATAGCAACAAAAATATCAATAACAATAATAATAGGATTCAAACTTCTTCCCACTTTCTTTTCACTTTTGCTGTTTTCATTTGAACCACCCTCGTATATATTTACGTACTCGATACTTTTTTCTGCATTCATAGTCGTTTCATACTCCACAAAGTAAGATTTTTTCATCAAAATATTCATTCATGCATTAAGTTATACAATATACTCGCGTAATATTAATTTTTTCACGATTTCGTGAATAAGGGGCGCGAATTAACGAGTAAAATATGCTTTCTGATTTATTGCGAAAAATTAACTGTTTCAGATTGATGGTCGAAATCAAAAACAACATATTCACCAAAATATAGATAACAATAAGCAAACCAGCATGCGAGAAGCCTTACTTTTTATTTATACATTTTTATTTAAATTTAATTAGAAGGAATTCAATGTATAAAACTTTTTTCAATAAAAATTCATAAGTGATCGCTTTTTACGAAATATAAACGTCGAAAACTAAAAGGCCTAATAAAATGTACTAAAATAAACGTCGATATTCGTCTTAGATTTTTAGGAAAAATAAAAGATATTAGTGCTTCCTTTCTAGGCGTTCTTTACCAGGGAAACGATAGTAGCGAAACGTTTTATGGGCACGTCGCCTCCGTCCGTCCGTATGTTTAATCTCCGAAACTACTGGGCGGATTTTAATAAAATAAAATATCAGTGATCCTTATTAAAATTTATCACCAATTGTGATTTTGCACTTCATCCGTCAGTTAGAACTTCCATTTTATATAAGCACTTAAATAAACGTATACCAGTATCTCGTTAAATACATCCGTCAAGCAACAATTAAATACCATGTTTTTCTCTCTCAAACTCTTATATGATCTGTAAGGTATTGATTAAAAAGTTTATTCAGATAGAGGAGAACATTTACCGCAAAAAATTCTTTGGGCCATATAATTAAATACTATACTTATAGTTTCGGAGATAAAATTTCCAGAACCGCCTAATCTTTCGATACCGCTTTATACGTATTTTCCATAAAGATCGCCTTTGAAATCTCTATGTATTCCATTTATGGTGTATACCTTCTTGCTAAGAAATATTAACGCCGAATACTATCAAGCTTAGTAAAACGTATTAATATTTACAAACATCGATAGTCGTCGCTGTTTTTTAGTATAAATATATGTCGATTTTATTTAAGAAAATTACACGTCGAAAACTATCAAACATAAGACTGTTTATAAGCCTTGTTTGCAAACCAATTTTTACTTATTTGAGAAAACAATTTTATAAAGCCCTGAACTGATTCCCATGCTTTTTGTGGGGGAGGGAGGGGAAGAGGCAGGAATGAAATGATGGGACCAGAAAAACAAACATAAATTTGAAATTTTTTTAATTTTTCTGACGGTATTATTCAATATTCAATCATCATGCAAAATTTCAGATCTGTAGCTCTTCTAGAACTACCTTAGGTTTTACAATATCCTCTTCCTATGTAAGAAGCAGCTATTATAATAGATAGTAAGAAACGCGCGCGCACACGCACGCACATACAAACGTGCATTATACCGTTCTGGTTCTGAACAGCGCCATGAAACTACGATAAATGCTATTATACTCTTGTACTTTCTTCCATTGTCCTACGGGTCGCGTATAACTCATTATTCGGAAGGTTTCTGAAATACATTACTCGTTCTTGTGGTCTAGATTTCTCTTTGCTCTATACAGATTTTCTTATAAAACAATTCTTTTAATTTAAAGTTTTTCATATAGCATTAATAACAAAAACATTTATTTATATTTTAGAATAGGAATCAACTTTAGAGTCATATATTTTTGGTCCATGTAGATAAACCAGAAAACGATCATTGCAGTAACCAGTTCTGCAGGTGTGAAACCACCGCTCTGAGCCATATTGAGCGTATCCGGATGCTTTCCAATAACAATAAATAATATTTTCGATTGATAAATATATACACATTCAAACATGGTGACATAAGTTATATAAGTAAATCTACGGAAAGCAAAATGCCATCTCCCATTTAAGATTTCAGATAAAATTAGACATCAAGACCGCCCATCGACAATACGCGATTCAAGCCGACTCACCCCTCAGGAGAATAAAGATCGAATCAAAAAGCGCGCAACGGACTCATCCCAAAGGGATCTCGAAGAAAGAAAAGGGTCGTGATGAGTTTTGTACCAATGAGACACCAGGGGCAGAGTGATAACCAAAGTATTCTGATCGGGAAAAAAGGGTTGCGTCCGAGGCGTATCGAATATCCTCATTGTTCCCTTCGGAGCGTTTGTCCCTTGCCTACACCCGACCTACAATCAGAACACGACCGAAGGATTCGAACACACGCCCGACACATGAGGCTCCTTTCATCCTCCCTCCCCGCCTCTCTCATTCCTCCCGGAAAGACCAATCAGGAGTCTTCCCATGTTCTCATACGTCAGCTTCCCAGAGGCGGCGCGCCGGTTCAAACTGAAAAAGCCACCTCGTGGAGGGTTGCGTGTGGATTGCCTGTGAGGAGGGAGGGGGGAGGTCTGACAACAACGCACGGATGGGGCTAGGTCAGAGGGCGGGAGAGAGAGGAGTGAGGAAGGAAGGGAGACAGAGGGGGAAAGGAGTGAATGGGGTGGGGTGGGGTTGGGCATTGTGACCAGTGCCCTTCATCATGCACTGTCATGGAGATGGAAAAAATCGCTCATCAATCGGCGAGCGGAGATATTTTCTACGGAATGAAAAGAGAGAAAGAGAGAGGGGCAGGTAAATGGGAACGGTGTGTAGCGGACGCTTGAGTTATATATAATGGAGGGTGTCAAGGGTCCGAATGGAAAGCAGTTGGGAAAAAGCGATGTACTGAGCAAATTGAATTCGGGGTGAGGGAAAGGCGATCTTTCCGCGCTCTCTCTCTCTCTCTCTACATATATACATATACACACACACACACACACACATATACATATACATATATATATATATATATATATATATATATACATACATACATACACATATACATATATATATATGAAGTAAATGAATTCTATCTTGCTTTTTGCATTTGGTAATACTTTTTTCGCAGCGGATGTCATCGTCATTGTTGAGACTCACGGGACCGCCGGTGCCATTTTTTTTATCGCCCCAGACATCTGATCGCATTTTTCGTGACCCCAATCCGCTTCCGTCGTCATTCTTTTGGATAAAGGGAAACCGATGGAGGGGAAAATTAGTCAATACGGCAGACGGAATACAAAAAGGGGCGTGATAGGAAGATGGTATTGCCTTGAAATCAATTTCAGGGTAGGTGTCATCGGGATCATTCTCTCCAAATGCGAGAGTTATGTCGGCTGGTGGAAACGATATGTTCGAAGAAGCGTGTAAGGGAGAGAGAAATCGCTCGCGATTTAATTTACTGTGAAATATCAATATGTTTATTTGCTAAACGCTTCTCAACAATGGATCCTTGAGAAAGGACCATTTAAAGGGGCGATGCATTCTGTGTAATTCATAAGGAATAATCATTTAACGAGTCGTTATATGATTTGTAGATTTTTATAATCTACGCTTTCCATTATTCGAAACATTTTCATTTCTACAATGCTTAGACGGAATAAACTTGCGAGAATTCTAAAGATTTGTATTAAATTCAGCCTAATGCTCTTTTTCTCCTTCGACGGCTTGCTAGAAAGTCATTCAAAGTAATTGGAGCAGTCAAAAGTCAGTGTAGTTCAGTGAACAAAAAGCTATTCAATATTAATAAAACGAGAAACAAGAGGTTACAAAATTGGAGAGAAGTAATTTGAATTTTTTCTATGCTTAATGTGGAAAAAAATATTTACAGTACAACGTTTTTCATATCATTATAAATAGCTTTAAATTAACGTCAAATAAAATAGTGAACAGTTTGAGTTTGGTATTTGCTTACATTGCCTTCAATGATCAATTGCAATAATTGAGATTTGAGAAATATTCGCAAAAAACGCAAACGCAAAAGAAATACTATACTTGAAAGTTTCTTGAATTGTTTTCTCTTAAGTTGCGGGTTGTAAATGTGCAAACGCTTTTAAGCGAATTGTAATAAGCTTAAATGAATAGTTTGAATTATCGAGAGAATATGACAATGTACTAGTACAGAAGATAAAATATTTATGTATTGTTAATTACCTTATTTTCATAAATTCATAGTCTTTTATAATTTGTCGACCAACGATAATTAAAACAAGCGAAAACGAAATTTCCAAAGCTTGACTCGAAATATCCCTGCATTAATTGTCATATATGCTACGTTCAAGAAATCTAATTATTTCATATAAAAAGATTCCAAAACGATTCATGAGAGATGTTTTTTTTTAGGTGCATCTAAATCTTTAATGACGGAGATACTTGGAGATGAGGCGATATACAGGGCGTTCCAAAATTATGAAGGCAATACCTTTTTAAAAAAGTATATTATATCTGACTTTTATTTAAAATACAGCAAAATAGGTAAACGGTAACAATTTTTATATTAATAAATTATTATTTTAATTGCTTGATGTTTAACCATGCAGAGGAATTAAATATAGTGGACAGACATGGCGGTGTAATTCGTCTAACACTGGTGAATGTTATGTTATTAGTTTATGAGTGAAAAAACAACATTTCTGAAGATTGGAATATAGGTACTATTTTCCCTTTCTATAGAGAAGAAATCTAAGAACCTAATCTGAGACAAATGAGATGGAGAAATTGTGCACCGAGATGGGAATGCGGGCTGCAGAGTACGCAACGAGAAGGAGGGGGAGGTTGGGGTGGACGAGAAGCGTGCGTTGGTCGCAAGGGAAGTTCCATCTGTGGCCATGCGTCCGAAGAGAGAGAGAGAGAGGGGGTGGGGGAAAGTAATCGGGGTGGGAGGTTCTTCCGAATTCAGCTCTCCCCCCCTCACGACTCCTCCCTCTCCCCCGCGAGGGAACATCCCCTTCTCCTTGATTGGTCTCAATGCACACCGGGGACCTCCGATCCAACTTCATACCACCCCTAGTCATCCCTTTCTCTCCCTCCCTTATCCTCCCCACCCCATCCCCCAGCCGTTCGAGAGCCGAACCTTGGGTGCATTCCCCCTTTCGCTTTTCAACCCCAACCCAAACACGCATGCCAACCGTTACCACCGCATATCCCTCTCTCTTCGTATTCTCCCGCTCTCTCCATCTCTCTTTCTCTCCCTCAGCTTCCCTCTCTCTCTGCGTCAAATCCCTCAGATGTGGCCAACTCGACCACCGTGCCTCTCACCCTTGACCCTCTGCCCTCGCCCTCAAATGAAACCCTTCCCTATCACACACCTCACTACTTCTGCCCCTCCGTATCTCAGACTCCCACTCTCATTCTCCTTCCACATCCCTCTAGCTGCGAGACTAATTTCCTTTCCCGCAATAGCTGGAGTAGCTCAATACCACCCTCCTTCATTTGGAGCAGATGTTGTAAGACACGCAGAGGAATTGGGTGATGGACGGTCAGAAGTTTACTGGTGGGAAAAATAATGAAAAACGAAGGCATTTTCCGTTTTATTCTTTCTTTATTTACGATTGTCAATTTATCGGCGGTTAAGGGAATTTCCTCAGCGGTAAATAATAAATACTCTATATCTTGCGATGATACAAAATAATTTACTACGGTTTTCATCTACAATTTCTGGGAGAATAGTGATAACGTTTGAGAATATTCGGCGTTTTGTTTTGCAATAATAAAAGAACCAGTTCAAATAATGATTTATATAAAATAAACGGCATAATTTTCTTGGTTTTCTTAACAAATTTAAACTTTTAGGCCATACTTAAACCAATAGGGAGTCAACTTGGGGTTTGAACTAACTCGTATTTAAAATTTCCAATCAGTTGTCATATGAACGTGCAAGAGAAAATAATTCAACAAATGTGTTCGCCGTTACGCATTCCTGGACAAAAAATTAATTTTCAAAAAGTGGCTGTGATTAATTATAAAAGATATTTAAATTTTTAAAATATTACAATTAAATTTCGCATTACATCACATAAGCAATACAGTCACGTCAACCCTTAATATACGGCCAACTACCGTGAACATTGATGAACCTTACTCCGTCGCAAAAGTTTTTGGTCTGCTCTCACGGGTAATCTTCATCTTATTTAAAAAAACATCTCCGCTAAATATTCCTGCTTAGCATCCGGGAGCTGCATTTTAAGACGATGTAAAAATCTCTTTGCGAGGCATTTTAGGAGAGCGCGACTCCTTACAACACCTTCTGATTTCCCCCGGCTCTTTTTGACGTCAGACGTCATTGCCTCCCGGCCGCAAACTCCATACTTTTACCTAACTCTGTTAACACCATAGAGTTTCTTTCTCACGTGGGATCGCATTTTTTTTCCAAGCCAATCCTCCTCTCGTTCGTTAGCAGTTATTTCCCCCTTCCTCTCTCTCTCTTTCTCTCTCCCCCTCTTCTCTCTCTCTCCTCTCTCTATCTCCTCTCTCTCTCTCCTCTCTCTCTCTCCTATCTGGATTTTCATTTTCCTCCAAACACGCTCCTCCCCTTAGTTTGGCGCACCTCCTCTAACATCCTCCCCCTTTCAGAACGCCCCTCCCTCCCAACTCTCCCTCCCTCACCTCCTCCTCACACGCTCTCCCCGGCGGCCTCCACCCCCTCAAATCTATTGAGGGTAACGCGGAGGGCAGTAAATCATGGCTTACCACGCGCATAAATCATCGGTCACGTGAAATGAAACGAATTCATCTCTGTCGGGCACCTAGCGGGGCCACAGCTGTGAGAGGAGTTCTCGTGTCGGGAGGGGAGTAAAATAGAGTGGAGGGGGAGGGCGGCATGGAGGAGGAGGTGGGGAAAAGGGGGAGGAGAGGGAAGGGGGGGGGGAGAGGGAAACGGGGAATGGAAGAGGATAGAGAGAGATTCACAGTAGGAGGAGTCAAAAGAGGAGAAAGGGAGGAATAACAGTGGAGGGGGAGAGCGAAGAGAGAGTGGAAGAAAAACGTGGAAACCGGAAAAAGAGCAGAGGGAGGAAGGGTAGAGAAAAAAGGAGTAGAATAAATTACAAAAAGAAAAATAAAAAATTAGAGGAAGAGTGATGGTATATATATATATATATATATATATATATATATATATATATATATATATATATATATATATGTGTGTGTGTGTGTGTGTGTGTGTGTGTGTGTGTGTGTGTGTGTGTGTGTGTGTGTGTGTGTGTGTGAAGAAAAGGAGACTTTCCGCGAGATAAGGTGAAGATGAATATTGTAGAAAGGTTTCTTCAAAACTGTAACTTGAAGAATGCTGAAAGAATTGTTTAAAATGTAAAAGAAAAAAGGGTTATTGGTTCACTAGAGGATGCAATATGTCTTATGTGATCTTCTGAACCAGTTAATTTGGGGAAAAGCACATTTGCTGGCCATTGCGAATTATTACTATTTCGTCATGGAAAAAGTTTAGGTAAATGCTAAATTTTGTTTAATCGGTATATTTCTTTCGAAAGATCAAATACGTTAAATTGTATACCTATTCTCTTACGATAAAAAAATCTCAAATACTCAATATAAATACATTGGAGTTAAATAAATGCTTTACTATCATGATCACAAAAATCTTCAGCGTGTTCTACTTAATCAGATAGTGCTGCAGCCACTTTTCCTAATTTATTTGGAAGTCATATAATTGATACTTTTTATGTGCTTTGAATCACACGTCTTCTTATACCAGTGCTTTCGGACCCGATCTCTTCATTTGGCGGTGAATTTAAATTATGAATTGGATATGGGAAAATCCATGATTTTTTCAAGTGAAAAGGTTTTGACATAGTTATCGCTTTGCATTCGTCAGAATAACTTTCAATATTAATTGAAAGTATCACTACCTGAAAGAGAGCCTTTGGCAGCTTCATCATTAACACATGTACGTAGATGATAACTTTAAACCTTGACAGCATTGACTTCCATTTCTAAAAGAATTCTCATCTCCTCTAAAAACCTTTCAACTTTGCCACTTCTCCATTCTCCTCCCCATTCTCCCACACCCCATCCTTAATTGGCTTAGTGCCTCCAAGTACCCTCTTCCAACCATCGCTCCCTACCTTCCTCCCTAATCACCACACTCTCATTCAACTCGCCTGCGGTACATTAATATTTTAATGCGACCTTAGCTCTCAACCTACCGATGCTGACACACACACGAACCACAAATTCTGTTCGGCTACTTAAAAGCTGGATCGTTCCTCCATCGATCCTCCGCTCTTATTTGAGCAGCTTTCTTGGGCTCCCCGAGGCATTTGACCAAGATTAGAGTTGTCGAATTTATGAACAGGAGTTTTCACGATGTCCAAGTTGTGTCACAAATTTCAATTCCCTACGGGTTATATTTCATCCCTCCGAAGGGTGAATTTTATTTCGAGAGAATTCCTTTTAAAGTCTTAACCAATTCTGTGAGAAGTATTGTCGTCGTCGAATAATATACTAATATATTCAAACAAAAAGAGGCATTTCCAATAAATTTTACAACATTATATCAGAATATAGTTATTTTCTTTAAAAATTATCGATTGAATTTTTTCATTTTACGTGATTATTCCATAATTTGAATTAACAGATTTTGTGTTGTTACAATGGATGTTATAATAAATCAGCCGCTGTTTTGCGAGCAGTTGGCTGAAATAGTTTTCCTTAACGATCTATGAGACATCTCACTCTTACCAATTTGATATGATTACGCAATATGCTTTCGAGGCAATGGATCAACACTGAGATTGAAATTGATTTGCGATGTCTAGCACCTTTCAACATTCGTTGCGGATTGGTGAATATTCTCATTGCGTGACCCTTTCCCTGAACGGCCGACGACGCGTACTAGTTAATCATCAGCGACCAATGGAGATCGTGAATCATTCGACCCCCGATCGACTCCCAGGCTCATTAGCCAACGGCCACATCCACAAACCCGCGGCCGCGTTCCTCCTGGATGTCACTCTCTCCCTCGCCGCCACCATCTCCCCTCCAACCGACCATCTCACCTCCCCCTCTTTCTCTCTCCTCCAATCTTACCGGTCCATCCCTCCTACCCACCGCTTCCTATCTCCATCTACTCTCTCCACGCTAAAGTGTCAAAACCACGCCTCCCGGTGAGTTATCTTCACCCGCCAACGAGTAGGACGTGCGGAAGAGATATGACCGGTCCCATCTTCCCCCCTCCACCGCCTCCCCCTCTCCATCCACTTGCCTCTTGTCCTCCCTGCGTCGTCCTATTCTCCTGCCCCCGCTCGGCCTCTTCAGCAAGAATACTTCCAAAGGCATCCTATCTTACCCATCTTCCCTTGGCGTCCCACTTCCTTACCATTCCCCGCTTCATTCCTCCGGTCTTAAATACGCAATCCCCCATCCCGTTCCCACAACCCTCGCGAGCTCCTCTCCGGTTGTCTCCCCCCTCTCACCATCTCCTTCTCACCACTCCCCTCTCACCATCTCCTTCTCACCACTCCCCTCTCACCTCCCCCTCTCTGCTAACTCACCTCCCGCCGCCACGCTCGCACTTAAAGAGGGAGGCAATGGCCTTTATTTACCTACCATCTTTTTTCTCCTCAGATATAATACCCCCCACTCCTTCACTCTCATCCTGCCAACAGACTACTTTCATACTGAACCTGGCTCGTATTTTCCAGCGAAATGTGGCATTGCGCTTATGCCAAAAATATCTTGCGTAAAAAAAGTAGGTTACGAGAGTTTAAGAGTTTATCACAAGCGAATATTTTACGAATTAGATAAAATGAGATTTCGGGCATCCAATTATAATTCATAAATTTTTTATAATTTTATCGCTGAGAACAATTTCCAATTATATCTGTCATCAGTTATGTGTTCGAGCGAAAATTTCTCCATGTTATAACTCATATGCAGTCTATAACACCAAATTAATTTCTAATGCAATTCGAATTTTGTCCTCTATGTAGATTAATGAGTCAACTGAGGAAAGTAATTAATTTCAAAAAATGTATGCGGGGAAATTTAACAAACTAAACAATTAAATCAATTATATTAAGCGTGCTAGATGTAGGTGCTTATTTTGACTTAAAAAATTACTCATATGATAAGCAGTTATATATCGAGTGTGTAATTCTCTTTGGAGTGAAAAAAACAACCCGGAAAGCGGAAAGGAAAATTTGAGCTTGACTACATGCTTTAAAGAAAATCCTTTTAATATATTTAAATCGGCAAATACAATTTTCAAAGAGAAACGTGTAAATTGATTTTTCCCAAATACCGAAATATTTCCTTTGTAACCAATAAGGGACCTTGGCAACGTAAATATATAACGAAGCATGTTCCTTTCCCAAGCCGTAGGGGTTTCCACTCCATTTTCCGAGGTGCTTTGTACACTTGCTCGAGACTAGACAACATCTCGACGGCGACTCCCAAACCTGCACTCGTACCCTTCCACCCCTCGCTCTACCCATGACTCTTTTTCCCCTCGCCCAATTCCATCCCCATAGCTCTCCTCCCCCCATTATTTTTCCCCTCGCTCCTCTCCTTCCCCCATCATTCTTTCCGGAATTTCGTTCGTCTCTCGAAGGAAGAGTCCACCCACGCCTCTCCACTCCCTCTCTCCCATCCCTCTTTTTTCTTTCTCTTTCCCTTCTACTTCACGCAGAGCGATAAGCGGATCTCCAAAATCCCCCTTTTCTATCCCTAACCCCCTCTCCCCACCCGCCACTTGTCCGTCCGTCCCGAAAGGAAACAAAAGGAGGAGTCGTCGCGTTGACGTGGAAAAAAAGAGGACGGTCGAGGAGGCGAAACACTCCGACATCCGGACCCGAAATGAAACGAGCCGCGGCGGGAGTGAGATAGTCTGGAGAGAGAGAGAGAGAGAGGAGGGGAGCAGAGGAGAAAAGAGGGAGGGAAAAGGAAAAAAGAGACCTATAGAGAGAAGAATTCCCTCCTACTCTCTACCAGCAACTTTCATTCCCCTTCCTCTCCTGTCTCCTCCATCTCTTTCTTCTCTCTTCTTCCACTCACACACAAACTAACACTCGAAGGATGAGGAGAGGGGAAAAAGAGGCGGCGGAGGGAGGTATTTACTTCGCTGGAAAAATGGAAGAGATACTTTCGTGAATAGGTGAGACGGAATTTTTTTGAGAAAGAGAGAGAGAGAGCATTTTCTCCTCCAAGAGATAGTGATACAGAAGAGCGGTGGGTGAACATTAAGCATCAAAATGAAAATGAATGCACAACAATGTCCATTACATTTGTATATAGGTAATTGAAGTGAGTGGTCAAGAAGGAATTCGACCGGGCTGAGGAAATTAGACAAAAAATATTTTTGGAAAAATAGAAAGTTTTTATTTAAAAAATATAATAAGAACAAGAAAAAAACGACAAGTTTTATCAAAGAGTATATGGATAGGAAGAAAGACATGCAGGTAGCGTCCACTTAACATACGAACATAAACGCCGATGCGCTCATTGTATAAAGGTACCAAGTGTTCCTACGTACACACATACTGTGCGCTGATACGAGCATTACAATCGGGCGAACCAGTTTGTCTGGCTTGTAGTCACACGTACGTTGCTGCATGCTGTACGACCGGCTATTTTGTCTGTTTGGATTGTAATATTTTGGACGATTTGAGTGTAATTTTGCAATTATAATATGTAATAAGAGAAAATCATATGCAAAAAAATACAAACCAATCAGGTGCTATTACTTGCGAGGAAAAAACAAGCATTATAACAGAGGCTGGAAAAGGCGAGTCTACAGCGGCAATAGGGCGTGACGATCTAAATCGCTCTAGCAATAATACCATAAAGAAATATGAAGAGAGAATTATGAAACATGCCGAAACTGGGGTTAATGTTCAGCGGATTGCTACAACTCGTGCACGCCGCAGAGTTATGGAGGAGGTGGAAAGAGTTTCGAAAATATGAATGTACGATCAATATCAGCGTCGCGTTTTTCTAACCCTTTCTGTAAGTTAGGAAAAGTTAGGAGCTTTCATGAAGATATAAAAAAAATCTTATGGGGGAAAGTTCGAGTGCAGATAAGACCCGCATCACGTTTCATCAAATCAAAGTGACAGGTTTTTGTGTGCAAATGCGGATGCAGTAAGAGAATTTCCTGAGGAACTTGCAAGAATAATTGAAGAAGGAGAATAGTGTACTAGACAGGCGTTCAGTGCTGACGAGACAGACTTTTATGGCTTTGAAAAGACTCCAGAGAATATCACAGAGGAGTTTGTAAATGGAGGGAGAGGACTTTGAGATGGATGCTGCGGATGTCAATTTGTTGTTGAAGTCTCATGCGGAGGAATTTTCCAAGAAAAAATTGGTTGAGTTTCAAATGACAACTGACCAAGCAGAATATGATGCCGATGAAACTCTCATCTCGCCTAAGTAGACTTCGAATTTCAAAAATTTAGATGAGATTTTCAAGAATCTGGAAGATATCATAGAGGGCCAAAATTAGCTTCAGTCTCCTCCTAAATCTCCAACTAATTTTTTTTTCAAAATGCTTTGATAAAAGCTCCTCTTTGTCTTCCCAATAATTTTTCTTCTCGCAAATTACATCTCAATAATTACAACAAGCAAGTGGTGAAGATAATTTAAGGCAGGAAATTATTTTCAGAGGAATGTCTATGAAATATTTTGATGTAGCTACGTTTTAACTTAATACTTACATACTATATTTAGTGCTTGCTACTTAAAATGCAAGGGTGCAATATTATAGCTTCAATTTTGCGCTGGAATGTTTTCGTATTAGAACATACCTCTATTTATTATAACATAGTTTCCATGGTAAATTGCCGTAGCTACGTTTTAACTTAATACTTACATACTATATTTAGTGCTTGCTACTTAAAATGCAAGGGTGCAATATTATAGCTTCAATTTTGCGCTGGAATGTTTTCGTATTAGAACATACCTCTATTTATTATAACATAGTTTCCATGGTAAATTGCTGTCCGCCTAACTCATATCTGCTTAACGTACGGGTTTTTAAGAATATAACTTGTGCTTTAACTGGATACTGCCTGTCTTTTGAAATAAAGAGGTAGGAGGAAAATTGTTATTGATGGAGGGTTAAGGTTGCTGACGTAGACATAAGGTTGAAAGACAGGATCTTTCGACTTTGGATTTAAGAGAGTTGAAGCGAACTACTCTCAGCATAGATGTATTGTATAGGTTGGGGCTCTTCAACCCTCTTTCTGACGCTCATTTTGAGCATTTTTAAATAATCGCGTACCTACATTTTTAAGCGATAAGGAAATAAATTTGTATTCAAATACATAATTCATGTTTAAAAATGTAAATAATTAAAAATCGATGTGATAATTTTCTATTTTAACCGAGTAAAAACAACGACCGAGTATGCTTTCTTGCGTGAATTACCTACCGATATCTCGTTTCAATAATTTCTTTACTGCGATGCATAAAATAAATTTTTTAACCCAGTACCTCTTTGTTTGTGAAAACTTCCTACTAAGTTTTATAAGGTTATTTGAAGTCACAACCTTTGATTCCGAAATCACGACCGAAAGCTGAAGTAAGAAGAAAATTATAACCTTTAATATTTTCACATATTCCATTAAAACCCCTGTTGAAAATCCTTTGCAGAAAGAGGAGGATGTAAGGATAGGGTATGTCATAAAATGAGCAAAGGAAAGATATTAAATGGGAGCGTAACTAGAATGTACGATATGAATATTTCGAAAGGGTCTTGCTAAAGCTCACGAAAAAAATATTTCCTTTTAGCTGATTATTTTATAAAAATCTTGGTTTTTGTACGCTTAAAAATTATATCAAAATCTTATGTAAAGAATGTTAGGTTACATTACAAATAACATTAATGCGTAAATTATATTATTAATAATGCGAAACAATCTAATATGAGCATTTAACGTTTACATTTCCCATATTTATAATAATTTCAACGCCAGCTGCTCTGCGTTTTTTTATTGACTCCATTGTAGGTAGTAGCAGAAGTACTAAATTTCGTAAACTTGAATAATGTGCAAAAAACATTAATTTATTCATTTATGACGATATTCAATTGTAACCAACACTCATAATAGAAAATATAAATAATGTGTATGCCAAAAATTTCACTGTCATTTCAAAACTTTGCTTCAATGAGATACAATTATTAATTGAACAAACAGCTTCGTAATCTTGCGTAATATTATTTGACAAATTATATTCAAAAGTCAGCGAAGTTATTTCGATTAATTTGATAAAAAATATTTTATGGCCGATAAAGTTAATGCTATTCAAAGATAAATAATCTCGTTGACGGGCATTTTGTCATGTAATATCTTGAATATCAAACTTTCGAGAGACAACCGTGAGGCTACATAACTAAATGGAATAGAATCTTAAAAGTGACCAAAGAGCGACAATAAACTCATTAGTCTATCCCTCCTGATATTTTAGAAAGAGCCGCAATAGCGGATGCGCCCATTTCTTCCCCCAATCCATCACCCAACGCTTTTGCATCAATACCGGGGGGAAGGGGGGGACAAATTCGTCCATACGTAAATGTCAACCGCAATGACAAACGCGGCCTCACAAATGTTAAGCATTCGCAGTGAGGAAACTCGACGGCTGCACGCAACCTCATCGCAGGAAAAAGTCATTTTTTCTCCTAAGCTGGCTTCTCCTAAATCCTTCTTCCCCGATCCTGTCTTTGAAAGCAACCAACCTTACACCTCCCTCCCATTTCTCCCCTTCCCCGCACGCCCCCTCCCTCCCTCCGCCATCCCCCTCCATCTCCCTCTTATCCAACCTTCCTTCTCGGAGGGTTCCGTTTGGAAGAGACAAGAAGATGGATTACCATACCACATCCCTCTTCTCCTTCACGGCCGTGTTCTCTCCTCACCCCTCCTTTTCCCATCATCCTCTCCCTCCCATCCAATTCCAACGTCCTCTTCTCTCTCCCTCTTTCCCCCTCTCCGCTCTCTCTCTCCTTCGGTCACACCCCGAAGGGCCTCCTTCCTCCCTCCGCCCCTCCTCAACTCCCTCTTCACTTCATTTTCCCCTCTCCGCACCTTCGCTTCGACGCCTTCCCCTTCGTCCATCATGGTGTCCTACCCATGAGCGTCCAGCCGCAAAATGCTTCCGAAACTTACGATCCCCTTGTTTGACCGCGACAAAGTTTTTATTGTGCTACCTAATTAAGTTCAATGTGCGAGTATTATCTGGCGACCAAAGACAAATTTAAGGACGCTTATTCCCAGTTGCAGACACTGAAAAGAATTGGAGACCTTCCTTTGCATCTTATACTTTAAAAATAAATAGTGTGATAAAAATAGAAAAAATAAATGTTTTGATTTCATGCATTAAAAATTTCACTGCATCACTGACAACTTATAAGTACATAATATCATAAAAATGTAAAATGCTAAAAGTGTCAAACTGATTAATCCATCACTTTTTTGTCTTACATCCCTTGATAAGACGTTTTCCAACTTTAACAACTCAAATGAAATGAGCAGAAGGTGACAAGAATGCAAGTTTATAATAAAAAATAGGAGTAATGAGCACTACAAACATAATTGTGCGTGCTCCATCAAACTATATAGTTTAACATTTGTTTATTTTACTCCGTCTTAACACATGAAAAAATGCGTTTTCTTCGCATGAATATTTTAAGATTTAAAGCAAACAGTGCATATATTATCCAGTGTTGTATCAATTCCGAAAAAGTGTCATTTTTGCAGTCATTAGTGGTAGCATTGTAGTCTTTCTTTCAGCCAAACAGCGACTCACGAAAATCAAATGGCGGATAAATATTTTAATTGATCAATATGAGATTATTAACAATTTATAACTTCATAAATGCCTGACATGATGTATTTATTTGTATTTCTGAGGTGAATACTATTTTTCTATCAATAATCTCAGAAATTAATTTTAAATTTCTTTATTATCAATGATCACGTAATGATGTACCTCCAGTGAATATCTCTGAAAAAATATTTTGCAAAGCGCTGCAAATTATTTTTTTAATACAGTGCAAAATTCAAAAGCCCGGCTACACAAAAACAGGAATTATCCGAAAACCGCGCATTTTAAAAGCTGACCAGGGCATTATGTATATTAAAATAAAAAACTTAGTATATAAAAAACGCAAGAACATGATACAACTGAAATCATATGACGTTTCAAAAACGTTATGAAAATAGCGCAAAAATAGTTTCCTTTGATGAAGATGTAATCGCTATCAGCCCAACCTGTGATGACGAGAAATAAATGATGTATCATCACACAGCCCTTGCTAATACACCTTACTTTGTAAGCTGCGTATAATAATGAATTTTAGTAAGGAAATGAAACAACATTATTCCATACATTCCTATTTGATTGGTTTCCTTACTCTAAAAGAACCTTATCTGATAATTCACGGTAAGGCTATATAAATACTCCATAAACCGAAAAAATAAAACCGGCAACTTTTTGCTTTCAAGATTACCGGCTTTTGGACATTGTACTGTATTATTAAAAACCTGATGTGGCCACCACATGACTTTCTCCATATCTGTAATATTTCTAAAAATTCCAAATAGTAATAATAAATATTTTAAGTAACTGCGAATATTTTCAGACTACAAAGAACAGAAATAAATTCAAACCATAGTCTTCTGATATTGGATATAGCCACAAAGCTCCAACAATTAAGAAAATAAACTGGAGCGTTACTAAGATGTAACTAAGCGTCGATTGTTAACAATAGTCATCGGTAGGTGGTGTGGTGGTGACAGTTAAATATAAGATGTCTCTTAAACAATGCATTATATGGAAAAATGTTTCAAACAAATGTTGTAGAAAATTAAATTTCCTACAACATTTATTTCAATATATTTTTACATTTATCAAATATTTTAAAATAACGGATGTGACAAGAGTAAACACCCACTTCCGATTGACTGATTTTTACCAAAATATAACCAGTTCTTTTTACTTCTATAAGAATGTTAAATATAATATTTCGAGTTGACCTGAATAATAGTTTTTGAGTTAGAGCACCCACAAAAAGTTATCACACACACACAAACACAGACATCATCGAGAAAATGGTCAAAACGTGTTCAGGGGACCTCAGAACGTGTATTTACGTTGAAATCTCGAAGTCGATTTTTTTCATAAATACAATACTTTCCCCTATATATGGAGAAAGTAAAAATCGTATTAACTGTCATTCTTAATGGTTTTGAATGTTTGCTTTACCTTCCATTGTGCTAAGCATTTAAAGTAAAAGATGTTTCAACCCCTTTACTTAACGTAATAATCCTATATGCAGGCCCTATGAGAGGGGACCCAGGAGGGCCATTTGGCCCGGGCCTCAAGCTCAAGGGGGCTTCAAATTTTGACAGTTGTTCAGAGACGGATTTATGCACAGGCGCACGAGGCGCAATCTGGGGGCCTCGTCGATAAGAGGGCCTCACCAAATGTCGATTTTAGCCTATGTTCCTCTTTCCGAAAAGCTGAAGTGACATTGCACGTAACTAACAATTAGATTTTAATCAATAATTAATAAATTTGCAGGAACAAAAGCTAGAAAAGATATTCCAAATAGGTTAAATGACAATAAATATTTTAAGGAACCGCGAGAAACATTTAAAAACTTTACAAAGAACAAAAATCTGATGTGGCCACCACATGACTTGCTCCGTATCTGTAATATTTATAAAAATTCCAAATAGGTTACATAAAAATAAATATTTAAGAAACTGCGAGAAAATTTTAGACTTCACAAAGAACAGAAAAAATTCAAACCATAGCCTTCTGATATTGGATATAGCCACAAAGCTCCAACAATTAAGAAAAGAAAAAGGAGTGTTACTAAGACGTAACTAAGCGTCAATTGTTAACAACAGCCGACGGTAGGTGGCGTGGTGGTGACAGCTAAAAATATAAGATATCTCTTAAACAATGCATTATATGGAAAAATGTTTCAAACAACAGTTGTAGAAAATTAAATTTCCTACAACTTTTATTCCAATACATTTATCAAATATTAAAGCAAACATTTCAAAATAACGGATAAGTGACGAGATTAAACACCCTCTTCCGGTTGACCGATTTTTACCAAAAACTAATCAGGTCTTCTGACTTTTATAAAAATGTTAAATATAAAATTTCGCGATGACCTGAGTAATAGTTTTTGAGTTAGAGCACCCACAAAAATCTATCACACACACACACAGACATTATCGAGAAAATGGTCAAAACGTGTTCAGGGGACCTTAAAACGGACATATTTCCGTTTAAATCTCCAATTTGATTTTTTTATGAAAACAATACTTTATCTATACTTTGGAGAAAGTAAAAATTATTCAAATAATATATCAGCTTATATGTTTATTTACTTATATTTTTATCTATCGAAATATCAACAATGAATGCTGAATAGGACATACCAAAAAGAAATATTAACTACGCTTTTCTTACTTTGTTCTTGCAGGACATTCAAGTATTACGTAGCCTAACTTTCCCAGTGTTTGATGACCGATATAATCCTGTGTAACCCTCAATTAGATACCCCTCTCTCTTCTTATGTAATTCACAGAATTTTTCATTTTGCACGCCCTTTTTAAAAATTCTTCTCTAGAGGGCCATTTCAATGTGGTCTGCATTATAGGCTGGGTAAAAAGCACTGTATGCAAAACATTTTTTCGGACTATATCTTTTCTTTAAGGAGTCAGAAGATATTATGAAAGGGTGATACAAAGTGCGGGCTTGAACCCTCTACTCCCAATTTAACCCGCTGTAACCAGTCAGCGATCTCCGACCACCAAATTGGGTTACGTAATGCTTAAAGCCTTGCATTACCGAACTTTTTTCATCCGTTTTCTACCGATAGGGGTACAAAATGTACCCCTATGAGAATTTGTTCTTTTTTATTTGTTAGATGAAATTAAACCTCTAGTAGACCCAAAATGAATTTTCAAGCATAAAAAATTGAGTGTATGATGTATTTGTTATTTTTATTTTCATTCACAAATAAATTTTTACCAATGAATTTTGATTGAGATTCAGCTGAAAACTCCATTACAAATACGTGAAAAAAAAAATCAAAAATATTCAACATGTTAAATGGGAAAATTAATCTTCATTGCATTATTTGCATGTTAATTTTATCGATTTTTTTTGCTATTTAATGTCGGGGTACATTTTGAATACCAATCGCTTTTTTATTTTTTCTACTCATCTGAAATGAAAAGAAATAACTCCGCGATCATAGGAACGCTCCTAAATAAATTTTCGACAAATACAAAAATCAAAAGCCAAGTTGAACGAAAATTAAGCAAATGATTAGCAAAATATATTTGGGATCCAAAATGGACCCATTGGTAAAGGAAGGATTAAACGCTTCCTTATGGGAATTTTTCTATTTTTATTACGGTGAGGGGCCTCAAAATCTGGAAGTGGCTCGGACTTCCCCGGGTCCCTCGGAGGGCCTGCCTGTATGTAAGCATTCATTTATATATCTGTGTGTATGCACATATTGTAATAAAAAATACCGCCTCCGCACTCACTTGGCGTTATTTTCAACGTGGTACGCGAAACGCCTGGCAAGACTTGCATAAGAAAGAGCGCTTCCGTGCCCGGTGCTGCGAGGCCTCTGGGAACGTGTTTCCCATTCTCCGAAACCTTTTTTTGACTTACCCTCTTCCCCACACCCTTCCCCCTTCTCTCGACCCCTTTCTCTCTCGCCACCATTCCTCTTGCCTAGACTACAACATCCATTCTGTGCTTCCACGCATAGGCTAACAGTTTTCTCATGCAAGGAATTTTGAAAGAAATGCCCTCACTTATTACTCTTCTCGGTCTTTGGGTCTGGAAACCGCAAGATATGTTTCCTTCAATGTCATGCGCAATTGCAAGAAATCATAGTGTTTATAAGCCACAGCGGCCATCAAAGGGCAGTGAATGGTTGAACGTGACTATGGCCGTCCTAACCGCATCAATCATGTAATTTTCTTTTTAAATGAAATGCGTCTTTTGTGGAACTATTGTGGCGTTCCTTTTTATTTTCGTTAATAAATTGATCAGCCATATAAAAAGATTGTATTTTGGCAATAGATATTACAACTAATCTTGCTTTTGTGAAAGAAGAAGGGCCTGTTGTCAGCAGTAAACTAATCACTTCACTCATCATGTGAATAAGGCTGCAAGTGCTGAGGTGTAAGAAACCACCATGATATCTAAGCAACAGAATCAAATAGCACCTTTGTCCGAGAGAATTAAATGTTGCAACGATACGTCGTTATTTTATAACCAAGCACTTATTTTTTGGGAAAATCATAGCTTATGATTTTCGTTTGAAAAGTCTACACATGTGACAAAAAGAAAGTTTCTCAAGATTTTGTTTACCACGAATTTGCTAGTTATCTTGATGATTTGATGTTTTTACTCTAAAATTTCAGGAAATAATGGCGAGAAACAAAAACAGATTATTTAATGTCTTTTGAGTTAAGCATGTTTAATTTATCTTTTAACCCGAAATACGGAAATTTGGCGAGGAAAATTTGGTGAACAAAGAAAGCTGCACGGTCACTTTTTTGCATAGATTTTGCGAGAGTTAGGTATAATGTCCTAGGAGAAATATATGTACACAATACATTATTTGGCATCAAAGTTAAATGAAGATGGAAGCCATAATGACCTACAAAATAATGTTTTTTATTCTCCCTTATTCCAATGAAAAACGGTTGATTAATGGAGTTGTAATATTTTCATAATCCACAATTTTCCGATTTTTCACATATGCATCCTATAATAAAATCTCCAAAGCGGCACTTTCTCTAGCACATGCAAAACACAATATGTGCAGAAGCTACATCGATTAAAAACTGTTTGAGAAGTTTCAAATTAAAGAAAACGCGCATATCCTTTAGTCGTTACATTACATATTTCAATATAATCATATTTAGTTACCGAGTAATGTTACAACTGATCGCGTGCCACAAATCAAGCTGATGAGTCAGTAAATTATGAAATTTTGCAGCGAACCGAGAGAAAAAAATACGAAGGAATTGAAAGAGTAATCGAGTAACTTCTCATCATAATAATAATAAAATAAAATCCTTTTCACAGTCTTCGCTTTGCCCTGACTCTTTTTCCCTCTCAATCGTGAAGCGTCGATTTGAGTAGCAACGGTTGCGTACCAACGGAGGCCTAAGGAGTGGCGGGAACGACGAACGAATGAGGAAACGAGATCCGCTCTCGGTGCTTAAACCTTTTCGCAATGCATCATTTCGCTCTCTTCTCTCTTACCCCCTCCTATTTGCAATACGTCCTTCCTCCCGCCCCCTTACCTCAATTTTTTTTCTCTCTCTCTTTCCTTTTACTTCCTCCCACGGGTCCTCCTCCTCTACTCCCTACCTCTCTTTATTTCTCTCTCTCTCTTTCCACTATGCGGCCCTCTCCAAAATATCTCCGGGCCCTCTCAACGCGAACTCCCCGCGAAGAAAAACAAAAGGAAGGAGAGAGAGAGAGAATTATACCGCACAAGATGAACGGTCGCGAGAACGAAATGAAGTTGAGGATTTATTCGTGCGAAGGGAGGTTGGGCGGGCGAGGGGGTAAGGAACGGTGGAGCTGGAGGGATGGGGAAGGAGGTGGGAGTAGGAGGGGGAGTAACGGTGGGAGGAGGAGGAGGAGGAGAGGGAGGGACGGCGGGAGATGAAGCGGAAAGGGGTGGGGAGAGGAGAGGAAAGAATCCGGTGGTGGCGAAATTGGAAGGAAAATAAGTTGCCTGTTAGGTTATTCCTTTTGGGAGATTTCTTGGATTCTGCAAGTCTGCACTTTCGGCGTGATAGCCTATATATAAGTCCCTCCGATTACGATAAAGTGGTAATGCATCTCTCGGAACCATAAGGCTAAAGATTAGAATCTTTCCTACGTATTGTTTCAAATAGAAGTAAGAGGTATTATTATTTTCTGGAGCAAAGCAGAAAAAAGGCAGGGACGAAATGTAGAGGAGGAAAACTTCCAAGAGGAATTAAAAAAACATGGCGTTGGCTGGGAATTACATTTCGCCGGTCGATAAATGCCGCAAGCAGAACTTCCATTTTTGAATACGCTTTATTCCTACCCTTCATTATAACTGTGCCTTCCGCGACGAATATTTTGATGAGTAGGCTATGATTTTGTTTTTGCAACCGTGACTGAAGATTCTTGTAAAGGTATTTCCGTAGCCATAACATTCGATTCAAATAGTAATTCCTGTTTAATTTTTGTGATGTGATTTACAAGAATATTACCGTATTTGGTGTAAATAGCGTAAAATAATTTGAAACTAAATGGAATACATTTATCACCACCTAAATGGTTTAGTTTCAGATAATTGCCTTTATAAGACATACATACAGTCATACACCGTTTAACGCTGGGGATGCGTTCCTGAAAACGAGAGCGCTAACTGGATCAGCGTTAGCTTTAGTATTGTACTCACGGAGATGCGTTCCGAAAATCGTAATTTATTACCTATTTTCAAAACATTAGTATAGCCGCTCTTCTCTCCGTTACTCTAAAACTGGATTGAAAATAATTAATTCGCGCAATGTAGCAGATCTGTTACATCCCAGAAATCCTTCAATATAATAACCGTCGCAGTTTTTTGTCATTTTCTCACACTGTAATATATTCCACACATCCTCTCCTTGTAATCAGCGCCCTATACCACCAATAAGTGTACAGTTCCGTGAGATATGCAGACTGAGTGAGAACGTGGTGTTTCTGCTGTTGTTGGTTTGATGATTTAGACAGTTATTTTGACTCAAAACTTCTTGCTACATACCAAAAATGTGCAGTAAAATCAAATCACATGTTTTGCATTTTTTTACTTTTCCCATATACGAAGTATAGAGAAAGTATTGTCTTCATAAAAAGAGTCGAATTCGAGATTTCAACGGAAATACATGTTTTAAGGTCCCCCGAACACGTTTTGACTATTTTCTCGATGATGTCGGTGTGTCTGTCTGTCGGTCTGTATGTGATAGAATATTGTGGGCGCTCTAACTCAGACACTTACACTCATATCAATACCAAATTTTATATTTAAAAAGAATACTATATATTAAAGAGCGGATTAGGTTTTGGTAATAATCGCTCAAGCGAAAGTGGATGTTTACTCTAGTCATATTTTGGTTTTTGAAAAATAACTTTTAAATATTCATAAATGTAAATGTTTTTCATTATGAACTTTATAGATATTATTATTTCTATAATGTTTGTTTGAAACATTTCTTGTAAATCTTATTGTTACGGAGATATTTTATTTATTTAAAATATTTTCTTTAATATTTGATGAATGTAAAAAAGTACTGGAATGAAAGTTGTAGGAAATTTAATTTTGTACGGTCTTTGTTCGGAACATTTTCCCATTGTATCTTAGATATCTTAAAAAATATTTTTTTTATCTGCCACCACCCCACCACCTGCCGACGACTGCTGTAAACACTATACACTTACGTCTTATTAACGCTCCTTTTTAGGCTGGTTTCCAAAGGAAATGTATGTGTATGTGACCCCTACTAACAACTTTTGCACCAATGAAACTTGATATGAGGCTCCTGCTGCCAGGACCCACCTCCGGGCTATATTTTATTTGGCGAAGATTGAAGTCCCGGGTTCGATTCCAGGAACGTTTTTTTAACCTATCTGTTTTACATAGGAAGTCTCAAATCCATCGTGTAGAGATTTTTCTTTAATACGTTAAAATAACTTAAAATTGTGATATCGGAGCGAGGTTTGTAGTGTTATAATGAGAAAAGAATGTAGATTCTAACTGTCATCACTGCATTTTGATAATTGATTAATTAATCGTATTGACTTGAATCTCTACTAAAACGTAGCGATTTGCGTTTTAAATCGCATTTAACGGAGTTGCCATGGAGACGATTATTACCGGACTCGGCTTGAGCATAGACGAGTGAACAAATGGATTATTATCAACTTTTCTATTAACTTAGCTTTACAACACACACACACACACACGTGTGTGTGTTTTGGACCCAGTCTAATATGAAAATATCCAAAGCTGCTCGCAGAGCTCGAACCACCTCACCTGAGATAAACATAATCAGCGCGTAAGACGAGTGATTTAGTCACCTCGGCAACGAAATCTACGCGTCGGCACTGCAATAAATGTTAATTTGAGTTTGCGTGGGAAGATAGATTTATTTAAAAAATTGTTTTCTTTTTAGTTGTTTATTTTTATAATTTCATTATTTTGACACAGTTATCTCATTATTTGTACTACATAACCTTAGCTTTCCTTTTCTGTATTTATATTGTTGAAGCGAATCTGAACAAATTACAAGCGTCTATAGTAGGAACGAGATTAAACGTACTATTGTCATTGTTCGTGGTGTAATTGAAGTCTTTATTTAACGTGGATTTGTATTGATACGAGTATTCCAACGTTTTTTGAAGGGATATTTCTGCTAATAATTGTAAGTTTTTATTTATCGTAATTATTACTGATAGTAAGTTTTTATTTTTCTTAAAAACTTTTTATCTTGATTCATTTAAGATTATTCTGAAAATTGTTTTCCCTATGAAAAGGACATTGAAAACCTCTTTGGTGATCAAAAGTTTCACTCCTACTAGTATCTAAAGATGAATTACTATGAACTAGCAATATATTTTCGTTGATTTTAAGTAATATGAATGGATAAGTCAGTGTTTTCATTAATAAAACAAAAGATACTATCAAACTCCTTACTACTTATATACCAAACATTCATACGTTTGCCAATGAGTTCTCTACTTCTGTCTGCAATTCTCTCAATTGTAAAATAATTAAAGGTTAAATAAAGAGACCCACACATAACTCAACAGCTGGTAGGCACATTTGCAAATTTTTATGCCCATGCAAGCAGAAAGGTTATCATCATTATATTATAGAGTTTATTCATATTAAAGTATTAACTATATAAAAGTTGGTTATAAAAATTCATTTTTATATCTGCACTTGTTTACTTTTCCACTCGACTACCCTTCAGCAATGGACAGTTAATTCAGGCATATCAGCATATAAACAATAACATTTATCAAATTCGTTTATTAAACACAATAGATGCAAAATATAATGTCAGAAAGAGATTTTGACATTGCTTTTAGTATTTTAAATCTGATAATGCTTTATTAATTTGCTTTCCAATTTTTCTCTAACATTGATAAACTATGAACTACAAGTGGTATTTATGGTATGAGAGTTCCTTGAGATGATCAACATTTCCTGTCAATATAAGTAATGAATTCGGGACGTCAACTTTGGGAAAACAGCCTGCATTAGTCCTGGTTTGGACTTCTTGTTATTTTCTTAAATGTCGAAACTTTGTGGCTATATCCAATATCAGAAGGCTACGGTTTGAGAAAAAAAGAAAAAAAGAACTTATTTAGAATCTACAATCGGTAATGGCGGTCGCTTTGTAGCCGAACTGTTCATCTGGGTTTTCTAATAATGTCGTGGCTATGGTAGCGACATAGTTTATCAAAGCTGACAAATGTATGATCCCTGCATTTCATTTAGCAGCATATATTTTGAAATTCTAATGTAACGTGAGAAGCTTTAACATTGTCGATGTTTTTGCGTATAATTTCACAATATTTTTGCCGTTGGTGCTCATAATTTGGTGTTGTAAAATTTAACAATGACGAAGACAATGCAAAGCAGAGGCACAATCATATGAATGGCATCCCAAAAATTCCAAGAGAATTAATTCGGCTTGGCACATTGGGCGCGCATATCCTTCTTTCGCCGTCCTTAAACTAAACAGCCTATCTTTCCCTACGTACGGCAGAGAGGGGTTGTACGTATCTCTCCATCAGAAGACACGTCCGAAACCCTCCTTTGCCGTCAATAACCGTAGGGCTCGAAGACCGCCATCGTTTCTCACAATCCCCTCCCGATCCCGCACCGGCAGACTTTTATTCCGAATCCGATCCGCATCCTCAAAGCGTGACTGATTATCTTTGGCCGCGGATAACCGCGAGTCGGATCAGATAAATTGCAGTAGCGTGGATCTTTAAGAGACGGAATCTGTTGGAAGTCTTCTTTTCCCAGGCGTCGCGGAGGAGAAGAGTCGAGCGACGAACGGGATGGGTGGACGCGATCAAGACATTCGTGGGAATTATGTCTCTTCCGAGCAGGTGCACACCGACCTGACGAAGAATCGTGCGTGGGTTGGCGTCATCGCTATGAGAAAGCATCCAAAGAGAAATGAAAAGAGAAAGAAATCGCTCCGACCCGTATCGAACCAAGAATAAATCGCTAATCATCTCTCTCCTCCTTCCCCACCATATCTAACTTGCGGGAAAATAAATTACACGGTTCGATTCGTTTTTGCAACCGATTAACAAAGGATGAGGTTGGTCGAGATGAAGAGAACTTGCCTCGGGAACATAGGTTGGACTTCGGGAGCAAAAACGCTCCTGGAAATTGATCGGCACCTCTGTCGATCCGCATGAGACCGTCCTGAGGAGGATTTCTCCTTCTTTCCTACTTATAAAAGCCGAGAGACGAAAGCGCATTTTGTCCTTAACTTCCCAAAGTGGAGATTGCTTCGGATCCCCAGGAGAGGGAGGAATGGAAGGGGAGAAGGAGAGGGAGGGTGGAAGGGGAAAAGGAGAGGGAGGATAGAAGGGGAGGAGTGGGAGGGACGGGAAAAAAAAGAAAGTGGGTGCCATAGGGGACGGGAGAAGAATGGCACTCCCTCCATATTAGGGTGTCTTCTTCGATTTGATGAGTTCCGTTCCGCACAAGGGAGAAAGAAGGATATTCGACGGACTTCTCTCCCCAGTCCGAGCGTCCCCCTCCGTTTCACTCCTACTTCTCCCTACTCCCCCAGCCCCCTACCGCCTCCCCTATATCCTTACCCTTCCATTTCCTCCTCTCTCCTCTATATTTCGCTCATACGCTGAGACCAGCAAAAGCCTTTTCTTTTCACCGCCATAAGGCTATCGCTCTCAGTCACCCACCCCATCCTCTCCGTAGACCCCATTGCGAATGCCGGAGAAAAAAAACGAAATTTCTTTTTCCGATCGAATGCCGACAGATTGCCGATTCTTATCTGCGACATATTTTATGAAGCTCGTCTTTTTTTCCGGATCCTGATTCTTCATTGGGAATATGAATGTCTCTAATAGGTTGGAAGAACACGCGAGATGTGTCGCGCATGCGAAATGATTTTTTGCTTAATTCCGACGCTGTATCAAATGACTGTTCAAGTATTTCTTCTTAACGTGGGACATTACTTCGAATTTTTTTCATTAAGGCGATCAGCTCTGGGTTAACACCGGTACAAAAGCAAATCCTCGACGCTCGATTCTGTCGCAATTCATCGTTGTTCCGTCATGCCGGATACAAAGCGCGTGTTTTTCCTTCGAATTCCTGACGGTGTGGGCACTTATTCATCCTCCGGTCCGAAGAAATGAACGACGTCAATCGATCTCTTTTTCTTTATCGATCGAAGCAAAGAAAGAGCAACTGGAGCGCTAAGGATCTTAGATATTCCATCCGGAATCTTTATACGGCATGTAACCACGGCGCTCATGTCATGACTTATCGGGGATCCGGACTACATGGGTTCACAACACGGAATTATAATTTCAAAGCAGCGGAGCAAAGCAAGGGAGCAGACCGCTGGAAATGCCGCTCTAAGTATCGATGGGATTCACGAAACCCTCTCATGCGAGGGAATGCGGGCGGCGTGCAGCGTGCCTTTGAAATGCCAGCTACCCACGCGAAGGGAGCGTAACCATTCACCCAAAGTGGAAGCCAAACAAGAGCGTCGAGGGTGGCGCTACATCGAGCGGTCGATAGACAATACCGGGAACCACGACCATTATGGGATTTTCTCGTCTTCTGGTTTGTTTAACAGACAATGGGTCGTAGAGAGAGAGAGAGAGAACGCCTTCCTAGACGACTGCCAACGTTGCTAAAGCGACGGACTGCCTCACGAACCGTTTAGGTGCAGTCCACATGAGCTTAGTCATCGTCGGATGGACGACTCTTTACACGAACGGACCGTTTGTATTTAGATTCGCCTTCGGATTCGAACATGACTTACCCCGGCTGCGAAGAAGTGGACGTGGGTGTACTCTACTCACCGCAGTGGACTCTCTTGTTCGATCATGTGAGTTGGAGGACAAGTGACGATCAGTCCTCCCGCTTTTAATCGCTCCGGCGATGCATCTTGTTTCTTAATCGATTTCCAACGCGCGACCATTCCATCAGTGGCAAATTTCCGCCAAATCCGTACTATCGTTAGAGAGACAAAAATTCGCTTCTTCCGAGGGAATTATATAAATCAGCTTACCTGTAAAATAAAAAAAAAACAATTGTTTAGGTAATGATCCAGCACAACATTTTAGTATATCTAATATTATAAAGTTATGCTGAAATTATAAATTTAAAAGCTAGAATTATCAAAACCCTTCTTTAAGACAAATTTGCATTTAAAAAAAATAAAAATGAGATATAATCCAAAGTTAAATTATTTGGAATTATCCTTCAATTAAGATTGAAAAAATTATTACACATTACATTTCTAATATAGAGATCTTATCAGAAAATATAAACAAATGGGAGTTTGCACCGTATGATACAATTCGTAGATAAACTACAATATATGCATTGATTTTCTACGCTACATTGACCATAACAGAAAATTATAACCTTTATTTTTTAACAATTAGTATTAGAGCTGGAAATGCAGCGATATTTAGTAACGAATAAGCAAAAAGGAAAGCTCATAAGTAAAAGACTCCAGCACATTTTGATCGAAGGTGAATATATCAAGACGCTGTCTATATTGTTCGTCTCTTGCGCAACCAAAACAGTGCGCATCGAAATAAGAAAAGAATGGCCGAGCGCAAGGCGCAATCGAGGGAAGTAGTCGTGAGAAGGGAAAGGGGGTTGATGGGGTGGCGTGGCAGTCTCCTATCCAAACGCAGAGGTATCGCCTTGTAGCGCTCTTCCTTTTGCAGGTGCGAGGCAGAGAAAAGGTTCGGAGAGGAGGAGGGGAAAGGGTGGGGGTTGCAGAGGGAGAGGAAAATGTGTTAAAAATCTCGAGCCACTTACATGCAGAAGGAGTGCGCGATTAATCGGGAGGGCCGATGGGATGTGGCACCTCATAAGACGACCCTCTTCGCACCTCTTAAGGCTCCTCGCTTTAACTCCGCGATTCACAGGCGAACACCCGCGTGCCTAATACCCTTCTCTCAAAGCCTCTCATCTTCAACCCTCTCCTCCCTGTCCCTCCGAAATCTCCGACACTCCTTCGCATGACGTCCGTCCAAATCCTTTCCGTCGCCTTACCCGGGGCCACTGGTGCCGTTTATGCCCTCGAACACGATTCGCCGCTCATCGCCAGCACGCGTCCACGGGGGAATACAATCACGACAGATCCAGGGGGTTGCGGGATGAGAGGAGGATGGCGGGGGAAACGACGTGATTGGCAGGAATGAAACAATTGCGCCGCACGAAAATACTTCTGCGTGTTGGATACCGTCGGGTGACGAAAGAGGGGCGAGCTCCGAGTGCTTTCTCATTGGAAGCTTCTTTTAAGTAATGGGGGAGTAGAGGGGGGGGAGGAGTGGGGGGGGGGGGTGATTGATATCAAATGCCGTTCGACGGAGTTCGAAGGAAATAAGAATTGAGGGTGCGAAGGAATGAAAAATATAAAAATGTTTAATTTGCACCATATTTATTGATGAGATCAAAGATTATGTCATTAAGGTGACGCTTGAATTTTTTCGAGGCAACTTGATGATCTGGAGATATGTTAAAAACTTTTTCACATGTGATGTTTCAATTTTTTGAAATGAACTAATCTGGTTTTTTGCTCTCAACATCACCTTGCGGATTGATATTATTAAAATAAAATTATTTATTATTCATTAGAAACTCATACTTGTCATTTGTTACTCATGCTCGTGTTTTCTTACTATAAAAAACAATGCGTCAAATATTCAGCTTAGTTAGCTACATTTTTGGAGAAAGGCGTGGGTAAGAGACCTCAAAATAAGCACCTTTTAAATTCGTCATTTTCCCCTATTTCTTTGCCTTTTATCCAGGGCGCGACGACTACTCTCCAGCAAACGTCGGGGAACCGGTTCCGTTCGTCAAACCAAATCAAAAACCCCTCCGTCTTCGTCCCTCCATTAGTGGCTTCCACATTGCGCACTACGTGGGCTGAGTCCCTCATTCAACGGCTAAAGACGCCGCGACGGCTGTCCGTGCGCCCCCGCTGAAAAGTCAGACGCGATCTCTCTCTCTTTCTCTTTCATATCCTCCCCCCAGACCCTTCGGAGGAAATGCCTTCGATTCTTGGTATCCGACCACACCTCGATCTCCTCAATAGCATTCGCGTCCATATCTATCTTAGCGACCGGGGCATGGTCCAAAAATGCTCCGGAGACTGTCTCACCCGTTCCACTCCTTACAGAATAGACGACTTTTGAAATTCTGAGTCTGGTCGCTAAGGCTCCTTGCGAACAGGTAAAAAGAAGGTGACTCCATCACGGCGAAGACTTCGAATTCGGGTCCTTGTTATGCGAGGCGCAGAAAGCGGGTGCAAGGCCACACACCTGTCTTGCCGCTCTCTCTCTCTCTCTCTCTCTAGACGGAGGAGGAGAGAGAAAATCCTCCAACTAACGAATAGTCTAGCGTTTATTTACTTGCTCTAACAGCTCCATATCAGTTTTAAATGTAGAATTCTGCTTCTCCTGTCTTGCTCAAGTTCCCATTTCGTTGTGGGCGGCGGGTGGGATATGTCAGCCTGTACATGACCGGTTACGTCTCAATCGTGGGGTGTTTTTGTATGAGGCACCGCCGTTTCTCATTCCCGGACTCCTCTCTCTCTTTTTCTCCTTCTTTCTCTCTCTCTTTCTTTTTCTCCTCCTTTCTCTCTCTCTCTTTCTCTCCCTTTGCTCTTCATCCCGGTGGCAATTTCCAAGATGCGTGTCCCGAGAGGACGGTCGAAGAGAAGGGGACATCCTGATTCCCTCTCTCTTTTCCCAAAGAGAATGGGGATTTAAGTAGGATGAGAGGAGAAGAGAGAGAGGGGGAGAGAAGCTCCGTGCGGAATTGATGAAGATGTTGTCTCGGCTCGCCGAGAACGGTCCCTATCTCCACACATGGAATACGACATTCGCGAAAAGACGAGCGCAATGCGAGAGCGTGAGCTGATTTTCGAAAATCGACTCTCCCGCCGAGCACTTAAAAACGAGGAATTCCGCGCCAAAGTCGAGCGGAGAATTTGGAATGCCGCTTGGCTTCATTATGAGAAAGAGAGGGACGAGAGAAAGAGGGAGGCCTATTGTAACCTCTGAGCGAATTAGCTGTAAGCATTCGCAGAATTTCCAGCACATATTAAGACGTAATTTGAGATTAAATTTTATCGATTACGATTTTTTTTGCATATCAGTTCAGTTTCCTCACTCAGTTACGAATGGAAACAAATAAAAAGATTAAAGTTCATGAGGATAATTAGGTACTTCAGAGAAAATAATTTTAAAATCGAACGGAGCACATTTAGAATCTGGGTGAAGCTAAGACTAACAATGGGAATATTTTATATTACCGCCGAAGGAATATACACAATTTTAAAAATACCGGTTGGGAGTGTTGGTTAATAATTCTCCATTTAGAGAACCTTACCTTTATAATCGGTTAGATAAATATTTTTTTGCATCAATCAAAAAATATTTTAGCTGAAATTTTATAGTTTCTTGATTGCATTAATTCCAATCGACCAAATACAAACTTACAATTAAGTGAAGATTGGCTAAGATAAATTTTTGTAATTAATTTCTTATTGTTAAACAACTTAACTTCAATTTCCCAACTCGACACGTACAGCAATATTTTCAAGAAATTTGATCGGAGAAATTTATAGCGTGTGAAAACGTCAGATAATTGTTCCTTTTGCTTCATTCAATTTAACATAAGCTTAAAAAGATACATCATTTTAGCTCTTTGTTGGTGGCACAGAATTAAAATGCATTTGAGAGAAAAATATAGTAACCATGCAAAGCCATTGGATGGCCCAATTGCTTTATTTTTGTTCACGTTAACTACAACATGGTATTAGAAAGTAGGTCTCAGGATAAACTCGGGAAACAGGTTAGATAACATGTGAGGAAGAAAAACTACGAACGTGAGTTGGTGGCATCTAATCGGTTGGCAGAAATTTTTGGAGTAAAAGCTCTTTGGGACGCAATGAATATAAGCTTTTTAAAAAGAAGTTTGTCAATTTTAATAGCGATATTTACAAAAATAATGATTTATTTCGGAAATCATGCACAGAACGGAGGAGGATAAGGAGATACAATCGGTATCTAATCAATTAAAAATGCCTGTGCACATTGTTTTCCTTTCTTGTACGTGAGCAGAAGTCGAATAAACCGAAATGTCTAATCGAAATTAACTTCAGTCTTGAATGAAAACGTTCTGGTTGCCCGAAGATACATTTTAATTAAAATTGAAAATATTGAGAAATTGTAGAAAAAACTCAACAAATTCAAATTATACGCAATGTAACGTAGTATGTCTTGAAAAATATCTTGCAAAACATAAAATTAACGCGTGATATCCGTTATTCTGCCTGTAATTTTACGATCTTGTTATTACGGTATAAATATCTACAAACAATGCAGAACCTCATACAAAAACTACATCATCCTTTTGAACGAAATATTCGTACAACTGAAGAAAACATTGTTTTTCAAATATAAAAATAAACAACGCGCATTTTGAAAGACAAATCATAATCAGCGTCTGATTAAAGATGTCACCAAAACAAGACGATAAAGTTAATTACCCAGATGACCCATGATCTACTCGTATGCAATACCGCGCATGGACGAAAATCTTTATAAATAACAATTCTCAAGTGTACGTCTGTTTGTTCCGGTATTTTTGGACATTTTTCAATTAAATTAAGAGCTGAAACTTTCACAATCGTTAAACCCCTATGCGGTGGTCTCTAGAAAAATCAAACGTCCTGGACAAAGTCCCGGATTCGACTCCGGGAGACAATTATATTTTCTCAAGTTTACAACGGATTTTCGATTTTTCAAGGTGCAAGGTTTATTTCCTTCATTCGTAAAAATATGTAAATATGGACAAAATTTCTCCATTTGTATTTTATTTGACGGCTATAACTATAAAATATCTTATTCTTGCAATTTTTAGATGTTACACGGAAGAATTTGTCAGTAACACGCATTTATTTTTGGAGTTTTTATGGCTTTTTCGTACTCTTTCCGGGTATTGCCAAGGCGAACCTCATTGTTGCCTCCAATAAATTAGCGTGTATTAAGCCTTCAAATATACGAAAGAATTGTGTTATCCACTACGCGCAATGTCAAACTTAATAGATTGCAATGTTAATAATTGAAGAATTTTATTATTCAGTAAACATACGAAGAGGAAGAATAATGGAGCCAAAGAGTGACAAATCAAGTCGTATATTGATGCCAGAATGTAATAAATTTCAAGCGCTTCATTTTCTGGGAGAATTCAAATGATTGTCAGGAATTTATTATATATATATATATATATATATATATATATATATATATATATATATATATATATATAAGTTTTTACAAACAAATACACCTCAGAAGTTAGATTATAATAACACTACAAAGTCCCGTTGATGTTCAACGGGTAATTCCGCTCGTGCTATAATATTTTCATTGCACCCTAGCAATTAATGAAAGGGTAAATGAGGAATAAAAACAACATTCTCGAGTCTTTTTAATAATTCGTTCAGATATCTAATTGGAAGATATGGCCATGCAACAAAAAATTGGAATGGCGAAATGAAGTGAGTTTTGAAAAAACTCGTCGGCAAGCATTTTTGAGAATAATATGAAGTTTAATACGTTATTTTAATAGCAATATTAGATATATATTTTCAACAAATGGTTCGCGAAGGCTATTTATTGCGCATTTCAACGCAATTCGATAAAAAATGAAAATAATAATAATTTTATAGCCGAGGCGACGAAATGCAGAGTTGAGTGCTCATTTGCAACCGAGCTCGCCATGAAAATATAATATTTGTTTACAATAAATAACTTCCCACAAAATTCAAATCTAAATCGTCGTTACATTCACTCAACGGCTACACTGTCTCGCAGATTCAAAATCATATTTCGCGCATAATTTAGAAATAAATTTCCTCCTATGAAAGGCAAAACTCAAATATGTGGAAAAGCCAGAAGAGACGCAGGTCTGAAGCCCCCCCCCCAGAAGCGGCGTTCTCCGAGGTAAAGAGGTTTGCTATGTGTGACCGGAATTCACATATAAATAAGATATTTACGCTCAGCGAGGCGGAATAGATCGTCGGTGAGCAGCGGGGGAGAGTCATTATTTTTTGGAGAATCTTAAACGCTTCCTGATTTCATGGCCCAGGAGCGCATCCCTTCGGAACAAGGCCGCCATCGAATAAATAATCCGAAAGAGAAAGGCTTCACGTAATAGACTTCGAAGAGAACCTTTGAGACAAAAATTACGCGGTGCTGTCCGCGGAGATTCCGCTCAGCAAAATGTTTACAACTCGAATCCGAGACACGATGTCGAGATTCCTTTCCGGTTTGGAAATTTAATGAGGCACACTCCGCGATTTATGTGAATACATTCGTCTATAAAGTGATGCATCGCGCGGATTAAAATCGTCCACTTCAAAATCGTGAAGCAGTTCCTTAAAGCAGCCGGCTACCGTTATGTTTTTGAGTGCATAAGAACAGAACGGAACATTTACGCGGCGTCTTTACCCGTCTCCGAACACTGCGGATTCGGTCACTCTTGCTGCGGCTCGCTGGGCGGTCCGGCATAGGGAGAGATTGTAGCACACACACGGAAGGATAGGGTAGAGGGGCGATGCGTGGTTTGGGAGGTCGTGGGTGATGAGTGTCCGCCACGGACGATTAGACACGCCCCGCGCGTCCGTCAACGTCCGTCCTACCGGCCACGGCCATCCCTTTACTCTCTCTCTCTCTTTCTCTTGCTAAAGCCCATCGCAGTCTCTACGCCCTATCCTTGGCCTCTCTTGCTGTTTCGCCCTCCAAAAACTGCTTTTTTTCCCTTTCCAAACGACGGGTCTCTTCTTAGCCCGTTCGGCCATCTGGAGATGATGCAGAAGACGTTCGCCAAATCAATCTCTGCAAAATTTCTGTTTTCATATTCGTGAATCGATGTCTGTATACCAAACGTTCGCACATATTATTTAATGGAGTATCCCTTAGGAAAAAAGATAATAACAAAACAAGTCGAACAGATGAAATAATATTCAAATAGGTTTTTGTTCCGGTGATAGTCTATATGTACAACAGTATCCTTAACCGAAAGAGCAGAACTATATTATGTTTCTGTATTTAATGGCAGCAAATTCTTTAAACCGACATTCTTCTCTTGTCATTATATGTGTTTGAATTTCTCGTTGGTGTACTATTGATAAATGATTTATTTGTTTAATGTTTCGCGTGTGTGCTTCTACTTTCGCAGCGATGTTTACTGAATTTATATTTTTCAAATATCCTGCTGCGTTCCTAGCACTGATCTTAATAGTCTACCCTATAAATGAATCGATTCAATCGAATAAAAATATAATTTTAGGGTTATTTAATTTATCATTCACAATGCGTAGGAACGACAATTTCGCAATCGGTATTCAGCAAAGGTAAGGAGGCACATATAAAAATTCCTTGCGTGAGTAAATAAACGGCCCGGGAATTGAATCGCGTTTGAGATATGATAGGAATTCGTGTGGGAGGCAATCGCTACCGAACGGGACTCCGAGAGAGGGAGTGAGTGCTTCATATAAAGCGTCGAGGGGAGATCGGGAAGCGGTTCTCCTATTCGCGAGCAACCGCCGTCTTCCCACGCAACGCCCATCGTAGGAAAGCGACTCGATTGGAGAAAAAAAATCAACGCTGCTAATCAGAAAGACGTTGAGCAAAGGCAACATTTTTATTCCTTTTCGGTTATTTGTGCGGCGAATAAACATACCTTGAAATCGATCTAGTGCAAATAAAATGCGAAAAAATTTATGAAATTTTTAAGCAAAGGAATATGTCTTTTCCAAATCGGTCCAATTCATGTTTATATTTTATGTAAAGGTATCGAGTGAATAAGTCAAACACTAAGTTTAGTTGCAATAATTCATTTCATTTTATTTTTTATCGAGTTAATTCACAGTAAAATTTAATATTTAGGCGCTTTCTTGTTGAATTTTATAAGTTTTTTATTAGAAACCATGTTTTGCTTATAAATAAAGAAACAATAATATATTAATTACTCGTAAACGTGAGGTAAGTTGCAGTTACTGAATACTCGCTGATTTGTTTCCTTTGCTGACTTAAGAATACCGTCCATTATAAACCCTCAAATAAAAGTCATTATTGTTTAAGTAACAGATTTACAGTCCGAAATTCAATTATAGTTACTGTTAAATATATTTTTACTTAGTAGATATATTTATTAAAATGATAATCTTAAAATGTATGACCTGCTAATAAAATAGGATAGCTATATCATTGCAAAAATTGAATGTCTCCTAACGATGTAACGGTCAAACCAGTGGCGGATTTGGAAATTTCCCGCCTCTAGATTAAATTAATTTTCCGCCCCCTTTTTGACGCTTTATTTTAAAAAATATCGCTAGTGTATATGGTTTGTCTGCCCAGCCGTCCGTCTGCGCATCATAATAGTTAAATTCATCAAAAGTCTGCGTAATAATATTTTTTTTTTATCCTCGCCCTGAAATCCTGATTTTATTGACTCCACGAAATCTCACCGCCATTAGGTCATTGCCTACTTGGGCCTTATTTCAAATCCGATACTGGGTCAAACACTGTATAAAAAATAATGCAAATAGAATCGGTAGTAGCAATCAAGCTTTGATATCTAGTAACTGAATTTATAAGTATATTTTGAATAACAATAAACCTCAGACAGATGGGAAAATGATTTTTAATCTGTTATTATAACCGTTTGGCGAATAGTTTAGGTAGTAGTTTCACGCGGAATATTTCTATTTTAACTTTTACTTACACTATAGCTTTGTGGAGCTCATATAGGTAATCGTCTCTTTTTTCGAAGCTATTGGTAGGTAAAAAGAATTATGTAGTGAGTGCATCAATATTTCTTTTAGTTATTAAGATATTTCATCACTACTAGAGCTTTTTATTCACCATTTCATTCAGGATAATAGGTTTTAATGATGTCTTAATCAAAAGTTGTAAATACGTTAATAACGTTTAGTCACAATCTGAGTATCAACTCAATGAAAAAGAATAACAACTATTTAAGTAACATTTAGCACAATAATATTAGCTTGTAATTGATTTATGAGTCATATTCATACACATATGCAACATGAAACCGTCTTCTTGCAAAGGAAACGCTGTTCGCGGGTAAATAGTGGCCGAGATGAAAGTTTATCACCAGTTTATAAATTTACGAAATAATTGCACGAGAAGTTTCTCCTTTATTTTGGCATTTAATTTGCAACAAACAACATTCCATTATAAGTTTTAATCGCTTCTTGGTATTCAGAGAATTGTTAAATGTAGATAAAACTCAGCGGCTTGGTCGGCCCTATGGTAGTACTTGGACCAAAATATTCTCTTTTTTACTGTAAATTGTTATTTATAAACAGTTAATCCATACATTAATAAAATGTAATAAATCAGATGTATTCGGAACATTAAAAAAGTTTCAGTCCATTTAGAATTTGCGCTATAACGATACAACATAATAAACTTCTCATTTGTGATCCGATGACAAATGCATGTAAAAGTTAGGGTTAATCTTCAATCAAATATATATGCCAAAAACGGCAATTCATTTGAATAGGTGGATCAATTTTCAATTTATTGCGCGCTCCTTTGAATTTTAAAACATATGTACTCTTGTAAATTTTGAGGGGAATGTCATTAAAAGAAAAAATATGAGATTGATAAGTATAATACCAGAAAAGAAGGCCTTCTAATAGACATGTAATTCGCAAACGTGGGCAATCTTACCGTAAACGCAAATGAAATAAACGGTTCAATATGCATTGCACAAACTTTCTCATATATGTACGTATATACGTTTGGTCCCTCCCTAAGGACTGCGTAACCTTACAGAGGTGGGAGGGTTTGTGTACTCTTACGAACCAAAGAGCTATGCCGGCGGGAGATAATTCTCCTGGTAGGACCATCCAAGCCGGAAAAGTCTGAGGGGAAGAGTCAGACTAAGAAGCAGTCTTGGGGGTTTTACATCCCCCTGTGCAAGGGCAGCAGCTTGCACAGTACCTCTGTAGGTGGTGATCATGTGGATCTGAACAGCTACAGATGGGTAATCACTCTGTGAAACTGCGATGAGGAAAGCAAGGGGAAACTACCTCATTATATTTCCCATGATAGGCTGAAAAGCTGCAAATACCTCTATGGATCTCTCTGGGGTAAAATATTCCGGAGGTAAAATAGTCCCCCAATCGGATCTCCGGGTGGGGACTACCCTAGGGGATGCACAGAGGAAATGTAACATTAATAGGAAAGCAAGTGGTGAGAAATTAAGAATAGGCACATGGAATGTTAGGACTATGAACTTAAAAAGGGAAATGAGAAGGAATAATGTAGGTATAGTAGGTCTTAGTGAAGTTCGGTGGGAAGGAGAAGGCGAGATAAATTCAGACGAATTTAAGATTATTTACTCGGGAGGGGAGAAAAAGGAAAGGGGAGTGGGGATTATAATGAGAAAAGAGATAGCTGAAAGAATTAGCAAGGTAGTGACAGTTAATGATAGATTAATAGCCGTAAAACTTCAGATGGAGCCAGTGGAAATGCTTATAATTCAAGTGTATATGCCAACAACTAATGCTGGCGACGACGAAGTAGATGAAATCTATGAACAGATTATGGAGATATTGGAGGATGAGGGAAAAGGAAGGATCACCACCATAGTAATGGGAGATTGGAACAGTGTAGTCGGAGAGGGACAGGAAGATAACATAGTGGGAAAATATGGGCTAGGGAAGAGAAATGAAAGAGGGGATAAACTTGTGGAATTCTGCCATAGAAATAGATTAATTGTAACTAATACATGGTTTAAGCATCACCAGCGGAGACTTTACACATGGAGAAGCCCAGGAGACCAGAGACGATACCAGATAGATTACATACTAGTCAATGAAAGATTTAGAAATAGCATTAAAAATGTGAAAACACTACCAGGGGCAGATATCGATTCTGACCACAACCTTTTGGTGGCAAATATACAATGTAGACTGAAGAGCGTTAGGAGAAACATAAGAGTTAACAAGAAATGGAACTTAGAGGAACTCCTTAAAAACAAGGAGGCTATCATGACTGAGCTGGAGGAAAGGTTGGGGGAGAGAACTGAGGAAAATAGGAAGAATGTAGATGAGGAGTGGAGATACATCCATAGCAACATTAAAGATGTAATGGAAAAGAAGGTAGGAAAGATAACGGGTGAAAGAAACAAAAAACCCTGGATCACAGCAGCCATGCTGCAAAAAATGGAAGAGTGGAGAAAGTGGAAGAACATAAACACTGAAGAAGGCCAAAGAAAGTACAAGGAGTTAAATAATGCGTTAAGAAGGGAAACAGATAAAGCAAGAGAACAGTGGATAAATGAAAAATGCGAGGAGATTGTCGAATGTGAAAGAATTTGTAGAACAGACCTCATGTATAGCAAAGCAAGGGAACTATTCAAGAAAAAAGCAAGAAAGATAGGACGTAAAGGAATCGTGAACAAAAGTGGTAAAATAGTATCGGAGCCAGACAATGTAAAGAATGTCTGTAAAGAATACATTGAGGTTCTGTATGACAAAGAAGGAAAGCCAAGAAATATTGAATTAAATGAAGAAGAGGATGTGGAAGAAGATCAGCTAGGACCAAGTATTCTCGAGTCTGAAGTTAAAAGAGCAATTGATGACATGAAAAGAAGGAAGGCTGTTGGGAGTGATGATATACCCGTGGACGTTCTTAAGGTTTTAGGGTCTAAAGCAGTTAAGCAACTCACAAAATTTTTTAACCAAGTATATGATACTGGCATATGGCCTGAAGATTTTTTAGATGTTGTGATGGTACCACTGGAGAAAAAGAACAATGCAAAATGTTGTAAGGATTACAGAACTATTAGTTTAATTTCTCATACAGCTAAAGTTCTAACCAGAATAATAACCAAAAGAATTTAATGTAAAATAGAAAAGGAGCTGCAAGATAATCAGTTTGGTTTTAGAAGAGGAAGGGGGACTAGAGATGCTATAGGATGTATGAGGATGATGATAGAAAGAGCGCTAGAAGTCAATAAAGGTATGTATTTTTGTTTTGTAGATTGGGAGAAAGCTTTTGACCGAGTGAAATGGGATAAAATGCTGGATATTTTAAACAAAATAGGAATAGATTGGAAAGATAAAAGACTGCTTAAAAACCTTTACTTTGATCAAAAGATTAGAGTCAGGGTTGAAGGAGAAGAAACAGAAAGTACTTCAATAGGGAGGGGAGTGAGGCAGGGTTGTCCTATTTCACCAGCGATATTTAATGTTTATGCAGAAACAATAACAGAAGAAGCGTTGATGGAAGAGAAAGGATTTAAGATAGGAGGTGAAAGTATTACCACCATTAAATACGCAGATGAACAGGGCTTAATAGCAGAAGGCGAGAAAGAGCTTCAGAGGATGACAGACAGACTAGTGGAGGTTGGCCAACAATATGGAATGAAGATCAATGCTGAAAAAACGAAAGTCATGGTGGTTTCAAAGGAACATAAAGAATTAAATATAATGGTAAATGGCCAAAAATTGGAACAAGTAAGTAGTTTCAAATATCTCGGCAGTATTTTAGCGCAGGATGGAAGTAGTACACAGGACATCAGAAGTAGGATTGCAATGGCAAAAGCAGCATTTAACGAGAAGAAGGAGCTTCTCACAAGCAAGAAAATAAATTTAGAAACAAGGAAGAAATTAGCAAAATGCTACATATGGAGCATAGCTCTTTATGGTGCAGAGACGTGGACGGTAAGGAGAAAGGAGGAAAAATATTTAGAAAGTTTTGAGATGTGGGTATGGAGAAGAATGATGAAAGTGAAATGGACAGAGAGGAAGAGAAACGAAGAAGTATTAGAAATGGTGGGAGAAGAAAGGACGCTAATAAAAACAATCAGGAAAAGAAAAGCAAATTGGATAGGGCACATATTGAGAAGACAGTGTTTACAAAGGACCTGTCTTCGGACAGAAGCATGATGATGATGATGATGATACGTTTGGTCACACTACACTCTTTGCCCCGAAATTAACGCTTGACAATTCACTGCCAATTATGTTAATAATTCTTTGCAACAGAACCAAAGCGACTGACATCATCAACCTCTCACATCTAATACCTCACACTAATAAGCGCGTGGCGTTAACAGAGAAATACGGAATTTTAGACTAGGGAATCCCCGGGTTCCCCGTACCTTTTGACGCATGCGCTGAGCGTCTTGTACAGAAATAATGCCACTAGACGATATATATAGTAATTTTAGGACATATGGCTTAGTTAGTATTATTTGTGACATCAGGCTGTACGATTGGATGGATTTTAATCAAAATCCTTATAGCCATTTTTGAGTATAACAATTTTTTTCAAAATATCCAAGAATAAAGTCAACTTAATTGTTGCGCAATATCGTTCATCTCTTCAGAGTATCTATTATAAATGGTATTATCCACAAATATGAGATATCATTCGATTTAGTTAAAGATTTTGAGTGGATCGCTGCGAAGGGGTGGCGTCCGGGCTTGGGTAAGGTAGCTTAGCGTACATTGTGATGTCACTGGACGCCATATAATGATTTTAGAGATATATGACTTAGGTAGTTTTATGTGACATCAGGCTCTACAATTGGATTGATTTTAATCAAATTTTCCGGCGCCGTTTTTGTGTAAATCAAATTTTTCTAAAAATCGCCAAGAATAACCTACCCATTATTTTCGCGCAATATCATTTTTATGAAGAACGGGTCTGCAAAAGATGGTATTTTGCATAAATGCGTGATATCATTCGATTTTATGTTCGCGTTTTGGCCCTAGAACCGCGAACAGACCGACAGAGAGACAGACGGCATGGCGAAAACCACTTTTATGGACTCAGCGACATGTATGTTGCTGATTTTACCCCATTTCGGGGGTGAAATCAAATTTTTTCACGGACACTTATTGGCCTCACATGTTAATTTTGGAAAAAATATATTTGGAATTCGCGAGAGAAATGTTACGTCGGGGGGTTTTCAACCCCACTGATTTAAAAATATGATATCAGTTTTATCCCCCGACCCACCCCTAAGGCAGGAGTAACTACCCCGTAAGAGAAAAAATAAAACAATGTTCATAAAAAATTTCTTGGGGTTTTTGACCCCGATGATTACAAAAACGAAGTGTTTGCAGCAATATAATTTTAAAACAATCGGAGTAATTTACTGTTAAAAAAAATAATATTACCGTTATGAATCACTATGTCACTCCTTGAGGGCACTCCTTCCGTGGTGGAGTGTGTCAAAGGTCATAACAAGTCAAACAATCACTTTCTTTAAACTCTCATACGAGATCGTTTCATAATGTAAAACACTGGGTCCTTTGGGAAAAATCTTCGGCACTTGTCCCGTTGGATAATTCCGTTCCTTCCTTCATAATTCGCATATTTTACAGGGGAACTAAAACGCTGGCACCTATTGACCATCTCCCTTAGAAAAATCTCGGTGCAAACCTCTCGTCTATTCATTTAAGCATCATACACTCTCATTATTGAGGATTTGCAAAAGAATTTGAGTTTGTGTTTACTTCCTACGAAGCCTCTTTCTTCACAGGATGAGAGATCGAGGGAAGGTTTTTTCTGCGTCTCATTTCTTCAGGGTATTTTTGAGGCTTCAAAACTGCTTTTGAGAGCAAAGTGGAGGAACCATTAAACCAGCCTCGTTAAGCGTTATATTTATAGCTGCCCGTATACAGCTATCCCTCGCATAACGACGTTAATTCATTCCATGAAAAAGCGTCCTTATGCGAAACGTCATTGTGCGAACATTAAAAACCCATATGAAAAATGTTATATTGGATTAACTGGTACCTAGCCGAAGGGTATTGGACTAATTTCACAAACAAGAAGGTAAATATACGCGGTAAAGTACAGGAAATACTCATAATAGTAGTAGTAGTACGTGCAGTAGATGTGCAGTACAGGAATCCTTCGTTTAATGCTATTGATGCGTTCCTGAAAAATACCCCCGTTACACACGACAAATGAAAACGAATTTCTCATAAGAATAGATGAATGATAGGATGCATTTCTGGAAAAAATTACTTCATTTTTGAAATCAGCGTGGTCGAAAATCTACAGGAAAATTTTTTCATTAATATTGTTTTTTTTTCTCTTACCCCAGCATTACAGGGAGGTCGGGGTTTAAAACTGATTTCATTTTTTAAATCAGCGAGATTGATAACCACCAGGATTTTTTTATGAACATTGTTTTATTTTTTCTCTTAGGGGGTAGTTACTCCTGCCTTAGGGGTAGGTCGGGGGTTAAAACTGATATCATATTTTTAAATCAGTAGGGTTGAAAACCTCCCGACGTAACATTTCTCTCGCGAATTCCAAATATATTTTTTCCAAAATTAACATGTGAGGCCAATAAGCGTCCGTGAAAAAATTTGATTTCACCCCCGAAATGGGGTAAAATCAGCAACATACCAACTTATCACCCCCCTTGCCCAAATCTTAGAACCCAGGGCAAGGGGTGTGCCTAGTTTTATTGGCAAACAATTAGCCCTTGATGTGTAAATTTAACAAAAACGTTTACACATCTTCCGTGGCTCATTCTGTATATAAGGGATATTTTCCCATAAACGCAACGTTATAAATATGTAATTCGTTCCTGGACACAAAATCAGACAAATATTTTTTGATATTACCTTATTTTATGTAGTTATCAATCTTATAAATGCTATCAATAGCCTCCTCCTGTACTTTAAATAATTAGCATAGCCTTTGCATATTTCGACGTCCTTAATTATGACCCTTACCAGGCAATGATGTCTATTAATATCAGCGGCACGCTCACCCTTTTCACTTCATTTAATTATGTCTAACTTCACTTCTAAGATTACACCTTTCCTTGATCTCTTACTCACAATTTCAGAAATGGTACTTTTCTTTTTTGAAGCCATTGCAAACCGTTTAGTTTATATAAATTAATCACAGAAACAGATCAAAGGTTGCAAAGGTTGGTAGACAAGAAGAAATAAAAATGGCACGGAAAAACAAAATAAAGCAAAACGAAAAATAGCACGAAGCGCGACCGATTTGCCTGATGAACGATATTTAGTCAAAATATCAAGCTACGCCTAATACGATGGATGAATAAGCAAGGGAATGGACGAATTATGTATGTTTTGTTTAAAATCTATTATGGACGAATAAGCGAAAAGACGAAAATCTGGGGGACAAATAGTGAGGGACGCCTGTTTCTCGCTTTACGTCGCTCCGATTTACGAAGTTACGTCGCCGATAAATTAATACCTGTGCATCGATTTACGTCGTTAGAGGTGAAAGTTTCTTCAATATTTTTGTTGCCACCTTTCTCAGGCAATTACATGATTAAAATACTGAATAAAACACATTGCGATCTAAATATCTATTCTCTATAATATTACATCGAAATAAACAACCATCTTAAATATATTGCTTCACTCCAAACCAGGGGCGGATCCAGAAACTCCCCGAGGGGAGGGCGATCGCCCCAATTGCCCCTCCCCCCTCTTGATTCCGCCTCTGCCGACGACCATACTTTTTGAAAATCCCTATCACCATCAGAACCTTTCTTTCCCTTGTCTTACAGACTTAATCTTCTGTAGAAACAAGGAATGTTGCGCGGAATGAATTTCAGAATGTACCCAGTGGATGGCAATGGGGTCGTCCAAGTGGAGGGCGATCGCCCCTCCCTTGGATCCGCCACTGCTCCAAACTCAGGCCAATACTCTCTATGTGATTTGAAGGGCTTTTAACGAGGAAGCTTAATGATAGAAAAAAGTTGGCGAATTTGTATGTGAAACGCACGGAATACCCGGGCACAGGAACGATTTTTACACGTCCAAGCTGACCGCGGAGCCACACGACCTCCGACTACTGGAATTTGTCGTGATTACCGTAAATTTGTCAGGTAATTGAAATTGTGACCCTCAATCGTAGAAAATTTCAAGCTGAATGTGATTATGCATATTATAATTTTCTAAAAATTAGAGAAAATTACTTAATATTAGAGAAACTAAAAATATCGCCACAATAACAATATTAATAATTCTAATTCACTTTATTAATTATATCTCTATACTTTTAATTACTATAACCCAAAAAATAGGCACTTTTTATACTTTATACGCGGATTAATAATTCTCTGCAAATAAGGCGTACATGTTTCCTGATAACAAAACAAAGCCTGCGCGATGAGAAATGCCTCGTGCGGTCAAACGACTAACAATAAGTCCGAAATTCGGGTTATAAACGTAACCGTGTTGCGGTCCTATTCCTGATGATCATGACTCTTTACTCGGACGAGGAATTCTCGCCCACTGCTTTCATTGGATGCACTGCATGCATTTTTTTCCGTTCGAACTCGGACTCAGTTTATCGACTATCTTGTGCAAACATTGAGGAGTTACTTCAATCGGTAGTGTCCAACTATCCTAAACTCCTCCTTCCCTCATACCATTGATTCTTATGGAAAAATTGCTTCGATTTACGTCCATTCGATTTACGTCGCACTTTTAAGGAACGCGTCCTCGGCTTAAATCGGGGTACTATACATGTAAAGCAAAATAAACACAAATGAAATATTTTTAGTTATTAGTGCATGTAAGCTCAAACCTTTGTGGCTCCGCACGAAGCAAGGAAAAAATATCGAAGTTTATAATTTAGATCGATGTTAAGAAAAACCAAATAGAATATAAAAATCTCCAACTCAAAAAATACGATTTCTGCACTATTTTTCTCGTGCGTATTTAATCAATTTAATATGTTAATTATGACGGAAAAAATGCGATCTAAGTAGATACTTTTATTCTTATTGTAGAATAAAATTTTAACTTAAGATTGTGAAACATTTCAAAGAGAGTTAGGCAAAAACTTTTCGAAGTGATAATATTCGCCAAAATGAATCATAAATTATTTAATTTGGTTATTAAAACTTAAACTTCGGCTGCTCGATAATACAGCATATAAATGAATCGGTTTGCGATAAAATTTGATAGCAATTATCACGAAGTCATTCCATAACAATACCTCTTTAACATTCATTCGTTCATTAAAATATTATCGGCCTGAAAAATACGTCATTTGAATGTTCGTTGATCAAAAGATACCGCAAATTTGCAATATATTTTGGCAATATGGGTCTGTATAGAGGCAGGATAAATATTCGTAGACTTTTTTGTTTGATGCCATCAACAATAAGCGATAGATTATAAAGTTTGGCAAACTCTTCGAAAATAATAAACACTTTCAAGCTGTCCGCAAAAGTTTTTTCTCCCTTCTCAAGCCATAAATGAGTGTATCATCCACTCCCTTTATACACACACACACACACACACACACGCACACACGAGACGCATCTCCCTCGACACGGCCTCCGAGCCATGGTCGGTGCATCTTCCCTCCGAATTCACACTTTTCTTCATTTTCCATAAATTATTACGCCATCATTCTCAGATTCTCACGGACATTTCTTTTTAAAAGGAATTTCCTTCGTTCCGCCATCTTGCGAAGCTTTGGAAAAAGGAAAAAATATCATTTTCCCGTCATAATAACAAATTTTTCACGTTCTCTGGAACGACTTTACTGGATTTTTTTTAACCTGAAAACCATAATGGAATTACCCGTGACTATTTTTCTAACTTGGAAATGCATCACGCCTTGAGTGGAGTGAAATAAACTCATTTTGTGCTGCAATGCATCCATTAAAATTAAAACCGAGCTTAAAATAAATCGATATTAATTCTGATGAATGGGGTAACCAGTGTGAAAAATAATATCATTCTGCGCCATATATATTTATAGATAATTGAAACACCAGATTATATACATGGAGAAAATCCCTCATATTTTTCTTTCCTCTGAAACTACGGTAAGATGTCAGAGAATCGTCTCCTTAGCCAATTTTATATCATGAAACAAGATCATGGATGTATTTCGACCAAATAAAACAGAAGGATCCAATTTTCTGAGAAGCCATAGATGACTAACATGCTGTAGAGGACTAAACATGGACATAATTTTACGTTAACTGCCGGGGTTTATTAACATAGGCATTCATAAACGTACCAATAGGATTATTTAATTTCATAATGAAATACAGTAGGTTAGAATGGATTCCGCACGCCGCTACAACCAGTCTAATTCGCGAGATACTCTCTTCCGCTCTTACCACGCCGCCCCCTTACGACCCTCGGCCCAACCCTTGCAGTAATCCCACATGAAGAAGAGGGTGGTGCCCGAGAGACAAGGGCTCGGGGCGGAGGGAGGAAAGGGGTGGGTAGAAATAGAGGAGGAAAGAAAAGAAGATTGAGGATTGAGGGTAGTTTGGAATAGAGGTGGGAGCCATTGGCGGATAAGGCCCGCTGGAGGGTGTGAGGGAGGGAATGCGAGAGAGAGAGAGAAGGGGAGGGGGTGAGACGTTGAAGGAAAAGAACGAAGTTTTAGGATGAGGTTTTTCGGAGATTGGAAGGGCGGGAGAAGGGGAATGTGAGGAGTAAGGACAGAAAATGTGCCCTAAAAATTTCGGACGCAAACCTCCCATATCTCTTCGGGTGGCGTGATAAATCTCCGGCAACAATGCTTCTCTACCCTCCTCCATTCTCTCCCCCCTCCTCCTCCATCTCCCTCCCTTCCACTCCGTCCTCCCTCTCCGCCTTTCTCGCCCCACGGTAGCTGGAGGCTCCGTTCCCAGCGCCACCCCGCCTCGCCGCCCAAGTCCGCAGTAACTCAATATTTTATTGGAAGGCCGAGGAGGAGGAAGAGTTGAGACGGAGTTTAAAAAATATAGAAGCGGAGGAGGAGGGGAAAGAGGAGGAAGAGGGGAAAGAGGGGAGTGAGGGGAGGGGGAAAAGGGGAAGGAGAGAAGTGGGAGGAGAGAAGAGTGGGAAAAGGAAGAGGGAAAGAGATTTTTCGCGAATAAAGTGAAAGGAGCAGAGAAGAAAATGAGCGTCGAATAAGAGGTGACTGCGGGAATCTAAAAGTGATCGCAAATGCTAACTACTTTTGGAAATATTTGTCGCGAATCAAATTCGAATCGTATACTAATAATTCATTAATAATTTTCGCAAACATTTTTCGAATTATATTTACATCTTCGTTAAAGTTACTGAAGTACATTGAAATATTTGTAAATTTACGACGTTAATGAAACTCATATTAGCTTAAGACTGAGAACGCTGCAAAATATTTCATGATCCCGAATCTGAATGCTGATAACTAATCAACATTTTATTCGAAATTAAAATCTATAATATAGAGAGCCATAAAAAATTTAAAAACCTATACTTGCGAAAAATAGAAATTCTGGTAAGCTTTACGAAAATATAAAACAACTGATCGTATCGATGCAATTAACTAGAAATGCGAACCATAGTCATCGGTGATGTTAATGGTAACTGGTAATTAAACCGAAAAGAATCCTTCTCCTTTTTAAAACTTGCTAATATCCAGTCCCCTTTCGTTCTTATTTCACATGTAAACTTTACTTCATGGGTATGCAGACGATTTATTAGCTAAGTTATTGCTGAAATTCAAGTGTAGCCACTAAAGCTTGAATAGCTTGGCTTAGATATCTGTACCTATGACTCGAGTACTAGACTCAAATCCATGTCTTTTGAGAGAGAGAGAGAGAGAGAGAGAGAGAATCAAGAAAGCTACGACGGGAGCGGGTGGAGGAAAAAAGGGAAGAGGAGGAAGGGAGAGAGTACGTGGGTGTGCGCAAGAGAGAGGTGAAAGGGGGGAGGAAGAGGAAATCCTATCCCACTGGCCATCTGTCACTCGAGAGCGGAATCAGGATTTAGTGGGATTCCGAGGGAAGGCTGAGTAAGGAGGTGAACGTACGACGATGAGGGAGAGAGGGACTGAATGCAAAGGAGAGCGGAGGATGTTTTATTGAGGAGGGAGGGGAGCATAGGTAGAGGGAGACGGAGTGAGAGATGGAGAGAGAGAGAAAGAGGCATCACGGAAAAAAAGGCGCGAGGGAGAAAAATCATTCTTATTACTAAGTTTCTGAGAAATTAATGTGGGATTTTACACGATTTATTTCTCAGCTATCCCCCTATTAAACATTAAACGTGGAAGAATGAGTAACTGTAGTCGCATCCCTTTCACAACATAAATTGGACTTAATCAGTGCTGTTGCGTTTGTCATCTTGGGGATGGTTCTAATTTTGTGCGAATTCTTGAAAGAAAATAGCGTATGTCCCGAAGAGCACGGCCAACTTAGGAAAGGCTACTTTCTAAAATTGTTTTTACAATCGCCAAAGTAGTTACGTCATGGTGTATACCAGTTTATTATTCAGATCGTTGGATAACTCGCATTTTTTCGGTCGTTAGTTTGCCATTTTCTCGATAATTCCGTGTTTTGCAGAGAAAATGAAATGAAAGTCTAGCGGGGTATTGTAACGAGATTAAGCCATCGCTGCATACGAACTGATAGAATGAATACTCATTTCTACAATATTACGAGCGTAGTGCAAATGTCGCTTCGAGTGCCGTTATGTAATTATGTTCGCAGATTCTCGGTAAGATAAGGAAGACGTCGAATTGATGCAGTAGTAGCTAATCTCTCATCCAGAGACGGCCCATAAAATTGGAATGGAGAATAAGATAGAGCGAGGGAAGCGAAATATAGATAATGAGGATGGGAGAGAAGAAGAAGAAAAGGAGAGAAATATGGGGGAGGGAGGGAGAAAGAGATGGAGGGAGAGAGGGAGGGAGAGAGAGAGGGAGGAGAAGAAAAGGAGGGCTACGGGAGGAGATTGTGGCCAGCAGCAGGACGTCATGGTCTCCTCAGCAGGTCGTCTATCCTCTTTCTCTGTCTCTCTCTCTCTCGCGTCGGGCCCGGAGTGGCTGAGGAGAAAGATCCACCTCTCGCCACCGCTGGGAATATGTGCGGAGTCTTGTGGAGTGAATTATACGAATTATATATCCCAGAAAATGACACGGAAAATATATATTCGGTACAATGATGCTGAAGGGAATCATAGATAAATAATCTATATATACGTATACACACGTACGGTTATGAAGTTGCCTCGCGATGGCGTGGTTAAGGAAAAGGACAACTTATTGGCAATTCGTTGCATACGTTAAGATTTAAATCTTTCAAATTTAAGACTTAAGTTTGAGAATATTTGTTTGCATTGACGATGCCTTACCGGAAATTACGACTTAAAAACTTTGGAAATTTTTATTCCCTTTTCGTATAATTATCAGTATGAATATATTTATTATATATTATATATTACATTATTATCCCGCAAATCGCCAATGACTTTTGGATGGGAATGTCATTACAATAAACATAAACTCTAGTTAAAGCCTCTATTGGGCTGTCTTATCGCCTCTGGGGAAAATGATTTGTAGTATCTCTCGATTCTAGCGATTATTTCGATGTATTTTCCGATAAACTCCGCTCTAGTCCTACGCTAATTAGCACCAGTGGGTACAAATATGTCAGGCACGTCCTCAATCAATTCGGGGCTATTAAACTTGTATGTACACATACTGTAGCATTATTAATGCAACTAAATGATAAAACCAGATACAAACAGTTTTAGCGCTTTTAATATTGACACAAAATCTGTTTACAATATATACACAAAAAATAAGTCAACTTCGAATTATTATTTTTCCTCCCTATTAACCAAACTGTTAAATGGGACTAAATTTATCGATAAGATTTCAATTATCAACTCCTATTTTACTTTTATATAAACGCTATATAATACGATAAACTAAGAAAAAATTGCAAAAAACTTCCACCCAGTAGGCAAATAGAAATGCTATGAAAGATCCTGATGAAAATTCTTTTTTAGGGAGTGCCAGGAAAATAGGCTTCTCCGGCTGCATCCCTAGGGAGAAGAACGAGGAGGCAGCATTGAGAGCGGGGGACGATGGGAGTGGCCAAGGGGTTGCCCGCCCTCTACTCGGTGCTAGAAGGCCCCCCGACGACGGATCGGAGGTCAAGCCCGCACCACGGGGAGCCTAACATGAATCAAGGCGAAGGAGGAAGCCTTAGACCCGCCGACACATTATCCTCACCACCAACGCCCTGCTCCTCCTCTCGCGCCGCCCCCTCATTCCCCTCCCCCTTCCATACGCCGACCCTCTCCCTCTTTACGCCCACCCTATCACGCAAGAAACGTTCTCACTATATACAATATAGAATTCCCTCGACACAGTATCGGTTACAAGACGCAGGCCATCTTGATTACAACAAGAAGTGACGTAATGTTTCCCGAATTTTGAGCCTATATGTAACTATTATCGGTAGCTGAATAAAATTAAGGCCGGATCGCGAATGGAGTATTTTTTTAATTGCAATCTTGGTTTGGATTCCAGGTAAGGTGGTGTACGCTTTCTTTTAAATAGCATTGAATTTTCCGATGGTATATTTTACGGGTTTTTAAAAGAAATAGTTTTTTTCGTTGAGACACGTGTATACGAGATAACTTGATTTTACACTTTATTAAATCAGGGTTTCTTGCCAAAAGGTACAAAAAGAATAATTTTTGATAAGTTAATAGTTAGAACTTACTAATTATTTTTGTACTCGGAAATTTACGATCGGATATTTATTATATATATATATATATATATAATTTCTTTAGATCTACTGCTGAACAACAGTCCATTTCCGAGCGCCAAAAATAATAAAACGAAGAAACTAAACTAAAACGTATTGTACTCACTAGCTTGTTGTTTAAAAATTCTAAATCCTTCTGCAGAATGACAGTTTGAATGATACAGGAATACCACCCTATGATATATAATATTCAAATTCGCTTCAACTTATGGTTATTATTTTCCCAAGGAAGTCTCGGATGGTATCAACATACTTATTTGTTCGCCGTTTTGGACCAGAGATTGAAAGCATAAACATAGCAATACCCTTGAGAGCATAATAAGAATGTGTGACAAAAGAATGGAAAAGTAAGAAAAGAGAGATGAGAATGGATGGAGGGAGAAGGTGGTGGAAGGAGAGGGGTTAAAAAAATGCCTGAGATGCGTAGTAAGGGGGTGGGGGGAGACGAGGATGGCATAGAGTGGGCGAGAGAAGAAAAATGTGGGATAGAAGATAGGAGGAGCATAAGAAGGTGGAGGTGGTGGGAATGCGATGGTGCTTGGTGGAGGGAGGGGAACGGGACGAAGACAGATGCTCCAGTGAAGAAGCGGGGCGAAAAAATGTTACATAATAAAGAATAACGGCCATGCATTTACTGGCGTGTGCTAAAATATTAAAAATTGAAGCGAAGTTGTGGATAGAAATATTAGTTTTGACCAGAGATCCTCAGTCTTAATTCGCTCATGAAATAAAAAAACAGTACATGAATATGTTTTCTTTGTTAATAATCGTGTTATAATAATTTATAAGAGTTGAGTAGATCACGTCTATTTCACATTAATAATATGATTGCTGTGAGTAATTTAAAGGCGCGAATTTAGGAATCAATTACTAATGCAGAACGTCGGCTCTACGCTACAAAAATGATTTTCATGTAGCGGTTAATGTCATAGAGATGTGTGACTAAATACTTATAGTTAAAAAAACGCTTTTATTGAATAAATAAATTAAAAGAAGGAAATACATGACGCGGTAGGAAGAGCATTGAAATGGAATGGAAGGGAGAGAGAGAGAGAGATGGTCAGAAGAAAGGACGAACGAGCTCTTAAGGGGAGAGACCCTGTTGGAGAAAGACGCTTCTGGGTGGGATGCCGGCGTTTGGGGGCCACCGTCACTCAGCTAGCGCCTAATCCCCTCCAACTACTCCTCTAATACCGTCTCGTTCAAAACCGTTTTTCACTCTTTTAGTTGATACGGGAAAATAAGTTGCGAAACACTCCATTTATTGAAAGAAAAATTGGGCTGCCCTCAGTTTCGATAAATACGTTGAAATTCAATGCATGTATTTATTTTATTAAATTAAAATCCCATCAGCGTTTTTATAACTAGCAAATATCGCAAAATTATTTTTTTCCCCTTGCAATAAGACAAATAAAAATTAGTATTAATTATAAATTTCCATGTGAAATACTCGTCTGATACCTTTCAGAAAATCATCCCCAGTTTATATTTTTAAAACGCCCTATTATTAGTGGTTTAGTTGCATAAACCTGCGACTAGGTGAATATATTAGCTGCGGGAGAAAGAAAGGAGAAAGGTCAATAATAGGAAGAAGGCCCTCCGAAGCACGTCCGTTCTCCTCCATTCTCCCTTCTCCAATCACAATGCGCACGAGGTCTTATCAGCCTAAATGCATCGCACCGCAAGTAATTGAGTGCCAACGCACGTCAAGGCGGGAGGGCGAATACGTTTCATCTTCCAATTGGTCGAGACTGTCTCTAGGATGCACTTTTGTCCAGCACACGGCAACGCCATTTGCGCCGCGCCTTTGTTTACCAAACGGTCCTCAACGCTATCATTATTCGGCGCTTTCTGGCAAGATCGCTTTGCAGTGACGGAACACGGAGGGGTCAATCGGTGGAGTGGTGTGAGGCGGATGTGCGAAGGGAGGAGGAGGTGAGAGGAGGAAGGTGAGATGGGAGGAGGAGGTGAGAGGAGGATGCGGGGGGGGGGGGTGCGTGGCGGGTTTGAATCGTGCAGCAGCCACGAGAATAGGAATTGACTACGTGTGTGAATCGAACCGAATATCAGAAAAGGTGAAGAGTTCATGAGAGAGGAATTCTGTCGAGAAGTGGAAAAGGAAGAGTTGGATTGGCAATTTCCGCGATAAAGGTTGTGCTGCGTCCTGAAATATTTGTTGTCAGGAAAAGTAAAATATCGATGCAAATCTTCCTTTACTCCCGAGATATATAAAATAAATTCCATTTAAATAACTTCACTACGAAAATATCAGTTTAAATTCATTTATATAATTGCCCTGTGAACAAGTCGGCTAAGACTTTAGAAGGCTCGATGTTAAAACTTGTTCAAGCCATCAGCATTATCAGTAATTATGAAATTATGTGACAGAAAGTCATCATGGATGATAGATGTGATAAACTACATTACATAAAATAAATAATTTGGAGAAATTAAACTTTGTATAAAATCTTTAACTGGGCGAAACTGAGTCAAGGATAATATATATATATATATAGCTAATCCAATAATTGCTTCGAAGATTTTACATTTATGTTAAATAACCAGCCATAATAACATGGAAAGTGGTTTATTCTGGGACAATGGATAAGAAATATTATGGAAGGAGAGTGTTTTCAAACGAGTATGCCCAACTTAAGGAATACTTGGCGATGCATGGGAGGGGGAGGTTCCGGGTAAGTCTTGTAGCACGGGTGATGGAAGACAAAGAGGTGGTGAAACCAGATAGGGGCCAATTATAACTTCCAGGGACGGAGTTGCAAGGAGAGGGAGGTGGCAGCTAATGAACTTGTCAGAATGAAACATGTCCAGGATTCTGCGGGCCAACACGGTCGGAGATCCATAGTTTGAGGGCTTAAAAGGAAGGGAGGAAAGGCCGAGAGGGAAAAATGTGCGGACGACGGGAAAATAATTTGTCAATCGACGGAAAATACGCGTTGATCACAGAATGTATAGCTGCTATTTATGATGTATGTATCTCCTCGCTTGTACAGAAGTAAAATTCTCAACAATTTTTTTTCGTTTTACTTAATTTAAAAGTTATTTTGACATATTGCTAACTATGAATCAATGATAAAGAAAATTTTGGAACATCGAACCTTTCAGAAGTTTTGTCGTAATATTAAGTTTAGAGAGTTCGTTACAACATTAAATTTCCTTTAATTTCATCTACCGGTCCTCAGATTTACACTGTAAATGCATGCATATATAACATAATATATGAAAAACCTTTCGACACAATCACGAATAGGGAATAATTCTTACTGATTGGACATTTCCGTGTCGGTACGATTATGTTATGCAGGTGGTATCTGTTTTTAACGACGCAAGCCATTAAATCACAACATAAACAAGATCGGAATGAAGAGACAACCATTGTGTGTTAATTTGAAAGGTACAATTTCCGTCGATCGCGCGGATAAAAGGAGGTCGGATAGGTTTGTTAGATCTTCGCCGACAACCTTCATTAGTTCTGAATTCTTGATCTGTTCGTTTTATAGCCATTCCCATTTCATGCAATATAATTCGGTTCCAGTTTTTTATATTGAAAAAATACTATGTACAAGAGATGGGTTGTAAAAATGAAGGTGGCGAAAGTATTTGCACCCGAACACAATAATACCATAAAGAAACACAACAACGAAAAATTTACAACAGGCTGATGTAATTTACGAAAAGTTGCATTAGTATTAATCCTATTAATAATTACGAGATATTGAATGCTGTCCACATATGATGACGTCACATGGATTCATAGTTCAAATAGTGTCGAATAACTTGAGAACAGCTGCATCAATTTAAAAGATTGTTTCAGTTTTGTTTAGATTGACACCATGACGTGTGTGTGTGACGATTATGGCCATTCGCCGTGTAAATCAAAGGCCCGAGTTTGATTCCACGGGCTTTATGTTTTTTCATTTGATTAATATATAATCGGAAGAAATCTGACGCGCAGAACTAATTTATAAATATCTTATAATTGAGATTTCGACGCAAGATTTGCACTATTTAACACGGAAAAGAATTGAATTTCTTATTCTTTTAGTCAATTCTATTATCTAATTCGTATTTTTTCACATTCTATGTCTATATTCGAGTCTTCACGAATTTCTAACATTAAAAAAAAAACGTCACTAGGGTTACAGACATTGTTGGACTTGGGTTTTCAGTACATTTACAATTAATTTACAGTCAAAGAGACGTATAAAGGATAGAAATCGATTAAACTTTTTGGATAAAACTTTCGTCTAAACATGAAACACATAAACGACCGCCCTAAGAAACTTCTAATTAAAGTCAATAACGATCGCAGATAATATCTATTATAATATACATTACTGATAAAATTAGAATTTATGGTGTCTTAAGCAATATAAAATCCAATGATTTTAAACGGTAATTATATTATAATTTTTCCGTTGTCATACGAAGGATTCTATTATTTTATTTATATATTGCTGTATACAATACGGTCATGATAGATCGAACTAATGGTACGGTCGGGCTGTTAGAATCTCGAGACTTTCGTATCCGGTCACCGTAATATGTACGTTGATCTTGTTGATCTCACGTTTCCCATTATTATTTATGCCAATGTTGGTTAGCGATTCATTAATATAGCTTATATTAACTGTGTATTATGCTGCATTAGTTATTTAGGGGTTATTTTAGTCTTTTAAAGGTGGTTTATGATCTTGTTTATGACGATTATTAGAAGTAAAAGTGTTTATCTATGTAACAATTTAATGAAAAACATGTAGTATAAGAGATCGTAATAAACCAGTTGACACTCATTTCCATTTTAGATCTTTAGCATTTTCATTTTATCATTTCTCTGCCAAAATTCTTATTATAAATTTTTATTATTTAATAGCGCCATCACTCTTACTATGTATACGAGAAAAGTGAATTCCTCCCTTCCTAGAATTCAAGTGAAATTAACCATGGAATATTTCCAGAAGTCTGTGCATCTTAATCCATAATCAAGACATTAACATGTGACTTCGTTGGAATACATCAGCAAGAAAGCAAGGCTGCAGTTAACCCCATCTTGTCAATACGCAGTATTATCTTTTATAGTCTCTTAAAGAATGATCATGAGAAATCAACATTCTTGAATGGTGGAGGAAACCTATGGTGTTCAGCATTCGCGGTAGTCGACATTTTTGTCGAGGCCACCGTTTCCAAATGCCTGCTGGTTGTTTTTTTACAAACCACAAGCTCGTTCCTACGCACTCCTCTAATGCACTGCTCCCTTCTTTCAACGAAGGACCCATTGTGCGCCTCTTCTATGCTATAGCCCTTTCTCGGCTTGAGGATCGGACGTGAGAAGAGAGAAGGAGCGGGAAAGAATTCGTAATGAGGCGAGGCTAGGATCTCTCCGCGGTCACCCCTTTTTGGACAGACAGACCCTTAATGCTCCCTTCCGATCCCCTTCAGAAACTCCGCCTAACTTGGTTTCGACCTGGCAAAGCCCTTTCTCAGAGTCTCCGCCCCCATCCCACAATGACGAGCCCCAGCCTCCACCTCCCAAAGACATGACAAGAATTCCTTATTCTTCTTCGGCTTTCGCCCGACCGCACCCTCGTGGTGATGCGGTAACCCTCATTCCGAGCCGCACCGCGAGATGTCGCCTCCCCCCATAGTGGTTGCGCTTTTTTACATTTTCCTCTTCTATTCATCTTAATATGGGGTTCTCCCTGCTTTTTTATACCTGAACTAAGCGATTACGATAAATCGGCGTAGAATTTATACTCGATTGAGCGTTATTAAACTGGGACTTTAATGAAAACGGCATTTATAGCGAAATCCACATCTTGAACGATAAGTCAGGCATTCCTTGCGGTACTCAGTCGAAGGTTTTTTTCCCAGAATTCTAATCGTAATTTTATATATCAAAGGCCGTGCAAACCTTCGAATTAATCCGTATTTTTTTTTCGACTTCCCCATTATTTCTGTTTACTTCCGCACACTTCATGCACATGATCCAACCCTTTTCGCTCGGATACAGTGGACCCCTCCGATACCTTCCTCATAGCAGCCAAATCCCGCTGTGACACAAACAGGAGGCGAGAGAGAAAATACCCTTAATCTCTGCGTGTAGCGTTAATGAAAAAATAGGGAGGAGAGAGAGGCGGCGCGAGATGGTAGAGGGATGGGAAGCGGGGGCGGGTCGCAGGTTTTTAGAGGGGTGTGATTAGTACGAAGGCCTGCGAAATCCGCCCACGGAAATAGATCGGCGTAGGAAGGTAGGCGGAGACCCCGAGCCAACGACGCTCGGCCCTCGGCCGCCGCCGCCTCGCCCTCCCCTCCCCCTCACCATCTAACTCCCCCGAATTTGCGGGGGAGGTCTATGCTTCATCCCCGGGAGTAAGCTGGCCTCGGTGATAAAGATGCCACCGAATTATTAAGTGGCTTATCGGCAGGGCAGCCAGCGGGGGAGGAGATGGAGTAATGGAGGGGAGAAAGGGGAAGGGGGCGCAAAGGAAGATACCGACGCAAAGCGAGAGAAAAAGGACTAGGAAGGGGCGGGGAGGGGAGGGGTGGAGCGTCTCAGCGAGCCGAAAAGGACACCGCCCGGAGCAATGTTACCAAATTCACATTCTCTTGCTGAATATCATCGCGTCTCTATTTCGTTTCGAGCTCAACAGTTTCACGTCTTCTAGTTCACTCCTTTGATTCACCTTATTGAAGGTGTTCGCGAGTTATGCCGACCTATTCTACTCACCCTAGCATAAAAGGTAGGTTATTTTTCCATAGGCAATGGACTAAAAAGCGTTTCTGGAAACTACAATTAGTAATAGCAAGAAGGCGATAGGGGTACGTGCGTATTTATGTCTGTCTCCGCACAGATTTTGGCCTATATAATTAAATATTGTATCTGTCTACGCCACAATAAGGGAGATGGAAGCAGTTGGGGTTGGCCATTTTTATTTAGGGGATCATGGTGGAGGAGGAGCGAGAAGAACAGATTTGGGGGAAGTCATAGGCGTTGGGGCATAAGGGATAATGGTCGAGAAACACTCAAAAGAACATCATCAAATTAAAAGTGATCCCTTAATGGATATAACGCATTGGAAGTAATTATAAAAGTACTTCAACGATTCCAAAAATAGAAAAAGTGAATTGATAGGATGTGCTGTAGTTGGAAATATCGGAATTAAAGCCAAGACAAAAGTAACAATTACTTGCCACTGTAATGCCTCCTATTTTTCTATGGTGACTACTTTGCGGCTACTCTCTCCAACGAGATTAGAAGAACTGCCGTGCTGTGGCAAGTTCCAATAAAATACATAGAAATATTCGTTTTATTGTGTAACATATTCAGATACGTATTTGGTATTATGCAATACGTAAACTAATAATTAACTTATTGTATTTACCACGCTCACTTTCATTTCTTGGATAATAATCAATGCAGAAAATTTTGATATTTCAAAAATACTGAGTAGTCTTCTTGGTGCAGCATAACCTGAAATTTGAATGTAACGGTGGAAGAATATAGTAAAAAGGACTAAAACAATAATTTATACAGGAAATATTTATTACTTAAGGAATATGGATAAAATTACCCTAATCTATTTTTTATAAAATAACGAATTGTGTTACAAAATCGCAATAAATAAAGCTTTCTATCTTTCTTTTCATTTCTTCATTTCATGGAATAAAACGCGATTTTTTATTATCTCTTTTCCCATCTCATAAAAAGTGTACAACATCCTTTAAAAACATTGGACTCGTTTCAGAATGCTTGATTTTCTGTATTTCACGCCGGATGACGAGGCTTAAGAGTATCACAGTCATAGCATCACATAGTGTAGCATTCCGCAAAAGTAAAGAATCACTGTTATCAATAACTGTGATGCAGATTTTGTAAATAAGTTTATGCTATGCTTTGAGTACAGTGTAATTTATGTGACAGTCTATGATGGGATTTATAAATATACCAATAATAGAAAAATATAAAAATTTAAGCAATTATTCCCGGAAGAAAACATTTGTTTTGCGTTTTGGAGCCGTACCAACAGCAAAGCGAATTTGACTTAAATAGCTGTCATGGAAAGCTGCAACACAAGATTAAACATGTTTAAAAACAGATTATTTTTATACACACACTAACACAGCTAAGGATTGGACCCTGATCCTTACTGATTGTAATTAAAAACGCAAGTTGCGTACACAGGAAAAATGGCGGCTCCGCCAAACAAAAATTACTGAGTTAAAATAAAGAAACGGATCATTCGAAATAATAATTCATTAATCCTCTATCATTTTAGGTGAAAGAAGCTCGACTAAATAAGTAAGTTATTCAGATGTTGCTCAGTATGAATCGACAAAGCTGTACAAACGGAAATTATTTAGCATTTACCGTTTAACCTTATTTTATTTTTATAACAAAATAATCGAATCTTATTATACAATCATTATAATAAATTTGCATTTTTTCCCTTTTTTTATTTCACGTTATAAAAGTACGATTTATTTATGCTCTTTATTTCTGTCCCTCAATCAGTATTATCAAAATTTCTCATTGTTAAAATCTTGAAAAAAATCCCTTTTTAATCCGGCATAGATTCGGATTTTCTTTTCGATAAAAATATACTTAGTTCTATCGGCTGTACAACTAACCAAGTCTCAACTACGTGCCTTGATTCTAATTATTTTGCTAAAAAATTATTGATAGAAATGGAGACGCAATTTTTTTATAGGAAAATTTTTATTTTGAAAAGTTAATTTCGTCATAGCTATAGAAGGTATAGCATAACATTTGTATTGAGTAGGAATATTGCGGTATAAATAAATTTTTATTTGCAACCTATAGAAACTAAATATGCGGTTCCTTCATTTGTATATCCATTTCATGGTTTAATAAGAAGAATAGGACCACGAAGGAGATGGATACCGGCGAAATTAATTATATCAAAGTAATTTTGGATGAACGCTTATAGAATGGAGGGGATGGTTTTGACTGTTGAGAAAGAGTGGGAAGAAGAGCATGGGAGAGGGACAGCAAGCTTTAGCCTTAAGATGTGGAGATGGAGAGAGATATATATATATATAGAGGAAAGATGGAGAGAGGAAGTGTCAGTGAAAAGTCTCAGAGTAGGGAGGAGAGAGATAGAGGAGAGAAAGACTAGGAGTTGAGAAAGAGAGAGAAAAGAAGAAATGGCGGAGGGAGGAGAAGAGAGAAAAAATATAAAATAATGTATACACGGATATAAAAAAGGGAGCATTCCGGGGGAAACTTCCCTCGTGTGTTTTTAATGACGTAAACGATTTACGACAAACTCCCCACTTAATAGCGCCATTCGTAAAAAAAATAAAGACAGTGGAGGAGGGCTTGAGAGTTGGCGGAGATGGATACGTGCTATGGCGGGGTAAGTGGAAGGAGAGAGAGAGAGAGGGAGAGAAAAGGGAGAGGAATTTTTTTTCTCTTTCTCTCTCTCTAGGATAAGGAAATAAATAAGAACCGCGGCTCCAAGAGATATTGTTCATTAATTAACACACGACTACAATTTCCCAACAATATATATTTTTCAAAGAATACACGCGTTCCGATAACGCTTTGCGTTTTCGAGGGCGGCGTTTGGGCAGGGAGAAGGGGTCGGAACGATGCGGTCAGAGGCTTATAATATAAGTTCCCGGACGTATGGATCGCCATATTCGGGGTGATCAAAATCCTGGTCGGCGATCAAGCGAGAGGAAACTAATCAAGATGTACTGCGTCTCATAAGTTGCGAATCCAGCGCGAGGAGGGAATTTTGTTTGCTTCGACCGACTCCCTCGAATACGCCTCGCACTCCTAAAACGATATATTTCATTTTTCTAAATTAAAGTCGCTCCATTTTTTTTGGCTCTTCCCTCTCGCAATCCAGCATGCCGTCGGGCTATAATTCCCGAGCCTCTCTCTCCTTTTTCAACGACGGGAAAATGGGGTGCAGATCCCGAGGAGGAAAGATGGGAGGGGAAGATGTTCTGTAGAAGGTGTCGGGGGACGGGGAGGAAGTTGACAAGAGGTGGCGGAGGCGGGCGGCGGAGATAGGGAGGTGGGGGAGGTAGGACGGCGGGGGCAGGAGGCATGGGCAGGAGGGGGAGAGGAGGAAGGCGAAGGAGGACGTCGGCTGGAAAACATACGAGAGGGAGTGTGAGGTGTAGGCTAAGAAGCGTGTGTTGCGTAAGGTGACTCTCTCCCCTCCTTCCACTCCCCCACCTCTCTCTCTCACCCCCTCTCTCCTCTCCTCTCAAACGCTAGTAAATGAAGCCGGAGCCACCCGATAGAGAGAAGATAGGGAGGGTAAGGGGATGAAACGATTTACGGGGAACGGAGGCTGATCAACCCTAATGGTGGCTTCATTATTTATTGCCGGCTTATTTTTTTTGCCTATATCTACATAAGCGGGCGCCTTTCTTTTTCTCTGCTTGCTTAGGATGGTGATATATTCTTCGTTTAATTATTTAATCTCGTGTCTCATTTTTTTGAACCGTTGACTTTCATCGTGAGATACCGGCACGGAAGTACGGGTAGCAATGATTTATTTCGGAAGGATGAGTATTTTTTAGAGTTTAATTTATCTCGAGAGTCATTAGGTAAATGAAAAAATAGATTATTAAATTTTCATTCTAGCTTAGAGGAAATAATAGCATTTGCTGAGATGCTGATAAGATATTGGGGTTTCTTTTTATTTTCTTAAGTCATAATGCTTTAATATTATATGCGTTCTTTGACTGTAGTACACAAAGTAAACACACATAGGGCAGATTGGGTCCGTCTGTCCGTATCTGTAAATTCGTTCGACTGATATAACTGAGCTACGATTCCGGAGATCTAGGCCAAAAATTGTTGAGCGAATTCAATTTGTGCTCATATTGGCCAAAAGTCACATATCCTCCACAAAAGGGCCCGAATTAACTATCGCTTTCATCTCGTTACTGAAACGAAAACTGCTTGTAAGTTGGCAACACTTCTGATTATTGGACTTTCTTTGAATGGAGAATTTCCGAGATTTTTCCAAAAATTTTATCAGGTTTTAGCAAAATTATTGAAAAAGGATTAAATTTCAATATTATAGTCATCAATTCTATGATTTCATCCATTATTGGGCAAATCGCATGCGCTTCAACGTAGAATACACCTTTCCACTCATTTTACTCTAATCTTAATCGTAAATCGTCATTTATGAGAAAATAATCAATCAGATATTTTTGCGATGCAATCTTTTGCTGCTGAAATACGCTTCTCCAATAATTCATAATAATTTATCATGAAATGAGATTTTCTTATCCTGCCCCTTTCATTTAATAGAATGTTACGTTTATTTCTGGAATGTTACAGAGCATATCACTTAAGAAATGCATGTAAGGACATTGGATATACACCTTTATGGCACGTGGGCGACTTAATTTGTAGGTTTAAATTAAAGAGGCGGTCGATAACGTATATATAAGTAACAACTCATTCCTCATTATCACTTTCTAACTGGAAATATTCAAGGACGCAGGCATCCTTTTACAATATTTGAACAGTTCATTCCAGATCTCTTCAAAGGAGCGACGGGAAACAGCCCGCCCCTTGTAAGTCATCCTTCACTCCCTCACCTCGGCGCGGCTATCTGCTCCTCTTTAGTACTCGATATCACCGAAAGGACTTCCACATTGCAGTCCATCACTCGGAAGAGGAGGAAAAAAAGGGGAGAGAGAGCGCTGGAGGGCGGCAGCCGCGTCCTCTCTATCTTATTTTTCTCTCCTCTTGACTACCTCCCCCGTCACCGGCACCCAATGCAGCGACCGCCCCCCTTCGGCTACCCCCTCCCCCCCATAACAACGCTCATCCCTCCTCCGCTCCTTAAACCAGACCCTACATCACCATTATCACTCGCCCATAATGGAACATGCCCCCGGCGCCGATTCGCCCCCCTCCCTGCCCCACCCTTCTCCATCGCGATTGCTTCATCCCCCACCCACAAAACCACCCACCTCACAACCTTATACCCGCCAAACACCCCCGCATCCCTTCCATCTCTCTCTCTCTCTCTCTGCCCACCCACTGCCTCCCTACCGTGCACGCTCTGTGGGTCGGATACCTCGGATAACGAGCCTCTAAACACACATTGCGGATAGCCGCCGCTGCTTCAACCCATACGGCGACAACCGCTGGAGTTTAAACGGAGCCAGAAGAGGGCTGAGACTTCGGAGTTTTTTTTAGGCTCCAGTCATTCCTCCTCCCGATTCTTTGCGGGCTCTGAAAGCGGGAGGAGATGCAGAAGTGGGAGAGTGGGAAGGTCTGAGTGGAGAACGATAATCTCCTTTTGTCGGTAAATGGAGCATGCTAACCGAGTCCCTTTGGCTTGGAGAGGGATTCTCCCTAACCAGCGCCCTCAATCAGAGGGCCACCGCAAAACGTTTCATGGATGGGAATTATTTCCCGCTGATTAAGCCTACTGCACTCTCTTGGTGCTAATTGAATTAGCCTAGGCGTCACTTCAGGCGTGTAGTATTCTATCACTCCGACCAAGTGGCTTTACATCTTTCCATTGCCTCGGATCCGCAGCGAATTAATAGGTTGCTAATTTTGGTCGCTTTATATATTTTCCATGTAAAAAACTGAATAAGATATCAGATACATGTTTCATTTAATTGCATTGGAAATTTAAGTTTGCTGAAGCGTGTTGTTGTATATCCAATTAAATTAAATATTTAAAACTTTATCTTTTATTGAATAGGGAAATAACTTTAGACCAGTAAATTATTGAATATTCTTGCAGTTTATATTTGAAACCTGAAATAAACAGCTTACAGCCGTGTTTGGGAAATCTTTGAGCGAATGATTTTCCTCTAATGCTTTTTCTTTAAAACAAAATATGAGTAATTTTTTTAATCTTAAAATGAGTGCATGTATTTTATTCTAACTATGAAAATCGCTATCGGCTTCAAAAATTCACGTCCGGTAAATCAACATTACTTCATGCCAATTTCTCAATTATTGTGTTGGTTACCATGGTTTACCCAGTAATCGCAAACCTACCATCAGATTCGTAACTCTATATGAAAGTTGGTTCTAAAATTATTCTGAGATTTGGAGATGTGAAAATAGTCCTAGAGAATGATGGGAATTTGAAGATAGAAGAGTTAGGTCAGTTAAAAAATTTTCAATTCACTTACATGTTTTCAAGATTTTGACTTAATTGAAATTAACTTACATGTAATGGCATATTCAATTCTTGCATAATTTTAGTTTTCAGTTTGGTTGAAAATAAAGTTGTCCTTGCTACTTCGACAATAGAAAATTGCTTTCACTAATTAATATCAACCATAATTACAAAAAGTTTGACTGAAAGTCGTTAGAATCTTGGTCTAAGCAATATCTGTGCTGTAATCTAAATGCGCATTTTTGACACTCGGGCCTTTTGTTCTATCGAAATTAACTTTGAATTAGTACTCATAATTGCCCCAATCTTACATTCGAGTTGGGAATGCCATGCTGGGGAGATAGGGAGGTTCTACTACTGGAAATCTGGCAATCACTGGAATATGTTCACGGGGGTGGGTGGCATATGGAGGGAGACGGAAGATTTAATAAGTGGCCAGCGGCGGCGTCGGCGGAATCGAGGTAGACAGGGGCATAAAAGGGGGAGTGAGAGAAGGAGAAAGGACGAGGTTATCTCACGGACTATGGGGGAAGCAACGCATGGATTGCGGGATAAAGAGAAGGGGTCGAAGGGTCAGCGTATTCGGAGGAGCAGGCCCGCTGCTACGAGGGCGGACGCAGATGGAGCCACCGAGAGCCGGAGTCCGGCGCGGTATGCTAATACGCAAGCATAAATGATTACCCAGTTGGATTAATTGCAACGCGGGGAGAGAAGGCATAGTGGGGGAGGGGGGGGCAGGAGGAAAGAGAGGGTGAAGGATTTAGTGATAGGCGAGGGTAGGGGGTATTAGGGAGGGTCCGAATAGCAAAGAGGCGAGGGGAGAAAAGGGTGTGTGGTGGGAGGGGAAGGAGGCAGCAGTAGAATGTTTATTGGATCTGGAAGAGGAATGTGAGGGTTGGAGAAGGGAGAGGGGAAGAATCGAATTGTACGCGGGCCGGCCTCCTCTCGGCTCAATACGTCCATGCGTGTCACCCGGCTCAATGGGAAAGAGAAGGAGGGAGGTGGGTGGAGCCGGAAAAGAGGCAATGCGGGCAAGAGACACGGGAAGGGAGAGGGAGGAGGAGGTAGGTGGCAGCGGAGAGGGCTTGGGGGACTTGCCCTTTTTTAATTGTCCTGTGGGTAGAAGGGAGAACAAGGTCCGCGCGTATTGGAAGTCTAACGGTCATTTCTCACAGCCCTTCCATATTTAAAGTATTACGACAAATGATAAAATTTCCTGTAAATCTTAAATGTCTTGCTTTTAATTTCGGACACTGAAATAAGAATTTTTATGGTGAAAATTACCCGAGAATACTTTTTTACAATCCATTTTGTTAAATTTTTATGTTATTGTCATGATATTCCATAACATTAACAAATTCTAATGAAAAAATATTTTTTTAAATCTGAGGAATATAAAAGGTAATTTCGACCATCGTGAAAAGCTGAAAATAAACATTTTCTAGAAATCTAAGAAAAATATTTCAAATCTTGTATCAAAAAGGGATCGATTTCAGGAATGAGCCTGTGAATTTTCAACAATATAAGCCCCTTGCAGAAATAATCACAGCGGCACTTTTATTTATTATGAGTAGGTGCTCTTCGGGATGAATAGTCTTCCACGGTGAAATCGAGGGACTCGCCGCCTCCTTCCTGATACCTCGCTCTAACGCTAATACACTGTTCGTTCCGCACTCTCCCAGCATCCCCTCCCCCCTCAGCCCAATCCCCATCGCCTCACACACCCCTCTCTTTCGCTCGAGCACCCAACCCTCAACGCACAAACACAAACACACGCCGTAGCAATCAGAAACACATTGCGACCAGTGCCATTAGCTCGGCTCGCTGGAGGATTGGTCGTGTGGAAAGGGTTGACGGTCAGATGGAGAAGGGAGGAGGAGAGAGCTAGAGGAAAGTCACGGGGGTTGGGGCCTCCTATAGGTGCAGGAGGAAGGGGGTGGGGGAGGCCACGGACACGAGAGACAAGCCGGCGAACGAGACAGACGGCCATCGCACTTGGACGTGCTGCAGCAATTAATTTCGGCTCATGTAAGGCGCTCGAAGATTAATACGACCACGGAGTGGGCAGCAGGAGATCTACTTGCTATTAGAGTCTTGCTCGGTTTGCTATTTCGAAGGATAATATAGAGAGGGCAGGATTTCAGTCGTCCTCGTTCCATGCTAATCCACGCCAATATGGTAGAAAAGGGTATTAAAATTACAAATGTAAGGCAAAATAGTTTGTCTTCCATCATTTCGTATGAATGGGTTATCTAATTTCAGCAACTTAAAATGGGTACGGGAAGTTTAAAGCGGCTTATGAAATAAATGATAATGTAAATGTATTTTAAAATATGACTGAAAATTTTCAAGGTGGATAGAAAACTGTTAAAATCTTGACAATTCCAGCATGAATTATATGCTATCTCAAATGACGTGTTATCTAAACTGCAACTTGGTGTCACATCATGATTTAATTTTTTTTTAACTTTTGAACCGTGATATATCGATCAAATATAAGGAAATACTCGGAGAAAAGAACGATTCACTAAATAATCATGTATAGATAAATTTAAGCCTTAATGAATGAAATATCATTATTTTAGTTAGTTTGAAGAGTCCCAACGAAAATTAAATGGTAGTCCCCAGAATATTTCATTACGAAACAAAAACCTGACTATTCCTTTAATTTAAACCAGGGTAAAACAGTGCGGACTCGTTAAAATCGAGAAATCAATAACTAGTTAAGGACTTTTCAACTCCAGACGTATTCTCAGAGTCCGCAAAGCGACCTCTCTAAAGTACTACAAATAGGGAGCGCTTCGTAGAGTGGGCGTTGGTGAATGTGTTGGGGCTTCTGGGATGCAAGAGGAAGAGAGGTGGAATGAATCGAGATGGCGAGAAATAGTCATTGGTTACTTGAGTATTCCTTGGGCGTCTGTCTCCTCTCTCTCTCCCCGACGCAACCCTCTTCCCTTCAGCACACTCTCTTCCCCTCAGCACACTCTCTTCCCCTCAGCCCTCACTCCTTGGAGAGAGCCCCTCCCTCGCGAACACCGCCTGCATCCAGACTCCTCTATTCCCATTCGTCAAAACGCGCGAGAGCCAAGGGATGGCGGGCAGGCAGGTTGACTGGAGGGACCGAGGGTTCGAGGGTTTACGTAAATGGACTTTATTGCCAGCGGAATCCACTTTTAATACCATGCGTCTAAACCGCTTCCCGAAAGAAGATTAGACACTCCTGAATCGTGACAGCCGTTAATCAGCGTAAATCAAAGAGCATACTCGCAGAATATGGTGTTCCTGATCACGCTCAGAACAGCATTAACCACGAAGAGGAAAAACTACGATACCGCGTCTTAAATGGGCCTCGACGATGCGTTAACCACGGTATTTAGAAATCGCAAATCGCTCATAGGCCGCGCATCTTCGAAATAACTGGCTGTTTCACGAGTTTCAATCCGGAATATCCATTTGCAATTCTCGCATATGTAGAGTATCCCGGGTAGATGCCCTAAATAGCTTCGACGACAGGTTAATCACGAAGATTACGAATCACAAATCACTGAGAAAGTGGACCATTCTCAATCAATGCTGTGATGCATGGATTTTTAATTTGCCGGAGAAAGGGATTGAAGAGACGGGATGAATGGAGATCCAGCGAAAAGGCACGTGCAGAGTACTTCGCTGGGAGAGAAAATGGCGGCCCGGTCATTAGGCACTTTCACTCCTTTGCATCTTCTCCTTGGTCGCCTCGAGTCCCTAACTCCCTCTCTCTCCTTCCCACTCTTTTCCTCCTTCGTCAAGAATGCCTCGAACCCCATTTAATTCCACTTAAATGCCTTGAATCTTTTCATGTCTCCGACTTTGGTTTTTTCATAAATCCATCCCACCGCTCTTCCCTCCCCCTTCCCGATTTTTGCCCTAAGGAAGAGGTGGGTCATATAAACTCCTTAAAAGGAGCAGAAAAGACGATAAGGGAAGGAGAGGAGAATGAAGGTGGGTCTTAAGGAGAGATGGAACGGTGTTTTAGGAGTAAAGGGATAAACTAAAGTGCTTTACGACCCTTTCTCTCTTCCTCTCCCTCTTTCCATCATCGAAAACTAAGGATTTCGAGCAAATTTCGACTATCTTCAGGAAAGCGTATGCAATTGAGACTTTAGGACGGAAGCTACCACGTAGTCACGAGGTGAACAAATTCGGTTTCTTCCCCACCGTCGGGTTTACTGCGTTACTTTCATTCGTGGTAAAATAATAGTAGGAGGCATTGTTTTTTCACGGGATTTGTTTCACAAATTTTAATTACGACACATGAGATATTTTAAAATTTATCATTATATATAATATAACGAGGCAAGTTACTTAAGTGACGACTTTAAAGTAAAGCAATATATCTTATAATTTAATTATGATCTGTACGGAAGTTGACGAAATAAATTAATCAGGGTTTTAACTCTATAATAATATATATTATTATTTATATATGTAATTGTAAATACTCATAAAACAATAGAAATTTAATTTAATTTAAATTTGCATCTAGCTAGCAATTAAAACTTTAATTTTTATCATCAGAATAATCTGTCCATCTATCAAACATTAAAATTAAAATAGAATTCGAAATGTGGTCAAAAGGTTAAAGTTAGAAAAAATAAATTTCAAAAATGAATTATGATATTCTCATACGAAGTCATTTCTAATCTGACGAAATTACGTGTTCTGTGATACTAACATCAGAATTTCTCAAAATATATTTCACTTCTTAAAATAAAGCTCTTATAAATAGCAACGGGTTTAAAAAACATCGCTGAAATTTTCCCTTGATTATTAATTTAATGAAAAGAACGCATTTCGACTAATTAAATCTGCTATTCCACACGCGCCACCTTATTCTACAAGCCAAACATTATAAAAGCAGAAACTAATATGCAAATGGAGAGAAGTAGTGAGAGAGAGAGAGTGAGGGAAAGGAAAATTTCGATTTTGTGAAGTTTTAAGTATCCATTACATTCCAAGTCAATATTAAGATATCTGTCAGTTCTTAAATTAAAATTCCTGTATATGTACTTATGTTTACGAAGAAAAGGCCATTGGGAATTACCAAAAGAAAAGCAATAGCACTTAATACTCTTGAAGAGTAGACGGTAGAACAATCATCATGAAACTGTGACGACGTGCTATGCTAATTGACTCACTGTGACCTACATTTTTAATTTTAATTAGATTCTTATCAACCAAGTCCTATAGAAACACTGAAATTCAATCGTCGTATTTTTTATAAATCACTGCACACTGCCAATTAAGAATAATAAACTAAATCCTAGATTCAACTGGATGTATGATACCAAGTATCCAGTGAAAATAAATTCATTGTACAGATGAAAAAACCAACAACAATAGTTTTCGTTTCATCGCAGAGCTTCTATGATGGTTATTGGTTTCTAATTCCAGGTCAGTGGGAAATGCATGGGAGAGAGCTGCTTAAGATGGTAATAACATTCATATTCGGAGCCAGGATAGGGTGAATGCGGGTGGTCGAAGCAATCGCCACGTTTGGATCGGCCGCGTATCCTAGCCAACGCTTCGAATACGACGGCTTGCGTTGCATACGCATGGAAAAAAATGAGCCATCAAAAGCTGCTCGACGGACGGAAGTGCGAAATGGTAAATGGCGGGCATGGCTCCTGCCAAAGAGACACCGCTTGACGCAGTGGATGGGGTAGGGCGATGATCGGGGGAAGGGGGAGAGGTGGTGAGCATTATCTCCCCCACCCTGCGCATTCTGTTTTTGGAGCCGCTTACTTCCTCCGCGGGGCATGACCACCAAATGACAGGTACCGTTCTCACATTTCGCTCGCGGCGTATGAACCCTACTTCGTAAGATATTCGAGTCTCGAAAGGCAAAAGAAAACTGGCCCCTCAAATGGCCATTGGAGGGCTAATGGAAACTGCATATAGAGACACTTGGAACGATGGCCAACATAAACTCCAAATAAAGTTGTACTGTTAGTAAATATTTTTAGAATATTTGTAGCGTAAACTGGGCATGATAAAAATTTTCAAGAAACTAAATACAAAAGTTGAATTTAATCAATTTGGAGCTGCAACAAAAGTTGAATTTGGCCATTTTGAAACTACAATCCGTTTGATAAGACCTTAAATTGTTGCAATATGTAGTAGTAGATTTGACCTAATATAATGGCAATGAGTGAGATGTTACAGGTCATGGCGAAGAGATTTTATATTCGCCTATTAAAGTATTATGCATACCTTCAGCTAAAATGTATCTTTCAATTAATTGCTAAATATTTCAATTGAATAATTAAAACAAATTAGGTTTCAGAAAAATATCACTGCTTCATGGTAGGATAACTCACATTAGACTATAGTAAGAAATAATATTCTCTATTTAGACATCAGTTTTCTGTTTTAATTGGTCGATTAATTACGAAATGCATTTTGGTAACTATTAATCAATTTGACATACAATTTATGAAAAATAAAAAGATTTTCCAATGCATTCATTCAAATAAAATAATTGAAAGTATAGAACTTTTTTGTTGAACAGATTTCAGTATCGACCATATAGTGCCAACTCATTACTTAATAAAGACAATTTTGAAATCCGATCCAAATGAAGAGTTAAAATTAAAAAGATTACAAGACAAGAAGAAGAAAAACGTTCATCTGATCTACGACATACCTCTTTATCCATTCGGGTATCGAATCTTGCCGTTCAGGTTGTCGATGTTAAATCAATCCCTGTCTCCTACGATACCGGAACTCCGTCGATGAATTAAGTTATTTTATGTGGTGATAATACCTAATATATATTTTGCCAAACCTTTCTTGAAAACTATGTATTTCTTATTCTGAATTTTATAACTCGATAATAAACACTATGCAAAATGATTCACACACAAACTGAAGAGCTTCTTCCAGCAGTACTTGATTAAATGTTTTAAATTGTAATTTAAAACATTTTTGTGCTTTTTTGCAATTCTTTGATTTTAATATAAACTAAATAGAATAGCTATGGGCAAGTTGTTTATTTTTTATGGATAATATAATGAAAAATATAAATATTAATAATTTACTTACTAATTTAATAAATTATACCTTCGTGTAAGGATTTAGTTATTACTCATCTGTTGGAAATTTAAAATCTGATATCCTTTCCCTTTTTGCATTTATAGGAATGAAAGCGCGTCTTCTACCGCACTTACTCCAGTGATAGGTCTAAAGGAATTAGACGACACGCAAGTCAACACAAAGGTTTGCGTTGAATTTCTCGCAAATAAATGCGAAATTGTGCCAAGGAGCTTTAGAGAGGTAAGGTCGTGTATGATTACACTGAATTCAGACAATAAACTTAGCTTTGCCGTAATTTTATTAAAATAAATTACAATTACAAAAGAATGGGCTCGTATACGTAGAGTAACATTCATATAACAAACGATTAAAAAATCTCAAATAAAAACGTATGTTACGTATTTTCAATTGGCAAATTAAAATAAAAAATACACAGCGCTTGGGGATAATATGTACCTTTTAAGAGTTTTACTATCGGAAGTCGGAGGGGAAGTAGTGTGACCAATTTTTTCCTTTCCTTATGAATATAATGGATACAAGAGGTACAAGCATTTTAAAAGACCTTCCATATAATAAAATGTCAGTTCCTTCGGTCATCTTTGGACACTTTTTCTCTCTCTCTCTCACCCTCTGACAATGTTTCTCTCTCTCTCTTTATCTCTCAAGCACCCCTCAATTCTTTCGATCTCTTTCTATTGTACCTTTTGGAGTAGGAGATGAAAATCCACGTCTGGCACGTGACTCATATCTTCTTTCTTGATGTAATCCATTAAGGTGAATATTTCCGCAGAGCGATGGACGGCCCCTCGAAAAAAAAGATCACATCTTCCCTCACACACTTATCTCTCTCTCGCTCTCTTCTTCTGAGACACACTCGATGAAAAGGAACACCAGGGGGCATTTTGGCAAATTTTGAAGAACACACTGGGTGACACAGACACACACGCAAGGAAACACAACTCCTTCCATCTCAATCACGCGCACTTTTTTCGTCTATTATGTCTTTCTCTCGCTCTCTCGAACATTTCTCTTCTCCATTCTGTAGAACAGCTGGCGGTAAAAGCACACGGAACACACATTTAGGACCAGACAACTTTTCAATTTTTCATTAAAGATATACATATTACTTTTACGTATATACTCAATATACTTAATTTTTTCACCTACTAATTTTTGTTCCTTTAATAATGAGCACGCCATAAATGAAGGAGTAGGAAAAAGGTTAAGATGAGACTAATACGAGGAATTCAGGACAGATTAGAAATCACCTCTCTATCTTCCACAGACTAAAAAACGCCACTGGTTTTTATCAACTCTTTGCGTCACACTCTTCCACAACCTCCCCCTTGCCTAAATGTTAAGAATATCTTCCTTTGTTGCTTCAGAAGCTACAAAAGAAGTATTTGCACTTATCTTCGGCCATTCTACAATGATACCTTAGCAAATACGTCCAATTTTTAAGAGATCAGACTTGCCTTCAACGTAGAATTCACTAGGAGAAAACCTCGTTCCTAAAAATTTTGATTACACGCGGATACATGGATATTCTCGTTTATTTACTTTCTGAAATTACTTCTTCATTAGTAAATTCTCTTTCTCTCTGCTCGACTCAAGACTACAACACAAAATTCACGAGGCCACACAAAACAAAACATTTTCTATACACTTAGGGATTTTGTTACACCCGAGTTTTCATTTTAATGGGATGACCATGGACTGACTCAGGAACGTTTATATATATCTCTCAATATTCCTGCTCTTCATACTTGCATCCCCCTCCTTCCACTACACGTCCACACTAAGAATCCAATTCAAAACTTCGTGGATGTCTTTGGCACAGCGCGCAATTTAAAACGCAGTCAATGACAGAGATAACACGACACATTATATATCGAGACGTACAGCACAAAAAAAATATATGTGTATATATTTATATATATAATATATGCATAGGTCCATACGTATATTTTGTTTTCGGCCGGTTTCACTGTTTGTTTCAATTGTTTTTGTTAAGTTTATCTCCTTTTTACGCTGTCCTTAAGTAGCGTGTATTACTAGCAACATTTTTGTGGCATTATGTCCCACCGGTCACTTCCCTTCGTTTCAACTGCCTTCCGACGATGTTTAATTCGACGCCATCTGATGGTGACGTCGATCCGAGCTGCATGTCGCGCCACAGGACGCCGTGGCAACGCCTCGGGGACAACGCGGCGCCGTCACCTCGCTGACCCTTGCGTCGCCTTGCCGTCCTTTCGGTTCGTCAGCAGTCTTTTGGCACAAAAATCCTCCTCTTTGGTCCCGCCGCCATCGTTAGCCCCCATTTGCACTGCTCAGCGTTCCGTGTTCCTCCACATCTTTGGTCTGCAACGAGGGTTTAAGAACTCCTGGGATATTTCTTCGAAATGGTAACGTCCAGAATAGACCCGCATGCAGATGGGCCAGAATACAAGCACACATTCATCGCAAAAGTACAAAACCTTGACACCCAATGGTTAAAACTTTTCACATGCGGCATTCGACTCTTCGTCCAAAAAGCCATATTTTCAGACTGTCAGTATAATTTCCATGCTTCAGATAAATTTATTTGATAAAAGACAAAAAAATCTGAAGTTCATTGAGGTTTTTAAAGCATGCTTCTTTGGAATGGCCCAGCAATAAAACATTCATGCATGTTGTCACATTAACACTTAGCTCTAAATAGAAATTCTTCATGCAATATTTCTTCACTTTGTTGAATAACTGCCACAAATTAAATTTAAAAATTTGATACCTGAGGATTTAAATAGTTGGCATTGTGATATCACATTATGTTCATTTTTATCATTTGATAATGCATTTTATATATTAAGAAATAGATGGTGGGAATTTTCCGACTTTATTTTCCAATGGTTGATGCAGCATTTTGGTCCAAAATTAACAAAATCGTTTTTTCTAGGGTAATCAGGAGAAATAAGACCATAATGTTTATGATCTGTTATGGAGATCTTGGTGAACTGTATTATCTTCTAACCACCATACATTTGAGTCCAGCCGATTCGCCTCTGTCCTACGCACAATGGGTATCCTAGAGATAGTGCAACGAATAGCCTGGAAGGGAGGAGAGAAACCCGGTGCCGGCATTTGCCTGCTCTTACGAAGAACACCAGGGGGGCCAACTGCTTAACGTCCCTTCCGAAGGAGGGAGTGTTGATTTAAGCGCGCTCCTCATTTTCTCGTGTTCTCTTTCCTCATTGGTTCGTCCTCATCACCTTAGTTCCAACATGCACAAATAGGGTTCCTGAGCGTCCTCGGAAATAATTCTCATAAGGACTCGAACCGGGTGTCGCTTTAGCAGATCGTGCGGTGGGGCCAACACTCTAACCACTACACCATCGGCTCCCCCTTCTAACCACCAGCCTGATGAGCTGGGGGATACCATGCAGGTATATCTCACCTAAGTATATTAGCCGAACTAGATTATTCTAAGTTATGTGAAATATGTGAAAGCCGCCAATAATTATTTTATTAATCTGATTAGCTAAAAAATCGCACCTGGATGGAGTAGGGTAAAGATAAGACAAAATTAAATGAGACGAAAGAATCGAGTTGATAACACCGCAACTGCGATACCAGCGATGATTCCATTTATAGAAGTGAGTAAGATAATACAGAGACGTGAGCGACAGGTAGGGAGCGTTGTACCCTGAGGGTTCACGGAGAAGCGGTTGAAGGGTTGTAAGATGGCAGAGGAAGAAGATTGAGGGGAGGGAGGGAGGGAGTGAAGAGAGAGGGAGAGAAGAGAGAGAGAGAGGGGGAGAGAGAGAGAGCTCGAGGGTGGAGGAGGAAAGGGAGGAAAAAAGGGGGCCTTTGGAATGGGAAGCGAGGCAAGCATAGTTATTGCGCTTACATTGAGCAAACAATCACGCAGTCTGAGTGGAGAGGGGAGAAGTTTACGACCGAGTCGACGGACATAAAGAAAGGGAAGCTCCTGAGTCAGTGCCTCCGACGGCGAGGCACATCCCGTCGACTCCTCCGCCTCCCCTCTCTCATTCTCTCCCGCGACTTCGCGAATGCATAAGGCGGAGAGAGAGAGAGAGTTTGGGTCACTCGACACCATCAAAAGTTCACGGGAGGCAGTCGTGCCGCGAGCGACGAATAGCTTCATCAACGGAGGTGATGTGCGACACCGGAGTGTTGATTGGAGACCGACAATGCCAATGCTTACCCCTCTCCTGTGTCCTTAGAGTGCTGGTTTTCGTGTGTCAAAATGAGAAAAGTAACTGTTTATCAGATTTAAGAGGGCCAAATAACTGTATATACTATTACAAAAAATGCTGTGCCATCAATAAAAAAAAACTTTTTGTAAACAAGAATAAAAGTTACGTAAGAATCTTGGATGATGGATAATATTACATTAACATTAATCTAGCCAGATGGAAAAAAAACAATAAAAACTCAAAATTTGTTTGTCCAGTTTATATTTTATTTCGTCGTATTATAGTTTCTAAATTATTTGAAAATTTTATAACACTAGGGGCTCCGCCCCTGGTACCAATGCGATTTCGTCTTCTCCACGGGCTACGCGCGTCAACCCCTCCCTCCTCTCGCTCTAGGTAGGACGGCGCTATGCACCTTGCTATTGACTCGCAATTTTCGTCAAAGTCGTTGAAAATGAGAAAAACTTGTGTAATTGCCTACACACCAACAATTCATTTACTATATCTACTCGCGAACTATTCTTTTTTTAACGGGTAATTTTTTTTCCAATGCGATCGAAATGACCGCGCGCGACTCTTAAGTTACAAAATACCGTGCGACCTCAAATCAGACGCGGCCCATAGAACCAGCTGAGAGTTTAAATGCGGCCCACCGGGGTACTCGGAAATAGTAATGCAGCCCGCCATCGGAAAAGGGTTGCACACCCCTAACCTAAGGTTGCGCGAGTTATGCCTACCCCTCCATCACCCCATCACCAACCAAACTGCCCACGGTAAATACCCTTTCCCCTCTTCTTGCAAAGCGTCTGCTGGTGTTGCGTCCCAAAACTTTTTTTTTAATACAGAGGGATATTAGACATCAAATACGTACAACAATCGAATCGATATACTCAAGGCGATGGCAATGAATGAAACTCTTCGGTGTCTGCTATATTTTGAGATTTTTCTTCATAATTTCTGAATTTCACAGAATTGATTAAATCTGGTGTAATGGATAAGACTAAATATGTCAATTTTCGCATTTGTAATTTACGACATAGACATAAGGAATTCCTCTTGGATAGTCATAACAAGTATGGAAAGGTGTACTCCATGTCGGAGTACACAGAGTTTTCAAATGCGTTCTCTGAAATCGACATATTTTAGTAAAACTGCCCAATACCAAATTTCATCAAAATACGTCCTTTGGTTTTCGAGTTTAAACAAAGGTATATTGTAAGCTACATGTAGTTCTTCATGTAAAGTGGTCGTAATTATCGTCCGCTTTTAACCAAAATTGGAATCGATCGACAAATGTTAGTAAAACTTCCCAATTCCAAATTTCATCATAATACGTCTAGCAGTCCCCGAGTTGAAACAGAAGTACATTGTAAGCTACATGTAGGTCTTCATGTAAAGTGGTGGTTATTGTAGTCCGTTTTTAACGATAATTGGAATCGGCCGACAAATTTTAGTAAAACTCCTCAATGCCAAATTTCATTAAAATATGTCCAGCGGTTCCCGAGTTGTAAACTTTTAAATATTTTTTGGGATGAACAAAAGAAGATCGAAAATTGTATAATTACGTAAATACGTTAATTTACTTTTCTTTAAATTTATCATAAACCTTACGTTTTACGGGAAAAATTATTTGACAAAAAATGTGTATTTAATTATTTTATTTAACTTTTGTTCTCAATATTTTTCTCTCAGATGAGTATTTTACGAGATTCTTGCGAAGTACGTTTTAAAATATGTACATGCAGGTCTTCATGTTAAGTGATCTTAATTATTCTCCGATTTTAACCGAAATTGTAATCGGTCGACAAATTTGAGGAAAACTCCTAAATATCAAATGTCATCGAAGTACGTCCAGCGGTTCCCGAGTTTAAACATGCGGACGGATGGAAACGACCTCCCCTATATGCGTTCACTTCGTACAAAGAAAGCATAAAAAAGGACACGATAATACGGAGGTCAGGATAGTTTGCAAAGCTATGAGTTGGCAGAGTATCTTTCCAATCGCTATCTAAATCCTCCCATACATTAACGGATCTCTCAGGAGCGGCGAGTGAACGACGGCACTTTTCGTTTGAGAGACGCAACGCAGAGACGAATGTCATATTCTGATTTCATCGGCCCGCAAATATTTCATCGAGAAAGCTTCACCAAATATGAACTGAGTCTTTTGCATTTACGAGATCGATCATTCTGAATACTTAAGAGATTACTTTTCTGAAAATATGACCCAATGTTTGACGATGCATGACTAAAAACATTTCGCGAGTGTAAACACTTCCGTACTTGGTCTCTTAGAATTTGTATGAGTGGGAGCTATATATTTTCACAGCATTAAAAACATAATACTGAAGAGTAAAACTGAGTTAAAAATCTATATAAATTTGTATTTCAATAAGCGTAAATGTAACGGCCACAGCAATAAAATGGTTGAGTAAAACATCAGCGCATTCCGGCAACAGAGAAAACTCTCTCTTTTGCGATTCTGCGACCGCTGATTTGATTTATGAAGAGAACAGCGACATTGAAGATTATAAAATCATTTAGTGCACTAAACCGTTATATAACTACGGAAGTTATTTTTATAGTTAGAGTAAAAAATTATTCCCAGCTCCAGAACCAGAAAAAGTCAGTTTAAGAAATGGTTAAATTCATTTATTTATTATGAGAGCAGACGTTTTAGACCGTTTACATTATAATAAAAAGCATAAATCGTTTACGTTTCAGAGCAAATGTTTTCATAAGTAGAACAAGTTATACGCCAGCTGTTTTAAGATTTATTGCCGCCAAAGATTCATTAATCGATCCGTTGAGGGGCCATTAAGCGAATTGGACGTTAATTTTCCGCCGCGTATGAGCTTTTAAGTCCTCCGACGCCCATTATAAGCATCCACCACCGCAGCCGCAGCCATTCGGCCGCCCCCGACAGCCACATCCCCATCTCGCCCCATTCCCGTCCTTGGGACCGCGTTAGCGCGAAACTGCTTTCGCCTGTGCCGCGTTACTGAGGAACTCAGCCAAAGGGGCGCGGTCGGACGACGCGGGTTGGCTTCTGGAGAGGATGGAAGGGGTGAAAACCGCGTTAGAGTCGACTCAACTGATCGCACCGCGCTCGCCACGGTTCCCGCAGGCGGCAGGGACCACCGCCACCCACGATAGCCTTCGATCGTGACCGGAAGCTTATCAGTAACAGCGGAGGCGTCAAGTGGATGCCGACTAGGGGGGTGGTGGGGGGCAGCAGAGGTGCACCAACACCTTCTGCAGGTTAGAGCGTGAGCGGGAATCGGATTGACCAAAAGGTGCGGAAAGAAATTCGGGAGGGGAAATAATAGTCGTATAAGGCGTCGAAGAGAAAGATGATGGGAATGAGAGAAGTAGGTCGTAGAGGTGAGAGGGAGAGAGGTAGGTGGCAAGGAAGCGAGGGAAATAGGGGCAAGAGGGTGAAGGAGAGAAGGGAACTTCCAATTAAAGTACTAATGGGCAATAAATGAGACCCGCGGTGATTTCAATTGCCCTGTGTATGTGTTGATGAACGTCACGCGGACTTCCAGATAAGACCGCCCCCGGAAGCGATAAAGGAGGTGGAGAAGACCTGCTCACGTGATCGCAAAAGGAAGGAAGGATGGAAACAAGTAGGAATGCATTGGAGAAAGAGAGAGAGATGAGAGGAGAGGGAGAGGAGAGAGAGAGAAAGAGAGTAAGGTGTGAAGAGCAGACAGATATGGTGGAAACGGTGGAAGCTATATATATTGGTATGTGCAGTGATTCGCGATGTGGAGAAATAGTGTCACAAGGATACGGTTGGGCCATTATTCACTCCGAGGAAGTTTGGCAGTTGAGCAACAAACAAAGGAAACTTGCTATCGACAGTTGACTTTATCCCTGGAAGTTATGTTCAGACGTGCAGTGGTGCCACTTCCTGCTTTTATTTTGCTGTTTTTTCTCTGCGTAGTGCGATGATCTTTCCACTCAATTGCAGTTTATCAACGAGTGAACGTATTGATCTTCTCTAGATTTGCATTTTTAAAGTTGTGTATTAGAAAATTAACGAACATATTCTAATTTTTTGAATCATCATCTGTATTTATCTTCAGAAGTAGACATTTCTAAAACAGTTTAGTAGTAACACAATGAATATGTTTGCAATGTGATAATCCTGTGCTTCAATTTATTGATGATTGGATATTTAAGGGATTTAATGAATAGAATAATACGTTTTAAAAGTGGGAATAACAATGTTAGGTATATTCAAAATTCAAGAGTCACAAAAAAGTTATACGCAATTTAAAATTTATTTTACTGCGTATGCAATATGCTATATGAATGAAAGGCTTAATTAATCAGTAGAAATACTAAACTCCACTTGGGAAGGCTCGACATTATGGAAAGATTCCATAATATAAATATAACAATTATTGTAATTTTCCTTGATCAAGAACCTAATCGACCGGTTTCGCCTATTACAGTGCATGATGATGCTGTAATAGGCGAAATCGGTCGATTAAATTATTGTTCAGTGGAAATGACAATAGCTGTTTTATTTCTATTAGTATAATACAAAGAATAGAAGATAGAAATATGGATTCAATTGGACGCCATTGCAATCAAGATCAAGTTTATTTTAGTCCATATTCCTATAAATCCTGAGTTAACGGGCACCTTTATCAGTTCGCTAACTCATAGAAATATTGCAGAATAAATTTTAAAATTGGGTTAAAATAAAGATCGCGGGTATTTTGAGCCACTAATCAAAGAGTGAGGCCATTCTAAATCAAAACGGAATGACGCAGATGACAAAAGCGAAATCCGACGAGGTAAATAAAAAAGGAGAGAGGGGTTATGGAGCAGCAGAGGATTTATCGTGTAGCGAGAAGTTCCGCACTCGCGTGTTACTCCTGTCAAATCACCCTCGGGGCAATAAATTAAAAATTTTCTCTACAAACTGTCGTTAAGTGGGTTGACAGATATATGGCCGAGGCGGGAACAGTTACCAAAGTCGTCGTCTCCACTGATATAAATATGTAAATTTGTTTCGTGAACTACAGTATATTAAAGTGCAACCTTTGGTCCTCGAAAGCTTTGATTTTTGGAACCAAGAAGTAAAGCACAGAACCAATACCATTTAAACTACTAGATAGGTATATCCTATCTATACATCTATTTTGAAATATATTTTAATTGTTCATACATTCAAAAACATATTTTCCAGATGGTCTGATATCAACTTTTTGTGCTTATTTGTATGTTCCATTAAAATTATTCTTCGCTTTTATTAATAATAGAAAGGTCTTCTATTTCAATCAATATATATATATTTGGTTTTTTCACTTTAACATTCTATGCAATGATTTTGAATAATAGCATCGTTTAAAAACTTTTATTTTATAAAAAGGAGGACTAGTGGCGAGCTTTTGAAGTTTAGGATGTAATCCAATAAATAACAGGGCAAACAAAAGTATCCTAGTCAACAATCCGGCTGTGAGAAAATCGATCGATTCTCTTTTTTATAACGAAAGGCTATAAGACCCTTTCGTTTCAGTATTATAGACTCCACATTTCTCACCGGGAGATATTGTCTCATAGAGTTTGAAGCATGCACAGTAACGAGCGATAAGTTCTGAAAACTATGAAAACACACTCGGAAGAGCCAGAGGGAGGAAATGGTATGTACAAAAAAGATGTGGCGATGTATGTATGTTACGCAGGGAGAAAAGAAGATAGAGATGAGAGGATATAAGGTAGGGAGGAGGGGGGGGGGGGGGAGAGAGCGGTGACACCTCTGCCGCTACATTAAACACGTATACGGATTCGTGGCCATGCAGGCGGAGACGACGGAGTGCGAGATTTCGCCGGAGAGAGGAACTCGATCTCTCCTCGCGTGCCCCCTCCCACTCCCTCTTCCCGCTCCCTCCCCTCCCCCCCTCCCATCCCGAATATCCTCCCTCTCTCCCGCCACGAGTATCCTCCATCCCTCCCACCGTTAACTCCCCCGGCTCTCTCGCCCCTTCTCCGCTAGCCACGAAAAAGAACGGCAACTTCACTTTGAGTTGGATCACGGCTGACCCCGACTCCCCGAATTGATGACCTCTTTGGTGCACTGCTACATTTCTAATTTTTTTCCCTCGGAAAATTCTCCCGAATCCCTCTCTGACCAGTCGACTGTGTATTATACGTCCGTTCTTGTTCTCGAGAAAAGGGAGATATTAATGGGTTCGGTCACGACGAAGATACAGACATTCACATTTCATGAAACTTAGACCATACATTTCGAGGAAAGTATCCCGAGAGGAGGAGAACATGTTTGCTTCCAATGATTCGGACAAATTTCAAGCTCCTGTTTGTTTGGTGTACTTTCTCTTGCAATTTAATTTTTCAAGAACGCGATACCATGCAAAATAATTCCTTTGTTTGAATTATTTGTATTCCAGAATAATAAATTCAAAGACTTACTATAAAATTGCGATAATCACGAGCATGCCTATTATTAAAGCAACCTTAAATTCAAAGTAGTCATTAAACATTTTCAAACAAAAACGATCAAAAAATATGTGACTCGGGGAGAAGGCACCCAATATTTGCAAATAATAACTGTTTTTCTCTTTCTGATATTCTTGTAAACTCTGAGTGGCCAATGATTAGTTATTTCATACAAATTCACACAACTACGCTACGAGTTTTATCATTAACGTCTATAGTAAATTTTGCATGGATTAAATTGCATCGGAATAGACATATGGAAAAATATCAATTTTAAATTTGATGAGAACAAAGAAAATCAAAGATTTGTGAACATTTTAACACCTCACATTTGATGGATTTTATTTATTATGTTTATTTCATTGCATACAAGTACATTACAGACATTTCATATTTATAAAAATATATTTGCAAAATTTGTCTCTCATGTAATTCTATTTTCTGTCATTATCTATTTATCTTAGCAGGCATCAGCCAAATATTCAACAATGTGTGTGTGTATTTTTGGCTAATCAACCTCTTGGATTATTATAGCCATAACTCATTCCACACCGAGCACAATCAAAAGGGAAGACGGAAACCCAATGCCGGCATTAGCCTATTCTTTACAAAGAGCACCAAGGAGGCCAACGACTTAACATCCCTTCCGAAGGACGGAACGCTGAATTTTCGCGATCTCTTCAAGCCGCAAAACAAGGGGCCGGACGACCTCGGAAAAAATCCTACTTGCGCAGGATTCATACCAGCTGCCTTTTCGAGCAGCGGGCGTGTAGCAGTCAGCAAATATTCTACAAGTTTTAGGATATTAAGAAGATAAGTTACATGGAAATGGAGGAAGTAGCTACGCTTACGTCGGACGTTTACAGAGAATTGAATGGAAGAGAAATAGTTGGAATGGAACTCTTTTCGGAAAAATAATGTGTGGATAGAAAGTAATTCTGAATAAAATATGGCTGCAATATTCTAACAACATTTTAAGACATATATATCAAGACATATGGCGGGAATAAAATATATGGATCGGTTTGAATAAAGATAACCAAAAACTAAGAGGTAATTGATAAATGCACGGTTAAAAAACCTGGCCATCATTTGAAAAAACTAATCATTGGATTAGATTCTAAAAAAACGAGCTACCATGGGAAAGTAAAATTTTAATTTGACAAAATATGGAAAATTAATCATAGTTAAAGAAGAAATTTCTGTAAAGAGGAATTTATTCATGATATTGACAAATGGAATTTAACGGAATATATTAATTTTCAGTTAATTGTTCAGTATTTTATATTATCAGATAACTTACTCAAGTCATAAAAATTATCTTTCACTAAAATGTATTTTGGAATAGCCTCTTTCCAAATTCACTCCATTGATCTTTGTTTCGATATAAATGTCTCCTGCTTTTTAAACATATTTAAGCAAAATAACGGTAAATAGAATGAATGAATTTATTAAGAAAGCTGGGGACACAAAATTTAAAATATGAAACATTGATACAGATTTGGTCATCTCCATTCGACAATTGTTATTTAATATCGATTCTCGGAGCATCCAAATAAATGCACACGGCGTTATGTTTTTATTTTGCACAGAGAAAAGTAAATTCAGCCCTTCTGAAAACTTTGACCTAAATTATCGTTTAATTTAAGACATGCTAGGGCTAATATACCCTTCAAAAATGTACCATTGTGGAATTTTTGCCGAAAGACGCGTATTACGGCGAAGATTAATTATGGAGAGAAGATTTCCAAGTAGGTGCTTGCAGGGATGGCTCTCGTGGGATGAGTGGAGGCGGGCGGCTAGGGGATCGCACGCTCTCACCCACCCTTCTCACTCCTACGATCCGTTCAAATTCTTTTGTCGACCACCTTATAACCTTTTCTCTTCTCCTTTTCTCCGCCATCAACCTCCTCCTCCTCTCATCCTTCTTCCCTCCACACTCTTCCCCCATTTCTCCCTATTCTCCGTTCTGTTCTTCCCCTCACCCCCTATCCGCACTACTCTCCTCCCACCCCATTCCATTCTCCACCGAATTGTAATTATGATAATGGGGTGAGATAAATCTTAGGCCGCGTCTGTCGTGATGCATGTGCGCTATAAATTCGCCGCTCTTTTCCCCGAGCATTCCCTTCGCCCCAACCTTTTTCCCTCCTTTCCATCCTTTCGCGTCTTATGCTCCCTCCACCGGCAAGACACTCTTAGATTCCGGTAACCGAGCGTTATCTAAAGAACGAAGAAAAAACTAGATCGTAAGGAAGACGGAGAAAGAAAACGCGAGCAAACGAGGAAAATGAAAGAGGAAATTCAGATATTGTTGGCGAAGGAGAATTCAAAGCGGGAACGATAATATTTGCAATTTTAAAAAAACATGATTTTGTCGATCATTGAGAGTCTAAAGTTAACGATTCTCTGAAATCGAGTCATTACGAGAACTGAAAAAATTGAAGCGATTCTGTCTAGGAAAAAATTAATACTGAAGAATTTTGTGGTATCCGTGATAAATACATTTGGAACACAACATTATATTCCGACATTGGCTTTCCTCGGTTATGAGAATGGCACCTGTAGTTTTCTGTGTAATTTAATACCATTAACAGTAACAGTATTAGAGTTTGTCTTTTTATTTTTAAATTTTGTCTAGAATTGCCGTTACACTACGCAGTGAAACATTTTCTCTTGCTTTCTGCTTCGAACAAAGTTAAGAGAAAATGCGATTCGAGTATCATGGTCAGAAATCCCTAAAGTATACAGGTATGTTTTAAAACTAGTATCAAGTACATTCGTTGAATGGCAGTGCAGAATATTTAAACAACTATACCATTAATGTTTACGTACACCTTATATCAATTATGGAAAATATACATTTTGACGAAATCAATTTTATTGCTTTTCATTATAGCGCCATAAGCTGTCTTTCTTGATTAAATGAATTAATAATTACTTAGAATATTGATTGATAATTTATCTCTTGATATAAATGTGCCTAAAGGCTGATACTTTCGCCTATGTCTAAGTTAAACTTCTATCTTGTTTTATTATGATAATGGGAATAGTCCCCATTTTAGATGATAGGGAATGTTAATAATGGCATAATTAATATTTATGCAAATAAGTCATGTCCTCATCTCCAAAAATTTTGAAACTGAGTTAATAGAATCCTGCGGAAAGATTTGGCCGCGTATCGTGGAAGGAGAGGGGGCAAAGGAATGGGGTAAGAAACTTGGCACGTGAAACTGCGTACATCAAAGGAGGTTAGCAGCTTGAAATAAGCATTCCATAGGGGTTAGCGTTAAGGGTTAGTTGAAAGTGTCAAGAGGGGAAGGTGTGGGTTACGAAATGGAATGGGCTCCGGAGTGGCAAGGAGTACAGCGTGGAAAGGGGGGAAGGTGCGAGAGGGGCAGAGGTGTGGGGGAGGAGGGTTCGAAGGCGCGAGTGTAAGGCCGCTCCTGACCAGCGCATTCAACAAGTGAGGTTATCGCTGGGCAGAGGCTGACCCCTCACCCGCGACTCACATTTCGCGCTCAACTGACATTCAATGGTTTCGAGTCGTCCTCTCTCCCAGTCCCTCCCCCCATCGCCTCCCTCCCTGGAGCCCTCCCGTCTCGCCCTATCTCTCGCCCTCTCCCTCCCTCTCTGACCGCACCTCGCGCTGCGGTGTAATTTTCATGCTCATTGTGTGCCCTTGTCGCTGCCCTCGGAAATCATTTTTACAGAGAAAAAGTATTCTCGCTGTCTAATTTGTTACGATTGCTTATAGGCAACTTATATAATTTAATTAAGCCAATGACGAAATAAATTACCGTATACCTTTGCCGGTGAATGCCTTCCCCATCGCAGTAAACGGTGAACTAAAAACTTTTCATGGAGTGCCTACTCGTGCTAAAGAGGGATGGACAACTCGATTCCTAAGATAAATTTATTCAACACCTGCAATCCCATTGTCACCGTTACGACATCTCCTACTTATTATATGATTATTCGTATGCACCCCGTTTATATTTTTGCGCCTCTAATACCTCGGCAAATAAAAACTGCCGTCTCCAAGTGACCATTGTTTACGCAAGTGTATTTGCTGGTAATTCAAAAGGTTCTACTCGTATGTGTCGCCTTATTAGCAGATAATGAATGAAACGTGGCATGGAGAATGCGTCTTACGAGATTGGCGAGAAATTACAACGAGCGCTTCATAAAATAATTGCCTTCAGCAAGTGAAAGTGATGGCACATTGTAGGATGACAAAGTACACGGAAGACTCGATTAGATGCGTGAGCTGCATTTTTTGCTTGAAATGACTTTCAGTTTTCAACATGTGAGTGTTGGAAATATCGATTCTCCAGCGCATTTTGTTTCACTCAAGTAGCAGGCTCACGCAATATACATAAACCATTGTGATAATTTATTTAATCAACGCACCGAAAAAATGTATATACTAAAGTATCGGTGCTACAACTTTTAGGTGCTTTATTAATACAAAAATTAGATTATTTTTAGAGATTTTTTAAAATTTCCTTAATATATGTATATAACTCCTTCATATGTAACGCAAAGAAAATGTTTTTCCTGCTCATTTTAATAGACAACGGTGAGAAACTCTATATTTAGAATATTTTTTTTTCATTTTAAGGTTTTTATTAACATGACTCGAGTATAGTTACCTAATATAATCTAAAACATATAATTCAAATTAGTTGCAGCAACAGCTTTTATTGATTTTGATCTTTCGCAACACATTTCGTACCGTTGACAGAGTTTTTAGCGTTAAACATTTGTTGAAATTGGTTATTTAATCATTATTCTGCAAGTATTTTTGTTGGGCAAGCTAAAAGGTTACAAAAGAAGTACTTACCTAAAGATTCTGAAATATCATAACATTAAAAGTTAAATATAAATAGTTTTAGCGTTTAAATTTTACCATACAATCTTTTAAGTCTGTACTTAAATTAAAAAAAAACTCGAAATTATCCATAATTAATTTCAAAGATCGCACTTAGTTCCGTAGTTCCTAAGAAAACTTTGGCGGGCCATAAGTTGCACTCACCTGTCCTAAAATGGTGTAACGGTTAAATTGGAAGTAAACTAAATTGCTTGTGCCGTATGGTGCCCTAATTAGGCGTGCACATGTCAACACAATTTAAAACACGGCCTTGTAATATCCTAGTATTAATTAATGTTTCTTATTGAACGATGAGAGACAAAATGCTTTTTTTTATAAGATCGAAAAATGAATTCGCAACTATGTTTAAATCGTCCTCCGAGACAAAAAGCAATTACGACTGTTATTCAATGATTCTCTTCTTTAGAAATTTACTGATAGAAATTTGATGTTCTAGAGTCAGAAGAAAAATAACGAAGACGACGTTGGAAGAGAGAGAGAGATATTATGGGAACGATTTTGAGTGTTTGCGAGCGGTTTGCTCGGGTCATTAACAATGTGCGCAAAGTACGACAGCAGGGAGATAGAGAGAAAAAGGGTGTGGGGAGAGAGAAGTATAGAGAGAGAGAGACAGTGACAGTGAAAGAGATAGAAAACATAAATCCTATTGGATGCGTGCGTTGGATAAACGCCGCAGCGCCCGCTGGACCTTTTTCCTGCGCCCGCACAGCGGGGGCGTTAATTGACCGCACGCGACACGTCCACCATGGCGCCCCAATGCATCACTCGAGAAATTCGTTATTGCCGCGTGGCGATAAATACCGGGAAATGAGCGCCAAGTTTATCGGAAAGACCCCTTTCGCATTGCGGTCCGGATCGCGCGGACCAGCGGCACGCGCTCTCTCTCTCTCTCTCCACTCATCCACCTCCCCCTCCCCCAAGCGCATCTGTCTCCACCGGAACCTCCCCCATACACCATCCCTTTCCTCCCCCTCCCTCGGGACTCACTCTTGTTTTCATAAACAGAAGACTGATTTACTGCGGCCCGAATGATGGACAACGCATTCAATGTGGTGTATTGTCCGAATCCGATAGCGGATTATAATTTTCTCGAATTTCCGTCATCGAGGAAACGCCTGTGCATAAGCTGGGAGGAAATAATGCGAGGGTAACGCCACTGTCGAGCCTCTGGAATTCGCTCGCGTCCTTCGCTCCAAGTCAGTGTATCGCTCCAATTATGCAATGTTTTCTGTTTTATTTCTGATAATGAAATATTAGTCTTCCGTTGTATTGTGAGTAATGCAAGATTCGTTGTCTTATTTTTATTCCATAATTTCCTCGGGAGTTTAAGGGGGTTATGGAAATGGTAGATGAAGAAGAGAATCTAGAAAATATTTCCATGCCTCTCACACCGGTTACGCATTTCAGATTTCCACACCTCTTAAAGTTTTCATTTAATTTTTAATTTAATTTAGACAAAAAGAGATTAAGGAAACTTTAGGCACAGATGATATAATTTTATAGCGGAAACCCCAATGATCAGGAATTTAAAATTTCAAAACAATATTTGAAGGATGTTTATTCAATGGTATGACTACTAATTCTGAACCCACTAAATATTTTCGAACAACACTATTATAAACAATTCTACATTTGCTTCAAAAACATCGATTTAAATGAAAAAATGTACTTTTTAATTGATTAGTTTTACACGTCATTAGGCGTTTTAAATTGTATAAATGAGGTGATTTTTCTTGTTGTTCTTTTTGAGTTCTTCTAATTTTTTCCTTCTCTTTTTAGCAGCCCTGGTAGTTGTACTTGATTTATCCTTCTCCATTCTAACTAACTACGACTAATAATAAATATGTCCGCAGGGTGTCTTAACCCTCGCCGGATAGCTGGGGTCTTCTCTGACCCCAACCTTCGTAAATTGGTAAATACGTTATATTTTTCTTGTGATATTTGTTTGAAATTTCAGGGATTCCTTTATCACTCATTCCAGCACCTTTGGAATGAATTTCATACTTAAACTCTAGAAAAATGCCTGAAAATTAAAAAATAAATCTTATGGGGTCACATTTGACCCCAGTAAGCCAAGAAGTGAATATAACGGGTCAAAAAAAGCCACAGCCATCCAAGATGTAACTATTCTCCAGTCATCCTGCGAGAGTTAATACGCAATTCATAATATAATATTCTCATACTTTTGAATTTTCCCATTTCCTGGTTTTTTATCCAGAAATTTTCTCCTTAAGTGCAAATGTGTAGGACGGATTTCCCAAAAGGTAGGAACATGCCTAGGCACTTTGGAGTTCTAGTGATACGGTTATTGTTTATGTATTAAAAATAATTTATATAAAGTTTCTTTAAATCACCTGTGATAAATCCTAACTCTCAAAAACTAAATGACATATATCTAAGTACGTTTGGTTTAATAGTCCATTTTTTACAGAAAACACGAAAGTCGAGAAGCTTTGCTAAGGGGTGCGTGATTTATAAATCCGGCTGTGCATATGTAGCAATATAGAACAATAATATATACGTATAACATACTTTATAATGCTATAAGATAATGAATAAATTGTCTTTTAAAATATACATCCTCTCCAAATTATTTTAACGTATCTTTCCTCAAACACCGAAAATGTTCAAGGTTTTCTAGTAAGCTTCACGGATTAACGTGTTCACACTTCTAGCATTAACACTCTAACTAGATTCGGGCATGCGTATTCACATCTACAGCATTGAGCTCATCCTTCTTCACTCTATCCTCATGCCCAATGAATACAATACAAAAGGCCCTTTTGCCTTCCAAATGTATCTGATGGCTCCATATGGATCTCTGGGAGTAATATATAACTTCATAAAGCCTTATTGTCTTCTACACTCTGTTTAGAGTGGGTGGAAAAAATATGAATTCCAGTAACGACTTATAAACAATGCTGAGGCCGTTGTTACGGGACTCCAGACCCTGCGGGTCTTCTAGAACCTTCGGCTCCCCCTTCGGTGGCGGACCTTACGGGATAGTAGTTAACCCCGTGTTTATTTATGAATACGTGATCATATTGCTGTCCTTATCCATATTGATTTCTGTAATCTATCAGTATCTAAAAATACAAATGGCGAAACAATCATTAAATTATTCTAGGAATTCATTAACGTTAATATTTATCGTCAAAAAACGTTCAATAAACATTACTTTTTTATACGTCATCATTTTCTCACAAATTTCCGATTTGTCTCAGCAATTAGTGCGCACCGGAGAGGATAAGAAGTGAAAATCTTGTTCACTCTTTTCTTCTTTTCTTGCAACTGTCCAAGAACCTACATAGCCTTTCACATAAAAATAATAATGTTAATAGATTAATAATATCTCATAGTTAAAACGTTTCCATTTCCTTTCTCCATATATCACTTTTTCCATGTAATTCTATTTGAGTTGTATGACATAGAAAAAGTTCCTTGGAACGATTTCATTGGTGAAAAAATGTAGTGCAGCGAGTGGGTGAAATGAAGGGGGGAAGTTGCGCGAGGGGGAGGGTGTATATTGAGTGGGATGGGGAGAAGAGATGGCGGGGGAGGGGAAAGGGTCTGGAAAGCACGTTTCGCCAGCAAACGTGTTTCTATTTTTATTGCTCCGACGAGGCAGGCTGCGGCCGCTTCACGGCGCGGAGAGTGGAGAGGGGGAGTGGTGACTTAGGCGCCAGGGACAGGGGAAGTAGTGGGATGACGATGGAGTTGAAGCGAGGGAAGGGAGAGGTTTGGAGGTAAGGGAAGTAAGGACGCGGAGTATGAGTGACTGCGTGGGTGGCGAAGCTCTTTTACTCCTGCATTGGGCGTCGAAAGCTACCGACGTGATAATGCGATCATCCTTCGAAGGGTCTGAAGGACGAGTTTGACTGACGCCTGCCAACGATATGAGATTCGATCGACATGGGGGACTTTCGAGAGGAAGAATTTTTAGTGCGAGGCATACGTGTTGGTGCACACACATAAACGCATCTATTATGGAGGAATGGATGTTGGCGAAGAACAGGATACATACATATTTCCCTCGGGTAAATCGCAACGAATGAGATGAAAGGAATGACAAATACGTTATACCAAAATCGGCAAATCGTAAAGCACTTGAAAGATTCATCATAATAATTGAGTTATAATTTCGTAAGAAGTTGAAAAAATAAATTATAACTGCTTGAGTATTTGTCGAATATAACGGGACTTGTTTCTTTGCCAAACTGACAAATGTCGTTAAACATTTCATCTTATTGTCTACTAGTTGTTATTATCACCTATCTTCTAGTTCAGAGGTTCCCGAATTGTTTGTATGCGCGGTATTCCTTCTAAACCGAATTTCGCGGAACTCCAGCCTTGAAACAAGTTTTTTACATACGGGTATTATATATATAGTCTTTGGACGTATCTATTTGTTGGTACAACACCATAATTAGCTTATCACAGGAAAAATTCCTATCCTAATTATTATCGACACATCCAAATCGTTGAGTTATTTAATGAATAGATTTTTTACGGCGCCTCTAAAAATAAGCTGCGTCATCCCAGTGTGCCGTGGCACAGTTTGGGAACCACTTCTCTAGGTAATCTTAAATCAGTACCTCGATACTATTATCCGAATGTCGAAACCAAATTATATGGAATTGTATCTCCCATTCAATTATATCAAAAAATATATTTCTTGTAGGGTTTTCACCAGAACAAGACATTGGATCCTCCAAGCTAAAACCTCTCATTAATTACCAAAAATAACAGAAAATTTACATAAAACAAAGGAAAATATTTAAATTCCACCTAGACCTAGGTTTCTACATATTTTGTTGATTGAACCGCAAAGAATTTCGAGTAATATACATATTTTTTCTTTCTTCCTCCAAATTTAAGCAAATTACATCCAATTTTATAAAAGGAGGAGTTTTTGGTGAAGTAATATTCTCCCTGCCTGTCAACGGAAAACTGAGGTCATTTGGTCACATTTGTGCGTTCTACACAGCTCGTCCTCAATTGTATGGACATTTCCAAATTTCCTCCTAATCGTCATTCCATCGGTCACTTTCGAAATTCGAATCTAGCAATTGCCGAGTATTTTTTGTGTAGACAACGAAGCTCATAGAGAAGGCAAAGAAGGGAATGAGGGCCTGGCGTGATCTGAGTGTCCGAAATTTGGAGGGGGGAGAGGGGATGACGTTGAAGGGGGAGAGGGGATGACGTTGAAGGGGGAGGGAGCTACGAAAGGTGCGACTGCGGAAGACCTCGTACATTTAGGACCTCCGGCTTCGAGGGCCACGACATGCCACGGCAAACAAACGACTGTCGATCAGGAGCGCGTGCAAAAGGGGAGGGGGACCGAGGGGGAGAAGGAGAGGAAGCGATGGAGTTAGATAATGTGGGGAGTGAGTGATTGGGAGAACGGGAGAAGGATAGGGTGGATGGCGTAGCCCACTACGCAGTTGAAGGTGTTTGCAGGTAAAGGGTGGTGCCAAATGGACTGGAGAAATCAACACGTTTACTTCCATGATAGATTTGAACATAGCTCCGTTTTTATGCAATTTTACGGCCAAAATATTGAAACGTATTTCTCCAAGCACACCTAAATTACAATAAACAGCACAGATATGACCTCTTTTGTGTGTTTGCGAATCATATTTAAACAATCCACTGCTATACCTTATTAGATAGTAGCTAAAAATTGTCAAAGATGAATTTCTTAAAAATCTTTTATGCTGTGCAATGTTAAAATGAAAAGCCGGAATATATTCAATTATAGACTTATTTAGTTTTCTCAAATGTGTAATTCGCAGACAAAATACTGTGTCAAAAAATGCTCTGAATGAAAATTAAAAGATAATACGTATCTTCTAACAACTTTTAATGGTAGTATAATCGTAAAGCCATCAGAGTACTTTTATAGCAAAATGATATGTAACTCTGATGAGTAAAAATCTTCCATTCCAACCGAAAAAATATGCGATATTAGTACTTTTGAATCATCATTTATCTGATGGCTGCTGCTAAAAAGAAAAAGATTTCATGAATGTGAATATTAATTTCTTCTATAGCTTCATGGAAACCTGCGGTTAATCTCGCGTTATAATTTGCATCGGTGAGCTATATTCGCTATCATTTGCCCAATTGCACTAATGTGAAGATTAACGTCACTCGGGTTGTATAAGGTAAAGGATAAAACATTGAACTATTATTCGAGGTTTTATATCTGTGATTGAAGTCGCTGTATAATCTGTGTTTTACAGCATTGCAATCTATCTATGATTGTATTGTATCATTTTAAACACGAATAATATGTACTCATATTAAGGGAAGCATGTGGAGCTAAAAGTATATGAAACGACCCTCAGGCCTTTTTCAAGCACGAAACAACGCATCCAATTAAAACGCCAACCGCATCGCGATAATCTCTTTTAAAAGCTCAAAATGACAAGTAACGCATTCAGGGAATGAAAGGAATTCGCGTGGCTGGCGGCCACGTTTGGCACGCGCGAGGGTGTTGGTGGTCAAAGGGTCACGAACAGGCTGAACGGCGCCGTGCCATTAACACGAAGTCGTATAAATGTCTGCCCTCCACTCTCGAACGCGCACATGCAAGATTCGACGTTGAATTCCTCATAATACCCGATTTAATTTTTAAAGGTGTCGAGAGACTTTACAAAATTTATTTGTTTTCATTCTTGAACATGCAACTTTAGCATTGACAAACTATTTGTTTGAGTGCCCAATTAACTCAAGAAATTAATGTTTAATTCAAGTTAAAATTTCATAAGTACAAAATATTGCAAGCTAAGCATGACCATATCTTTATCAAGGACACGAAATCTAGTATACAGAAAATTTGCCAGTTTCAAAATGGGAAGGAATATTTATGAGTAGGTACGTTTTATAATTACAAAACGAGAAATTAAGAGAGAAAAAGGCTTCTAAATTAATATTCTTTTGAGGCCAGCAGTACTAGTAGAAAATAAAAAATCAGTTTACATATTTAATTATTATTTACTTTGGCGGAATTAAAAAAAATACTAAAACTATAAACCTTTTAAATATAAGTTGTACGAGAGATGGCACTGTACGAAAATAACACCAATCCAACTCATTCAAGGAAAAATATATTACGAATGTCAGTGGTTCCCCCTGGGGGCCGTGAAAACAATATCTTTATTTTAATTTGTAATGTTATGAGTGGATATAATAATTTATAATAACATTATATATATAAATATAATTTTTGGGGAAATGAAAGATACATAATATTTTGGAATCAATGTTACATTTTATATTTATTATTTGATTGATGAGATTAAGGGGGTCGCGATAAGATCGGCTGCCTTATGAGGGGGCCGAAGAGGAACAGACCAGTTGCGATGGCTAAACACTAGTTCAATTTTTTATGGTAAACAAAAAATAACCAAATAAAATTAATAATAGGAAGAAATATTTTTAATACAAATGTTTGCTAATTTCCACAGTAATTTCCACGACCTCGTCCGTTAACTTAATAAAATAACCATTTAAAATCCCTTTCTACGCCGTACAACTTTCGATTCACGTTATTTTCTTCTCCAGATATCAGGAAACTTTTGGAGGAGCTGGAAACCCCGTTGTGCTGGACGGAGGCGTAAGGATGCATACCTCACAGGAGCAGCAATCTCCTCCTCGAGAGGTACGCCCCTCCGCCCGTTGCACCGCGCCACCTTTCTCGCGCCATGCAATTCCCCCGGCCGCCGCCACCGCCGTGAGTAACGACGTTGCAAAATTCGACGGCGAGGCTCTTCGGAATCGATAAAACCGCGCTTCGTGCGAGATGTGGCAACGTCGCGACCCTATATAACTCCCTGCAAGAGGGTTTTAAGAGTGGGGAAGGAAGTAGGACCAAGACGTAGAGCGATATGGCGAGGAATTGACCCGAAATGGGCCACATAGAAAGAAAAGAGTAGCGGCCTCTCTCGTTCGAAAGGCATTGCTCGGTCGCTATGGATAGATATTTGCCGTTGATCATCCGATTACCTCGACTCCCGTCTTCTCCGCACAACATTAATTAAACACTCGTTTTCACGGGCGTGGGTAAACCATGGCGGAGGTTTTTATTCGCGCAGTTGGAATACGGGTGTTTACGGGTGTTTTTGCGGTATCGACCGAAAGCGCAACACAGTGCCACATGAATTAACGAGGCTAAGTTCTTGCAGAGAGAGAGGGAGAGCAGAACTGTAAAATATACGACACAAACATTCCCGCTTAATTTAACTAAAAACAGAATGCAAGATTATTAATTTGATTTATTACGAAGTCATTATCGCAAAAACGGCCAGTTTTTTCGCGGCGCGGAAAAAATGAAACGGCAAAGAATCGTCCAGAAAAAGACACTCCGGAATTAATTTTTTTCTCGGATATTGGACAATTTTCCGAGTGCTACCTTACCGCGGCGTTTCTCGCAATGAAATGACAGACCATAACGCACGAGAGAAGTGGAAAGTCGACCGAATTCGGAGAATGGAGTGAGGAGGAAAGGGGAGGCGGTCTCACTCCGCGTTATGCATTATTGAGTCCAATAACTCACGACAGAAAGAGAGAGAGAGAGGGCCCAACAGATGAGCGGATGTTTCGAATCTTTTGTTTTATGGCCGATCCTCGTTCTTAGGCCGGCGCTCGGCTGGAGCGTGGACCGGAGAGCCTGGCGGGTCCGTGCCGTTCGACCACCACTACGTCAATACGGGACGCAGCCGACGCCATGTCCGACGTTACTATTGGCTCTCCCGGCATTCACTCACCCTCCCGCCCCTCTCCGCGCCCCCTCCGCCTCCGCAACCCCGATCACTTAGCGACGCCCCATCCCCTCGCCCTCTCCCGCCCCCCGAACCCCTCTCTCCCTCCGACAGAAGCACCCCAACGATGCTCTCTCCCCTTCGCCATCCCTCTCCCAGAAAACGTCTCTCATTTTTATCATTTTGTTTCGCTTTCGCCACCCTCATACTTACATTTCTCCATATCAGCGCCATTTTGCCGGTCCCACGCTGGATCCGATGAATTATTACCCAATTTTTTTGCGGAGTCTGATGTTAGAACTTAATTAATTTTTATCTTTCTTTACATTCCATTGTTAATCATCCCGGAGCACGTGGCTCTTTGGGATTCTTCGTCAAAGAGATAAGTATGTATCCGTCTTTTGCCCATGCTCGTCCCTTGTAATTCTTTCGTAATTCCATTAATTCACGCATAGTTTCAGCGGCTTTTTATAAAATTATAATTATTTTGGAATAAGCTGCTCAAGCGATAGCATGTTTTCTTTATGGGTTAACTCATTAACACGGTTTTACTAATTACTAAAAACTTCCTATAAGAGACAATCCTCTTTTTAAAATACTACTTACGATGATTTGGGCGTCGTCTTGATTTATTTTACGATGAAACTTTCATAATCCTAGGTAAAATTCAACTTTCCAAGTTTATGTCAACCGCTCCCTAACTACACAACAGAGTATTAAATTTTTTGAAATTGTCATACTCCTCAAAACGCAGGTGACACATAAGTCGAAGGTATTGTTGCGCGTAAACCGCAAACATAAAACTAGATAATGTCCTAGCCTCGGGAACTTCGGTTGCCTGTTCTGGTGACTTTAATTTCGTGCGGCGGCTATAATTGAATCAATTCTTATTATTTCTATTGCGAGAGCGAACCAGATAAATCTCTAAAGGGGCATATTTTCCGATATTTCCAGTGTTATTTCTCCCCTTTCGCAATCCTACTTCCCTTGTGCACGAAACTCCCCTCTCTCTCTCCTTGCATCCCCTCCTACCCTCTGCGGCGCTTCACCTACGCTTCCGCCGCCACCCTCTCCCCTTTTCCACCCCCTCCCCCTCTTCATTCCTCCCATCTCCCTCTTCCCCCTCATTCCTCTTCCTCCCCTTCCCTCTCCCCTTCCCATTCCCTCCACCCTCCCTCCTCCCTCTCCCCTCCCTCCACCCTCTCCCCTCCTTCCCTCCCCCTCCCTCCCTACTCCCTCCCTCCTCTTTCCTATTCATCCCACTACCCCCAACTTCTGCCTACCCCTCTTCTTCCTCCTCATCCCTCTTACTCCTTCCATCCCTCTTCCCCTTGCACGCCCCGATTCGGATGTTCTTCCCCTCCTCCTATCTTCCCATATCCCATTCCCTCCACCGCATCAAACTCCTCATTTCTCAGCCATCTTTCATCTCGAGCTCTCTCGCAACGCGTGGGGAAGAGCCTCAATATACAAGAAAATAAGAAAAGGAAAAAGAAACATACTGCGAGTTGAGAGTGTTTTCCCATCTTCCTCCCTCGAGGAAACCTCCCATCCCAAAAAAAGAAGAATGAAATCCTCCCTCCCCTCTTCCCCTTTCCCGCACCGCTCAGCCACACCTTCCCCTCCTCCGCCTACTCTCGTCCACCCCACCACCCCTTTCATTGTTGCACACCTCGCCGCCATCTTCCACGGCGCCCAATCTTCTCGCACCCAACAAGAGAGCCTCCACAGCCGGCAGCTGCCGCTCCCCCCCTTCTCCGCCCCTCCATCCCCCGGCGCAGCGGGTCCGATCCCACCCCCGGTCACGCCGGGAAGCAGGAGAAACCCCCACTCCGCCTCACTCCATCCCCCTCCCTCCTCATCCCCTTCGGTCCTGAACCTCTCGCTCCAACCGCCTCGTTAATTCTGCGAGAACATCATGCTCCGTCTCCCTCTCATATTTTTCCCGACTCATCCGATCCCTCCATCCAATTCTGTTCTCCTTCCATCCATTTCTCGCCATCGTTCCTCTTTTACACCGAACGGCGATCGCTCCCATCAATATCTCGTACAAAACCTCTCTTTTTTTCATCCCGTTCCCTTTCAAGAGTTTCGTCACATCTTCTGATTCTCACTCTTATTCATTTCGATGATCGATAAAAACGTTCTCCGAGCCGCCCCTTCTCTCACTCCTCCTCTCCCTCCTCCAGTTCTCTCCCCTCTACCTCATCTCTATCACCTTCCCACCACGCCCACGAATTCCCACTCCTCAAATCAGCCCCCCTCCCCACCCTCTCTCCTACCTTACGGCAGCTCTTTTCCTCTATGCGATATTGCAAACCGTCGGCTCCACCTTTTCCCGCAATATCCCAGAATGGATGCTTTTGGTTCTTTGAAGAGAGGACGGAGGGATGGGGGGAAGGGGGTGGGGGAAGGAGCAGGAGGGTCGCAGCGTGCGTGCGTGCGTGTGTGTGTGCACCCAGCAGAGAGGAATGGGTGGTCGTGGGGAAGGAAAATAAAGGTTTCCGCCGCTACAATATGAATCGAGCGTGCGTGTGCATAAGAGAGGGCACGGGGTTTCCGTGGTGCTCTCCAGACATGAAAGGAGAAATTAATAAAAGAGAGAGAGGAAGAAGGGAGGAGGAGGGATGGAGAAAGAGGAAGAAGGGAGGAGGAGGGTTGGAGAGAGAAAGGGAAAGGAAATCCAGGCTGGGGTGTGGCCCAGAGATGGATTTTCACACGGAGGGATAAAAATAAGCGGCAGAGTAATTGAATCCTTGGTCGGCGAATGAACCTGGGACCGTGTTTTTGTGTCGCTTAACTACCAAATGAGAAAAAAATTGGGAGCGATTCCTGAGTGTTAATTAAAATTCATAATGTCATTAAATAGAAATGTTAAAGGAAAAACGGTGGCTATGAACAGAGTTCAAATTCAAGATTATAATTTTCAATGTAAAAATGACAATAATTTATAAAATTATTTTCGGAGTGCTTCTTTTCTGAATATGGAAAATACAACATTATTTTATATTCTTTGCAAAAATGATGTATCTGAGGCTATAAGCAACAGTTTTTTGATTTAAATGATAGAATATTTTTATTAATTTAATTAGAAACGATCCGAAAAGACAACACATGTAGAAGGTTAATTATTAATAAATAAAACAAGTACATAATCACAAAGATTGAGGAAGACAAATCATCATTTGCCAGAGGATTTGGAAGCAAAATTCAGATATGAGTGGAAAATTATAAGGGTGGAATCATGTTGATTTTATATTGGCTTGTGACTATTTCAATTGATAATAATATCTACCTTATTTTACAAAAATTGATTCTAAAGTTCGTACAAAAAAGTTAATCTCTATAAATACGAACGAATAAAACTTTTGATAAAAGGCGACGAAGGAGCATTTTTATTTGTAATTTCGCCCATCCCCTAACCTCAAGCATATTCAATTTTTTCAGCAATGGCAGATATTGAGGCACAGGAATATAACGGCGTATTCCCAGGGATAAACTCCACATGGGAAGCAACATTCTACCGTCTTCGCCTTCAAATCAAATCGCACTCTTTTTTCTTTAGGCACCTTCAAAAATCGCGCCTGCACCTCAGCGACACCAGGAGAACGTATCCCACCGCAGAGCTCTAGGAGCGCCCTTAGTGCCGCGTAATGAAGTGAGTGCGAAGAATGGAACCGAGACCATAATGGGTAAAATAAAGAACTCGAGTGAGACGAGGGGCCTCTCCCATCTCTTCTCTCTTTCTCTCCCCTCCGAAATGCCTCCAAAATAACACACTCTCTCAACCCCGTCCCACCGTCCCTTCCCTCCAACCCTTTCCACTTAAGCAGTAGGCAACACTTTCCGTGTCATCTCGCACCATATTAAGTCCACGCTTCCTCTTCCCATAACCCATCTTCCGTCCCCTCTATTCTGGCACCCCCATATCCCGCTTCATCTGTGACTCCCCCTCCCTCTGCCCCTCCCTCCGCCCCTCCCTACGCCTCTCACTCCTCCCCTTCTCCTCTCTCTCCGCCCCTCCCTACGACTACGCATAAGAGAAACCTGAGAGGAGAGATTGGACTGGAAGGGGTTGAGAGCGACGCATCTCTTTCGCCATTACAGCGCTTTATGCCTGTTCTAATTTAAAAGGGAGTTGCCATACACACAATGACGACGACCGCTCCCTGCATAGCACTCGCTGGAAGATCGAGAAGAATACGCCCTACTCGGATTTCTCTCGACAACCTACAAAACGACGTATAATTTTCTTTTAACGCATAGAAGTTCGACCGACAGCGTCGTGAAATACGATGCGGAAGAATTTATTTAAGTTGCCTTCAATGCAATAAAGGATGTCTTCAAATTCATTGCGGCGTAGCCATTTATTGTTATCAGCGCTCTATAGCAACGAATGTACATGAATTCATATTGCCAGAGTATGTACTGTTGAAATTATCGTCCAAGCATCTCGCCGTGCATAAGACAAAGGAAAACATAGGACTGCATCTTTGCGTGCCCTTTAAATTGAATATAAAGTTCCGCCGAGCGGAAGTTTTTGAAATCGTCCTTATCGCAAGTCAATATCAATAGAAATAAATACCGCTGCTTTTTACTACTTGCCAAATGAATGCTATCGGGGAAAAACAATTTATTCGAAGAAATTGGAAATTTATGAATTACAGAACACTTACCATTGAATAGAAGATGATACATGTTGTGGAGTCGTTAAGAACGAAATATTGAGTATATTTTAATTTTGCATTTTTATTAAGAGGTGATAAAATATCATAAACATTTATATTGCATTGATTGTTAATGATTATAGCATAACAAACAGTTATTCCGAGAGAAAGTAGGGTTTAGTTTGAGCGGAAAATTATTTTGAAGGAAAACTAATGAAAAAACTAGAAAACAATGTTTGCAAGATTTTTAAGAAATAAACTGCATATATACATACAATTACTGATTTATTACAGTAACTTGTTACTTTTTCTCTAGAACAGGATTGTTCAATACGTTCGCCACTAGCTTCATGTGGCAAATAGGGTATTCACATGGGGGAATTGATGCAATTCGTCTGTTATATATTCTATTCTAACATATGTGGCCTGTGGAATATTTTTCATATTTAATAATTTTGGAGTAAAATTTTTTAATATATAATATTTAATTTTCCTCCTGTTTGAGGTATGAGGAGTAGAAAATTATTTTAGGTCAACATTTCAAAACTCATCAGTTACTGTGGTTCACGGGAAACGATATTGGTCTATAGCCCCGAATCAACTTTCAAAAGATTACAAATCCTAGATAAAGTAAATCAAGTATGAAGGACTGAAAAAGACTGTCGCCTTACGCTTTTCGCAAAGAATCAAATAAGTGCATTTTTATTCTTTTAAATTCATTTTAATTGGTTGCTTCCTATGTGTTTTTAAGGATGTGAACAGTGATTAATGAATATTGCGATTCATGAAAGTGGATTGATGCTCAGTGTTGTAGATAGATAATGGGAAAGAGCATTTATTCAGCGATCTCTCATGTGGCAATAACGTCCCAGTTGGTTTCGGGATTTGAACAGACGTGCAACTTATTAGAGCTAATATTGTAATTCCAAAAGATATGAATGACCTCAATCCAAGAATTTTAAAATACCGCATCTGTGCTGAGTGTATAATTTTGCCACGACTTACCGGACAAAATAAACAAAGATAAGAAAGAAAGAAAGATAGTAAAAATTGTGAAAATAAATTAACCTAAAAATCAACTTGAAATTTAATTATTCCTGACCGTCATGCTCACCTAATATAGATGTTCGCTAACTAAACAGGAATAAGAAATATATAGATAAATTACAAGCCGAAAGAAACATCGAGTAAGCTCAATTACGGCATTCAAAAAGCAAACATCCCCATTGATGTGTCACAATGTTTTTACCAACATGGCAGCAAATGGAAATTATGCAGCAGAAATTCACAACCCACGGACAAGACCTGGAAGAAGGCTGACTCTCGAGAGCTTCGGTAAGGAGGGAGTGGCAGTGTACACGAAGTGTGAGCAGGAGAAAAGGGGCGATTAATAAAAGAGGGGAGGAGCGCTGGATCTCCGCGGGGGGGCCAAAATATTCGAATGCATCTGCATAGCACTGGCATGGTCTCCCGACACCGGAAACGGTGGAATAATGGAATAGGGAATGTGGCAGCTAACAAATGGCCTTGCCTGGCGAAGTAGTCGTGCGATATAAATTGTGAGGTAGACTCCGCCACACAACATTCTCCCCTCCCACCCTCCTCCTCCATTTTCTAACCTACCATCTAACCAACACGCTCGCCCCTCCTCGGTTCTCACTCCCTCCAGTCCTCCGCTTCCGAGTCATGAATTCACACACAAAGTTAGCAATATTGGTGTATGTGCATTGATTTAATTTTTGAGCAGCGCAGGGAATTTCTTTTCCGACTAGCATTAGTTTGCGAAACGAGCAAATTCGTGAAAGAACAGAATCACTGATAGCTTTTCTCTGATATGAGAAGTAATTTATCTTTTATATAATAGAAAACATCATTCTCTAGTTAATGATAGTTACGGTTCACCATTAGTCAGATATCTACTTTTTAAAACGATGGGAAGTAGAAAAATCGGCGATCTATTTTTCGAAAGAGCAAAAATATTTCACAAAAAATAATTCTGAGCGCGCCGCATCCATTATTACCCATTCGCTATAAAAGCATTGATACAGAAATAAAGCGTTTTTTTTCATACAAAGATAAAGAAGACACAAAAATCTCATTAAGAGGGCAAAATAATTTTCGCTGATGAAAACAAGTCAGTGTTATCGCAAGGAAAAAATTCTTCTGATTAAATTAACAAAAGGTGAAGGAGAAGAAAAATATTACGAACTGATAATGCGGGAAATGATGTAGAAATACTATTATACTTGACGGTAAAAAGCTCAAAAAGAAAAGTAAATGTTGCGGGTCGCAGAAAGTGTCAGGTGAAATGAGCGCTCCTCTCTACGCGACGATCTTTTCGCCTCTTTCGAACGGTCCGAGTGGCTATCAAACATACTCTCGCAGTAGCCATAAAGGATATCAAATATCCCCCAAATAACGGGTGAAGGATTTGCATGGGAAGGAATTCCCCTCTATCGAAAGAAATCGTGAAGGATAAACCGCCATTCAGATCTCTTTCCCATCTCATCAAAGATGAATCCTTCGCCCTGCATCAAATAACCCATCCGACCGAGACCGCTCGTTTATACGTGGCAACGTCGGATTCATTCAAATGCCTTTCCAAAATCCTCATTCCCGTCCCTTCCTTCATCTGCCCTTCTTTCTTCCCCAAACCCAAAAGCCTCTTTCGGAGGATACCCATTGATTACCATACCTCCACGTCGAACGAGCCATAGGAGCCATCAACCTATCACGTGATCAATGGCGTAACGGCTGGTAGTCATAGGGAATAAAAGTCGAAAGGTAGAGTACTTTGAGTTGTTTACATTCCGCTGCATCACAAAAAAAGGGAATAAACACATTGTTTTCTTCCCACGAGCGCAAGAGGTGAAACGAGAGAGATAGGAGTCGGTAGTGAGAGAACCAGTTAAACGATTTCCTCTCGAAACCCGGTCGTAACAATCACCTTCGACGTCCCACTCTGTGGAAGACGCACAATGCTACCGCGCTCTGCGCTCCTGCTTGACGTCTTTAGGCTCTTCCATCAGGTGGGGATGCAGATTGATGTTAGCTTTCTCTCCCTCTCTCTCACGAAAATGCCGCCTGAATAATGGATTTTCCAGGCTCCATTGCAATGGATGAATAACTCGATCGGCTGCGATTAAACTCTGCAGAAGGGGATCGCTCTGAATCGTGGGAATGTATATTCTAAATTCCTTTTGGAGAGGATAAGACTACGATCGCCATTGGGAGGGGATTTACCAAAAGAGTCGCGAGTTACCTCAAAGAGAGAAGATGGCCATTTTCCCATAATCTGTGCCTAGAGAGAGAGAGAGAGAGAGATCCCGGCTTGAGTGTAGGAAGCGTCTACCTCTAGCGGCGACGGACACAAATGGCGGTGGCCGAGGACGGTCACTCGAAGTCTACCCTTTGTCATCTGCGGCGCCCACCCTACCTCATTCTCTCTGCCACATGTTGGAAAAGGAACAAGAGATGGTTTGGGGAGGGCGGCAGCGGAGGTGGATGCCGTCGGAGAGAAATATGAAGACGTAACCGAAAGTTATTTCAGCGTGGAATTTGGGTGACAAGTGGCCGGTATTTTCGTTCTGTTAGTTTTACCTGCCAAAAATGTGACAAGCGGTAACTTCGCAATACAGATATTGTTAACAAATAATAATCGGTGTAAAATGATTTCCATTATCGCATACGGAATTTTCACTTTTGTCTCAACCAAAATAATCTTTCGCAAGTATTGTTCTTTCCTGAAGTATTTTATCTACAACAATAGCATACAACAAAATACTATGTTAATAATTAAATACTGATGAGTTTTATTTCAGCGAAGTAAATGAATGAATCATTAATTTCAAAGAAACGGCACATATTCACTTCACGGTATATTAACTGTGAAATGTTTGTTACATTTTACGAGAATTTATCTTACAGAAATACTTGAGTACGAAATAAATTTGAAGTTAATATGAATAAATGTTTTAAATAGTAATGAACTGAATAGAAAAATATGGTTATTTTATAACATAATATCTCTATATTGCATTAGAGGAAACTGTTATTTAATATAAATTTATTTCAAATTTACGAGTTTCCATCATTAATTTTCTTGCGCTTTCAGTCTGGTAATCTTTTGAGGGTTAGGAACAAAACGGGAATGCAAGATTGAAGCGTCCGCTCAACGTGCGCCTAGCTAACGTATAACTTTCACATATATCCGTACGTAGGTACGTAATGTTCACTGATACGTACATTGTTTCACTCATGCACGGGTAAGCACAGGCGGGGTAGAGCGAGATTATGTGGAGCACACTCCGGCCCTCGGACTCAAATAGTTACGGTTCTCTGCCTCCCGCCTGTAAGCAACATGAAAGAGCCTTGTCTCTTGTATTGTTTGTAAACAGATGTCACCTTATTTTAATATTACATGTGTACTAAAGTGAAAATCCCAGTGTATTTAAGGGGTTTTTAAAGAGAGCACTGCAAATGATCTGGAAATCCAGCAGTACTGCGATTCTTTCTGTTGACTAGTTTATGCTCTATTACGTACCCTCAGTGGAGAGATATTGCTCAATGAACAATTTGACATTTATGCTATTGTAAATCATGGACAATTTCCACACTGATTCAGTTTGATTGGACGATTTGCACCCAAATGTTTAAATGTTATTTTTGGACCCCGAACGCCACCTTCTTGCCGCGACTCATGGACTATTATTGCTACTTTCAAGCAATATTATTTGAGGATGACCATGGCTCAAACTATTATGGCCACTAATGGTGGAAATACCCCAACCCTCAAGGATTTCTGTAAGGGGTACAATATCCTTCATACGATGCGGAACATCGGCACCTGCTAGGATATAATGAAGGAATGAACAAAGAGTCGTGCTTAGGGGTAGCTTTGCCCATATGGTGTCCCTTATTTTTAAGGATGCGAGGAGACTTCAGAGCAGATAACAGAGGAAGTAGTAAGTATGGAAAGGAAACTTGACCTGGAGATGGATGCTGCGGCTGTCAATGAGTTGCTGGAGTTTCATGTTGTGGAGCTATTTGACTAAGTTGCAAATGTCAAAAGACCAAGCATAATATAATGGAGATGAAATCCCAAACTCTCCTTAGTAAAATAATAACTTCAAAAATTTAGATGAGAACTTCAAGAAACTGAAAAATTACTAAGCAAACATAAAGGATCGTGGCCATAATGTTCATGAAAATTATTTTGCACTTAAGCCGATCGCAGTGGCATGGCTTGCTACAAGGTGCCGCATGATATTATTAGAAAAAGTTCTTCAAAAAAGTTGAAAGAACTCCTACTGCTCCTCCACCAACACCAAAATCATGAAAACAAGTGCAAAACATAATTTCAGATAAATAATTTTTAATTTCTCCATACGTAGTATAGAGGAAAGTATTGTTTCCATGAAAAAATCGACTTCGAGATGTCAACGTAAATACACGTTTTGAGGTCCCTTGAACACGTTTTTCCCATTTTCTCGATGATATATTTGTGTGTGTGAGATAGCATTCTTGTGGGTGCTCTAACTGAAAAAACTATCAATCAGGTCAACGCGAAGTTTTAATTTAACATTTTTATGAATGTCACAAGAATTGATTAGTGTTTGGTAAAAATCGGTCAACCGGAAGTGGGTGTTTATTCTTTTCACTTATCCGTTATTTTGAGATATTTGCTTTAATATTTGATAACTGTAAAAATGTATTGGAATAAAAGTTGTAGGAAATTTAATGTTATACAACCTTTGTTTGAAATATTTTCCCATATAATGCATTGTATAAGAGATATCTTATATTTTTACCTGCTACCACCACGCCACCTACCGACAACTGTTGTTAACAATTGACGCTTAGTTACATCTTAGTAATGCTCTTTTTTATTTTCTTAATTGTTGGAGCTTTGTGGCTATATCCAATATCAGAAAGCTATGGTTTGAGTTCATTTCTGTTCTTTATCAAGTCTAAAATTTTCTCGGTTTCTTAAAATATTTATTTTTATGTAACCTATTTGGAGATTTTAAAAATATTACAAGTATGGAGAAAGTCATGTGATGACCACATCAGATTTTTTCAAATTAATTATTATTGTTTTATTACAGTTAAGGTAAATAGCTGTCCGCATGACGCACATCCGCTTAAACTATAGGTAATATTACACAGCGTAACCTGTACATAAGCGGACGCTGCCTATACCAAAAATTTGATTCGCAAGGCCAAATTGTGGATCACGTCAAACAAATTAAGTGAAATGCTACTTTAACCCCAAATGTTTGAATAAAATTTATACGCTTTCAATAACTAAGTAGTTTTATTAAGTTGTACATCGCCAATCATATCTATTGGTGATTAAACACTGAAGATAACTACTTTGTAGTTAAATTGCGAATATTTCATTCTGGTAATGTATTGATATAAGAATTTTCCATAGCATTAATGAAATAAGTTACTGATCGTCCTTCGAAAATTCTTTTGGAAACGATGGAAAGCTGGAGACTTCAACGCCTGAAGTTGTTTTGGTTATGAAATGTTTGCCTAGCTGTTAGGTATCCACCAGAACTTGTGATTTTGTGATTAGTTCTCATAAATTATTCAATAAATCATTATATAAACCAAACAGGGAGGTAGACAATTAGTAATAATTTGTTTTTAATTTCGTGAATTAAAAATCATTTATGAAATTTCTTTCACGGATCACAATAATGCTATTGAAAATAATAACTTGAAAGATAACAAATCAGCGATAGCTCATCTCTGGTATGGACGGATCCCTTCTGCCTTAGTACAATCCCTCGCACTGCCCTCCTAGTCATCCCATCTCATCCCACCCTCCCTCATTCCTTTTTCCATCCTACTCCAGGTCTCACCGAGAGAGCTCCTCCCCCTAGAGGGTATCGATAGGCTTGTTCTACAGGACTTGGGGCCAATTAGAAGTGGCGCGGCTCAGTGATTTATATCCCCCGCAGGCCGCTGAGCTGCAGTTCGCGGGTAAGTCTTTCCCCTCGTTCCATCGTCTCGTCTGCCTCTAAAGGCCGCCTCTTCTTCTCCCTCTCCTCTTTCTACTCCACCTCCGTCACGAGGCGCCTCCTCCTCACTATATATATATATATATATATATATATATATATATATATATATATATATATATATATATATATATATATATCCAATATAGAGTGAGGAACAGAACCGTAGGGACTCATGAAAGTGGCCTACGCTTTAGTCCTCTCGGGGTGCTGCCTACGGTCCATATGCACGGCCATGTTGTTTATAAGACGTTTAGGTCGGTGAGGGAGTGTGTAATGGGGCGGAGAGGAGGAGAATTGGTAATCGCTGGGAATGGGAAAAGAATGAGAGGTCTCGGGAAGGAATGAGGACGGGCAGTGTCTCTTGAAGAAGAAGAGGGAGAGGAAGGATAAATTGAGCGCGCTTGGTTTCTAAATTGAGTCACGGGCGGCACAAAACAATGCGGAGCTGAAAGGGATGGGTGCTAAAACCGAAATTACTCAGATTTGGGTGAAAGATAAAGAGGGTAAGAATTTGAGTTTTTGGTACGAGGAAGACGTAGGTTCGCTGAATAAATTGTACAAAGCGAGGGGGGGGGGGGGTGGGACTGCGGCAGAGGCAAACGCCAGATTGTCGATTGAAGGGGACTTAGTGGAACTCAATTGGAATGCCGAGGAAAATTGAAGATAATGAATGTATTGGGAAGTAAGAAAAGCGGTGGTGCTTGTGGGAGGACGAAGGGACCGGTCTGAAAGCGGAGATATGGTCTGGTAAGTGCCTCACCACCATCCTAGCCAATTCCTTATTGGGTTATCCAATTCTCTTTCCTTGGGATCTGCCGACGAAGCTCGAGCATTTATTTTTTGCGTTCATCTTTTATTCAGTACTATTAATTTTCTACACGTTCATAATAGAAATCTCAAAAATTAATGAATAATTTCATTGAAGCATTAATTTCACTTATTAACATGAATTTTAGGCGTCAAAAACACTCTTTCATTATTTCTCCAAGATTATTTCTTCACATTAAAGCAAATTATAAATTCTCCAACATCAGATTTATCCGACCCTCTCTGATTGGGTTCATTTACAACTGAATCGATATCTAAAATAAAACATAAAAACGCCATTAATACAAATACATTATAAGCATAAATATCCACAATTATCATTAATTCTTTATATAATAAAGCGAAAAATACGTTCATAAAAACTGTTAACAGTACCAATCAATTTATTTACATGTAACTAAACTTAGTGGAATTTTACGTACCATTAACCAAGAAAACACCTTTATTAAAACGCCTGTCAAACACTTAACTTCTCTTTACAGATTTTGTAGAAGCGTTTTCCTAGGAGATTTGCTCCAAGAGTTTCACCTTACTCGGCCGGTAGCGCAAAGAACACGCACCTCAAACGAGTCTACTACATGCGCACTTCTCCCTCATTTCCAACCCAACCCGATCCTCCCTCCCACCCGTGTGCGCCCTGTCGACTCACCCCAACATGAGCAACACCACTTGCTCTAAATCTTCAAGGCGAACAACAGGGAGAAAACATCCACGCAGTCTTGGATATACGAGTTATTACATCATAGACCATTCGTCAGCTGCCGTTTTTTTTCAGGCACCGAACACACAGATGGATGACAAATAACTCCATTCCACGTTATTTAAGAGTTATGGTACACATCTCTACTTAATTGAGAATAAAATCTTCATGCAAAGTTAAAATATTCGTGTAGCAGGTGCAAATTCATACTTTGCATATGTAAGACACACAGACACACATTTTCAAATTTAATGTCTATGACTTCTTTGATAATATTCATGGGATTATTATAGTTTAACATCAATTCACCGCTTTCGCATAAATCCAGAAAACTTTGAAGAAATACGACCTCGCTTTTCACAGCCCGTAGATTAATTGCTTGGAAAAGAAACATTTATTAACAAATAGATAAAAACCAAGACTGTAAGAGGTTTCAAAGCGACATTCAAATTGAAATCGTGCTCCTGCCTCTGGATGGCCAGACACCTATTTTCTCTCTATATTCCCTGATTACATGCCTCTCTTTCCAATTCTCTCTCTCCTTCACCCAGCCTCCATCCTTCTTACTCTCAGTCCTCCCAAGGTGATGTACCCATCACAGCTTTCCCAAGACCGGTGTTTCTTGTTTACACCTGAACACGTAGGACGCTACAACATTTCCCCTTCCCCTCTTTTTCTTCCTCCTCATTTCTCTCTAAATCTTAGTCCTTCACCCCTTCTTTTCACGGGCCGGTTCGCCAGAGCGGGAAAAATTTTGATCGAACCCACGACCACTTCTCCGAGGACCAACGCGGGCCTCGCGCGCTCATATCTAAACCTCCCGCGACGCCATCTCTGCTAAGTTTGGTGAAGGTGAATTAATGTCTGGGCGGGAGGGCGGGGCCGTGCGTGTTCGAGCAACAGGATGGGAAGATGCACGGCCTACGTAACTCCTGACAAGGCAAAAAAGGCTCTCGCTCCATTGTTTCCGTGATGCGGGAGGTGCCTCGGATAGCGGACGTCTTCTGGAATCCGCCGTCCGCGCGAGATCACGACTCGCCGAGGAAAAGACTACCACACTGCCGTTGCTGCAGGCGAGAGCGCGATGGAAGGAGAAACGGGAAAGATGTCCTCGAGGCGATTACCACTTTATCATAAGAGAAATATTTAACGCAAAATTGCTCTAGAGTTTATTTAGGCGAATCGCAACCTCGATTCCCTTCCAATTCTTTCGTGATAATAAATTTGAGGAATTGAAAAATCGTTCCGTTGGATTGAAGACAAGGTTGCTGGAGCAGAAATTTTTGACTAGCGATTCTGCCACACAAAAAGATTTCTCCGCCTACTTGTCGGGGCATGGTAATAAATCCTGTAACGACGTGGGATCAAACGCTGTTGTGGACATTACCGTATCGTTCATTGTGTTTACCGTTCATTCGCATATTACTATATTACTAGCGTAATTGCCCATCAAATATGACGGGATTATCAATAAAGTATTCCAAATATACATGATTTCTATATGAAAAATCAGTATGATATGCTATGATCTGGTTTGGCTTTCATGCACAATCAACTCAATGTTTTTTAAAAGTTATCTTTGTTTTAGTTATACTGTTTAAGTAATTATTAGTAGAGAGGCCAAATGATTATCCAAATATTTGCTGAAAATAAGACGAAATTCGAAATAATAAGATATAATGCATAAAGAAGTAGCTGAAATTTATTTGAAATATTTTAGCAAATTATAAGTTATTAAAACGTATTGAATTTAACTTAATAAATGAATTATTTTACTCTTATCAACTCGTTAAAAACAGGATAATGTGTGAACGAATTGTCAATTTACCATCAAGGAAAAAATGTGTAGTAACTTACTTACTATTAACAAAATACTTACATTAACTGCAATGAGTTTAACTACATTTTAAGATCGCAATTTTCTTTAACTACATTAGTTTTGACAATTTTCCAGAAAAATCACTTTAGTTAAAGAAATTTAAATAAAAGTCATAAAATGCTATTTTTTCACTCCTATTTGAAATTCGGTTCGAAGTATTTACTGTATTATCAGTTAAAGAAATCCATTGAAAATTTCTTGACCTATATTTAGTTTTTTAAATTCCCACCATTTGGCAACGGCGCATGATTCAATAGTATAACATTTTTTATGATCAATTATAATTTATTATTGTTATTTTTGAACTGCAGCTCCTTTTAACCCTATACAAATGCTACGTCCTCTTCCTCAATTTCTGCTCATTCCCATTCTCTTTTTATTCCTTCCCTCTAATTATTTAACAGATTCAGTAAATAAGTTATACCCATGTATAAAAGTCTGACCCGTGTTAAAGCACTAAATTCGTGCATTTATTATGAAGCCAGAAATAGAATTTAACAATGCAGTGGTCCAATATAAACAAAATGCGTGAAAAATCGTATTAAAACGTAATTTTTGAAGATTTACGAATGAGATTTAAATTCTTCTCTTCGCATAACTAACAATAAGTTAAATACCTCATCCTTGAAATATTTTAAAATGTAAACGAAAAATTTCTGCATATTAAGGAATGGGTTTTTGCGTGATTCATATATACGATGCAAATTTATAACTCCGGTTAATAATAAGATACACTGCAACAAAACTATGAAAATAACTATAAAAATAGTTAATTACCAAAAATTTTAATAGGAAGTTAACTGAAAAGAAATTAATGAAAAACACGATTTTAATTATAAATAATTCGGGCGCCTTCTCTCTCTCTCTCGTACTAAAGCATTCAAAACACACTTTCCTTACGCATATAGTATAAGGACGACAATACAATCTCGAGGTTTAACAATGACACGGTTGGCAAAACAACATATCTCTAAAAAGTTTAAAATTTTCCAATAAATGTGATTTAAACGTATTACTTGAGCGATTTGGAACCGAAGGTAAAAGTAGACAATAATAATAAGAATCTGTTTATTTTTCTTTAAAATGGTCCAGGTCCGAGGATCGTAGGTCAATTACTTTTAATTTAATTTTGCAAAATAAAAAAAGCCTGCAAGTGAAAAAAGGTATTTTTAAGTGTTCTCTTATGGGGATTTCTATAGAGCGTTCCAGCGGACCAACGGACGGAGGGAGCAACAGAATAAGGATATTATGTATATAATATTGTAGCTGCAAATGATACATAGGTAAAAATTGATACACAATGTCTGTGTTTTTAACTCAGCTAAGAAGTAGTCCGATGCTGGATTTGATTCACTAGATTTGCGCTAAGAAAGCGATGTATTAAGGAGGTGCCTCCGGGATGCGAGTCATAAAACAAAGGAAGAACGCGACACTCGGCCGCTGTAACGTACCCTGAGATCTATCCCGTGGGACGGGGCGGGAGCACGCGCACCCAGAATATCCCGCTCCCCGTAACGCTCCTCCACCCCAACCCTTCATACCGTCCTGCTTTTGCTTCTTCCCCCTTCGTCTCGGGCGTCCCTTCCTCACGCACGAGATAGGGCGATTCTTTATTATATCAAAGGACGGCGAGGAGCTTAAGAGGAGGGAGGGCGAATAAAGAAAGGATAAGATTGGCCCTCAGGGTGATGGCCAGTGAAGAGCGATGGGGTGTGGGGGGGGGGGGAGCGAGGAGGGGAATATAAGTGGAGGGCGGCCATGATGGATGGTGAGAAAAATGCGAATGGGATAGAGAAGGGGAGTGCGAGATAGAACTGGAGGGGCGGGAGGAGTGAAAGAGGGACAGAGAAGGGAAAAGAGAGGAAAGAAGAAAGAAACGATGAGATAAAGGAACAGAGGAAGGGAGAAGGTACAGAAATAGGAGACGGGGTGGAAGAGGCAGGAAAACGGAAGTAAGAGCAGTACGAGGATCGGACGCTTTTGGGAGAGAATATTCCTCTCTCCCCCCCTCACCCGGCCACCTAAATACGTTTTTACCCGGAAAATTGAGCCTATTCGTCTTGAGGAGCCATTAAGATTCCAACCGGTCACTTTGCCTTCGATTGTAATTACAGGTCGCTGTCTGAAGCCTTGGGGAAGTTTAGTGGGGAGCCGCGATCTCTGCGCCGGTTGCCGAAATTAATCAAGGCGAGGAAAGGAGGAAAAAAGGACGAGAAGTGGAAGAAGGTTTCAGTGTAATAGGAAGAGGAATCGGGGAGGGCAAAGACGTAACGAAAGAAGAGGGGGAGAGGAACTGAAAGGAGCGGTACAGAGAAAAAGAGAGAGAGTCGGCGAGTGCGGTGGGGGGGGGGGGGGGGAAGGGGCGGGGTGGGGGCAGCGTGGATAGAGCAGACAGTTCTTATCGGCACCGGACAGCAGCCAAGATGGTGTGTGTGTGTGTGTGTATGGGTTGGGTGGAAAGGAGCGGGTGGACTCGCCTCCCATTTTCTTGCACCCTCTGCCTCCTTCCCTCTGCGTCGCACACCCACTCCGAGGGCTCTGAATACCCATCGCGCATCCGTGCACCTCCCATCGGGCCACCTCCCGCTCCTTCCCTCGCTCCACCGTCCCATCGCCACTCCTCTTATTTCTGGGGGCAGGGTCGTTCATCTCCCTACCCCTTCTCCACTGTCCCCGCCCGCCCACCGTCCACCCCTCCCCTTTTTGGCGTCTACTCCCGCCCTCTCCGCTACATCGATGGGACGTCTCCTAAGTCCACTCCGACGTCGCCGCCGAGTCCCCTCCAGCCTTATCGGCCCATCTCGAGGAGGGGATGGCCCAACATGGGCAAGTTACGCAAACCTACAATCCTGCTCCTCCGCCACGAAGCCCTCGCTATGACTCTTTCCGCTCCTCCGCCTCCGCTTGTTCCCGATCTCCCTTCCTCCGATTCTCTCGCCTCTCTTTGCTCCAGGCCACCTCCGCAAGGTCCTCCTCGATCTGGACCCCTCGTACCTTCCTTCGCGAGGCCCCCTCCGCCTCCGGTAAGCGCACCCGACCGCCCCCTCCCACTCGTCGCTGAGCGACCCGTCGCATCTTCATCCTCTCGACCGCGCTTGCCACCGTCCCCCGCCACTCCAATACATTTCGACCCGTCCTCCTCTTGGGGATGGCGTATGCGACGCCGAGTGGTTGAGGTCGCTCGAATATCAGATAGGCAAGATGTAATTCTACCTCACTACCTCTCATTGCCTACCCCTTACCCGTCCTCAGCCAGCAAAGTTGCGTCTCAATCGCACCCTCGCCTTCCGCCTCGACACGGAGACAAAAAATGGATGTGCTCTCGCAATTACAAATTACTGCTAGGTGGGACAATTTTCCTTCGAGCTAAGGCAGATTACAATTACTGAGAAATTTACCTAGATGATGGTAAAGAATTTAAAAGGCATCACTTTTATTATTTATTCGTTATAAATATTAAAATAATATTATAAAATGAATGCCTAATCGTAGGTTATTATATTGCTATGAATAAATAGATATTTAATAAAACAAAAAATTGTGATAGTGACTAAACAAAATATAATCGTAAAGACTTATATAATCAAGAATTATGTCAGTTAACAGCTCTCGTTTATTGGGTGGAATGAGCTTTGAAATAACTCATATTTCTTTCAATTTAATTCAAACAAAATATTCTGAAATTTTCCCCGATAATATTTTGTAAAAATATGGCGCATTCAGTAAAAAGCATTTTTTCACAAGTATGTTTTATTAATATGAGGGTATTTCTAACAAGTTTTCTGCAATGAAATAAATAAATAAAAGCTAACAGATGTATTTTTTAAAAAGAACATCCTATAAAAAGGATGGTTGCTGTTTTCACGATAATATAGTTTTATCTACGATATTGACTTTTTTGAAAATTTTGTATGCGATTTTTTTCTACGCCTCTGCACAATTACTGTTCCTTATAAGAATTGCAATGAAGCTATTTTTCGGGACATTATCAAACTTTTATCTCGGAACCTATAAGTCGTAGATACATGCTGGTGATAACATTTAAATGATCTATATTGGTAACACTGATCTATTTAAATATAAATGTATATAGATGAATATGAGACCAAGAATAGAATTCAACTCTCTGGAACATACTATAATGTGAATTATATATATTTTAATTTTCAGTACACATAAAATAATGTGTCAATAAATTAAAATTTATTAGTTTTATTCGAAGGAAGTGCAATATATCCCCTCTCAAAATGGCGCCACAAACGGATATTTATTTCTTTAATTACCATATCACCCCTACAAATTCTGATTAGCTCATTATATAAATTTCTGCCAAATTTAAATTTTCCATCTACATCCTTGAACGAGTTATTCGCGTTTTAATAACTTTACACTCAGACCAACGAACGGACAACATAGCACATTTCACCTCTTTAGGTATTCCTTCTCGTAATTAACGCAACGAACTATGAAAATCATTTCCCTCTCTTTCCGTCTTTCTCTCCTTCCCAAATTAAAAAGTCCTCAAAGCACGCTTAAACCAATAAGGATTGGAATAACAATATGATTCGAGGTTTAACAATGTAATTGGTAGGCGAGGCAACATTCCGTTAAAATGGCAAGATCCCCCAAAATTTGTGAATTAAATGTTTAACATAAAGGATTTGAACGGTAGGCAAAAAAACGATGAATATAATAAGAAACCTTGTAATATTTTCTTTAAAATATTTATATCTAAAGGTCGTGAGTCCAATTTTTCTAATTTTAATCTCAAAAAGAAGAAAAGCCTGCATGTCAAAAAGTCGATATATATATATATATATATATATATATATATATATATATATATATATATATATATATATATATATATATATATACGAGTAATCGGTGCTGCAAGCATTGGTGCCCTATAACAACCACACCAAATTTCATTCCTCCTACCTGATGAAAATTACCGTAAATTAATTGCCAAATATTCAGCAATGCTATTTCCACAGGAAAAACTCAAATGTTGGAGTGCCTGGAGTCGAACCGAGGAATCCAAAAGGAGTGGTCTCATATTATTTGCTAGTCTATTCATGGCATCTGCAAACCCTGAAAATTTCAGCGCAACATTCCTATTAGTATTGTCTGCGCACCCAAATATGTTTTCCCTTTGCTTTTAAATGTCAAGGTCTGAGAGTGACGTCATGGCACTAAGATACTTTTCAGTTCGTGGCACTAAATTCTCGTTCAGTTTTATTAACACGTCAAATAAATTCCCGAATAAAACCATTGTCTCGTAGTCATGACAGAAATATTGGGCCATTGTTATAAATTGTATAGAATCCCGTTTTTATGCAGTAAAAATCAAATAATTGGACTAATTCGGCACGGATTCGTGTTCTATTTTCAGGAAAAATAATCTAAATTCCTTTTCCCGTCTTCAATTCAGGTCCGAAGTTTGTATCTCAATTAAAAGTGATTTAAAAATGCAATTATAAAAAGGCTTGTACGGATTTAAATGGTTTTCTAATGGGACTTGAAAATTAATGTTTTGGGGTGTAAAAGACCCCGTTGTAAGGCGAAATTTTGAAATTTTCAATTTTTTCTGATGATTTTGGACCAACACCAAGGTTCCCTCCAAATTTCAGCTCTGTAGAATACCTATAAGTACCTTAGGTTTTATATCATTACATATAATATATCCTCCGTAAGAAGCAGCTATTTATTATATATATATATATATATATATATATATATATATATATATATATATATATATATATATATATATACACACACACACTAGTAGAAGGTGCTTGCATACTGCAAGCTTTTCATCTCACCTTGAAAAAACATTAATTTTACAGAGAGATATTTCATCATGAGAAATATTTCTTTAATTATAAAGATTTCTCCTCTGGACCGGTTTTCGATTTTTCATTATGGAACAATAATGGAGTAAAACAATCACTAATTTTTACAATTTTAGGAATATTATACTTTTCCCACATTGGGTTAATAATGCCACACATTTCGGCCAAATTTTAAATTTATAGCACAATTATAAGTAAAATAACATTTACCTAATTGTTTAAATTTAATAATTTTTAATGACCGCAATAACGATTTCATGGATACATTGAAATGTTTATTCGTTTATATAAACTAAACTCTAAATAAATAAAAAAAATTCAGCTCCCTAACTTGCCGCGTACTGTCTAAACATTTACCTATTTGTTTAAACTTTAAGAATTTTTAACTGCCAAACAAATTAAAATATTAAATTTTGTATAATTCTTATTTCGTTTTTTTACAAATCCTTCCACTAAAAACTATTTCAGCAGCGTAGCACATTCGTAAATACATAAACCTTGAACATTTGTTTAAACAATTGCAAATTTTTAGCGGCCGCATTGTCGCACTTTTTTAAGATTTTCGTTTTTTCTAGTCGGTTTTGCACAAAATTCTACCTAAGAAAAAAATTACGATTATCCAGCTCATCTGGAAGTGCCTAAACAGTATCCTCCTATATGTTATATATATGTTATATGCTGTGTTACATCCTCCTCCTCTGTAAGGAACGTCTATATATAATGATATCTTCCTCCTCTGTATGGAACGTCTATATATAATGATAGATGTCAACGAAAACTATCTCCGTAGCAACTGAAGTATAGAAGATCTACTATAAATTCGTAAATACGTTAATATCCTTTCCTGTGCACACAAAACCTAATAATTGAAAGGAAATAGATTATCTACGATGAATAAATGGGCGTTAATACCTACGTTAATTTCCCTTTCGTGTACAAATTGCGCTTTGTAGGCGAAAAATAATGGATAACTTAAGACGAAGTAATGAACTCATAGGTAACTTTTACGTTACAATTATTCAAGTTAGGCATGTTTAAAATTATTTTTGATTGTCTTACTTATATCTCCGAAGCTGTTAAAGAAAAAAATCTGAAACTAAAAGTGTACGTTTCCACATTAATGCCACTTATTCTTGAATAGTTTTGAGTTTTGAAAACTTATCAAAGTTGTTCTAAACTTAATGTCAATATGATAGTATCAAGTATCAAAAATAGTGTATTTATATGTAAAACATATGTTTAATATGTGGAACAATGATGCGCATTACAGCGCTAACTTGGCTATTAAGCCCCTCTCATTTAAACGCTAACCTCTTCACGTCTTATAGCTCGTAAAAAACAAAAGGGGCTCTAGTGACTGAATAGGTGGTTGTATAATCACATGTTCATGGATAACACTCTACTTGTTTATTTTAATTTAATTTTAACTAAATACTTAACTCACGCATAGCCTTCATATTTGAAGGGCAATTACGCTAGTATCAAATGTAAATGAAGCTAGTGCAGCTAAAAACATAATTTTAGCATATGAGTAGCTGTATCTAAACAATAAAAAAAGGAAATCGGTTTGAAATGAAACAATTTTTTGTATGGTTTTTCAATTGCTGTCAACAAAAAAGTCTTCGTGGCAACTGAAGTAAACAAGATCTGTTTAAATATGTAAATACGTTTAATTTCCTTTGGTGCGCAGACAACGTATAGTAAATGAAAGGAAATCAGCGACGAAGAAATGAACTTAAAGACGTTTATTTTCCTTACGCATGCACACAATGTTTGGAACTGAAAATAAATGGTTGATTTACGACAAAGAAATGAACGTGGACGAAGAGATTTCATTACTACTACTCAATTAAAGTGAGGTAAGTTAAAAATACTTTTCGAATGTTATATTAATTACAACTGATTAGAAAAGAAATCGATAGCAATAAATAAATATTTTCTTTACATCGCCTCTGAAATATCGTTATGTAGCGCTTAAACATTATGTTAAGCCATAAATATTTATCTTTTTTTCGACTTGATTACATCATTCTTAAAGATCGTCTCTGCGTTGCATGCATGCAAGTATCTTTCTTTTTTTTTAATTCTTGTAAAAATCATCAATTTCCCTTAGAATAATTGATATGAAATAAGATTTTATGCAACCTAATTCTGATGGTTTCTTTAAATTCAAAGCAGCGATGCCATCCGAGGCCAATATTTTCGATTTATCCTCAACTGAAAATCACAAGCGAATAATCAAAGATCTGAAAACAAACACGTAACGCAATTTTAAATGTAAGAGCAGAGTCATCTGTGAAAGCGAGGTGCAGCGCAACTTCAGTACCGATCAAAACTGATCAAAGAAGTTCGTCCCAAAGTTGCAAACAAACACCAAAGATGACTATTCGAGGAGCGCAAAAACAGTACGGCCTTAGGGAGGGAAGGGGGAGAAGCGCAGTGTGACGAGCACCCTCTGGGGTCGTAGACGAAGAGATGGGTAATTGTTGTGGGGAGGGTTGGAGGGCCGTCATCGAACGGAATAGGAGGCTGGGTGGAGGGAGGGAGAGAGGGAGGGGGAGAGAAAAGACCATTCCACTCCATCCTCTTTGCGCCGTGCGTCAGAATATATCGAGATAAAATGCTGATACCGGAAGCAAGGGGAACACGGCCATCCCGGCCGCCACTGGAGTTCGTCTAGCAGCGTCGTAGGAAAGCGGAAGGAGGGCGTATAAGCAAAGGGGGAAGTAGGGGTAGAAGTAAGGGGCGGGAAGAGGGGGAGGAGGAGTGGGGAAAGGGTTGGATCGAGAAATGGATTGGATAAGAAAGAGAGAGAAAACGGCGGAGGAGGAAAAAGAGAGCTAAGGGGGTGGGAATGAGCCAAAAGGGTGGGCGACGGGTATAGGAGAGTTGGCAAGAGGGGAAGAGGAGAGTGGAGGAGAGAGAAGGGGAGTGGATGAGGAGGGGAGTGGATGAGGAGGGGAGTGGATGAGGAGGGGAGTGGAGGAGGAGAGGGAGTGAAGGAGGAGGGGAGTGGACGAGGAGGGGAGTGGAGGAGGAGAGAGTGTGAAGGAGGAGGGGATTAGAGGAGGAGGGGAGTAGAGGAGGAGGGGAGTAGAGGAGGAGGGGAGTAGAGGAGGAGGGGAGTGGAGGAGGAGAGGAAAGGGAGATTGCGGAGCGAGACCGGAAGGGAATGGAGTTATACATGGCCCGGATTCTGGAGTTTTTGGGACGAAGCCCGCCGCCACTGCAGACGCGCTTCCGTCCCTCTTTCACTGTGCCCCCCGCTCTCCAGTAAGCATCTCTCCCCCCTCCCCCGCTCCTCTCCCTCCAAAACCACTCTCCACTCCTTATTTCGGGAATTCCCCCTCTCCTCCCTCCTTTTTTGCTCATCCGACTCTTTCCTCCTTCATTATTTTCTCCACACTCCATCGAGGCGAAAATCATCCCTTCGTCTGTTCACCGCCATGCACTCATCCTACTTCTCACAATAACAACCGCGCTCCTTTATAAAGGCGATTTTTATGGACATTATAGCCGTTTTCTATCTCTCTCTAGGTGCGAAAAAAACAGTCGAAGGACGGGTCGCAATGCTCTCGCACGAAGCAAAGCACGCATTCTCTCTCTCTCTCATTTTCTCTCCACCCCTCTCTCTCTCCCGTATTCACGAAGGAAATGCAAATCGAGGCGAGATATTTCGCAAGAAAAACAAGACGAATTACGATGGAAGGAATTTCCGAATCTCGCGCGTGAGAGCGGGTGGGGAAGATATGGCGTAGAAGAGGCAATCTTTGGGTGCGGAGGAGAAAAGGTGGAAAGAGGAGGAATATATAGAAAAAGGGTATAAAAAATGCGGAAGAGGTCCCTTTAATTTAAACGCTCCTCCCTCGCGCACTCTTTCTCTTTCTGCCGTAATTTATCCCTTCCAAATAGAGGAAAAGGAAGTGTATCCATACAGAAGAACACACACTCCTGCGTCGGCGAGATGTCCCACGCCCACCAATCTTTCCCTCCCCTCGCTCCCTACGAAACAGAACCTCCTCATCCTCCTTCCTCCCCCTCCTCCTTCTCCCTCTCACCCTACTACTCCCACCTTCCCTTACGAGAGACCGCTCCACCCTAAACTTCTCGGATCCTTTTTTCGCGACCTATTTGTTTGTTCCTTCCTTCTGTTTGGTGAGCCCGTCCGTCCGTCTATCAGCCACGCCTCCCATTCCCCTCCTCCTCCATCTTCCCCACTCTTTTATGCCCTTCTTTCACATCGTCCGAGGAGGTGGAGAGTTCTTCCTCTCCAACCACCTCCCCCCCCCTCATCCCCTGCCAGCCCATCAACCTCCCTTTTTTCCTTAGAAACCCTCCTGAAAAAGTACGGAGGACAGCAGAAATCCCATCTTCATAGATCACGCGATCTCTCTCTTCTTTCATCCGGAAAAGACCTCCCCCGCCTCCGTCTTCCGCTTTCTCTGTCTCTCTCTCTCTTATTCCTTTTCTTCCTCCCCCGTTCCTCCTTCATCAGCCACTCAGGCCCACGCCGCCGCCACGCAACACGGCGATCATTCCAGACGCACGCCGTCTGCAGGAACGCGCCTCCACATCTAGAGCTATATCGCAGAATTCTGTCCTGTCCACTTCATCTCGTCGCAACAATTCCTTCTCGCTGCTACCTTTCGCCTGTTCAACCGTTCGCTCCTCTCTCTCTCTCCTCGTGCTCATTCCCATTTATGCGGTGAACGCGGCAAAATACTCCTTCCGAAGACCAATTTTATTCTGAGTCCTTCGTCCATGGAGCGGAGTGAGAAAGGGGACAGCCTTCGCGGAGGGCTGGAGTGCATTACCGGGAATTTCTCATCCCACTCTGTGGGCACGTACTTATCAGAGTGATAGATACAAGGGTGCGTTTGGAGGTAGAAGAGGAGAGAGAAAAGAACCGAGGAGGAAAGAGGGCAGGCGAGCAAAAAGAGAGGTTAAAGGGAGAGGGGGAGAAGGGGTTCTGGGATGACGCCGAAAACGGAGAGAATCGGGCACTTCGGTAGCGGGAGGGAAGGGATGTGGGCGAGGGGGGGGGGAGTACGGGGAGGGGGAGGAAGACGTGAGGTGAAAAGAGCCCAGAGGAGAGACGTATAGGTCGGGGATGAAAAAGGGAAATAAAAAAGGGAGGGTTTGGAGTGGAGTCGGGAGGTTTGAGAGGAGCGGGAAAGTGGGAGAGGGAGAGAGGGAAGGAAGGAAAGGGTTTCCTGGAGCGGGAGGAGAGCACGGTGAAGCGGGGAAGAAATATCGGGCAAGGGATGCGGGCCGAGCCAGCGAGTCGTTCGTCTTCTTCCGCCCACTCCCCCTCGGACTCCCCTCCCTCCTCTCTCCATCCATCCTCCTCCTCCTCCACCCATATAGGTTCCCCCTCCTCCTCCTTTCGCAGAATACCCCACCCAAAGCGACCTTCTTATCCTATACAACCCACCCTTTACCCCGCAGAGAGCTATTCCTCCCGAAGAGTCTAGGGAAGGAACTCCCCGGCAATCCACCTCCGGGAGCCGCCGGAAAGAGGGAAGAAGGAGAAAAAGAAAGAATGGAGAGAGAGAGATAGACAGAGAGACCTTTAGAAGGGAAATAAGGTAGAGAAGGTATTGCGAGGAAGAATATGGCGCAAAGCGTTAGGAAGGGATCTAGATGGAGAAATAAAATGAAGGCACACAAACACAATATATGTATATGTATGTGTGTGTGTTTATATATATATGCATTTATTAAATTGTATTTCGTTTAAAGATTATGTAAGCATTGAAATGTAACAGAAATATGGCGTGAAACAAAACGAATTTTCAAATTTTCATTTGAACTTTTCTACCTGAAAGGGAAAGAGTAAAAGCAGTCATGAAATATAGAGAAAGACGACGGTTGATAGGGGAGTGGAGAAGTATAAGAAAGAAAAGAAATAGGGTATGGATTAAAGGAGTGCGAAAGGAGGGGGAGGTGAGGGAAGAAAGAGGAGGGGGAGGAAAACAAGAAGGCGAGAAGTTTCCCGTTGGCAACAGGAGCCGGATGAGAAACGTAAAGGGGGAAAAGAAGGAGAAACGTTGGTAAAGTGGTGGATGAGGAAAGGGGAGGGGGTGGATATGGAGAAGGGAGCAGGAGAGTTTGGAGCGCGGCAGAGGGATTTCTCTTCTATGTAGAATTAATGAGAATCGGATTGAAAGGATATATATCGAAAGAATAAGATAGACTCCTATTGGAGAAAACCGAGGTACAGGAAAAGTTTCTACTTTCAACGTCTAATATTCACGCCAGCAAAACGTAAACAAATATGTATCGCGGAGGTTAGGAGAGAGCGGAGGAAGCAGGGCAAATGAATTTCTATGGGGGATTGAGGGGAGGAGAGATTTGAAGTAATTGGACAATGGAATCCTAGCGATACAGAAGGGGTGCGGCGGAAACACATGTAGAAGAAGGAAGGCTATGAGACTGGTGAGAAAGAGAGTCGAATCGGAAGGTTTGTGAGGTGATCTTCCGTTGAGGGAAGCGGGGAATGAGGGGGGCGTGTAGAGGGACTGTGATTCGGCAAATGGGTCGGAAAGTTTTGGAAAAGACAATACCTTTTTCGGGAAGTAAAGGAGTGCCGAAAACCTTGGATTTCTACGGAATGGATTCAAACGGGACTTAGGAGACGCTTGCGGGAGCAACAGAAGGCTTTTGAGGTAGAAAATTGCGTTTGAAGGCTAGAGTAAACGAATCTGTGAATAAAGTGGACCTTGGAAAAAGGCCAATCGATCTCGCAAAAAATGCCAAGTTTATTTTTCCATAAGTATACACAAATACACAAATGTTTGTTATTTTTGATAAAAACTATTCTTTATTAAAAAGTAGAAAAATCATGTTCTACTTAAACAAGGCGTTTTCTTAAAATTTGCCCATAGGTGCCATATCTCCCAGCTACGCTTCTGCCATGGTACATCTAGCTTCTTTCAAATTCAATCCTATTTCGAAGAGTCGTCTACAGAAGATCAGTATTTAGACATTTAAAATCAATAAACATTTGCATTAAATAGAAATCCGTTTGCATTTTATAAAGTTCCAACAATTTCTGAAAAATAAGATGCCATTTTGTAAAAACAAATATTGAAGATTAATTCGGCTATTAAAAGAACATTTTCTGATTTTTATTTCCAGTAGCATCGAGAAATCGAGGTGTCCAGCACAAAACATCTCCAATTAATCAATACCTATTCGACCATAAGTAACCACATGGAAGCCGACCATTTCTTTGAGGAATGCAATACACACGCACCTCCCAAAAGGATTTTCATTTTCTCACTCTTGTAACTCTCCGATAGAAATAGTACCCACTTGATCAACGTGATCAAACATGGCGAGTCGTTTGATAGCACTAAATTTCGCAAACCTCCCTCACTCCACCACTCAGTCGACCAGGTGACCGATGGAACGGTTCGGGTGTCTGCTCGAAGTGAGAGGGAGATTGAGAGAGAGAGAGAGAAGATGGAGGGAGAGACGTAGGAAGTAAGGAGGAGGAAGGGGGCGGGGAATGGACGGCGATGGGCTGCGGTGGTCTCATGCAATTTTCATGGGAAGCCAGCACGGACAACCTTTAATTCTGATTTAGTCCGTACTCCGTCCATCTTCCCCTCCCCAACCCCGCTTCCTCCCTCCACTCGATCGTCCCTCAAGACGCTGGAGGCTGCGTACGGAGCGCTGCCTTACCTCTGACCTCTTCTGCGCTCCGGAAAAGGTTCTCGACGATGCGATACATGCCACGTCTTCCAACGTGATGTTCGATGCCTCATTCCTAAACGGATTCCATTGTCTTTTAGATTCATAAACAATGAGAGATTATTCATACGCCTCTATATCCAAAGTTTTCGATTCAATGAAGTGCGTCCATTTTTGCCTTTTAAATTGAATATCTAGAATATGAAAAAATAGGTCTTAGGGAATTGGCTGATATGTACCAAACTCCGTGAAACGGGATAATATTATTTTTATCACAGGAATGTATGAACTGACACTAGTCATTATACGTATACTTTGCTTTGTTTATTAAATGTACCTGTTATTTTAAAAACGGAGAAATTAAAGTAAAAATAATTGAATCCCTCATTTTAGATTTATATAATGATGTACTCAAAACTTTATTTGCTATCGAGTAACTTTGAAGTAGACATTTTAATCGCATACTACTCCAAATTTCTCAAAATGAAATAAACTCTCGTTTAATTAAAATTTAGTAATTTTTGTTATCATTGGGTGACTATAAACGCATAGTTTAAGTAGCGTGGGCACATAGAGAGATAATTTTCTGAAAATTTACATTAATGCTAACAATGTCGTACGTATGTTGGGATTCCATCTAATTTATTTAATTTAAATTTAATGGTAGATCCATAGATTAAATTCGTTAAAAAAAACTTCACATCCGTTTGATGAGTATATTTACACAACTGTATCCACTTGGGACAGATATCTCATTATTTATAACCTTATCTGAGTCGAAAGCGCTGCTCTCACTCGTTCCCCTCCCTCACGCGCGCTCTAACATTCTCCTGCGTTTTTCTCTCCTTTCCTCGTATGCGAGGATTGTATTCTCACACCATTTTCAGACTTTTTCTCCTGAAGAACTTACATTCCAGGTGATGGAGTTTGGAAACTCTGGAGCATCCGCCTCCAGCTTCGCAACGCTCTGCTCACCCCACCCCCCACGATCCTCTACCCAATGACCACGCCTACGCACCCCGACCCCACCACCTCTTTTCGCTCCCCAATGCACAAAACCCCTTTCCTCAAACTTCCTCCCTCCCATTCCCCACACTGTCATTCCTCCAAACTCCTCCATTGTCCCTCTAGAGCTCTGGGAGAAATATTTCTCTTCTAGATGGAAAAGTTTCCACTCGCGCTCATAGAATGTATAACATAAAAAAGCTTACAAGGGAGAGGAAGAAGAACTTTCCAAAAAATACCAAACAAAAGAAGTAATAGCATTGAGAGGCTGAAGGAGAGACGAGTTTTCTTTGTCCGAAGTGTTTCGTGTTTTTCAGAACACAGATATTCGCAAGAGAAAGGATATGGTACTCTGGAAGTAACGCAAGACGTATGAGTATAGCATTCGCTTCGCGTTATAAATAAACATGTTTACATTAAGACATAATCCGATAATTTACAAAAAAATATTTATTCTTCTTACATTATCAAGAAGTAAGGTATACATAGGTGAACGATATACTTACTTCTTCCAAAACTCTTTTTAATTCGATATCATAAATATTAACTAACCTACCTGAATATTAATGTGATAAAATATCCATAGTGCACTGACATAATGACAGGCAATATGAGATTGGCTCTGCAGATTTACAAAAAAAATTGGGCTTTCTAAATCTTTAGCTGGCATTCTCATCAATCAAAATAAAATAATACAAAAAATGATAACTTATTGATATATACAAATATTTAAGCATTTATCAACGGCACTAAAGATCAAAAATAATATCAATCATTTGATATTTTCGATCGATTGCCAAGTATTAAAATATCTCGCGCTTAGTTTATTTTCCTGAACCTCTAATCAGAACAATTCCCACGCTCTATCCCTTAATATTTTCCTCGCCTACTGCCTTTTATCTCTCTCTCCCCCCCCCCCCTTCTCCCCCCCTTCTCCCTCCTCCTTCTCCCTCCCCCTTCTCCCTCCTCCTTCTCCCTCCCCACTTTGCCGCATATCCTTCTATATATTTTACGCTTTTTACGCGTCGGCCGCGGCGTTCGCAGTGCGTCGTCAGCATCGGTCAGCTAGCAGCATTAGAGCGGGAGCGATGGCGCGGTGCAAAAAGAGGGGCGTGGAGGGGGCGGAGTCTGGGCGAGCGGGAGTCGCGGGGCAGAGGAGGAAGGCGGGAGAGGGGGCTGAGTATCGTGGCGAGTTTGGATGGGGGGAGGGGGATGGGGGAGGTGGTCGTAGGGAGGGGAGGGCGCGGTGGTGGGTACGAAAGGAAGAATGGGGGAAGAGATACAATCACGGACTCCGATGCGTGTCGCTCCACTGCTGTGCATAACGCATTAATCATCGGTTTGCGCTCCCGCCGCTGCATGGTGGGGGAGTATTACGACGGTTAGGTGTGGGGTGGAGGGTGTGGGGAGTTGGAAGCGCCGGGGTCAGGCCGCGGTGTGGGGGTCATTCCGAGAGGTGTGGGTTGTTTGAAGGAAAAGGTTGTTGCGAGGTGCAACCGGATGTGTTGCTGGTTTGTCGTCGAGAGAGCAGATCATCTCGAATGCGACTGCATATTTTGCTACCACTTCGTTGTTAGATCCTCGCAGAACGTTTGGAAGATCGTCTCCTGAACGTGGTTTCATTCACCCTTAGTCCATCGGATAGATCAATTATTCATGGAAAATAGTGGAATCTCTTGTTATTGCTTAGGGCGACAGCATTTGATCAAAGAATAAGATTATTGAGAGAAAATAGGACGAGCACGGTTAAGAGGGAATTTAAAACAAAGCGATAATGGATAAGTCGTGAAGCATTGGTTGTAACCGAGCGCGAGATCGAAAAGGATGCCGAAGAGATGTAATGAAGGAAGGAAGGTAGCAATGATTTTGGATATAGAGAGAGGGATTAATAAGAAACAAACATTTATTGCTTAAATGGATGCGATGAGAGGTGTGTCGAGCAATAGACCGACCGAGAGAGATACGAGGATGAAGTTCGTGGTAAAAGTAAATCCTTGTGAACTTATTTTTTCTTATTTAAAAGCAAATAATTCGCTCGTTTTAAAAAAATTAATTATGAAGATGAACTATATGCTCGAGTTCTTTTGGCAAGTCAAAGTAAAGGTTTCCCACGCGCCTTCTGGCATCCATTATAGAACCTTATTGAGCTGCAGCAACTCCATCACTTCGCTCCCTCCTCGCCAAGCACCACATTTCGAAGCGCCGTGAATAAACGCCAAAGGCGTGGATCGGAATGGAGTTAGTGGGTGCGAGGGGCGGAGTGGGAGTCATTGGAGGGAAAGAGAGAGAGGGAAACAGAAAATCCCTCACTCTGGAATTCCGCACGCATGCCTGGCATCTGAGGGGTGGAATCGATCACCCGTAGGTGGAAATTTAACGCGTTGGGGTGGAGGAGATGGATAAAGTGGGGTTTAGGTGATGCACATTATCCTCCACGACTTGCAATACGCGGAGACTGGAGCTTTATCCTCGACCCAGCCAACCTATACCCTTTTCGACCCGGCCTAACCCCCTCACCCCCTGCGACTTCCTTCCCCCGTGTCCCTTAGACACCCTCCTGCGCGATAGAGTTCATTGTGGCTCTCCTCGGCAAGAGGGAGAATTGGCAGGGGAGGGACGGTGGGCGAGGTGGGAGGAGCGAGTTTAAGGAGTGGCATCCATCCTGAGTACGCTATTTCCTTCGCAATCCCATCTTATTCTCTTCCAATGTCTCCCTTTCTAACCTCACTTCCAAACCATTCATCACGTCTTCTCAATACCCCCCTCCCTATCTATCTCTCTTTTTCCTTCTCATTCCTGGATTCGGGGTTTTATTCTTTACATTTGTTAGAAGTGGTAATAAAAGCGATGCATTGCGAAGGCTTTGGAAGTCAATGTAAAACGAAAAGCTTATGTCAGATGCTACACAGAAAATATATGAAAATTATCACTTTTCAGGCGGGACATCTCGAATAATAGGGATCTCTTCATTTTATCTCCTCACATGCGTCGTTAAGTAAATTACTGTCCTTATTAATCTGGTGAAAATTTTTTCTTGATTAAATATACAAACCATCAAATGATATTTAAAAATTCTACTGTTTGATAGTAAACTGGGAATTCCAGAAATAAATAAGTTCATTTATATTAATATTCAGGAGCAATTAAATTACAACAAATATACAGGTTAAAGAAAATCAAATCTACTCTTGTGTTTTAATCTAAACATAAATTATTCAGGATAAAAAACTTGAAAATCAAAAGCCGCTAATGAGGCGACATACTTAAACAGTTTCGCTGAAATTTTCTCGCTCTGCTTTACACGTCTTCCGCGCAACACGTGAAAATGTCAAGGCTTAAATGACACCTCTAAGATCATAGCCTACTGTTTCTTCCACGACCCCATACGCCCTCTGCGATGCGAAATATTCCCTTGCATCGCGTGCCCATCCTTCACCTCTCAACACATCGATATGACGCGCCAAAACGATACTCGCACACGACATTTATACTTTATACTCTCTATCAACGGTTCACACTTGCGTGACGTTAGCTTATTCATCACAGTGCCTCTTTTCATATTTTTTAACCATCCTCCGATTTTCCTCTTTCCACTACACTACTGTCTCCCTCCATCCCTCCACCCTCTCTGTCTCTCTCCTACCATAATTACACCCTCTCTAAGCCAATTCTATCAGGAGTCCATGTGTCAGATACCCCCGGAAGCAATCACGACGAATCCTAAGAATTCGTACGTCTTCCACTCACCTCTGTCTTCCTTCTCCGCCTTCCCACCTCCCCTCTGTACAACCCACACTCCATCCCATCCGCATCAGGAGAAGAATCCCCACCTCTCTCGGAAAGCCCTTCTCGACCAATTTCCCCTTCCCGCACCCTCCGATTCTGGATCGGACTATCACGTGACGAGGCATCAGCTACCGAAAGAAAGAGAACGGCCCACCGACACGAAGGATGGGGAGGGAGGAGGAAGGCAGCCGAAAATGCGACCTCTCTGGAGATTCAATTAACCCGTGGGGAGAGTGATGCCAAAGGTGGACGATGGGAAGTGAGAGGAGGGGGAGGGCGTGTGAGTTAGTGAGGGAGGACAAGGGAGGGGATCTCGTGTTGCATGAGGTGAGAATGGGAGTTGGGGAAGTGGAAAGCACAGCTTCCGCTCTTTTATTTCTAACTCTAGTGAAGTGGAGCATTTCTGAGAAATCGACAATCTACAGAGGATCCAAGTGAAACGTATGTCATATAAAAGGGCAAATTCAGAAATATGTTGTGATAGAAATTTTTTCATGGACATCGCAACAAATATTGTTACACTTATCAACCTGATTTACTGACAAGGATATCGAATGAAATAATGGTGGACGATGTATTATGGCTACTAAATTCTTTCTTATCCTTCTGAAGTGAACGGATGGTAAAATTTTATTAAGGCATAAATTTAATTACTATAATGAAGGGAATGGACATTTATTACCAGTTTTATTATTAAATCATTATTTATTTTTTTGCTTACAAACAACCGTAATATTTATTATCCTGATAATTCTCTCGTCAACAGCTTTGAAATATTAAAATAAATTAACATTTTATTATAAAAAATTGAAACTCGCTACAATCCAAGCTATCTGAATCTATAATATACACATTTCAGCCGAAATATACGCTAATATGTGGAAGAGTGAATTATTTTTCTTTGCTTTCAGATTCTCATGTTATTTCGTTTCATAACTTCGAAAGTTTTCATAATATACTGCCACTCCCGTCAGTTACCAGTCGTATTTTAATTAATCACCTAGCTTCAATGATTTAAGTTTTGAACGATTACCAGTTAGTCGGATAAACGAGAAAAGATGGATTGCGAATTAAAATATTTAAAGAAAATGTAAAAATCTAAAAACATACTAACGCAGGCGAAATTCTGCAGTGGCCAATTAAAAGATCTCCAATCGATCATAAGCCCTCGTTACCTCGTTTCAACGCCGCCGAAACCAGCGACGACCCCTAACGCCCCCCCCCCCTCCTCCCCGTGTACCTTCTCCACCTCTCCCTCCCTCTGAGCCTTAACAACACCGTATTTATCCTCTTCCTCAACAAAATCTTTTCGAGATAAATGAGTTATGGACTCCAGGGTTTTCTCAGTCCATTACCAAGTGCCATAACGCGTATCTGTAAGGAGCTGAGGAAAACTCGCTCAAAAAATCCCACCGGTGATAGAGAAAGGGGGTAAAGAGATAGTGGGGGATGCGAAGGGGAGGGCCTCTAAAAGGGGCGGGCATAGGGGAAGTCTGCGTATGGCACCATGTCTCCGAAAAGAAAAATAAGTATAAAATATCGAGGAGATTGATGGAAGTTCGTCGTCGCGTATGGGATACACTTTGAATACAATCTGGAATCTGAGACGATGCTTTTGGAATTAATGGGCGTGCGACCCGCAAACAAAGGGAGAGATAATATTTATAGGCACGAGTATTTGATGGGGATAAACACTTTGGAAAAACGCTAACATTATCTACCTCCATTTTGTTTCTAGAAAAAACTTTGCTTTTTCATTCCAGCTAATAAAAAAACGGATGTTGCTATTATTACCAGGGAATATGCCATGATTTGAAGATTTATAGCCAAATCGAGATGAGATCTTTGTTTACATGTCAATAAATTATTTCTATTCATTATACTTTGAAATGGGTCTTATGATGTTATATATATGGATATAAAACTTATGTAAGAACCGCAAAAATCTGACACTAGAAGCACAAGAGTATAACGAATAAAATTATATTTTCTTCTTACAATAAGGCAATTTCAATTATTTTAGCGTAAAAATGATATCACGTATATAATAGATTATTATAAGTATACCAATTACTGCAAAACTTAATGACATTTAATTAATTTTGTTTATATGTAGTTTCACATCCATATAATATACTCTTATGTTAACGGCCACTCCATTGCATTAGTGTAACATGAATGAATTCGCTTAAAAACAAATGCGCACGAGTTTGTGTATACACATTTAAATGTATGTTATCAATGATCAAAACGCTTTATGGCTCGCCTAACATAGTATACACAATATATATCCCACCCGGCGTTAACAATAGCATTGGGAATACGAATGCATACACTGGTGCATTAGCGGAAGACCTGCCTCCATATAAAAGATCCCGAAAGGCAGAATGATTAACCGAACTCCATATCTGACTTCTCCGTGCAACGAGGAGGAGACGCTTTTGAACATGAGCCGTTGATCACGCTTTAAGAAGAAGCTGCTCGTAGTGCCCAGGGAGCCCTTGAGAAACTGTCGTTATGTGTCGCATTTGAGGAGGCAATTGTGTATATGAGCGGCAACGAGGGCCGCCCGCGAATGGAAACTCGAATGGGATCTCTTTGAGTGCCCCTCGCTCCGAATAGCGGCGGATGTCATAAAATATGTATCAGTTGCCCGTGGCTAAAGGGCCTCAAGGGGAAGGAGGGAGAAACCATCAAAGGATATAGAGGAAAGGGGGGTGTAAGGGAAGCGAGGGTGCGGAGTTTACCACTTTTCGAAAGGAGAGCGAGGAAAGATTCTTCCGCGAGATCATCGGTTCTCGACCTTCCTCCCTCCTCCTTCCCTCTCTTTCTCCTCTACCCTCCCTCCATCCTTTCATCAATCCCTCGCCTCTCATACTCTCCGTCATAACCTCAAGCGCCTGAGATTTTTTACCCCATCTATCGGAAATGGTTATCCTCATCTCTCGCACATATTTCTCCCGCTGCGGCCACCTTTTTCTTCGGAAAAAAACGAGGGTGAGATATGACGGTTTTTATCCTAAACGGCCTCGCAATTGATATTACTGACAGCTCTCCTTCCTACACATTATCTATATATTTCCCAATTCCCCTTGAAATATATTGACAGTATAAGTTGGCCAAAATCCATCAGGTTTACTTGTAGTAATAAGTATATTGCTATAATTAAGTCCGTAAAAATTAAAAAAATCTACTCCCTAATTGCTTAAAAATATAACAAAATGAAACTGATAATTTCGCAGCCTATAAAAAAATCACCAAAGTCGTATTTCTCTCAGAGAAGCTGAGCTCTTTTAATGTTTTTATTTCGTGGTAGCTCGGATAGGTCAAGCCATTCTTCACCAGTATATGTATATGATAAAAACACACAATGAACGCACAAATTTGCATAGGAATATGAAAATATGCACCGCGAAGCTATGAAATATATTATCTATCAGCCAATACAAAAAATTTTAAATTGGTTATGAGAATAAAAAGATCTTACGCTATAGTTCCAAGAAATTAGAGTGACTTCCACCTGGAAACGCAAAACAAAGCGATATACTAATATCCAGGAACACAAGTATTTAAATCATGTTTACGTTATTATCATCAAAAAAGAGAGTCACTTGCCTCTTTAAATATCTAATATAGCCAATTTTCCAAACGCATTTCAATACATATTATTTTTATTGTCAGTAAGAGCAGATATAACACTTTTACATAAAAAATCAATATAAAATAATTTACTTTACTTCTCAAATATTTCATTAAATGCCTCATTACATATGGCGAAGGGAAAAACATTTTAAAAGAATTTTAACCATCACCCTACACAAATTATTTACCTCAGGGTGCTTCAAGTCAGAAGAGGTGATCTTAAACTTGTACGTACGCACGTGGTAAACATAAACAGGTTCGTTTAATACATTGGTCATTTTGGATATAGAAATTGATTCAAAAGCTTTAACGTAATTGATTAACATTTCTTTTTTATCCTGTTGCAGCGAGGCGCTTTTTTCTCCCGATTGAGAGTCTGAGGAAGAATTAAGCGGGACTTGGTACTTTCGTTTCTCCTGGATGAGGGAGACTACGTGGGGTGGAGTGAAAAGGAGGAGGACGAGAGGCGGGGGGCTGGCTCAGGGCTCTGCGGGGGCAGCGCCAGGGGGCGGCGGATCGCGGGTGCAAGAAGGCGGGGCCCGAGGTGAGGCCGGCGGGAGGAGGGGAAAGGGCGGGGGGTGGAGGGGCGTTTGCGGGCGTCGGGAAGGGGTGGGGCTGGAACAAATTTATCGCTCGAGTGGAGCCATAAATCCCACCCCCTCGCCCTACCCACACCCCTTCGATCCCCTCCTCCCACCTCATTCCGCACCACCCACTTCCCCTCCCTCCCCTTTCCACTCCATCTCCACACGCGAGCACCCCTACTCCTCCTCCTCCACGGCCAACCTACCCACTCCTGCCAGACACCGCCTGCCTCCTCCTCCGCTTCCAGCCCCTTGCCTTCCATTTCGGATCGGGAAACTTTTTAAATTGTAAAACTCCCCGGCTTGATTCACTCTCCACCCCCTCTCGCCCCCTCCTTCCTCCCCACTCCGCATCAGAAACCTCTCTCTATCTCCCTTTTCACCTCCCTCCACCTCATTGGGACCAAGTTTTTAAAACCAGGATCGCACTTTCTCATTCGATCTCCTATCCCCCCTCCCGCACCCTTCCTCCTTCTCTCCCTAAGCGCCCCACCTCATCTACGCTATTTCCCAGGTGGCAGCCCCGGGGGTTAGCGGTTATGCTGTCGCCGATATCATACGACTCTCTGCGAACCAACTGGAAATTCAGATTCTTCCCATTCTCACCAGCGGCATTACCCACCGCGTGGACCTTAATTCATCGGCCGTCAATTCAAGAGCAAAGCACAGCTTTTATTCCGCATTTTTGGAGGAACTGCCCGCCGCGAGCTGGGCAGCCTGTTACGGAGACAAGGGTCGAGAACCCCCTACCCTACCCTGCCTCCGTCCGGCGGAATGGACTCCTGGATTTCATGCAATTATTCACTACGTAAAATCAATTCCATGTACGCGCTCAGGATCACTGCCACGGAATATAACTTGTGGGAGGGTTTTGCATTGTTGACTATACTTTCCTCTCCATTTGGAGTTTTGTTATATGGAACACAAAGATAACCTACGTGGTGCTTCCAAACATAGTCTAATAGTTTATGCAGAATTTACAAAGTTTTATTTCATCAATTTAAAAGACTTCCCTAACGAAATGATATCTGGAATTTTTTTACTTTCTTGCAACGTAATTATGTTGTGCTGTCATTATTTTAGTAGATAACCGCACACAATTCTGAAAACTTTGATCGTAAAAACAAAACATAAAAGGTATAATTCTATTTTACATGGGTTAATATGAACCCAGTAAAATATCTCAAAGTCGGAATTTCATTAAAACGGAAAACTGTGAATGCCGGGATACAAAATTCTCTTGAAACACTTTTTCATGTATTTTGCATTTATTAAGTCGGAAACTTGAAAATATTTTTATTTTCCTTGATAACGCCACATGTCATCCTAATTTCAAGGCATCAAATATCAAATTCGTTTTTCTTCCATCAAATACTACTGCCATCTTGCAACCGTCAGTTTAATAGAGTTATATTAAAGTCTCGATTAAGCGCCCCCGTTTGTCGATCACTGACAATGGCGTTAGAGTGGTGATGGCGGTAAATCGAGGTATATGCTTGCTCTATATAATCATAAGGTCGAAGTTCCGTTCACAACGATTAATGGGTGGTATGTGGAGGAAGACGCTGTATAGGGGACGTTAAATCGGAGTCTGACTGTATACAACCCATGAAAATGAAATATAATAAACTTATGTTAAAGGAATTATTGCTGAAAATGGAGCAATCCGAACAACTTTTATATTTGAGTGAATATATGCATTGGACGCAATTGTGCAAATCAGTGAGGCTTTCAATTGTGTGTCCAATATCTTTTCGTAGCTGCGAATTTCAAATGATAGATTCAGAATTTGATGAAACTAATGTAAAAAAATCTGATGTGGCCATCACATGACTTTCTCGATATCTGTAATATTTCTAAAAATTTCAATTGGGTTACATAATAATAAATATTTTAAGAAACTGCGAGAAAATTTTAGACTTTACAAAGAACAGAAATAAACTCAAACCATAGCCTTTTGATATTGGATATAGCCACAAAGCTCCAACAATTAAGAAAAGAAAAAGGAGCGTTACTAAGACGTAACTAAGCGTCAATTGTTAACAACAGTTGTCGGTAGGTGGCGTGGTGGTAGCAGGTAAAAATATAAGATATCTCTTAAACAATGCATTATATGGAAAAATGTTACAAACAAAGGTTGTAAAACAATAAATTTTCTACAACTTTTATTCCAGTATATTTTTACATTTATCAAATATTAAAGCAAATATCTCAAAATAACTGATAAGTGACAAGAGTAATTGACCGATTTTTACCAAAACTAATCAGTTCTTGTGAGTGTCATAAAAATGTTAAATATAAAATCCTGCGTTGACCTGATTAATAGATTTTGCGTTCAAGCACCCACAAAAAGCTATCACACACACACATCATCGAGAAAATGGTCAAAACGTGTTCAGGGGAACTCAAAACGTGTATTTCCATTGAAATCTCGAAGACTATTTTTTTCATGAATACAATACTTTCCCCTATACTACGTATAAGGAGAAAGTAAAAAAACATCATTGTAGAAGTACAAAAATTGAAGAAAATTATGAAAACAGTGAATTCAGCGCCACTAATGTCAATCTCAATCAAAATTGATGATTATGCTTTCACTGAATTTGATGAAATCGACATAATTTTGTAGAAAATTTCTTGACAAAGCAATTACGAAGCATCTTCAGAAATTCTTACATTTGGCATTACTGATTAAAGTGCTAATGTTTCAACAAAATTTTATCCAGTGAGACGCTCGCAAGTTTTTAAAAAATTTACTAAATTAATGTTTTGCAATAGATAAAGGTACTTATCCTAAATTTTATTTTATGAAAAACTTTCATTTTAAGAAAAGAATTTAAGCAATTCAAATATAATTTATATTAATCAATCAACCATTTTAAAAATAATAATTTGAATTGCAATTAACATGCATTGTTTTTCTAATTTGTGTTACAATTTTATTTACGGTATGAATATGGAATTTTTGTTACAATGAGAAATTTACTTAAATATGTGTAAATAATGTTAGTAATTAGCAAGTATTTGAATATACAAATATGTGATTTTCTGCAATCACGTGATTTTAATTTTACGAATATCTAAATATATACTATTAGAATTAATAAAGGAAAATCTTTTGCTTTAAACTACTTTTTTAAAAACTCGTTCGTGAAAAGCGGAAAATTTGAGATGGCCGTGAAAATAATTGGTCCCATTGGTTATCGCCTTTGAAAAGTATTACTTAATCAAGAGATAGAAAAAAAATCTAAATCCACAAACCATAGATTTCATGGATGGTTATCCTAATTAAGGACTAAATGGTTCCAGCACATTTTAAAAATGGTTGAGAGATTGTTTAAACTTCTGTGTAGTTTCGTAAAATTACACCTTGCGTTACAAAGCGCAAAAGAGAAAGAGAGAGAGAGAAAGAGCAACTTGATTCCTCGCTTCTTCCTCCCTCATTACAACGCAGATGTTCCATCAATTACGTCACGAGCGCCCATTAAGCCACGCCTCGTGCCAGTCCTGCGACCAATCTTCCTTCTCCATCTCGAACCTTTAATTGCATTTGATGTGTCTCGATCCGTGTGTTCCGTTACAACTTTGCATCGAAAATGGCTCAAATTGAACGTGAAATGAGGCGCCAACAATTGCCGAAAAAAGCGCCTCTTTCGAGCCCAATAATTCGATTTGAATTACATTTGTCGGCGATGAATACTTTAGCGAGGACTAGCTAACAAGATTTTTCAACAAAAACGCGACTTTATTGAAGAACTTTAAAAAGAAAAAAAATTCCAATCCAGGAAAGAATTTCTTCTAAGAGGTTTCTCTCCTACGTCCGATCGCTTCCTATTATGCGATTATATTCCACGATCTCTTTTAAAATGAAGAAAGTTAATCAGCGTTTCTACGAAGACTGTAAATTAGGGCATATTAATCTCTTTAGCGCGGTATTAGTTACGTTAATTACTGCGGCCATATTGAGTTGGGCGGAGGTGGGGATGGACCAGAAGAGGAAACGAGAGAGGAGAGAAAGGAGGGATGTGAACAGGGGGAGGGGGGGTGGGGGGGAAGGGTTGCAAAGGATGCGTAGCGGAGAAAATCAGGGAGGGAAGGGAGAGGGAGGGCTGGAGCGGAGTCGTATAGAAGCAATAATTACAACCCATTCATTCTGGGGCGGAGGGAGGTGGGGAGGAGTGGAGGAGAGAGGGTTGTGTGCGAAAGGAAGAGAGGCAAAGGAAGCGAATTAGGAAGCAGCATGTAAGGGAGAGGAGAAAGTGAGAACCTCGCAATCATGTAAGAAAGAATAGGGCAATTTCAAGGCATCGCAATGTAATGAAATAAAAAAAAGAAGATTTACGTCAAATTCCGCTTAATTTAAGGGGGACCGGAAATGCATGCGTTAATATAGGCCGTACATCAGCTGGGACGAAGGAGAGTAATTTAAAACTAATCACCTTTTCGAATTGGCTGGCGTTTGAGAGAATTATTTCTAGTTTTTTCATTCTATTTAAAAAATAAAAGATTGCAATGTTGATCGGTTATTAATTTCGTTGTAAGAGCGGACTATATTTATGCTCGCCAAAGAGCTGGAAAGAGGCGTTCAATTTGAGCATTTTGCGTTACCTACCATAAAATTTATTTATTTTTTTTAAGGATTAAATTATTTTTCAAAATTTTACCGTTGCTCTCAAATAACATCATTTGGACTGGCGGTCTTGTTCAAAAAAAGTTCGCAAGGAAACATTATCCCACTCCAAATAATCGCACTTATCCGAACCCTTATTACCATATATTTTCGAAATGTAAGATCCTCATTATTAATTTCACCCAATTTAAAATTTTTAAATACATCTTATTTGGTAATAATAGCAATCAGTTATTTTTAATATGGGACATATTAGAATTGACACTGTTTTTATTATTGGTGCGAATTTTAATGCAGTTCATTGGATCGAGAAGGTAGTGCAATGGTTAGGAAGCCGAAGTTTGACTTGACTACAAATATACGCAATTTATATGCTTACATACACCTTCATAGATACGTGTGTATACGCGTAAACAAAGTGCGCGTATGTGTGTGAGGGAACACACCCATTTTCTGTTGCAATACACATATATCCTACGCTACCAAAGGCCTACACTCGAGAGGGATCTCCAATAAAGGAGAGCCGAGGGTGGGCATAGCCACTCCGCGCATAACCCACAACGCCCTCTCCACTCCGGACTCGAAGAGAATCGTCAAAGAGAACGAGGAGCGGAAAGAAAAGGCCGAACGGAAGGGGGTGGAAGAAGGGGCAAGGGCGTTAATAAACTGCCTCCATGCCGATGAATCAAAGGAACCCGCGGGGCAATTAATTGCGCCCTTAGCCTCGCTCATCCATCCTCTCGTCCTTCGCCGCATGAAGACATAGGCGGCGGACCTCGATGACGCGGGGGCGGGCATCTCTGCGCGCCGGCCGGGAGGTCGCTCACTCACGCGGGGCGGATACAGAGAGAAAAGAGGGTTTCCCCCTTCCCCCCGAACCAACGAGCACGCGGGCCACTCCTTTGGCGGCCACTCGTTAATGACCAAGGGAGCGGACGTCGGATGAATGACGCGCGATAGGAACCAGAGGGCGAGGCTCGAAGAGAAACGGACGCGAGCGCAATTCGGAGCCGCAATTCGAGGAAGAAATGAACGCCATTACAGTCGTACGTATTTGACTCGCGTGTAGGAGACCCCGGGAAAAATATCTCCATCACGAAATTCTTTGCTATCGTTACGAACGACAGGGCGGAGAAGAGGATGGGAAGAAAAAAGATCAGAAGCAGGAATGGGCGTACATTGTAGAAGGATACAGGAGCGAAATCCTTTGGCGGAGGCGCTTGGAGAAATTGCGCTTTGTCCGTCGCAGTTTTGTTTTTTTATGCTCTGCTAGAGAGAGAGAGAGAGGGGGGGGGGAGTTGCAGGGAGCGAAAAAAAATGTGGCTATTTAGAGGGAACGGGAAGAAGGGTTCGAGAGGGGCGGAATGGCTGCGAAACGGGTTGGTTGGGAAATTTTTTGAGGGCTTACGTGCGGAAAAAAAGAAGTTGGTGGTGCGTAGCGAAGGGTTTTTAAGGAATGGAGATGAAGACGTGCCGAGGAGGGTTTTTTGAGTCAAGGAAGGGGGCGAGAAACGGGGAATGGGAAGGGGGAGGGTGGCTGAGAGGAGGAAGAGGGGAGGGGATTTGGGAAATGCGGTCTTCATAAAGCGAAATTCCGATCGCATGCAACTGTCAGGAGACCTCGTCGGATATACTCGCCAAAATGATAACACCAGACAGATGCCTAAAACCTCGGTGTTCTTTCACGTGAAATACCTCAATGAGAGACTAAAAATTTCGTCCGTTCGTTTCTGTTTGTGGGACTGGGTTTTTACTACGCTCTGCCGCAGAAAAGAGCAGGCATTCCAAGCGCGTCCTTGCCTGGGGTCAGACGATGCATATCTTCTGCCTAATACGCCGCTCTTGGTGCCGTGGGGTGTGGGATAAGGGCACGGTGAAGAATATATGAAGGAATGGAAGATGATAGGTGGAAGAATTATATGCTTTTATCCTTTGCCATGAAGTCGGTCATGCATGAATTTAAGACCTTTATGATTTAGTATCGGTAGTCGGACTAAAATTCTAAAGAACTATCCTTCAAATAAGTGAAACGGAGAGAGTTGTATCTCATTTAAAAGATTTGCTAAATGCATATAATTGCTAAAACATGGAACTTTTTTGGCATGTCGCTCACTTCTCAAGTCTTTCATTCGGTATTTATATTTTTAATTTCTTTTTCAAAGCGCAAAGGTCGAATTAAAAAATTAATTCTAACAAAATGATGTGACAAACTGAAAACAGAAAAGCTATCGAATTCTAAATGATTAAATTATGTTATCAATAGAATTTTTCTAACAGAAACTACATGAATAACATTTTAAAACTACCTAATACACTGGAAAATGTATTTATCCATTTCGATGAAAATGCTTCTCTTCACATTATGATACCAAACAATCAGAATTATTTTTTTATGTGCTGTGCAACATTGGCTTTGCATTAAAAGACGGAAGATTCAAGGGATTAATTTTGCTCTATAATATTTCAATTAAATTACTCAGTTAACTCGAGATTTCACATGACGCCATGAGAAAGAATTCGAAAAGGGAAATATGTGAATTCCATGTTAAAATCAGTCGGAGAAGTTATAAAATAGAAGCTTAAAAATTGTAACCGAATGTATCATTCGTGAATCCTAATTAACTCCAGCATATTGGTGACAGTTACGATGCCCTTCTTCAATAAATACTATCACTAAAATTTCCACTTCCCCTCATCCAAATTACATCCCCTGCTCTTTCTGCCTATCGCCTATCTTCTTCTTGATAAGAATTTTAAATAATTCCCCAACCTTGCCCGGGTCGCTCCAGTGTTTATGAAGAACTAGTCGCCAACGTGCTTGGCTACAAGATCGAAATCAATGGACTTATCCACGATAAGTCGGAAGAACAAAAGACTACGAGGATACAGAGGAAAGGAGAGAAGGCGTCAGCGCGAGCGAGGCGAATGTATTAGGATAAGAGGTCTTTAAATTGCGTCCTTGGCAAAGAGGAAAGGAAGACATGAAACCATTCGACCAAAGTGCAGCAGTGAGAAATTACGAGTTTACTCGGACAAATATTTACATGTGACCGTCTTCCATGGATGCGGTGATTCGATACATTTTTTTAAAAATATTTTATGCTCATAAATACCAGAGAATTCATTTTTCATTAATAATAATATTTTAATGATTTTAATCAATTGCTCGAAAACTTACACGCATTAAAGCAACGCGTAAATGAGCAGCATAAAAAGGACAGCCTCCTCAACTTATTCGTAACTCTGTATAATTTTATTACCTAGAATATTTTTAACTGATATAATTACTCGCGTGACTTCGTGGAAGTAGGTGAGGTTATTCGTATTAAAACATACCTATTAAAAATATTTGTCTTTTTTATTTGCTATGGCAAGCGAATTGAAATTCGTTTTACACTTCTACCAAATGACATTGTGTTCCATCATTATTTTGTACGATCAAATATCCACGCGCATAAGATAGTAAAAAGAAACATTTCGAATAGATGAAGTAAACGAATGTAAAATGGCGCGTGAGGAGAAAGAGAGAGGATGATGAGAGGAAGAGAGATGAAAAGAGGGAAGGGGAGAGGGAGAAAAGAAAAACGATGAGAGATAAACGGAGAAAAAAGTCACAAAAAATCGTACGCAAAGTCTCCCCAATGTACCTGTCTATACTTTTTGGTGAGCCGTAAATTCAAGAGAGGCTAGCACCGATGATAAATGGGACACCACTTCAACCTCTCTCTCCCCCACACCCCCCCCCCTCGACGATATCACCAGCCCCCTCCATCTTCCTCCCTTCCACCTCTCACTACACACGCCAGGCCCCGGCAGACATCCAGACCGAGCCGAACCCCCCGCCGCCCGACCGATGCCTGCTCCACCCTCGGCTTGTACATGCCTTCATTCCTCCGCTCCCCACCTGCCCCCCTCACTCCCCCCACCGCCCCCCGCACTTTTCGTTCCATCTACTATTTTCATGCCGTCTCATCTCGACCAGATCACCTTATACCTCCGCGCCGCCCTTCACCTCTCGCTTATTTCCTATCACGAGTCACCCTACCCCCTCGATCCTCCCTATTTTCGTTCCCGCCTCGCCTTTCCCTCCGCCCACCTCCTCGCCCCGTGCCCGCCTCGTCAAATCCGCGCCGCCGGTTCGCTCGGCCGGCTGGGGTGTCCCGATTTCCGCCCCTGGTCACCGGAGCGGACCCGAACGCCCTCGATCGCTTGCAATAATATCTCGTTACGACCTTGAAATCGAATAGAATGAAAAAGGAAAAGAGCGCGGTATGGTCGGGGTGTGTTGAGTGTGTAGATTCGGCCACTAGTGGCGCAGGAATCGCGAGGAGAGCGAGTGGAGAGAAACGGTTTAGATCGGATTTTCTCCAATAAATGCGAATCGAGTGGTTTAAACGCGACTGAGGAAGTCTCTATAAGCTAATAACTTCATTTTTTAGAAATATTAGGATTAATATTCCTACAAAATTAACTCAACCGTATTCAAAGATGAAACAAAATGAATCGATGCCTTTCGCTTATGTCCGATGTCCATTATTTTATAAAACTAAATATTTTAAGAACAATACGATGCACAATTTTTTCCATCAGTAAAAAACATTCAAAGAATTTGTCAGTAAAAATATTTTATAGTTTTCGTAACTATTTAAGAATGTTCATGAAACATTCGTTAAAAATATAAAAGTTATAATGGTATCCAGCTACTCCTTTTTCCTCGTTATGTAACAGCATTAAGTTTCCTCATTATCATCCAAATTGTCAAATTAAATATGGGAACCATCTAATATTGAAATATATTAGAATAGCACTCTAATATCAACTTTCTTTCACTATACAAATTATAACTCATCAAATCTCAAATAATTTAGTATCTATTTTTAAACGCATTATATATCACATCTACGCAAACTCCCTGTATTTATAATGACTCCACTGATATCACGTCTCCATTTCAGGCACAAAATGCAAATCTATTGATCCAATTATGCACGGGGATCGCTATCAGCATCCATCATAATGAATGTGTTAATTTGAGGTCGGTTCTGGGCTAGTAAGATCGCCCAGGAACGAGCCCGAGATAATGCTCATAATGACATTCACGGTTAAGCGTTATAATGTAATGAACACACACCTCAGGAAAGATTTATTCCTCTCTCGTATCTCCCCTCTCTTTCTCTCTTGAAGCTTTGGGGTTTGAACAAACCGGATGGCTTGGAAGAAAGATGGCCGTCAGGGTGTCGCTCCGGTGAGCTCCAAGGCCGTAAGAGGCGGCCGGGGAAGGGAAAGCACCAATAAAAGTGAACGGAGGGTGAGAGGTGGTGCTGGTGGAGGGAGGATAGAAGGTGAGGGGGCGGGAGGAGGTAACAGGGGTGGCCGCAGGGAGAAAAATTCAAAGGAAGGTGAGGTCAACCGCATGTATCCTAGGGATGTAAGGAGAAAGGTGAGCATAGAAGCGATTGGATGGAAGACTGGGATAGGAGATATAAAAGATTTGAGAAGTGACTTGTTTCATTTTCATTGCTATGATTACATCAACAACCCTATTAAACGACGAGTGAACTTTATAGAAAATAAAGACTTTACTCGGCATTCTTCTTCGCACCAAGCTTTTTGGTTAAGAAATGTTCCGTGCCAAACTTAAAAAATTTCAACCAAAGCTATAGCTGTCGAAAAAGCAGTTAAAAAAGTCCCAAAAACGAGGGTAACCGGTCACCTGGTCGGTTGTCACTGTCCGAACGAAAATACCGAGAACAAAAGAAGCGCACGTAGCGGTCACCTCGCGTCCCTTGCCATCGACGGGCGGCCAAAGAGCAGGAAGACAATATAGAGGGCATCGGCGCCTAGAGGGTGACCTTTTTAGCCGAACGGCGTTTTTCGAGGACCTGCTTGCGTCAAAGCCGTCAACAACAGAAGAGGTCAGCGTCCCATGGATAAAAAAACGAGGGCGCACAACGCACCTCTAATAATGCGTCGCCAGGTAAAAAAGAAACGGAACGCCAACCCCACTTGCGGTTTGAGGACCATGGACTCACGGAAAAGGAACCAGCTCCTCCCCCTCGTCCTTCCTCCTCTTTCTCTCCCCTCGCCCTTATCCATCCCCTCCTCCGCTCCTCCCTCCCCCACACTACGCACGCAGACCCCACCCATCCCCTCTCCGAGCTGAAGGACGGTGGAGTCACTTGCGACGAAGATAACCTCGTAATTCAAGCTGCGGCCATCACACAGTTGCCAAGTCACACATCAGTAGAGAGGATACCTTGTGTATATGATAATTTTCAGAATCCATCACCGCGCATATTTGTAAAATTCCCGCCCCAGGGGTTAGTCGCCAAAACATCGATATATCCACGTAACTCCACGTATGCTTTTTAAATACATCTTATAAAGCGGAAGACTCAGGATTCGTGCTGAATTCGCTAAAACACATAAATGAAAAAAATAATCGTAGGAAGTATGTAAACTCCAGAGTATTTACCTAAAAATATGCCATATATAAATCTATATTTTTCAAACTTATATACATTTTAATTTACAAATTCATATAACTTTGCATAAGTTTGTGTAAATTTTACTGCTTAAAAGACTAGTCCATCAAAATTTTGAGTGAACTTATTTGGATGTGACAATTAAATAAGGTGCATCACAGGTTCGCGTTTTCTCAAAAGTTGTTCTTCGCAATGTTTTCGATTTCACATTTCGAGATTCTTTGCATAATCAACAGTCATGGAACGATCAGTTTTAGATCTATTTCCACTGAAGAATAGGGTCATTTCTAATGTAAAATTGTTTAATTAAATGACGAAAATGCAACTTCCAAATTAAGAAAGCGGTTGAGCTTTATTGAATTTAATAATTTAATCCCCTTAAATGAAAATTCATTCAATATTTGTCACTTAGTCTTAATTTACCCAAGATGTTTTTAAATTTTTAATGAAATTGTACCAAACTCTTAAAAGTTTATTTCGCTTTTTACGGTGGCAGCTTTGGAAATTTTCTATTTTTTTGTCCGTCTACTTGTGTAAATAGCACATTAATAATTTCTGGATTATAAGTTGGAGAATATGTTCAGAAATAATTCTTACGAAGACAGAACTGTTGAAAGATTATCTGTAGTGAGAAACCATAGCCATGTCCGTGACCCAAAAAGAAATATCTTACCCTGAGATGCAGGCAGAGTTGGCTACAAAGATATTTTGACCAATAAGGCTCAGTCAACGGCAAAAAACTAGGAAAACCCGTAAAAAGAGAAAGGAACTGGAAAGTGGCGCGTCTCTTTTTAAGCGGAGAGGAAAACAAAGAAAAGAGAAAGAGAGGCCGGAGAGAGGTCCGTTTCACTTTGATCCTTCGCTTTTACAACACGTAATACCGAGTCCCAGAGGAGGGAAACGTTTCCAAACAAACTCTCCGCACCAATTTTCACAATGTAGGATATTTTCTTTCTCTTTCGACTTTCTTTTTTTAAGAATCCCATCCGCCACAATGCTGGCGAAAATCTTCGGACAGTCTTCAAGTCACACTTACATAGTGCGCACAGTTTTTGAGTTCTCTGGAATCTTACACTAGTGTTCGAACGGGGGAGTAGCTTTTAGTAAAATATTTTCTGTGATCGCCGATAGAAATTGAAAATTTGCTACTGAAGTTCCACTCTCATACACCATGAAACTATAGAGGGCTGCAGAATGAGTTTTTGTCTCCAAGTTTTGGACTGGAATCGTCACAAATCCTGGATTGAAATGTGAGTCTCGCTTAGTTTTTATTAATCTTTCATATTGTTTTAACATCCGCCGCATTTAAGGTGAATACCAATCATGAGCCAATGACTTATATCTTTATAATATCTTAACGTATGTAATTGGTGGAATAAAACATCCGCGTTCAGAAACGAGAAAAATGATCTGCTACGATAGTTCAATGGTAGAATATCTGCCCGGCAAGTGGAAGACCCGGGTTCTATTCCCGGTCATAGCAGACTTTTTTCTCGTTTCAAAATTATTCCCATCTTATCGTATCTTCGATGATCTTTGATTTATGAAGATTAAATTAGTCGGTTCTTAAGGATTTATAGCAAAAAGTGATTCTGAAAAACAATGAAATACATACATACATATAACTAAATACGGTGAATATTATTGCAGCTCTTGGTAATTGTAGAAAAGATTATGAAGACGAATTGTGCAATGATTTACATATATGATCAGATTTGGCGTTTATGCGAACTTTATAATGTTTACTATAATTTCTTACATTCCATTTATCTATCTTGTTAACTTGGACAAGTTTTGCGATGACACCACCAAGAAAAAAATATCAACTTTCCACTGACGTGATCCTTATCAGACTAAGTCAACAAAAGGTCTTCAAATAGCAGAAAACAGAATATCAGGATAACTAGTTGCGTTAGTTGATTATCAGCTTCTAGAAAGATTCAGAAATTCATTGTATTCGATTGAAGATCTTCCAAGGGGAAAGTTTAAACTGTCGGTTTTAAGCTTTTGGGTAAATACGCATTTAAGAGAATATGGATCGACCGAATAGTATAGAAAATAAAATAAAAGAAGTATAAGCTTTTGCGTATAAACTCCATCAAATTCGTAAGTACTGAAATTGCGGTGAACTTAGTCAGTAGCCGGTTTAGTCAAAGGTTCAAGTTCCATCGGATAAAGTAAATAGGAGACTAAGTTATTTTGGAAATTTAATGTATCCAATGTCAATTTAAGGAAAACTTTATGAACAAATCTACTTATATATAACGAAGGTAAAGATGATTAATACCATACTCATTCTGTTTTTAAATTTTCAACGAAGAAAATCTCGAGTATTTTTGTTCCAAACTGTTTTATTTGATATTTACACCAACAGTAAAAAAGTAGTAAACCTACTTTTGAAATACTTTTCCCGAAATTGTTTAATTTATATACTAAAGTGCGCAAGGCCTTTAGATCGAGTAATAACGATTACAGTGCCCAGACGGTTGAAGCCACAACTCACTGGGTGAAAAAAGCGGTTCCTTGGCTTTAACTTGGAAGCAAGGATCGAGGAAGGAACTTCAAGGGATCTTCCTTCTCTTAGGGACCTATCTTAGGGGCACATCTTAAGTTTGGGCCAATTTAGGGTGGAGCTACTTGCACGGATGTTTGGTAAGGAGGAAACCGTCTCTAGGTTTAACTTATAGCTTCCAAAGGAAGACAAAGACGAAGGGAGATGCAAGGAAATCATTGCCGCAACGACCTCTATTTAGGGAATAACAAACGGGGAACGTTAAAAGGTATCCTTAAAGATTCCAAATGTCTTTTGAAGAGATGAAAGAATGTTAATGTCTCTTTTCTTTATTAGGATAACCTCAGATATCACGATCTTTGATTTGATGTAGTCCGGTAAAATACTACAACATTGCACTGCTGCACTGTACATCGCTCCAGATCATCTTATATAATATTTAATAAACACATTTCGTAGGTTATGTGATAGCCTACCGATTTAGGAGTATGAAAAGAATTGCATTAGACTGAATAAAAATTTCAATTAACTGAAATAATTTAGGGAGCAATTCATACATTTTACGTGTTTAGATCAATACTAAACGAAAGAACAACCAACTAACTGCGGTGGTCAAGACGTAGGATACCGAGGTTATAGAGACAAGAGTTGTTCATTGTTCTGGCGTTCAGGTAGGCCACGGGACAGAGGGTAAGCAGGGCATCGCCTTTGAAAACCTTTTTTCCCAATCCCGAGGATGTTTATGAGGGGCGAGGGCGAAAAAGAGGGTGGGAGGGAAAGGGGGAGGAGCAGCAAACGCCAGATATACGCGAGAGGGTGTAATTTGTAACGGGGACGTCTTCATTGCAAGAGTGGGCCAAAAACGGTATGGAACTCCTGCTCGAAACCGCGCTCTATCCCAAAAACATCCGTCAATCCAAGATTCATTTTTCTAGGTGGAGCGCAAGACATTCTAGAATGCCCGAAAACCCCTTGTCTGTTGTTTAAACGAAGCACCACGGCAATATTTATAAGAGAAAATCAAACTGAAGTGCTATAAATCGGAGTCAATCATTAGAAATCTACTTTAAAGTCAATTTTTCCGACTAGTTAAAATCATACGCCGTGCATTTTATCCTATATGTCTGGAACGGTTCTTTCTCTCTCTTCTTTACGATAAACCAGCTTTGAATCAGTATATTCTTATATTCTTTTAAAAATATGTTTCCGTCGGAGACTGATTTCCAAGTCTCTAAATCAGTCTGCAATTTTCGCGATAAATTTGTATGAAATAACTTTAAGCATTCGTCCATTTTTCTTAAGAAAACAGTTTATCTGTAATTTTTAAGAACGCTTTTCCTTTAATTAGCGCAAAAACTTTCATCCGATAAGGCACATGCGTTCATATATCGATGTTTATGAATTTTATCTTAAAATAAACAGTTATGCTTTGTTAAACATGGACGTATTCATTGTGCTGAGCACGGCAGTAATATTAATAACAAAAATACCTTTAGAGAAGTACTCATAACTTACTTCTCAAATTTTCTCGGATAGATTAATTCAAAAGAAACTCCTGTGATATGCTATAATTTGTATATTACAGTCGTGATATCATCAAATACCGCCATACTCTGATTCGAGCAGTGGGACGGGCTCTTTTATAGCTCTTTTTTATCCCTTATAATCTCATCCATAACCCGTCCTCAGTCACTTTTCATGCCCGACTTATGGACGAGCACTTTCGTTTACACGAGGTAAGCCTAGACCGCAAGCGAAGCTCACTTTTTATGTAGTAAATCGAAAGTGGCGATGATTTATTGGCAGGTGAAATCTCTCGACTCTTGCAAGCAAAGGAACTTGTGAACCACTGAGCCTATCCGTGAATGAGTGGGAGGGGCGCCATCAGCACCACCAGAGGAGAAGATCAAACTAAATTTCACTTATAATTGACAATATGTACAAACACACACACACTCAATGGAGAGTTAAAAGAAATTGAGCAGCATAGTTTGTAGGACATCCGTTGGAAATTTATTGCTAAAATAGAGGAATTGTTATGGGTAAGGTCTGTACATAAAAATAGCGTTTTTATAAACTTACAACGGTAACGAATTTGTAAACTACAAGATAATCCTAATAAGACCCCTTATCGATATTACAAACACTTGTCGAAATATATAAAGTTCATAATGCTGCTAATAGTTTATTTCATAATTTGATAGAAACGAAACATTAAAAATAAACATACCCATAAGCATATCTATCTAAGATTATGCATTGACTATTACAATATCTCTGCGTTCACTTTTTTATCTAAAATCCATGAAAAGTTATATAGCACGGAATAAAGGCGAGCAGGGCGTTCGAAGGCAGTCGAAATAGAGCAATTATTTCAGACAATTTCCGTTTAATAGCGAGCTTTCTATTTATTTTCTGAAACTGCTCGAAACTTGCACCTCGTAAATTGGGGAAAAAGAGAAGTGAAAATAATGCCGATAATTGCTTTAAAGTGCTCTTATCATTTTCCCAATCCTAAAAGCCCCCTGGTTTCCTCTTCTCAAGGCCGAATCTCCATCTAGATTACGTGCAAACCTTTCATTAAGCGCGAAGATGATGTGCTTGACAGCGCATTCGTCTCTCTGGGGTTCAATCTTTTATCCCTCCCCGCCTCCAACCACTCTTACCTTGCGCTCTTTTCTATCCCCATGCCTCTGACATTCCCAAAAGCAGCAACCAGCCATTTTCTTCCACCACCACTTTCTAGAGCCACCTACCCGTCTACTCTCCCTCCCGCCCATTCCTCTCGCTTTGAATACTCAAAAAATAAAAAACCGCCCTTGGCACGTACAGAGAGAACCGCAAGTCCTTCAATAATAAAAATCCGCATCAAATCCTCTTAGAATCCCCACCCCCCTATTTTCCACTCCCATCAGATCTCACAATCGCTCCTTCCCCACTATTACTTCAGGGCATTAGACCGTGCGTCGAAAACGGAGTAATAATTAGGTTAGCGACGTAAATCGCTTCACAATTAACCATCCATCACTCCTCTCTCTTCCTTGATTTTTACCTGCTTCAACATTCTTCCGTCACACAGACTAGGCGTAAAAGAAAAATTCAAAGCGTCTCCCGAAAAGCAGCAGAAAAACGAGAATTCCTGATCCAAAAAAGAGAGCATAAAAAACACTATATGCTAATTTCTGGAAAAAATTAAGGTTAGGGGAGAGAGATAAATTGAATGTAACGATCGAATTGCCATGAGCACAAAAGACAGAGGGATAGGAAGGGGAGGAGGAATGGAGGGAGGAGAAAGAGAAAGGGATGGAGGGAGGAGAGAAAGGAATAGAGGGAGGGATATGAGAGAGAGAGAGAGAGAGAGTAGCAGAACCGCTTCATGAATTCCGTCGCACTCGAGAAGAGCTCATACTGAGGAGGAGGGAGATAGGAGGAGAGGAGTAAGGGGTGTTCACCTCTTAGCGACACCCCAAAGCAATAGAAATGCAGGCAAAAAAAGCGAGGCGGCCAAGAGAGATAAACGGCAACATCGTAATTGCCGCCACCGAAGGAGGGCTTACACATCCCTCGCTCTTCGCCGCCTCTCCCGCCCCACCCCAAGACCGGCCCCGGGCGACGGAAGAGTCATTAGGGGTCTCCGTCATTAGGGAGGAAAATGCTCCGTGGTGTGGACTACGAAGGAAAGGAGAGGAGGGCGGGGGGAGGAGGGAAGGGAGGAGGAGGGCAGGGAGGAGGAGGGTAGGGTGGAAAGGGGGGATCGGAGGGGGTGAAGTGATCCGGCATCGCAAATGGTGCCGAGACGGGCACAGGTGGCACTTTCGGAAGGCTTCGAGGAAAAATGCTTAAAACATCCAAATCATCCCCTTAGTCCCATATAGCTTTACATCTCCGCCCTTACATCAATTCACCAACCCCAAAACAATCCGTTGAAAAATGTATTTCCCACCTTGATTCTCTCTCTCTATGCCCCCCTCTTGCCCCGTCCTGCTCTCCTTTCTTCTAGCCCTCCACGTTCTCATCCTCTCCTTCCCTCACCTCTCCGTCCCCTCTCATTCCCTCCTTTCACCTTGGTGGGACATGTTCGCAGTATGCAACTCCTTGCAAGCGTAAGCGCCTTTTGCCTCATTCTTTCTATTTATAACGGACTTCCATCTATTTCTGCATAACTGAAACCAACTTCAAGACTTGTATTGCCGCTTTTGAGTGTATGTTAGGTAGTTCGTGCAAAAACGTAACTAATTAAACGTCGCGTTTGCTGTTTAAAAGCAGAAAACTATTATCTCGTCCATATGAGATCTTATGCTTCTTTAGTTTTGTATTTTAAATTCTTTCACGTGTGTTTTCGCAAATGAGGGTGGATTTCTGTGTGCGCGCTACTCTTATCCTTTACAAAGGTCATCCATCACAAATTCTGAATACTTGTATGTATGACTGATGATACGAATTATGTTTTATGAAAAATGCTATAGGTTTAGCTCATTTAAAATATAAGATAAAGATGTTTTGAATGCTCATTACCGATTCAATTTTAAATGCGACAGAGATATTTCAATCATTATTTTCAGTAACATTTGAGAAATTTGTGTCATATCCTTACCGAAAGTTAAAGTTAGAATCATATTTGAAGTTCAATAATAACGGGAGCAATTTGAAGGAGGGGCGCCATAAATATTATATGCCATTAAAATCACCCAAACCATCCAGAGCGCAAAAGTGATATAAAATATTCCAGACAAAAAATTACTCCGAAAACATATTTGAAACGTTAAAATGCGCTATTTAGAAACCCATGCAATTGGACAAAGGCAAAGCACATGGAAAAAACCGAGTATGCTGCCGCTAGGTTTACAAGAACCGTAATTCTATCCACCGATCCTCCAGTGATTCTACCATCTGAGGGGCGCTTAATGCGATAGCGATTCGAACATCTCCTGCGGTCGAAGGCGTTCCTCAACCGTCGATGGCGAGTGATGGCCCCGGGGTCCTCGGCCCCCATTGGCTCCCACCCCAAGAAGAGCGGAGGAAGGTGGGACCGGAGAAAACGCCCTTTCCTCTCTCTCCTTCACCTCCCTCCGCCATTCGCTTTGTCTTCGACCCACCCACCGACTCACCCCACAGTGCCTCTCGCTCACACCACACGAATCCCAAAGAGAAGAGCCGAGGCGCTTCCAAAATATCCCCTCTTCCCGCCTGTTATTACCCCTTGAGACTCCGTTTTGGAGTTGAAAAACGGTGCCCGTTAAGCCATGCATAGAAGTTTACACGGTCAGAGATAACATTGCTGCGGCTCATTCGGTTGAGTGTACTTGTTTGTAAAGATTCGTTCTTGCATAAAATTATCGGAATGGGTGAAATTGATCTTTGAATGACGTAATTAAGTAAAGGTTTATTACAATCAAAGAATTAGTAGTCAACTTACAAAATTTTAATAGTATTCAAGAAGATATTTCTACCACTATATCGCTTGAATTAACTTCAAATGAAATACTTAGCGATCCGAGGTTGTGGTACAAAATGAAAATAAAACACAAACATTACCAAACGCATTAAACTGTAAAATTATCGGAAAATCTATAATTCGGATTTAAAAATCGATAGCACCGAAACTCGAGGCTCAAATTTGTTTAACAATAAAGGCTGCAAAACGATTTATTAATTTCGACGATTAGGTATCTTGGAACGAAATATTTTCTGTATATGATGATATTCCTTAAAACAGATCAAAAATGAAATTTAGGTAGCATAATATACATAGACATTTAAAAATAATGGTTAAATGTGTCAAATTTAATTGCAATATAATTCAGAATTATGCCATTAAAATTACATCATAAATTTTCATCGAAAATCGGAGGGAGATCGACCCCAAATTAACGGCGAAGATGATTCAGACCGAACCGCACGGCGTCAGCTTTCCAGCCGATTGATAACCGCTCCCATTAAGCACTTCCGATCGCATGCGAAACCATCTCCCTAAAATTCCAATCCTAACTACGAGCGCCGTCTGAACAAACACTTAAGTGTCTTTCAAAACGCCTTGTTTGTAGAGTGGTAGAAAGGGAGGAAATATAGCCCAATGCCCGTGAGAGAGAGAGAGCGTGGTGGAATCCGGCTATCGGTGGAATTCGGAGGAAAATGGAAAGAAAAAGAACGAGGTGGGGGTAAGGCGGAAAGGGGTTTGAAGGGGTGGGATCGAAGGGAATGGAGAAATGGGGGGGTGGGATGAAGAACGGGGAAAAGAGGTTTGCAGAAAGAGCAGTACGTGTTGGGATGGCTGTTTTGAGAAGAGGGAGGAAAGGGGTGAAGGAAGGGAAAGGGAGCCTGTACACCCGCGTGGTTACAATTATCGGAAGGCAAACAGTGATATCGCGTGCAGGCAGTCCAAAAGGGTTCCACCGCCGAGGCCATTCATCACGGAGAGAGGGGAAAAATGACGCAAATGGAGGGTGGCGTGGGGGTAAAAAAAATGTCCCTTCACTTTGACGAATACGTGGTGTCGTTTTTAGCTTCCCAATTAATTTCAAACGCGCTGGGAATCCATTTTTGATGATATCGATACAATCGGGGGCGAAAAAGGTCACGTTTTTTCTTCGTGAAAGCAACGATTTAAATAATGGAATGCGGAGGTGAATTTGTTTTGAATATGTAAAACTGCAAAGGCAAACCGTAATTGATTATGATTAAGCGATAAATATTGAAATGCGATTCGTTTCATAATGTGAGATAAATATTGTTTGATGGTGTGGGACCAGGATTATTTTAGACAACGCATTAAGCATTTCCGAGCCAATAGAACAGAGTAGTAAGTTAAAGTTACCAAGTTTAAAATTATTGAAATAACATTTCTCTCGTAGAATTATGTTTTTAATATTCAATTAACATCTTAGTTATAGTCTCGTTAATGTTTACAGTAAACTCATTTTTGGCTGAAAATGTAGTGTTAATCATATACGCCAGTAGCGCACACTCGAGAAAGTAAAGGATATAAAACTGCCAGCCTAGTTAAATTAATGGATCAAATAGAGGTTCCGAGAAAATAAAAAGTTTGAGCTAAAACAAAATTTCTCCGGGATATCTTCTCTGTGTTTGCCGAAGCCATATTTCTTTCTTAAGAAAGAAATACGTCTCAGGATTAGAGTACATTTTTAGGAGGGATGGGAGAGCGAGGAATAGCAAACATAGATTTAATTAAAGAGAGTGAGGGAGAGATAAATAGGGAAGAATTATGCGTTGGTGTTTTTGAGGGCGTAAGCATTCTATTCCTGTTCCTAAGGATACGCTTAGAATGGCATTGCGACTCAAGGGTATTTGTACAGAGGGAGAAAGAGAGAGAGAGAAACAAGACAGAAATAGTGAGCGTCCCTCAGGAAGAATAGGAAAAAGGGAGGGAAGGTAATAGGCAAATATTGGAAATCGGAAGGGGAGTAAGAAAGGAATGGGGGGAAGGGTATGGGTTGTGGGAGGTGGAGAAGGCGTCGAGGGAGCGGCAGAGGAAGAGCGGTGAAGGTGGAAAGCACGATAGCGAAATGATGTTTACGGAGCAATGTTTAAATTGCTCCCATAGGGTTTTCATCGCGCGCGCTCCCTACGTCGCCCTGCATCCCAGTTCCGCGAGGCGTTGTAATGAAAATCTGTTTCGTTCAACACGTTTACCATCGCCGGTCTCGATGCATGAAACAAATTCACTTGCCAATAAATTGAATCAAATTATATTCCGCTGTTTTATCTGAAACATTCTATCCGTTATACTATAATTAGTGTATTTTTAAATATAATAATAAATTCTGTAAGCAATAAAGTACAATTCCTAAGGGAATTAAGCATTGGTGCATTTATTCAATGAATATCAAGCTTCGATAATCTAAACCTTTATTTATGAACCAATTATAACAACTAAATTAACGATTAATCTTTGAGTCATCTTTCTCTGAAGCAAATGGTACTTCCATCTTAGCTAATATTTGCACGCTGGTAATGAAAATTGCATACTTGCAAATTAAAAATTCCTAGATGGTTAGATATAACCTCTATTAAAGAATATTAAAAATTTTAATCCCTTAAATTGTCACCTTGACGAAGAGGACACGTAAGAAACCCGTTCATTTAGAGTTCAAAAAAGAAATAAGATATTTATTCGAGCAAAACAAACGGCATAAAGAAAAACAAGACGGCCATTTGTAGTGGCAACGCGTGAGAAATCGTCCAAGTGCGGGAAAGGGATTAAACAGGAGATTTGGTGCCCTGGAGGAAAACGCATCAATCTCTCTGTAATCTCCTCAAAGACGATAAGGCAGGTGATACTAATGGGAGCGGAGGAGCGAAAAAAGTATTTATAACGGAGAGAGAGGCAAACAAACCGCCTTTAGGAAGAAAGGGGATGCAATGGTTTCAAAAAGAAAAGGTTGCAGCGAGGGGGGGAGAAGGGGAGCGAGTGCGTGTAGGAGGAAGGAGGAGGAAGGGGCAGGAGGAGGAGGGGGGCAGCAGGAGGGGGGCAGGAGGAGGTGGGGGCAGGAGGAGGTGGGGGCAGGAGGAGGTGGGGGCAGGAGGAGGAGGGGGCAGGAGGAGGAGGGGGCAGGAGGAGGAGGGGGCAGGAGGAGGAGGGGGCAGGAGGAGGAGGGGGCAGGAGGAGGAGGGGGCAGGAGGAGGTGGGGGCAGGAAGAGGTGGGGGCAGGAGGAGGTGGGGGCAGGAGGAGGAGGGGGCAGGAGGAGGTGGGGCAGGAGGAGGTGGAGCCAGGAGGTGGGGCCAGGAGGTGGGGCCAGGAGGTGGGGGCAGGAGTAGGTGGGGGCAGGAGGAGGTGGGGGCAGGAGGAGGTGGGGGCAGGAGTAGGTGGGGACAGGAGGAGGTGGGGGCAGGAGGAGGTGGGGGCAGGAGTAGGTGGGGGCAGGAGTAGGTGGGGGCAGGAGGAGGTGGGGGCAGGAGGAGGTGGGGGCAGGAGGAGGTGGGGGCAGGAGGAGGTGGGGGCAGGAAGGAGGGGGCAGGAGGAGGTGTGGGCAAGAGAAGGGGGCAGGAGGAGGAGAGGGCCGGAGGTGGGGGGCAGGAGGAGATGGCGCAGGAGGAGGTGGAGGCAGGGGGATGATGGCGGTCGTGGCGGAGGTTGGGCTCTTTTTTTAGGGATCCCGTGGAAACCGGGGTCCGGGCGTATCTGAATGTGGTCAGAAGGCGCCGCGGCGCTGGGTCCAGAGGCACGCCCCCTCGAGAAAGACACATGGCGCAAACAGCAGCCACCGGTGACTCAGCAATGTGTCCTTTCGCGTTTTTTCTCTCCGTCTCGCGTTCCTCCGCATTGTGGGGAAAGGAGGGGAAGGGGGTGAGGGTGTCCCCCCCCCCCGCAGCGTGGGCGAAGCTCCCGGAGGATTGGAGGGGCATACAAAAAAGATGGCAGGAAATGCTAATAGATGCGACATAGATTGGGAAGCCGTGTCGGGGGCAGACAATACTCTGCAAGGAAAGTGGCCAGGGAAAACAAGGAGCCCTCGAGGGCGAGAATAAATAATGACTACGGGAGCACTTTCAGGTGTTTTATCGGTGTTTGAAGTTTGCATAGAAGATTTCGTTGCGAGACTTAAGTTCTGTGTGTGCCGACCAAGGAGGTATTAGCGCAATTCAGGTTAAAGAATAAATTGCAGAGAATGCGAAAAGGAGGAAATCGTTATGTATGTCTCTGGAGCCAAAGATCTAGATAGCGCCAGAAAGGAATACAAGCGCAACAGACAATGTAGAACTCTTATCTTGGTTAAGTTTCCATTTTCTCTACGTAAAATATCGATGGAAACTTCCGAGACGCCTTACGTACACAGGGTTGGATTAAAACGGATTTTAAATAATGCAAGTCCTACGTTATGTAATCGGTAATCGAGCTATTCGGAAAGTTTCACGATAATGGTGATTTCAAACGAAAAACGAATAACTAATATAATAAGTCCTTGCTTTCTATTTATATAAATTAAAGCGATATCCTTCTTTGATTTTCAATATCTTTCACGTTTCTAGTTTCTAGCAAACTAATTAGTATAATAACTTCTTAAAGCAAAATAGTAATATTTAAGTAAATAATTTTGGAACAAGACAAATGGACTAAACGATAAGGCTGCGTAAGACTCGCACCGCCAAAATGTCAACGCATCGACTAAATGTCCTTCGAAAATCGATCGACTGAAGGTCAGGAGAAGCTAAATTTTGGCCGGGAAGAAATCGCAATTTGCAATCTGCTTGAGTGACCCATATCCATAAGGCGCAACCCGTCATCTATTCGAAGAAATCACTGCTCTTTGCAGTGCCGCGGACGTAATGGGAAGAATATGGACTTCCGTGGTCTGCGACGGAGGAAAAGTGAGATCGCGGCAAATTCCCTCTCACCCCAAAATCCTATCTTCAGCCTCCGCCACCCCACCTCCTCCAATTCCCCTATATCTCCCTCCCTCCTCCTTCTCCTCCTCCTCCCTGGCTATCACGTAATTTCCGTTTCCGGGTCCGGCCAGAACACCACAGGTTGCCAATAAAACTGATTTTATACCTTTGCGTGCGCTGCCATGAAGCGGCGGCCGGGAGGAGATGGGAAATGAGACGAGTTAGGGTGGAGGCAAAGAGAGGCATTGGGGGCGGAATTGTTTGCGCGAGCGAGGAGAAGGGGAAAAGGCTGAAGGGGCGGAGGGAAAGAGAAAAGGATGGGTGGAGATAAAGGGGGACACCGCTGGGAGAGCCATCCGCCCAGGCCGCCGCTCCTGTGTGTACTGGGAATCTCGCTGATGGCGGCAAGTTTATGCGAGAGATGCGAAGTAATGGGAAGTTTAGTGTACGCATGAACGCGAGAGAGAGAGAGAGTGAGGAGGGGAGAGAGAAGTGAGGAGGGAAGGGAGAGAGAGTGAGGAGGGAAGGGAGAGATGGGGAGGAGGAGGGAAGGGAGAGATGGGGAGGAGGAGGGAAGGGAGAGATGGGGAGGAGGAGGGAAGGGAGAGAGAGAGTGAGGAAGGGAGAGAGAGAGTGAGGAGGGGAGAGAGAGTGAGGAGGGGAGAGAGAAGTGAGGAGGGAAGGGAGAGAGAGTGAGGAGGGGAGAGATGGGGAGGAGGAGGGAAGGGAGAGATGGGGAGGAGGAGGGAAGGGAGAGATGGGGAGGAGGAGGGAAGGGAGAGATGGGGAGGAGGAGGGAAGGGAGAGATGGGGAGGAGGAGGGAAGGGAGAGATGGGGAGGAGGAGGGAAGGGAGAGATGGGGAGGAGGAGGGAAGGGAGAGAGAGAGTGAGGAAGGGAGAGAGAGAGAGTGAGGAGGGGAGAGAGAGTGAGGAGGGGAGAGAGAAGTGAGGAGGGAAGGGAGAGAGAGTGAGGAGGGGAGAGATGGGGAGGAGGAGGGAAGGGAGAGATGGGGAGGAGGAGGGAAGGGAGAGATGGGGAGGAGGAGGGAAGGGAGAGATGGGGAGGAGGAGGGAAGGGAGAGATGGGGAGGAGGAGGGAAGGGAGAGATGGGGAGGAGGAGGGAAGGGAGAGATGGGGAGGAGGAGGGAAGGGAGAGATGGGGAGGAGGAGGGAAGGGAGAGAGGGAGGAGAGAGGGAGGAGAGAGGGAGGAGAGAGGGAGGAGAGAGGGAGGAGAGAGGGAGGAGAGAGGGAGGAGAGAGGGAGGAGAGAGGGAGGAGAGAGGGAGGAGAGAGGGAGGAGAGAGGGAGGAGAGAGGGAGGAGAGAGGGAGGAGAGAGGGAGGAGAGAGGGAGGAGAGAGGGAGGAGAGAGGGAGGAGAGAAGAGGTGTTTGGAGGCTGGCTGGTGTCGAAAAAGAGTGCGTGGCACGGAATGAACACGATAAGGGATGAAATTGCAGGTTTCGCAAATGGGATGTATTTTATCGAAAATGCTAACTGTGTTTTACTGGAAAAAGGAACAGGGATGGTACGTAAATGGAGCCGATTACATTTTCGATAAAAACAAAATATTGCTTTCTTTTTAAAAAGAACGAGGAACTGGTACTTTTTGGCTCTTTAATAACGCACTGGGATAGGTATAATAACCAATTCAAAAGCATTAAGGCCACTTATTTGTAATTTGTATCGCTTAAACGTAGCAAGTATCTTAGATCACTTAATTGAACCCTTTTTGGAAGGATTGCTTCGCGTGTAAAATTTGGAAATTTCTAAAAAAAAATAAAAGTATATGAAAAAGAGATTCCTGATCAGAGTGTCTTTTCTTGATATATTAATTTTTGAAGAGTATACTTTATTAAGTAATGAGACAATATGTTTACTGTGATGTTTGAAAAGAGACTTCACATAGTTAAGGTGTATTACTTACGTCAGGGGTCGGCAACCTACGGCCCGCGGGCCACGTGCGGCCCTCGAGAACGCTTTATGCGGCCCGCAAAGCTGTAATGAAAAAGTGATCAGGAAAATTTCTCATGGGCAATTTTATATTTTTAAGTAAAATTATGGTCTCAAAGCCTTTTCTGGTGAAGTTTTAACGCTAGTAAATTACATAGACTTGATTTCGTTCTTATGAAATCACAGAATCTCTAGAAAACTTTTGATTTATTCGCTCATCCGGCCCGCCGAGGCTTTATTGACTCCCAATGTGGCCCTCCGAAACATTCACAACTGCAAGTGTGGCCCGCCACGCAGAAAAGTTTGCCGACCCCTGTTTTATGGTAAGTCAGCGTAATACGTTTCCTGCCGTTAAATAATGACGGTTCATATTTCACTCAAGAGGTATTATATTTTACAAAGATTTTAAAAGTGAAAATTGTAACGATACATTCCATCTTGTCCTTAATACCATTCAGGTATGCTCATGATAAAATAGTGAAGCCAATAGTTTACCTTAAAACAAGTTCATTAAAAACGGAAGACATTGCCTAATTCTTTTGATAAATGAGCCGTAACGTTTTCGAAAGTTAAGTGTCTTACAACTCTTAAGCCACTTTAGAACAATGGACTCGATAGCTGCCCTCCTATTTCCTGTGGGGGACTCATTACGCTGTAAGTGCCCGACATAAACGGCCCCCGCCTCTTCTAAGATCCTCGCGCACGAACTCTCTCCCCATCTCCATCCTTTCTCTCTTTCTCCTCTCTCATCTTCCATCTCTCGCTCTCTCTCTCCCGTTTTCAACCTCTTCCTTTTCCCACACTTGTTCCCGCACCCTCCACTCCCACGCTTCATCCTAACCCTTTTCGAGGAAAAATCATGGGCATCCACCCAGCCGACAGCCTCCCACCCAATGTCCCCTCTCGCAGTGCAGCGGAAGAAGATCCTCCCACGAGGCGGGGAGGTGGCAGGTACTTGTGACGCCGCCCCTTCATCCCCTCATCCCTCAAAAAGCGTGAGCCATTCTCTTCCCTCTTTTAGGTTTTATTTTCGCCATCCCGTTTCTCATTCACCCGAGGTACAAGCGAGCGGGGGAGAAGAGCACGAGAGAGGACGCCACGGCCTCGAGAGGGAGAGAAAGAGGCGCACCTCCGTGTCACGACCGGGATACTTCTCTGCCTCCCTTTTCCGCTCCCCTCTCCTTCCGCTCCTCCCTCCCATTACCAACCTCCCGCTCTCCGCGAGAAGAGAACTAGACCCATCGCGCCTACTCACGAGATTATGTCTCCTCTCTCTCTCTCTCCTTTAACCCCCAACGCCCCCAGGTCTCCGCATTTCCCCCGCAGACCGTTTCGCTCTCTCCCTTTCCCTCCCCCGCTCGCTCCCGGCATCCTCCATCCCTTCATCCGCGTCGTCCTCTGCCTCAGAGCCACCCCCGCGTATCCTCTGCACCCCGTGTCGCAGCATCCGCAACAGCACTCCGGCCACCGCCGCGCCAACCGACCCATTATACTGAGTGTGAGAAACCCCTTTCTGGAACTTAACCGACCCTCTTAACGCCGTCCGCACGGGGTGCAACGCGTGCGCGCACACACGCTCTACCGACCAACCGCCCCACCGTACACGGAACCGCACCCGATCATCCACCGACACGGTGGAGCAGGGTGCGGATGTGGGTGGTAGGGAAGGGGGACGAGTCGCGCCGCCGGCTGGGGGTGCGGCGGGGCAGTGGAAAGGTGGACGCGGGGGTGAAGGAAGTTCCCGCCCCGAAATCGTGCCTCTAACTTCCTCTCGCCAACAATCCTCTCGCCTCCATTAACACGGGGCGTCATTAGGGTAAATCGTACTTGGTAAAAAGATGGCGGAGATAGGGTAGAGGTGGCGGATGGAATGAGTTCGAGAGGGATGTCGTGGGGGTGAAAGTAAGAGGCGAAGAGGAGGAATGGGGAGGGGCGGGAATGCTGGAGGGAACAATTATGAGATCGTCTAAGTGGGGGTGAACGAGGGGAACGACAATTGCATCTACGATTTGGTTTTTTTATGAAATACAATGGAGAAACTGCATCAGATATTACAGGATGGTGTCGATCCGAGAGAACTTCGGTTATCGACAATGTAAACGTGTAAGGGATTTAGACGGCTTTCTTGCTTATAGCACTAAATGGGTTACGTCGTTTGAAAAGGTGTAATGATATTTTCCCCATAATGAAAACCAATGAATAAAAGTAGTGATATTTGATGAGGATTTAGTTGATACTCGCTTAGTTTCCTTCAGGGCATCGAACAGGAACCGAACCGAAAACAACGTTATTTTAGCTGCAGTAAAACCGAACCCGAACCTAAAAGAAATATTTTTCTGAATCCGAACCGAAACCGAAAACCGTTATTTATTTCGTTCCCTTTTTTCGGTTCGCATAAACAGTGGGAACAAAAGAAGTTTTTTCTTTTGCTTTAATATGAGTCGTTTTTGAAAGCCTCACTTTTCAACACCGAATAAGGCAAAGGCTAATGGTTTTCTTGAGAATAAGTAGATGCTCCTAAGCCTTTGGAGAGATGCATCTTTGTGATAATATCTGTCGGATACATGGTGAGATTTTCCATGGACATCTCCATACATAGAGAGAGGGCCAAGGATAAGTCCTCCTGAGGTTTTCCAGAAACCTGTTAAACGACGCTAGTGGAAATGACCTTAGTGGTACTTTGAAGACAGCCGCTAATCGTCTTGGTACCCTTCCCTTGAGCCTACTTCGTGGAGTGTACCAGGTAAAAGTATTTCACGATTCTTAACTTAGTTTTTGCTTAAAGATGAAGGTTATTGTCCCCATAAACTTTCTTTCATTCTCCATAGGCATTGAACCCTTATATTCTGGTAGTCTTTTCCTAAAACTTATCAAGGAGGGATCGCTCCGCAGTCGTGCTTTTGAGGCATTCTTACTACTGTTATCCTTTGTTATAGCTTAGTAAATTTCTATTTATGTAGTGCATCTTAAACAAAATGTGCACACATATTAGCATTCGTTGCTTAAAACTGAAATGGGATTAAGGATTAATGCGAATTTGTTCTTTTTAGTTAAGTATTTTGCCGACAGTAAATACGCACATTAGAGACTCCGCTTGGAGAAAGACAGTTCACGACGCGCTGCATAATGTCTAATTTTCTTTCTGTGTGTGATTTCAAGAGGCTATTTAGTACATCGATGTAAATTCGGTTTCGTCTCCATTTCCCATAGAAAAGCATAAAAGTCTGTCCTGACATGCAGACTTTTTTGTTAATATTTTATTTTAATTTGGTTAAATTTTCCACACTTGTATCGACTAGCCACAGTTATTTTAGGCATACCAGCAACACAAGTCAGTGTAGAGAGAGCATTTTTGGGGCTAAAATATATCTTGAGACATAGAAGAGATAGTCTCGGTGATAATTTACAGGAGGACATTTTATTAATTAGATCGAATTTTGGTTACTTGTATTAAATGTTACTGTGTGTACATATTTGACATCTTAAGAAAATGTATGTAATTATATATTTTATGGTATTTGTAATATTAACATCTAAATTATTGCATTTAAAATAGTTAAGTAGCTCTTCTTTGAATTACATTCGACATTCAAATGTGAATTAATATTATTGTATCTGTTTAAGTACGTGCATGAGTACTGTTGGAGTAAACTTATTATGATAATGAGGGCATCTGTTTATATTTGAATCTGGAATATTGGAAATGTAAAATCAAATAAATGTTGACTTTTGTAAGAATAACAACTGTTTTACATAAAATTAAAGACTAAAACATAAATCACATTTTTAATAGCTTCTATACGCGCTAAAAAGGAAAAAAATTAAATTCCTATAGAACCGTATTATATACGGAGTCGTATAAAGGAGCCGTTTACAAATTCAATAATGAAAAATGTAAGAAGGGAATTCCTACAATGTTTTACTGTTCGTTATATGGCGGGAGGGGGCTCTTGTTACGTGCAATATCTTTGTCTTCTTGACTTGCGATAGTGAAGACGTATTAGGTTTAAATAAAAAATAACATTAATTAATAAATATTATTATGGAATTCTCTTGAAGTTTCCCCAAAATATTCGGAGAGAAAAAAACCGGTTCAATGGTGGTTGCTAGATCTAAACTGGAACCAAACCGAATTTTTTTTGTGTGATCCGGAACGAAAACCGGAGCGAAAGAAATTTCGGTTCGATGCCCTGAATTGCTTCTGCTCAAATGTTTCCGCCAATCATCTAGAATCGGCTGTTACTACCATTTTCACCTTCATAAAACTTGGATTTGCAGTTTGAAGCTTGAGGAAACATTACATCTAGCCAACGAAAACATATATTTAGCGTTGAGATTGGAGGCTGATACTATGTAAAAATATCTAAATAATTGGATTCGATCTATAAGATTAATTAAATATTATTCGTAGTATCAACCACAAACGTAATTAATATCTATGCATATTTTTACTTACTCCATAAGTAGTATAGGGGAAAGTATTGTTTTCATGAAAAAAATCGATTTCGAGATTTCAACGGAAATAAACGTGTTGAGGCCCTCTGAACACATTTTGACCATTTTCTCGATGATGTCTGTTAGTGTGTGTAATTTACAGTTTTTTGTGGGTGCTCTAACTCAAAAACTATTAATCAGGTCAAAGCAAAATATTATATTTATCATTGTTATGACAGTCACAAGAACTGATTAGTTGTTGGTAAAGATCGGACAACCGAAAATGAATGTTTACTCTTGTCATTTATCCGTATCTTTGAAATATTTGCTTTAATATTTGATTAATGTAAAGAAATATTGGAATACCTGTTGTAGAAAATTTTATTTTCTACAACCTTTGTTTGAAATATTTTCCCATACAAGAGATATTTTAAAAACTTTTAGCTGCCACCACCTACCGGCGACTATTGCTATTGATGCTTAGTTAAGTCTTAGTAACGCTCCTTTTTATTTTCTTAATTGCTGGAGATTCCTGGCTATATCCAATATCAGAAGGCTATGAGTCTATTTCGGTTTTTTGTAGTCTAAATTTTTCTCGCAGTTCCTTAAAATATTCATTATCATTTAACCTATTTGGAATTTTTAGAAATATTAAAGGTATGGAGAAAGTCATCTGGCCACACCAGATTTTTCATACATATATTTCGATAGTATTTTATCAGTGATGACTATAGAAACGTGCTGAAGTTCTATATCAGTCGAACTATAGCGTTGAAAATGATTTTGGTGTTCATCAAATGATATTTTTTAAAACAATATTTCTATACATCTTCTACCTAATCATCAAATGATAAATATATATTTGGCTTCTAACAATGCTCTAAATTCACATGAATATACATTATAGCGCGAAGGTATAACATAATTCTACGCTAAAAACGATCGAATGAAGGTGATGCGACGTTATTGAAACGCAAAGTGATGATTTTCGCGGCACCGATGGTACATTCTTCGTTTTCGGTTGCCTAGGTAAGTTAATAGGCCACTCGGCCATTGCCGCAGTCAGTGGGGAAAAGACCCACCACGACCTCGTGGCTGCGGCCGCCGGATACGTAATCGCCCCGCGCACCATGTCGAAGTGCCGCGTTCGAAAGTCAGACGAAACCGCAGAGGATGCCGCAAGGTTCCCTCATCAACCCGCCGAGCCCGTTCAATCGGCTTTTCATGCCTCTATCTTACTAAGCGGGACGAGAGTGGTTGGCACAAAGAGTGGTTGGCACAAGGAGTGGTAATGGCAGGACTTAGCATCGCATCGGTGGAATTTTCAGTTAATTAAAAATTTTCCTACTTATTAATATCTAACTGCGAAAGGTTTTAATTTCCCGGCTTGTTCAGTGAATCATAAAGTTATATTCTTGTATCATTTGATAACAATATGTAATTAACGCACGATTAAGTAAACCTTAAAGCAGTTTAATTATTCTTCATGTCTATCTTTTATATTCCTATTACTTCATGAATATTACGCAGATTAATATTTTATACGGAATAACCGAAGTTAAGCAACTTTTTAGGGAAATACAAGCACAAACATATTCTACAGAGCGTATTCATCGAAACATTTAGTTATTACTCAGTTAGTCACTATACATTTCCACATCTCCTTATTCAAATTTTCAACAATGACCTTTCGTGAGATGAACCTTCTGGTGGAATTAAGAGAGTGAAATTTTCAACGAGTGACATTTATATCTATACGCATGCGCGTTCTCTCTCTCTCTCTCTGCATATTCTCTCCGTTTTCCATACGTTCCCCTAGTAGCATAAGTAACATGACAAACCGCGTCTAAATCCAACCGGTCCGCCCAAATTCCCTCCCTCCGCCCATCCGACATTACCCTCGAAACAAAAGCCCCTCTCTTAATTTCGCCATGACAAAAAACCCTCCCGCAGTCAAACTCCTTCTCCCTTTAATTCCAACAGCTATCCTTCACGCCCACGCGAGAGCCTTCCACGGCTTGAAATATATTATTCACTGCCACAACCGAGCGCCATTCTCCCCCCTGCTCTCAGCCATCCCTCCTATCTCACTGTGCACCCTCTGTTGACCAGTCTCCTCTCCCTCTCTCCTTTCCTCGGCTAAAAGGTGGAGGTAGGAGAAGAATTATGTGGACCGCCAATAGAGGGCAGTCGATACGCGCGGATATGCCGTGACCAGAGAAAAGGTGAGGTTAGGTAAAATCAGAAAAAACGACTGGAGCAGTTTGAGCGGCGGCTTTCGCGAAACAAAAAATAGGTCAGACGTCGGAAAGAAATAGAAAAAGTAAAATAAGAAGAAAGGGGAAAAACAAAGAGGAAGAACAGGGAAAGAAATGAAACCAAGAATGCCAAAAATGAAAGGGAAAATTATTGAAAGTAATAGATCATATGAAAATGGGAAAAGGTTGAAGCGCAGAGATAGATAAAACGCGAGATTGAGACTAGGCATTCTCTTCTTCCAGAGACAGTGAGAGAGATAGAGAGTGGAGGAAACGAGTGCAAGGAACAGAGAAAAGAGGGAAAATGAAGAGGAAAACTGCTAGGAGGGATTGAGAGAGATGAGGGTGAGAGGAAAATGAGGGATAGAGGAAGGCAGAGAGAGGGTAAGAGGGAAGAAAACACGCAGGCCTCTATTTCGCCTCACGGACACTGGAGTACAAAAACATGGTGAACACTACGATATAAAACTCTTCTTCTCACATATGGCAACACCAGTGAGGTCTATCTTTTTTGGTGAGTCAGCAATCAATACGGAGAATCACAACATTTACTGAAGAAAATATTTCGTCAACATGTAAGAATTAATGAAATTATAAGGTAAAAATTTCATTTCTTCTCCAATGTCATCTGCTCGATAATAATGAAAGGGGTATGAGAACCATACCACTCTGTCGTTCCTCCTTAGCTGCAGAGAGGGTACTTGAATGTCTGTCTTAGCCCTCATGCTCAAAAAGAGCTGAGCCACGAGAAGAGAACGCCAAGGGTAGGGCCAGAACAGGTTGGACCGTCATCTAAATGTTAAAAAGCCTTCATACTTGTACTTTGACGAAATTGCAAAGAATTCAAAATTTAAAGGTCAAATAATGGGATTATTAGTGTTTCTACAAGGAACGATGTTTCTGTTATTATAATTTTCAGAGCAAATAATAAGTCAGTCTTCAGCAATAAATGATACGTACATTCTATGCACAAATTTAGAAGGTATACATCTTGGACTCATTTCCAAACATAGTCTCATATAAAACATTTTCTATTAGAACGCACTGACTACGAATTATTTGAGTTATATAATGCACAACAAACGTGCAGAGATCACCAATACATAAAGGTTTCATGTACATTACAATCATTCCGTTATATATACTCGATAAAAGGATCACGGCGAAAAACTCATCCGATCGATCATCGGAAACTGCTCTTAAATCCTTTTTAAAAGTGGCAATCAGTGTAAACCCGTTGCAACAGCCAATATTTTTCACTTCAGCAGTTGTTTAATTCGAAATTCCTAAGCCCTTTCCCTCTTTTTGTTTTGATTTAAGACGCCTCTCTTTTTATAACCTATTCGGAAGAAAAAAAATACCGACACTCTATTTACGATGAATGACGACAAGGGGTATTATATGGGATATTGCGGAGCCGGAGTGGAATTTTTTCCACGCGCAGCAGTCTCCTGGAGGCGACCAATCACGTTGGATCTGATTGGGCGGAGAGACGACATCAACCTCCTCCCCCGCCCCTCCGCAAAATGGTTCACTCCCCCACAATCGCCCAGAGGAGTGATGGCACCAGGGGCTCGAGGGTGTTAGGGTGCAGCGTGATCACAATGGCGTAGGGAAAGGGAATCGGCTCTGCGGAAGAGAGAAAGGGGATCCCCGAGTTGTTTTTTTTTAGTCGGGGAGGGTGTCGAGGACGGAGTTAGTGCAACAACACGGCACCCGCGGCAGGAGAGAGAGTCCGGTGAATGAGAGGAAGGGGGGGGCGCGGTCCATTGCGGGTGTATTCGGAGGCGAAGGGGGGAGGAAGGGGATGAGATGGGGCGAAAGGGAAAGGGGCAGGAGGGCGTCGAAGGGATAAAAAAGGGAGAAGCAGGTGGAATGTGTCATTGACGAGCGAGAGAAATGGATGGCGGAGTTAGGTGGAGAGATTGTGTTTCCGATCGAGGGAGAGCCAGGAGGGAAATGGCCTAGAAAAAAGTGAACGTTACGGGTGCTGAGTCGAAAACAAAACAATGTTGGAGGCGGTCGGCGGAAATACTACAGGATTTCGCGTGGCGGCTATTTAGCGCGGCGAACGGCAATATTACAAAACGAAGATTCAGAGGAAAAAGTACCTACATTTGTAAGTGCAGGTTGCTTCGGAAAACTTTCATGATGGTGCTGAAATAAATATTGAGAAATTTTGAATACGTATGGTTCGAATATATGACCCTTTTCTTTCTTTATTATTTGTCGAAATATCTACCATTAAAGTGAACCGGTGGATGAGGTTTTCTTATTCACTTCATATTAAGAAATTTATACCGTGAACTGAAATATTTTTAGGAGTAATTTCTGTGATTTTTGCCTCGATAACATTACATAATAAAATCTTGAACACGGTGTGTGAGTTTTAAGTAAATGTACTGAAAAGGAACGGAAAAAAATGCAAAAAAGTCGAGAATTAAAAAAAAACTAGTGGATAATCTCGCTACCTTCTTTATATTTCTATTTCGTTTCCCAGTTAATTTATTGAAAATACCCTTAAATTCATTTAACCGTCGACAGTTCAAGACGGATGGATGCGGAGGCGCTGGTTCTTTGCCCTTAATGTCGGCACAGTGATGTATCCGTATAGCGTATATTTACAGTTCCTAGCAAAAGAGGCATTGACGCCATTCCTTTCCGGAGTTAATTCTAAAAGACATCAAAAGGAGCTTGCCAAAGCGTAAAATAGAATAGGAAAAAAATAGTCCGCGCGACATGGTCATGCTGCAAGGTGCGTGGGTGCGTTTCACTATTTCTCCTTCTCTCTTCGATAAAGGGAAAGGGATAAGATTGGTGGAGATCGTTCGTGGAGAGAGGGTTAATAGAGGGAGGAGAAGGAGGCGCCGCTAGAGATTGATAGAGTCGAGTTAAAGAGTGGAAGAGGCGGAAGAAAAGAGCAGCGTGGAGAAACATGCACCGCGGGTCTTAAAGGCCCATATATTCCGTCGTGGAAAAGGGGTTTTAACATACCAAATCAAGGCGCGGGGATCGAGGTGCTATAGAAAAGGGAGGAAGAAAAATATAGGGGAGGAAGAGGGTGTGGAAATAGGAGGAGGAGAGGAGCAACTCTCGCCTGAGGTTAGGAGTTCGGGACATGGACGGCGGAAGAGGTGAAGCCGTAAGGAAATATGGCGTCGAAGCGCAACTGGGGGAGGATTTCACCGCACGGCCCCGATTTAAGGAGACCATTCCTCGTTTTCCATTCGACAGCTTAACACAAGCTACGATCCGGCAACTCTCCTTGCTTCTTTCCTTCCATCTCTCCTCTCTTTGCCACCTCTTCCTCCACAAATCTCCCATCTCTCTCATCGCAAACTGTTTCGTCTCCCTCTACTGCTCATGAACGCACCGATTCATTTCGTTGCGTAGGGTAACAAGAGGCGGATTCTCAGCTCTTATCCATGATCAATTATCTGCACGCATATATGACTACTTATTAAGACGTTTTTTAAGGGGAAAAGCGTGGATTCGTTACTTTTTGTCTGCTACTGATTTTGCTGTACTGTATTCGTAAATTATTTTAGAAATAAATCCTTCCTAGAATATTTAATGACATTTTAAAAATATCACCACATTCAAACGCTATCATTACAATTTCATCCTTTCAACATGCGTGACATTATTTGATGAATGTCATAATCTTTTAATTTCCTAATGTTTACATTTCAACATTTTTGCTACATTCGAGTATTAATCACCTGACATATATTGTTATTCATTGATAGGAAAGGTGTTCTTATTTTTCCTTTTTAAAAAGCTAATAACATGTAATCATTTTTCTAAATGACGTTATAAAAATAAATTTAGTGCAGCAATTTAGAGTTCAGTTTCTATTGCACTGCCATAACATTCCACCAACCTCGGTGGCCAACAGCCTAATAAGTTAAAAATAAACTTTTATGATCTATTTCCACTGCAAGGCGCACTCGATTAATAGCCGCCAAGTTCGTAAATACGGCATCTTAAGGTCAGAATATTCCTTCTTTCATCCTTGCCTCAGCCGACTTTCCAATACTACATCTTCGCCCCAATTTTCGCACATTTCTGCAGCCTCCTCTTCCCCTAATCCCTTCACAGTTTCCGCATTCCGAAGCCACTTTCCTCTCCTCAATGGTACTCGCATACTTCTCGTTTCTACATCTTTAAGTCACAGCTGAGTGGTAAGGGAGCAATCAGTGAAGGATATTTCTCACCAATCGCGATAGGTGTGCGCCACTTGGCTCTCGATTCAAACTCAAACATATTTATATACAAATGCAAATGCTGTATTTACCCGAGAATAAGACAAGGTTTTTTGTTTTTTTTTCAGTCTAAGATCGGGAGGGAAGTCGCCCTACATTTTCGAACAAAGAAATAGATAAAAATATTTAACAGTGATTATGGCTATTCTACCATGGTTTAAATCATATTTAGCTTTGAACTCTGCGCACTGTAATGACAATTAATAACGATTTAAATAAAAATAACTCAAATAATTTTTTTATTTCCTTCAGAATGTCTTACAAAATCTTTTCTCCCAAATTAGATTCTGAGCTTCTTACATTCGAGGCCGTCTGTTAGTCGAGGAAACACGGTAAATTGTAAAGGGCTCAAAAGCAGTTAGCACAAGAAAAGGTTTTTCATGATGTTTGACACATACATAACCTATTATGAATTATCTAATTTAATATGTCAGCGGTTATGCTAATATGTGTAGGCACCCAACCTATGGATGCGCCTAGAAACTTCATAAGGCAAAATCTCATATTGAGCAATATGTAACTTGGAGTTCTGCGAAAACCTCTCATTATGATCCCTTATCGTCCAAACAAAAAAGAAACCTCCACGTCATCATACTTTACCATCGGTCTCGCATTTCACATTTGCATTTCTTTCCCCAACCATTTCTTTTCTTCATCGTTCCTGCGTGCGTAAAAAACTCGCAAGGACCGATCTCGTATATTATTGTAATTAATTTTGCATAATTTTATAATTTTCGATGAGAGCTCACGATATAACATATTACGTACATTTGCCTCGAAAGATTTTACAGTTTAAAAATGCTTTTCTGACAATAAGTAAAGAAATCCATTCCTGAATTTAGCATCGTATGATACTCGTGGAGAAGTCGGAACATATAATTTTTTTTAGTTTTCCTCCTTTTCGAAACATTGCTGCGACACCCGCGTTAACGCTCCCGCACCAGTTCTCGTGTCTGTATCTGCCGAACCGCAATAAATTCTTTAAACTGCCATTTGTTGCTCTGTTTATTTTCTGACGGCACGGAGCCACGGCGGGCGCCATTTCCGACGAGCGGCATCCGGAGCGTCGGCGGCGGGAGGCGGCCGGCGAGCGAGCGGGTCCCCGCCGCCGTTCTCTTAAGACGGGCAGCGGGCGTCCTAAATCGTCGGGACAAACGTCTTCCCGGTCGCCATCGCACGATCGAAGCACGCTTTATCGACGGTCGAAAAATTTATGCCGTATGCCACATTATATACGACCGTTCACATTGATTTATAAAGGGCATTCGCAACGATTGCGGACAAATATGATGGGACCGAGCAAGTGCCCAATGTAATAACACAACAGGACGATACGGAATTCACTCTCCCGACTCGCACGGATAGTTTTGCGCCCTCGATACTTTCCGATTCCTCTTAGGGAATCTTGTTAAGAAATGCGTGAATATTTTACTCTGAAATTGACAATTAATTTATTATTTCCTGAAAAGCTAAATGTTTACGGTGAGTCATATAATCAATGTTGTTTACTATGCCTCTTTTTTTAACGAAAATTGAAAAGCTTGCGAAATTAATTATAAAAATCTTCATTAATACCGGTAGCAAAAAATAGTAATGGCTTTCGGGTGATACTAAACCGCAAGAGGAATTCTCGATTCGTCCAAAAAGATCTTTTAAATATACCAATAAATCAAAAATGCAAATCACCTGACGACAAATTACATCAATCCAATTCGCTCCCTCGCCAACCGCTCTTTTATAATACCAATTAAACCTCGGAATAGTTAACCCTATTAAGCATAAATATGCAAAGGATATTTCTCCCGCGTGATCGCCACGATACGAAAGCCACTGCCCCCAAATAAGTGGCTATTGTTTCTACCTGCTGCGCGGCCATTAAAATATTTTCACTTACGGCAAAAAAAAAGAAAGACGCATCCATTGAAAAAAAAAACTCTCGACTCGCAGACGCATCAATCGGATCGGTGTCGAAGTGAGTATCCGCAGCATCGGAATCGGAAAAGAGCTCCTCCCCGCCAAGAATGCCTCCGGAGAAACGTATGAGCGGAGTCTCCCCGATGAAACAGATAAAAAACAATAATGGGAAGAAGCGGCGGTGGGTGGGGGAAACGGTGGAACTAATCCCGGAGGCGTGGATACCGACACGCATGGTAAGATACGTGCACGAAAACTCAACCCGTCGGATGGGCACGCATCCATCAAACGCAAAGAATCCTGGGACACGCAAAGGACTCCCTCACATGGAAATTGCTGGAAATGTGAAAGGCGGGAGGAGAGTGGGCAGATTCGGAGGCGAGAGCAGGGTGCGGGGGGAGGTTAATTTGGGTATTGGGATGACGCCAAATTCGAAAATGAAATTAGGTTTGCCCCCTTCCGCGTTTAGTCACACGGTGGTCATCAACATCTTTGATGGAGCAATTTATCTTCGCAAAATAAATGAAATCATTCTTGTCGCGGTTAAAAATCAAGTATGGTTAATAAGCGTATAGTGCTTCATTAATGCCAACATTAATAGCAAGACCGAAATTTCGTAATAATTTAATTACCTAAGCAATTTACCTGTAACTCTGATGATATTTTATGAGAATATTCCTTGCAGCAATTAAAACTCAGAATTTGAATACACTGCCCCTGTTAGGTACTACGATTATTCTGAGATATCTGCTCATTTCATATATAATGTAAGCGGTTGGTGGCTTCAGCGTAATTATAATGATCGTTGCGGATTAAAAACAAGATGGTTATAACATCTGCGATATGTAACAAGTTCATTCCTAAAATCCAGCCATTGTCATATCAAAATTGGATTAATAACAAAAATGCCACACTTAATACAATGGTAAATATAATTAATGATAGTATTATTAGATTAATAATTTCCTATCAGAGCGACCGAAGGAAATAAAAATTTCTTAAACGTCACCAATTGCTTCCTCATCGCTAGAGTATATTGATTAACAGATCGTCGCTAAGTAGCTACTCGCAATCTATATTCTTCTCTCACACGGACTGTTTTTTTCACGAAATTAATATCAAAATTATACATATCGTTTGTGTGGCCAGAGAAACAGAAATAAATGGGCGTAGACAAAATTTAACCGCAATAAAAAAGTCGTTTAACACCACAAGTAAACCAGCAAACCATTTTTATACCATGCGCTGGTGCTATTATCTTGGGGAGTTATCGCTGGCATCCAAGAAGACGAAAACGACTGCCATAAAAGGGAAGGCGCGGTTATTCAATTTCTGCGGCACGTAATGCAAGGGGATTATCAAACGTCACGGCCCACGACTCAAAATGCAAAATGAAAATGCATCGGCGATCATCGCTCGCTATGGTAGGTGAGACATGTCCTCTACATAATGCAGCGGCGGCATTTGACGGGGGGGGGGGGAAGGAAGGAGGGAAATGGGATCGGTTGGGTGGGATAGACAAGAGAGTGGAGTGGAGTAAGGAAAGGAGAGGGGAGGATTATTGGCGATGCGAAAGGGAATGGAGGATGAATATCGAAGGAGTGAGAGACGGACGGATGTCTCATGTATGGTGAGGAGAAAGAGGGGGGGGGGGGAGGAGAGGGGAATGAAACACGGTGGAGGGAGGGGGTGCGGGGGTGAATAAGGGATTCTGAAAGGTGTGTGGTCGCGGGCGGAGTCCGTATACGTGTCCTACAGGAACGGAGGGAATAAGGGAAAGGAAGGGGAAGAAGAAAGGGGAAGAGCAAGGCGAGAGGGTGAATACATAGGCAGACCTCCCACGAAGCTGTTGGCTCGTAAGGCAATGCAAGGGAGAAGGGTAGCCAAGGGTTAGTTAATGGGAAGGAATAGTTATGAAGGGTGAGAGAGAATAGGCGGAGTGGAGAAACGTTGATGAGTTGCAAATCAAGGCGAAGCACCGAAGTAGGAAAAGAGGTCCGTATGTCGGAACGACGGGTTGAAAGACAAGGGCCAACGCATCGCGACTGTCAATTCATATCTCTGTAATATATTCTCCTTCGTCGATCTTCCAAGGACTCGTGTTGCGCAACGAGAACACACGCGTCGTTTCACACCAGCGGATAGCGTTGTCAACGAACGCAGAGCGATTAAACTATACTTTTCCGCTTCTACTTGCGCTAAGCAAGTATTAGCGATGAGCAAACTGTTCCTCCGCAACCACACTTACAGTTTAAAAGACGTTAATCTCCGTATATAAGTTGCATTTTTAATGAAAACTGGGTATGTATTTATCCTTAAAAGCTCAAAAATAGCATATCGGGCGTTAACAAAAACAGCTAAAACTGGCGTTTTGTTATCTGAAATAGTAGATATAAATATTGCTAAATACTGCCTTTCATTTAATCTTATTATTAACTGATATCAGTTACCCATGAAGTGACCTCAATAAGCGATGGTTTGAGTGCTTAATCTAGAGCAGTAGTCTCAAACTAGCATCGATGCGCGTGCCGCATGAAGGCCCTTAGCCAAATACGCGGGCCGCATGAAGGCAACGTAACAAACCTGCGGACCGCATTCTAAACTGTCTCAGTTCTTACAACGTTTCATATTCTTTGGACATTCTCTCTACCCTTCCACAATGGGGAAAATCGCCCCAACACTATAAAGAGGTCTTAAAACCATTCATTACACAAATACTAGATTCGACGTTGAGGATTTGGTCCTTCGAATACAGAAGAATCACGCCGGAAGCGGGAAGAACATTCTTTTGCACTCCAACTGTGCTAGGTTTTTATAAACGGGGATTGCCAATAAAACGAGTAAATTTAGGAAATGCCGATTCAATATATTTCTTAAATTAGATTATTTAAAAATATAAGCATGAAATATTTTATAAGAAATAAATTTGAGTTAGAGCAGGGTAGTATAAAATAACTTACTTCGTGGGTCGCATAAATATATCAGCCAGGCCGCTAGTTTGAGATCCACATAAAAGCCAACGGTTAGATAATTAGGCAAAATTAACTCATTAAAAATTGGATGATTTTCATTTATTTATTTAGTTTTAATTTTTCGACACAAGTAAATTCGCGAAGTGGTTAAAAATTCATGCCATCTAAACAGAAGAATTAGAAATGACCAAAAGCATATATGTTACACTTTGATTATATCATCAATGAAACAGTTTGTCAGATTCGTATGCCCCAATTAATTCTGTTTAACAAATTTACGAATACTGGAATTATGAAATTTACCTCCCTAGACCGCAGTACATAGAGAAGCTATATTTATAACTCGATATCATCTTATGTAGTCACAGTTCCTACATTAATACATGCCAATATTTTTCACCACAGATAAAATATTGTTAATATAAGAGCATTATATAAAAAAATACTAATCATGTAAATAAAGTTAAGCATTCAGAAGGCAAGTTCTCCATCGAAACTATTATTTCTTAAATTTTATAACTCGAAGGAAATATTCTTCTCGCTAATATTCTCACACGCTAACTTTAATTCTGGATGAATCGATTCCGTTGTCTGTCACGGGGTTGGTATCTATTTTATATTTCCACTTAAATGTCGAATCTCGATTAAGATTTCACAATCGCCAGTTACATATACTATCATTGTTACGAAAACTAATTCTGGTGCTTGGTAACGAAATACATCGGTGACCGCTTCGAAATATCGTCCGAAAAATTCCCCACACCACTTCATAGCCCCTCGGTTCTTCGAAATCTCCCCCTCAGCCTCCACCCTCCTCAGCCTTTCCCCCTCAGCCTCCACTCACTTCAGCCTCCACTCCCTTTAGCCTCCTCTCCCATCAACCTCCTTCCACCGCCACCCTTAACCTTCGGAAAGCCCCCGACTCCAACTTGCCGCAATCCCCTGGGGAGGTTGGCGTGGGGATAGAAGAGAAAAGAGGAGGCGGAGGGAAGCGGACAGGGGAAGCATCGGAAAAGGGGGGGAGAGAAAAAGAGAGAGAGAGGGAGGCGGACCAATCACGTGGCTGGAGGGAGAAGCGACCAATCATTTACGCGCCGCCGAATGACGGATGGTGCCTACGTGCACGGAACTCATGCAGGCTCTGTCTAGTAGAGGGAAGAGGGAAGCGATGGGCGAGGAAGGAGGTAGGTTGAGAGGGGGGAGGGGGAAGGCATTGCGGGGAGGATGAGAAAGCTCGGCGGAAGGGAAAAATAGAAGAACCGAGGAGTGAGGTATTTTCTGCCACCGTGCAGTAAAAGTTTTCTGTATTACGTCTCACTTCATATGTTCCGCGAGCGAGTGGGTTGTGAAGCTAACAAATGGAAGGAATAATGCGTAGAAGTTATATTACGCAGGTGTTTAACGCGCCTACCTCTTTTTTTCCGGCCCGTGACTACGAGATTGTCAACTGAAAATGCATGTCCTTTTTATCACGCAGTGGAAACGAGCGTCTCAATTAGCGAAGGAAATGGCCGAACCGAGTGCTTCAGATAGCTAAAAAAAAATCCAACGGACAAATTGCTGGCGGTCGAATTCTGACAGGAAAAGAGACAAAGAAAAATATTCGATGGTTTTTTGGATCTGGGTAATGACCCGTTATGTGCAAAACGTCGTCCTCGAGTGCTCAAAAGTTAGCAATAGTTCAAGGGATGCCCGTGAAATTATTAAAATATACGACCGACTCTATGATTTCAATTCCAGTAAAATATGGCTGGAATGATAACAAATGATGAATGAAAACGAAAAACGATGTTTACTTCAGATAATAAATAATACTACTTTTGAATAACTTTCCTGAAAGAATGTATTAAGACATCCCTATTTATAATCCAAAACTATGTTGTTGAACATTTGCTGAAAGGGTAAAACCATCGTACCCACGGAAGACGGGATGCACTATAAATTAATTAAGACTCTCGGAAAAACTTTACTGCATAACCATAATACAGAATGCCAAACTAAACACCAACGTTCCCTGGCAAGTTTAAACCGTTCTTCTCTCCAAATATTTACTACATCCCTAAGAGCATAACTCATTGAATATTTCTTCGGCGGGCATTAATCAAAAGATAAAACAAGGAAAAACTGCCCCATAAAAAGGGCCGAGATCTCTCAATTGGTCGTAGGCTTACTCTCTCACTCCCTTTTGCCGGAGCAATCGCACGGCGAAGGGACACCGCTCTTCAGTACGACTTAATCTCGCTCCGGCAGATTAGGATTAAATACCTCGCCCAGATACAGGCAACAGACACCGGTGCACGGCGCCGATGGCCGAGAAACATCGTCTGCCCCATCCCCTCCCACCATCCACCTCCCCCCGCCCCCTCTCCCCGCGTGTTTCCACGGTCCAGCCTCGGCGATTCCCGCGAGAGATAAGAATCCGTCCCTTAGGAACGGAAGGAGATGGCGAGGATCTGTGGATCGCACACACAACCCAATGGACCGGTTTCCAAACGCTCTTCGCTTTTTTTATTTCGACTTTAAGTTGTGTCTCCCTCGTGTTTCTCTCTCTCACTCATTGCTCTCTTATAACCTCTTTCTACTTCACTTTCTTCGTCCCTCTCGCCCTCTCTGCTCCTTTCGATATCTTTCTCATTCGTTTTAAGCGACGCCTTTCTCGCGCGATCCTCTTTCTCTATCCTTTTTATTACTTATAATCGCCTCTCCTTCGCTATTCTACTCCTCCCTCTCTATATATCCCTCTCTCCTCCCCCACTCCACTGCCTCTCCTCGCACTGCCCCCCTTACCCCCCTCCCTCTCCCTCTTTCTATCGCTCCCTCCTTAGAATCTCGTCCATGCCGGAGGTAATTGCGCTGCCCTGTCGCCCTCCCTTCCTCGGCCGGGGAAGGAAGGTCCGCCGTAGACGCTAACAGGTCGTATCTTGGGCAATAAAACAGAGAGAAACTCAAATGGCTACTGGTTTACAGAGATTCCGAAATTCCAGACGAGGAGGGAATGGAGCATTTAAAAGGTTTTCTCTCGCACACTCGCGAACGTATCTCGGATTTTATTTTTTCTTTACATCGTGGAAATTGGCTGAGAGCATTCAAACTCGACCCAGAACATCGAGTTTTTATTTTCGATTCGCCACCCCGCCTTCCTTGAGGAGATCTTTATCGACGGAATCCGATATCAGACGAATAAAACGTCAAGTGCTCTCGAAGGCGTGATTCGGGTTGTATATCATTAGTCCAAGTTATTTTTTTCATTTGGATGCGCAAAATTTATGCATGCGAGAATATTAATAAATTACATCGATGATATTGAACACGCAAATACATTTTTCTTCTCATAACTGTATATGTATTTTATGGATCGATTGAGTGATTAGGGTCGAATGTGGCAGACATTTCATTCACCTCGGCTTCCTTATCCTACTCTGTTTGAGGAAACTACCTCTGGCGTCAAAATATTCACTTACGCGGTTGGATTTAACATAATGTCGCCGGGTAATATTTAAGAAAAATGACCGCAAGGAATATAGTAAAATTAAAAAAAAATAAAAGTTTATCTAAATAATTGAATAAATATAACATTTAGAAATAAATTCAATAAAAATATAATCTAGGCTTTTTAGCTCTGACCTATCAAACCAAAATAAAATCACGTATTTTTACATCTAAGCTATGTCTACCATTAGAAAATCCCATCTTAAGAACTAAAGGTATGCTTTAATTCACGAAAAATATAAATGATCAAGATGAATTCTGCGAATACAAAACGGTCGATTAAACCAGAGCCGCATTTCGGATGATGAGTAGCCGCACTCGGGGCATTCAACGATGTAAAATATGTAGCAGGTTTAATCAACAATTTCATGGTTAAAGGAGTTATTTGTAATATTATTTATTGCATTTTTTATTTTTAATGACACGATATATACTTTCAATACGTTGTAATTGCATAATATTGAAATACACAGACCATAAGAATTCCGACCAAGTTCATTAGTTTTCATATAAATAAAAACGAGGTCAAATTGGTAGCATTAATAGTAGTATGCAAGCAAAAACGAATAAAACATATTCCAGGAAATATGCTCGAAATGTGTTTAGCAAAGCCGCAAGCTGAGAGACGGTGGAGAACATGGGAAGGATTATTTATAATATTTTTGACGGCCATTCGACTTCGCTATGGCGTGAAAAATTAATTAAATTTGGTCATAAATCAACGAAGATGATTACAAACTTTCTGACTTAGTATTTTCCGCATAATTTAAGTAAAACTTCAGATGAATATTATTTCAGTTGACATTTTCATCTTTAATTTAACTTCAAAATATAACGTCTTTTGTAAACCTCAATCCAATATTCGAATAATTATTTGCAATTAAAAATTGCGGTTAATTATTTACAATTAAAAACTAGTACTCCAGAAAATACTCTGCATTTGTTAGAGAGACATACGCGCCTATTTACACTGAAATGGATGTAGGACTGCAACCCTGAAACATGCGCCCTCCCTAATATAAATATCTCCCCTCCTAAAGCCACACCTCATCCGAATACTTTGCATCCCATCCACTTCCGAACCATCTCTCTTCACTCAATCCCGCTCCCAATTGCCATTCTCCTATTGTCTGTATCCTTTTCCTCCCTCCCCCTTCCCGCCCTCCCCCTTCACCCCTCCCTCTCTCCACGACCGAGATATCCCCCATAAATCCGAAACGGCAATCCTACTCCAACTTAAGCTGTCTCTCCCTCCACCCGCCTACAATTTCCCACTCATCCCCCTTTACCGCTCCGAACTTCTGCACCATCCCAAATCCTCCCTTCCTCCCCTCCCTCTCCCCTCTCTCCGCTAACTCCAAGCCTCCTCACTTCCGATCCTTCATCGAGTTTCCAAACCCACCCTCACCACCTCCCCACGCGATTCCACCCCACCCCCACGCCCCCTACCTACGCCCCCACTCACAGCTGCCGTCCCAACGGCGAACTGCTCGAGATCAAACGCAGGGCACTCCACCTCCTCTGATGTTTCCCAGCTTCCTCGAATATCGAAAGAAAAAGCATGTCTTTCGTGACCCCTTCTCTCACTCTCCTCTCTACCTCCGCCTCCCTCATACTCCTCCCCATCTCTTCCCACCCACGCAAGCTATATAAGTTTCGATCGGGAAAACAAAAGGGACCGAGTTTATATTCTCCGCGAAGTGGACGGAAAAGGCGCTCTATGACTAATTTGATGTGGATCAGACCAAGGAAAAGACGGATACGGAAGGGAGGGAGGAGGAAGTTTTGGAGGGGTGGGGGTGCGGGCTCGAGATAGTGTGTGTGGGCAGGAGGGGGAGGGAGGGGAGGGGGGATGTATTAGCAGAGGAAGTGGCTAATGCTCCCTACGGGGAAGGCTTTGCGGGGGATAAAATATATCGCGGCCGTCGTGAGCTGCATCGGCTTCCGAGGATTCTCTGGGACGTTCTTGTAGGAAACTTAAAACGCGCCATGCCATTAAAGTCTTCTCTCACTTTTCCTCCGAATTTAATGTTTAGGATAAAATATTAGGTACTCTGATCAAAACTCGATGCGAGTTGCGCAATGGCGAGAGTGCACTATTGTCACATTTGGAGCGACATATTTTACAAGAATTTAATCGGATGCCGTGCTTTCGGGGAAAAATTGTGCAACGACGTCGCAAACAGCTAAAAAAACATGTCGTACCAACAGATATCTCGAAGCGATAAAGACAATATATTGAAATCCGGAAATATGAATAGCATTCAAATACAAAAAATGGTTTTTTACTTGCTCGGTGAATGCGAAGTATTAAGTCAAATCGCACTGTTTAATCCGACTCTTCACTTACCTGTAAAGATTTCTACGGAGGAATATTCGCGGGAAAGGAAGCAATTTCATTAACTGGAGTACAGAAATGGCACTTCGAGGTAAACGGCACGTGACGATGGCTTTGGAGCCACACCCTCGGGGCACGGCGGGTCGGGGGGTGTGCGGCGAAGGGGGCAGGGGGGCAAGGGGAAGGAGGGAGGGGGAGTGGGGGACCCTCTCACTTCCAGTGGCCCCGGGGGCAGCGCCATTCCGCAGGAATTTTCCAGCTCCGTATCTCTTAAGCCTCCGCTCGTTGACTAATTTCCCCCAGCGCCTCCCCGCGCCAAGACTTACAACCTCCTCCTCCTCCAGGGCCTCCTCAATCCCGCCGTCCTCCCCATCGCGACCCTCGCAAAGGCCGCCTTCTAAACTGCCCCATCCTCCCATCAGACGCCTTTCCCTTCCGCCCCTCCCTCCCCCCGCACCGCCTCTCCTCTGCTCCCTTGATGATTCCGCACTCCGTACAACCCCGCCCTCCACTCCATCCTCCCTCTCTCGCTGCATCTTCTCCCCAATACTTTTATCCACTTGTCTCTTCTTTCTTTCATCGCCCCACTTGTTATTCTTCTAATTCGGTCTTCCAAAGCGAAACGAAATAATTCTTCATAGCATATATTTTACGACTAAATTGTATATTCCACGCATGCTTTCCCAACGCATTTTTGGGGTATTTTTTAATTAAATCGCAAAAACTTCCCTGTGGTAAATCATTTTAAAATTTTTATAATGTACTTTTGCAGAGGAAACAAATAATATGCCGAAATCGTTTTAGATAATAAATTAATAGAGTGGGCATGGAAAATACTCTAAATGGAATTTAGAGAACTTTAAAGCAACGGCACTAGTTAGAATTGAGAGAATTTTTAACAAACTGCACTTTAAGACATCGTTGCTTACATGTTTTTCTTCGAAATTCGTTGAGAGAATCCTAGATATTTACAACTCAACGTGTTAGTATATCGCCTCTTGCTCTTACATACTCCATCTCTTGAAAAACAAACAAAACCAAACCCTCAAGAATATGACCCAGCCCCAGAACAGATAACCATGCATAAGATGGTTTTAAGAATCGCAGGAAAAATATGGAAAAATCGAGAGAATGAGGATTTGGTGGAAAATTAAAGAACGGAAACGATAACAAGAGAGGAGTGAATGAAACGACAAGTGAGAGTGAGGAGAGGAACGTGTGGCGACGGCTGAAGGGATGAGGGGAGGAGTGGGGGGGGGGGAGGGGGAGAGAGAGAGAGAGAGAAAGAACGAAGGAGAGAGAGAGAGAGAACTCCGCAAAGAAATTGGTTGGGGAGGGGTTTCGGAAAACAAGGCCGGTCATGGGTAATGGTTTTACGACCATCAAGGGTGGCATAAAGAAAATGAAAACAGTGTCTCCGTTTACAAGTTCCTTTTCCTTGCTCTTTTCCCCTTCGCCGTATAAACCCACCTCCGACTTCCTCCCCCGTGATATCACTCCCGTATCCTCTTCGAATCCCAGAGATCTCCGACTCCTTCCCCCCTCCCCACTAGCTCCCACCCCTGCGGAGACAATCCTCCGCCTCCCACCCCCCAACGGCCCCTCCCCCTCGGCCATTGCTCGGGTCTCGCTGAAGACTTCCCTCATCGCGGGTGCCAACCAACCTCTCTCTTCATACGAGGCATTCCCCGGACACTCTCTTTCCATCCCTCCTCTCTCTCTCCTCCCAACCCCTCCCCCATATCCCCTCTCCCATATCCCCTCCCCCATATCCCCTCCCCCATATCCTCTCCACCTCCTCCCTGCCCCTCCCCAAACACCATCCACCCCCACCCCCTCCGACGCCTCTCTCTCCTCAATCCTACCCTAACATCCATATCCTCCGCCTCCTCCAGCTAAACCTCCTTATTCCCACCACCGCTCTCTCCTCGCCCCGCTCTTCGCTCAAACCGCCTCCCTCATCTCGTTACTCGCATCCTTGCGATCTCCTTTGGGGATGCGGAAAGAATTACGACTTCTATTCCTCCTCTATAGCTGAAAGGTTGGATGAGGAAGGTGGCGCGGGGTGGGGGAGACTGAGAGGTCGGAGGGAAGGGGGAGAGGTATTGGTTTGTAGATTGCGTGGTGGTAGGGGATTTAGGGGAGAGAAGGACGAATGGCATGTGAAAAAAAGGAGTGAGAATGAATTGAAGGCAACTAGAGGGGAGGGGAGGAAGAAAAATTATGAAAACGGCAGTGATGGTGCATGTGTGTGAAGAGTTTTTGTGGGAATAATCGAGTTATTTTCGTTTTTATTGGAATCCATTGTGGCAATCGATCAGCTAAGGGATTGAAAGCATAAAGGGTTTGTGATGGAAATGTTTTCTTTCCTGACGTACTAATAATATAAATGTAAAATGCTCATGTTGGGGACTAATTAATGTTGCAATTCATATGCATATACAAGCAATTTTTCTGCGAACTTGATTTTACAGCATCAGAATTTCTTTGATTAATGATTTATTATTCAATGCTTGACTACGTGTTTTCGGATTGTCAGCATTTTCAGAAATGAACGAGAGGTATGTTTTTTATTGGGGTTTTCGCAGTAAAGATTTATTTCTACAGCGATTTAAGAATGTAAGCACTGGAGATTAATCAAAATCGTCAATCAAAAATATTATTTTGTTACTATGAAGTAATATTTCTAAACTGCTCACGTAAAAAAACACGACAAAAATAACTTATACAATGCCAAAATTTTTTATTTAGAAAACTCACGGCCCGGATTTCGATCAGGTTGACGCTAAGAATCGAAACCCGGCTCGTGTTTTCTAAATTAAAATTGTGGTATTGTAAAAGTTGTTTTTGACATGTTATTTTAAGATAGAATACCACCAAGTGAACGCCCATACAGCCGAGTATGATCACGTAAAATTTCATTTCGGGAAAATTTTACTTTTGTTCAGATCGACTAAAAAATCAGCTGACGTCTCCATGGTATTTAAAAATAATGAGACTGCTGTATTAAGCGTTCATCCATATATTTAAATTAAACTTAAGCTTTCCTGATAGTATAATACAGTTTTGTCAGTTAATATCGGTTGCATTTCTTAAAAATAATCTCCAGAAAAACGCAGGTTTACAGCTTATGCACCCTGATGTATGATGTTTTATGTAACAGAATAACAAATTATCTGACAAAAGATTTTCAACTGGCAAACTGTAATTCAAAATAACAATGAAGACACACACACACGCATATGGATATACGCATGAAGTCACTGCGATCAATTATATAACAGTAACTCCTCTAGTAACCTGTAGGTACTTTTTCAACTACTGAATGTTACTTCCATAATTCGCCACTTTCATAGCTTATTCATATAAATTGGAAATATTTAATTAAGTAATAAATTCCAATCGACTAAATGATCGCCATAACAGCATATTTCATAGTGGTGACAATTTAAAACCCGTCAACTTGGCAACAATGTGAGAGTCTACCCCGTACATCTGTCACCTGGACTCCTCGCCTAACGACCTTTGAGGTGGAACAGCCTTTTTTCCGCTATGCGAGTAAGTCGAATAGGAAGCGGCAACGGTTTCGACAATGTGATGCAGCATTGTGTTATCGACCGGCATTTTTTCCTCGCCGCCTTTCCAGCAGCATGGGGTGGAAGACGGGACTTAGGGTCGGAAAATAGGAAGGGCAGAGAATGTGGAGGAGGGTTGGCCTTTGTTGGGTTTAACATTGGGTGTGCCTCCTATCAGCAGAACCAACTGGATTCCAGGTAAAAATGTCTTCTTTCTCATCCCGACCCTCACTGGTTCAAGTTCTCCGAACCGATAAAACGACCTCGAAACTGTAAAATATGCTAGTTAAAACTATTATTTTCGATAAATTATTCCGGTACCATAGTTATCACGGACGCACGTGAATGGAAGAGACTCGCGCCTTTGGTATTATCTTACTTTTTGATATGGAATAGAAATTAAAATTAATGCGATTACAGTCGTTAGAAGGAAATTGGTTAATGAAAAATAGGCCGTTGCGTAAGTGAACGCTTCAAACATTTCCCGCACCAAAATCTTCCATTTTATTTTTTATCTCAGATTGGAATTAGCATTAGTTAACTTTCCCAAAGTTTACGCTTCTAATGCTAAATTTATTGTTCTATGTTTGGTACGAGCAGCGGTTCTCAACGTTTCTGACGACCCTACGCGGCCCACCTATCTATGAAGATTCCATATTATTTACCATATTTAGCGGATAATTAAAAAAATGAAGAAATTTATTGAAGTTTTCATTGTTATTTTATTGCGCTTTGCTTAAAAATAATATATTCAGTTTTCGCTATACGTTTGCGGCAATTAAAAAAATATATTTAGCCAATCTTAAAATTTTTGGAACTTCAAACAGGCCCGCCTCAAATCCTTTTTCGGCCCACCAGTGGGTCGCGGTACACTTGTTGAGGAACTCTTTCCTAGAGCATTTAATTCAGCATATCCTAAACTTCCAAAATCTACATCTTGGTTTTACACTTTGCGTTTAAGGTAAAAGTTATTCCGTCTCTAGATGTAAAATTTTTAACTCTCACGTTTTCAAATTCTTCTCATAGTTTCATGCCATGTATGTCGAAGTTCTCCGCCTTGAAAAAATATATTTCTAATCATTGTTTAACTACAATTTTTCCAATCCAATCATTTATGATGACGGTCTGAAGGACTTAGTGATTACCTTTCGTGTGAGTAGTGTCTCACTTTTCCGGCAGTAATAACAGTGCAAAATTGTAGGAACTTAAGTTAATTAATACAAAATTACCTTATGGAGGAAAAAACATTTGTTTATGAGAAAATCCTGACACATTATGATAATTTACATACAATAAATATAAAGTTAAAGATGAAATTAGGTGGATCATTAACCACTTGTCTATATTTATAGTAAAATTTCCCATTTATTCTAGAGCCGAGCTCAACTTTTGAAAATGGCCCAACTGTGTCCTAATGATTTAATATAATTTTTATACTTATTGGAGAAATTAAAAAGAATTTTTGCGTATTCATCGAAGAAACATTAGCGGTCTTAATTCAATATTTCGTGGTGCGTAATTTCAGTAATTGCCATTATAAATGAATAAATTTTAAGACATTTTATCATTCATACCACATGATTTGGCGTCAGAGAGGCATATCTTAAATATTCATTACTTTGAAAAATATAAAGTTACTTATAAAAAAGAAACAAAATATTTAGCTCAATTTTCCTAATCAGTTAATTTCGTATTCAGAAGTCATGTAATTTTTTAAATAAACGATGGTGTAACATTTTCTAAAAACATAATGGTTCTCATTTGCCAATAAAACCAATTCATTCAATAACGTTCGGTATATATCTCCCAATGTGGAACATCAGCGATGTAAGCGTGTTGCGGAGAACAGCTGAACTACGATCTATATTGGAACTTCCTCGACCACTCGTATCTCAGCCAGCACCTCCACCATGCTCCCTACCGTCGATTGGGCAAACTACGTCCACGTAGGACGGCCATCAAACTGTCGACGCCATGTCCCACGTATCTTCAAAATGAGAACCCTATTAATTTAACTGTAGCGAAAGACGCGACGAGTGTATCGCGGCTTAACTTCATTTTAATAGGTTATTTATAACTATTCATGCGACACAATAAAAATTCACGCAGTTAAGAGTAAGTATAACCAGAAATGGTAAATATCATCCCTTCACTCCATAAAATTGAGGCAACTCTAAGTAGTTCCGAACTTCTCCTGCAGGTGGTACTAACGTACGAACTCCGTTTATGGAGAAAGAGAGAGAGCGAGCGGAACAATGAACGACCTTTTCCCGCTTGGGGACACTGGGAACGTTATCGCATTCCCCATTCCAGAAACATACAAGCGATTAAAAATACAGCAAGATACTTTCTAAGAGAACAAATTGACGTACTCCCAAGAGGCGTGAGTGGCGAAAGGCACGAATTCACTCCATATATATAAATAGTCACGGGCGTCAAGAAAATGGATGCTATGACACTGGGCGCGAACAATTCACCACAAATAAAAGCAGGTGGCGGTGAGGAGAGAGTTGTAGCGATTCGCGAGAAGGAGGGAAGTGGCGTTCTGACGGAGAGAACCTTCGGAGAGGAATAAAAACGGAGGAGGTTGTGCGGAGGTGGGTTCTGAGGGGCCGGAGGTGGTCCGGAGAGGTCGGGGCGGGGGAAGGATGGTGAGTAACGACTCCGTGCCCGCCCAGAGATTCGAGTGAGCTTCATTATGCACTCGACACCATTCCACAGACCCCTTTGCCCCCTCCCCTTAACCCCCTCGAGCTATCTCGCCCACGAGCCACAAAGGATAGAGGAAAACAAACCGGCCGCTTCCACTAATAAAGTCGAGCGGAGGAATAAATAAAATTTTAGGAGCTCGACAAACCTCCTGTCTCTCCCCTCCACTCCCTTCGCCGCCTCCTTTCCATCCCTTTATCTCCCGCTTGCATGCATCCGAAGGCGCCCTCGGGAGACACGGCGTGCGTCAAGAGGGAAGACAAGGCATTATTTAGGGTCCGTCTTTCGTGGTCCTCGCGAAAAGCGTTCGGGGAGGAGGACGCGAACGGAAGGAGCAAAGAGGGAGCCTCGGAGAGGAAGACAAAGAGGTGGAGGAGGGGACGGTGCCCTTTTCTCCCTTCCTCTCGAGGGCAGCAGGAGAAGTGACACGCTCCTCTTCGAATAAAAATTGTGCGGTCTCTCGAGTTAGATATTATCTCGTTGTAAATATATGCTCGAATTCGTTCGCGGGAGAAAAGGAATAAGAAAGGTGGAAGAGAAAGAGGGGTTGTTGAAACAGGAGGAGGGGGGTGGGGGCAGGAGTCGAAGGAGAGCGAGAGACTTGTGTATTTCTAAAGGAGACGTCGAGAGAGGAGTTGGAATGGGTCGCTGGGATGGGTGGAGTGCCAAAAAGGAAAAGGGGCGGAAAGTGGGAGGCGGGGGAAAGGAGGAGGAAACAGTTCGGTCGAAGGAAGAGAGGGGGAGAGTTACCCGGGCTCGCCTTCACAGTTTTACGAGCTGTTAAACGGCCTTTAAAGAGGCGCTGCTGGAACCTTGGGCCGTTGCAAGCAGACCCACCTCTTCTCGTTATTACGCCATTTATAGCCCTCTCACACCCCCTTCGTCGAGGAGGCATTATCTCGCACGCGCCTCTCCTACACCCTTAACCCTTTCGCGGCCTTCTTTGCGGGCGATAGAGCCAGAGAGAGAGAGGGAGAAAGAGGTTTCCCCCACCCTTCCCTCTTTCCTACGCATCGTATGGGATCTCCCTTCCCCTCCCTCTATTCCAAATTGTCTCCTTAAACGTTTGTATCTCCTATCGAGGAAGGTTAAACGCTACTTTGAATTTAGGGCGATAACCGAAGCGTAGGGGGTTTAAAGAAATACATTTTTATAATTTTTTGTCGTCGCCCATTAGACTTCTCAAAACTAGAAAAGGTGGTAATTAAACGAAGAGGCAAATCGTTCGTTGTTTATTACCGCGTACCCTCCCTTCAGAGATGAACGAGTATGGAAGACTCGGGTAAAAAACGTTGGCCAATTACTTAGCATTGGGAGAGGGGGTAGGGAAAGTTAACGATGTGTGAAACCGATGCAAAGTCGGCGATAATGACACACGACTTAGAGTTATTACTGGCCGCACGAAAGCTGAGGGTTTGAGCGGAATGGGGGGAGGAAAGAGATAAATGAAGCGTGGGTGGAGAGAGAGAGAGAACAAAAAATCACGGGACACTGACCTATAATTAAAGCCCAGAAACAAGGAGGTACTTATTGAGAATTTATGGCGATAAGGATTTTTTTCCTTTTGTTTGTTTCGGAAGGGAAAGTATTCTGGAAATGTTAAATAAGGATAAAAATAATACTTAACGCACACAAGCATACATATATATGTGTATTCATAAATAAATAAACATCTACGCATGCTCAGTTTTATGCATGTAAACAACCATATACTACCACTAAAAAGACGTACATGTTTACTGCCCATATCCTCAACGCACGCCAACTTTGAGGCATTAACTCGATTCAAAATAAAGGAATAGAAATTTTCAAGAGTTTTTTACCATACGCCCCCGCCCACGAAAACCTGTTTTCCACTCCTTTCCCAATAAACCCAGACCAACACACTACTCTCTCTCGACCTTAACTGTTTCCGACATTTATTCGGCCATTATGAGTGTGCTTCGCTTTATATCGCAGTTGTAAACGCGATGAACCCACAGCAAGACTCGTGGAGGATATCAAAACAAACCATAAAACTGCAGTTACGTCGCCATTACGAAAATAGTGCGCAGGCTCCACCCCACTCCTGGATCCTTTCTCCGTCTCCCCTTCCCATCCCATCGCACTTAACACTTTCCTCAGCAGCCCCATCCCTTTCTCCACCCCTCCCTATTTCCCTGTTCGAACGGGCTCGGCAGCCGGCAGGAGGGGAAAGTGGGTGGGGAAGGCTGGTTCCAAAGCTAGTTTGGAGGGGGAAGGGGAAAAAGAGAGGTTGCCATGCCTCCGCGCCGGCAGCAACTCCATCCTGCTGCCAGAATCGCCCTGCAGAGAGCGTAGCGGTCCCGTGGCGACCGACCCGCCACCTTTGTGGCGAAAGGCGGAACTTGGTGGAACTCTTGAGGGAGAAAATATGGAGTGAGAGGGAGATCGACGCGACATAGGGTACTCGGTCGACGCACAAGGGCCACGTATTTTACTTTTTAGCGTGCCTTGGAGTGTAGTGAGAGTTTCCGCGAGGGTTTCATCGTAGGGAGATGGCTATACCGGCTTTATTTTATAGTTCTATCGCCGTTTCCCAGGTTTTAGCTGCTATAAAATGGTGCCGTTTCGGCAAAGGGATTCGGAACTGCTGGAGCACCCAATAGAAACGCGGAGAGACGGTCCCCTCCTCCCGCTCTCGGTTTCCCCTCCCACCACGGCTTGCTGGGAGTTGTTGTGTTTCTCCGTCAAGAGAGGACACTAGTGCTCCACCGCCCCACTCCACAGTTCTTTGGGGCGCCTTTTTCGAAACGACGAACAATAAGGATATTTTGAATGAGACGTTAAATTTTACTCTTTTAAAGATGTTTTCCCATAGGAATGAAATACTTTAGCTAAATTATACAAAAACTTACATATTTGCGAATAACAAGATTTTGTCATTAGAAAATATTTCTAATATTTAATTTCGGTTGTATAAATTTGACTGTCAGGAAACTGTTAATAAAGGAGCTACCCGAGTCAGATAACACAGAACTAACAGATACCAAAGTTTTACAAAATGCTATCCCATCTTTTAAAAATATGAAAGCACCAGGTGACGATGTCACACTAGTCAATAATCTTTCTGATCAGCCTATCGATACTAAGCATACATTTAAAACAAAATACTTAAATATGGAATTTTTTTTAGAAAACGGAAAACAACAGATTTATATCTGCTGATGCTGTTGGTTTTATAACCAATATCCAAACCTGATAAAGAAATTCTTTCTTCAAATTACCGTCCAGTCTATCTGCTTAATATAGTTAGTTAAATCACCGAAAATTTACATTAAAAGTAATAAATAATCACCTTAATAATGATAACACTATAATTAATGAACAATTTGGATTTAAAGAAAATCATCCCACTAAACAAAAACATCAAAAACCACAGCTGCATAAGAGGGTCTAGATAGGCATTGCTATTACATTAGGCACTCTAATCTGGATAAACAAATAAAATAAAACATCTTCAAAGGTTTTAAAATAAAATTTAAAAAATTATAATTCCGTGGCACAATAACTTATAATATGACTAAAATTCCCTCCTTAAGAGCCTGGGTAAAATTTGAAATTATTCAAAAAAAGCATACGTTCTTGTTAAATGTGACAAGCCTCCCATACTAATGAAGATCGGCTAACATGCATTGCTATGTAGTCCGTAAGACTAGTAAAGAAGTAAACGCTAATAATTTCATGTAATAGTACATGTTGTGTGTATAGGTTTATGATATATTTTATAAAGAAAATCTTTTTTGAGATACTATTTCTTTGTATAAAGATGCGAAACAGCAGTAAAAATTTAACAACACTAAAATTATGAGAATAAATAAAAAACTCGGCTTCTTTCATGATTTTTAAAATTCGGTTAAACCAACCATAAACTAACATAAGGATTATGCTGATAATGGATGAAAACTTTTTAAAATATTAATAAAAGCCTTTGACCATGACGTCCTCATTACAATGAAAAATTAAATATAATTATATAATTCTTATCGACTTTCAAATTCATTTTCACTGTGGCAAAGACATTTTTAGATTTAGTCATTTCTTTTACAACATAGGAATGTTTCAAAGGGCACATCATTGTACATGCTTTGAAACAAGGAAAAATAAATTTTTCTGAGATTTTAAGTTTAGCTGAAGTTAAATCTCTGAAACATTCGTTTAAGGAAGAGAAAAATATTATTGTCAAATTTACTGGGTTGGTGCATTTTTCGCCTGGATTAAATGATTCAGACAACGAGATTATCAAGGAATCTAAGATTAGCCGCGGCAAATCTCGGCCAAAAACACACTCCCTTCGGCTAAACATTTGGAACAAATTCCACTTGGGAAAGCTCGACCTTGTGGAAAGATTCCATAATATAAATAGTGAAAGTTACAACAGCTGTTGTGCATCTATTACATTGTTTTATTTCCAAATAAAAGACTACGCTTCTCTAATAGCTTTGAAAAGATTCAACTGTCGGTGAATCACCACTCATGAGGGATGGTTTGAAGCCGAAACGCCCATCTGCTTTTCTCCCCTCATTAGACATAGACTATCATTTCGTTTCCAGCGATAAGGCGTGCTCGAGATGTTCTTTGAATTGTGCGAGTGTATTTCACATGATTTTGAGGTGGCGATTACGAAGTGCTTATGAGTTATTTATGAATTTAAAATTTCCCTCGGATTACATTCTTCTCTTATGACTCTTAACCAATTTTAAAGATGAAGTGTAGCTTCCTCTGTTTAAACATTTTGAAACGTTCAACGATACCGATTGTTTTCATGGTATAATAAATATTATCAATCGAAAAAATTCACCAATGCACCTGAATTTTGCGTTTAAAACTAGTTTTTCCTTTGTCTCTCTCTCTCTCTCTCTCTGGGTAACGGTACTCAAAAAAGCCTTTGAAAGTAGATTTTCATATTCCCCGAACAAATTCATTAATACTAATTTCGCTCAAGATTGTATAGCTTATTTGAATTAAAAGACTACCTTAAGATTAATGAGAAACGGCAATTACTTCCTCCACGTACAATATAGTAGATTGTGCTATTTTCGCGAAAAAATCGAATTTGAGATTTCAAAGAAAATATGTACACGATTTAAGATCCCCTGAGTACATTTTCACTATTTACAGAGCGTTTGTGTGACAATATTTTAGGCGCTCTAACACAAATACTAATAATCAAATCAACAAAATATTAATATTTAAAATTATTATTATAAATCAAGGAAGAATAGTTTAGGCTAATGTTGGTCAACCTGAAGTGGTTTTACTTTTGTTATTTGTCAGTTTTTTTCAAATATCTCATTCAGAAGTTCATTAATACACAAATTTTTGTCATTAAAGTTGTAGAAAGATTAATTTCCCTCAAGTTTTTTTAAACATTTTTTCACAGAACGGGTTGTTTAAGTTATATTTTGATTATTCGTCTGAATATTAAATGGTCGGTACCTATATTAAATGTCGTTAGGTATTAGCTTTGTTTCCATTTCTATGGTAAAAATTGTTGATAGCGACGCCAACGCTGCCAATGGCAATCTATATTTTGTTAGCCATAGCAACAAATAACAATTTTGTTTACTTAGTGTTTTCCAATATGAAAAATGTTTGAAAAGAATTTTTTATTGCGAAAGCTATTCAGTTTTTTTAACTGTTCATTAATATAGTCGCCGATTATTATTCTTGAGGAATCAGAAGTTGAGAGCAACTTCAAAGTACCTACTATTGCAGTCAAATTCACTAATTTGTATGGGGAAAGTCATGTTCTAGACACATCAGATTTCTTTTCATGACAAAATCTTCCAGTTATTCTACTTACTTAGTTAAATAAATAAATAAATAATTTTATTAATTTCGTCATATGCAAGTTCGAATTAAAAGGCTTTTGAAAAGAACACAAGCCACCGTAAATGCAGCTGATGTTCTGCAAATTTTAAATGATATGTTTTCTACATACATATATTAAGTGGAGATGTGTTTGGCCGTGTGTCACAAGACAGAATACGTAACATTATAGCGTGTTTTAACAAACTTACCGACTAGTAAAAGATTGAGATTTGATATGAATGTTTCCATCATGCATAACAAGTTAATGAAAAAAGAAAAGTACCTAAAAAATCCGGGTTCGACTCCTGGAGACAATTTATATTTCCCATATGATGGCACGTAAAACTCCGTTTGTCGACTCGCAGGCTTCTTTCCTTTTGCAAATTAAAATAAAAAAATCGATTTTCGATCTTTGGACCCACTCTGTTTAAAAGGAAAATTAATAAAGTTTCTTATTCCTGTAGTCTATTTTCTTGTACGAGTCGAATCAGTCCACAAATGTCTTTTTAACTTGAAAATATTACGCTTGTAGACGCGCAAATTTTATATTGTTGACGACTACCGCATTGTTGCAGAATTAACGAAATTACATATATTAAACTGGTTTGTATAGAAAAAAAGACCTAAATATTGAGTGAACATATTCCCTATATTAAGCGTAGGCCTGCCTCAAGGAACCTGTGTTTACACATGGACAACTTTATCTAGAGTCAATAATCTTGCAAATATCATGTTTGCTTCACCTGATTATCCAATAAAATTAACCAAAAATGTTGTTTTATCGTGATGCTCCTATTTAAAAATATTTTAAATAAATGAAAAGAACTATGTACTAAACAATGTAAATAGCAAACTATATTTTAAAAACGTAAACAGCCAAATATATATTTTTTTAAACGTAGTTTGTTTCGACTAGTAAATCGCCTTTTTATTTTATTTGTTATAGAATTAGAAGCTATTTAAATATTTTTCAAAATAATAACATCCAAATACCCTTTGAACCTGTCAGATAAGAATTTTTGCCTTCACTTGTTTCATTATGAAGAGGCGACCATTCCGGACCAAACAAGGTCAAACAAGGACAAACAAAGCACTTTCTTATTGTTAGATTTCTTAAAATGTAAGTTACAAATATCTGTTATTTTGCTTTGCTTCACGAAATTTACTTGATTTTCTTTACTACGAAGATTTAATATCTTATCTTATTATATTATGTTACCTTAATCGTCGTGGTCGTAAGCGAACTTTTTGATAAGTTGTTTATAGCCTATTGGGGAGCTTATATCTCCGCCAATGTTTGAGTTATATTTGTCATCTATAATTTGTAAAGATGCGGAAATCTCCCGTTCTTTAAAGGTACTAAATGAAACAGGAAATTTTAAATACTTACTTTTTTATGTGAATTTTCCGACAACCCTGCACACTATAAGAAAAGCATTGGAATCAGTTTCGGGCATTATAAAATTACAGTCAAACTCGTTTATAACGAGCACGGCTGTAACGAGTTCACGGCTATAGTGAGCAAATGCTACCTCCAAGATAAGTTTACGAGCATTTACATACAAATATTTCACGTATATAACGAGGACGCTTCACGGATATATCGAGCAAACTTCGACCACTTCTCACTGTCTCAAACGCGGCGGCGGTCAGCCCCTTCAATCCTCATAGTGACCCAAGATATGTAACCTTGTGTTCTCGAGTCCAACCTCTACACTCTATCCCTCGGGGAGGTTAAAGACCGCGGCGTTGTTGTTAAAAAATAATCCCTTCGTCCAAACCAAGAATTCCCAACTTGCAGGTACAGTGGCACTCGCGGAGGTCCTTTGTCCTCTCCTCTCAACCCCCAGCTCTTTTACAGCCAGGAGGTTGTGTTTGGAAGGGGGTAAGGGGTAAGGGCATGTACAATGGCGCCCACCCCCGTCGCTCAGCTGAATGCACCCAACACCCTTTCCCACATAAAGATGAGAAATCCCAGGTTTAATCCTTCTCCTCATTAACTCTTCCTGGAATTGGTATGCTCACAGTTTGCAAAGAAAGATCCTATCGTTAATCACAAAAATCAGTTGAGATTTTGCCCTTGAACGAGTAGCATGTCCGTACATAAAAGGAAGTGTTTGTCTATTCGCGAAAAGGTTGATATTATTCGAGAGTTAGAACGTGGTAAAAAAATTTTAAGTGTGTAAAAAATTTAATTTATCGTCGTCTACGGTTTCAACCTTATGAAAAAACAAAGAAGCGATTTTATCTGCACTAGAGAACATCCTAACAACGAACAAGAAAATGAGGAAGTGTGACTTGGGTACTGTTGATCAAGCACTTCTGGAGTGGTTTAAGAGGCAGAGAAATGCTGGTTTCCCCATCAAGGTACAGGCAGATAAATTTGCAAAACAGTTAGGACACGAGAATTTCACATGCAATAACGGGTGGCTTGATCGTATTAAAAATCGGCATAACATTGTTTGTGCGAAAGGCCCTGTCAGCAGATTCAAAAACGGCAAGTGAATGGGTGAAAAGTGTTTGGGAGGAGTGTCGAAAAGGTTACAGAGAAGAAGACATCTACAATGCTGACGAAACTGGACTGTTTTATAACATGATGCCTGATGCAACGTTTAAATTCAAAGGTGACAAATGTGTTTGTGGCAAAAGACCTAAGAATCGTTTAACAGTTTTAATGTGCGCAAACATAAATGGGACTGACAAAAAAAAAACTTTTTGTTATTGATAAGTCACAAAAGCCACGTTGTTTCAAAAATGAAGAGAAGCTTCCCGTTGAATATGCAGCTAATTAAAAGGCATGGATGACTTCCAATATTTTTCAGAAATATGTAAGTCAGTGGAACAACGAGTTACAGAGGAAAAATACACACATTCTACTCCTTGTCGATAACTGTCCTGCGCACCCACATATGCAGGAGTTATCCAATGTAAAACTGGTGGTTTGCCTCCAAATGCGACTTCTATTTTGCAGCCAATGGACATGGGGATAATTAAAAGTTTTAAATGCCATTTCAAGCGATTTTTTGTTCTACAGTTGATTGAAAGGAGGGAAAAAGAGGTTTAGATGGCAACGACTCTGTATTGGATGCAATTCATTTGATGACAGATGCATGTTTCACCTACAACGATCATAAACTGTTTTCGGAAGTCTGGTTTAATATCGGGAGAATTTTCGATTGATAACCATAACGTTGATGAAGATCAGAATGGCTTAAAGAAAATGGAATTGCGAATTTTGACCATGTAAATGACATTGACAATTTTGTTTATGTTGATGATGATTTGATTACCAGTTGAATTCCTACGGAGAGTGAAATAATAAAGACAGTATAAAGCACAGCAGACAGTGATGAAGACAATGTTGAATGTGTCGAAGACACAATCCTTACTCAGGATGCCGTGGAAACATTAAATGATTTTTTTTAAAACATTGACATTTCCGATGGTGTTTTTAGTGAACTAAGTGTAATAAGAGGAAACTTAAGAGACTTCAAAGTGAAATCTATGAAACAGGCTACTATTCAAAGTTATTTTTGTAAAAAGGGGAGTGATTAAGGATGCAGCTGTGAGTAAATTTTATATGTACGTATGTTTACTTAAAATTTTCTAGTTTATTCTCATTTTTAGGCTTTTTCATAAATTTACTAAATAACCTTTCTGTTTATATATTCACTTTTACTTCTTATGTCTTATTTCACCATACGCATGCATGCTTTTGCCTTCACGGATATTAAGTTTAACGGGTATAACGAGCAAAACTAAACGGTCCCGTGGCGCTCGTTATAGCCGAGTTTGACTGTAGTTAAAAACATGACACGAAGTCGGGACCTAAACGCTTGTGTTAGAAAAAGAAAGAAGTTGATTTTAGTTACAGTTAAAATTCAATTACATTCCGAATTTCCCGGAAATTCCATTTTTAATTCTAAAAAAGTAACTTTTAAACAATGAGAATTGTCAGTTACCATGACCACCTCATTTAAGCGAATGGTAATATTGGGTGTATACTCGTGAGCCCCTTGGGTGATATTACGTCATTTTGTTTTATACGTGGATTTTGAACATTTTTGAAAAATAAGTGATCCCCTTTGAATTAAAGAACCATTTTATTCGTTATTGTGGCATTGTTTAAAAAATTAATTCAATTAATTTCTTTAAGCCAAGTGAAAAACACTTCAAAGAGTATAAGATTAAAATAGAGCCCCTTGATGATATTACGTCATTTTGTTTGTTAACATTTATGTTGATTTATGTCTTTATGTTGAGCCTGGTTGAGCATGTTTATTCTGTAATATTTACGAAGAAAGAATTTTAAAAGAACTTAGCAAGGTCAGTTATTTTTATTTATCACATAACTTGGAAAATTAAAAACATTAATCAACCTAATGTGTGTCTTATATCATATTATTCAAATTATTATAACAGTTACATTTTTGAGCTCTTATTCGCCTACATACTTACGTATTGATTTAATTTATGCTGTGAAATATATTGTTTGAAACAAGTTTATTCACTAATTGTTCCCTAAATCATAATTATGCACGTTTATTGGCTATTACCATGCGTCACCTGGGTTTATCACCCGCGCTTAAGAATGGTCCACTCTTTTTAGACGTTTAGATGTCCGAAAGAACTATTACTGCTGCTCGTGAATGACTTGTACACCGTCTCTCTCCTCATTTGTACTGTCTCCATACGTAGTATAGAGGAAAGTATTGTTTTCATGAAAAAAAAATTGATTTCGAGATTTCAACAGAAATACACGTTTTGAGGTCCCCTGAACACGTTTTGACCATTTTCTCGATGATCTCTTTGTGTGTGTGTGTGTTTATGTGATAACGTTTTTGTGGGTGCTCTAACTCAAAAACTATTAATCAGGTCAATGCGAAATTTTACATTTAACATTCCTATGAAAGTCACAAGAACTAATTAGTTTTTCGTAAAAATCGGTCAAACGGAAGTGGGTATTTACTCTTGTCACATCTGTTATTTTGAAATATTGGCTTTAATATTTTATATATATATAAATTTATTGTAATAAAAGTTGTAGAAATTTTAATTTTCAACAATCATTGTTTGAAATATTTTTCCATCTAATGCATTTTTTAAGATATACCTTATATTTTTAGGTGCCACCTACCGAAGACTATTGTTAACAATTGATGCGTATTTACGTCTTAGTAACACTCCATTTTCTTTTCTTATTTGTTGGAACTTTGTGGCTATAGCAAATATCAGAAGGCTGTGGTTTGAGTTTATTTTTGTTCTTTGTGTAGTCTAAAATTTTCTCGGTTTCTTAAAATATGTATTATTATGTAACCTATTTGGAACTTTTAGAAATATTACAGGTATGGAGAATGTCATGTAGTGGCCACATCAGATTTTTTCTTAAGAGGAGTTAGTCTAACATAATCGTGGTGAATCAACGAGCCCAGAATATTTATTAATGGCATTTTTCAGAGAAAAAAGTGGCGACACAGTGAAACAGCCGTTTTTTAATGGTTAACCCTAAAATTTAACTTTCTAGATATTATTTTTAGATGCCTTCCTCGATTATTATAGATATAAAACCAAGAATTGGAACATTTTAGATATATTTTTATCTTGAAAGAACATCATTAGATATACATAACAATAAGGTGGATTTTTAAAACTGAACATATCATTATAAAAACATTTATCAGTATAACATTTTACAAACATTATAAGCGAGCTAAAATTGGCAAGTGACGATTCGTTGATGTTCTAAAACATTTAAGATTAAATTAAAATTATAAATTATTGACTAAACTTGATGTGATTATTCGCTAAATACATGTCTTTGTGCAAGGTGAAAATGTTAGCTCTTCAATTTTGAGACGGTATAAATAAAAACAAAATTAAATTTAGTAATAATTTAATACTGAAAATCAACATACATTTCAAAATTATCATTCACCTAAATTATAAATATCTAAAATCGGAGCGTAATATTTCAAACTGAAGAGGACAATTTAATATTTTCCGACCCTGCGAAAGATTAAAAAGAGATAAATTATTACTGATTGTTTTGTATTTGCGTAAGCTAATATACAAGGCATCTCTAGAGCAACATTAGAACAAGAAAGAACAAAAATATAACAGTAACCTAACTTTCTACAATATCTACGCTTCGATTTCTGTAACCATGCAAAACTGAACTATTCTACTGCTAGAAAATCTACACGAAGTGCTATGCAAAATTATTTAAAGTTAATTTCCATAATCATCCCATCTTACTAAATTAAAAAATATTACAAATAACATGCAACGCTCGTGAGTTAGCAAACGAAAATCATACTTCAGCCGGGGTAGTCGTTTTCTGAATTTCATTGTCTTAGTTTTGTTAACACCACTAATAATTCATGTCTGACACTTGAGAGTGTGTTTCGTAGAGTCATCGTCCAAGTCTCAAATCGATTTTTAAGCCATAAATAATACTCAATACAATTTTCAAGCACGTTTTATATCCTTTTCTCATAAAATGCCGTACCTAAACTTAGCGACCCTGAAAAACGGGTTTATGCAGCAGCTCTTCTCTTCCCATTGCCAATCCTCGCTCGACAAACATTTCCACTTCCACGGCATCGCTAACTTAATCCCGAGAGAGTTTACCCCGAAATAGAGTTGTCAAAACCAATGAACATTGTCGGCGGCGGCGGCAGCGAGGGTGCCGAGACAATTGGGGCCAATGCATTGCCCCGATACACGCCTCCTCCCTTCTCCCCCTTTTCCTCTCATTCTCTCTACTCGAATGGGAAGACATAACGGCCATCGAGGGATAACAGAAAGAGAGAATATTGGGGAGGTTATGGCGGCGCTTCCCTCGAGAGTTCGCTTTGAGGGATTTCAGAGGAAAGGATGGCAAGTGGAGGGGCGTGGCGTCACGCTTCGATAAGTAAACCAATAACAAACGGATCGACGCAACAATGAAATATTCAGAGAGCTGTTCTGAATTCAAAACGGACGGTGGGATACAATGGAAAATCAAAGGTTGTCTTTTTGGATGTGCCCATGAAATATCGAAAATGAAACGGGACGGAAATGCTGTCGCGTCGATAGAAAAGAATAAAACTTTCCAACATCGGCTAGTCAATTGGCCATCTGTTGTCAATGCAACGATGGATAAGCGCGCAATTTATGGTTGAAAAATATACGAGCAAGAGGGAGGTGTTAAGAGTTGTGAAATGATGAAATATAATTTTTTTTAAAACTTACACTGAATCCGACATCGACAGATTTTTTTATTGTTATAAAATTACTTTTTCAAAATTAATTTTCAATAATAATTATATTTCTCTATCTTTTCATATTAAAAGACGCCATTTATGTATACATCTTTTATGAAAATTATGAACTCAGCCAGCCAATTCTTCAATTTGTTCATTGGAGACAGTGTTATCACTTTCCGTCTTTATTTTCTTTTTTATTTCACATCTATTGTTGAATTTTAATGATATTACGACATGAATAAACTTCCGCTTGCCTCAAAATATGTTTTTGTAACTCAATCGTCGATACCAAAATCTAATTTAACGTTAGATAAATACGTTCACCTTCCAGATTTTTAACTCTTGATCGAAACTAGCATGATAATCTCCACATCGTCCTGTGACTTCCTCCCCAATTAAAAAAGCAAAGCCCACGCGTATTTTCCTGCAGTTTATATTTGTATTCAAATCGGCCTCCGCCTTAGTGTCAAGCACAGAAAACACTTCCACCAGCAAGGCAACATCTCAATGAGAGGCGAAGCATTCCGTGAAAAGGGGAAAGAGATAGACACGACCGGTGAGACATTGTCGTTTGACTAACTACCGCACAATCCGTTTCCCAAACTAATCCTCCTCTCCGCCGCAACACAAACACCTTCCGGTAAATTGAACACCGGACTATTCCTCTTGTAAACGTTTTCCTAAGAGATCGTTTCGCTTTGCCGCAACCAGCGAAGCGGAGGGCGAGAAGAGAGAGGAAGAATCCACACCCCTCTCTTCCTTTGTACGGTCGCAACCGATTCCCTCACTTTCTCTCCCTCCAACACACCCTAAATCTATCCAACCTTTCCGGAGGAGTACTCGTCCCGAGATCCTCACGTCTTCGAGGCCTTATCTAAAAAAAACGGCCTCCTCGGTCAGGAGGAAGGAAGGAAGGAAGAAGGCTCGCGGCTTCTATTACTGCTCCCCCGTTAAAAGCGAGCGGCGACACGGACACACGCGACTGCATAATGCGGCGGGAAGGGAGTGCGAAGAGGAATTATTCAGAGGCGAGGTCTCAAGAATGCTCGCGGAGGGACACGTTGAGGAGTAGGAGGAATCGCATAGCACGGCGCCCTCTCGGATTTATACTCCTTCCCTCGCCTACGGATGTGCACTTCCATCTCGCCCTCCCCCACTCCCCCCTTGGTTAAAAGAAAAAGACTCGGACTGCGGAGAAAGAATTTCCCTCACCGTGTCGCGGTGCTGTTCGCATGGGGAGGCTATGGCTTTTGCGTACGGAGAAGCCATGGAGCGACGCGCGGGAAAGTGCACTAAGCTGGCCGTCAACAAATGAGGCGAAAGTGTCTTTGTTACCTGACTCGGTGTGTAAAGTGACGGTGGCTTTTGTGCAGACATGTACGTGATAAGAATGAATGGTTGTAATAGAATGCTTGACAATTCGCGTAGCTGCACCGGAATGAGATGCAAGAAATGCAGCATCTTTTAAGATATGTACTTGAAAGAAAATGTTCCGAGATTTTAACAAAAAGGTTTCTCTGACGACCAATATGGGCCAAGATGATCCAATTCTATGCGGAAATCGGCGCGATCCATTGCGTATTAATTTAAATGGCAATTTTCAAAAAATTGCCTTTATTGCAGTATTAAATATAATATGTTAGAATAATAAATGTCCACGAAGCATATGCGCTTAATTCTGCTCAGTATCTTTCAAAATCTCACTCTCCTCATTTAAGGCTAACTCTCATCGATTCAACTATGTCTCTGAACTATAAATATAATGCTAGCGTTTGAATTCATTAGATATATTGTTCCATTAGTGTGTGTCAGACAATTTTTCCTGTGTTTACTTGTAACAATACTTACTATTAGATGAATTATGTACTCCACGAATATAAAAGGGCAAAATTAGATAAATTGCTCAAAACATATGTTCCTAAAATGGATCTGTCAAAATATATTTCGTAATGGATTCAATGATCGCATAGTTAGATTAGAAATTTTGCCATGCATACCTACAAATTTTAGATGTAAATTTATTTTTAAAAATGAATGAGGCAGACAGAGCTTAAAAATGTTGAAAAGTAACAATAATTATCAATTTTATAATTTTTAATGATTACTTATGTATAAAAAATAAAACTATACCGTGTATTATTCTCAACTACGGACTTACCTAATTTAAGAATAATATCACTTAAATAGCTCCGCCTCCGATTCATCATTTGCATCTATTAAAATCTATGCGAAACAAGAAAGAGTTCGCATGCGCCTACCTTTTTTCTTTTTCGTCTGCGCCCCATCCTCGGCGATTCCTCGTCCGTCCACCAGGTGGGGCGGTCGAGGGGGGCGGGGGCGGCAAATCGCATTCCGTCGGGGGGCTTTCGAGTGGCGTCGCGGGGGGGGGCGGGAGGTAGGTGCCTAGATGGGTCGGAAGGGGCAGTGGGGACCGGCGGGGGCTCTCTCCTAGTTGGGGCCTCCCGTGTGGTCGCCGGCGCCGCCGCCGCCTCCCACGCCCCCGCCTCCCGCCACCTGAGGCTGCTGTTGCTGCTGCTGTTGGACGGCGGCGGCCGCGGCGGCCGCTGCTGCCGCCGCCTTCTGCGCCTGCGCCTGCTTCTCCTGTTCGTTGAGCTCCTTGATCGCTTGGATCTCCTTCTTAAGCTTCATCCTCCTGTTCTGGAACCAGATCTTTATCTGTCGTTCCGTGAGGCAGAGGGCGTGCGCCATCTCGATCCTCCTCCTCCGCGTCAGGTAGTGATTCGTGTGAAACTCCTTTTCCAACTCCAGCGTCTGGTACCGCGTGTATGTCTGCCTTCCTCTTCGGCGTAGGCCATTGGCTCCTTTAAAAAAAGTAAAAAAACACGACCGGGTCAGCAAAAACTTTGGAGATGAAGGGAAAAATACCGAGGATGTCATTTGCGAAACAGCGGCGCAGAAAATACCTCGGGGAAAAAAGGTCGCCATGGAGGTTTTTTCAAAATTAAATTGGAAGAGAAAGGAAGTTAAGTCGGCGATTCGTTTCGCTAATGCTGCAAGAGATACCGCGAAAAGGTCCGCGATATATCCGAAAACTCTAACGCACGAAAATGTGGGTGGTCGGCGTCTCGAAGCCGAAGGAATCTGTGGTGCGCCGTCTCCAGTCGTGGGAACGCAATCTCCGGAGTGAGAGACACTCGGAGGAGGGCAAGAAACGCGGAGTCCCTCCTCCGACACTCCTGCGACACCCGCCCGCCACACTCCTTCGACCGTCGAGAGCGCTCCTTCTTTTTGCGATAGAGAGAGAGAGAGAAAGAAAGAGAGAGTTACCACAGCAAGCTAGCGCGCAGCAGCAGCGCTCGGCTCGGAACGTTGGATCGAGTAGCCAGGCATTAAAGTCACCGCGGCAGTGGTTTATACGACGGGCGGGCAAGCGCCGTGGCAGACTTATTGCCTCCAATTCCTTTTATCAAATTGCCTGTCTACCGTTTACCGGGGAAAATGCCTCCCCACCTGTGTTGTATGGAAAAGGTATTTATTCCCTAAGATGGGACTTAAAATACTTGCGTTCCCTCCATCTTTTCGTAGTGGGGGAGTTGTGGGGAAACTGGTAACAGCGATTCTCTTCTAGTCGAATCTTGTTTTTCAGGAGGTGAATGCGTCCTCCCAATTACGGAAACGTTTTCTTAGACCAATTCTTTCCCTCGTTTATATTAGACGATAACGCAAATAAAATCTGCCGTCCCCTGGAAATTCTAGCGATTCTGACTGATCCGACGCAACCTCAGCCTCAAGTAGTGGAAAATCTCTTCACGAACTTGCAGTCATCACAAGATTAAGTGGCCTCCGACTTACCCAAAGATGGACGTATTTTATTGCGGATCGATTAAAAAACGAAAATAACTCAATCAGAAATGTACATACTATTTCACTGGAAAGAATTCACGTGTTTATTAAGCTTTCGAGAGACTCGGTACTTGCTCCTCCTACAGATGTTGCGTCCTGAGAAGTTGAATTCCTCTTCGCGTAGCAATATATTAAGCTTTGATCTCCACTATGACACTACATTTTCTACTTCATCGGCCTCGAAGCCGCGGGCGGTCTTTTTAACCTGTTATGCATATTCCGCACCAGTATTACAAAGCGATAAGCTATTTGACCCAACACACAAAAAATAGGCTAAAAAGGATACATGGCAGTGGCTATGAAAGGTTGTGATGGATGTCGCGGTTTTTCCCAGTCGCGTGAGAGGGAAAATGGAGGGCGGGGATTCGGAGGAGGAGGGATTCGGGAGACGAACGAGAAAGGGAGGTGGAGGACGAAGGAGAAACGGAGGAGGTGGAGGATATAGAGGACCTGAGGCTCACGCCAACTCAATGGGAACGACCGTCAGGACTGGACTGGTCCACCCCTCCATTAGCGAGAACGCCTTCTCATTGGACGAGGTAGAGTTAACACGAGGAGAAAAAAATAAGACGGCGGTGTGGGTCGGGAGGCGAGATGGAGGAGGTGGGAGTTTGAAAGGAGGTGAGAGAAAGGGAGTGGGAGAAGGGAGAAGAAATCCGACTCATCAAGGACGCCCTCTGTGGCCGTAGTCGCCGGTGAGAGAGTCAAAAGAGAAGAGTGACGGGCAAAGAGATGAAAAATGGTGGCGAGGATAAGAGGGAGGCCGACAGGAGTCACCCTCTGGTAGAGGACGACGGAGTTGGCGTAATTATTGGTAGGAGAGAGGAAAGAAGGATTAGCCGTTTATTAGATAAAAATGATTAACTCAACTCTGTTAAGAGAATCGTTAGGTTGACGTACTTCTGAAGAGCAAATGATTGAATTCCTCGTAGAGTGATGTGATTACATGTAATGAAGGAAGTGAAAGAAATTACATGTGGTCTTAGACTTCCAACAATTTAGGTAGCTAATGCATGACGCAAAGAATAATGCTCATTATGTTAAGGAATAGTTAGGAAAACCACTTATGGCAGCATTCAGTATAAAAATCAATCATGTTTAAAACTTACGGAAAAAATATTCTGAAGATGTTTTCGGGGAGGAATAAAATGCCACGATAAATATAATTTGAGCCCAAGCAAGTAGCGATGTGAAAAATAGAGAATGGTGGTTTAGTCCGATTCGAAAGGACGAATGATGAGCGTGACAGGAGATTTGATAATGCGAAAGGTGAAGACCTTCCTTGAAAAAGACCTCAAGAGCGGTAAAACGAGAGTAACACAAAAGTTGAATTAAAAATTACAGCCGCCGACGGACTTCTAGATCGAGTTTACAAGATGGTGAATAAGAAAAATGAGAGAGTAAGGGTGGAGCGAAGCAAAAGGGAGAGGATTTATAGACACCTGGCAGCCGGCGTTATGAAGAGCGATCGGGCGGCAGCATCGAAATATAACTTTGACATAAGCAGTGCTCTCCACGGGGGATTAAAGGGTTTGGGCGAGTAGCGAGGATGTTCGGGGGGAAAGGGAAGAGAGGCTGGGGAGTGGGAGGGAGGCTGGGGAGTGGGAGGAAATAGGAGAGGCTGATGCGAAAGTGGCGCGGTCAGTGGGGACGTTTCGAGGGAGGAGACGATTACGGAGCGAGGCATATAATCATTTTTCCTCCGCCGATTGAGACGCCGTCTCACGCCATCTCACGATGGTTCTCCGGCTCCGCCTCCCGAGACTCGTACAACGCTCTCTCTCATTCTCTCTCCCCACTCCCTCCGTTTTGCTCGCGAGGAGAGAGAGAGAGAGAGGGAGGGAGGATAAGGGGCCTGGAGATGTCTTTATCGGAGTGACGGCGAGGAACTGATGAAAAAGAAGGAAAATGAGAGAGGAAGATTTCAGGTTCCTTTGTGTGTTCACGGCATTGTTAGGAGCTATTTTCTTATTGAGAAAACTATACGAACTTTCGAAGCGAGGTGTTAAAATGTAAAGAGCATAGTTTATGACGGTCGATAAAAAGGAATTTTCTTGTTTAGTGAAGTATAAAACTGTGATTCAGACCATGGATTTGAAGAGAATTAAGAGAAATGGACGTCTTTTGAAGGTTTTCTAGATTACGAGATGCCTTATTAAGTGAAACCTTTGCGATAAACACGTGAGTTGAGTACGCGGGAAAAAAGGGGGGAAATTTCTCGACGGGTGAGTGCGGGTTGAAAAGGAGGGAAGCATAAAGAGACGGATTCTTATGCCTGAAAATGAACCAAAAAACTTAAAGAAAAATTATCGGCTTCAGGCAAATGAAACATTTTAATGACTATCCCGCACGAAGCCTTAAAATTCATCTCACGGTGAAGGTTTTCTTTTGAATTTGGGGTACTTGGCAGTTTTGCACAATTACCTTTTTATATCAGAATTTTAAAACGTTAATTACGGAACTGCTTTAATCAAAGTAAAACTCGTTCAATAATTTAATGCGAAGAACCGGCATATTGAAAATTTTTATCATGTCATCAGTCAAATAAAATGATCGCATTTAAAAAATATTTAATCATAATTATGCATATAAATTAATTTGTATTTATTATATTTTCAAATGTTTTTAATAAAGAATTCAATGCAATAGAATAATTATGGTCAAATGGTTCTTAAAATTAATTTTATGTGAACGATTAACGCGAAAATTAACTGTTTATTCAGTAGGGAACGATAAATAGTGGTAAATAAACATTACAGTCGTTTTAGTGCGTGCGTCCACGTACAAGGTGATTAATTAATCCTAACAGCAAAAACTTCAAACCCATGTGGGCAAAATTAACAGATATAAATCAGTGGAAGAGGGGTAGGAGAATAAAGGGTGGACTTGGCCCTCAGTTTTTTTGCGGAGAGGAGGAAAGTAGATAGTATGAGCAAATGCTCTCTCTCTTATGCTGCCTGAGGCGGTTCGCAGCCAATATTTGCTCCCGAGCGGAGATGGAGGAGATAGAGCAGGATTCACGGCGAGACCGTCCATTGCTTAGGCCCCTTGCTCCTCTTCCTCCCTGTACTCGAAAAAAGATGACGCATGCTAGGGGATGGCAGGACACACAAGACCCAGAAGTCGGGAAGAATATGGGACAAAATACTGAAATACTTAATGTTACTAGCACTTAAGTAACGCAGATTCGTTATAGAGCTAATCTTATAGTTAGACAATGATTTGAAATAAACTTGTGCATATACAAAATTGAAATATATTTAACTCTTAAGCGCAGGACGACGACTATGCTCGTCAGCCAGTTTTATCATATGCCGCGGGACGACGAGTATACTCGCAGCGTGCCGATTTAATTATTCTTCTATATTATGATTAATTTTGAAAATGTTTTAAATCTTTTATATGACTTTAAATGTGAATAAATACTCTTCATTTTGGTAATCATAGTTTTTTTCGGTTTCGTAATAATGTCTAAGTTCATTACAGATTATAGTTTTCACGGAGTCCGCCAGTCTTTCCTGTGATTCTCTCTGCGGAGACAGTGTGAATCAAATTAAGCGGATGCTCTTTAGAAAACCTGCAATTTGATAATGTTTGTGGCAGACCACATCTAATGTTTACGTTGTGTAGGAAAAATAATACCTAAACAGGTCTACCTCACCGAATGCATGCATAGTTGCGTCGGAATTCTCTCTTCTAAGCAAACAGTCTCTGGTTTTCAGTCCCACTGTGGTAAACATGCTACATTAATTCTTAAATAAAAAGGTCTTAGAAAAATATCACTTGAATTCTGAGTTGTCAGTCCTGTAATAAGCATCGTTCTTTCTTAGAATTTCGCTTCGGGAGTTTTTTTGCGGGTACCTATTCTTTTTAAATTACGTCTTCACACCATTTCAAAATGTTTTCAGCTTACTTTCCAGAATGGAAATAGGCTCTTCGTTCTGTCTGCCTGACTGTCCTCCTATTAACTTTTGAACCAATGGACCGATTTTCATTACACTTGGTGGAAATCTCTTGCTACTGGGGTCGAGCTCCGGAGAATAGTTTTTGTTGCGAAGATTGAAAGTCTCGGGTTCGATTCCAGGAACTATCCTTCCCATTTGATTTACAAGGGAAATCTGAAATCCATCGTGCAGGGTAATATCCTCTTGCGCATTAAAATATCTTAGAATTGTAATATCGGAGCGGGATTCATACTATTCTCTGAGGAAAAATATGCAGATTATAATTGTTATCGTAGAATGTTGCACATCGATCGCATTTCTTCGAATTTCTCGTAAATACAGGCGTTTTGCAGTTTTTATCACTCATTACGGGAGTGTTGCCATAGTAACGACTATTGTTGGACACGGATTCGGTATAGTTTAGTACATACAAGGTAAATTATGAAATTTTGGAACACAAAGAGCAACTCATCCGCGGTTATTTTTTAGCTGTTAATGCCAATATAAGTAATTGCTGCACCACATTAAATTTAAAATAATTATATGCAAAGTAGGCATCATAAGTTTCGTTTGGATCATCTTGTTTATAAGTTTATATGTATTCTTTAAACCTTAAAAGACGGAAGGAACTTCGAAATGTAGCTCCTGGTGGCCGAGTATTTAAATTCCGCCTTTATAAAAATTGCATCTATTCATACTGAATTGCATTTCTCGATATATATATACACGATAAAGCATTCAAATGAAAATCGTTAGATAGAAACAAGATGATCCAAACGCAACTTATGATGCTTACCTTCTACGTGTGCGTTGGGTTATTTATTAAAGAAAATTAAATAATTAATGAAAAATAATACAATATTAACGGTAAAATTGAATCCTTTGTTATAATATCACTTATTTATACTAGTAGATAGATAATTTTTATATATTAATCTCCATTCCTTTCCTTAGAGAATAGTATGAATCCCGCTCCCATATTACAACTCTAAGATATTTTAATGTGCAAGAGAAAATTACCCTGCACGATGGATTTCAGATTTCCCATGTAAATCAAATGGGAAGGATAGTTCCTGGAATCGAATTCGGGACTTCAATCTTCGCAACAAAAACTATCCTCGGGAGCTTGGCTCCAGTAGCAAGAGATTTCCACCAAGTGTCATGAAAATCGGTCTATTGGTTCAAATGTAATAGGGTGGGACTGACAGACAGATGGGCAGACAGACAGACACCACGAAGAAACTATAGGCCTATTTTTATTTTGGAAAGTCGGCTAAAAAAGAAAGATACGAGAAATTCATCTAAAATGAATGAATAATAATGAAGTCATGAGATTCCGAACACAACGTAGTTTTTAAGGAATGACTGTGCCAATACTTAAACTATCAAAAATACTCCCACATCAAGCCTAAAATGGGATTTTAATGCCCTCACCCTGAGGGATTAAACCAGTATCATGCTATAATACGTGCTAAGTAAATAGTTCCGCCTATAAAATATCATACAATTCTACGATATTGAGAACAGAAAGGATATGCCTATAGCCACGATAGCGAATTCCAGTAGCCTTTAAATTAGAAAACCATGCGCATATCCCTGAAAGTGTACATCTTCAGAGATACGTAATTTGGTGATACAAATTTACTTACAACATAAGCAAATTTTTCCAACTGAGATTTCAGACACTTTCATTACTCATTTTAAAATAATCTCCATATCTGTATTAGGTCAAATATTTCAATTTTTCTATTAACTAAAAATTATCTATATTATTTTATATTTGTAATAATCAATTGGGAAAAGAGATTCCGTCAGCAATAGATTAATATAAAATGAATCAGCTTCTCATATGAGTAAATTAATTTCACCTAGCAAGTAGTTTAAGGCGCGTTCTAAGGAGTTGAGTAAGAGATGTTAAATCCAAGGAACTAGCCTGATGTTTTCCATCAGGAACTAACAGCAGCCATTGCACGTTTCTTCATCGTATAATCTCGTTAAATTGAAACAATAAAATTTTGGTCTAACAAAATAAATTCACAAACAAATCAATATAAAATTTTCATTGCGTTTACTTCGTAAATATTTTAGCTTAAAAGTCATTACATAAGTATGTACGTTGATATTATTATTGAAACATTGTCAAAAAATATACTATTATTACACATCAAAAAAATTTCGCTTGTGACCCCGTCGTTGGCAGTCTTTCTTTTAAAATAATCATACACGATTAAAAATTATTTACGTGGTACATAAAATATCAAATAAACATTGATTAAATTGCGAACTAATAAAACGCGATGATGGTTCTATAAAATTAATCACTGAAAATAAAAATATTATAGATAAGTGAGATGTATAACAGATTGTTTTTAATAGCACATTAAGACAGTGGAATCATAAAGAACGTAAGATTAAAACTTTGAGCAATGCAATTTATTTTCGAACTTCACGATTTACTTTAAAGGCAACACACGCATATATTTCTCAGAGAATTTGAACGAAAAATAAAAAAATGCGCAGAATGAAAACGTTTCAGCCGCTGCCAACAATCTTGAGCGTGAGCTTAGCTTCCGTCGCCTACGGAAGTAGGTTCCGCTGAATATTATTATATTATTTTCATCAGCCGCTTCTTATTATAACATTTAGGATTCCAAAACCAAATTTAATGTAAGAAATGTAATTTACTCCGCATAATGTAATCACATCCGCCGCTTATTATTATCAATTTAAAAATAGAATACGAGAGCGTATAACCATTCTTTTCTTATTTAATGAGCACATGTGGCCAGCGGGGCTTACTAGATTCATATGATGGCTAGTGCCTGGGAGTTAATATCCGAAAAAAACAATCAGAAACTGTTTCAGTAAAGCAGGTTTTAGTCAGTCAAGTGTCGCGGAAAATATTGACGAAAGCAAAACTATGCCTTCAATAGAAAATAGCTTCATCAATGCTTCAGATTTTGAGGGGTGGGCGAAAATTGATGAATATCTTGCCAACAGAGGTGATCTTACGGTAAGGGATATAGTTGATGATATTAAACCCAACAAACCTGTAATTGAAGATGACGAAAGTTCGGGTACCGAAGTTCATCAAATTACCCCAAATGCTGAAAAAATTAAAAAAAAATCCCTTCAAATATTTCGGAGTGCATTAGAACTCAAGGAGGGAAGTAGTGATGACTATAAACTATTTTACAATTTACAACAACGAATTGAAAATTTAATTACAAAGGATTTAAAGCAGCAATATCTGGATAGGTATTTTATAAAGTAAATAACATTTAGTATGGACATATGTATATTGTGGTTTCTCTCTAAAATAACTTTTAATTTCAGATTATGATTTATTAGAATTGATCTCACCCGTGTTAGGTAAATGAGATATGTAATTCGTCGTATTTATTTTTTATTTACAATGTGCAAGTAACATAGTGTGAAAGTAAAATAAATAAGATTAAGTAAAACATTTCTATTGTGTTTATTATAATCCAAACAAAATTTTCGAAAGCGTCGTTTATTGTTATCAGCCGCTTAATGCTATCAATTTCCATGAACCCAATGTGATCACATTAAGCGGAACCTACTTTACTTAAAACTAGAAAATTTATAATAGTCGTTTCAACCCAACCTACCCCATACCCTCGCAGACCACCTCATGTCACACCTGAATTCGAAACGTCCAACCTTTAACCTTCTAAGCTCTAGAAGGGACCGGTAAGCCCGCTAAACCCCACAAGACGGAGCAATCACGCAACTCAGATTCCCGAGTCGGGAGGATCGACGTTTTTCCCCCCTTACCTTCCCTAAAGTACCTGAGAGCGGGGCGGCGATAGGACAGGAACAAAAAAGTACGATCGCCGAATTCAAATGTCCCACTTACCGGCAAACACGAGCTTTTGCTGCATCGCCTCCTCCTCGCCGACCGACCTCACGGATCCGAGATAACACAAGTGCGCTCGCAAGAAACCGCAGCAAACACTCTGGGGAGAAGCCGATTCGAACGATCCGCCGCGCATCCACGCCGTGGTGCCGGGGAGGCAACCTCCTCCGCAGCAATCCATCGCGGGACACGGCGTGAGAAGGAATGGAATCGGAAATCGAACGCAGGACCGCAATCAGGGATCCGGGAAGGGCCCAGAGCGGAGAGGAGCAAAACGACGGTTGGGGGGGAGAGGAAGAGCAGCGGGAGGCGGGGGAGGGGCGCGGCGATCGGGAAATCAAAATAAAAGGGTCTTCTTATTCTCAGGATAAGAGAATAAACTTCCCGTCGCTTGTGATTCAGTCGTAGTCACGACGCCAAGATGGTGTCCTTCGATGCACTGAACGATGAAGAGAACTTTGACAGCGTCGCTCAGGACAATGAGACGGAGAGAGGGAGGGAATGGAGAGTGGGTGGATGTCACAATGACGTGCCGTGGGAGTGGGTAATAGGTAAAGGAGGAGGTGAAGAGGTGGATGAGAGAGAGAGAGAGAGGCGGGTGGCCAAATAGACGAGTCGCGCGCACACATTCCTCCTCCTCTCTCTCTCTCTGTAGCTCAGACAAACACACGAGAGATAGAGAGAGATAAGGGTGACTAGCTCACGTAGGGATCGTCAAGATGTTAAGGCTTAGGATTCAGAATCGTGGTCGCTGGCGCCACGGAGGGGGCAAGGGCGCGGGACGAGGCTACGTCCCGGGGAGGAAAAGGCGCGAATGCCGCGAGGATGGAAAAAGACGCTCGGCAGGAGAAGAGGTCGACCGCTCTCTGTTGAGCCTCTCGTTCTTTAACGTCTCGTCCGAGTTGTTTTCCGCACAGGTGTGGATAATAAGAGTGAGGAATGAGAAGGGGAGGGGGAGTGGGGGTGGGATTTGTGGCCGAGGGGAGTTTTTATGGAGACTGGAATATCTCCCGAGGGAGTCTGCCGACATGCGCAGACTTTTTCCGTTAAAAACAGTCCGAGTTGATCGGTCGAATAACGTAGTTTTTTTGCAATAGTGAAATCGTCCCATCAAAAGAAAAGACTCGCTCATACTTCGCGATCGTCCCGAGGAAAAAGAAAAACGTCATTACGGCAAAAAATGGGTAAATGGAGTGATAGAATCGATTTTTCGAGTGAGATATTTCCAAGTTTCGTATTTAAGCGAGCGATGGGAATACAACCTTCCCTGTTTGGATACTGATTGAGATGAGAGTTAAAGAAAATTATAAGGAGAATAATTAATGGGCCTGGCCAACCTATAATGGCCCCGGTGGGAATAAGTATCATGTTCGGAAGACGACTCTTTCGTCTCAATCTCCCACGATTGGTCGTGGAGAGCCACTGCGCACCACGAAGAGGCTATTAAACCGACCTATAATGATGATGTACTTTGAAATTGATCGTTCGACCGATTAGCAAAGATAATGTGGTCTACGTGGCTTCTCCGGAGTTAATGGCCGCAAAATCGCAAATTAAATGCAAAATACACGTTAGAATGATTGGACATAAACTCCTCGTACGTTCATTAAAATTTTCTTCTATCGGAATTTGAATGATTGCATGAGCAGCTCGTAAAGTGCAATTTGAAGCACTTGGGTATTCCTTAGATTACAAAAAACAGGTATGATACAAAAAGTATTTGTTTTTCTTATAATTATATAGTAATTACTGAAATATCCGGTACCGATTTGTTTACCTCTAGTCAATGCCTAATAATGAATTAAGGAACTCGCGATGTGAGCAAATAAGTTTTTAATTTCATTTATAAATACCGGACCTAATAAGGAAAGTACTAAAATGTTATAGGCTCAATTAAAAAACTCGTTTCGTTTCATGGCATTTTTCTAGTCTAATTTAATTTCATTATATATGAAATTACAGTCGCTTATCTTAATGCTAAGTAGTAGTTACACATCAAAGAATAATACGCTTACTTTAATTGAATTTTTACGAAAGTGCTGGTTTTAAAATATCTATTGAAATTATTCAGTAGTTGTAATACATCCTTATCTAAAATTCCATCGTCACACTTAATCCATATTTAATACTCAACTTATTACTTAATCATTGGTATAGAAAACAAATAATACTATAAGTGCACTTATTTTCATTAAAATATTGAAGTATCTTTCTTTCCATTTAAAATTTTTTAATACAAACTCAAAATTTATTGAAGTGTTAAACATAAATAAATCGAACATCACAACGTGTATACTAAAATTAGTACTTCAGATTTAATTGAACATACGTCAGTGTCATATTTAAATCCTCAAAACATCACGTCCTCGTAAATACATTGCCGGCAACAAGCGCACCGCAATAGCGCCAGGATGTATGGACATGATTGCGCGCCATAAACTCTTCCTTCTTTCTTAGCATCCGGGCGTCGTCTCCGGTTTGTCGCGCACCAGCCACACATCCTTCATCCTCCATCTTCATCCCACTCCCATAATAAACCATATCGCATCCACTGCACTCAAACTACTTCGACGATTCCTATCGTCTCTCTCCATCCCAACGTCAATTGCTTGATTACGGCTTTCGCGTATCATTTACCTCCCACTCCTTTGCGACCAAATACTCGAGAAATACACCGCGTCTCCATAAAATGAAACATGATAAAGGAAGGTTTATGGAAGAGGAGGTAAGTCAAGCGCTTTGCACCAAAAGAGTATTAGGAATGGAACAACGTAAAGAAATTTTGAAGGCTAAATGTTAATTTTCTTGTGTTTGAGTGCGAGGGAGTTAAAAGGATATCGCACGACCGGAGGCGGTTTTATAAGGAACGTGCGGAGTGGTAAGGGGAGAGAGTCGGAAAGGATGAAGGGGATGAGTCAGAGAGGAGAGGGAGTTGGAGGGAAGGAGGGGGAGGATGTGTAGGGAGGAGAGAGAGAGAGTGAGCGAGAGAGAGAGAGAATTCGACCGTGGAGGAAGGTGTGGGTATGGGAGGAAGGGATACCGGGTGTGGATTGTATATTCACGAGGAAGGGAAGGAGAGTGCGGCCTCGGGGGCAGAGTTAGAGCTGGGGGAGCAAGGAAAAGAGGATGATTTGTCACCCTATTTTTCCGTCTCCGCGAGTTTGCGTCTTCCCGCTCTCAGCCTTTTCCCCATCCCTTCGCTCCTCCCTCCTCCCCCTCTCTCTCTCCCATTCCTTCGCCACCCCTTCCAAATCCCTCCCCTGTAGAAGAAGTCGCGCGGCAGATAGGAAGGGACCCAGGGAGGCGACGCGGAAGACGGGGGCGGACGGGGAAGAGATGGCGTTGGAGGAGAGGAAGGGTAAAGTGGGAGGCAGAGGGTAAGGAAAAGAGGAAGGGGGAAGGGAGGAGGGAGAGGAAGGGGAAGGGAGGAGGGGGAGGAAGGGGAAAGGGAGGAGGAAGGGAGGAGGAGGAGGAGGAAGGGAGAGGGGGAGAAAGGAACCTTCTACCAATTAAACTCCGCGCATAAATCTTTGGAAGGGTGGCGCAGAGGGGGGGTTGGTCTGTGCAGCTATACGAAAGAAGTGACGGAGAGGAAGGAGGAGGCAGAGGATGGAGGAGGAGGAGGGAGGAGGAGGAGAGAAGAAGAGGGAGGAGAGAGGAGGGAGGAAGGAAAGGAGAAATGGGTGGAGAACTACGGTAGCCAAGGGAATGAGGTAAGAATTAAGAAAGGGGATGAGAAGATTGTGGAAGGGAAGGCGTAGAAATAAAACGGAAGTTAACTAGAATACGTAGAATGGACTCCTGGAAATCCTCAGTCGACGAGGGATATTAAATTTTTGGAGTCGAAGCAGCTCACGGAGTTGAAAACTCTCTCTCTCTCTCTCTGGGACTTGTAATATTTGCAAGCATGCCATCTAATAAATAAGTTCATTCGTATTTTTCATTTATAGAGTACACCTCAAATATTTTGTTTCTCATTAGAAATTTTCCAGAATTCTTTAGCAGATACAAATTTATCATATAATATCACGTAATAATCACGCAGTGCATTATTTTTAATTTAATTTGATTTGATAAAAGAGTAAAGAGTGGAAAAAATATGAAAGGTATGAAAACACCATGCTGTATCATTAGTAAGTTCAGGCTCAATTTTGTGGGATTTATTCATGATGCAAATGAAATAAAATTATGTATTTTCCACGGAATTTTAATGCAACACGACCAGATTCGCTACGATAGTTGCATCATCAGGTAATACCTGATGATTCTACGATCGTAGCAAAACCGGTAGTGTTTTATTAAAACCCTTGGAATATACACAGCTGTGTTAAATTTGTAACTTTAGAAGTCTATATATTATTGCAAAAAACAGGTAGTTAGGAGTTGAACAGGAGATGAACAGAGAGTTAAATTTTTATACTCATCTTTGATAAAGTTTTGATATACCATTAAGAACCTCTCTCAAATAAGGATGGACGTTTTTTGATTTAAGGATCAATCTGCTATCAAAGCTCTCTATGAAAGTTACGCTCGCGTTATCCAGCATTTCAAATTATAAAACGGATTAGTTCGAGATGGAGTGAAATAATAATGGATTCGTGGAAAGATTAAGGGCATCATAACCTCGAATCTGTAACACAGACAATTAACTTTCTTGATATAATACGATCAATACTGATTAAACGCGACAAATGTGTGAAATATATGTTTTGTTTGCTATGCTGCAGCCCAAGAAAATAAAAAATTTCCCTAAATAAAGCCGAAAAAACTTATGAATGTCGTGATTATTCGAATTTGATAATATTTCATAATATATAGTGGCACTTTGCAGCACCACAAATGATTGATATAGAAGGAAATAATTTATGGGTTTTCTATTTTTCTTTTGTTTCCTTACCAAGTTCTTAAAAATGTAGCAAATTTTGAATTTATGCATAAACATAGAAATGTAAAAGTTGTAAAATTCAAAAGAGTAAATAATTGGAGGATATTTCTTAACTATTATTCTAAATAACAGTTAGTTGAGAATTATGTTGAGTATTACGGCGGCGCGTTTAGTTAAATCATTAAAGCTAAAATATAATGGAATTTATCGTCATCCCGATCTCATTTTATTATTATAATTCCTTGTGACTAGAGGCACATGTAAGTCATATACCATACAGCTTCTCATACTTGACCGTCCAAAGAACTAGACGCTATTCATCAGGCGCCGTCGTCTACGAGCTTCACTACGGGGCTTTAAATAGGTTTTCACGCGTCGTCATAAATTGCAATAGCCTCTCGATACCACTACGCAACCGAGTTGCTTTCCCTAAAAAATATTGGAGTATTGGAGTTCTAAGACATTTGTTTATATTCACACACTCGCATGTACACACACGCACGCTCAAAAGGCCAAGGTTTGTTCCGCGGGAGGATAGGGAGGGAACTCACCACAATCGTACAAGGATCCGTCCTCACACCTCCGAGAGACACCGCCTGGGGGAAGGTCGCCATATGTAAAAAGAAGAGGATACCGTGAAATGCAGCGAAAGGGAATGGATAACCCAGCACCCGCAGCCGCACAGAGGCTTCTTATCAGAATGCGACACGAAACGAGACGAATGTAAACGGTAGTGCATCGAAGAGCTTTATCTGAAATCTATACGAGACCGTCAAGGCAAAACGGGCAAGGGTAGGAGAATTTTGGCATAGGACAACGGCTCGGCGAAAACCTCTTCGCTTTCGCGACCGTCTCATCCAAGTTCCGCCTTCTGCGACATCCGCTTCACAATCCTCTCCCAATTTTTTTCATCCCATTCTCTTTCCGCAGAGATACCTCCTCGGTCGTCACGGTTCCCTCAAAAAATTACCAGCCCTCCTCTGGATGGATTCGCGCACTAGAGCTGTCTCGACACAAGAACCGCCGAGTGATATATTCCGAATTCACATCTTCGGGATTGAACCGAGAGGAAGGAGGAGGCGGTTTGGGGAGGAGAAGGAGAAAGGGTCTGAAGAGTGGGAGGGAGAGAGAGAGAGAGAGAGAGAGGGTTGACGAATGAGGGGGAGGGGTAGCAGAAGAAGGGTGAAATAGGGGTAGGGGAATAGAGCAAATGGAAGGGGAGGATGGGAGATGAGATGCGATTGGCTTCTCCGTGGAGAGAAGGGAAATGGAACGTGTTTGAGGAGAATGGAGTGGAGGTGGAGGGCTGCGAAGTGGAAGGGTGGGGGAGTGTGGTGAAATACTCGCGTGTGGGTGGGGAACGACGGAAGTATGTGGGAGGCGGACGAGAGGAAGGGGATGGAGAGTGGAGGATATAAAAAAAGGAAAGAAGGGTAGGCTGTTCGGGTGTGGGGGTTGGGGGAGGAGATGGTGAGTGATGCGGGGGGTGGGTCTGTGACAGGGACAATTTCAACGTGCCCGGGCCTCCTTTTAGGGCTTATCTGTTTCTTTCTCGGCACCTTACCCCACTTCTTCTCCTCCGCCCTTCTCCACCTCCCTTCTCCCACCTCCCCTCCCTCCATCCTCTTTTTTTCCCGCCCGTATTTTCTTAGCTGCTAGCGTCTCCTCCGCCGCCCCAACCCACTTCGCTTCCTTCCTTCCCAACTTCATCCCGCACTTCCTCTAAGGGCTTCTTTTTTGTTTGTTCTGGAAGCGGAAAATGGAAATGCTATCCGGAATAATAAATTCAGACTTCAAAAAACTAAAACTTATGCTTTCGGTTACCGTAGAAATACTATACAAAACCTAGCGTAGTAAGTAGTGTCGAGTGTTAAATTTTAGAAAAGGAACAGACCTATGTCGAATGTAATTTTAAAATTTCGTTACCATGTTTATTATACCTTAAGCATAAAAAGTTCTCTTTCCCAAGCTGCTAGATAAATTGAGCAGACATAATGTATTAACGGCGATTTTCTCAGACAGATAGGTAAGTCTAAATTTATGGTTAACAAAACTTACGAGTGATTAATGGAAGAATAAAGATGTATATAAGAAAAGAGCATAACAGTTTAACGGTAACAAGATTTGAAAAAAATAATTAGGATTTAAATCAGACAAACGCACAAATAAACCAGGGGGAACACTGAATTTGATATTATTTTCTTTTGGGCTGGGCGTTCATACAGTTAATTCCTGTTCCCTCTCTGTTATAGAGCGATATACCACACACTTTAGAGAGAAAACAGAAAACGAATATTCGGGAGCGAATTCTTAAGGCCCTTCCTCTCCTCCCAACAGAGGGCAAATAGTCTCACCAATTGCGGGATTTGCGCCCGGATGAAGGGAGAATGGGACGGGAGCGGGAAAGCTCTTGGAAGTGAGATAGGGTGGAAGGGAGGGAGGATGGCAAGGTGGAGGACAATTGGCGCTCGGCACTAAACCCGCGAGATGAGTCGCTCCCACGAGGCCGAGCGCGGGAACGTGATGTGGGAGGAGTGAAGGTGGGAGTAGTGGGGTCGGAGGTGAGAGGAGGGTCGGACGTTAAAAGCCTTCATCATCTCCCTATCCTCCTCTCCGCCAAACCATGGCACGGCAATCTCTCGATCCGGCACGAGAATCCCCAAAGGCTTTTGCGGTCCAACTCGAAACCGCGAGAATCGATATGTCAAGACGATATCGCGGTCAAAAATCACCTCCGCGGTCGGAGGAAGAGAAGGGATAAAAGGGTCGGGATTATCGGAGGTCCGAGGGAGCGGAGAGGGGGCGAGGAACAGGAGGCCAAGAGACGGCTCGACGGTTTTGTCGGGGCCGACCCGTGGCGGGGGAGGGCAGGGTGGCGGCGGAGAGGACGGGAGTAGGTCGGAGTAGGAGGTAACGGCGTGCGTACGTGGGTTTTTGCCATATTGGACGTTTCCGATCTCCGCAGTGCCGTAACCACCAATCAGGATTCGACCTCCCCGCCCCCTTTATATTCCAGCCGCCACCCTCGCCCTCCCCGGCACCCACCCCACCGCGACACACGAAGCCGTGCCCACACCGCACCACGCTCACTGCGGCAATTCAGCCCCTCGGGGAAAGGAGATGGAGGCGGGACGAGAAGGGGGGGAGGAGACGGGGTAGAAGAGCGCGTGTGTGCATGTGTGTACGTGTGGGGCGGATAGCAGGGGTCGGGAGGCTTCGAGAGGCGGGGGGCGGAAGGGGTAGACGCACGGCGTTAAACACGTCATAATTCGCAGATTCCATCGGTTGGCTCGGGAGCAAGAGCGGGCAATGTTTGACGGCGATAGCGCGCGGATTGACGCCCGACGGCAGGACGGTCCCTATCGGGTCAGGAGTGGGTTTTCCATTGGAATGGGAAGAGGAAAAGAGAGAGAGAGAGAGAGAGAGAGAGAGAGAGAGAGAAAGAGGAGAGAGGGATGCACGCGGTAGGAAGGGTTGGGGGGTGGAAGGTCGGCGATTTAGAAGCGAGGGAGACGGAGAGAGAGAGAGGGTTAGCAGGCGGTGGAGAGAATGAGAGAGAGAGAGAGAGAGAGAGAGAGAGAGAGAGAGAGACGGCAGACCAATAACTCTTGCTCTGAGCTCCACTGAGGCGATTGATTGGTGTTGCATCGATCAGAGGGTGGAATTATGGCTGCCTTGAAAGCCGCTTGTTTATGCGAATGGTCGCTGTGATCACACATCCAGCCGCTATGGCCCCAGGGTGAAATGTGTGAACGGGGTCGCCGGTATAACAGCCTCCCTTTTTTCCTCATTTTGTTTATGTAAGGGACAATATTTATCCAAGTTATTTCTGCCACTGATGGGTTTTTGTGGACAGTGGATGGCGCAAAAATAGGATATTTGATCGAAAAACAAAACAAAATAAAAATCAGTCCGAATAAATATCAAAACTCGTAAGAAATCTGTGTTTACGATTTGAGGAATAGCATTTCACGTGAAATTTTCAACAGGGCAAAAAATGAGATGAAGAATATCGTATTACAAAAAATCTGTAGAAAAAATCTTCGTATCAATGAAAACGCGTTAAATACGTGAGAAGTGCCTATTAATATTTAGTGATTCTTGATTATATGTTGTCGAATGTATGTACACACTCATAAAGAGAATTTATACCAACGTGATACACATTGCGTTCCCCGCCTGTAAATCACGCTGCTTATGTGAGCGAGGACTTTTAGAATCTACCCGATGAGCGTCTGTTTGGGATACGTTATGATGAAAAACAGCGACACCCACGCCCATCATATATCATTTGTTCTTTCGTCCGAGTCGCATTGTAATGCCAAACCTAAGGCGTGACTAGATTTACGAGTCTTTCTTCGCGCCACATGTACTTCTTAAAAGGTCCCTTACTGTTGAAAAAATAATCCTGCTACAATCAAGAGATACAATGGGAAAACAGCTCAAAATTTGTCTTTTTCACACAAATAAGGTAGGGCTGAAATTTAAAACCTACCCAATTTTAATCGGTGCAATAACGTGTTTAAATTACAATCAATTTTTGAAGTCTTATTTTTGAAGCTGTCGAAAAAATTATATAAATATATTTTTCAAATTTCCTATAAAAATATCGTTTATTCATTTTAATACTTATCAGGATGGTTAAATTTTAATTTGGCTATGTTTATAAAATTTTAAAAATAATAGCTTTTTCTTAATTTCAAATCTAAACAAAGCAGATTCCCCAATGGCTTCTATGTTTTAATGAGGACAGACGGAGCGGGTGTCCTTGCAGCGATGGATAGCTTTGGGCCAAATGGTTATCTACCAGATGGCGTTCGAAATGATTAAAAAGGGTACCTTATGTCCAAAAAAGTAAAAAACGAGAATGATTCAAAGAAAATTACTGGAAACAAAGAAGATCATTTAGAAAGAAAGATAAAGTAATTACATTTGCTAATGAAAGTTTGTTGGATATTCATAACTCATCCCACAAATATTGTCTTAGCAAATAGAGGGAAACAGAGTTTTCGTTTCCATCGAAAGCTCCATCTGTAGCATCCTTTTATTCTCTTTGAAAAAATAAGAAAACGCTGATTGGAAGATATAAAAAATAACTAACGAGCAAAATGTAGCCGTCGAGAATATTAATCGTTCACATTTTCTCAAATGACGCGATAAACCATATTTTATTTTATCGCGAAAATTTCTCATAAAAAACCTCATTATTAATTTATTGTTGGAGTACACACAGAAGGTAGCGATATGAAGATTTCTGAGAAATTCTAAAAATCGAGACCTCAAACTAATAGAATTAATTACTAAAAATATATACGAGATGGATTTGATAGTTATTGTAATAATTAGATCTCTTGTAAAAATGTTTGGTGGCTAAAATATATTTTAATAAAATACTTAAGTTTCAGCACGTTTTACCGATTATAGCAATAAATTCGTGTTACAAAAAAGAGGAAGAACGTCCAAAAAATCAAAAATGAATTCGCAACGATCAAATCACAAGCGCCAAGCAAAATTACGCTTATTAGTCGCTGGATAATGCCCCGCTCGATAAAGTTAATAAAGTTTTTTCGTCGACTACTCAATCCCGTCTCTCATGAAAATGAATGACGACCTAATTCACACGCTATCGAAAACTAGTTCGTGGCTACTTTATGCTGTGCGTGTCCCACAGAGTTTTACTTTTTTATTTATTATTCCACTCACGTCAGATAAAAATTCCACGTTATCATTAAAATGGCAGCGACGATTCTACTTTTCCGAATGATGTATTTTATCGAACTTTTCCGATACATTTTAAAACAGTTATAGAGGGAATTGCGTGCAATATTAACTGAGTGATGCTCAAGGCTTGCACGCACGAAATTGGATTGCTGCGAGGGAGGTTAACACAGATTGTGATTGGGATGAGGAAATTTGTCGCACGTAGTGAACTCAACCAGAATCGGGTTAATTGTTTGGTAATTCGAAGTATAGAGCGTATAATATATTCCTCCGCTGCGGACTGCAAATTACTTTTTCAGAATTATATTCCGGCTCCCGTGTCACCTAAATTCCTGTTTCCATCCCAATTCACACCTAAAATTACCGGCAATTTAAAGTGTTACCAGTTTAACAGCTATAACATTTAAATCATATTAGAATTTCTGCAGAGGTATAACAGATGCATTAGAATATAGTGTCAGGAATACAAAAGCCATTTAAATTAATTCTATCATAATAATTATGGAATATACCTAAATAAATTTGAAATACGTTTAATAAAATAGTGCACTTATCTACCTTCGAGGAATTCAATTTCGACTATAAATTAACCTGAAGACGTATGAGAGCACAAAGTGATGCAGTAGGGATTGCACACTGAAAACAGTTTTAGAAAATTGAGTAGTGGAGGAGTTCCTGAGAAACGGAATGAGGAGATGAGTAGTACTTCGGGGGAGAAGTGATTGGTTTCGGAAGAGGAACGATCGCCTGAAGGAATAAACAGTCGGAAATCAAGTAAATGCGGCGGTGTTGGGGAGCGAGAGAGCGGAGAAGTGGTTTGGATTCTGGGAAGTAAGCAGGTAGACATTGTGGAGGGGAAGCGACCATTTAAGGGTACGATCATCAATCAGTCTCTATCCACTAATCTGATCAAGAACTGAAACCTCAATTAGCAGAGAAGGCAGCCAGTGTCACATCTCTTTCAGTACCATTACCATTCCTCCCGTTCCTTTCTCTCTTTCTTCCTCCTCCTGATTTCTCTCCAACCCATCTCAATCTTATCCGTTTTTCTCACCCCACCCCTCAGATCCCCCTCCTCCGGCTGGCCGCTTCGCCGCTCCACTTCTTAACCCGCCGGATCTTCCACTACGTCTTATAGACGCAGACGGTCGTCGTTTGAGGATAAAGGTCATCAGAGAAGGCTTATACGAGCGAACGGGCGCAAGAAGCCGAGCGTGGGAAGATTTTTTCCTCTTATTATACCATTGTGTCGCTATGTAACGACTGAACAGGTAATTCTCAATCGCATGACACTGAAAATGCTTTGAACTTAGAATTAAAAAAAATTCACACTTTGAAGACAAAAAAAATCGCATGCACAATCGATTAAATTAACGCGACAAATGTAACTTAGAGTAAAAGTGATGCATCAAAATGCATATCTATCGTTGAAGCTTACAAAATACTTGTTAACATTTGGACTAAGCCCAGAAGATAATGCGTCGGTCAATTCCCATCACCTCCTGCTCTCAAACGCTATGGCATATGCGGCTAAATACAGGAATGGATTAATATCGCTGAATTAGCTCTTATCCTTTCTCCACTCTCATTTTCAACAAGCATCGCCCCAAACTAACAAGCCATTATTCATCGAATTCCTCCAATAACCCAGCGCGACGTGCATCCGGAATGAAAAATGAATGTCCCTTGATCGGTAAAAATATGAAGTTTGAAAGGGGAGGGTTGGAGTCAAGTCCTGATTAAGAGCGATTGAGCGGGTGGTGTGAGCGATGAGAGAGAGAGAGAGAGAGAGAGAGAGAGAGAGAGAGAGAGAGAGAGAGAGATGGGGAAGGGAACGAACAAGGACCGGAGGGAGGGGCACGCGCTGCAGAGGAGATTGGGGGAGGGGAGATAGAGAGTGGGAGGGGAGATAGAGAGTGGGAGGGGAGATAGAGAGTGGGAGGGGAGATAGAGAGTGGGAGGGGAGATAGAGAGGGGGAGAGGAAATAGAGAGGGGGAGGGGAGATAGATATGGGGAGGGGGAGGATGGGGGAGAGAGAGAAAGATGCCGCGCGATAGGGAATTGGTATTTAAAAATTGGAACTTTCAAATGAGCATCGCTTGATCTTCTTAATCACTCACGCGGAGATAGGCGTTCCTCACGGGACGATAAGGAGATGTGCCAGGGAAGGAGGGAGGAGAGAGAGGAGGAGGAATAGAAGGTGGGGGAGGAGTGAAGGAGAAGGCGTGATAGGAGAAGGGAAGGAAGTAGATTACCCACGGGGGATGGTTGTGCAGCAGAGAGAGAGAGTGAAGGAGTGAGTAAGCGAGGGAGGGGGCCTCGGTGGGAAAAGAGCGTCTTATAAGGAGTGCGAGATGAATAAAGAGGGCGTTGAGGGGGAGGAGTAGGAGTCTTTTTTTAGGAGGCGTGGCTAATGGAAGACTGGTAAAACTCTAGCAAGAAATAAATGATGGGAGAGCGTGTGTTAAGAGAGTGGGGAATGGAGATGAGACAGGGGAATAGTGAGGAGAAAAAGGAGGGGAGGAAGGGAAAAGTTATCAGAGGGGTAAAATAATGTCTTTTAGCTTCGCTTTTTCCTCCTTCGTTGAAAAAAGGGGGGTGGAATGTAGAGGGGGAGTGGCAAGGGGAAGGGGAGGAGTGGAAGGAGGAGGAGATATCAGAGGTGGAGATTAGAGGGGATGGAAGAGGTTGGAACGCGTCCGATGTCGCTTGGGAAATAGGGACACGGGAGGGAGGGATGGAGAGTGAGAGAGAGAGCAAAGAGGGATGGCGAACGAAGGGATGTCACCCTCTCCATTCGGATAAAAGAATGGAATTTATTTTGATGGGGCAAACCTCAGTGGCGTGATAAAAATTAAATTAATGAACAGAGATGGGATTCGGGAGAAGAAGACGTGTTAGTGCGCTGCACAAGAATTGACTGAACAGCGGCTCGCCCCAAGAATGCCCTTAAAACGATTAAACGGAGCAGTTGACGTCATAATAACTAGGATGTTAATTTTCATAAGCATTGAGAGAGATAGAGCTAGAGAAGAAAATAAAAACAAAGTTATAAATTAAAGAGGAAATAAAACGTACGAAATGATTTCAAAACTTAGAATACTTCGAAAAATAGTTTCCCTTTAACTCGAATACATTTTTCTAAGTATCGTGAAAAATCTGGACTTTTCAAATAGTTGACAGAAGTTTGTTTAAAGATTGTACGTCTTTTCATATTTTTTATATAAATTTCATCCTCAAAAACGCCCTTCCGCCTTGAAGTTTTAATGTATTTCAAAGTAATTTATTTTTATGATTAATTTAATTTAATCATTAGTAGCAGTTTCCTAAAGGCAACCGATAATTTTTCTTTTGCGTAAAATATTAAAACATTTCTAATACGTTAAATTATTAATTCCAAGAATGATATTTCATTTTGTTTGTATGTTATAATATAACAAATAAAGAACTACTGTACACTTCATATTTTATGACTTTAAATAATGCATCATGCGTAGGTATAAATTGGTTTTAAATACTTTTTTCGTATAAAAATAACAAGTAAAAAAAAACACTTTTAAGCATTTAACGATTTAAAGTTGTCTGATCCGAAAAGACGCTAAATATTATTTCCTATCGTTAACGCAAACAGAGCACAAGAACGTTCCTTATCTCTCTCATCTTCCCTCACAACCATCCTCATTCAGCTCAGCCGCCAATTTTTTTCCAGAATGAACTTCATGTGACAGATTCTCCAGCGTTCCTGTTCATCCAGTTCCACCCTCAGTCGCTATATCGTCCCTGTCCTTCCAACGGACAAATAGGGGAGAGGAGGTGGAGGCAACGCGTTGCCCAGATAGAAGAGTGGGATGAGGCGTAAGAGGGACAAGGAACCAGAAGAGTGGAGATTATAACGGCAGTGGTGGAGAGAAGGGAGAAGCGGAGTAAGTGCGATATGGAGGAATTGCGTGCTGGGAGGGGATGGAAAAAGTTTGCGAGGCATCGGGATCGTCAAATAAAAAATTCTAAACCCAAAAGAAATGAGCGGGGCGTGTCTGGGAATTCGCTTTGGAATGGAGGGTCAATAAATTGAGGAGAAATCGTCGTGAGAATAAGAGAAAGGGTTGGGTAAGAGATTTTTTCCCAGCGAATAGAAACTTGCGCACTTCTCCACACTCTCGTTGCTATGACTGAATTTCGTTGTAGTACTAAACTGCATTTTTGTTTAGAAAAATTATCTTCTAGCAAAAGATAGCTATGCAATTGTATTAGTATATTTATTTTACCCCACTATGCTATCGCAACATTTCCGTTAAGTAACGCATATCTTGCGTGATAGTTGGAACGAATTTTCGCTTTCATGTTTTTGGTTCCAAGTTACCAAAAATAACCCAATTTTAAAGAATGGTAAAAATGGTGAGGCATAACCAACCGTTTGAAGAACGATTTTAAATTTTCTCGTCGATGCAGAATTATTTTGAAATCACGGATTCACATGGTTGCCAAGAGAAATAAATTTACATGTTCTTTTTGGGCATAAGGTCGCTACATTTAGAAAAAGCTCGAGAACTCGGGAGGCGAGAAGAGGAATCATTTCCGCAACCACAGCTTTCCAGAGACTTTCGAGCTGAGACAGCGGTTTGCAGTCGAGCGAAGGACATTCGTTCTTTGGAGTCGAGGCGTCTGGTGTGAGAAGAATGAGTGAAGAAATAAGAGTAGATGGACGACGACGAAGGGAAAACATGGTTGTAAATCGAGTCCCACCGCCGGGGGGAAAATTGCAAAGCGTTTCCTAACTTCGTGGTTTATTTTTGAAAGGGATATTACCCAGGGGATATACGAGTATTACGGGCGAGGACAGAATTAGTCAGCAAATATTTTCATTTGAATTAGCAGCTCATTTAAAGTAACGGAGCATGGAGATAATTTTTATAAATTAGTAGATTTAATTTAAGAGGCTAATTATTTGGAAGAAAGTTTGATTAGCTTAGTAAAGGGATAATAAAAATACGACCGAAACGTGTTCGTTTAGAACATTATTTCTGGTTTTGGTTCATCTGAACTCGTTTTCACCCTTTTAACTAAATCAAGCGATTTCAACAAATGGTCAACCAATAAAATTTAAAAAAAGGTCAATATTAATGACCCTTGTATTACATAAAACCGTCAGGTAAAGCATTTCAAAGCCTTTGAATTAAAACGTTTATACGTATAAATGAAACAATGTTGACATTTATATCCAGACGATCCCTAAGTTACATTACTACAACAGATATTACTGCAGAAGTTTAATAATGCTAGAGAAACTTTAGAAATGGATATCTTATTGAAGTTATATCTTAGTGTGTTTGTATGAACTATATTACACAAAATGGGCACTACGGAAGGCTTAATGTTTTCATTGGACACGAAAATTATCAAAGGCGTTTATGAAAACGAGCTAAGATGAAAGGATAAATAGTAGGAGGCGGGCAAAGAGATGGATAGTGAAAAAAGGAATGGCGATAATGCCAAGAGACTCCATGGCAACTGAGAGCGAGGACCAAACGAATGCGTCAATCTGCAAGCCATTCTTCACCGGTGTCGGTGTTCCAGTAGCCCCCGCCCAACGATCCGCCCCCACTCCCACGGGGACTCCTTTTTCCCACCCCCAAATGGACCCCGCCCCACACGCCGCGCGATTCCAACAAGGCCTCTCTCTCTCTACCCCCTCCAGACGCCCCACCACCCCTCGGAGAGTAGCAAGTGTCAAGGGACCGGAGATTTAGGAGTTGGCGCACCCTCTGTTGGGAGTATCCCACACCACTCCTCCTCCCCCACGCCTTTCCCTCTCTCTCTCTCTCTTCTCATCAACCCCTCCCTCTCTCATCTGCCACTTATCCTCCGCCGCCAGCCTCACTCCCCGGGAGTCACCCTCCCACCGGCCACCCTCCGCTCCGCACCACCGCACGCCGCTCCTCCACTCCCCCTCCTCAACACCCGACTGCCACCGATCCTGGAAATAATTCGTGTCAGGCCTCGCAGCTGGTGTCGTGGCCCTTTCCTTCGCTCTCTCCCTCTCCCGAGCCTCGGATCTCTGTCCCCAGGTCGACTCTGGGGCCATCTTTGCCCCTCTTTGGTGGCCAGAAATCACACCGTTGCTCCTGGCTAGGCGCCTCCTGCTTCTCATCAACCGACGGAAGGATATCTGGTTGTAATTAGTTGGACGTGAAGGGGAATCCGTGTCTTCTATCTCGTTAAAAGTAAAGCAGCGAAGGACTACGATGATAAACATAAAGGATACGGGGTTCAGAGTATCAGTGAGGTAAGGAATGAAGTGGCAAAAGAGAGACGGGGGAAGAGGTTGGGAGATACTCAGGTCGCAAATCACTTCAAATCGTTTTGGAACCAATTACTCGTTTCATGAACGCCTTATTTATGCCCACACTATTCAATGTAACAGCGATATGAAGCACAAGTTTGCAGTTTAATTACTTCTTCCGACAACTGTTTGGTTATCCACAGCAAAATATTCAACGGATACGCATTCGTCAGAAAAATAAAGCATACTGATTATGATGCAATAGATCCATTATTTTAGTTAAGATGAAGTAAATATTTTGATTTTTAAATACATTATAAATTTATACAAATGCATTATTTATAATCGGTTGAAAATTTTGAAATAATTTAGGGAAGATTAAAAAAATAAGAATGCTATGTATTATCTATTTAACTGGTCAAAATTTATGAAACAAGGAAATAATCAAACGTACAAAGACGGATCACGTTGACGTTAAAGCGTTACAGAGGGTCATTAATTCAATTTGAGATCTCCATTAAAGAGAAAAAATCTCATCGCTTTTCTTTATAAATGCTCTAAAAAATCACTTGAAGACACGAAACAGAAGAGAACAGTTTGCGTGTGGTCCAACGAAAATGTATCCGAAGCACGGAGGCATCGATGCAGCTTACATGGAAGCTCTTTATGAGAAGGAAAAGGCGAGAGGAGCACGCGTGGGAACGACGGAATTGGAGGCGCGTTGCAAATGCGGGGGCGCCAATTATTTCTTCCCTTAAGGCATCGGGAGGAGCGGAATGGCTTCGAGGAGAGGTTGTGGAGAGAAAGAGAGAGAGAGAGGGTAGAGGAGGGGGAAGGGAAATTTCGGAGAAGAAATTTAAGAGTGAGAGGGGAGCGAATAACGAGTATAGGAGAGAGGAAGAGAGAAGGCCGCGAGCCTCGAGGCACTTCTGCAATGAGAGTGACGTCCTCAGCGTAACGAGGCAGCTTCACTACGCCCTCCGATTTCCTCGCCGTACATATCCTCGCACCTTAAGCCGCCAACCCCTTCTTCCTCTTCAGAATTATCTCCCCGCTTGCCCCCACTCCATCACACTTGCCTTCACCCACTCGCGCTCTCCCTCGCGTCCATGGAGGCAGTCCTACAACTCGCCCTAGCCACGCCCCACGGCCGAGGAAATATGGTCTCGCAAGGAATACGCAACGTGTTGGAAGAGAGAGATGATTAAGGGGAGATGAAAAGCAGGAGGGAGAAAAAAGAGAAAAAGAGGCGAAGCGGAGCAAATATTGAAGAGTAAATGAAGCGAAGGAAAAGGCCCGTGCTAAAAATAAAAATAAACTTCCTGTAATGCCAGCTATAATAAATTTCTAATTGTGCAAAAATTAATTTTTATTAAATAAGTTCGATGTGTGCATCAACGGATGAATAAATATTTATAAATAAGCCGTTTTCCAAGAGAATTAAGCTTATATACTTCGAATGTCCAATAATAAATTTATGGTAGTCATTTTAAGATAGTAAGCAAGGGAGGAATAGAATACAATTTTTTACTGTTTTTAACCAGATTTAAACAGTTTCCATCGGACCATTTCTTTGAAAGCTTTATCCGGGATGGTGAATATTGTAAGTGATATAAGAATAGCATTAAAATTCAACAAAGCGCCGTTTGCAAGCAACAATAACAGTGGAAGATTTAATGCGTCAGAATAAAATCAAAAGGTACGTGAGGTCGGTAATAGATGAAAATGTCTCTTTCTGAAAAGCAAGCACCCTTGACACGTATACCCCCTTAACGAGGCAACAAGAGCGAAAATTTTCAGGATAATGGCGAAATGTGGCCACATTGGAAGCGTTCGGTCGCCAAGGGCCATTCAAGAGGGGTAGAGGAGTGAGAGCAAGGGTCGAGTGAAAGGTCCTGTAGCTGGGAAAAAGAGGATGCTCGAAAACCTTTTAAGGACACAAAGGGGGAAATTTGCTCAGGACATTCATTTATTTTATTTACATTAGATTATTACTTGGTTTGAAATACTCTCACAAAGCATTTACATTGGTCCCAGTAATAGAAATAGTAGCAAATAAATAATAACTGCCGATTTAAAAAATTAATTTCATAGTCCTCGCGCATTTATTTATTCATTTTAAACAATCATATTATTAAACTTATGATGCAATAAGTAGTAAAACAGAAAATATTCAATTTTATAAAATGTATATCTTTATCCTGCACGATACACATTAAGCTATGCAGTAATGTGCTCTAACGACCATATTTATGAATTGTCATTTTTTTATTTTGCTATAATTAATAAAAGAGCGCATTAGGAATATATGCTTTAATTACGTCTCGTGCAAGCTCCTGCGAACTCAATAAAATGAAAATAGCGCATTGCCAAACATTTAGATGTGATTCAAGAGAAAGAATGAAAACCAGAAATAATAAGAAAATTTTGAAATTTGAAAAATTATGACGCCTTGGGTACTTACATAGATATAAATGCCTTTGAAATATGAGCCAATTTCTGAAATGTCTTAGCTTGATTAACGAACTCCTAGCACCAAACAACTTCGCATAGTTACCGACTCCTGAAATGTATGCAACCCAACTAACATGTCTGCCGTATTCGGTGAAATAATCCTTAATGTCGGTCTATAACTTAGCGTAACGTGCATAAATTAATTAATTCTCATGAAACTTTAACGAGAGAATTGATTTTTTCAACATCTTGCTTATTTATCAACCACCTTTCTTATTTATCCAACATCTTGCTTATTTATCCATCACCTTTCCATTTCCAGATTCAGTTTACTTCATGTGCTGAACTTATATCCGGAAGATTGACCAATAACTAGATACGAAATGTATACCGAGCCACAAAGTTAGGTCAATGCCTAGCAGTTCAGCAGAAATGAGCAATTTTACGCATTTACTATAATGAAGATTAACCTTTGAACATATACTTTTAATTCAGCCGAGTCGACACAGTTTTCATGGTTTTGACGGAAGGATCAATTCGATTATTCACATGGAATACCGTGTAAGAGGCACCCATCTAACGTTTTCTACGGCAATAAACGTGTTCTCAATTTCCTGAAGGTGTTTACAAAAATCTTCCTTTAGAAAAAGTCCGCGAATCGTCCTTAACGTGTTTATTAATGCACGCATCAGAGGACGTGTACTCTTCTGTGTGTGACTGGAGAGACAACGCGCTATCTTCCTTCATCTTCAATACTTTCTCACCATCTCGGAAAAGCTGTTTTCGTAACGGTATTATTGCTTGGTAAAATTAAAATTATACAGAATATTTATATTTTATGTGCATCAAATGTGTTAAAATTAAACTTAAAATAAAGTTTTCAAATACACGAATATATTTTTTGAATAATTGCCGAGGTGGACAATAAAAACACTTTTAATTTTAATATTTTTGCTAAAACCGAATTCCCTATAAATTATTTACGACACGTATCATAAGAATGTCGAAGACTATCTCAGCAAATATAATAATATATAACACACAGGTTAATGTTTTAAATCAATTCTTTTAAGGAATTCGTCCATAGTAGCCAAAAAATCCCATTACGCAGGTAGAGAATTATTGACCTACACGTGACGTGATGCAATTTTTCGTACGATCTGCAGAAGATATGTATAATCTGCGGTTCAGAAATGTTAGAGAATTTTTATTCTTACGTAATAAAAATAAATTGCGAAGAATGGAAAAAAGAAAAAATATACGGAAAAACAAGGAGAAAACAATTTTTTGGAAGAGTGCGGCGGCATGTGAGGATGGGAAACGGCTGCAAGAATGGGGCGTTTTGATGTTCTTTCGGCAGTGTTCAATAAATAAGAAGCGGAACACTTCCTCATCTCTGGCTCTCTCTCTCTCTCGCGAGAGGAGCGCAGGAATGGGCTCCCGTAGCGCCCGCCTTTCTTCCACTATGGTGGGGAGGGAGCTCCACAAATCTTATCACCCCCACCCCATCTCCTTTTCCTCCACCTCTCTCTTCTCTCTCTCTCTCTCTCTCTCTTCCTTTCCTCTATCCTTACCCCCGCGGTGCGCGCGCATATGCAAATTACTCGGCCGATGAGGAACTGCGGGCGGTTGAAGATGGGTCGCGGCGGGAGCGATGAGGAGATGGAAAGGAGAAGGAGGTGGAGGATGAAGGGGCTCTTACAAGACTTGCTTCCCAGAGGCACTCAAAATCCACCCAAACGACCTATTCCTTCGCATCTCTCTCTTTTCCCCTCCTCTCCTATCTACCTCCTTCCTCTCAACACACGCCGCCTTAGATTGCCTTCCAACAACTTATCCTTTCCAGCTAACTGTATTCCTCTGCCTGATTGTTTATAGAGGAGATTGAATCTGTTTAGACCCTAGAAGATACTTTGAGAACTCCGTTCTTTTTACTTAAAGTATTAAAGTAGCATAAATTGTTGATATATGTTAGCGAAATATTTTACTAAGGAATGCTTGCCATATAATAAGCACTTTTGCCGAAGCTATTAATAATTTCTAACTCCGTCATTTTTAGGTAATTTAATATGCGGGTTTACTGATAGTTTACCTATATGGCGGACCGAATTGAAGGTTACGAAAGAATTGGTAGGTAGTAGGCGTGCAGCGTCAGAGTTTTTAAAATTCCGTAAAAACATAAGGTGAATATCGAGTCTCAATATTTTTTAACGTTTAAATCTGCATTCAAAGTTTCGTGGCTAATTTCAATTAAGAAATATGAAGTGTTCCTTGTTAAAGTTTTTGGATCGCTTTTTCATCACACCTTCGTGGTCCTCATAAAATGCTCTCGATGACAGTGAAATCTTGTTGTAAAACTCAAAATTTTATGTGTAGCTAAAATAATCAGTCAAAAATTAAATAAGAATTTTTACTTGAAAATTTTTATCGTAGTGCATGAAAAGCTCCGTCTAATGCAGATGTTCCAAAAATTATATATTAAAATCCAATTTCATAAATTATATTTATTTTTATAAATGTAGTTTGAAATACATTATATTCGAGTTTTAAATTCATTTAATTTTACCCAAGTAATTCGAGACGATTACCCAATGGACTACAAGTTACAAAATATACAACCGGTATAAATTATATTGCCATTGTGGACAAGAAAAAAGTTTTTGTCGATATAAATATTATTTAACACAAACCTGAGGTATTTGAATGTTACAGCTTCTCCGTATGGCGGGATAAACTTAGATATCTTTTAACCGTAATATAGTTACAAAATAATCCACATTTGTTGCCGTCTGATTTACTCTTCTCTGAACTACCAAGCAAGCCAGAAATATCGCAGAAGAGAAAACAGCGAATCATCTGACTATTTTAATCCCTCATTCCATCATCACCCGTCTCTGATGCGAAATGGCCACGCAAAGTTACGACATATGGGAGTTTACTCAGAAATATCGCATAAACATATTTCAACCCCAAGCTGTGTCTAAAAGTGCCGTTTTATCTACTGCCAACACTAATAGATAAAATAAAAACCATTCGCTCCTTCGCTTGGAAAATAAGTTAAAATCTTTTCAATTTTCAAATATTTCAACAATATTAGTATTAATACACAAAATTGGTATTTTCCATTAATTTAATTCTCGTAATGTTATGATATTTTTCATATTTTACTAAGTGAAAATTCAACAATGCTATTTCAATATAATTAAGAACATAAACATGCGAGATAAATATTTTATAAAATATCCTGACATTCTACCAGACTGAAAATAGAGATAAGTAAGTACCGAAATATATCTAGTCCAAATATTTTCCTTCGATCAGCGAAGTAGTTCAAACGGGCGTGAATGAATTATCGCTGTGTTTTTCGCGAGTCGAAGAGAACCCATCCGAGAAAAGCTCTCCTTTTGTGCGTACTTCTGAGATAGGATGAATAAGGACGGAGGAGGGCGGAAGACGTAGGAGAAAGAGAGAGGAATATGGAAGGGAGAGAGAGAGAAGGAAGAACGGAGTACGGAATACAAGGGGCCGCCTCTCGTTCGCTTTCACACGCCTCAACTGATTCGCCGATGCTGTCGTTGTTGTGCCCTCTCCATTGTCGAACAGGAGGCGTGCAGAATTCCAAGGACAAAAGGAGGCCACAGGGACAGCAGATGGAAGAGTTCGAATTCTCCTCTTTCCCCTTCCACTGGTCACACCCAACGCCCCGTCATAAATCATAACATTCCCGCCCTCCGCCGTCTTCCATCTACACGAACTCCAACGTCAGGGAAAAGCACCTCAATTTCGGTCATTCTTCATCGACGTGCGGAATAACCGCGCACCCGAGGCTGCCCTGTCCCCTCCCCAGCTATTTTCCAATTCCCCCCCATCGCGTCATATGGATCCACCTAACCCCTTTCCCTGGGGGATGAGATTTCAATTTCACGCGCCGTTTTTTATATAAGGTGAAAAGGAGATGGAGGACCCGAAATCGAACGGATGGGTTCGCGTTGATAGACGTGGACGGTTAAAAGCGATGGGTAAAAGTCTTGCGGAACTATTCAATACACTTCTTCTCCTCTCCCCCCTTCCTCAAAAACGTCTCGCAGAAAATTGCTCCTAGGACCCTCTTTCTGCAAGAAAGGCAAAGCCTTCTCATCCCAAAACCAATCCTCAATGGCCCCTCCTCCTTCTCTACGCCCCCCCCTTCCCCCTCCTCCCCCCCGTGCCTACTCCACCTCCGGTCTCGGCGGCGCCCGGACACTAGTCCCTAGGAAAACGACCTCCGAAGGCCCCGAATCCGCCCATTTGAGCGGGAGACAGCCAATGGGACGGCACAAGAGAACGCTTCAAAGGGCAGGGCTGCCTTTCGAGGGAAGAGGAAGTCAGGCGAAGCGTGAGGAAGGAAAGCCAGGAGGACGGGAGGGTACGTCCGAAAAGTGGAGGAAGCGCGGGGTTCTCTGTAAAAAGCAGCGGCTTCATGGAAAGCGAGTGATGCGGGAGGGGGAGGGGGGAGAGTGAAGTGACGCGTTAAGGGTAGACTAGGAGAAGGGGGAGGCTAGAGGGAGGAGAGGAAAACAATGGAGCATCTGCACTTTCAGAAAGAATTCTTCGCAAGATTGAATGGTAAGAGAAAGGTTTTGTCTAGAACGTCCGTTTCTCTTTTGGGAACGTCAAATTTGATCTTTTCGCATGTGTCGCAGATTTAAGACCGAATTTACAATTTCATTTTAGCATAGCAAAAATTCCATTAGATATTCATAGAATCTTGGCAGACTGTAAAAGAAGTTCATTGAAAGAATTCTTATGCGTAATTACTAGTTAAAAAAATACTTATGACTTAGATTTAAGAAAAAGAGAAATGTTACTCCCCATAATTACATTTTAGGGAATTTAAATTTATGTATGATTTTTGTCATTTTAAAAGCATTAATTTTATGGGTGAAATTTTCTTTACATTTGTATTTACACGATCTTTGCTGCATAAAAGTCAATTATATCAGTTGATAAAAATAATAGAAAAAATCTTTACAGAAAAAATCTTAATTATATTTTATCGAAAAAAATTTGCTTCATACTCATTAGACGTAGACCATACTCATAAAAAAATTTCTGCTATAATTATAAACAACTGAGCCAATTTTAACTAGATTCGATATTTCAACCATATAGCGCTTCCTAATTACGGATCTCTGGATCTCTATTGGCAGATTACGCCGAATCGTTAGAAAACATGAAGCGTAAATTTGGCGCCTGCCGCAGAGGACCTCTCCATTAAAAATCCGTTATACGACTAAACTTCGCCACTCGTTTAGAGCTAACGATCAAATGTTGTCATGTATTTAATCAAAAACCTTTCCCATCCAACCCTCGCTGGTAATCGAACTATCCGTCTTAGTTCCAGCTTTTCTTTCTAATTAAGTCTTTCCAAGAATTATGCGCCTCATTCTCGTCAATGGTTGCCCATCGCAACAGGCTCGGGGCCACATCCTAACTATCTCCACTCCCTGTTTCTCCCATTTCCCTCCTTCCGGTGATCCCTATTTGTTCGTATGCCCCCGTCCCCTCTCGTCCTCCACCACGGGCCGATTTCACCCCTAGGAAAATCCGCCTCATCTTGAGTTATTCACCGGACGTATTTCCAGTGTGAACTTCCCCTAATAATGTCTGTCAGGAGATTGGAGATATCTCCATTCACGGAGGATAATAATACCCATTATCTGCACCCCGCCCACCAAGACGACCCCACCCTATCTCAACCTCCAATTCTCCCCTCTCGTGCTGCTTCTCCTCACTCCGCTTCTCTCTCTCATCCTTGCTCACATCAGCACTTTCATTCCGCTCCCATCTTCGCCCACAACTCCATGCAATGTTAAGCCATTATATTTTTAACAAAATGCAAACAGCCTCTACTCTTGAAGCTAAAATAAACGCCATCAAGGTTCCACTGATTCCATATATGTATATTTAAGTATTCAGGAACCATTAGGCAAATCTCTTTACTATTATTAATTTCTATTTTTAAACCTGTTAGTTACTGTTGCAATTACTGAGTGAAATAATATTTTTCAATTAGACAAACAGTTTCTTTGTTTTTATCAACACAGAATTGCTTATGCCACAAATAATATTGGTCTGACATCGGATGTAAGATTTCCTATCTCTCCAGGTGCTAAAATCATGAGAAAAATCAAAAGTCAATGACTTACAATCTAGATATTTCAGTGAATACTGATAGCATCGCAACAAAATTACACTCCTTTAAACGTAACAAATACTATCAACAGGCAGATATTTTCAAAGGTATTCCCTAATACTGTAGCTCAACTTCAACGGCGTAAATGTCGGGAATTTACTGATGAAAATGGAGAATGGTAATGATAGGGACGACAAGGGCTTCGAATGAGAGGAGAAAATAAATACGAAAAACACAACGTTAAGGGAAACGACTGGAAAAGGAATGGGGAGGAGAAAGAGAGCACCTCCTACTCTCCCAACGAGAATCTCTTCTCCTTCACGCACGATTGAACGAAGTCCTGATTGGCGGATGGGGAGCAGAGGGACACGTCCGTGAGGAGGGAGAGTGGAAGGTTTAAAGGGAGGAGGGTGAGGAGAGAGCGTGAGAGAAAGAGGAAGGGGCATGGTAAGGGGTAAACAACCCGAGGAGGCGGAGGCGTGGAAAAGAAGGCGGATAGGACGAGGAGACGGTGGTGGTGGGGGCGGATCGGAAGAAGTATCCGTGGGCAATGTATGCGGAAAATAGGAGGAGGAGGAGAACGCGAGGAGGGCTTTTGAAGTTGGGAGGGGACGAATTGAAGGCTGATGGTCAGGGGCGGAGATGATGGTCTTCCGAGGGGCTCTTTGTCTATGGCCAACAATGCGCCTAAAGAGGAGGTTACGCGCGAGATGATAGAGAAAGGGGGAGTGGAAGAGGCACGAGAAGCAAAGAAAGGGTGTGATGCACCGTTCGCGGGGGATAAGGAGGCGTGGGGAGAGTGGGGATGGAAGGCAAGGTAGGAAGGAAGGAGGGAGGTAGGAAGGAAGGAGGGAGGGAGAAAGGAGCAGGCGATAATGGAGATGTGCCCAAGGGCCGCGATCATGTCTTCATTACGTCGGCCAGACGGAATTCCGAGCGGGGAGAAAATGGTGAGAGGAGGGTGAGATGGAGAAGGGAAACGTAGCGTGCATCACGAGAAAGACCTTTCATCTTCGCTATTTTAACGAGGATCTCTTATACGAACTATGTTATTTAAGAGATCACAAAAAATTGTTAATATGCGAGGTGGAGGAGAAAGAAGCATCGATCGAGCGTAATTGAGTCAAAAACCATGAAAAGCGATGTAGAAAATATTGAAGGAAAGAGTGGGGGAAAAAAGAAGAAGCGGTGGACGCAGGGTGCACGAAGTGGGTTAAAGTCGAAAATCCAAGGAAATTCCCACTTTCGGGCAAAGTTAAAAGAGTTTTGGGAGACGAGAGAGAGAATTAAGTTGATTCTTGGAGATGGGACTAAGGAAGAAGTAGGGAGTCCAACCGACATCGGTTACCCTCAAATCCAGCCTAAGTGGGCCAATTTTCCCACCCGGGTACCCCGGTATGGAATAGTGAGGCTAGAGAGAGAGAGACCGAAGGAGAGTGAGACACTCCCGCGGCGTCGTAAAATTACGTCGAGTTTAGGGCGGCATAAATGACTCCATCCTGACTCCCTGCCATGCCCTGTTTTTCTCCTTTCTCCCACTCTCTCTCTCTTTCTCTCTCCCTCTCTCTCCACGGCGTCCCTCTCGCGATGTCTTGAGCGCCGGGGCATGTCTCTCTCCCTCCCGCTCCCTCAGCGGGAGAAGGAGTGAACCTATCGAAGGAGAGGAGCGTGTAAGCGCCGCGGCACGGGGGGCGCCATAAAAACATGTTTATGGACTGCGGCGTCGGAGCGAGAGGAGGTTTTCGCGGGAGGGGCTTCATTACTCGGGAACAACGCGGCTAAAGGAGGAGCGGTATCTCTTCCTCTCTATCTATCTATCTATCTCGCTCTCTTTATGTATCGATCTCTATTTTTCCGTGTCTCATTACCTTCCTCCCTGAATCTGCTTCTGTTGAAGAAAATTTGTATGTAGACTACAATGTTCCACCAACTCCGCCCATCGACAGGCATATTGTTTAAGGAATGAAAAAGAGGCCGAATCGATAAAAGGATATTTCTTGCTGAGAGATAAGAAAACATCGATTAACCGAAATACAGCCTCAACAGTTTTCCTTTGAAATCATTTAAAATCTTATAGCTAGTAAAATTAATCTAAAAATCAGTAATTAACTTATATCAATTTAGAGAGCTTAAACTTGATAGAGATTAATTTTTATTGTTAGTTAGCGCGTCATTTCTTTTTAGAATAACGTATGCAATATTTTATAAAATTGTAAACTGGTATTCCGCGGGAGTGCAAGGATCTTCAATTGCTAACTGATTATAATTTAAAATTATCACCCACCGATTTATTAGCAAATAGCATGAAGGAATTGAGGTAATATATAAGTCATTGCTTCACGCTAATTTGGATTTCATTTGTTTTATGGTTCCAGAGATGGGAATTCCGGGATACGCTTGGCAGCACACAAAGCTCATGCTGACCCTAATTCATCTAATTCATGAATGCACGAACTAAACAACTTTAGAACATATTTATGACGAGTGAATGCTTTGCGGAAAAGAACAAGATGTAAACAATGAAACAACGTTAGGTGCTACGGTGACAGTCACTCAATCGTTATCAATTGATGCGCAGCGAGTCAAAATATTCTTACAAAGCGATAATTTGTATTGGCTATAGAAGAAAAACGAATCTATTCTTACAACCTATCTGCAATAATTTTTCCGGGTATAGCTCAAATTCATAACATGATGCAGGGACAAAGATAAAAGGGCTGAACGATGTGAGAATAACCTTTCAATTGCTTCTCCCTTTCCATTTCTTGCGCTTATATCAGCAATGCTCACCGAACCATGTGATATTATTTGATCGTTGGGTAATTTTGGATCCCCTAACCCACGTCGTCACCCTACGACGCCATCCGAACCCTCTTCCACCTTCCCCACCGTTTGACCCCTGCCATCAAACACTTCTCCCCGCCACTTATCTGCCTCCGACCCCTTGCACTCCGGATGCCCGCGCTTCGGGGGTCTCCTCTCAGTCAAAGAAGGGTGCGAGGAGGTGGAAGAGAGAGGAAAGCTATGGACGGAAGGCGGGCGGGCACCGTGCCGAGAAGGAGTCCTCCCCACTCTCGCTGCATCCCCAGCAGGCCAGCAGCGCACCTCGTCCTCTTTGCGGCGAAGTGAGCCGGAGAAGACCCTCTTCGCCCCGTCTCCTGCCAGTAGGAGGTGGAGAGGAAACGCCCCTCTCCCCTTGTTTCTCCCGCTCCCGAAAACTCTCGATTCCTCTTCCCCCACCAAACCGAACCCTATTTCCGCCATGAATTTACGAGTGAGCCTCCCTTCCTCATTCCCCTGGCACGGCCTCTCCGCGCTCTTCACCCACCCGTGAAGGCTTGAAGGCAGTACGGGACCCAGCTGAGACTACTCCTATGCTTCCTCATCTTCCCCCATCCATCCCACCTTATTGTACTCTCTGCCAATTCCATGACACTTCCACTCTACCCGCCTATTCATTCGCTAACATTTTTTGCGGTTCTGTTGAGTTGTTGCCGAGAAACGTTGTAAAATAAGAAGAATAATACAATTTTAGACGGTTGTGAATTTTCAATGGCTTGTATCAGCTATTGAACAGGATTGACTGAATTTTGCTGCAAAATTACTAGGTAATAAAATGTTTCTCTGGCGAAGCTATAGCATAGAAAATAATTTCGTATATATATATACAATTACAACGCAGTTTTTGTTTTGGATTGTAATATTATTTGCATTAAAAAGAAAGTGATTAAATGTGTACTATTTTTAACGAACGTGATCCAAAGAATGAAAATACGTATAAATTAATAGTTGGGAATCTACCACAAATTGTGAGAAGTGGGAAAAGTTTGGAAGCAAAAGTTACATTTATTCGAACGTCCATCGCGATCTGACTCCTTCAAAATGAAAACAGACCGAAAATTTACATTTATGCCAGCCGTCTTCTATCTACTGATAAAATGAGCTTTTATCCCTAGAAGATAGTTGATTTCTAAGAAAGGATAATAGAAAACAGAGCGACTAAAAGAATAGAAACGCAAACAAAGGAAGTTGAGTTGAGAATAAAGGAAAAGAGAAAGGAGAGCTGAGGAGGATCTTTATTATATCTTTCTTTCCCAACCAGAGTCCCTTTAAGCATGCCCATCGGTCTCCCCCATCATCTAAGCCTTCGCAATCCTACCTCCTCGCTCCATCTTTTCCGAATCTCTTTCTCTTATTCTTGGGTCCTCTTTTATCCCTCGCAGCCTCTCTCTAGTTGTCCCTCCTTTCCACCCACAGTCTATTCATTTCCTTGAACCTGGATTGTCAAGTATGTCCTTGTCCCGACAATTGTGTGCATTGTTTCGTGTACCCGTATAGTTTCACCATTTGAAGTGTTGGTCACGCAATTAAGTTCTTGGTTTCGCACGTTTTTCCGTTCACTCTGAATCGAGAGAAAAATTCTGCCATGCTCACCTAGAGTGGGATTCTAACCCTTCTGTTTTACTGCCAATCGAAGGCCAAGAATAGGAAAGTGGTAATATAGCTCTCTTCGATGAATCCAAATTATGATAAGCGAAATCAGTTGTCCTTCCTGGGATCATAGAATTTTACAGCTAAACCGGGGGCGGATTCGATCAGTTGTGTCATTGGTGCTCTTGTTTCCCGGAAAAACAAGACACTGGCTTATGTATGCACTTATTGTATAACTCGTTGAACATTGTAGGGATTCAGGGCCGTCTTGATGAGGGGGCTGGGAGGGCAGTCGCCCAGGGCTTCGCGCCTAAGGGGGTCCCGTATCTATTGGGCTCCGCGCTTGAAGTTGGCTTACGAACTTACTCTTACTTGCAAGTATTAGTAGATAGATGTAACGAGCGTGGAACGCAAAAACATTGCTCTACATTATTGTTATAAGAAAGATCTAATTTTTCTGAGTATTAGATAGCTACAGCCTCGCCCTGGGCCCCGCGGATCCTAGAGACGGCCCTGTAGAGATTAATGCGATGATCCTTCTGAAAAGATCCAATGATCCTGGAAAAGAACGCATACAATAGAGGCGTTCTTGTTTTTTTTTTAAGAAACTGGCCATTGATCTCATCACTCCTCTCGTGGTGGAACGGTTTCAAATATAAACTTTACCTCCTCGACTTCTTGAGACGATTCACAAAATTGTGAAACCGGACCTATCTCAATAAACATTGGCCCTGAGGAACGTTTCATCCGGAAGATGTTCTTTTTGTCCTAGATGTCGGGACCAATAAAGCCAAACATCATGCTTGTTGTGTAACAAGTTCATTTGGTAAGACAACCCGAAAAGTGTACCCAGACTGTTCAAAGTAATTTTAATTTGACTTATTCATACATTTTCTTTTCTTTGGTTTTTTTAGTTTGTTTGTGTTTTATATCTATAATATGGGCACTGACCCTGCAGCCTACGGCGGCTAAACCCCTCCTCGCTTCGTTCGGACCTCAAAGCTCCTCGGACTTTGATGGATATTTTCGATTTTATAGCCTCGAAATTAAAACCATTAATCTTTCATCTATAAAACCGTTTTTGTCTGGTTTGTATCTCAATTTGAAGTAACTTAAAAAATTATATATAGAATTGAATCCCATACTTTTCTTAGGGGTATTGAAATGGAAGAATGCGGTCAAAAAAGACCCCCTCAAGATGCAAATTTTTAAAATTTTCGATTTTTCCCGTTCGTAGTAACCTATAACTGAACAGTTGCCAAATTTCAGATCTCTAGCCCTTCTAAAAGTACCACAGAATAGGAAAGGGAAACCTAGGATGTACATACACAACATTTTGATATGTATTACCTATAGAGTAAAATGAATCGAATATATGAATTGGGATAAAGTATTTTTTACTTGTGATATCCCAGTACTCCGCCTAGCATAAGTGTATCTTTAAATATGGGTAGAAATCTCTGGTTAATGAATTCTAAATAAAATATAGCAGAATTAATAAATTTGTTTTATTCAATCATTTCTCCCTCTTTGCCTGTTATCGACCGCCCTCGCAAAAATTGTTCTCTTGCAGAGAAACACGCTACCCGTCTAATGGTCTCGCTTCATCAAAAGGGAGGCAAAGGAGAGAGAAAAAAGCGGCCTTTCAAAAATGCACTGCGAATTCCTACCACTCTCGTCCACTTCCTCCTCTTCGACCTCTTTTTACAGGCCACTCACATTCTAACATGGACGCAACGCGCGCGCGTGATCGCAATATCGAAGGACATTCTGCGATTGTGACTTCAAATAGACCCTGAAATTTTTCCCCACCCGCGCAATGCGACTTTTTCCTCTCCCTCCCATGCGTTGGAATTCATTTTATATTTTAGGCATACCCTTCGCTTTCCAACCTGACCAACCGCCACGTGATAAGAGATTTATATAAAATTCGGTTAACAGGAGCCACGCATGCCTGAAGCCTCCTCGAGCGGATAGGCGTCTAAATAGCGACTCCGGCGCCGCCGGACGCCCCACGCACGCCCGCATGCCTATTCCAACTCGCGGACCGCCCCTGCGTCCGTCCCCACGCTCTCCGCGGTATCCTTCCTCCTCCACCTCTTTGCCAGTCCACGTTCATCCAAAATTCCGCGGCACTAACTCCTCACGCTTCACCAGCACCCTCATGCTCCCCAATCCGGTTCCCCCGCAAGCGTCCCGCCCCCGGGCAAAGCGGCGCCGGTAAATCCCTCGCGGGGGATTTAAAGCAACGCGCGCCGGTGATGCATCGTTCTGGATGCCGGTGTAAAGCGTCAAGGCGTCTGCGCCGCGAGGGAGGAGGGAGGGAGAGATTAGGGGGAGAAGGGAGAGATTGGGAGGAGAGAAGGAGAGATTGAGGGAAAGAGGGAGAGAGGGAAAGATTGGGGAGGAGAGGGAGAGATTGGGTAGGAGAAGGAGAGATTTGGGAGGAGAGAGAGAGATTTGGGAGGAGAGAGAGAGATTTGGGAGGAGAGGGAGAGATTGGGGAGGAGGAAGAGATTGGGGAGGAGAGGGAGAGATTGGGGAGGAGAGGGAGAGATTGGGGAGGAGAGGGAGAGATTGGGGAGGAGAGGGAGAGATTGGGGAGGAGAGGGAGAGATTGGGGAGGAGAGGGAGAGATTGGGGAGGAGAGGGAGAGATTGGGGAGGAGAGGGAGAGATTGGGGAGGAGAGGGAGAGATTGGAGAGGAGAGGGAGAGATTGGAGAGGAGAGGGAGAGATTGGGAGAGAGGAGGAGATTGGGGAGGGATGTAGGATGCGTGTGGATCTGAGAGAAAGGACGTGGATGTATGGGGGGCGAGCCTTGTACCGAGTTGGGCGGGGGGTTTTTTGGATAGACTTTTAGGTGAATAGGAGGGAAAAGGGAGAAACATGGAAAACCCGGCGCGCACCCTCTCTTTTGTCCTCCACCGACTTCCTCCCTTCGCCCCCTTCCCTCACCTTCCGTGTCCGGAAGCGGTACGTAACTTCCTCTCCCTATATATGCTTTCTCCAAGCGCCGTAGATTCCAACGCTTGGTCTTTCTATCATTTTCGTTTTTCTACGATTGATACTGGAGAGAACACACCATTCTTTCGTAGATGAATTTTACCGAGAAATCGCGTGAGGAGATGAATGGATACCATCCCGAAATCCTTTTATTCGCGACGTTCCTCGTCATGCGAGTTGACCAGGTGCTCGTTTCGTCTGCCTTCTTTCCGACATTTTATTTTTATGCAGGGAAATGCAGCATCCGTGCTCCCCATTCGAGTCCAATACCGTTTCAATGTTGTTCCCAGTCATTTGTAAATCCTGTCGTGTATCAAAATGGCAGAACAGATTGTTGAGCTGGATGGACAATTGGCCGTAGATCTCTTGCGCAGTTTGGAGCTTACCGCTCAGACGAAACGGTGGCGTGGAATTAATCCCGACATATTGTAACAATATTTACCCTTCTATTTTGTGCTCTTCTTGGCGAATTTTCAAATACTGAAGCACAAACCTGTTTTGTCTGCAGTAAATATATTGGTTTAATTTTTTTGACACAATAATTTATAACATGAATACAAATCCTGGAGACACGCGTTCAGTTGCCAGTCAGTAAATCTTGACACAAAATTTTATGGTTTACTTCATTTCGTATAGTGTTATCGTTATAATTATTATAGGAATGTAAATATTGATACATTTTAAAAAATCTAAATATTGTCCTAAATCTTTATTTCTTAAAAAATTAGGAGCTCTTTTTTAATATATGAAAAGGTCTTTCCACATTTTTTCATAAGAGATTATAAATATTTTTATGCCCATTACAGCATTGCTTGAAATTTGTATGTAAAGTTGAAAGGAGATAGGAAAAGGGCTAAAACATTAACTTTTTATTACCAAGAAAAAAATTAAAACATTATTGTATTTTTGGGTAATAAAACAAATCACATATTAGATCGCAATAAAAATTACTTTTTCCAACTTTCTTCTCTTTTTGTAAATAAAGTGTAAATTTTAACATTCGTTTTTATTTACATTATGGAAACTTTCCACAAAATCGAGCCTTCCCAAGTGGAATTTGTTTTATCTCGTTCTTCATTTCACTGAATAAAATGCCATTTTTTAATTCTTTCTTTATCTGTACATCACTTCTCCTGTATCCCACCCTCCCATTTCCTATTTAAAAGCTATACACCATTTAAAGCATTCCATGGTATCAGAATTTCTCATTGATATAATCTTTCGAACGAATTTTTAAGCTATTTCGACTTGGGTTCAGATTCTTTTTGAGAAAAACCTACTTAATTCTAGCAACTGTCCAAGTCTCAAGTTCGTATCTTAGTACCAATTTAATAAAATAATATTGTGGATATAAACGTTGACGCAGTGTATCTCTTGTGGAATAATTTTTATTTGAAAACAAAATACACCATAACTATTCCACATTTAAAGATTTTCCAATATTTTTTGTTTTCACGTTTTCATCTACATACCTGCCAAGTTTTAGGATCTCATTTTCTCCGAATCTACTACTTTCACACTGGTGTGAGGCACGCACGTAGCTGCACTACAAAATAAATATGTAGGATTAAACTTTGTCACATTGAAAACATTTTAAGCTGAATAAAATAGAATAACGACCAATTATATTCATTTTTCAACTGAAACATAGTATTGGGGCACGTGGCGTTTGCAAAACAGTATCCACACTTGCCGGAAAGTTATTCCTCAATAGTTTTTATGATAAAAAGAATATTGCAATAAAATGAAATCCAAATGCGCTAGCAAGGTTGAAGGAAATGTGTCAGCAAAAAATAAAACTTATACAATATGGAGGGAAGTTGAGACTGGCATGGACCACGGAGGGACGTGGTGTTGCTGTGGGATGAAATAGAGTGGGAGAGGGTAGAAAGGGAGAACCCAAGAAACGAAGTAGATAGGGAAGGAGAGATGAGGATGTAGAGCGTTGGAGTTGGCAGACGTGCGTTTCCAAAAATGGAAAATAATTCTTTCAGAATAAATATCGATCAATGCAGGTTTTCAAAAAGCAATCTATTGGTACTTTAGTGACTCTCACATGAAGACTGACAGTTATTTACTTAGTAACACCGATAATCATGCAAGTATTTCAAATTTCCTATGGAATTTACCAAAACTACTACTTCTAGCAAAGAAGAAAATTAAAGCATTTTATCTTTAACATTAGTTTTATTTATATTAGGTCTTTCTATCAAATATAATGGAATGATCCTATTCAGATGCCTTCCTAACCCACACATTCCAATACATTTGCCTTCACAAGCGACACGAATAAATCTCTGAAGACGATCGTGGTCTTTAGCGTGCTGAGAGAAGAGGAACAAACTTGAGATTCTGTACCGTCAAGCACTCGCAGATAAATGAAATTTCCGATGTCGGCCTAAGGGACAAAAGCTCATCCATCTAAGGGTAGCTAGGGAACGGGCACATCTGGTCCCAATCTTTCTCTCCTCTTCCACCCCACGCCCGTCCCCGGCTCCCATGCATCTACGGGGGGAGGACCAGAAGAGAGGAACGAACCGCCTCCCCCGTCACCCTACCCCCACGGAAACCCCTCCTCCGACCTCGTCCCCTTATCCCCTAGGCTCCTCCCACGCGAAACATTCGAATTCCTTTCCCCCATCACGTACCCCCTATCCGTCTCCTTTACCCTCCCACCTAAAACTCCCGTCTTCCTTTTTCTCTCCCCCGATCCCTCCTTCCCCCGCCACTCTCCCAGGGTAACTTAAATCCCGCTTCCCCGCCACCACATTAGCTCCCACCCCCGCCGCCCTCCTCCGCTCCTCCCTTCATCTGTTTCCCAGGGAACACCCCCACGACCATGCTCCACCCCGCACACCCCTCCGCCACCTTTCCCAGACTCCAAAGACCCTCCATCCTCCAAAACTAATTCCCTTCTCTTTTTCTCGTTTCTCCTTCTCCGTCTTCTGGGCTCACTCCTTGCATACAACTCTTTCCTATTTATCTCCCTCTCGCTTCCTCCTTCTCGTCTGCCTCCTTCATAGCCCATCCCCACTCCCTCGCTTTGCGTCTTTCACCTCCCTCCAGACTCTCTTTTTCTCTCCTACTCCTTTTGTCGTTTTCTTTTTAAAATACATCCATTCTCTGATGGCAGCTGTTTCCACTCCACCTTCCTCGCTCTCACCCAACCTTTCTCCTCTAACTTCCATTTCTCCTTTAACCTTCCAATTTCTCTAGGTAAAAATTATTCCCAAATTCTAAATCATGCGATCTTTTGCCGCTTTAGCCCTCTTCTTACATTCGAGGGAGATAAACGCGGAAAGCGCAGACAGGTTTGCATATCATTTCATGCTATCTGAGTGATTCAGGTGCATATAAAAATCTCATTGCAGAGGGAGAATAAGAACCAGGAGAAGATGAAGGAAGAAGAAAGAGAGAAAGGCAAATGCGAAAATGGAATGTAGAAGCCAGGTGTACATAGAAAAGCGATTCCTTCCCGCCTGCAATTACAGGGTACCATAAAATAATTCAAAAAGGACTCACTCGGCTGTTTGGGGGAAAAAATAGTGCGCGAGAACTGCTGAGATGGACGTCGGGATAAAATCGAAAAAACTCGCGTGGTAAGAAATTTGTAAAGGGGTCTGTCTTTCGAGTCTCAAAATACGTGATAGAGTTGCGAAAGGAGACTTCGAAGAGAGTGGGGAGGGAGAAGAAAGAGAGGAATAACCTCCATCTCTCTCCCTTTCCTTTCTCCTCTCTCTCTCTCTTCCGTTCCCTCTCTTTTACTTAGAAATATCCTTCCGGTCTTTTTTTATTAATCATAAGTCAGACAAAAAAGGGGAAGAAATAGGGGTGAAGGAAATCAGTGGGAGTGCGGGGAGGTCAGCGTGGAAGGGGAAGAAGAAGAAAGGAGCGGAACGGAGGAAGTGGGAAGTCCGGATTGGGGAGGAAAAAATGGCCGCAGTCGAAATGAATTGCTTCCTTTCTCGGAACCTTACAGGGATCTTGGGCAAGCATGATAGAGGGATAAGCGAGAGCGCAGGTGTATAAGGGTGTCCGTACGGATAAGGGAAGGAGAGTTATGGAGAGAGAGAAATGGGAAGGAGAGGCGATAGGAGGGAGTGAAGCAAAGGTTTGGAAGGGCGAGACGATGAAAAAGGGCGCGAGGGCAATATGTGGGGTATTCCTCGGACAATTAGCCATCATAAACGCCTTTCATAAGGGCCTCTCTATCACTCCTCTCCTTCTTTCGTCCCATCCAACTTCCGGAATAACTGCATAGTCACAGTGGTGGGGAAGAAGAGGGCTGTTTTGAGCGCGGATCACCTCGATTCCATCGACGCTCGCTGTCGAACCGCATTCTTGACGAATGGGGGGTGTGGATCACCGGTTGAGAGGGTGGGTAAGGGGGGTAAATGGGCGGGGGATGCGTTTTTCTTCGCTATCTTCCGTGTCGCCGTGACTCGGTGCTGCCTTCGTGAGCGGCTTCGCACCTCTTTATTCTATGCCCCTCTCTCTCCTCCATGTCGTCTCCGTAAATCTGCCAAACTCACGTGTGCACGCGCATATTTCTTCCCGCACTCGGGAAAGCAGTCGCGATGATGGTCGGAGGAATGCGAAAATGAGGAAAGATTTTGAGCTGTATATGAGGCTAATGAGTTTGCTTCCATCCTCTCTGAATCACGGACGAAAGAGCGCCACTGCCACTATTGCAGTGCCCTTCTGCATTTAATACAATTTTTCATTAAAGAAAAAGAAACCCACGATTTTACATCTTATTTACACTTGTAGTTCCATAAATATGCAACATTACGTTTGAATCCGAAGTGGATTATTGTTATTCTTTCTCGATGATTGTTAGAATGGAAAGTCTTTTAATGGTATGAAAAAATACAAACATTATTCTTTCTATAAAATAATTTTTCTTTCATTTTTTATTAATTCACATTTGAATTGCTTAAATGATAGCACAAAAACATTTAAGTTATCATATAAGTATTTCAGATTTCTAGTATGAAGTATTTCGGGGAATTTATAAATGTGTAAAAAATAGGGACACCACTGTGATTATTTTCTTGACTATTATGAGCTTATATTTTCACGTTGAAGTCGGTCTGTCTGTTCACTTGCTTAAATTAAAATTGTGACGAAACTCTAAATGATAAGGAACTGAAACTCGGGGGATAGATTACTGTACTACTGTTATTTGTTTTCCTCAGTTTTGAGTTTTGAAATATTTAAATTTCGGAATGGCGTCCATTTAAAATTTTGTTTTTTTATCTCTCTGGAGGTGTAAAAGATGGAAAGCTGTAACCTTGAGCGTGCATTTACGTATTAATGCCACTTATCCATGAAAAGTTTGAGAAAAATTCAACAAGAAAGTCGTAATTTATTTTGAACTTTGAAAATTTCTTATACGGTTTAGTTTTTGTCAACGCAAACAATCTTTGTAGTAACTGAAGTAAAGAAGATCTACTATAAATACAAAAATATCATTCATTTCTTTTCGTGTAGACACAGAACATAGTAAAGGAAAGGAAATGGATTATCTAGGATGAAGAAATAAACAAATATATATGTTAATTTTTCTTTTGTACTAATCAAGTTCTTTGTAAGCGAAAAAGAAAGGATATTTTAAGAAGGAATGAACTTGTTTCGTTACAATTACTTAAGTAAAGTACATTTTAACTAACTTTCGATTGTTTTACTTAAACCTCAGAAGGTATAAAAGATGGAAAGCTGTAACTTTGAGTTTACATTTTCACATTGATCCCACTTTTCTTGAAGAGTTTTAAAACTTTACAGAAGCGGATAGGGAGAGGTTCAAAATTTTAATACAAATTAAATGCGTTCTAAACTTTCAAGTCATTTTGGAAGTATCAATTACCCAAAAAAGTATATCTCTATGTAAAATATATGTTTATGTAAAATCATGATGCGCAACTTAGCTATTACGCCTCTAATTTAAACGCTAACCGTACGTTCACGTTGTAACCCTATATAAAATTCTTGTGTGTGTGTGTATTTCTGGCTAATCAATCAGTTGGATTTTATGGCCATAACTCCTTACACACCAGAGACACAAGTACTCCTAAGGACGCATCGCTGACTTGCGTGGTCTCCTCAACTCACAAAAGTAGGGGACGGGACGACCCCTGGTTGAAAAATCCGACCTCTGCCACCCCGTCACTGTCACTCCCGTATAAAACTCTATTGACCGAATATGACGCGGTATAACCATATGAAAAATAAAAAAACGCGCTAATTTAACTATTCTCAGGGATTACACTCTACTTGTTTTTCTATCTAAACAGATATTTCAATTACATTTTAAATCATCTCGTTGACTATGGCAGTGCTTCCCAACCGGCGTGCCGTGGCGCAGTGGTGTGCCGCGAAACATTGATGGACACCAGAAAAAGTCCCGTTAGGCCGACGGTACCCCTGGATTCTTACATCATTTTAAAGAAGTTATGTTGTTTTTTATTTTGGCGAAAAATCTGTTATATGAGTTCTTTTATTCAAACAATTATAATTATATCTATAAGCCCAAATCCCAGCGAACTAGATGATATAGCACTTGTTCGAATTCCTGAGGAGTAGTGCTTCAAAGAGCATTATTTATTCTGCAAATAACTTTCAAAACAAACAAATGGAGAAGAAATCTTTATGGTGATTAATGAATACTTTGAAACAAACTAAATTTCGTGGAAAAACTGCATAAGTTTATGAACTGACGGCGCTGCTGCAACGACAGGAATGGTCAAAGGCATGTCATCCAAAGTTCGATCTGAAAACCCTGAGATTCAAATAATACACTGTTTTATTCATAGAGAAGCTCTCATGCCCAGTAGTTTGCCTCCAGATTTAAGATCCACATTAAATGATATCATAAAAATTGTGAATGTAATAAAATGTAGACCGCTTTAGTCGCGTCTTTTTTCAATTTTATGTGAAGAGATGGGATCAGAGCATCAATCATTGCTTTTTCATAATGAAGTTCGTTGACTGTCGAGAGGAAAAGTTTCGTCGAGAGTCTATGAGCTGAAAGAAGAATTAAAAATATTTTTTCAGAATAACTCCCAGTATACAGATATTTTGGAGGACAATAATTATTGCTTGCAAAAATGGATTACTTAGCTGACGTATTTGAATATCTTAATGAACTTAATCGAAAATTGCAAGGACCGCATGAGGATATTCTAACTTGTACTGGCAAAGTTAATGGGTTCAAAGCCAAAATTCAATTTTGGAAAGATGTCATGAAAAATGGTTCACTTGCAACGTTTAACCGGTGTCGCAGCTCAAATCCAAAAAAATAACTACTAGAACTTGTAGAGGATCACCTATGAATGCTAGAGGAAAAGCTTAATCACTACTTTGAATTAACTGAAACGAAGAAGTTCGAATGGGTTCGAAATCCATTTGCATCATCATCAGAGCATTTGAGATTTGATTTGTTAATGAAAGAAAGGAAAGAGCTATTAGACTTAAAAAACGATCGCACCCTTGAAGTTCAGTTTAATAATATTCCATTATGTCAGTTCTGGTTAGTTGCAAAAGAGGAGTTTTCATCGATCGGATAAAAAGCTATAAATATTCATTTACCATTTGCTACAACCTACTTGTGTGAACCAAGTTTCTCTTCGATCATCTTTAAAAAGTCTCGATCATGGTGTTTCGCTATCGAGCATAGACCCTGATATGAAACAGCTATGTTCAAACAAACAAACTCAAATATAATTAATGAGGTCAGGCTCAACTTTGTGGAATTTACTCATAATGAAAAGATAACTTTGTAGTTTTATCACCTGATGATGCTACGATCGTAGTGAAACCGTTCGTGTTATAAACTAACTCAAGTATCTCATTAAAATGCGGAAGTACTAAAAGTATTTACTTGATGTGAAATATTGCATTTCTCGTATTTTACATTGCATTGGCATTGGTATGCACAAAATTTTTATTTTCACTTTCTCCATATGGGAGAAAATAGTGTTTTCATGAAAAAATCGACTTCGAGATTTCAACGGATATACACGTTTTGAGGTCCCCTGAACACGTTTTGACCATTTTCTCGATGATGTCTGTGTGTGTGTGTGTGTGTGTGGAAAAAAAAAATATATATATATATATATGACAGCTTTATTGTGGGTAATCTAATATTTTCCCATGTAGTGCATTGCTTAAGAGATATTTTATATTTTTAGCTGCCACCATCACGCCACCTACCGAAGACTATTGTTAACAATTGACGCTTAGTTACGTCTTATTAACACTCTATTTTCTTTTCTTGATTGTTGGAGCTTTGTGGCTATATCCAATATCAGAAGTCTATGGTTTGAGTTTATTTCTGTTCTTTGTAGTCTAAAATTTTCTCGCAGTTTTTAAAAATATTTATCATTATGTAACCTATTTGAAATTTTTAGAAATACTACAGATATGGAGAAAGTCATGTGGTGGCCGTAAAGAATTTTGTCATAATATTATTATTTGCATAGTTTTATACGACAATACTTCTTTTACATATTTTAAACTTGAATTTTGTATTTTTTACATCGTAATTATATAAAATGCCCTAAATTATTTTATGACAATTTCACTCAGTAAAATCTTGACAATGTTGTTTATAGTTGAGATATATGAACTATATCGCATAAGTCCCTTTATAAGTGGTAGAGGATAAGTGGATCAGATATTTTTATTCCTTTTGTGTGTCCGTTTCGTGCATATGACTGTATAAGACAGTATGAAACGCATTGTTATGCAAAAAGATTTAAAAGAAAGCTCTTAAAAATTGTAGTCTATTTATGTTTCAGTTCGAAATAAATGTTGTTTCTTGCAATATTGGTGCTGATTATTTTAAATACATTTGGTGTGCCGCGAGCTGAAAAGGTTTGGGAAGCACTGGTCTATGGAGTCTATTTAAATTTCAAGAACTGGTTTGGGAGTTGGTTCCATATAATTAGAAATTCTAAAATCTCCAAAACTATGACAAACTTACGCCGGGGTGGCTCGTAGGAGTTAACAACAAAACGACTTTCACTTTAATTAAATACAGCAACCTTTAAAATCAGAGAGCACAAATGAAAGGGACTACCGTTTTGGGTTTGCTTCGGATTAAGCTCGTCACCCTTTCGCTTCGCGCGCTTATAAATATTTAACAGATTACGCTATGCACGGGGAGTTTCCGACATTTCTTGTTCTTTTTCGCTTTATTCGTTTATGTTGTCGCCGTACCACGCACTTTCAGTCTTGCTCCTAGTCGCTGACCGATCCTCTCTCTTTCTTTCTATACATCCACTCCATCATTCTCTCTCTCTCTCTATTCCCTGGTTCGCAGGCGGTTGGTATCTCTTCATCTCAAAGACCCTTCTTTCCGCTCCGGGCGTCCTTAGCCCACGTTCCTGATATCTTCCGCTGCCAGTCTCTTCTTCCTCTCCCGCGTCGTGCTCTCTTCCTTATCCCTTACTCTCCCTCTCTCCTCGTCGCTCGAGTCCATCCTTATCCGCGAACCTCCCCATGTACTTCCTCCTCCTCCGCCCCCTCTCCTACCTGCTCTCTCCTCTCCTCCTCCTCCTCTTCCCCGACGCTGAAAACCAGCGAGAAGACCCCACCATGGACTCTTCATGCAATTCAAAGCAGGCCTAAGATAAATTGCTATGCACAATCTACTGGATTGTTTTTGCATTCAGAGAGGAGAGCGAGGGAGATAGATAGCGAGTAGAACAGAGAGAAAGAGAGAGGCAGAGGGAAGAAGAAGTGGCTGAATGTTAGAGTTAGAGAGGGAGAGGGGGGGGAGAAGGGCTGTAAAGGAGTTAGTGAGATAGAGAAGGCTGAGAGGGAGGGGCGATTGAAGTGGGGATTTTCCCGCGAGAGAAACCGAGGAAAGGAGAAAAGAAGGGAGAGGAGGAGGGGGAGGTATTGAGTTCCGAGAATATTGGGAGGAGTGGAAGAAGAGACTCCAAAAGGAGTTTCGCTTCGTGTTGGGTGTGCGCGTGCATTTGTGTGTGTGAGTGGGTGGACGAGTGGGTTGATAAGTGGGTTGGTATCTGGGTGGGTTAGGGTTTCAGCGAAGGTGGAGGAGGTTGGAGAGACCAGAGCTTGCGTGCGTGAGGGTGTAGTGGGTGGGACCGAGAGGTGTTGGTGTTTTTGGTTGGCTAAAGGACTCCCGAAGCCTATTCCCATCTTTCCGCCAAAGGGCCCGCGCCTTAATTACGCCTCGGCTGGAAGCAGATGTAAGAGGAAGCGAGGGGGCAACAAAGGAAGCGACGCGGGAGGGGGCGGGTGAACGTGTGTGGGGTGAGAAGGGAGGAGGATGCTGGGAACGGGAATCGAGCCAGAACTAACGGTCGGAAGAAACTCGAGAGCTCGAGAAGAAATGGTATATTCGCTTCATTAAATGCAGCGGAGGATTCGTTTCGGCTTTTCTCTAGTACTGAGGATTGTTCGAAATTTATTTGGAGCTACACGAGGAGGAGATAAATTAATAAATGTGAAAACTATGCTGCTCCAAATCTGTTTTCTGTGATGAAGTAAGATATGATTTTTGAAGAAAAAAGTTTTCAATGACAAACTGAAGCGTTAAAAAATCATACTAATCCATTGATAAATTTACGATTGCATTTGGATAGTAAATATTGTTCGCACCAATTTAATTTACCGTTTCAATCATCTGGAAAAAATATTCCCATTATGAATGCGCATTGAATAAATAATTGGATTTATTAAGCTAAACGGCCTCGCTGAGAATTTTAAACGGCCAGCACATATCGTTGCCGATAAATAACGGCAAATTTCGCATCAAATAAATTCTTGTTCATAATGGAGGTAGGTGATGTAATATGACAAAGTGGACCCATTTCTTGCAAGAGTCCCGGCGAGAAAAATCATGTACATTCACAAGTAGGCAAGCCTTTCCTTATCTCGAAAGGAATGAGAGAGGAAGAGAAAGATTACAACGGTGTTCCATACACCAAAACGCGGCTTGGAGGAGGGCATGGAAAATGGATGAGAATACGAGTTCGCGGTGAGATGAGTGCAGAGGAAGAGAGGGGGTGGCTGCCGGGAGATAAGAAGAGGAAGGTTACCTCCTAGGAAACAATGGAAGAGAGGGGAGAAAGGTGGGACGGTGGGAGCCAAAAGGGATGAAATTACCAGGGGAAATGTGGAGTGCGGGGGCGAGGTGGAGTAGAGAGAGAGAGAGAGGGGGAGGGGAGTGCTAGGAGTTGCGTGTGCTGGGAATTCTTCAAGGGAAGGGAGGAGGGAAATTGGAAGGAAGAAGTCCCTTACTGTTTTCGGGTCTCGGAAAGGGATCTAAGAGGGGAGAATGGAAGGCGGCGGGGGAGTGTGAGGGGGGGGGGGGGAGAGGTGGGAAGGTGAGCAGGATGGATGAGGAAAGACGAGAGACCTAAGACGGATGGTGAAGAGGAAGCGAAAGATGGGGAGATGTGGGTGTGTTCTAGGGAGGGGGTGAGCATCCCGCCGACCGTGGGGGATGAACCGTATGAACGGTGGGGGAGGGGCGGTTTGGAAGATGGGGAGGGGTGAATGGGGCGCTGGGGGAGGGGAGGTGGATGGGAGTGAGGACGAGGGTGCGCAGCCACTGGTGAGAGAGCGTCTACTGGAGCTTTGAGCAAAAGAGGCGATAGGGAGAGAGGGGATAGGAAAAGACTACATGAGGATTTTTGAGGGAGGTAGGAAAAAGGTAAGAGGGATTGGAAATACTAGGAGTGGGAAGAATAGGAACACGGAGATGAGGGAAAGGGGAGAGGAAAATGACAGGGGAAGGAATCGAGAGAGTTCGGTGAAAATATGGCGGCATAGAACAAAAACGGGATTTCAGCCCAAGTGCGATGGTTTTTCCTAGGCGAAATGTGTGGGAGAGGGCGGGCGTGTGTGGTGAGAGATGGAGATAAGGGAAATGAGTGGTAGCAGGAGGGAGGAAGGAGGTGTGGCAGGATATTTCGAATGAGAGAGAGAGAGAGAAACCAAGAGTGAAAATACAGCTTGTAGGGCACATGATCTCTGTTCGAAGGAACTCATGAAAAAAGGGCAAGTGAGGGAGAGAGAACGAGAGGCAAACTGAAATTTGCATTTTATCACTGTTCTCTTCTTTCCGCATTACCAATTCACATGTATGGCTAACGGTGGCAAACCCACTTAGGAAATCAGTGGCGATTCCTTTATCTGTAATGCTGATTCATTTGCTTTCTCTCCTCCTTGTATTTATGGCTGACCTGTAAAAGCGCCTAATTACAGTTCGCTAATTTCAGTTTTTACGCAAAAATAGAGCGGGAAACAGTTTTAACAGCTATCGATATATTGAAAATTACATTTCTATGAAGTAATTCTCGTAGCGGAGAGTTGTCAGAAGATAGACAAAAACCTTGTAACCAAGTCGAACTCTATCAAATATTTCTTACTATTACTGATCATATTACCTAAAACTCTAAGTAGAAGAAAAGGTTACTATTTTAAGCAACTGATGCTCAAATCACAGAGAAAGACTCTTTATCAACAACCTCAACGCATCTCCCTTTACTACAATAATGGACCCCGTACTAATTCAAACAATCACAAAAATGGCTTCCACACCAAAACCAAACAGCGCTCTCATCTCGGAAAGGCAGTTAAGCATCCCTAGAGGGCCTCGGCATCAACATCACTGACCTAAGAGCGGTGGAAAAGGGAGCGTGGGATTGAGAAAAGGAGAGAGAGAGAGGGCGGGGGGAGGGAGAGGAAGAAAGCATCTCACCCTGGAAGATTGGACCATGAATAAAACAAGCCATTAGTGGGCCGCGAGGAGAGCAGAGGAAAGAGGGATTCTTGAGAGGGAGAGGAGGGGGCGAACGAATAAAGGGGCCAGAAGGGTGGAGGGATGGGAGAGGAAGGAACTACAGGGGAGGGAGAGCGGAGGAAGAAACAAGAGTGAGCGTGAAAAGGAGAAGAGATTGTTGGGTTGAGAAATGGAGGGAGGTGGGAAGGGGATTGGGTTGGAGGGAGAGGCAAGGATTTTGCGTTTCCTTTTTGTGAGGGAGGGAGATAAGAAGGCGAGAATGGGGAAGAGGAAAAAGAGAGAGAAACAAAGGAGGAGCACACAGGCAATTCACCATTTTCGCACTTTTGTGCAAGCGTAAAGCCAATTTAAAAGAAAAGGAAAAAATGTCAAATGACCGACGCTATCGTTTGAATAAATCTACCGGAATCCGTTTAATAGTAACCTTTAGGTGAAAGTGGACGAGTTTGTCTTCTTAGTTTTTGAGATAATATTATCTTTTACTCTGTTTTCTTAATTCAGCCACAGACATAATTACACATATTAATTAATATGTTAATATATTTCATGAAAATAACAGGTGAGAATTGAAAGTCACAAAAAAGAACTAGTAAATTGTTTTATTTATTATTCAGAGAGGACATTTGCATATTTTTAATTTGAGGAATTTTCATACAAAAATAGCGCATTTGAATAATGTTTATTACCCAAAAGGTTTTATGCATTCAAATTATTACCCATATAAGAATAGATTAATTCTCTACGTTAGATTTCATAAATAATTACACAAAGGAAAGATCAAGCAATATAATTTTCGTCGTTTTTATTTACAATTCATTCATGTTCCAATGCTATAAAAGCTGTTTTCATCCGTATATGGCAGTCGTTATATATTATCTCTTTTAAATCATCATCGCCCGGCTGAAATTCATCAATTTCAATATAAAGATCGTTAAAGTGAGTCATACTCGTGGAACCGACGCATACATAAAAAATATACGCCTGACAAAGGGACGCTATGTTATACCCGCAAAACTTTAGGTAAACGCTTCCTGACGCATTTAATTTTCATTTCCAACTCCCTCATTCTCCAAAAAAGATCCGGCTGTGAAATACGTTACAGGCTCTCCCACCATTGTGTCACGGGGAGGGGCTGGAAAAGAGGCGGCGTGGGTGGGGCAAATGTGGAAAAGGGGAGAATCCACAGGCGGGGAAGGAGTTGCAGAAATGCGCCCTCATGGCTTTTTAATGCCCGAACGCGGGGGCGTTATGGCAGCGGGAGGAGTGAGACGTAGAGGACAGAGGGAGAGGGGTAGAACGATGGCGCATGGTGGTGGTGTGACGCGACGGGCATTGCCGTCGAAGGAAGAGTGGAAGGGAAAGAGAAAGAGCGTTATTGACTCGGCGACTGTATAAATAAAAGTCATGAATTATTTCCTATAGCTCCGGGAGCCCCTGAGCCGCGCTCAAGGGTGCACGCCCTCTCGAGGGGCGAGTCGGAGGGAAGAATGTGTGTTCCAAGTAGAGAGTGGGACGCCGCCGGAGGGGAGTCGGAGGGAATCAACGTCAAGCCGTGGACAATGCCGTTCATCAGACGGCCCTCCTTCGCACCCGATCCCTCCCCCTCTCCTCCCCCGGGTCTCCTCCCCCTCTTATCGGCAGAAGTCAGAGACAACGATATCCCCGAAGGAGTCCCTGCAGTGCCATCGCAAAGATCGAGGTGCATCAGAGGCCATCGGTGGCGTTCCCTAGACAACTGAAACTGAAATTGATGGAATTGCTCGGCGCTAAGTCTATACTAGCCGTGATATTGGCCACGTATCGGATCCCGTGCGTACAATTTGGAGCGGAAAACACGATCTTAGCATGATTTATGCTTTAACTATTTGTATTGCCGTATCTGAGCAATGTGAGTACGAATAGGTATCGACCGCGTTGGGCCTGTGATCCCTCTCAAAAATCAGGATAGGAACGCAAGAGCACAAGCACGAAAGTGGACACGCTAACAATCTAAGATCAAATCTCGAAACTAAAAATTCATAAAGCCTAGAAAACCATCGAACGTTAATTACAGCATAAAATCCAGTCTAACTGAAACGAGGAAACTGGGAATAGATCTTTTAATTGAAATTTATTATAGTATCGGACTATATGAAGAAACCAAAATATTACATTTAAGCCATTTATCATTACGGTAAAAATAATATCGCTTTTAAGTGCCGCAAATCGGCGATTGAATTTTGAATATAGTTAATGAATAAAATCTGTGTATCATTGAGGAATCATTTACTCAAAACGTCACAGTTACAATTGAAAAGATATTAACTGTTATAAATATATTTTTAGAGAAATCGTTGAACAAATAATAAGAGCGATTCCGAAAACATAAACAGGGAGCCTTATTGACAAACTCGAAATTATATACAATCCAAGGTTTCTCTTTCTATTCGCTGAAATCCGAAGTTCTGAAGTGTCCTCTTCGATCGAGCTTTGCACTTGGTAAGCCAGCCTTCCAAACTCGGCATTTCCTCGTCCTCCTCCACGCTATGAATCGCTCGCGGACTTGTCCCTCTCTCTCTCTCCTCACCCTGCCAGTCGCGTCTATTTTCGCGTAGTGTATCCTCTTTCCATACCCTTCTCCTCCTTTTCGCTCAATCCTTCCTCTCATTCCCTCCTTTTAGTCCAACCTTCGCCGCTCCTCCCCTTCCCTCCTTCGTCCTCCCTTCCTGGCCCACCCTCGCTTTTTTCCAGGGGTTTTTGTTGGTTTGTTAGCCGTTGGAGGCCGTTCATCACCGGATGGGGCACGAGGGAGGTGGAAAAGAACGAGAAGAGAGGGAAAAAGACGGTTTGGAAGCGAGGGAGAAGGGAAGGAAGCCGGGAAAGAGAAAGAGAGAGAGAGAAAGGAGAACAGAGAGGTAGGTATGAGGAGAAGAGGGAGTGAAAAAAGAGTTGGAAGGTGTGGGGATACGGAGAGAAAAAGGACAGCATGAAAGAGGAGAGAGGGAGAGTAACTGGAGTGGGAGATGGAGGGTAACGGGAGGAGGAGGGGGGCGTTTGCCGGTGGAGGGGGTGGACAGAGTTCCGAGGGGGACAGAGGGGAGGGATTTATCGAGTGTCAGGTGGAGCCGAGGCGAAGGCTGGGCAGATATACGACTGCGCGGACGATTGAGGTGTGGCATAAATTATCAACCCCACCTCCCCCTCGTCCGCCCCTCGCACCATCCCCGCCGTTGCACTCCTCGGCTTCCCCTCCTCCTACCACCCTCCCTCTCTCTCTCTATTTCTAGTGGGCCGCTTTGCGATCTTCCACCCTCCGCCATTTTCCCGTCAAATTCCCTCCGCTCTTTCTCATTCCCACTCTATTTCCCGCACCATTGCGCATTATATCCCATACCTCGCTCCTGAAGTATCCCTCGCGCAAAAGCGAGAGCTTAATCAGGAGTATTACCGATTCCCCTCGTCGTCCGCCCCTTCCTTTCTCTCCCCCTCCTCTCTCCGCTCCATATTCCACCCACGAAATACGATGATTTTACCTCCTCCATTCACATCAACTCCCCGCACACATACCTCTTTCCGATTGCCCGAAAACTTTCGTCGGTCCTCGAAGCATTTATGTGGAGCATATCGTCCGTTTCAGACCTACACGTTGGTACGCGGCATTGATTTGCTTTATTAGTTATCTAGAAACATTTATAACCCTACATTTAATCATGTAGGAAAAAAGGTATAATATGCATCATCGATGGAGTGAGATAATAGTAGTAATCATACGTGATGTTTTATAAGAAAAAATCCTTTCTGGGGGTATTTTTCACTAATTTCCTTCAAATTATTGAACTAATTACCGAACTTAAAAGCCAATTCTACGATAATATGTTTATAAAATTGCATTAATGACACTTTTGAAGTTAAATAACTCCTTGACAATACTCAAGAGAAAATCGAGAATTTATTGCAAATTCGTGAAAACCATTAAACATTGACTAGCTCACGAATACGTATACGTGAATGCTTCTCATAAAGATTGTTACCCTGAAATCAATGCACTTTTAGCTTTATTACGCAAATCTTCAACTTAACGGCCAATTTTTAAAAAGTTAAAAAAGAATTTCAATGATACGGAATTAAGTGTTTTGAAGAAGAAAAAATACGAATTTGAGATGGCGCTCTATTGTCAAAACCAGAACCTTAGGTTGAAAATCATTAAGTTATTTGTGAGAAGTTTATTTTACAAAAAATGGAAAATAAAGATGTTACTAAAACCTTGATAATTAAATCTACTTATCGATGAATTATTGTTATTGCAAAAATATGAAAATTCAGTTTAATACCCTAAGTTTTCATGAAACATCTTGAGCATGAAATACTTCATGGAACCGCTTTCTTGTAGTGGAAACGTCTTCCTTATAAAGGATAACACATAAATTGCAGCCCGTTTTCATATATAGAGAAACATAGGATCGATTAATCTGTAATTATCTTCTCGTTTAAGGAATTTACTCGAAAAGGAATCGAGTTTTGTAGCAATTAGTGGATGCTGGCAATTATTCATCCATTTTTATTTCCTCCTTAGAGGACGTCTCTCACTCCCCTTCCTCCGCCACACCACGCCTTTTGGTCCCACCCCCGCGGCGAAAGACACCACTCCGGTCGCTATGACTCCCTCCTCTCTCTCCCCACTGCGCCTCCCAAGTTGGCAATATATCAAGCGGCAGAAAAGGGTGAGTTCTCATCCTCTTTCCCGTTCGTGGCCTAGCCCACACCTCCCCTCCCATCGCCCCCATCGGCTCCTTACCCGATCCCCTTTCCTACTCCACCATGGGCCGAAGGAGTTCCATAAGAGGATACCTCTAGGGTTACGGTACCCGGAGGTAGTAGAATCGCTCCTCGTAAGTCATCAACATCCCTTCGCTAACGTCGAGAAATGTGCTCGATGCCTTTAATCGAACAGCTTCTAATTTCTCTCGTTAATCTCTGCGCTTTGTAAAGCGTGTAGTGAACTTTTTTAATATCTCAGGTCAACGGTAACTGAAAATAGCAAGTAACCCGATTTAAAAACACTAATAGAATAAATTAGAATACATGCTTCATTTGTCCGTAAATTACAATTTAATTGCAGAAATACATAAAAGGGCATTTCTAACTTGCTGCCGACTAAAGCCAGAATTATATTTTCCTCTCGCAAAATTAATGGCACAATTCAAGCTCTCATTTTATAATATTCTGACAGCTACCCTAAGAAAAACACAAATGAGAGAAGAAACATTTAATATTTTTACGTTTAATTTTATATATTCATATAATGGAGACAGTCTGACTAAGGACACGTATTGTCCATTGGTTCTAAATATACTGATTTATAAATATATTTATAATTATGAAAGTTGTTAATCACAAGCTAAGTTTCCTTTCCTTCTGCAACTTCGCTATTCTTAGAACGCTTTCAAAGCGATGCCATTTATTCCTATGGTTATGAGGGTGGATACATAAAAAGCCACCTTCGGGCAACTCGGAATACCGCGGATCTCTTCCATCTCCACGATCCAAGGAAACGACTCGCTAGTCCATAAAAAAACTAACCATCACCGAAAAATGAAGAGAAGGAAGAAACATCGATTTTCGGATAACTTAATTCTCGCACTTTTCCGCCCCTTTAAGCCGTGGGCGATACCGGTGATCGAACAGATCCTTAACTCGGCGTGCAGAAGAGAGAAGGGGAATATGAAGCGAGGGAATGAGAAAGAGAGAGAGGAGCAAAGAGGAAGGGATGGAGACAGCCGGGGGAGAAGGAAGAGAAGACCTCTTCCACGCCTCCAACCACATCCGGCAGATCGAGGGGCGTGAGAAGGGCATTAGGCAAAATATATATGGAATGCGTCTCCGAAACTCCCTCTCTGTCTCCAACTGAAAAGGCTTCCTCTTTCAACTCGTGCAGTCACCCTCTGCATCCCTCCGCCGAACCCACCCCCTATCTCTCCCTCGCTCCATTCCCTCTCCCAACCCATTTCTCTCTAATCCCCACAAGGCAGCCAGCTCAGCTATCTCTAAATCCACCCCATTCCTCTCCCAAGCACTCCCACACATAGGACATGCCTGTATCCCAGCATCAGCAATACTCGCGTTTTTTGACAACGCTTTGAGAAACGAAATCCTTGATTAATGTTCACGGAGCAGAATACCATGGTAATAGACTTGGTAGGGAGACATATAGTCATTGCCGACATTTGAGAGATGTTATTCTCGAAGACTGGTCGACCCTAGTACTTTTACCATTTTTATGCTCTCAACATTCAAAAAACATTACGTGTTTCGCGTTGAACTCAATATAGACACATAAGGCTCCATATCCAGCATAGATCGGACGTAAATGGATCGTTTATGGTTGTATCGGTGTGCCCAAACTGCTACCTCGATTCGCATTGAGGGGATCAGCCTATGTCAACAGTCGGCTGAAGAAATATATTTGAAATATGGCGCATTTAAGGCTTATCTCTTCAATAAGGATATCCACCATCCCAGGGGAGGAACGAATACCTGTTATGCCGAAAATCGATAATTACTTTTTGCTTAAGGAATTCAAATGACACCCAAAGACGCTTACAGGCCAAATGGGAGGTGTAAAGGCATATAAATTATTTATGAGCTCCATTATGCAGATGGAAAGGAATTTGAGGTAGCTATTACTGTTGCAAACTAAAGTTCTTGGAGATGTTTCAATGCCATGGTTAAAACAAATTATGAATTGGTCTATCTTAGAGTAAAATATTTCACTCGCTCAGTATGCCGACTATAGATACGCCAATGGTAAATTCTCAACTTAAAATAGAGACTATTTTTGCAGTTCAATGAATTCCATGCCGTAAGAAAGAAAAAATCATGGAGGATTTCCAGAAGAAACTTGTTAAAAAGGGCATTTTCTTTCAATCGCAACAAAGTTCTTTTCTTTCCTACCTGGAAAAAGGGAAAACGAAAACGAAGTGGGCTAAAAAGGAAGAAAAGAGACTAAAAAAACGAGAGTGGGAGGGAGAAAGTGGAAATGCAAAAAACGGGCCTCGGGTTATGAGTGAAGAAGAGAGACTTGGTGTGCCCGTGAAAGTTTTTATAGCGCTGCAGAAACTGAGGCGGCAGGGGTCGGGAGAGGGGAGGGGGGACAGTTGAGGGTCGTAAAAAAGGAAAGCTGGAAAAAAAGAAAGGTGGAAAGAGCTTGTGTGAGTGCGAGAGAGAGAGAATCAGAGAGAGGTGAGAAAGAAAGGAAGGATGCAGGAAGAGGGAGATGAGTGGAGAGGGGAAAAAGAGAGGGCAAGTCGCACCCTCGAGGGCAATCGCCGGTCATTTCGCGGGAATGGAAGAGGGCGATGGTCAGGGCTTAGGAGCGGCAGAGAGGACATGGAGGAGAGCATGGAATGAGGAATATAAAAGTGAATATCCTAAATAAATTGAGAGATTCGGAGAAACGGAAGCTTTTGAGTGTTTTAAGAAGTGGCTTGTTTTCTAATACAGTGTAAAAAATCAATATCTTGACATGGATGGATATATGGCGCATATACCGTAGGAGCAAACATAAATCTTTATTGATTTGCAAGGCAATAATGTATATTTCAGTTAAAGCGCCATTATTTTGCGCTGTAATTCGTATTTATTCTTGTAATTATCGCGTCCCCTTCTGTTTTTCGCCGCTATTTACTCTGAAAATGTTTTTATGGGGTTATATAAATGAGAAATATATTTGTAAAAAATTGATTTTCTATGAATACCTACTAATTGAAACTCTCAAAAACAAAATTAAAAGGATTATCACTTTTGAAATGCTTAATACAATTTTGAAAATATGCGGCGGTTGATTTTCATTTAAGTTATGAATTTGCAAATAAAATGAAACTAATTATGGAAATTACAGAAACTCCTCCAGAGAAATGAACGTTTATTAAAAAAAACATTAGTAAAGGAACAGTAGAGAACGCCTTGACTTAGAAATTAATGAAGTAAATACAGGAATCAACGAAATTTCAAATACTTCGTTCGAGCAATGCATACATACATACATGCATACTAAGTTATTTTACACTGCTCAGCGATTCGGTTTCATATCAAATTGAATCTTTACGCGTTGTTTACATGATATAGAATTATAAAAACCAAACAAAATTATTTAAATATAAGAGAAAAATGAAAAATAATTACGTCGGCTTTCAAGCGAGCATTTTTAAATATGAAGATGATTATCGCAATTCCTCTCCATCCAATTTCCTCATTGACTGCAAATTTAACAAACTGCCTCTAAGTTATTACACTAATTTCTTTCTATTAAGAGCTTCAACTTTTATGGTGAATTATAAATCAGGGAAACGTATTATTCCACATATCAATACATGGGATGATACGTTGTTTTTCCGTTTCCCTGATTTATAATTATGGAATCTTTCCACCAAGTCACGCTGAAGACTATCAATTTCATTTTATGGTGAAAATATATAGATTCGAAGATTGTTTCATAAGCCTTAAAAACTAGCGAATTTTTTGTCGTAGGCTTAGAAAAAAGCATAAGTAAATCAGTGCCAAAGAAGCAAGGGCGTATAAATTAACAAAATTAAAGGTGATTAGAGGCGACGGGGGAGTTTTCAAACTAATTTATAAAACTTGAAAATCATTATAAAAGTTTCTGGGATTTTTCTATGCAGTAACTTGATTCAGATATTACAAGCGCAGTTTTTTTAACTTTGGCTTGGTTTTTAGTAATGTTTGATGAAAAACGCTATAATAAACAAAAAGGTAACAGCATTAATTTTTCATGGCATTATGTTTTTAAATCATGAGATTTATCATTTTTAGCCTTTTTTAAAAAATAAAGACAATTTATTATGAACTCGTGCGTATTTTTCATTTTAATGAATTGATTAAATCCGGATGAGCCAATTAAAAGGGGGCTATCAATTATATTCGAACAGTATAAACGATACTAATTATTTTTTGTCTCATATCCTCTTGTTCTTAGCGCATTCCACAAAACGCTTTCGTTTCGCCTTCTCCTCAATAGCGCCAACACTTTCATTATTTATTTTCGTCCTGTAAAATCATTAGACAGACATTTCAACCATCCATTTGTCACAACAAAAAATAAACTAGTAGCACCCCTAAGCTTTATCTCATTTCATCTTCCCTCAGTCTTCCAAAGGCCCAAAAATTTTCAGGCGTTGCCTAGAAAAGGAACCTCCTCCTCCACCGTCCATTCCTTTCGCATTTCTTTTACTTAACTTTCCACTCCATCCCTCAGCCCCATATCTCGGCTCCTTCTACCTTTCCAACGTACACCACATTCATTACGGGATTCTACGCTGTCTCTCACGACTTGACGAATGGCCTGTGTCGAATTTCAAGGCGGGCGCGGCTATGTTTTGTGGGTGCGGTGGTATAGGCCGAAAGGGAGCGGGGGGGAAACTGTGGGTTGAGGAAGAGGGAGGCGGGGGTGGGGGAGGAGTTGCGAGTGCTTACAAAGGAGCACCAAAGATGGCGAGATCCTCGAGGAGAGATGGAATTGTAAAAGTACGCTAATATCGTGTTACGAGAAAGAGAACAATAACGCCCCTTGGAATATTTTTACAATGAAAAAATTCTAAACAGAAGCCGAAAAATAAACAAGCAGTTAAGCATTTTTACAATTTCATAATATTTTGCAAGCAATAATTTATATTTTAAATGACGCAATATTTTTGCAAATTTTCTTTTCGAATGTGTTTATACCAGAGGCGTAACTGGAAGATTTGGCGCCTATGGCAAAATTTTAAGGAAACGCCTTGTTTACGTAGAATATGATTTTTGCTACATTTCCATAAAGAATGTTAGCGTTTTTATTAAGAATAACTTAAATATTTGAGTATTAAATTAATATTTATTTATGGAGAAATAAACTGTGGGAACGTTTGGCGCCTTTTGCAAGCGGCGCCTATGGCAAATGCCACCTTCACCGTACCCTAGTTACGGCACTGGTTTATACCAACGCACATCCCTGACGCGAAAAGACTGCAGAAAGAAATAACAATGCGGCTGCACGCATCGCATCACGAATGCACGCAAGAAAATAGGACCTTAAAATGCAAGGGATATATCCCCTCGAGGGTAAATGGATCAGTTTTCTCGTGCACCGCGTTACAGGCGTGTACGTACGTTGGGGTGCGGTCACGGAAAATACTTTGGCGGACGCGATCGGGAAGGCAAAGAGCAGATGAGAAAGCCTCTCCCCATCCATCCCCCGAAAAGTAGTCGCAGAGTAGGAAGGTGTGCAAAGGGGGGGGGGGAGAATGGAGAAAGGGTGGAGTGGGACAGCGAGGGGACATAGGTGGGGAATGGGGTGAGGGTGATATTCCGAGGCGACCGCAAGGCTAAGTCGCCATTGGGACAGGAATGGAGCGAGAAGAGAGAGAGAGAGTGCGACGCTCGCTCGGGGCTGGAGAGGTTGGCGAGGGAGCAAGGAGAGTAGGACGGGGGAGCGACGGGGTGGAGTTTGAGGGAACGGCCAATGGGAGGACTTGGTCTGCTCCCATGACTACGCTGGAACCTTCTACCTCCCGACCCCCACCCACCTCCGACCAGCCGACCTCCCTCCCTTGCCGCTCTCTCTACCCGACCGCCAGGAAGAAACCGGGTCTCGTCCTAAGCGGAACTCAAAGATACGACGAAAAAAAGAACGATTACAAGCCCACGATTGAATCATAAATATTTTGGGGACAAATGGAGAGGAAATCGCCTTTGAGGATCGTGGAATTTTCAACCTCCACCTCCGTTCTCTCTCTTTACCCCTTCTCCCGAAATTGGAAGATGTTTTAATGTATTTCAGTTCTCACTTCGGTGGTTACCGAAATATTACGGCTCATCTTTGTTCTTTGCGGAACCTTCACAGTTAAAGTATTGCCTTCTTTTATTTAAGAAAACTGGTATACAAAATTATCCATTTCCTTTTGTGACAAAGGAACAGAAATTTCAATTCTAGATTTAAAAAAGTTCAGTATTTATTAGCAAAGAAAATTTTCCAAATTAGCTGAGTTGTTGTACCATCAAAAACTTTCAACGGTAAATTACACAAACGAGAAATGACACTGAATGAAATTACAAAGAATATATTGATAGCATACGCAATCTTTATACAGGGATAAAAGTTTTTTAAATAACTACAAGCTTATGAATTACTATGTTCTATTCCTTTACTCAAAAGTTGCTATTTTTACAAAATATATATTTCCTTTAACATTTAAGTGAAAACCCTCTAGCGAACTTACATAATATTCGATGAAATTAAATTTATGCTGTTTATATCTCCTCGGAATAATTATTCAATGCAATTAATAATATTATGGTTAAAAGTCTACATCTGTCAATTCTTGGTCATGACAGTAGTGTTAAATAAATATCATTTATACTAAAAAATTATCTGAAAATTTCACACTAGAGATTTTGAAGGGTAATTAATACTTATACTTAGCAATGTATCATTAACCGAACTCTTTATGGCAAAGAAAGAGTTATGATGTCACTCGTGCGATCAGTCCCCGCCCAATGCCATCCTTTTCGGAAGACCGAGTTGCGAAAACACAATAACGTTTGAGAAGAGCAATTAATTGGCTTGTGCCTAGATGTCTTCCTACTCCACCTTACATCTCGCAAATTATAGATGTGTTATGTTAAACGCTTTTTGCCCAACTAGTTTGCCCACTGCCATATATGAAAAACGGCATCAACTACCGAATCGACACTAGTAACGAGTAATAATTTTTCCTCATTTCGAAATCGTATTTTAAATTATCTGCAGAATACATTTAACGCCGTAGATCTAATATTAACCACACTGTGAAAAATATTGCGCTTTATTTTTTATAAATAACGCAGTTTTTTTCGTCGTGATGATCAGGGTGATCGCAAAAAGTTTGCCTTGCATCGAAATCCCATTGTTTACAGACCAATTACTTCATTTTTAACGGATTACTGATAAAAAGTTAAAATTATCTTAACATAATCCGATATTTAGGTCAGTGATCCAAGCTGTGTGGTTGCCAACTAGAATGAGAATCCTAAGTAAAACATTATATTTAAAACCTTGTAGAGGCAGTCAAGTTTTCAAATATTACATTTTAATAAACTTGGCATTTCCAATGGATATAGTTAATTTTTTCCGAAAAATATATTAATTAGTACTCGAATTAAATAAAATTCAAACAACAGCAGTTTTGCAAATGGCGGGTCACTCGCAATTTTCTCGGTTTTACGGAGTTAAAATTTTTGATGTTTTTAAACCAATATCTATTAAATTAACCTCTTGGATTTCGAGAATCCTGTTAATTACCTCTATGATCAACCATTTACTAATATTTTCCCCATTGTCCCTCGGGGTTACGTGCATTAACGACACTCGTTAGTTATTCGTTCTTTCGAGACGTCTCAGCGACCGTCGACGGATATTTAAGTGCTCCGCTGGAGTTTGGGCGTGAGAGCCTTGGCAGACGGCCGATAGATGTAAGTCCCTCGTGGGCGTGACACATCCACTTTCCATACGCGACCTGCCATTATGGCCGATTGCCACTCCGAGAACTTTTGTATGAATGCACCCACTTAACCAAGCTAATTCTCCATTGAAAATCAATATGTCACTTTCAATGCAAAGTATACTATCATTTTGGCGTGCGCTGTGAAAACGACAATTTTTACTTCCGTTTTTTGCTAAAATTCCTCTTTGTAACGCACTCCAATCATTTGAATCAAATTAGAAATTTGACAGTACAGATCTTATATACGTTTGAAAAATGAAAGGTGTGAATTTATGTACTTGGCCAGATGAAGTTATCCTAATTCTGTAATTATTTAATTAACGTTATGAAGGAGACAGTTGACTGATTATGTCCAGTGAACATAAATAGAATCTATTAAAAATAACGAATGACAATATTAAATCTGGTGCTATATTCACGATGTCAAGGAAAATGCCATAAATGCAAATAAATTTACATTTTAATGTGTACCTTGGAATATAAATATTAACCTTGACAGTCTCATTAAATTTTCACATGAAAAATTTCCTCACACGATATATGGTTCATGAAAACAAACTAGTACGTCAGGCATGAATTTTCGACACGTCGTGATGTACATACAAGGAACCAACCACCATCATTACAAATTAGAGTGAGGCTCACATCGATTCGCATTGGAATAGAATAAATTACATTTTAAACATCTCGAATCCATTTGGTTGCTTCCCCATGAAATTACTTTCAAATTCCAAATATATCGCTCGTAGAGCATATCGCGAGCGCACAAAATACCGAATATCACGTCAATTTGTAATATATAATCTACGAATTGGCGTTTCCATGAGATTTTCCTCGCCACCACCCTCACCCCCTCCCACGTCGCAGATTGCTCTCAACGGGCTACCGAAAGAGAAAGAGAGAAACAGAGCCGCGGCTGCCTCCCCTTCCTCCCCCAAGTCCTCCTCTCCCAAATCCTACTCTCCCAAACCCTCCTCTCCAAAATCCTACTCTCCCAAATCCTCCTCTCCCAAATCCTCCTTCCCCAAATCCTCCTTCCCCAAATCCTGCTCTCAAAATTCATCCTCCTCCAATTCATTCTCCCCCAATTCATCCTCCCCCAATTCATCCTCCCCCAATTTATCCTCCCCCAATTCTTCCTTCCCCAATTCCTCCTCCCCCAATTCCTTCTCCCCTAATTTCCCCTCCTCCAAATTCCTCCTGTCTACCCCTTCTTCTCCGACCCCTCCTCTTTCATCTCCACTTAAGAATGAGACCGCACACCGGACGCCCACCGTGTTCTTCCTCCATCATCGACGCCGCCTCCTCCACCCACACACGCACGCATGTTCGACCGCCACCCCCTTCCTTTCTCAGCGTGACAGCGAAAACAGATAGATCAATCGCGGAGACGTCGGGACATAAAAATATCACGGAGTCCGCCATCGAGTGCCGCCTCGGCCCGTTTAGAGGTCCACGCCCGGCATCGCTCAACGTCAGGCGTGCATCTCACCAAAGAGCGAAGAGGGATGGTCTTTTGTTCTCTTCGCCCTCACTTTCTCCCTCTCCCTCTCTTTGCCTGCGTCTCCTTCTCGCACTGCCCTCACTAAATTTCTCTCTCTCTCTGCCCCTCAGTATCTCCACCTCATATACCCGAGAACTCTTTCCTTTATACGTTTTCATCTCGGTGAGAAGCTGACAGGCGACTTTCATTTCGCTAAAATTGAGAAAAGAGAACCTTTATCTGCTCCTCAACTTTATCCGATCTCGAATAACATATGATCTAATAAAAATAGAAACTTTTGGTAATTTTGCAGACAAAGGTCATTGAGTTGAGTGTATTTGTTTGAAATTCTACAAGAGAAAAATGAACTTCATCTCAACCTAATTGGGAACTGTGGTATCTCCATTAGAAAATGCATTGGAATAAAAGTGATAAAAATCTATCAAGTAAATAAAGTTTCATTTGTAGTTATACATACGAATAAAAGTGATAAAAATCTTATCAAGTAAATAAAGTTTCATTTATCGTTATACATACGAGAAAAATTGCTCTGCTTTGCTTAACAAAAATTAATCTGTTCGTGAGATAGATTGCAAGGAAGGAAGGAAGAAATAGGCCTTGTGATTGTAAATATTTCTAAACCTAAACTACCTGCTTCACATTCCTGTTCACGTGACAATAAAGCTGAGACAATGACGCAAGAGCGGACTCTTAACGATTCTACCAAACTTGGGCAAATACTCCCAGTACCTAATAAGAAACTTAACTAATGTAATTATGCTTCTGGAGAGATTTTTCGATGCTACGAATGATATGACATTTCGAACACTATAAACTTCCTGAGAGCACTGCCAAAGGCGAGCACGGGTCAGCTTGATAAACTATTCCATTCCGTCGCGCGAGCAGCTTAAAGACCGAAGGGCCGCGCAGCAATAAAAAATTGCTTAGAGATGGACAGGTGCGAGTATCTTCCTTCATGGGGTGGCCTCTTTCAGACCCCTTCCAACATCCCACTCCACCGCCCCGTCGCCCTCCTAAACTGCGTCTCTTATTTCGTGATCCATAACTCTTTCCTCCCCCTCTCTTGCAGTCCACTCCCATCAACGTCACGGCCATTATTCCCTTTTCCTAATCCATCCTCGTTGGGCCGTTAATTCTCCTCTCTAACCTCCCCCACCCTCGCCCCTAAGCTCGCCTATCCTTTGCTATCTCCGTCCTCGCCCGTAAATAGGATAATCCCCCTTCCAACCCTTCTGTTTGCTGCTCGCCAATGTCTCCTTTCCCTTATCTGCACCCCTCGTTCTCCTCTCGTCTAGCAACTCTTCCGCGTCCAATCTTATGATTACCACGGGCCAAGGGATAAGAGCGGAGGCACTACGAGATGTCCCATTTCCAAATGTTTCTTTCAACATATTTCAAAGTCTTTAGCATTCGGTGAAAAATTAAAAATTAACTTTTGTTCAAAACAATGGCTATATGAATGCATATTATCGCAGGATTTGTATTTTTGCTCATCGATGTTATAAAATAGGTAAGACCAGATATATATATCTCAACTTTATTCATGTGAAATGGTAAATTTTCTAGACTAAAGAGTTCTAAACTCGCTGTTAAGATGGCTGCTTTGTCAAATTATTAGTTTTTTAGGCGGGGTTAGTAAATATCAAGGTCAAAGCAACAACACTCAATATTTACCTGCACTTATCCAAGACACCTTCTCGGAAAATGCCTTTTTGAAGAAATATGTGCACCATTACACTTGATAAATCACACTCCTTACCTATGTGACTAATCCATAGGATGTTCAAAGATAGAAAAAGCCGCAAAGATTGTGATAAAAATCGTACCCACAAGTAGACACGTATCTTTGGTTAGAATAAGTCACTATTATTCATGGTGTCTCCACAGCCGCATCAGGATGTAGGGAACGAATTTACGCAATGAAAGGGTGTCTAGAAATAGAGGACAGAGATTGTTTATGCATTCCAGGTTTGAATCGCTCCCTTTCGAGTCGGAGAATACGAGAGAGAGAGAGAGAGAGAGGAGAAAAAGAAAGAAGAGGGGAAATGTGAGAAGGAAAGGATTCCTCGCGCAGAGCGAGGAGTTGGACGTGAGTGTAAGATGCGATTCCTACGTGATTGGCATGGGATCGCGGTGTGCAGGCGGGAGACAATTACGCATGGGGATGAATGACATTTACAACTCAGCGGAAAGGACTCTGATAATTTCCATTCACGGACAGAAATTAAACGCTCCGTCGAATAAGATTTATGACCGGCAGTAACGGCTTCATTTTTGCTTACCCGCAAACAGAACTATTCTACCGCTGCGCTACCGGCGAAGATAGTGAGTGGCAAATTTATGAGATGACGGAGGTAAAACGTACTGAATACAAATCGGTGGCACAGGTATTACACCGCTGACTAAATATTACGCTTGATTCTAAATTCTTTTCATCTGTGCCGTGTCGCTTTTTCTTCCTTATTTAAAAATACACGGAGACACATAATTGGAACGATAAATTACTCGATAAATAGAATAGAATTAAAATAATACAAAGACTCTCTGTCAGCATGTTGCTCATTTTTTGGAGGCGAATAGGACCCGCAGAATTATCTCGTTCTCACATAAAACCTTAATAGGCGATAATTGCCGAAAGGAAAGATATAAAATTTCTAAAGCGTAGCACCAAATGGTAGGCGTGTCGTTTCTCGAGACGTTTAACTGCTTTTAAGGTACCCGACGTGGAAAGGAAAAAGGTGAGGGAACAATAAGAGGGTGAAGGAGGAGGGGGATATGGGAATAAAGGGGATTGGGGGTGGAGGGCAGTAGTAGGAATGCGAGGATCGGCAGAGAGAGAAAGCGAGTGGAAGAAATAAGGACTATTCTCGTGTTTGGAGACGGCCGCCTCCCTCCGAGTTCGAAAAAAGAAGAATAAAAAGGGCGAGTTTTACGTTTCTTTAATGCCTTTCCAAAACACACAATAGATTAAACTCCGGGACGGACACCACGGCGCGTACCCAGGAATAAAGCACTTCCCAGAGTCGTCTCTCGCCTCGTATGATCACACTCGAGGGTTCTCGCAACCGAGCCATCCTTCTCGCCCATAATTCCTTTTTCAGCTCAGGTGCTCGGCTCTAACATGCAGAAGGGGCGACCTTTATTCTTTTAATGCCTTCCGTACTCGTCGCAGGTGTATTGGATGTCTCGTCCGCGGATCTAGAAGTTGAGAGCGGAATGCCCTAAGACAGGAATCCGTCGTTAACCCTTTTTACTGCCAGTCGGCTGATCTATCAGTCCTCGCTGCGTTTGCGAAAACTGCCACCGGCCAATCTGTCGGCCCTGTTTTTTTTTCACTGAGATAAGCTTCTTAATGAAAGTCATATGGTCTGAGAGGGGACTCATAAAGGATTTAGAAAAAATACAGCGGCGAGCAGCTAGATTCGTGAAAAAGAAATACGATAAAAAACAGAGCGTTACGTTACTCATTGAAGAGTTGAGTTGGCCATCGTTGAAAGATCGTAGATTAGAGGCGAGACTTAAACTTCTAGATAAATATAGGTCGGAGATATTCGTAAATGAAATGAAGGATATTATTCGACAACCAACGTATATCGGACGGAGGGATAATGAGGACAAGATAAGGAGTCATTTTTCCCTAGGACAACACGTGACCACAATAGATAAGTGAATAATAATTAGTAAGAAACTTGGTGCGCGGCACCCCCTGCCATCCACCGTCAAGGTGACTTGCAGGGTAATATGTAGATGTAGATGTCTCTGTTATCTGTGTTGTTTATGCTTTTGAGTCATCACAACCCCTATAAGGATTGCTTGAGTTGTAATTTTTTTTCGACTTCAAGATCTTCGTGTCTCACAGTCGGTAGCTTGTATAGCTTGTCGTATGTTTTCGGGTGCACATTGGAGCGGTTTTTTCAATTGACATTAACTTTGTTTTTTTTTTGACTGATCTGTGGTTTTTTTGATACGAAAAAGCAGACTACTCATTTCATATCGTTGCGACATAGACCAAAAAACGCCATCATTGATGGGCAATAAAATTTTGGATGTTGTGTGATTCTGTCATTCACTGTTTGGCATTCATATTTTGCTGCCATATAGCGTAATAATTCATACTGAATGTAAACGGAAACATGCAGCGGGAATTATGGAGAATAGTCGGAAATAGAAGCCAATTTTCGCGTAATTACTGGGCTTTTAGGGTCGTTTTAAATTATCAGGTGAAACGAAGATACATCTATACGTTCAAGTTACCTGAAATACATATTGTCAATTCATAGTGGTTTGATTCATCATCGATCGCTTAACATTACCTTTCCCACCGTGGAATCGCATTCGCATTCTTGTTTAATGGTTTGAGGTCAATTCAGCATGAGCAAGTTGCGATTGAATGCAAGCAAAAAACGTTTTCCTATGACATTATAACAAAACTTATGCATCCACTGAAAAATCTAGAAATTATTTCGCATTATCTATAATTACCTATCGATACCTGCAATTAAAGGTGCAAAATAGCCAATTATTTCGCCTTATTTTACCAAGATTGTTAATCACGTGCTTCATTAATATTACCGCTATGCTCCCGAGCAGTGGAATCTTTGAAAATCCACCTAACTATGCAAGACGGTGAGAGAAAGAAAGAAAGCTGAGAGGGGAATCTCCGCCATCAGCCTCTCTCTCTCTCTCCTTCACGTCTCCTTTCTTCGAATATAGGGCCTGAATACGCGATGAGACAATATGGCCGACACCCGTCCTAAACCATTCGCTCCCCTTCTCCCACGGAAACCCATAGTCCTAAAAATAAGAACAGTTGGTGGCAAAAACGACAAAAAGATCTTTACGTTTCATTCCCTTTTTAATGGAACTTGAAAGCATTGAGCGCGTGTGTATAGAACACCATGAATGCGATCACCCTCAAACGAATATCGGTGAGAAAGCAAGCTGGAGATAAAGGGGAAGGGCGGGATAGGGGAATGAAGAGAAAGACGGTGATGAGGAAAGGAGTGATAGAGGAGGATGGCTATATATATATATATATATATATATATATATATATATATATATATATATATAAAGAGAGTGCGTAATTGCTAGCCTTCATATCCTCGGCCGCTTCTCACGCACCACTTTTTCATCTCCGGTGCGTTGGAATTTTTATCCCGCTCGTCCTCTCCTTACCTCGCTCATCTCTTTCTTCCAATCCTTTCCTATTTTTTCTTCCCTTTCTCTCTACATCCTCTTGCCCTCGAGATGTCTTCACACTCCCTTTTCACCACTCTTGTGGGAGTCTCCTCCCTCGTTCTCAGCGCGCAGCTCTCCTCCCTCCCTCCCTCGCGCCCTCCTTGAGCTAAGGCCTTCCTCCTTCCCTCCCTCAATCCCTCCCGCGAGCCTCGACCGCCCTTAGCCCGGCCCCTTCCCACCTCCTCCTCTCATTTTTACGCGAGGGAGCAAAGAGACGGGCGCTTGATTTACGTGGGCTCCATAGCAGATAAAACACGGGGCATAAATCAACTTTTCCGACGCCGCATCTCCCCTTCCCTCCTCCTCACTCTACGCCCTCTCTCTCTTTCTCTCTCTCCTATCTCCCACTCTCTCTCTCTCTCTCCGCTCTCCGAGAGACACCCGCCGCTCCTCCTCCTCTCCTTCCACTCTCTCCTTCCTCCTCCCTCTTCGGATTCCTCTTCCCTCCCTCCCGCGCCTCTCCTCCTACCCCCCATTCTACGCACCACCACATCCTCGCTTCGCCGCACCACTTCACATCCCGCAGACGATGGTGACACCCTCTCGCGTCATCAATTACTGCCTCCTCGGACGGCACGGAGGTGCAGAATGGAATCCTGGGACGAGGCGTAAAGACGGCGCTTGGTGCGTGAGCGAGTGCGCGCATTTCTTTCTACGAATTTCTTTGCCTCACCTCGCAGTCTCGCGTGGAGAAAATAGACGAGGGAAGAGAGAAGGACATGGTATGGACATCCGACTATTAAGAGGAGGATTCTTCATGTGGTAAGGGGGCGAGACTCTTGTGTGAAGAAGGTGAAGAGGATGGAAGAGGTCAAAGAGAGGGCTAGTAGGTGTGTTCGACTAGGAGATGGCGTCCCACTTGGTCCGCGGGAGACAACTATGGTTTTACCTTTTACCTTTCCCCGACAGACCACGCGCTTAGTCGTTCATCCATGCTAGGAAATAGAACACAAAATGGAGTCGGTTATGAAAGGAAAAGATACTCTTTTCTCGTGAGAAATAGTCTCCTCGTTTCATGGAAGGATTATAAGGCATTCCTATAATGCGAAAGGGCGAAGGTTTAACGGCCGCTGGGGATATGTAGACGGTGAATATTTCCATTTTCAGGCAACCATGTTTAAAGATGCAAAAACACTGCTATCGGTAGAAAAACATGCGAATGAATTGTTGACTTGACAATTTAAGTAATAATTTTTGTCAATTATGCGACTAACAAATTTGAATTAAAAGAAAGAAGAGATGATATTTCAATATTACAAAGAATTTGAATATTCATAAATCTAAAATAATGTTTTAAAATTTATGCGGAATGTGAAATGAAATGATTTATTCCATTGTGACAGTCATGACAGTCGGTTTTGTCATTTAATCGCAAAATATTGCTAGAGAACAAAGTAATGAATGCAGAATCGTTACGTTTTACATTCTTAGAAAGTTATTCTAATTTTTTCTTTTTGCGACCCTCGGAAGTTACAGTGAATTACTCGCCTAGATGCCAAGAAATGCTAAATCTATCTAGCAATTATTCCAAAGTTGAATGGGCGACTTTTACAAAAATCCCCGACTGCTAAAGGCTACGCCTCGGATGGAAATGCGCGCGGTGGTATTTCCGTCATCTTAATCGTCGCGGATAATAATTCCCGACTCTGGGGAGCGAAATGCCGGACTCGTCGGACGGTGAAGAGCAGGGGGAGGAGAAGAGGAGAGAGAAAGTCAGAGAGAGAGATATTAAAGAGACAGGGAGGCGTGTTAGTAGGTGTGCAGAGAGAGAGGGAGTGTAAGCCGAGCCATTGGTGTGTTATGAATACATTTTTGAGTAGCGTTTTAAATTCTATTATTATATCTAAACTATTTACTATTTAAACTATAATTCAATGAATAATTTCTCTTCATTTCATGTTCAATTAAAATAATTTTTTGACGACGACTTATAAAATACGAGCTAATGATATTTTTATGCGTGTTTATGTAATATTATCATTTAACAGCTAACAATTTTTAATATCCAACTACCAAACCGTGAGAATTTCCTCTCTCCGGAAAGAAGAGCCCATTTAACACTGTTTTCCATCTCTCTCTCTCTCTCTCACTCTTTCTCTCTCCCTATCTATTTCTTTTATGAGAGCAGTGCCTTCCGGCTCGTGTTGCTTGTTTTTTCCTCGTCCAATCTCCGAAGCATTCACGCTCGTCACATTCATGCGTCGTCGACCGAGTTAAGGGCTTTTAAAAGGCAAAACGCTGAGTAGTCACTCTAATTCGTTAAGACAAGAACTCCCTTTCAGAGGAGCCTCCTTCCAAAAGAGTTTCAATGTATCCTTCGGAGCATAAACACAACTCCGTTGTGCTATCCCGCTTATGAGATGAAGAGAAACAAAAAATTAAGAGCGTGTTAATATAACAATAAACAACGACGTGAAGGCGTTCCTCTGCCTATACTCACTTCGCTAGGACAATGAAAACATTCTCAACACTGGTTTACAAAATTTGGACCGGCTGGAAAATAATGTAAAGTGTATGGAGACTACGGTCACTTTGTAGGGAAAGAGGTTGCACAGAGAGGGAAGGGCATCCCAGGACGATGTTACTAAGCGGACTTAGAGAGAGAGAGAGAGAGAGAGAGAGAGAGAGAGAGAGAGAGGTAAGTTTGGTCAGTGTAAATAGAGAAGTATTTTAGCTAAGGTTGTCGGCTACTTTGGAAAATCTTTTGACTGTTTATAGGTTCAGAACACACATCTCCGCATGTCAGGTGATCATTCCTATAAAAATAGTATGGGGCAAAAGAATTTATCATTTTTAAGAGCTATAATCCTTATTACTCCTTTAGAAACTAAAATATACAACATCGAAGCTCGAATGGCGACATTATCTTATTCATCACATGCACCACTTCCGCCGATTTCATCGAATTTATCGGTATCAACAACGAAGCAAGCTTACGTTCACGCCAACAGCGGGGTTAGTTTAAATTCATGGCAAGATAGATCGAGCAGTGCTCTGCCACCGGCGTCTCAGGCGTTCAACCCTCGAAGGGACAAATCTTCGAAGGAGAACTATATCGCTTCGGGTGGAATTCGTTCCCAAACCCGCGCATCATGCATACTCTGGCACCGCCTGCGGAAAAAACTTTCCTCGCCGCAGAGAGCGATTCTTTTTTCGCTGGAAGGTTGCGGCGGCAAAGGGAGAGGGGATGTGCTTACGGGCGCTGAATTAAAATTTTATGCCATCGAAAGGAATGCGGGAGAGAAATGGAGGAGGAGGGGATAAGGAGAGAGGGCCGCAGAAAAGGAGAACAAAAAGGAAGGACAAAAAGCTTTCGCCACGGGTCACGATCTCAGCACCATCCATCATAGAGGGTATAAGAGGGCCACGCACGCGAAAACTAAGCCCACAAGGCTCGCTGACCGAGCCTTCTACTCTCTTCTCCTTCGCCTCCTTTCCTCCTTCGCCTCCTTTCCTCCCCTGGCCTCCTCCCTCCCTCGCCCAACCTCCTGTCCTCTCCACCCCTCCGGGTCTAAATCAGGGAATGCTCGCCTGCCAACAGGACTGCGTCCGAGGCAGCCAGCCATTTCCCTCTTCTCATTCTCTTACCCGACTGTCGGCATGGAGGCAGGAGAGGAGAAGGGGAGAGGCGAGCAAGATGGGTAGGCAGCAGGATTGGGGAGCACACGACGGTTGAGTCGTTCCCTGGGTTTTTGGGATTGTCAGATCGACTTTGCTTGCCATCCCAAACGAACCTGCTCAAGGACACAAGCCGCTAATGGAATGAAGAAATAATAACATATCGTATTTTCAGATCATGACGGCTACCACTTTGTAATTGGCTCGGTATAAATCTTCTCAGTACAACATTAAACCAAGTGATTTCGGCAAGAGAGTTCTTCTACAACAAATTGATGCAGTTGATTTATCTTTACGTAAAACTTCGAGTTTTAATGAGTTTGAGAATTCCATTCCTATGTTTAATAAGTCAGTTAGAAAACTCGTTCACTGAAACAGTTACATTCAATCGAATGAAAAACATTATCGCCTCTTATTTTATCTTCCAGCACGTAAGTTATCTAATTAGGTTCGAACGAAAGCATGAGAAACTCAGCCAATAAAAGCTCAATAGCATGTTATTTTCAACCAATCCCTGACGTTGCTCTCGCTCATATCACTGGAAATCTCTTGTTACATGGTCCGAGGTTTCGTGACCAATCTCTTCATCGCTTTCGGCAAAGGCCCAGATAATGAGGAAGCAAACATGGAATTAAAAGCTAAAACAATACAGATGCGGGGAGCAATCTCCGAAATCTCTCGCAACACCGAGATACGACGATGATGACATAGGTCTTCTCTTGAGGGGTCATGCGCGTGCGTGCGTGCACTTTGCGGTCGGTCGGAGGAGAATTCGGCGGGAGGGGCAGGAGGCGGGGGAGTGTGAGTCGGGGGAGTGGTATGGAGAAAGGGAATGAATAGGGGAAAGGGCGGGAGGCGGATCCTAGGACCCTTGTATTTTGAGCGTCCTATCGGAGTGCCTTCCTCCCACTCGCAAACTCACAAACCCCCCTCCCTCTATCGGGGCGCCCCTTCCTCGGGCGACCTGCCCCGGGGCCACAGACCGCAAAGTAAAAAAGGGGAGTAACCGCGTGGTGGAAGTTAGCGGGGGATGGTGACCTACTGCTCCCCAGGGTGTTCGCCTGTACATCACAGTAATGCATCCTCACTCGTCTCCTGACCCTCAAAAGACCTTTCCCGCCTCCTCCCACTCTTCCAAATATCGCGCGCAATCTTCCCCTTCCACGGCCCCGTCCCACCGATACGTAATACACTATCCTGCGATTTCCCAAGGCTTTCACGATCCTCGCTCTACAACCCAATGACTCACCATCGCCAGATTGCCCAATGGAAAACAGGGGAGATCCCTGTAAGCCATTGATACTAACCACAGAATTACCTTTCGCTTTATTTTCTTCCGTTAGTCGGATGCAACTCCTGCCCTTAGAGATAAGACGCCTCTAACACTAAATTAATTGCTGCTCAATATATTAAACATTAAACATTTATTTATCGGTATCTGGTGACTAGATCTAAAAGATGATCCGGCTATATCCTGTAGTCATAAAATGCATGGGTAAAGCAGACTTTTCATAGCTACACGACTTACCAGGATTATCGATTATCAATCTTCAACAAAATTGCTGACGTCTTCTGCGATAGCATATATCAACATAGCTGCTAGAATTTTGGATTAAAGTCAATATCTATTTATCAATTTTGCAAGTTAAATTTTCGACTCCCTCGCCTATGCAAAAAAATCTTTATAATAATATTATTATATGATTTTTATTTTATTTTTTCAACATTTCAATTCTGAAATTTTCTCTATCAACCCATCAGCTTTCATTGAATACACTTCTGAGTTTTCCTTTGAATCTACATCTGGGCACATAATTGCATATGTAGATTTTTATTAACTTTAATTTTGAATTTTGATGACACGGTTACTGGCAATGTCAAATATATCATCAAAACTGCACGTACACGACTATAGATTTATGTCAGCCTGTGCTTAATCATTATTAATCCCAATCGTTCCTTGGTGTCCACATATTTTTCAATCTCATTTTTCAGAAGTGAGTTTTGATAGGGAGAGCGGATAGTTTCATGAGAACTTTGTGGATATTATTTTATTTCCTGATTATTCAACTTATTGAGTATCCTAAGCATTATTTTCGCCCCCTTAAAAAGGTTGGGGCCCCAACGCACTGCGTGGGCTTACATCTCCTAAGTTACGCACCTTAATTTGATGCTCTGTTTGGATATTACTGAATAAATTACGCAACAGGAAATTAATATTATAATGAATAATTTTCACAAAGATAACAATAAAAATCAATCGGTCAAACGATTTTGGTATCCCTCTAAAAGCCCACCTAAATCGGCATTAATTATATTAAGTTATCTTGTTATTATCTTTTTAGTTAGCTTTAATAATGCCAATTTTGTTTGGCTAGGAAAACAATTCGAATGAGCATAACGGAGCTAATTGTCAAATAATGCATTCATCCTGTGTCCCTAACAGAGCTGCAATCTTATCTTAAATACTCTCTAATACTATGGTTATTCGAGAGACATCGTACTATACGTCATTCAAAGACTATCGTGGGTCACTGGAAGGACCGCGGGAGCATGAAGCGAGCAGAGGACATTTCCACGGGATTTATCGCTAGGGCGATGATGGGGCGCGTTGCTGGAAAGGTGGACAAATGCGAGAGAAGCTAGAGAGGAAATCCGGGAAGGGTTGCTTGGTTTTGTATACTATAATACCGAGAAAGGCATTGGAGAGAAGCGGTAATTAGGAAGAAAGTGGAGAAGATGAAATTGAGAAATGCCAAGAAGAAAAAAGGTCTTTGCCTACTGGATGGAGAAGAGGCATTTGGGTAGGCAGGAGGAGTGGGAGGGGATGATGGGATGGAGTCGCAAAAAGCGCCAAAATGGAGGTCCTCCGGAGTGGGGTGTGGGGAGGAAGAAGACGATCGGGGCAGGAATCGGATTGGATGGGGTTTCGGAAACCGGTTTCAATGGTCGGGGATAATGCGATGTCTCTATATAAGCCAAATGTTGAAAATATTTTGGGTTTGCCGTGGTTTCGCTCCAAGGGATTGGGACCAAAGAGGGAAATCACCTCCGCAAGAGAAATGAGGCTGCCGTAAGACTCCCGAGGAGCGCCAAAGAACAGTGACGGATAGGAACAGGGGCGGACTGACAATGGGTGGTATCAAACGGCCCGGTAATTTGTGAGGAGAACCGGGCCAAACCTCATTCCATAACACTATTAGCGGAGAATGGATCAAATCTTATTGAAACCCAAGTAATATAATGGAGAGAAAATTTTCTCATGGATAAGAAAGACCCTTTGAAAAAGAAAATAATATACAAGCTTCAGCAGATTGATTGCACCAGAAGGTTATTTGGCCACTCCGCCCCTGGACAGGAGACTTCTCCCTACGGAGATTGGGAGACGAAGGCGCGAGAAATGCCCAGAGATATCTCTCATTTGGTGGAGATAGGGTATTCTGACACCTTTCGAAGTTTTCCTCTCAAGGAGCCATCCGATGCCATTTTTTATTCGTGGTTGATGATATTGGGAAAATCGTGCTGAAATTGGCTTGAAATAAGGAAGAATATGTTGAGGAAAAATCTAAATTAATTGTAATATATGCCTCGATCCTTGATCAAAATAAGTAAAACTAAATAAAAATGTTTAAAATATCACTCTGTCAAATAAAGCACCAAGAGAATTGCACAAAAGAATAATTTCCAGCCTATAAACATCAGTTTATCTCACTGGCTAGACAAATATACAAAAACGTGTGTCCATGTTCCGGTATTTTACAATTAAATAAATGGTTTCAATAATTATGAACGACTTGAAAATCTCTCTATTGATTTAATAGCTAATCTAAAATCGCTGTGAGAGTAATTTGAGATAAATGATCCTATACATCGTTTCACATTTTAATTTTTTTATTATTCATACGACAAGTATTGATTTATTCTCAGAAAATGAAATTTTCAAATCTACGGGGAGCACCGATGAATTGTTAGAAAACGCTTGAGTGAGACACGCAAAACAAATCCATTTAATCGAACGGGACTAAACTTATTTTTTGGCAAAATCAAAGAAATCCAATTCGAGAAAATTGGAATCCTCGAAAAAGTTTATTGGGAAAGACTAATCCGATTTTTTTTTACGAGAAGCCATTTGTTTACAAACAAATGAAAGGGACAAATTGAAACGCAATGGCAGAAACGCACGAGAGAAAGAGAGAGAGAGAGAGCCAATGCGGCGTGCGTGACTGGCAGAACGGGAGACGTCTCTCAAACGAAAGGAAAAGTTTCGGAGCACACTTGAGCGAACACCCGCTCTCTCACGCATCATACGGCATCGCGGTAAATACGAGGGAGGAATTCCCCGAGGAGCGAAGGACAGAGAGGAGAGGAAGACGGAGAAAAAGGGAGAGGGGAAGAGAGGAGGGAGAAGAAGGGAGGCGGTAAATGGAAGGGGACGACGGTGTAACACCGTGCGTCATAAAAGCGTCGGCCTACTCCTCCTCTCACCCCCTCTACCCCTCCCTCTCCCCTCCTTTCCCTCCTGCACCCCAAATGATGATAAAACTCCTCAATATCTTTCTCCTCTCATATCTCTCCCTCTTGGCATACCTTTTATCCCCTCCCGACTCCATACCTCTTGCGCTCTGCTCACACTCTCTATCCTTGCAAATGTTAGCAAATTCCCCACACCCCAGCATCCTACACACCGTCTGTCCACTCCTGCCGCCGCATCCCCTTCCCCTCCGCGTGCCTCTCGGTCACGTCCATTCTCCACCCAGGATCATCCCTCTCCTCCGAAATTGCGCCACCCTCTTCTCTCATCCTCCCCCGCCCTTCCCCATTCCCACACCCCCGCCAACCGACGCGAGCACGGGCCTCCTTACCCCACGTCAACCGACCAATATCCGGCCCCCGAATAAGAACGATATTAGGTTGGTGGGACACGTACATGCCTCTCAATAAGACAAGGGGAGTCAGGAGGGCGGGGAGGGAAAAGAGGGATGGATGTGGGTGGGGGTCGGGGAAGAATATGGGTTCGGGAGGGATCCCCGGCAGACGAGAACTAGAAGAAGAAAACTTTCTTCGTTTCACCCCATTCCTGTCTCTTCTTCCTCTCCTCCCTCTGCTATCACACCCGCCATTTCGACGGTCGTATTTTCGGAGGAAACAAACCGGCTCAAACTCTTTTCTCAACTACACTCCCTCAATACCGTAGCGAACTCATTCCATCCTACTTCAGTCCATTCCTCTCTCCCTTCCCTCCCGCCTCTCTGCACTCCTACCCCTGCTACCTCCTTCTCAAGTTTCCCTTACCCTCTCCCCGAGGAGACTCGCAGAACAGTCGGGTGGATGTTTATTGGTTTCATTCGTTTTTCTATCTCTCTCTTTCCCTCTCCTCCCCTCTCTTAACTCTTGAAGAGGTTTTTGGATGGAGTTTGTGTGCCACTGGTAAAAATGGAGCTCAACAAACTTTCTATTTCCCTGGGTGCGTGTATGCGCGCGCGTATGTGCTCGTGTGTTTCTTCTCTCTCTCTCTCTTTTTCCCCATCCGTCCTTTCTTTAAACCATGGGATTGTTAGGATTGAAGGGAGTCGTTTTTAGGGAGCGGATAGAGAGGATGAGGTCTACAAAAGACGAGATGGAGGGAAGGAGGGAGGGGGTGGGAGTTTTGTAGAGGGAGGAGGAGTTTTGTAGTGGGGAGGTGGAGTTGCGGGAAGGGACATCGAGTTTATCTAGATAGCACGGCTAGAGTGGAAAGAAGGGGAGGAAAAATGAGGGAGGGAGGCGGGTTGGGAGAGTCCGGGGGCGGAAATACAGTTACGCACCCTCAGAGGATGGCATCCGTGGCACCCAATTTAGTGCAGCATATCGCCAAGGCGACCGGTTCCTTCTTCTCGTCCCCACTCCCACTTCCTCTTCTCGACACCCCTTCACACACGCACGCAAACACGCACACACACAAACACACGCGGGCACCCACGTCCCACTCTCGGCTCCTCCTCCGCTCACACCTCCTCCCCCCTGTCTCCTTCGCCCCCTTTTCATTTCCTTCTTGGACGTTTGCCACGACGGCCTAATACAATGAGATTGCGGAGGCAACGGACCTCGGCGAGAGAGAGAGAAGCTGGACGGCAGGGAGAGAAGGGTGGATTGGGAAGAGAAGGGTGGGAGAGGCAGAGAGGGCGGGAGGGGAGGTTGGAAGGGGGGATAGGAGGGTGGGAGTGGGGAAAGGAGGGTGGGAGGGAGGAGGGTGAGAGGGGGGAGAAGGGTGGGAGGGGGAGAGAGGGATGGGAAGGGGGAGAGAGGGGGGAAAGGGGAGCGTAGGGAGGAGGAGGGCCCATCGAAAAGACAAATAAGATAGAAGACGCCGGGAGAAGGAAATGTTTAACTTTACACTCCGTTAGCTTAAGGTAGTCAATTCCAACGACGGCGTGAGATTTAGATAGCATTTTTGGGATTGATTTTCTACATAAACGTTTGTATAAATTAAAAACATATATTCGTACATTCCTACGAATAAAGAGGAGAAAAACCAAAACATTAAGTTGAAATTTCGTAAATTTATTTTAGCGACCGATTTCTCTATTTCCTTTATCTACTTCAATATCACAAGATTCTATTACTCGAAGGTGGTTTTACCATTCGTATTCATAAGTATAAGGGAGGTCGAAGTCATATGACTCGAACTTTCCGTAACAACGATGTTTTTTATCTTTTCTCTATATTGAATCCAAAGATGCTTATTGGCATGCTCAACCTCACACGTATGAACGAGATGGATATATTGACATTACATGTTTTGGTAGGACTCCTTGGTTATTATAACTTAGGAAAATCATAAAAATGAATTTATGTTACATATTATTAATATTAATAACAATATAGACATTCTTCACCAGAGTTCAATGTGATAAACTCAGAAGATCATACCAAATTTAATCAAAATATATAACAATGGTAAAGTGAATGGTATTCACAATTATCCAGAATATCTCCTTTTTGAGAGGTTAAAATGTAATTTTTAAAAGATTATAGTTTCCAAATGTTATACCTAATAAAAACACAATATAAAGTTAGATTTGCTAAAAAACGAAACTATAGCATATATAACTATGCTTTTATAATTTTTTTCATTTAAAAAAATTGAACTTTACAAATGTCACTATCGTTGTAAGGTTCGCCAATAAAGGACAAAAATGAGCGAAAGGGATGCCGCCAAGAGTCTTGACTTTTTTTCTCCTCGGCCGAGCCGAGTGCACGATTATACCACCGCAACTCCCGAATAATAAACGAAAAATAAAACAAAACTACAGACGCAGAAAAAATTGAGTCACATAGTACGGGTAATCACCGCGCTCCGCTTAAATGTCGCTAATTGGTATGAGGGAAAAGGGGTTCGTGACGGAAAATGGAGTGGGGAGGAACGGCGAAGGAGAGAGCGGGGAGGGTCAGGGAATGGCGGGAAGGCTGAAGAGGGGAATCCCACCGGGGTCACTCCTGCACCCTCGACGATTACGAGACTCCGCGCTTTGGAAACGAGGATTTGCGACGAGTCCGTCGCTCGAAAACCACGCTCTCGGATGCGGCATAGCCGCCGCCGCCGTCGGTCGGTCGCCCGCTCCCTCCCCGATCGCGCAGCCGACGAGGCCCCACCCCTCCCTCCCCTCTCCGGCATATCACCCCTCTATCGCACTTCTCTCACACGGCCCCGCTTCGCATCCGGACCGACCGCATTCTCCTCCCCCGAGCCGTGCATCGTCCTTCGTCTTGCCGCTCATTCATCTACTGCGTGCCATTCGCATTTCTCGAGGACAGGTGTCGCCGCCGCCGACCGCGATCTTCGTGCTGCGTATGGCGCCGTGAGCGAAAAAACCTCATCCTTAGGACCGAATTCCCTCCCTTTAGCAAATTCTACCGATCCCCTCTCCCGCCAATGTATGTGACGAACAATTAAACCGAGGCGACGACGATGCGAAAGCAATGACCGCGTTTCGATCCTATTTATGAACGCAACTCGCCACCCTCGCCCCTCGTACGGATCTCTCATCCTTCTCTTTAGTCTACCGACCGAAAGCCATCGAATCCTCCCGCCAATATAATCGGACCCACGCAGGGAGTTAGTCGCCGAGACGGCTAAGCCAATTTAGGCCCCTTCGCCGGGAGGTTGTTAGGAGGGCGGCACGATGGTGAGCTACGTATATCCTGCGTCAATAAAATCATACGCACCAGCTCACCGATGGTCTCCCCTTTCCCTGGCACGTAAACACTCTCGCAGCGGCTTGGTCGGCCTACCATGATACCCGCTGCGTCCACTACCGGAATCACCGGCGTCATAAAGTTAACCAAGAATGATGGAGTGGTTATTAACCCCCAATTATATGGTTTGCCGATCCGATGGAGAAGGATATGACCGCGCAATACAAGGGCGCAAGCGTGCACGCAAGGGATCGGTGTAGAGGAGGAGAAAGGCCGCCGGGGTGGGGAGGGAGATTTTGAAAAAGTTATCGGAGTCGTTCGTCACTCAAGGAAATGATAAATTCATTTGCTTTATGCTCTCGAAAAAATCCGCAGAGTTAAACGAAAAATTCCGCAGGAACGAGCGGAAACCCCCTTTTTTACGACCCTTTTTATTGCACGTCGGTGAGGAGAGGGATGAGAAAGGAATAGGGATTGTGTGAGGCGGAAAGTGAGAGTGGCGGGCGTAGATGTGGCGGGGGCGGAGGGGGGGAGGAAAGGTTTTATGGCGGAAGAGTTTATCGCCGCCACGAGATTTCCATGCTAAGTTCCACTCCCTAACCACATTTCGAAAGAAGCGGCCTGGAGAAGACAATAATGGGTGTCATTTTAGGGGATCATATCTTGTAGATATTTTGATTGGGCGATTCATTACGCCCGAGTGCGAAGGAGTGGATGGAATGTCAATTTTCATGAAATATTTAGAACGTTCTAAGCTGGACGCTGGGCAACGAATTAATGAAGTATTCATTTTAATCAGATACTTTGCTGAGGTGTATATATGCATACCTACATAGTTTAAGGACGCATCTGCTAATTTATGATTACGTTTATGTAATGTCCCGTAATTATATCTTAATGTAAAAGAAGGCACTTTCATCCCCAAATTCTTTAGTATAGCATTACTACAGCAGAGGTACATACATACGAAACGCATTAAAAGCTTATTTTTTACATGAAATTTATAATTTACGGAAATTTTTATGCAGTTCGGAATTCTTCCATCGGTACTGCCTGCAGTTCAGTTGGTGAATATTTAATAATCAACGGAGAGAGAGAGCAGAACTATACTCATGCGCAGAGATTCGTAACGCAATTTTCATCGAGTTTATTGGTATTATGTATTCATAAAAATGCATTTTAGCATGAAGAAATTTAAAAACGCGTCGTGCTTAAAAATGCATTCGAATGTAATCGAGGAGAATGTTAAAAAAAAAACTTCGACAAAATATGACGCTCTAATGGAATTTTTACCCGCAAATTTTCAGATAATAAACAATTATAGCCTAATGAAGAACGTGATTTCAAAATTGGAAAAAATTACTATCGCTTCAGAACATATGGTATATGGATATGCTTCCGAATTTTTAGCTAGGACTCTCTTCATATCATGAGGTTTTGTGTGGTCTGGAGTGAATAAATTTAGAATGCATTACATATTCCAGACATCTTTTATGCGAGCAGTACCATTAATAGAAAAATTATTACTTTTTCGAATGAAAATAATCGTTCCGCCACTTTTTTGCCACTCCCGATGCCCATTGCTCTCTTTACCTCCATCTTTCTTCGCCCCCATCTTCCCTTTCCACGTTTCCCCCTCCCATCTCTCCCCTCCCATCTCTCCCATCCTCCTCTCCGGCACCGCAACACATCTCCGAGTGAACCGCGCGCGCGCCGCTCCGCGATTAACTCATTTTTCCCTTTCCCTCCCAACCCATGGGTCGCCGGATTGCGTCGACCGACTGTTAGAAGGGGATGGGTTGGCATGGCAACAACTCCCGCGGAAAAAAGTGGAGTTTTAGAACCAATTAGCAATTCCCTCTCGCAGTATCACCCGCGTGCGTGCCCACGTTCCTAACACCAAAGCGCCAGGTCACACGTACGCGAGGAAATATATAATTGTGCGACCACCGAAGGGTCGGCAATCCGGCGCATGCGAGCGTCATGTGGCTCTCGTGAGAGAGAGGAAGAGGGAGAGAGGAAGAGGGAGAGAGTAAGGAGAAGGAGAGAGAGAGAGAGAGATATAGAGAGACTGAGAGGAAGAGAGAAAGGAGAGAGAGATAGAGAGACTGAGAGGAAGAGAGAAAGTAGAGAGAGTTAGAGGACTTGTGTGTCGGAGAGTTTTGGGTTTTGCCGCCGAAGGGAAAAAAGCGAGAGGAGCCATTGGGTGCGCGCCATGGCAAAAATGACGCGGCTTAACCAGGAATCTCTCTATCTCCGCCCTCGATCCTCGCTCCCCCATAGCCATATTTATGCGCGCGTGATTTAGCGTGCGTGTGTGCAAACGGCAGGGGAATGGGGACCGCGTCCGATCCGAGATCGCCAACCGAGTCGATAATGAACTCGTGGGAAAGGGAGGAAGGGTTCTAGTTGGAAAGTGGATTGCATTCTGAGAGGGGACGGTATGTATCGGTCGACCGGAGGTCGAGGGTTTGAAAGCGGAGGTCAATAGGTGTATGATCGGAGGAGAGAGCGTTTTCACCCGGCACCCGGTAAAAAAACGACAATGGAGGAAACGATTCTAAATTAATGAACAAATCGGCGAAACGATCTGCAGCGGTACCGAGTTTCGATTCGTATCCGCAGTTGTATAACGGATGGAGAGTAACGGTTCATATTCGGGTCCAATGCAGACTTCCAACATCACGAGGAGACAAGATAAAGTCGAGTTTGTCATAGGTGAGCATTCGCGACACGAACAAGGAAAAAAAGAGCGCTGCTTCTTCCACGAGGGCATCCCGTATGCAGCGCTCCGCAACGAGGATTACTCAGGACGGTTCACATAGATTTCTTGAGAGTCCCGCTAGAGAAAATTGGAAATACTCGACCGAGTTTAGCAAAAAATAATCGACCGCATTCTGAACGAAGGAGAATGTAATTGGAGCACTTCCTCTCGCAATTTTATTGCGACTGAATAAACGGATAGAATTCCGCGGGGCAGGGAATTCGTTTTTGTGGAGAGACGGCGATTTATCCCGGGATAGTGTTCCGTCATACGGATTCGCGACACAAAAAGACGGGAGCATTCTTGGCACGTCTAGTGCCGTTGACTATCAGCTCATGACAACTATCAAACCGTACGACAATTAACGCCCTAGTACTAAGCATGAGCTCCTTAAAATTCTAAATTATTATTATTATTAGTCGTAGTTTATTTTTATGATCATTTGTCGAAAATAATAATTGCTATATAGTGGAACATAAATTCGCTTGAATGCCTATTCTCGGAAATGACTGTGACAAAAAAATCCTTTAGATTAGTTTGGTGCATGAAGCTTGAATTTTTCGTAACCGGATGTAAGTAATAAGATAATGAGCTATTGCTGACTGAAAAAAACACATTCCGTATCGAATTGAAGAAAATTGCAACGGCAACTAGTCGAGTCATTCCAATTACTTACCGGATATTCAAATCATTAAGAGGCAAAAAGAATTGAAACTTTTAACGTGCATCTGCAGTACACAGTATTCTCTTATACAAACATTGGCACGAATTGTCTGAGCCATAGAATTCGCGGTTTGTTTTGATCTACGAGAAAATCGGTCACAATCTAAGATGTAACTATTTTCAGCAATGGACGGGTGTAGCGAATATACTGACTACTATTAGGTCGATGACTATTGCAGAATGTGAGAGCGCGAACAAGGAAGCCAAAGTTGCGTGTGAATAGTTGAGAGAAGACAGAGGCGCGAAGTGGCGGGGAGAATCGGATTTGGAGTGAGAGAGGAAGGTGGGAGGGAAGAGGGAGAACCCTAGCAAGGCGGCAAAGCGTTGCCTCGAATTTCGAACGTCCCTCTTCCGATCGATGAGTAGGGTTGGAAAGGGCGGGAGTTAATGGGAAAAGGGTCAAGTGGGGGCGGAAGTGGACGGGGGGGCGAGGGCGGCCGTGGAGGTACGGCTTACGGGGAAAGGGAGGGTGAGCAATCGTGGACCGGCAGCAAGAGGGGAAAAGAACCGAGTCTGCCAAAGTAAATAAAAACTCATTTCTGGAGCGCAGGGAGGAGTGGGAGGGAGTGTGGAAGAGAGAGAGAGAGAGAGAGAGGTGTGCGGGGGAGTGAAGGATAGACACAATGGGAAAGGTGATAAACCTCTCCGGTTTTGTCGGCCAATGATGGAGTTTGGGAGAGTACTTTTTTCACGCCCCCATGCGTCGTTTTGTCGCAGTTTCTCAACGCGAGTTTATGACGCTGCCCCGGCGGCGATTGTTCGCTCGAGTTGCGGGGGTCATTGGGAAGGTTGACCCCTCTCATCGGCAAATGTCATCTAGTCGTGTTTCACGCCGTTTTGTTTTCCCCCCCCTCCTCTAAAGTTTTGCTGTGGCGAAAAAAGGGGTGTTACTCAATTCGTTTCTGCTTTCATTTTCAAAATTTATTTTTTTAGTCACGCGGATTTCCGTCTTACAAGAACCAGGAAACGCAGTCGTCAAAATTTGCGCATAGCCATCATAAAAGAATATTTTATATGATATTTTGCTCATCGGAACCTTCCCACAGATGGGAGTAAATACTTGTTTTTATTAAGGAAGGCCATGGTATTAATCATTGCAAAAGATATCAATTCCTGTAAACTACTCAGGCAAAGGCGAATAAAACAAAAGAACGACGCCGTTACTGTTAAATAATCGGCGCACTTGGAAGTTAAGAAAATTTGAGATAAAATGCTGATACTTGTAAATATATTTAACTCGATACTCCTACAAATTTGGGTAATCCTTGCTTGAAATGTGACTGTAGAACTGCCTTTGAATGAGTTCATTTTGAAGGCTTTTAATGCTCCATTTTAGTTGTTTGAAAAATTTATATTCACGCCCAAAAGATGACTTACATAGACATTTTAAACATAGTCTTATTGAAAGGTTAACAATGTCATAGCTCACTAACACGTATCCGCTGCTAGCTAGTCCACGCAAATAAACTTTTCAAATGCTGGGTCATCCGCTCCATCTATTTTGTGTGTGACTCGTGCGGGTTAACACAGTTCGGGTCGTTCTCCACTTTATGGTAATATATCACCAAAAATTGCGACTCTTGCTCTTGCGGATTCGACCCAACCAAAAACCTAGCCCCGCAAAACCCTATTTTACACAAAAACTGGAACCAAAACCACTTCCTCCTTCCACACACCTCGGCTTCAGGGCAAAACAACGCCCTTTGGCGGTTGGCCTCTCACCAGTACACATAATTACAGTTTTCCCTCGAAATGAGGAAGCTGGAACAAGTAACAATGTAATCCTCGTAACTCTAGAACACCGTCGACACGCAGTAAACTTTAATGATAGTCAGTTATAAGTTCATGCATCCAAAACAAACATTATGCGATTCAATCAAAATAAAAAACGCCTCTAAAAATGGCAACGATGAAGTTTTTTTCCAACATGATTGCCCTCGCGATAGAAAAATACGGCTCTCTTAGCGTGAGGTTTCCATAATCATTCAAAGCCACATGAATCCGCGAAAATTACTAGATATGTAAAAGAAGGTGAAGGCCAAAGTTTTGGCAAACGCCTCTCGATCCCACTCCTGAAAAACCATATTGCCACTCGGCGTTATGCGACCTTAGTGGTCCTTAACGCCCTGATCGCGGGTTGTTTAACTTTCCCATTTCATCCCCTCCCCTCGCTCTCTCTCTCTCTCTCTCTCAACCTACCTCCCGCACTAAGCGAGCTCCCTCATTTCCCATTAACTTCATTAACCGGCACCAAATACCGGACTCCCATCTCCCAACCCCTTCTAACAGCCCCTTCCTCCCTCCGGCGCCCTCTCTCACTCGCCCCCACCTCCTTCCTTCTTTGCCTCCCCTCCCCCCACCTTCCATTTCGTTCCATCGCACGGTCCTCATACTCCCCACTCCCCGCCGCTTTTGTTTCCGTGATTTAAGGAGCTTACAAATTCCTCCGTCCCGCGGCCCCCGTGTCACCATATAAGCTCCCAGGCATTATTACACACACAGAGGCCTACTCTAACCCGGGTATCCCCCGCCAAAGGAGGCAGAGAGAAGGGAGGGTTTCCTTCCACACCTCACAACCCTTTGCCTACCCTTTGCCCTTTCATTCCGGAGGCCCCTTCCACCCCCTCGACACCCCCTCAGCACCTCCTACTCTGCAGCACTCTCTCCACCCTTCCCCGTTTTTAAGCCCTCCGCCGCCCTAACAAACCCTTCCCTTCCCAGCCGTCGCTCTCCTATTCCACTCTCTCCCTTAAAATCTCTCCTCCTTTCCCATCTTACGCATCGACTCCGAAACGAGTAAAAGATAGTTTCCATCCTTTATTCTTTAAAGTAACCTCTCTGGCCCTTCCCGGTCCTTCTATCGGCACTCCATTCTCCGTTCCTTCGCTCCACTTTTCTTACTACTACTTCCTTTCGCATACACTAGCCGCACCACGAGACTAAAATACACGCCGCCCACGGACTTTCCCCCTCCCTCGCTCCCGCTGCCTCCTTAGACAAGCGCAATCTCATCCTCACAAAATTCGATCGTCGTTACCTCAATCGTTATTCCTTTCTCCTTTCCACCTTTCTTTCTTCCCCCTCCCCTTCGCCTCGTCCTTACTCCGCGGCATTTCCCTCACACAGAGGGCCTGCTATTTCTTTTATCGCGCTCTCATCTCTTCCTTTGAAATTCTGATTTCGTTACTCATATACTTTGCCTTGATTTTTTCCCGTCTCTTGTTTTTACCGAGCGCTCATTTCGTGTCCGTCTGTCTCTCTCCGTGCAGGTCTGGTCTTCTCTTCCGCCTACGATGCCCTATACGAGGATCCGACACAAGATCCGAGGTTTGTTAAGGAGGAGATGGAGGAGGAAGGATGTCAGACCTGAGGTGGAGGAGAAGGGGGGAAGAAGTGGAAGAGTCCAACGCAACAAAAAGACTGCCAGGAAGGATCCCCGTGACGAGAAACTCTCTCTCTCTCTCCTCTCTTCTTAGCGAGAGAAAGGAAAAAATGAGAGATCGTGTGTGGCTGTGCATCATACGCCGAGACCCTCCGCATGCATTACGAATTCCATTAAGTCTATTGTCAAAGTGTTTTCCTCCCTCTATCATCCAGCCTTTGCATGACTCTAAGCGACCCGCAGTCATAGCCCTCTAGTCGTGCATCGGGATCTCGCTCGTATACCCTCTATTATAACTATCCGTCGCATCGTGATGTTCCCTTTCTTTCTCTCCTCGTCATTTCGTCTCGAGGAGAGAATACGACCTCCTTCCTCCTCTGCTCCGGAGCGTGGCCCTTGCCCCCTCTTCTTGCCCTCTTCCCGCCCCTCGGAGCCAAAGGAGCGGCCACGAATCAATACCGAGACAGCGAGAGGGGAATTCGGGTGGAAGAAGAAGAACGGGAAATAAGGGAGGATAGAGGGAGAGAGAGAGAAAGGGAGATTTAGGGATAAGGAGAGAGTAAAAGGGAGAGAGAGAGATCGGAAGGTGGAAAGAGATTTTCCAAGGGGAGGAAGGAAAGTGGGAGAGTGAGGGGGAGGAGGAGGGAGGTGTGGGCCGAGGAAGAGGTTTACGTGGGAGCAGCAACCGGAGAAGTTTCGAGTTGGCAAGAGGGGAAGGGGTCGTGGAGGAAGAAGAGGCAAAAGGAGAGGTTGAGAGGAGTGGTGAGGAGAGAGAGAGAGAGAGAGAGAGAAAGAGATAGGACGGAAGCGAGGGCAGAGCTGAGAGAGCGAGGGAGATGGATAGAGAGAGAGAGGCGAGGATTCCTCTTTTGTGCCTTGGGAACATGGCGCCCGGCCGCCATTTCCAACTGTCGCTGACGCCGAGAGGTGGTCCTTGCATTCCAATGCAGTGTCGTGACGGAGGGACTAAAACGAAATGCGCGCAAGACAAGGGAAACGGCCCCCTTCGCACGCCGGGGAATGCTGGACAAAATCGACGATGAGCTCATAATAATTCCTCAGGGCTCGCTTTTAAACGGGATAGCAGTACAAGGAGATAGCCGGTTTTTAATGGATGATCAGAAAAATTGCTCAATAGTTGTGGCTTTTTAGCTTCGTTCGTACTGAGCCTGTAGCCCGAAGAAATTTCATTTTGGCAATAGTTGTAACATTTTTCTTTTAAGGATAGGTACGGTACAAATTATCAATGAATAAAGACGGTTTAAGTCGGAAATCCGCGACGAATGCTCTTATTTATACATCAGGTTAAAGGAAAACTTTTTGGAGGAAGTGGTCAGCCGCAGCCTCTTGTGAAACACTCACCTCTTTAGCCTGTGTCTCTTCGCGCCCCAACCCGCTTTTGTTTGTCGCCATTTCCTCCCTCAGCCAATCCTCTTCCCTTCTCACTCTTCCTGAATCCTCCTCTCTTCCGGGCCGGTCTCATTTACCCTCTCTCTCTTCCTCCATATCGTTCATTCACAATGGGTCGGAAGGCAGGAGAGGAAAAGGAGAGAGGAGGGAGGGAGGGATGCCTAGGTTCTGGAGAGTCGAAGCAAAGGAACCAGTGCCCATGCCACCATTCTCCCATTGCTTCCTGAAGATTGCGAAGAGGGAAGTCGGAGGGATGTTGCGGGTGGTGGGACCGAAAAGGTGAGCACGGGCGAAGGAGGAGAGTCTGAGAGCGAGGGGAGGGAGAGGAAGAAGTCCGGCCATCCGGTCCACCGTGGGAGAGAGAGGTTATAGGAGAGAGAGAGAGAGAGGGAGGGAGGTAGAAAGACTGTGGGAGACGTTCGGTGGAGGGATGAAGTGAGCCGAGGAAGCGAGCGACACCGAATGAAGCGAAGCTTTGAGATCAGAATCCACCGAGGAACCATGCGCGAGGACAGCGATTCGAGTTTCTAATTCCCGCCTCGGCGTGCGCGACGCGTTTTCACAGACGCACGTGCGGAAACGCCGCAATTTCGGCGATGGAATAATAATCCCCCGCCACCGTGAATTCCCGCATAGTTGGCCAGCTTGTTAGGCGTTCCGTTGGCTCCCCTGCGGAAAGAGTTCGGATTCCTTACTAGAATACATGGTCCCGCAGAGCGAACTTCTAATGGCAACGGGCGGGCGGAAAAAAAAACGAAGAGGAGATTTGGTCGCCATCTGTGGATATATGTAATGCCCTTCCCTCGAATCCTTCTTCTGTTTCCAGATCGCTGAAAGCGGAGACTCCACCTAGGATTCCGCGCGGAGAGAGAAGGCGCCTCCGATTGCCTCTACAGACGGCCCTTTGGCCGCGCTAAAGGAAGGGATCGGCGGTCGAGGTTGCAAACGTGCAGCGGCGACTGAGGCGGCGGCGAAGGAGGGGGCCTGGAGGCTGTTTGGGTGGGGGAGAAAGGAGGGGAGACGCGGAGGTGTAGCCGCGGCGTTTTTTCTATGCCCAAGTTCCCTTTACCCTCGTCCTGCCTCTTGATGCCCCACACGTTCCATCGCTAGGATATCCGCGAGGGGTTGCGGTAATGGGAAGATGGGGTTAAACGCGCCTCAAGGAGGAGGAGGAGGTCGGTGGCGCCCCCGTAAACCGCAAATAGACTCTTTCGAATCTTCCCTCGGGAGGAGCGGATGGAGGCAGCAGATTGCGGGGAGGCGACGCGCATTATCCTCTTTTTCCGTTCGGTTATTGTCTCTATCTAGTCATGCAAACATAAAGCAGTGTTTGCTTACATGTAATAAAAATATAAGATGAAACTACCGATCCAAATGAAAATAAAATCTACAAGCTCATAATATGAAAATTGAAATTGCATTGTTCAACGTACGAAAATAATTTTAAATGATTATTTCAAATAAATAAGAAAAATGAAAATAGATCCGCCAAACACTTCCTTGTGACTGACTATTTTGGGTTATTTACCATGGGTTAAAAATAAGCAAAAAAACTTGAATGAGACAAAATTTATTTTCACCTTTTCTATCCAAGAAAAACACAGCTTTCATAAGATCAAATGTCGAATTATTTAGCGTTATTTTTAAAAGAGTAAAAATGTCGAAATTATAAACCTGGCTGTTACATAACTCCTACTATATAAATTAGTTAATTTTGCGAAATTTTACTATTGCCTTTCATAAGAAATCCTGAAACATACACAAATATATGTTTATCGTAAAGCATGTTTTTGTGAAAATAGAATTTCATGTATGTGACTGTTCATGAACAAATATGGTTGTTTTCAAAGATACGACTACCTATTTCAAATATAATTCTTATTATTTATAAACGACGCACAAAGTTTTTTTCTACCATTATATACAAAATTAAGGCATGCATATCATCAACTGTTTATATGTAAAACATTTACCACATTATTTCTAAGAGTAATTGGTTATAAAATGTTTTGGTCACTGCTTTGTATATTAACTAGAGCAAGTACAATTTTTGTCTTTTCTAAACAACGGTGCAATATATCTTATAAATATTTTAGTGTGTGTCTGTATGTGTGTATGTTTGTGTATGTGTGTATGCATGTGTGTGTTCTTTATACGTTTTTACACCTTTGAAGCTATTGAATTCAAAAGTTTCATGGGCCAACCTATGGACCAAAGTAAGATCTTGGTCTTGGTTTGCGGACCGTTGGGTCTCTTATTCCCCATGGGGTCAACATAATACTATTTCCATAAGAAATGGTGAGTAGAAGCACTAAAATGCCATGCAGCCCATCATTGATGTGGATTTAAATATACCTAAATATTAACTTACGATCACGAGAAATGGCTTATTTTACGCACTAAAGACAATATTTAAATTCTGTTTATGTTTTGACCTATTACATGTTAAATCGCTCGAAATTATCCTTTAAGCGCAAAATTTATTAACATTTTCCAGACGGCAACAAAACTAAATTTCTTAATTGTAGTCCTCTTCAAAGGGAGATAGTCACGTACGATTAATGCAAGAAAAATTCACGCTGTGGTGCACCGTAGAGGAAGAATAGCCAATGCCAAGATAAAGGATACAAATGGATTTATGTCAAAATATAGTCTATGAATACTTTTAAAGTGTGTCAAATGATTTTAAGGAATATTAGAATATTGTCATCTTTCACCATTAACATTGAAAGATTTATCGCAACATAAATCGATTCATCTACTTACATTTGTTCGGTAACCAAGATGATGTTTATTGTTTACGTATTGTCTAATAGTGTTGACATAATCCACATAATTTTATTGCTGATTTAAAGGCTTCGGTGCATCTATCCATGTGAATATTAAGTAAGACGTAAATGCATAATTATATTAATGGTAAAACTTTACAATACAATATATAAAATAGTAAATGTTAATGTAAACATCGCTTGCATAATTAAGGAAAGGGGAACGTTTGGTGTGTGTGTGTGTGTGTTGAATGGCGAATCAGCCTCTTGGGCTATTATCGCCATACCCTTACCGTAATGATTCATTCATTTTTGCGGAATATCAAAGTTCCACACGACACAAATTTTTTGGATGAGACAAAATACAATAAAATAAAACTATCCCCATGTCTCATCTATGACATAAATAAATAAACGTTTGGTAAACTTGGGGCACCCAATAGCGAAAGTAAGTAAATTTCAGAAATTATTGTATTGGTTTTTAGTAATATGACATCAAAAGTGATATATTAATATAAATAATATAAATCGTTTGCTACTTAAAAGAAAACTTTCCCGAACGAAGCCGGGCGTTTCAGCTAGTTAGTCATATTTTAACAAACTATAGATCAGGGATCACCAATCATTTTACCGAAAGAGCCACGTGAGACTTTATATACAAATGTGCGGGCCACATACGATCTACCAAATGACTAATCGGGCCAAATGTAAATTTAAAAGAAAATACGTTGATTGTTTAATGTGCTATACTCTTACATTAAAAGTATATTGCATCCTCGTATTCGAAAAAATCGTATAGATGCTATTATTGACCTCTAAAGAAGCTTACTGCTTGCAAAAATAGTACGAATATGCATGTCTTAAAGAAATTGATGAAATCACTGCGCAGGTCGTATATGGGTAGTTGTTTGGGAACTCCTTATCTAGATCGGTCTCTAAACTCGATGATTTAATCTAAAGCATAAAATGAATTTTATAGCATTGCTCTTGTTTTTCTTCGAGGGTTGCGTCGAGGAAGAGGGAGGGAGGGAAAGAGCAAGAAACACACTCTTCCCTCGAATTCCACCTTACATCGAAACCACCTCATTCTTTCCCTGCGTGGTCTCCGGAGCCTCTTTTCCCAAATCTTCTTTATTCTCCATTGAAGACAGCAACCGCTACATCCCCTCCGTGCCTCCAGATGCGACCTGGGACTATATATACGGGTAAACGACCAATGCTGATGCCGCCCCTCTACCTCCGCCGCCACTATCGCGAGCCCTATTCCCTTCCTTACCCTTCTCCTGCCCCGCCCACCCACTCCCCCCTACTCCAGACATCTAGCCCTTATGCCCTTCCACGCAATCCTACGGCAACTCGCTCTTCCCAACCCGTGCCCTCTACGAGCCGTAAAAAGAGGAAAAGAGAGGAAAGCCATGAGTTGTAAATCAGGAATCGGATGGGGCTGTGGAATAAACTGAGAAGGAGCGTACAAAATATCCAAAAAGGATAAGAGAAAAACTTTAAACTCTTAACGCTTCCTTAAGATATGGCCTCACGTGCCACACCCTCGGTTTGGAAGGAAGGAAATGAGAAGGTTACAAAGGTGGGTGTTGGTCAGTTTTTCCAAGATTCGCACTCTTTCCCCTTCCGGTATATGTCCATTGGTTTAGCACGAGAAATTTCCTACTCCTTTGGTGTCCGAGCAAAGAATTCAACGACTAGGGAAGCAAAAAACGAGGAGTTATCCTTGAGGTTGTTAAGAAGGATATTTCTAAGGTCCGACGCCACTCTTTCGTGCTTTAGAGAGAGTCACAAGGGTTGAATGAAAAAAAATGAGAAAGACCCAAGGGGTTGTAAAAGTCCTTTTTTTTCGCGGAAAGTATTGAGTGGAAGGGAAAAGGACGGCTAGGCTGACGAAAATAAGAGGGTGGTAAAAAAAACGCGTGGGTCCTTGGTAGGAGGAGGGTTGGGGAGGAGTACACTTGACAAGGGGAAGATGCGAAGGAGAAGTGGGCAATAAAAGCCCAAGGCAATTAAGAAGTGCTCCGGCTCTGAGGAGATGGACGGAGTAAGGGGAGACCGACCACAAAGAATGACAACAAAGCTTGCGCAGGAGAAACAAGCACGCCAAGTAGATCCCTCAAGGAGAGGTTTTTTGTCCATTTTTTGAGAAACGGATATTTTTTTTGAGGCTCTGCCCGTGAATTGAAGTCTTTGGTACCCTCGCTAAAACATTTTTTGGTCAGTCATTCTTGCTGTGCGTTGTGCGCTGTCCGTCCGGTGCGCTTCCTCTCGAAGAGAGCTCAGCGAACAGAATCGCCGCGAATAGCCCAAGTTAAAATTTTTCCGTCCGATATTTTTCTCGCGGCATCGACAAAAAAGTTTGTCTCTTGCAAGAATTTTCTTGAGTGATGCGAAGTGTCATGTCCACTGCTAAGGGAAAATCCTTGTGCCTCCGTGTATCGCGAGTGCGTTTGTGCGCGCGTGAAAGTGAGAGATGCCTGCCGAGGTCGTTCGAAGAAAGAAAGAAAGAAAGAAAGCGAGTGTAAAAAAGAAATCGGTGAAAAAAAGAGAAAGCTGACCGAGGGTGGCGGAAAGCGTCGGCAGCGGCGGTAGGAGAAGAAAAGAGGCGGAGGTGAGTTTTTACTTTCTCCCCAGCACCTTTTTTACGCGTTTCTTAGAAGGTCTCGTCGCAGCAAAGAAAAGCTGCGCGAGAGACAGAGAGAAAGAGTAGGCGCTTTCACTTACTTTTACGACGCAGCCCCCCAAAAAAAGTTAAAAAAAATCCACGTTGCACTTTCGGAATGTTAGGAAGACGGACGCTTTTCCTCTTTCTTCGGAGTCTACAGAATCGCCGCGACTTCGGACGAGTGAAGAAGGGCGCGGACGCTACGTCCGTCCACGTGTCCGTGAACGCCGAATCGCCCGTTTGAAAATACACGAGTGTCCCGCGGAATAATCTTTCGGGAATTTTAAAGGTCCGATCGTCGCCCCAGTCTGATCTTTCGGTCGTTCTCGAATCGAGTCGTTCTCGAATCGAGCGGCTCTCCGCCCTCGGATAACCTCTCGAAGTTTACATATCGAGAGCGAGTGAGAAATTATCAAGTGCGTGTTTACATCGGTCGGTTAATCGACTCGTGGCGGACGCAAAGAAACGAGTGCAACGTGAAGGATAGTGTTGATATTTCGACGGATATCTCGGACGTGGGTAAGGAAAATAAGGAGCACTATTCGCCCGTGGTCTCGATTCACGGCGTGATTCCCGAAATCGAAATGCACGCCTTTACGATTTGTATTGGAGTTTCGGATGCGCGCATGTTCCGGTTGGGGCTGGCTTGTGCCGGCGGAGGAGCCCGAGGGAAGGGCTGCTGGAGGGGATCGGCGGCAGTCGGAGCGCGATGAGGGGATGGGGGAGGCGGCGAGGGGGAAAGAGGCGAGACGGCGGCCGTAGTCTATCGACCCATGCCGCCCCTCCGCCATCTTGGTGAGAGAGCAGGCATTCGGAGTGATGGAAGGAGAGAATGTAATAGGAAGAAGAAGAGAGGAGAGAGGACGAAAGGAACGGGTCCTCGTCTTCGTTGCGTGCCAAAAGGGCTTGAGAACCTGCGTGAGTGAGTGAGTGACTGGGAGGAGGGAGAAAAGGAGGGAGGGAGAGAGTGAGTGAGCGTTTGTTTTAGACGGATGGAAACGGAGAGAGAGAGAGAAGGAGAGAGGGGGAAAAGCGGATAGAAAGAGGGAGGGGAAGGAATAATATAGTGAGTCTCGAGTTTTTTCATCTCAAAACTTCTGAAGGGATACTTCTTTTCTTCCTCACTGAAAACTGCCGCGGTCCGGATCGCATTTTTTAACTCTATTGTTTTATTACGGGGTGGAAGAAAAATTCCTCTTCATCGGGGAATAAAGGAAAAAAATTCTTCATTCTTTCTCTCTATCTTTCTCTCTCTCACTCTCTCGGAGATAAAGACCCATCGTGATGTGTTCTTTTTCGGAGATAGATAGGAGATGGGGTACGAGAAGCTGACGGGGAATCTTCAAGCGAAGAGATGCCCGGGAAAAATATTTCCTATTTTTCCCCAAGAAGATAAGAAAACGCGAAAAAGCGGTAAAAGGGTTGGAGGAGAAGGGAAGAGATAGCGAAGGCTTAGGGAGACAGAGGTTCTTTACACCATTCTACCTCCCATACCCTCCTCTCTCTCTCTCTCTCTCTCTCTCTTTTCCCTTCCTCCTCCTCCCCTCCCCCGCTCCCCTCCCAGCGCCCTCCTCCTTTCGGGGTCGAGGCCGACTTGGCTCGGTAGCGTCGGTGACCGCCATTGCAGCCGCCATTACTACCACTGAAAAAAGTTGTCGTTTTACGAAGTGTGCAGTGCATTCTTTCAGAGTTATTGGAGCTCAATGTGATCAGGTAACAATCGTGTTGATTCTTAGTGCATAAATTTGTGGTGAATTCCTCTGTTGTGATATATATCAGTACTTGTTTACTTCTGTGCGGTGGCTTGGATAGTCTTCGATTTCGTCCATCGGACGTTGGAAAGTGATTTTTATCCTCCCATAAAGATTTTTGAAATCGCGTTTATATGCGTTACTGTTTTTTCTTGATAAATAGTACGGAACATAACGTAAATAACACTCGTAATACGGGTAAATTGTGACGTGAATATTTCAGCAAAATAAAATTTGTCCTCAACAAAACGATTTCGTAGACTTTTTCAGTTATTACCTTGGTTATTTGCTTAGACCACAACGAACAGATGCTTGTAGTAAATATTTTTATTATGATTAAAGTTCTTGGATGTTAACGTAAAAAAAAACATTTCGCATTATTGTAAGTGTATGTCATTATAGTGTATTCTTATCAAATGATTTTGGGGATATGAAACGAAGAAGCAAACAACATATATTTCGCGTTTTAATCAAAATACCTAAATTATTATTTCCTATTAGGCACATAAGTATTGAGTAAGAAAATTCCTTAATTTATTCATAAAATCAATAAAATTTATCCGAAGTAGTTATTTCCGTTTATGAACGAATATGTATCTCTCAAAAATTAGAAGTTCTGTAAATAAAACGAGTTTAGATAAGCCTTTTGAATTATAAACCTATTCGCTCAACTTTATGTTAGTATTTAACACTAGCTGCGTCATATTTTTAGGACCGCAGCATGTTATTATTGCTCTGAAATATGTTCCATCAGCTGAAGCTAATTTATACCCTTATTGATTCGCAATATTGCAAAATCACAATTAAAATTCAAGTAAATAATTATACCGGTTGTTTGTACATTACTTTGCAATTTCATCCAGTGATTATTGGTGAACTACGGTAATTTTAATTTTTGAAGCATATTCTGTTCACGCTGTAGGTCGAGCATTTCCATTATACATCTAAAGGTGCATGTAATTCCGCAGACTACGGTGAGAAAGTACTGATTTTATTCAGAAAACCAGCATTTTAGCGAAAATTAACGAAATACACAGGAAAATTCTCTGTCAAATCATGAAATTATAAAATATACAATGAATAAATCACACTGATATGGCCGAATAAGACTTTTCTCTTTAAATACCTCAAAATATATTATTATAAAAATTTGTCAGCTAATATAATGCATTTGTGCAAAATTTTCCTTTAAATGCTAAACTCAAATTTATTTTGAATTAAGCTTCAACGGATCCGACTGTATTTTAAAATTATTTATTTATTTTGATTCAAATTTTCTTATAATTCCTATAGGAAAGACGCGTTTATTGCGTATCAAAATAGTTTCTGCTGATCGTTTCAGAGAAAAATCTTCCTTGAATGTTTTCTTATCTTAAATTTGGGAATTTAAAAAATTGAATTGTTGGAGTAACACTCGTGATCTTAATGCCAACATATTTCGAATACTTTTTTATAAAGGGAAAATGAAATTCGCAAGTTTTCTAATTCCATTACATTATAAATATCATTTATTGAATTTTACTGATTGTCAGGTTGACCCGTACTTTACTCGTCATGGATTTCTCCTTTTTTTAAATTTCTTACATTCGGTGCAAAAAGCCCTCTTTTATAACTGATACTTTTGTTAAGTTACAAATTAATTAAGACTGTTAAAAGTTATATTTCACTTAAAGTCGTCGCTGATATAAGGGCGAAGGTTTGGTATAAATGGCACTATCCGTTCACGAGTTTTGAGTAGACACACGGACAGATATTCTATATATTATTCATTTGTGATATTGGACCTTACAATAATAAATAGGCATTAAGTCTATACAGCCCTCGGACAAATCTTTCAAACTAAATTTTAAGCATAAGTATATATATTAAATTCTCCCGGCTATCTTTTTATGAAATTCTAAATTTTCTGAACATTCTATTTGGCGCCCGCATATAAAAGAAATTTAATATAGAATGTAAAAACCCTACAGACATTTCTGCATGAATAACAACATAAAATATTTTAGATCGATTCTAAAGTGAAAGTACAGATTAGATAGGGCTTGTACCAAATAAATGATTTGGTAGCCCTCACGGCCATTAACGCTTAAGTAAAACTTATATCGCCTTCCAAGTGATCTCCATCGGTAGTTATTCATTGTTCGTTGATTTACATTGTAATCGTTTTACTGTAAATATCAATAATCGATGAATTGACAATGTGAACGGCTGCTTTATAATCAACATTAAGTACCAGATTTTCTCAAACTTTTCCTTGCTTTAAAAATAATCATCATATCATCATCTCCACGCCACGGATTAGGCTAATCAGGCTGCTTCGGAGCCATTTGGGTAATTATAAGCACATAAAACTTGTAAGTGAATAACTTACGGCACCCCCCCAACCAGGATCAATTTTGACCCACGCACACACAAATTCACACTACGTCGAAGGCTATCACTCAAGCTACTCGCCTAGGAATAATCTGTATGTACTTGTGTATGTATATTATAAAATTAATTTGACTACAAATAGCAATACCTTCGTTTGTTTGTAATTATTAGCTTTAAATGAGCGAATGAAAAATATGGAAATGTGTTCGATACCCCTCACATCAAATGAAATATAACGGCCTCATATAGCTTAAACAACAAACTTGATGTTACTAAATTTGAAATAAAATTTCCTGGATAGTGATCAAAGAAATTAAGCAGAATAACTCTTATTGGAGGAAGAAGATTTATTTATATCGAGAGTTAAAAATAATTTTTTCCTTTTATTGTTGTTTTTCCATTTACTTGCGACGGAAAGACGCACGCAGCCGCTGCAGTCGTCTTAGATCTCACAAAAATCGATTCCATATCAAATGAGTAATCATTTACCTCTGAATCTATAATGATAAAACGTGGTTAAAGCGTACGATTTTTATGTCAAAATGTTTCCATCATAATTATTCGACTAAATTTTACAAAATGATTCCAATCATAGGCACGGGAGCGGAGCAATCGTTGCCGTGAACGAGGCGGCTAGGCGGCAACCAGCGGTTGGCGGCCTCGGCGGGTGGGAGTGGCCGATGGTTCGGGGGCCGGCGGGTCGGCTCTCCCCCACTGCGGGCGGGGCGATCTTCGTCGAACGCCGAGCGGTATCCGCGGCGACGGCCCCAGGCCCCGCCCGCCGCCACTCCGCCCGCCACTCAGGCCGGTTCCCCCTAAGCTCCGCCCCTCGCCTCACCGCGTCTCGAGTGCGGTCGGCACGCACCATTTTCCAGGACCGTTTTGGGGACCATCCACGAAATTTAGGGCCACCATCACACGCAATCGAGGCGCGCTGAAACCGTCCAAGTGCACATACCGACCGAATATATACGTCGTGCGTATGGCTTATTCGGTTAACGGAGTTCCCTTCTCCTTCCTGCGGAGTACTAACGAGAAACTCTTCGGGGTAATCGCGACCTGAGGGGGAGGAAAAAACGCGCCAATAATCGCCATAGGTGGTCAAAGGCAGGTGAAAATAAATTCCGAACGCTCGACTTTTTAACACACATGTCAATTTCGCGGACGTATCCGATAATTTTTTTATTGCCGATAAAACCTTTCAAGGCGCGTTCCTGCTGCCGAACGTCATTTCTCGCGGATCCTTTACGGATCGCTGACTCGGATAATTTTTAAAATGGTTTATCGCGGATGGAGACGCGAGGTTGTATTTTTAGATCGATTAATTTACAGAAAAAACCGACGGTCGTCCACATATTTAGGATGTTGATCGATCGACGGATAAAAGTACAATCGTAGATACGTAGTAATTAATGCTTCACCCGTCCGCGTCTCTCGATAAGGATATTTTGGGCCTTATTAAATATTTAAGGACTCGGATTGGGTGGAAACCCAGCGTCCAATCACAATTATTGCCTAAGGTTTTCGTCCCGAGGGCTGTTCTTTTTCGATTCTTTATTTTTTCAATGGGCGTGGTAGGACCTTGGAATCGACTCCTCATCAACTGATAAAACCTGGACGGACTGGAATGTCAAGAACGACGCTGCCTCTCCATTATAAAAGGCGTTTCGTGTTTAACCTCCTTTTCCTCCTCTCTTCTCCCTTTCTATCCCCATGTTCAAAACTTTTAACTGTGAGCTAAACTTTTGATTTTTCCGAGTCAAACAGTGTGAGTTTCGTGGGATATGGAATCTCATACTGTTGATAGCACCAAGTCAACTAACTGTGCTTTAAATTCCCTCACTGAAAGGGTAATTGTGATGATTTTAAAACCGATTCTTTGTTAAATATGATCTATTGTGTATTTAGTATATAGTAGTTCGGGATGGCATTACTGTTGTCTAATATAAGAAAGTAAATAAACGCCTATTTATAGATTTCTTCATAAATAACTTTTCCTAATGGTGTATAATTGAAAATTAATCCAAACGACTTTCTTCTGTATTCATATACCATTTCACTTCTTCTTATTCTTTTTAAAACGAGATACTTTCTATTGCACTCGGATATGACATCAAAACGGCCAAATACTCTCTCTACGGAATGTAAACTCTCCCTAGCAAATCCCATAGCAGTTTCAACATACAGTATAATAGACCTGGGGGAAGTCCTTGTCTTACAATCGAGGGGGTTTATACAGCCGACGCGTACCGGAGGTAACAGAGGAGGAGGAGGGGGGGACGAAGAGTGGGAGCAATTCATTTCAAAAACACGCGTCAGACTGGTTACTTAAAATGCAACCGTCCATTCCGCGTCCATATACGCCCTGCATACACACAGAAACAAACTACTTGTCGCCGTCCGCGCCGCTGTAACTCTCGCATCCATCCCCAAGGGATCGAGAGACTCCTTTTCGCCACGGCCTCGCGCGTGGGTGGGGGCGCGGGGCGGACTGGCCCTTCATAGCACGCCCCCTACACTTTCATTCCCACGCGATCAAAAGACTGCACCCTGCCCCGCAATAACGCCCTTCGGACGCTGCGACTCATACTTTGGCGCACGCGTGCTTGTCAAATACCCTAACACGAACACCCGAAGTGGCGGAGCAGAGAGATACAGGCCATCGCCCGACCCTTTGCCACCGGAAAGGCGCCTCGGTGAACCTCCAGCTCCATTTCCCACTCCCCCCCCCACACAAGCACACACACAGCCACGCACACAAACACGCACGCACATTCCCGCTCCCTGGCTGCTTCAAGTGCTTTCGACCGCCTCCCTCCAAAGAGATCTCGTCCCCTTGTTCCTCTCCATGCTCCCCCTCCCCCCTACTTCCTTCTTTTGAGCGCAACAAGCTCCCCCTTTACTATCCTCCGCACAATTAACACACATTTCCTTTTGTAATAATAATAGTTCGACCGGGAGAAAGTGCTGGCGTCGCGAAATGGGCGAATTCCTCTCGTGAAAGATCTTCCCGTCCGGCCGTCAATCTGCATGCCATAAGGGAAGGAGATAGAAGTCGAAAGAGCAAAAAGTTTGTGGGTTTTTGTCGCAGTTAGAGGAAGAGAAATGGTTCGAGAGAGTTGGATCGAACGGCGAAAGATTTGATTTCCGAAGTGATGCATGGCATTGAGTTGGATGGAGTGTTTTAAGGCGAGTTAGCGGTTCGTACTCGATTCCGCATCACTCCGAGTTTGTCGAGCTTCAATCCAGCTCAATAAAATTCTTTGATTGCCGCCGAGAATAAGGAAATAATAAAAAGAGCGAGTGCGATCGTAGAGGCGTAATAGGAGAATGAAGAGGAGAAAGGGTGGATTAGGCGAAGGTAAGAGGGGCGTGGGGAGGGGGGGAGAGGGGGAGGCGACAGAAAATGGAAATGGCCGAAATGACGGAGCAGGGTCGGTAAAAACTCACCGCCTCCCTCTCCTCTTGCCCGTCGCATCCCTTCTTTAAGTCCAATTCTTTTATTTTTATATTTCGGCTCGAAATTACCCTATAAGCCCTCCAGAAAACCGCTCAAACCTTCCGATACCGCCTACCACTTCTCTTCCCCTCCTTCTTTGCCATGGCTCTATTTTTTTATGGAGTTAGATTGAGCAATCAAGCCCCTTTTTATTTCCCTATCAGCTTCCTGCGTTATATTTATGAAAAAAAATTCTCTCTAAATTGCTGCCGCTCTCGTGGTTCCGAGATAGAACTCGTGTAAATGGAGATAGGGCCTCGAGCGTCGAGGAAAAGAAATGCCCGTCTGCCTAGCGCACTGGTAGTTTTATTTCCATCGAGTGCAAGGTGCGCGTCTTGCCTAAAAAAGAACCGCTCCCGATATTTACGGCTTGCAATAACGAATGGTGAGTGGCTATGTACGACCCGAGGTAAATTCGTGACCGTCCCGAAGTCTTTACCGCGACCGTCCCAAAGTCTTTGCCGTGACCTCCGCCTATTTACCGAGGTAACGAGTCCAGCGCTTCGTCGAAGAGAGTCTTAAGATTCTCCGGAGAAAGAGTGGAAGCGACGCTTCCATCCACGCAATCTCGAGCAGTGGCTAACGGCGACTCACCGTTCCGGGCGATCGCGCCGAAGGACGGCGGGGACGTCGGTTATGCGCTCCCGGCCCCGAGCGATGGCGCAGCCCGCCGCACGGACTCCGGCTCTTTTACGATCGCTTTTACGACCCGACACCTTGGTACGGACAGAACATCAACACCAATGCGAGATTATCGCCGCTCTCGACTTTTAACTACTGCGAGATTTTTGCGTTCACATAAACACCCAGTTTACGAGTTAACAAGTGAGAGCTTTACGGCCCGTTTGGCAGATAACCGCCATTTGAGCGTTATAAGGCTAATTATGACTTTTTAAAGTTTATATTTTACGAAAGGTATTTTCACGAGCGAAAGAGGAAGGATAAACGGCGCAAGAAGTATATATCATGCTTGATAGTCGAAAATAAATTTCTGTCGTAGATGTAGATCTCTTCCGTTTAGGATGGTGTAAGACGTGATAGGTGAGAACGCACAAAGAACGAAGTAGTAAACTGTGGGCAATTTCCTCGAGTTAACGGCTTTATTTTTCCGATATTTTAGGTAGAGATCGCCATTATACGACGTTATACTCGGGTAGTATGGTATGCGGTTAGTTTTATTTCATTCAGTTTAACGAAATACCTACAACAAAATAAGATTTTTAGGTGATATATTAATTATTGATTTCAACATAAATCCTACTTGTTTTCAACTTTAATTGATTAAAATAAATAAAGTAATTTCCATTCTTCTGGGGCAAATGTGAATTTACGGCAAAGTAACAAAGTTTTTTTATTGAAATGTGAGTGGAACTAGGGTGTTTTCCATTCCATATATTCCTCCTTGGCCTTAATAGAGCGTTCTCTGCCTCGTGAGAAATGTCATGGAATCTATTTTAAAGTTCACTAGTGAGTGCTTCGCTCTCTACCCTTTCAGGATCATTAAAATTAATACTAAGAAGATCAAACCTATAATTAATTGCTCATTAGATTCAAATACGATAACAGTGCAATTCATCATCAACTTTTAGTTCAATAACAGCAAAATGATTTTGGAATCGGGTTTATTGTGCGCATTTAGCTTTGATTAGCTATCATTTTAATACGATTGTGTAGAAACTTTAAAATCTAGTAATTACGCAAACGATAAGCTACTGACGACAGAATGAAAATGCGGAGACAAAGGTCGTGAGCCAAAGAAGAAGAGCGATCAGTACAGCTTCCCTAGAAATTAACAGGATTTCACGGAAGGCCATGTTCCAAGATTTACATCACCTGCTAAAACAACCGAAAATACGATATACTCATACCGGTAGCATAAAAAAACTAAAGAATACGGTTGCTAATGAATGGATTTATTGATTTTCATCTCTCTATTAAAATAATTTTTTCTAGTCGAGTGGATTGAGTCACGCTGCATTCGGCAAGAGAGCGTGTTACAAGGGTCTGGTGTCCGAAAAAGGAGCAAGAGCGAACGGAAGGGAGGTGAGGAGGAGGGGAGAGAGAGAGAGTCGCGGGGGGAGGGGAGATGGAGGCTCTGGAGTAGTGGCGGCGGCTGCTGCTTCTACGGCCCACGCAAAAGACAGCCCACGGTACCAACCTCCTCCCTCTAAAACTCACATCCTCCCCCTTATCGTCCCGACGGAGAGGGTTATAGCGTGCAGGGAGGGGCAAAAAGGAAAATTAGTGCATTCCGCCGCGGCAACCGCATTCTCTCCAACTAACACGCAGACTTAACAAAAATCACGCCTTCCGAATAAACAAGCCACGGGCGAAGACGAGGGAGAATTAGAGAGAATAGAGGAAGAGAGTGAGAGGGGGAATAAGATAGGGTGGTGTAGGGGCAGGAGGATGGAAAAAGGTCGGAGTAGGTCTTAAAGCAGTCCGTGCGAATGGCTTCTGCAAGTACAATTCACCTCAAACCCCTTCAAATACTCTCTCTCTCTCTGCTCACGTCGTCCGCCCCGAGGCCCTTAAGTTTAACTGAGGACCTACTCCCTCACTTCGACTCCCCCTTCTTATTATTCCTCAACCTCCATTTGCGCACACAAACACATACTATACATGCACGCACACACACACAATGATATTTCTCGATATTCATGAGGCAAGGAGGTATTTATGTTCGAAAACCCAATTTCTCCGATGCATCGAATTGTCAACTATAGTGTTTTCAGTGTGGTTTACAGAAGAGCTTTGAGTCGGAAACGAATGGAACCTGCTAAGAAGAATATTTACATGCTATAGGTTTACAATCTAATGGAAGCCGTCATCTTTTTTTTATCAACTCTTCTCTGCCAGGTTCGAATTTGTTCAGAATTATAAACTCATTTATATTTATGATTTTGCTATAAAAGATTATCCAAAAAAAATATGGATTAGTTTTTCTGGCGTTTAGACATTATTAAAATTTATAAAGATATATTATGCAAATTCTTTATCGAGAAATCAGATCATCAGTTTCATTTCTACTACGTTATTTTCATTTGATCGTTATGCGTAGAAAGCAGAATTATTTCGTACACAGATGCCATGTAGTTTTTTCAGTGTATTTTTAGTAAATTCGTAAATATTATTTGCCACGGATGTGCCGAGTAAGCTAAAAGTTGTGAACGTTTACCGAGATTACCAAGACGAAGATGAGTCCACAGAGAACAAAAAATTAGATAAGATTTTTAAAAACGTGGATGATGGAGCCGAAACATTTTCTCCAGTTTTCGCTCCCTCTCTTCCCCCTTCCTCGTTCACCTTCTGCCCTTCCGCAAACCCTTTCCCTTCACTCATTCTCCCTCTCTGCAGCCTAATTTCTCAGGATTACTCCAGGTTGAACCCCGCATCCCACTCACCTCCACATCCCGCTCCTCCACGCCGTATTGCTTACCCGCCGCCGCAAGAGGCGCTCTGCATTTCCCTACCGCCCCTTTTACCAGTCTGGAACGAATCCTTCTTTTTCATATATCCCCAAACTCCTACCAAAAACCGCCTTCCGACGCCCTCTAACAAAGAAAGGTACGCTCTCTGCAAAGACGGCAGAGCCAGGTCGGATGAAGGGAAAAAACGGGAGCGAGCGGTCGGGATACGGACGCCGACGACGCGTGATAAATACCGGCCAATTTAACAAAGGGCTTAAACCTTTGAAAGGCTGCAAGTGGATGTATCCAGCGCGCGGTTGCTTAGATCGGGCGCGGCTTATCGCCCGCAGGGGCGCCCGCGTTTTTTGCGCCAGCCTCTCGCTTTCATCCTCCTCCTGGGGCTTCTTCTTCCTCTCTCTCTCTCCGCGACTCCTTCCTCCGTTTCTAGCAATCCCCTTAAAGCCTCCCATTCCTTCGATCGTTCGGCCCGAGGGAGACGTCCCCTAGCAGCCTAACACCTCTTATTGTCCACCCACGCTCCCGCTTGCCCCCCTCCGTCGCCATTGTCGCTGGTAAAACAACGACGGCGACACGATGTTTTGTTCCTTAGCGACGGCAAGTTCTGCCTCGCAAATTTGGTTTTGCATGCTTTATTGTTAGGGCTGCTCACCTTTCGTGATAAGAAGGGTAACAATTCTGATTTAAAGCTAAATACGTAGTTTGTTGTCTCGCTAATAGTTTCGCGTCAAACCTTGGGCGGTGCAACCCGGTAATTTCCCAAATTAAAAAAATGATGATAATTCAAGATTTACTAATGAAAGATTGTTTCAATAAAATCGGTGAAATTATACGGAATGGTACTTATATTGGTGAGATATACAACCATAAATGGAGGGCAAGTTACCATTGGATGTTTTCAACGACTCGAAGTCACCAGATATCGGATCGTCACCCCTCTTTCCAAAAACTTTCTTGCTATATTTATTTTTGTATGAGAGAAAGGAGTGGTGTAACATGGAACGATAGCAGTTTACGTGAGCACTTACAGTTGCGCATTAACAATTGGATACGCTGGCAAAGTTTTATCTGTTGATAAAAGACCTACAAATATTTCCACAGCAATTTCCCGTCTCATAAGGAGAACAGCTTATCCTGAGTTATCACTGTTTGTTTTTCATTCTCAATGGATGAGGCGAGGATGTTGGCGGAAGCTTTTAGTACACATTATACCCTTCCAAATAGCTTTCCCCAAGCTTTATTTTCACTTGGCTAAGTTTTTACTTGTATTTGTACTCACGTGGCGATTATTCAACAAAAATGCGCGTGAATAGTCACAACAAAAGAAATCTATAGAATTATCAAACCTCAAGTTGTTATTAATTTCTTCATGATAACAATTATTAATGGCGAACAATGAATTGTTAGTAACAACGAAGAGAAAACTGCCATGCAGATGAATTAAGTAGGACCAGATACCTTAATAATAGAAGTAATATATTCTAAGAAGCATGAGAGTAATATAGATGAAATGAATTTAAAAAAACGACTATATTACAGAACATTTGAAAATCGATTGAAGCAGGTCGGTCATTACAATTTATTTATAATGTTGATCTTACTGAAAACAAAATTTTATTTAGCTATTGTAATTTTACTTATCCCTTTATTTTTTACCACAGACTTAAAAAAGCTATATTTCCTTCTGTTAACTAGGAAATGTGGTATAGTTTCTAAGAAAGGAATAAGAAGTTGGAACGACAGTTTCCCTTTCAAATAATAATAAAGCATTTTCCACAAAAAAACTTCTCTCACAGTAAAAAATTACCAAGTTAAAAAAAAAGCTTTTTTGTATAGGATGTTTGTTATTGTCTTAAACAAGTATTCTAATTCTTTTGAGAAAAAGCCCGCAGATGAATTCCTGTTGGATTCCAGCCAATGAGCCTTCTTCGTTATACTTCACCTCGTCCTTCTTTTTTCAGAAAGGTTGGATTAAAACTAATTTAGAGAAAGTATTTTCGCCTTTAGAATTGGTTAACATACAACTTAAATAATCAATTCAAAGGAAACTCTTGAAATATATTTAGCCTCAGAGAAATAAATGCTGAATTTATGTAAAGGCTGAATTTATGTAAAGGGCATTATTATTGTTTCCTTACGAACGGGAAGACACTTTACTAACAGTATATTCATATTGTTCTACATAATCTTTCCGACAGATTACTTGCTAAGCCTTTCACTATAACTTATACAGTGACGGTAAAAACATCATTACCAAAACAATAACCTTTGTTTCAACTAAAGAAGAAACTTCATGAAAATTGGACGAACGACCGAAAATAATAAAGGCAAAACCTTATTTTCAATTCAAACCGAAGAGTTTAGAAAACGAAACTTGGAAAAAAAAAGAATAAGGGGATGCTACGCAATCAATAAAATATTCTTTAATTTCCAAATACATCTGCCGTCTTAGTTGCGTCTCTCTCCGGTCTCATCTTATTTTATTACTATCCCAATCTTATTATTTCCCGATTCACTCTCCCTCGTCATCAAACTCCCAAACTTCTCCCCGCCCTCGTGACAGCCGCCACCCAGCCAAATATCTCACGTCGCATTCCGTGAAGTTAGCCCAAGGGCCATTCCGCCAGGACACCCTCTGGGACCCCTATTTATCTCTCTCCCGCTTTCTCCCAGCCTGCACCCTCCTCCGGAGACGCGCGCATATCCACCAAACCTACGAATATCAGCCCTTCCCGCATCACTCCATTTTCCATCTTATAGACTCTTACGTACCCCACCTTTCCTCAGACTCCCCTTCCTCCCTCCCACCCTCTCGAAAACTCTCTGAAAATGGACGTTTCCTTATCGACTCGGGCATTCTTTTTACTCACAGACCTTTCCTCTCACCGCGGAATAACAGCCCTCCACCCAAACCATCCTCAAAACTCCTTCCTTGCAGACGTTCTATATTTATACAACGATAGTTACGCCATCTCTTTCTCGTCGCTCGAAGGTGGAGTGAGAGAAGGAGCAGCGCGTGGGCGAACAGAGTCGACAGAGAAGAAATCAGATTCCGACACTAGTTCATTTTCTTCCAAAACTCCTTCCAGTTCTCGCACACCTCTACTTCCCCCCGTCCCATCCCCTCTCTCCCATTGGAATTCCTGCGACCCTCCCACCCCACCACCCTCTCCCGAATCACCCTCTTTTCTCTCTCTCGGCCCCTTCATTTCCCTCAACGGGAGGTATAAAATCAATAGCGGAGCGACCGCCGTCGACCCTGCAGCGGTGGCGGCAGCCTCCTCTCCCATACTACTCCTCCGGCCCAATATCTCTCGCCACCGCCCTGCCCCCCGCCGCCGCCCCTCGCCGCACCGCCGTGAGGAGAAGACGCCGTGGGCGGAGACGGATGGACGGTGCGAAACGACGCCATCTCCCCCGGTACCTTAAAACAGCCTCCATTCCTCCCTTCTTCCAACCTCCCCCCTCTTCCTCTACCCCTACTCTTTCGCCTGTATTTCTGCACCTCGCGTCATCCCTTCACCTACCTCTTCCAACCCCCCGTTTCTCTACGCACGACACACGCTGTTTTTAAGTCCTCATTGAGGCAGAATTTCGTCCATGCTCTGAGATGAGAAGAATTCTAACATCACGCGTTCCAAAATTGAACTGGTTGCTGTCAATATTATTCTAAGCTGCGGCAGCAGACAGTCCATGAATAAGTCAAAAATCTCTTTTACTACGAATTTTCAAACTACAGATATAGTACATATTGCCCACCAAGAAAAAAATCTGATATTAATATCGTGTTTGTTGATGAAGAATAATATGAAGAGAAGCAAAAGTAAAAAACAGAATTTGAGATTTTAAATTCTTCTGTTTAAAATATAAATACGTGAATTACGTCTCAATGAAACAAACTATTCCATTTAAAAAAACTGCATTATTTGTCACTCTCCTATAGCTAATGATTCAAGAATTGGAACTTGGTCAAAATCTCCACTACACTAAACACCATTTCCGTATGTATTATTTAGTATATCTTTTATCCTTCTTTATCTTTCTTTCTCTCTCCCCTCTTCTCTCACTCCACCCTTTCCTGTTAACCCTCCCTCCCCCGACTCACTCCCCAAACACTCCAGGCACTTCCATCCGCGTACTCCAGCCTGGAGCCGTGAGCGGGCCGATCGAATCAAAAAACACTTTCGCTCCGCTTTGACTAATTGGATAACCTGGGAGATTCGGTCAAGAGAAACGATCATTCAAAGGGCGACAGATTCAGCGATTCACAGGGTCCCTGCCCCGAACCATACGTTCGCTAGGCGGTCCGCGAGAGATGTTGAAATAGGAAGTAGCGAACGAACGCAGCGGGAAGGAAAGGAAACCCAATTCACTGCATTCCCACGCCGCGGAGCATCCTTTTTCGATCCATTCTAGCGCATTATTATTGCGCCAAGATCTGATATCTTCCCAAGCCACTAAGTCAGCATCACAATCGGTCGGCCGCGAGGAGAAATGCGGGGGTCAGTCCCGAAATCGAAAATCTGAACGTGGGAGTCCCAGCCCACGAAACGAATTCGCAATTAGCAATTAAAAATACAAGGGATTCATAACGTTTCATCGAATACAATATTTTGTCTCAAAAATATCTTTGGTTTAAGAATGTAAATCATTAATGCGTCGAGAAATTAAGGTGACTATATAAGATTAATGATATATAGCCTCATTCTTTAAAAATATTTCGTTATGTTCAAGGCCAATAGTTGGCGAAAGTTACCCCAAAAATATCTCTGAAAACTAGGCGATTTACCCAATCATTAAACATTCCATTTTCACTCGTGTGTAGCCAGACAAAATCTATCACTTGTATAATAATAAGAGAGAAAGCTCGACCTATTAAACTTATTCAATCGAGTATTATCTATCTCTCATCGATTATCCATCAAAGAATAAGGCTTCATCTCCGTCACCATTACACTGCCTCACTTTGCATAGGAAGCGTAGGAGGTGAGGGTGGAATGGTGTGGGGAAGAGGGGTCACAAATAATTAGGGGGTTGAGTCAGGGGCGAGAAACGAGGGATGAGACGCGGCTGCCAAGCCGGCGGACCTGTCGGTTTTATTACCCGTCGCAATATTCTCGAGGAGGAAGGATGGAGGCGAGGAGTGGTATTGCGCGCGTGCGTGTTTTTGTGCATCTTCAGCGATGCGGATGTAGTTCGGCGTCAATGGAGGTGAATTGTGAAAGAATGTCGAAGAAAGGATGCCGGATGGGATGCAAGAGGTGCAGCCAGGGGGATGGAGTCAGATTTAAGAGCAGTTGGAAAAAGATGGAGGCTTAAAAGGAAGGGAGTGTGGAACGGATGAAAGTGGCTCAAGGGGGATGGGGTGCATTATGGGTTCGTTCTGGCCCGAGTGTAACACGAGGGGGCCAAGATTTCACACTTGGCGAAAGACACCCATATAGGTTGCAGGCACCTCGAAACAATTGCCGTAGTGGAAACAAAAAATGAGCGACCCGTGCGAACGAATGCGATTTGATGAATTAAAATGAAGCATCCGAGCGTGTTTATTGGCTGCAACACTTCCATGATAAAACGACAGAAATTTCAGTTTTATTTAACATACGAAGGGGAAGTTTCAATGAAAAAATATTCGAAAAATTCTAACTTTTTTACGGAAGAATGTAATAGGTAAATGCGCTTATTTTCTGAATATTACATTGTATAAGTAATATTTAGCGGGGGAATGTGTAGTATGGAAGCTATATAAGGATGCATTTCCCATGGGCTTCTCATCTACCACTTTTTACTGGCCAGTTTTCAAACGAGCCAAAATTTAGATAATCACGATATTTGCGGATGTCAACCCATAACGAAGTCGGTGCGTTATTTATGGAGCAAATGAGCAAACATGTTTTATTCTCATATATACAGTTGATGAAAAATTTACCTTTCGCATAAAATTCGGGAGAAATAAATGATAACTTGACGCTAGCGCCCCGCCATCCCTCTGTTGCGTGTGGTAGGCGTGACCTATGCAGGGCAAAGGGGAGGATCACGGCGACGGAATTGCGTGCACAGCCACGTGTTACGAATGGATGTAGCCGTCCAAAGTCCCCCGCCCCCCAGTGCGCGCCACTGCCCCCCCCCCCCAGCCTCCACGGCATCGGTGGTCGTGGACCCTGCGTAGGAATCGTCACCGCCGCCCCCGGCGCTCCCAACCCCACCCCCGCCCTTCACTGCGGCAGCAGCTGCCGATAATCACTCTGTCACGTGACACAACGCCGTTGAAAAAAAGGAGGTGGGGCTTTGAAGGTGCAGAGGAAAAGGGAGAGGTGGGCATGGTAACGAAGGGTAGGAAATAGCATCGCATTGTGTACACGCGTAAAGACGAGAAGGGGCGATCGGAGGGTGAGAAGGGAGATGAGGCAGGCGAAGCGATCAGAGTCCGGTAGCGAAGCGACGGGCTTATCGCAAGACCCGCTTGACCCCTAACATTCCGTCTGAAGCGACCCTTAGGAAAAGAAACAGAAGTCTCCTTATTCCGTCTCAAAATAGGGATCCACCGAAACATGTTCGCTATGCTAATTGCAACAATGTTGTCCATATGCATTGCAATTATTTACCATTTGATGGCATATAATTAACGAGTAGTAATTTTTATTCATTATGGCGTTTGCGGATCTCAAATCCTTTGGTAATTGGTAGATTTTCTATGTTATTGAGGGAAACAAGTATAATAGATAAAATAAATTCAAAGGAAATTGAAAATAATCGTCAAGTTCCTTTAAAATGTCCATTTTTACTGTCTAATAATTGAAATAAAGAATAAGAATTATTTTTGCATGCTCATGTCACTTATTAATATCTTATCAATTAGCGCTTTGACATATTAAATTCAATAAACTGTTTCTTATTACCATCGTCAGCAATTAATAACAATAAAATGTAAACCATGAAATACAAAACGAATTAGTGAATCAATTCATAAATTAAAATTCTAAAATATTTATTATGAAAGTTAAGCAATAATCATCTTTGTCTGTGTGAACCACAATCCCCGGCTATAAAAACGATGAAGATGCAACTGAGATCTTTTTTGTGTCGACTTTTATGATCTGCAAACAAATGCTGTTCTATAACATGTTACAACTTTGCGTAAACATTTTTCTAACACCATGTACACATGACGACGCAGTGATGATCAGCATAACAGCATCACTTTTTATGACGTGCATAATAAAAATAATGAGTATGAATAACAGAAAACCAGTTACTTAAAATTTGGTTTCACTTTCTCGCTTCCTTCGAGTCTCGCAAAAATGCCACAAACTGACAATAAGTTTAGATGCCTAAAACGTCCACCTGCAGAACTAAAAGCAAGTTTAATGAAAGTTCTTGCGTTCATGCAAGCTAATCGCGCATGCGTGATATTCTTAGAACCACAGCAATCAATTTAAATATGAGTTGTCCTATACAAAGGAACCCAGGCAAATCTGGATTAGCGTCAGATTTAGCTTTGAAAGCAGGTCTCAATGTTTGCACGTTTCTCTAAGAAAAATTAGAATTGATGTAATATTTACGTGTAAAGAATAGATAAGAGATATCCTATCTCTGTAGGAACTACCCAGGGATTCCTGCTCTGTGTGGTACCATGCAATAAAACGTATCACACATTATCTAACTTTGAAGAATAAAGTTGTACATACGAAATCTAGGTATTCAAAGTTAAATATCGCCAGCCTAACAATCATACATATTGAACCAACAATGTCATTTATTAATTTTTTCTCGCTAATTTTTCGAAAATAAAATAACACAAGTTGCATTCGGTGACATTTAATTCAGGGGATGGACATTTTAAATCACGCTATAGGGGTTAAACTAAGAAGATAACTCAATATATCAACCTACGCAGAAAGATATTTCAATACGTTTAGATTTTTCATACAAATTATTTTGTTGACTATTTATTTATTTTAAATAGCTCATGAGCAGCCGTTACCGTCCTTTTACAATGAGCGTAATATAACGATAACAAGGACGATCACATACAACCATATCCTCGGCAGGATTCGAACCCGCAACTCTAACAGCGGTAGCGAGACACTAACCACCCTTCTACGAATGCCAGCAATTGGGCCGAAATAAACAATTCTACCCCATTAATGCATGAATTTGCCGGATTCATAAAAGCCCGAGTGGCCCTAAGAATGCAATTCGTTTTGCATGGCGGAAATTTTCCGAAACTCGTAAAATAATTTACTTTGCCATATGAAAACTACATTTTTTAGGTTTCTCTCTAAATATAGTCTTTTTGCTATTGACATCATTGCATTACGGGATGCAGCGTGTCCGCCAAAGGAATCACGCTCGAAAGCCAACGGACGCTCTTTAGATGCCCTTTTTCTCTTTCAAGGGGTCGTCGTCCGCACACTTGCGATTGCGATTACGGACGATTGAAGACGGAGTCCAACCTCTCGACATTCGGGCGTGCTGCGACGGTTCCCTCGGGAGAAAGAGCGTGCACCCCGTCGCGCCTTAGTGCGCCGGCATTTAGAAGGATTCGTTGCGTGATTCTGGGGCGCGGCCGTTAGCACGGCCGTCAGAACCCATGAATGCATACATTCCGCGCCTCCGGAGAATCGCGTGCAGTCCTATGGTGCAGGAAAAGCGGAAAAGTGGGCGCATAAGGCCCTCGCCGGCCTCGTGGAAGCAGGACCCGGAGATGGAGCGAAGAGACGGGAAACGATGCGGACGAAAGATAAGGGACATTAAGGAGAGCGAGAGGAGAGAAGAAGGATCGGAGGAGGAGGGAAATATGTCGCGAGAAGGGTGAGAAGGGAGATTTAAGAAAAAGATCAGTCGGGAGGTATGCAGGTTAAAGAAAAGCATTATGGCGGCGGATCTGAGGAAAGAGAGGAAGATGGTCGCTGAGAGATGTATCGGTGAGAAAGATGAGATTCAGAGGATAAATTGATGGACGATCGAAAGAGACAATTCAAAATGCGTTCTCTGAAGATAATCCCAAGATAAAGGCAGGAGAGCCAGATGGAGACGTAATTTCCAAGGAATTATGGTGTGATGAGGACATTGCTGTTTATCCCTATAAGATACAATGACAGCGAGCGAGGTTTTTGATCAAAAAATTTTAAAAAACTAAAATACCCTTTAAAGGGAGTATAAAATTGGTAAATGAATTAATTACATCATTGTAAAAGTCGGTTGAATTTTTTTAACTAAAATTTTTTGTCGGTTATCAATTTCAAAACTGAGTAAGTATACCATTAAAATTAAAACTCTCTCCTTATAGTGATTTACTAGCATTAAAATCTTTTGATTCGAAGGATACATCTAACCAACCATAATGGCACAACTCTCCCGTTTAAGCTGTTTTGGAAGCGGTCACTAGTCCGTATAGAGCTCTACCAAGACAGTAAGAGCGAGGATGTCGACATTGCCTTGCCCACCCTCACCCTCCGATCTCCAGTTACCACACCCAAGGCACTCGCACCTCCTTCTCCTCAGGGTTAAACCCTTGGGTAGTGCATCCCAACAGCCCACTCTGACACCGCACGATGTTGTGATCGTCAAGCACCTACACCACTGTGCATCTCGCCAGAGGCTTCCACACACGCGCACACAAACATTCATACCAAGTCTCCGAACCGTACATCTCTGCCTATTAGGCATCACATAAAAAATAACTCACCGTCATTGACACCTTGGTCTGACCCCAGTCAGCCTGGCACCAAAACAAAGTGAAGACAAGATTTAGCGGCGAACTTACCTGAAAATAAAGAGAAAGGAAAAATAAGATCCACATATCTAAAGAAGAGCATTATGAAACAAAATCAATTAAGGTTAAGTGAGAGTTGTGGAAGAATGAAGGTGTATGTAAGTTCAAGCGTAAAACCGGCTAGACGTGATAAATTTACTACGAGCCTTGTACGTAAATATGATACTGTTGATACGTTAATATTAAGACAATGACTGCGTAAAAATGAAAGTAAAATTACCAAATAATTCTTTGATTAACATATATTATGTTTATGATTATAATACACACTATTTTTTTAGTTTCAAATCGGAAAGTCTTTTATATATCTTATATCATCTTTATTTGTCCACCATTAGGTTCTATTACACTAATTCGCTATGATCATAAAAATACGCTCGCATCTAGATTGCGCAGAAATTCAATAGGATTGACAAATAGATACCTCCTTTCGTCGGAACAAACCCTTCGCCATTACAAAACGTCCACAATTTCGAGTTTCGAACGAAACGCATAAATCGAGCTCGGCGTGAGTCATTGGCGAGGAAAGAAATGATTGTCACGTGAAGGAGGAACTTGCACCGCATAGCATCCCTTCAGCAGAACACGTGACGAAGACCTATTTGGAACGCCTTCCAGTTTACCCCTCTCAGTCGATGGCAGATAAGGAGTTTCCACCGGATGAGGACGAAGAGAGAGAGAGAGAGAGAGAGAGAGAGAGAGAGAGTGAAAGAAGGGTAGAGAGAGAAAGAGAGATGCTGCCGGAGGAAGAGGGAGGGCGCAGTGAAAAAGGAGTGAAGGGGCGCGGGGAGAAACAGGAGACAGGGATGAAGATGGAGTGGATGGAGATGCGGGAGAGAGGGAGGAAGAGATAGGGAGCGAGCGAGCAAGCAGGTTGGCTGGAGGATTGTGTTGCGGCAGAAGAGGGCAAAGGAGAGGCTTTGGGGACGAGAAGGTGTAGGAGGGGAGAAGGATGAGGCGGGACCGTGGGCATCAATCTTAATGCATCTCCGATATCCTCTCCTTTTCCATTCCTAGACCCACGTCACATCAGTTTTCCTTTAGAGAACCTGCGCCTTCCCAACACAGTCGGCGGTGACTTTAAATCCTGTGATAAGGTCACCATTAGTGATTGTTAGGTATTTCTTAACAGGATGCAATGTTGATAACTGATCCAGGCAACAATTCACAGGAAGTTTTCTTTATCTCAACATTCCATTCTTTGTTTTACTTCAAGCTACAGTTAGTCATTATAAATGCAACGGCTGTTAAAACAGATAAGCTATAACAATTAATTAAATATAATATAAATATTATCTACATCCATGTAAGAGCCTTCCTATAATTATTTTCTCATATTTCGAAGAATCGAACTAAATTTAATTAATTTAATCTTACATCATTTTGATTCATTTTCTTCAGCAACCAAATTTTAAGTGAAAAGCCATACAAATTGGTTTTCTTTGTTGTCGATTAGAGGACGGGCATCCTCTTGGCAGGGCGTTACATTAATGTAACGACTCTTCGAAAAAGATAAAGAAGATCCAATGGCTTTCGACGCTGATCAGCTAAAGCCTTTCCACAATGTTAATGACGAATAATAAACAGCGAAGAGAATTTCTAAGGCCTTTATTAGAAGAAATATAGTTTATTATCTCACTAATGAAGCTTAATAGCACATTATTTTATTAATATTATGACCATCCTCTACGAAGATAATATTTAGTTTTAAATCAGCCACAGATCACAGTAAACAACTTCCCTTAACAATCATAAAAAAATAATAAAAGGTAAAATATCTGCAGGCAGAATTCGACTGAGAAAAATTATTTGAGACAATGGTTCAATTGATGAGGTTTGTTCTAAAGGTAATATGATGCAGAAAAAAATTATTTTAAATTTTGTTATTAATACACAGAAGCCAACAGATTCGTAATCATATAATGTAATACTATTTGGAAATTTAAAAAATTATGTAGTAATGAAAGCTAAATTTAAAAATAAGCAAAAGTAATTATAAGCAGTAAATAGTAAATCCACAACCACGCGACTTATTCGCTCTTTAAGGAAAAACCTCCGTTCACCGCAAAACTGATCACAAAGTAAAACATCACGAAACAAAAAGAACGCGCGAAACAAGACGTCAAACTCGTAAAAAAAGGACCGTAAAAGTCATCCTTAAAATAACGAGACACGCTGTAAAGTTTCTTTTAAGGAAGGGGGTGAGGAGATTCTCAGCCTCCCATTGCCATCAAAGTTTATGTCCCAGCGGTCTTCGCACGCGTGGCGGAATACGGCGATAGTGGGAGATGGAAGAGGATGGGGGATAAGTGGGGGAGGGGGAGGGAATAACGGGTAGGACTTTTACGAGCGCCGTAAGTGGCGGAGAGATGGGGACATAAAATTACCGAAGGCACGCGCGCACGCCATCCTACGCCGTGAGAGGCACCGTGGAGACATCGACGGAATGGCGAGGAGGAGGAAGATGGGGAGGGGAGAGGGAGGGGAGGAGGAGGAGGGCGATAGAGGGAGGTGGAGGCCGGGTGTTGAGTGACTCGTCAAGTAGGACGGCTCCCGGGGGCCCCCGATGGAAGGGGGTGGTGGAGTGAAGAGGGGGAGGCGGAGGGCGATATCTCAGAGAGTAGTTGCGCGGGGCGCGAACTTGTGGGAGGGAGCGAACGGAAGGGAAGAGGGAGAAAAGGAGGGGAGGCGGACGGGGAAGGAAGGCAATGGGCCATCAAAGCGGCGTTTTACTGCCCGGCGAATGGGCGAACGACGTGAGGAGAGTGGGTCGTAGACTGTGTGTGTATGTGTGAAGCAGACCCATGCGACCGATCACGGCTTTAAGCGACTACCTGTATGTGGTCATATTTGTGTGCGAGTGCGACCGTATGTGTGCGCGCGCATTTGATCTGCCAGAAGAGATATTCTTTCTTAATGACGGCAAGAGATTGCGTGAAAACTCACTTCCGAATCGATGGTGCGAATATTGTCTACGTGTCCATTACATGGAAATGCTTAAGCAACAACTGGGATAACGGCGGAGATAAGTATTTATATTCATCTCAGTACGGGTAATAGGAAGAGCGAATGGACGATTGAGAAAATCTGGTGCTTGAGGTTGGCATAAATTAAGCGTTCGGTGCTTTATCTGGTTGCTGCGCAAACACACGAACGCAAGTAGGCAGACAAACATAAAAACCATACACACATATATACACTGTATGAAAATTAAAACAGCGGGATATTCAGAGTAATTCGTGCTTCAATTAACCTACTATCACACTAGAAGAGTTACTTCCCTTATATTTAATGGAGAACTAATTGCATAAGCAGTATAGATTCAACCTATTTTTGATTCATCGAGGACTAAATTTACGACAGGAACTAGGCTATCGACACAGATAAATCAACCGTTGGCGCACAAAAACTGACAAACCGCGCGCGGTAGATGCAACGAAATTTACGAGCTACAATTCACATGTGGAGCGGTATTTTCCAAAAGGCTGCCTCCGCTCCGGAGGAGCGGGAAAGAAGAACATCATCGAGTCTGGAAGAGAAATCGCGTGCGGTGCGAAAACGCGTCAACAAATCAACGGCATCGGAAGAGCGGACCCTATTGCCCCAGTGTGAGCGCCCTCTCCCGAAAAGAGGAAGGGAACAAATAAAAAAAAGCTGCGCGAAAAAAATTCGCAATCCGAAATGAAGAGATAAAGAATACGCCCCCGCACCATCCGGACGGATATTTGCGAGCCGAGGGCGGCGACAATAAAACCCCACGGAAAAGGGAAGGGCGGGAGAAAGTAAAGGGAGGATGGGAAAGGGGAGAAGGGAAAGGAGGAAGGGAAAGGAGGGAGGGAAAGGGTATCATCCGTAATCCAGCGATGAAAAAAAATAAAAAGGGCGGAATAAACGAAGGGACGACGGAGGGAGGAGGATTTGGCGAGAGGAAAACAATAGGGAGGGAGGGAGAGAGAGAGGAAAGAGGCAGGGAGGGAGATTCCAGGCCGCAGTCGATCGCCCCACACGCCCCCGCACCCTACAGGAGGGTGCGGAGGAAGAATGGCCGAGCGAGCGGTGTCGAGGAGCGGGAGGGTGCGGTACTGGCGAGCGAGCGGGACACATGCGCGAAGGGTGGCACGCAGCAAAAACCACCCCGCGCACCCCCGCTCTCCTGCACCCCCGGTTCCTCCCTTACCGAAAGAGTCCACGACCAAAGATAGATTGGTTCGAGAATAAGTTGCCGCACACGGCGCCAAATCACGACAGGTCCTTCCGAATGTCGGGGGCGGGCGGCCCGGCCAGAGGACTCGAGCTAGAGAGGGAAGGATCGGGTGGCTTGGGAGGCTCAATACATGCGTGACTGACGTCTCCCCGCCAACGGGACGCTGGTTCGATATGGAGGGATTTTCGTGTCGAGGAGGGAGGTTGGTGGGAATGGGGAAGAGCGGAGTGAGGACAAGGGAGGGAGGGGGGGGCGCGGATCGGTGGAACGGCAAGGGATGGAAAAGCCAGGCTGCTGCCGTGGAGAGATATATCTAACCGCCATCTAATTACGCAGGCTGTAAAACCCCATGTGAATTACGCCCAGAGCGTGGGTGGGGGAGACGGGGAGGGAGAAGTAGAGAGAGAGGCAGAAAAAATATAAGGCGAGCTAGACGGGGAGAGGGAATATGGGTGGGTGTGGGGAGGGGAGGTACGGAGAGGGGGTTGGGAAGAATAGAGTCGGAAATGGAGGCCGGTGTTTTTTTTGGAATGAGAGGATGTGAGGGAGGAGGGGGGAAGAACGGATCCAATTCAGATGGGATCAGGAAGGGGGTGCGTGGGGCGGGAGGAGGAAGGAGAGAGAGAGAGGGAGGGAAGGAGAGTGGGGATGAGAAAGGAGAGAGGGAGGAGGAGGGCGGACGTGCCGTGGAGAGGGAGGAAGAGAACATGGCGGAGAAAGGCGTGCGAATGCTGGGAAGCGTAAGGATTACGTTTTAGAGAAAAGAGTTGGCGATTTATGAAACTAGCTGGCGAGCTTTGATGAAATATGCCCCTGCTTATATCACACGAAAGTAAGCGAATGCTGACAAATGCAAAGAAATACAGAAGTACTATGAAGTTACTGGAGACGGTCATGCATAATTTTGACATTTTGTTTCCGAGTAGAGGGAGCAAACGTTAAATTTCATCTAACTATATTCCCTTTCACTATTAATGATAGAGTGCTAACTTAAGCTTTAAAAAATAATTGCGACACGCTGAAAACATTTAAGCTTAAAATTTAGAAGAAGTCCTCATTTTGTTTAGCACAGCCTCATCTGTGAGGTTTGACCGTATGACAAACTGAATCAAATATTTTTACATAACTATAGCCAATTTAGTGAACATAAGCCACGTGAAAATTTTGTATTTACGCCTATTAACGACGATGCTCCGCTTTCCTTAACATTCCCGTCGAAGATTTCTAAACGTTCAAAATGGAAAATTTCATTTGAACCCCACTCAAAAGAAACAAAAGTCCGAATAAAAAATGGGCGGTTGAATAAACTAAGTAAAGTCAGTTTCATTAGAAGGAGAGAATATGAAAGGGGAAAAGGTTTTTTTTAAACAGATGGGCGAGTAGAGATGGAGAGAGTGAGAGACTGGAGTGCTTGCGAGGTTTGGATAGTGTGAAAAAAGAGAAGGAAAACGCTGAGAGGGTTGGAGGTCACGTGGGGTCCGGAAAAGAGAGGGAGAATAAGAGCGGAGAGAGATAGATAAAAGGAAGAAAGGGAGGGAGGGAGATGCTTTATTTTATACTGGGCAGAAATTACTCGCTCCGATGAATATTTTGCTCCTTGCATAAAACAAACGCTTTTAGGGAGGATCCGTCGGGGATGTTAGGGAAAGAGAGCAAAAGAAGAGATGAGAAAGGAGGGCGAGAGGGAGAGGAGCGCGAGGAATTCTGAGGAGGGAGGAGTGACGAGAGTGAGAAAGTCGGGAATGCGAGTAAAATGGTGAAATGTGTAGGGAATTGAGGATGAGAGCAGAACAAGTGGGAATTAGCGGTCGAGGAACGCGCCTTCGAGCAGGCGACAGAAGGAATGGAAAAAATTATGCCAAATGTAAAGAAAATGCAGGAATAATTCACGTAAAAATTCTATATACGGTAGAACCTCGATATAACACGGGTCTGTGCGGACGGGAATGAAGCCGTAATAGGTCACCCACTTTATAATGTTACGTGACCTGGAAGATCGCTAAATTAGAAACAAATGCACATGATTGAAAACATGCAAAAAATTACACGTCCACGTCTTTGAATAGTAAATAATATTATTATTTCTCGATAATTTCTCGCACGTATTATAGTTTACGCAAATACACAAAGTGCTCTTGACGTCTTCTTTCGACGTGCAAAAGAGAGGATTTCTTCAAAATGCAAGCCTTGATGCTCGCTATAGACAAGAAATTCGTCATTATTTCTCAACGTTTTTCAATTATTTCTTTATTTGGGAAACTTATAAATCGCACTCATTATGGCGGAGATTATTCTATTCGCGTTATAAGTATCCAACCCGCGCTATAATAAGCTCTTTGATAGAGGACTCTTACTGTACTTAATCGTATATAAATAATTCGCTCTGGGAAGAATTATGTCTTCCTCCTGATGCTGGAAAAATAATTAAACTCTAAAAGCCTTCCCAATTATATGTATGACAGAAATATTTTCACCCAGGCATAGCTTCAAAACATTGTTATTATAAATTTACCAGTCGAATACCCATGGTAAAATAGAAAAATAATATAATACTTTTGTGGAATTTTACGCTATTTTTGTATTGAGCTCTAGGTAGTTTCATTCTTTGTGTGATCTAATTTATGGCAATAAAACCTCGACTGCTACGAAGACATTATGCATTATAAGTAGAAATAAACTCACAAAGAAATTGTGAAAACATTATGGAAACTGAAGACATTCCAATAAAGTGGAATACTAAAAATTCAAATAAATCCTACGAAACCATAAAGAATATTTTGAAGCTGTGTGATTTATTCGTTTCGACTCCAGATCCAAGCAAGCTATAATTACTTTCAAGTGGTATGAAAGGATGTCGGTCGTACGTTGCAGCCGATTTTTAAGGCTCTAGAGATAGCGGGTAGTCTACAGGTCCCGGTAGAGGCGAGCGAGGTGAAATATTTGAGGTAAGGAAAAAGTGAGAGATTGCCCACGCCTTACGGGGAGCCGATACGGGGCGGTTAAGTACGAACTCGCGATAAGGGTGCCGAGGGAAAGGGTGAGGAAAGGGTTTTGGCGTACCGACGCCACATGCCGAACGGCGCCACTGTTCCTCCCTTCGATTTTCTGCTCGAATAAAAAAAGGGAGGATTGCGCATCCGTCAGCAAAACGTCGAGCCGATGTTATCAAGGAAGCCACAGTTCACAGGAGACCACGTGAGGGGAGGGAGGGAGAGGGAGGGGGGAGGGAGAGGGAGGGGGGAGGGAGAGGGAGGGGGGAGGGAGAGGGAGGGGAGAGGGAGGGGGGAGGGAGGGGGAGGGAGAGGGAGGGGGGAGGGAGGGGGAGATGGCCGAGAGAGAAAAGAGGCGGAGGAGAAGGCAGACTAGAGGAAGGGAAAGGATTTTACGATCGCTATGCCAACGTTTGTGTCGACCGCCGAACCTCTCCGGTCCACGCCCACCTCGTATTCAAAAACGGATCCCTTATAGCCCCGAACGTCGGCATCCTCCCACCACGGGGTCTCCTCTACCTTCGCGAATCCTCCTCCTTAATCACGCACCGAGCCAACACCAAACAACCCCTTTCTCTAGCGGCCCTCTTTCGTGGCATCCCCCCGTCCCCGACACCCTCCGCAGCCACGGATAGCCCCAGCCTGCCGCCAGACGATAAGGCTCTCGACTCCCATAACTCTCACCGTAATGATCGAGTAATGGCATTCAAGTCACGAAATTTCAATTCCAGGGCGCGTGTTGGTGTCCTCTGCAAACAATGCCGCCGCGAAGACGGAAGGAGGAAGATCGGGGAAGGAGACTGGGATGGGGAGGCGCGATCGGGTGAGGGGGGTAGCGAGGATGGGAAGGGGACGGTGGCGCGGCGAAAGAGGGGTGTAGGAGGCGCTAGTGTGGCGGAGATGAAGGGGAAGAGGGATAAGGAGCGCGGCGGAGGAGGGAGAGGGAGGTCATTAATCCGAGAGGTGTGGAGATGCGGTAAGAGGCTGCGAAGGAACCCGGGATTGGATGCTGGAGAGGGTGAGCGGTATAAATTACGAGGAAAGGAAAAAGAAAGAAGAGGAGGAGGCGGGGAGGGGGGGGGGCTTGCGGAGCTTGGGTGGTCGGAGGGTGAGTGGGGCCGGTTAATTTTTGCAGAGGGCCTCTTGACGGTTCCAGCACAGGCTGCGGTTTCGTTTCCCTGGAGTCCCTTCATTAGTCTGCGCTGTGACGTTAATGCGGGACATTGGGATATTATTTGGTACGCTGAAAGACCGGAGCGAGTATAAATAGTAATTAATCACAATTAATAAGGGAATTAGCCCTTTTCATATGCTTTATCTCGGTTCCTTATGCACGTAAGACACCGCATAACACATTAATTGCTCGAATTTAATAAAGTACGCCAGTGTTGGCATTCTTGTGCAAAATAAACAATTATGTATATAATTTATCTGCTTTGGTATCTAAGAACCAACGGTTTGTATATTACTCAGGATTGCATTGATTTTTATTATCTGAGAACATAACTTTACATACCCTTCTGCTGACATAAAATAGTCAACATTTTTTGCATAATAAAAATATTTTTGATAAACTAAGAAGAGTATTTTAAAGAGAAACCCTACTTAACCTAAAATACAATCGGAAACATTACCCAAACCGAGGCTTTGAGTAATTGAAATCCTTTCCACGCGCTTTGTTTTTGACACCATTTGTTTTTGTTTTTATATAAATATTTAAAGTACTTAACTATTCCTAAAATAATAGGACGTGTGATCCCACTTGTTCATGTAAGATATAGAAGCAAATATCCCTTTAAGAAATATGTTCTTGAACTTTCGTAAATTGACTTTTCTAAAATTCTAACATGATTTTTACCATTAATGTCTCTGTGCATGGATTACATGTTATATATATACCAACATTAGAATCTACTAACGGTGATTAAATACTGAGGTCAACTGATTTATAACCGAAGTACGCAGCTGGTTCAACCGAAATTTTTGGGGCATTTTGAGCTAACTTATCAGTTGGAAACCTGTACATAATAAGGCGTGCAGGTGAACGGAAAGGCGAAAGGACTACCTAAAAATGAAACTTTTTAACAAGGGCGAATTACATGAATAAAAATGTACTAGCAGTTGCCCGTCGATAAATAGACTGGGTGGTTAGATTAAATATTGTCTTGATAGTTAGCCTTCTGTCACATTACCATGAATGTCAGCGACTGCAAGGTTAATTTCCTTTTACTAATGTACGCTTAGAGTGCCACGTTATTTCCTACAGCGTCTAAAGTCCGCTAGCAGCTCCACCTTAGCATCAACCACTACAACTACGTCGAGCAGAGCTTAGCCGGTCAAAAAAACCTCATTATCGCGCCAACGGTTTGACCGATTTAAATTTTATAATTTTTCTGCAAATCTGCAGGCCGAGACGTTAAATTTGATGCACCACATGATTAGGTGTCTGTTACCTTCGCTTTAGAAATTTCCTTTTTTACTCTATTAATATAAAGATATAATTCATTATCATACTTACTATTTCCCGATCATTTCAATTTGAAAATGTTTATAACGAAAAAATTTCAGTATGGAAACAAAATAAAAAGGAAATATACAGGTATACCTCGCAATACGCTCGGGTTGCGTTCCAAAAAACCAGAGCGTATCTTGAGTCAGCGTAATGCGAAGCATACATAAGAGCAATGCTATAAAAAAGAGATACGTTCCTAAATGGATTAAAATCACGGGCAATCACGACAGATATGTTCCTAAAAAAGGGTCTTGTCGCGCGAAATCGTGCTAAACGAAAGTAAAATCCCATTGAAAACCATATTAAAGATAGGATCGCTTTAATTTTTTTCGCTTGCGACATTTTAAACTTATAAGGATAAAAACTCGAGCACAAATTCAATATGTCACCACCAAGATCTCGGATTGAAAACTGCCCGTAGTCCGCCGAAACACTACCTTGGACATAAAAAGAAACTCGTCAATTACAGTATTTCTCCGATGCAATATTGTGTACACATTAAATGAATATGAAAATAATTTAAAAGTAGTTCGTATATGATGAAACAAAGTTCTTTTTCATTGCTCGCGTTGAGACCTTTTTAATGGGCAGAGAAAGTCTCTTGGTTCTCCGGGTTTTGTAAGAGCTATGTCCGTATCAAGCGAGCATATCGAGAGAAAGTATATCGCGAGGTGCACCTGTATTGTTTAAATTTGGAACAAAATAAAAAGGAAAATATTAGTGTGACATGTGCATTAAAACAGTTAAAATTCATTAACATACTACTATGCCCCGATAATTTCAATTTAAAAATGTTTATAACAAATTAATGTCAGTTGTATCTTGACACAAATTTTGGTAGAAAGCCTTCATGTTTAAACTTGAAATAAACACATTACCAAGAAACTCAGCGACTTCTACTATTGTCCTCTAGGGCCACGTTATTTTTTACAGCGCCATCTTAACATCAACCATTACAACTACCTCGAGCAGAGCTTAGCCGGTCAAAAAAATCTCAATATCTCGCCAACGGTATGTCAGATTTCAATTTTATTATTTTTCTGCAAATTTACAGGTCAAGACGTTTAATTTGATGCATCACACGTTAAGGTGGCTGTTACCTTCGCTTTAAAAACCTCATTTTATTAAGCTATTAATATAAAGATATTTAGGAAAACACTTGTTTAGGAATTTCAATATTTAATACATAATTACAGCTATTGCATATAAATAACAGCAAAACGTTGAGCAAATAATTGTTATACTTCATGATAAATTGGAATTCAACGCTTTAACTCTGCACAGGTCGCGTGGCGTCTGTGAGACGCCATCGAACTTTAAATTCATTAGTGTAAGAGAACCTATAGTCCAAGGACATATAAGCGATATCTACCTTTAAAGAAATACAAGCTATTATAGGTAACTCCAATAAATCAGTGTCAGTCTCTTTCATTCGCTTGTAAGAAGAGTATCACTTTTAGCTTCATTCTTCTGGTGCATCTCAGACGCCACGCGAACTTTACCGTCACTAATAAGTAAATTATTTTAATCAAAGTTTGTTGTTGTAATTTTTAATTTTCGTGGACTTATGCTATAATTTTATTACTAGATATTTGAAAAATGGATAAACGAAGAGTTTTAGACCTCGCTGTTGATAACGATGTGGAGTTACTGCATCAGTGACTTGACGAAGGAAGTGAAGAGAATTCAGAAGGGGAAGAATTCAGTGACCAAGAAAGCCAAACAAGTACGGCATAAAAATATTTGCTCTGGTGGATGCTCGAATGTGCTATACTGTTAATCTTGAAATATACTCTGGTAAACAACCTGAACGCCCACTTGAAATAAGCAATACACCTAGCGATGTCAAACGTCTCAGCTCCGTAATTTCAAGGACAGGACGGAATATCATACCCGATAACTGGTTCACAAGTGTAGCGCTCGCGAATGATTTACTAAAAAATTAACTCACTCTCGTTGGAACCATCAGGAAACATAAAAGGGAGATTCCTGGATGTTTCATAGAAACGAGATCACGAGAGGTAGGATCAATTTTGGTTTCCAGTATAACTGCACCCTAGTTTCATATGTCCCGAAAAAGAATAAAAACATATTGCTTATTTCGAAGATGAATGACGGGAGTATAGGTTCTTTTACAGGAGACAAAAGAAAGTCAGACATTATTACATTTCACAACGCTACAAAATCAGGTGTTGATACTGTCGACAAACTCTGCAGCACTTAAAAACGAACAGATGGTCGATGCTGAATGTGGCTGGGATAAATTCCCAAATTATCTATCATAGCAACAATCAAACCGATGGCAATGTGAGACGTCATTCTTTGAAAATATTGGCACGTGAACTGACCGAAGACTTTCTACGTATTCGTTCAGTGCTTACTACTTACTACTTACCAAAAGAACTCAAAACGTGATATTCAATGTCTTTTCCTCGAACCCTCGAACAGCTGTAGAAGATAGTACTGCTCCATAAAGGCAAAAAATGTTATGTGGGCGATCAAAAAACAGGTATACATAATATAAATGCAGAAACTGCAATAACTACTTTTGTTTGCAGCATGCACAACAAATTTGTTCTGATTCCTAAATTTGCCTTATCAAAATATGATCATTTATTTTTTTGTTTGCTGCCTAATGTATTCTTTATTGTTTTCAACAATATTTAATGTTCAAAAACTTTTATTTTGGATTAATAATCGCTACATACCTTCATTTTATTGTAACATTGTACAAATAAATTAATATATTTTCATGATGTTATTTAATTATTATTTTTAATGCATGACATTAATCCCTACAAAATTATAATTATAAACCAAATAGAATAAGTATTCGCGGAAGAAAACGATAAAATCAAAATGGAGTCTGTGAGACGCCACGCGACCGTTTCCGTAACATTTCGGCATGCGACCTGTGCAGAATTAAACATTTCTCTTTTCTGTTACAGCAAAATCACATGTCCCACTCGTTTCTAATCAACAATCAAGCTATTGGGTTTTTACCCTTCCACAAAAGTTGTCGTTTTTCTAGCATGTTTTTGTTAGCCGGAATTCGTATATGCACCTTCTGCTCCTGTGACAGTCTTTCAGACTAATTTTTTACTATAGTTAATATTTTAATTGAAATGAACAAAAACAATTATCTATATTAATAACACTTTCAATTTGGAAATCCTTCACGATGTGACATGAGTGTAGCATATTAATCCTTTGCATTTTAAAATTAATCATGACGATCGTACGAGTTCGGGACTTGAACCTAAGAATGCCTAAAACAGGGATTCTCGATCTTTTTATCTCCATCGGGCACTCGCCACATCCTGGGAGAGGGAAGCGGGCCATTAAACGCACATAAAATTGAATATTTTTAAAAACAGAATTCTGGGAAAAGCCCAGCAAAATGGTATTAATAGCAACTAACATCCTTTTTAGCGCCTTTTTAATCAAATCGCTTACGTTTTAACTGTGTCCGTCCGTCCGCGCGAAAAATGTTGGAACACCGAGAAGAGCTGGGAAGCTACGATTTTCAGAATACTTTCGGCTAGTGACAGATATCAACCCTATTGAGTCCGTGTGAGTTTTCATCAAGTTGAAGGGAATAAGAGTCACATTTTCTGAGATCAGTCTGAGTTTAACTTTCATATCATGCAAAACACCACTCACTCACTCTTCTAATAATTCTCTCTTTTAAAAGTTGCAATTTTTTGTTGCTGACATTATTTCTTCAATTGAAGAGCCATCAAAAAGTTGGTCACCACTTGCAATGAATGCTTCCTTACTAAATTGGCCTCTTCAAGCGACATTTACTTTTATGCTAATAAATGAGCAATTTCGAAAGAAGCTAAGTTTGCGTTTTTTAGATTTACAACATGCTTGGTAAATTTATATTGCTGCTCCGATAATGTACATTTCAAATCACTAACTTTCTTTTTCCTTAGTTTTGAACCAAGTCGATAACTTTTATCAAATGATGAATGATGAGTCAGGAAATATTTTTTTTTAATTGTGTTTATTTGATTGTATACTCTCCCTCTTGCTTATTATTCATTTACCCCTCCTCGTCTCACGCCCTCCATCCTTTTCCGTGTATTAGAACCCTAAGAAATGTTTTCGTAACCTGATGATGCAGGCGAAACCGGTCGAATAAATTTGTCTAGTGGAAATTTACAATATTCTTTTGTATTTACATAGTGTTTCTTTGGTATTTCCACACAATTAGAGCAAAGTGAAAAAATGCACTTTCCCTTCACATTAAAAAAACAAAACGTCTCCATTTTTAAAATTGTATGATTTTTACCCCTTTGTTTATGACACCTTGAGTCAAATCGGATCAAAACTACAAATAAAAATCTGATGTGGCCAAAACATGACTTTCTCCATACCTGTAATATTTCTAAAAATTCCAAATCATACTAAATATTTTAAGAAACTGTGAGAAGATTTTAGACTTTACAAAGAACAGAAATAAACTCAAACCATTGCCTTCTGATATTGGATATAGCCACAAAGCTCCAACAATTAAGAAAATAAAAAGGATCGTTACTAAGACGCAACTAAGCGTCAATTGTTAACAATAGTCATCGGTAGGTGGCATGGTGGTGGCAGAAAAAATATAAGATATCTCTTAAACAATGCATTACATTGGAAAATGTTTCAAGCAAAGACTGTAGAAAATTAAATTTCATACAACTTTTATTTCAATATATTTTTAGATTTATCAAATATTAAAGAAAATATTTTAAAATAACGAATAAGTGACAGGAGTAAACACCCACTTCCGATTGACTGAGGTTTACCAAAAACTAATCAGTTCTTTTGACTTATATAAAATGTTAAATATAAAATTTCGCGTTGACCTGAGTAATAATTTTTGAGTTACAGCACCCAAAAAAGCTATAACATACACACAAATGGTAAAAACGTGTTCAAGGGACCTCAAAACGTATTTCCGTTGAAATCTCGAAGTCAATTTTTTACTTTCTCCATATGCGTAGTATAGGGGAAAGTATTGTATCATGAAAAAAATCGACTCCGAGATTTCAACGGATATACACGTTTTGAGGTCCCCTGAACACGTTCTGACCATTTTCTCGATTATGTTTGTGTGATGGCTTTTTGTGGGTGCTCTAACTCAAAAACTATTAATCACGTCAATGCGAAATTTTATATTTAACATTTTTATAAAAGTCAGAAGAACTGATTAGTTTTTGGTAAAAATCGGTAGACAGGCAGTGGGTTACTCTATCCACTTATCCGTTATTTTGAAATATTTGCTTTAATATTTGATAAATGTAAAAATCTACTAGAATAAATGTTGTAGAAAATTTAATTTTCTAGAACCTTTGTTTGAAACATTTTCCCATATAATGCATCGTTTAAGAAATATCTTATATTTTTAGCTGCCACCCCATGCCACATACCGACTATTGTTAACAATTGACGCTTAGTTACTTACGTCTTTCAATTAGTAACGCTCCTTTTTCTTTTCTTAACTGTTGGAGATTTGTAGCTATATCCAATATCAGAAGCCTATGATTTGAGTTTATTTCTGTTCTTTGTAGTCTAAAAATTTCTCGCAGTTTCTTAAAATATTTATTATTATGTAACCTATTTGATATTTTTAGAAATATTACATTTATGGAGAAAGTCATGTGGTGGCCACATCAGATTTTTTCATGATTACAATACTTTCCCCTATACTACCCATATGGAGAAAGTAAAAAATCTAAGTGCCGCGGATTCACTGATGGATAGTGGAAGTTGAATTGGATAAGAGATTATAAACATCTGTGCATGTGTCCAGTGTTGTCAGTGTTAAATATAATTTGCTGCACCGATAATTTAGATTTAAATTCACGACCTTTCTTTTAACCAAGTGGAAAATCCATATCAAATGATGAATGACTAGTCTTGAAATGTATTTCAATATGTATTGTATCTCTTTGATACTGCAATGGTATTAGATCAGCGGGTAACTGGAAACGGTTCGACGGGCACCTACAAATATCTCAGCGGGCAACAGGGTGCTCCCGGGTACCTCGTTGAGAATCGCTGACCCAAAAGAAATAAATATCATTTTCCCGCCTTCGATTTTCGAATACCAGTCGAATCTGCCAAAATTCGGTTTTAAACGCGAAAATTTGACGTATTTTCATGGGAAAACCTTCCGTCGTCTAGGTCAGGGCTTTTCAAAGTATGGGCCGCGAGAATTTGAAACTGGGCCACAAGACCATCGCCCACAAAGCACATAGTGCCTCGATGGATAAAATGGTTATTGCCAAATAAACCGAATGCCTTCCTTACAAAATTTCCAACCCATTCCCGCTGTTAGGACACTTGTCATTGTCCTATACCTTTCTCATAAACTGCAGTAACCTCTCGTAGCAAGGGAGCACCACCATATGTTTCCTTCATCGCTAATTATTTTCTTGGAAAATGCAAAGCGTATTTTCCGAAGTTATATTCTTGAAGGTCTTATATCTGTGGGTAAATTGCCTTGAAGGTTTATGTCCTGAAACCAAATCATTAGTTCAAAGAAAAAGTAATATCAGAGCCCTATGGTTAATTACGACAAATGTAGAATGGAGAATCCTCCTACTAACCATAAAAATAATAAAAAGTACTCCCATGCTGGTTTAGGAAATATTACTCCACACCAGGGACCTATCACTCACGCAATATCACACACACTCCGGGTTAAGGGGAAACTACGCCAGTGACTCTTATCACACACGCACAAAACATGAAATCAATTAGTGACCACATGAAACACTTGGATGACATCGATTTTGTCCATAACACTTCTCAGGAAACATTTACTAAACAGGAACTCAATCTCTTGAGCCAAGGACTTAAATTTTATCTCCCTCACTAAGAACCTCCTTTGGATGATATAATAAGCATTGAAACATCCATTAAAAAACTGCACGATACCACCAAAAATCTCGTGAGAGCTGCTTGAAAATAGAACTGGAACATATTATAAAAAACAACACTATAAATCACCTTCCCAGTCCAGAAAAATAATTCATCAAAATTTCAAAAGTAAAAGACCTTTTATTTAAAAGCCGAGAAAGGAAATTCATCATGTCATGAATCTGCGTGATTATTTTATTAAAGTTGAACAATTACTTGAAAACGTACCTTACTCACTTCTCACGAGAAATTCTATCAATAAAATGACTTTTTCTACCAAAGAAACCATGAAAACTGTCCAAAACTCTGAAGAGGTCTTACGTTATAAGATTACAGTTTCAAATCCCACCATCTCCCTATTACATTGTTTACCAGTCCACAAACCTGAAATTTCTATGAAACCTGTTGTGTCATGTATTGATTTCCATACTTATTTCCTTTCTAAATGGATATTTGACGACTTTAAAATCTTACCAAGAAAATGCTGAAGATTTAATTGAAGATGCCAAATATTTCATAATTTGTGATTTTCAAGAGTTAGTTTCTTTTGGTGTCACGTCTCCATTCCCTAGCATCCCCATAAATACTACACTTAGTTTTTCAGTGGCTCACTAATACACGTGTCTCCCCCGACGTATCCGTTGAATAAATTAATCTTTCTAAAGTCTGCATGGAACAAATTTTTTTCCTTTTCCTTTCACCTTCTTTGGCCAATTTATTCATGAACATCTTTGAACAAAAACGCACAAATACGGTAAGTGAGC